>CADWAE010000133.1:36250000-37500000 GCA_902982915.1 Phalloptychus januarius
AAATGTTTTATCAACCATAAATTAGAAGTTCTGTTCAGTGACAATCTTTTGTTTTAAAATTTGGTATAGAAAGTTTCTTTTAGAGAGACAAATTAGCATTTTATTGCATTAGATTAGTTTTAACTCCCAACTACGAAAAGGGACAGAGGGAATGCACACTGACATTTTAAACTCGTTTTTTTTTTTTGGTTCCAGTTCAGAAGCAGTCACCTTCTGTTCATTAAACATCTGATATTTGGGAAATAATCCCTGTTCCCCTCTCTTCTGAACAGCGAGTCACTCAGACGAAGGCTCGGACGTGGAGTCGGAGCCCGATCTGCCACTGAAGAGGAAACAGCGGCGCAGTCGGACCACATTCACAGCCGAGCAGCTGGAGGAGCTGGAGAGGGCCTTCGAGAGAACCCACTACCCAGACATCTACACCAGGGAGGAGCTGGCTCAGAGGGCCAAGCTCACTGAAGCCAGGGTGCAGGTAGGAACCTTTCTAGCTATTTCTGGGACAGTAAGACACATCTAAACTCAGAAGTCATTACATTTACATGGATAATTCTAGTATAAACCCAAAGACTGCAAATATATCTCCAGCTTTTCACACCGACACACACTTGTTGATGGCAGGCATCCCTCTCACACACATTCAGACATAAGCAATGTGGCTTTATTTACTCTGTCAGCATTTAAGGACAACCTGCTGCGCTCTGTGTGCTCCATCACATTAAATCACAGTCAGGTTCTGGTCCTGATGTCTCAGGGGCCCAATCTGGACCTTCCTATTTATGATCTAGGGTCCAGAAAATTCTCCTCCACAGGCTCCATATGGGAAACATAAACAGGCCCAGCAGGAGCTACACCCATATGGGCTCAGCATGTCAGTCAGTGCAGCCAGCCATGATACACACTTTCTCCCTCACACAGTCTAACACCTTCCCTTTCAACTTCTCACCTCTGACAAGTATGAAAGCATTACACTCAGCAGCAAATAAAATTCAAATATAAGTGAAATAGCTGCCCATCCTTTCCAGGTGTGGTTCAGCAACAGGCGAGCGAGGTGGAGGAAGCAAGCTGGAGCCAATCAGCTGATGGCATTCAACCACCTGATCCCAGGTGGATTCCCCCCCACAGCCATGTCCAGCATCCCGCCGTACCAGCTCTCTGACAGCACCTACTCCCCGTCATCTATAGCACAAGGTACGGGCGACTGTAAACAATCAGTGCTTTTGATGTGTGTGTAAAGGTTCACACTCCTTTAACTTGTTCATAATTTGTGATTCTGATAGACCAACACAAAATAATGACAGTTTTTTAATAGTGTTTTAGGATTTGTGTGATGCTGCATGTAACCCATGTGGATGGTGTGTTCAGGGTGATATGCAGCATCAGGTTTTTTGCCATTCTAAAATGTGCAAAAATATTGTTGTATTTGAACGGTTTGCTTAGCAGAAGTATTGTCACAACATCATAACAAGATGAAGGAGGCTAATAAAAATACTAATAACTAATTTCAATGGCCTTTTGTGTAGTATTGACTAAAACTGACGCAATCAGCAATTAATCAATTAATCACATGATAAATTAATTATTTAAATTTAATCTTCATAATTATAATTTTCAGCCATTGTTAACTTCCAGATTGACTGCGTCTGGCTTCTTCTGGAGCAGAATTATTATAAATGTCTCATATCAGTAACTTAAAAGTGGGTAAAATGTGACATGTATCCAATTTAGTACCACATATAGAAGTGACTGAAATCTGATTTTTTTTTATTTTTATGAAAAGATCAGAACTGGGCCATTTATATTGCCATTCAAAGTCAGATATGGGTTTCGTGCAGGCAAAAAAAGCGTATTTGGGTTGAATTTGCCTGTTTTGTGATATGTCTGCTGTGTGGTGTTATGGGATGCCAGCACAGTGGCCAGACTGCAGCTGGAGAAAACTTTTTCTTTTTAATATCCTTTAGGCTCCCTCTAGACACCTGACTAATCTCGCAGATCCTGTGGCAGTCTGGGCAACTGAAAACTATTCTGAAGAGCTGCTGCAGCGTCCTTGCATCTTTATTTAATTTAGAAGCCATGTTGTAATTTTCTATCTGCACTGTTTTAATTGGCGAGACAGACAAGAAAGTGTATGTTTTTCCAAAATCTTTACAGCTAATTTCTGATTGTAGTGTCGGAGCCTCCCAGCACGGTGCACCGTCCCCAGCCCCTGCCTCCTTCCTCCGGCCATCAGGCCTCCGCTGGCGGAGGGCAGGCAGACGGCGGCTCTGCCTACTGCCTCGCCTCCGGACGCCACTCCTTCTCAGGCTACTCGGACAGCTTCGTGAGCCCAGGAGGGCCGACGAATCCCATGAACTCTGCAATAGGAAACGGCCTCTCTCCACAGGTGAGACACCGGGTACAAACATGTGTGAGCTGCTTTATGTCACAAAACAAGAATGTCATGCTCAGTAGTTTTAAAGTATAATCTGAGGTTGAAAGCACATAAAAGAGTTATGCTAGGTGTTTTTCCACACAACAAGTTAGCAGAATAAGTCTTGTACTAAAGTGACAGATTAGCACTTCCCCTGTGGAGGAGAAAAGTGCGATGACTCTTTCAGGACAGAGGACAAATCACTGTGTGACAAATGAGAAGTGAAAAGACAATTACAGTCAATTATCCAGGCATGGAGTCCCAAGGTCTTGGCACCTAGACGACGGGTGCAGCAGAGGAGGCAGAGGGGTTGGGACCCTAACAGGCAGAAAATGAGATTTCAGCTCAGCACGGTCTGACTCCACAGAGTTTGAGGACAGCGACACACTCCTGCAGATTGGCACAGTCACAGGGACAAACATTGACATTCTGGGGATAATTGATCATCTCCATAACATTCACAGGATCAGTTAAGGGTTTCGCAACATCTCTAACACAAATATTACACGATATGGTTGAGCACCACGGCTGGGACAACTTTTCAGCAACAGACTGCTGTTTGCTTTTCTTTTTAACACACCAACAAGTCCAACAAACTGTGTTCAAAGATTTGGTAATGTGAGTGTTCATGCATGCTTATAAAATATTCTCCTCTTCCTTGGAAAAGTATCTACATCCGTTGATCTTTTGTACATTTTCCCACAAGCTTCACCTTTTCTTTTGCTGGATTTTTATTATCAATCACAAAAAATTGTTAATTGTTAAGAGGCATCGAAACATAGCTTTCAAACAGTTTTACAAATAAAACCGATCATTCCTGAATTAGAATAGTTTATGAAATTATTTGTTTCCATGTATTTCTGCTTGTTCAGTAATGTTTTTCAGCATTTTCAGTGCCTTGAAAGAAAAACTTTTGGAAGCAGTGAAAACATGAGCAAAGACAATTCTACAAAGAACAATTTCTCTAAATGCACAGCACACTATGTATCATTTTCCTCCCACTTCACAATTAAATACTGTTTTGTTGGTATTGAGGACACAAAATCTCAAGAAAATGCATCAGAGCACGAGGTTGCGGTGTGTAATCTGACAACATAAAACATTCAAGGCGCTTTAAGAGCTTCAAGGCCATGTTGTGAATGGACAAACAGCTGAACATTTTCTGCAGCCTCAAGGGAAAGTTCTCCTGATGGCATTCTTAGAATTTTTTCCTCAGCATTTTTCCTCGTGAAAGCAGAAAGTTCTCATTTATTTGTATATGTTTCATACAGCAGAGAAGGAATATCCTGTCTCAGATATCCCCCCCCCTCCATACCGACATTCTTCCCTGCTAAGCTGTGTCGATTTAGGCCGCTGGCAACGGCATCGTTCCAAAACGAAACACCCTGAATGTTGGGAGAGAGAGAGGCTCACAGGTAGAGAGGCATGATGGGTAAGGGTTTAGCTACAGAGAGATAAAACGAAAGGCCATGTTGGTGCACCCATCGTTTTAAGTAGCATTTTTCCTGCTGGCTTTTTGCTTAAACAAACCCCTCAAAATTTTGGTAATTTTTAAGGAAAATGTTAGCGGGCATGGGAGGAAACACAACTCTGCTCTCAAAATCAACATGGACTGCTCCACTCACCTCCCCTGCTAGGGAAATGATTTAAGCAGGACCATGTGTGTGTGTGGATGTTGAATAATGTGTCACTTAGAGGGGCTGAGAGGACGCAAAGAGCAGCGTACCTGCTTCTCATTAGGTCAGCCTGGAGGCCTTTGCTCTGCTAGAAAAAGGTGGGATATTTTATATTTGGAGGTAGCAGATTCAGTTTTAAAGAAGACAGAGTTGGTCTCACTTCCTTAAAAATGGTACACAGAGCGCCTTAATGAAGGACAGGTAGATTTGATAAGTGACACTGGGTCATTGGTGGTTTTTCAGGTCTGTTTTGAAGCAGCTGTAATGCTTTGACCCACGGCTATTTTCCGTCCTTTGCAGGCCAAGGACTGTTTCCTTAAATTTGATTATCTGCTCGCTAATAAATACCAGGTCAAGAGCTAAAGGATTTCTCCAAACTGCAAATCTATTCTTTGGTTTAACGAAGCCCAGCTCACACAGATCTTTGCTTTTGTCTTATCTCTCCTAGCGTATCTTTGTCAGAGATAAGTCCCTATCTTGGGCCACGGCTTTTTGGAGCAGCGTCAAAAAGGAATGTTAGAATAAGTGGAGCCATGGATCAGAGACAAATTGTTTAATTCTTCCTCTCTGGTGCAATCTCTGTCTGGAACTGACTCACTGGGAGTCTTTTGATGTCCTTGGCAGGGGGATTTCCTTTCTGTATCCAAGTGCTTATAATATGTACACTCACTTCTGTGCTTGGACACAACAAATAAATATATTAAGTGTATCAGAATCGTCACAATCAGCAAAAAAATAAACCCTTTTTTTTTTTTTTACATCTCGTAATATTGTTTTCTCTGTAAAACAGGTGATGGGTCTGCTGAACCCAGGCGGCGTGCCACACCAGCCCCAAAGCGACTACGCCATCTCCCCCCTGACCGGCGGCCTGGAGCCCCCCAGTGGCATGGCCGCCAGCTGCAGCCAACGCATGGACCACATCAAGGGCCTGGAGGGTCTCTCCAGCGTTCCCTCCATGTCAGCACTGCCCTCCCTGCCCAGCTCCCAGTCTTACTGCACCCCGTCCTACGGCTCACCAGGCTACACAGTGGACCACGTCGCGTCCTACCAGTACAGCCAGTACGGGCAAAGTAAGGTCAATAAACGTCCCCTTTTTTAACTCTATATACCTTATACACTGGCAAATTAAAATCAACACATAACCAGCATGTTAGGAGGTTTTCTTATACATTCAATGATGTGTAAAAAATATAATCAAACAGGGAAAAAATTGCAAGCAAATTTCTCGTTAAGTGTTGATGTAAGAATCCTGGATTCTGATGCATTTTATTGGAGATTTATGTGATAAACTAACACAAAGTAATTGATTCTTGTAAAGGAGAAGAAAAGTAAAAGATGGGTTTAAAAATAATGAGAAATTATTTATTTACTATTTAGGTGAATCATTAGTATATAATGGATATTAATTGGCTAATTTTGTTGTATTAAAAACTTATATTTAATACAATGCTATGCAATTTTAGCATTTGTTATTGCAATATCAATATGTATCAAGGAAATGTGGGCTAATTATAATCAGTTTCTTCATTGCAATATTCAGCAATAAATTCACAATTACAAGATTCCCTGATATTATGCATTTCTTGTTCCTTATAAGTTTGCGGAAATACCTAAAATAATCACAAATCCATTTTTCATAATGCAGCATAAGGACTGCTTCTTATGCCTTAGAAATGTCAGGATTAATACATTTTTATGTTGCTCATCCATCCATCCATCCATCTTCTACCGCTTATCCGGGGTCGGGTCGCGGGGGCAGCAGCTTAAGGAGGGAGGCCCAGACTTCCCTCTCCCCAGCCACTTGGGCCAGCTCCTCCGGGGGAATCCCGAGGCGTTCCCAGGCCAGCCGAGAGACATAGTCTCTCCAGCGTGTCCTGGGTCTTCCCGGGCCTCCTCCCGGTGGGACGTGCCCGAACACCTCACCAGGGAGGCGTCCAGGAGGCATCCTGACCAGATGCCCGAGCCACCTCAACTGGCTCCTCTCGATGCGGAGAAGCAGCGGCTCTACTCTGAGTCCCTCCCGGATGGCCGAGCTTCTCACCCTATCTCTAAGGGAGAGCCCAGCCACCCTGCGGAGAAAACCCATTTCGGCCGCTTGTATCCGGGACCTCGTTATTTCGGTCATGACCCAAAGCTCATGACCATAGCGTTAAAAACAATTTTCTTCCGAATCATCTCCATAATTGTTCCAAATCAGACTAAGCATGAATGTAAAGGAAGTTTATAAAAACTACATATCAGGATACATTTTTAAGCGTCAGTGACAGACGTTAACTGATATTCCTTTGAGGAGGAACAGAAAACTCTGCAAAGCTTAAATTCCTTCTGACGAGACAAAGAAGCTTAATTCCTTGCAAAGTGAATTAAAAGTAAAAATTAAACATGTCGAGTTCTTTGTTTAGGCCAATGCTTGGATCACTTTGTTCTATAGTGAGTCTGCAAATTGTAAACTGATGAAAGCAGATTTTTAATTTTCTTCCTTTGGCCTTGTTTATTGGAGAAAATCACATTTGCTTCAACCTAAACCATTTCAGTCACTCTTGGTTTTGTTTGATGATTAGATTATTTCTTCTTTTTTCCTACAAAAGACTAAAATTTAACTTTTAGAAATATAAAAGTAAAATAGAGCTGAGTAAAATTGCATGCCAAACTTGAACATTAATTTAATGTAAAAATGCTAATTTAACAGCTAAATTAAATTCGCTTGAAACGACTGCAGCATTTAGTTCTTTCCATCCATGTTGACTCTGTATATGAAATGTAGTCTAATTTTATTAAAATTTACATGGAGAAAACAGAACCATCAGCAAAATGCATGCTGTGCCATAATAAGATCGACTGTTTCATTTTTAATCAGAATAATTTTTTTGTAGACCAGTTACTGCAGTGAATGGTGCATTTTGATGTTGTGAAGTAGGATTGTAGTTCTGATTTATTAATAATTTTGTTTCCACCCAAATAAATCAACTAAGTGGTGACAAAATACTTTTCTCAGTCCTCAGAGATTACATAAAAACATCTATATTTAGCCAGTTTATTGTTTTATATGACGCTCCGGTCCAGTTTTCTGCTGGAATCTGCAGATCCTGAAAATAAAATATTTTAAGCAAACCAGCCAGAGGAGAGTGATCATGTGCCTCAGTTCTAGCGTCTGCATCACTGCACTGCCTGTGGATGTGCGCCCTGTCATGTGCTCTCAAGTGTTGGGGTTAATTGTGCAGAGCTGATTCAATATAAGCTGTAAACGTACCGGCGCTGTTAGTGAGCTCTATGCTCGGTTACACGGCGGAGTCAGCTCCCATCAGGGTGAAGCGAGGCTGCAGCCCTGTCTGCTGGCCCCCCTCAGAGCGTTTCCCCCCAGAGAATCCCTGCAGCCAGGGGCTGCCTCACATCACATTACCCACATGCTAAAGGACTCAAATCAACTTCAAACAAGCCTCCATCTAACTTTGGAGGACAGCGTCACTCTCCGTCACAGCATGATTACAGCGGCCGGCGTTTCCAATTGTGGTCCACAGGGGGTTGGCCAATCAGGTTCATCCACTGACCCTATGGCAACCTCACCAGAACCGGAACCTTCAAAGAGAGCGTAGAGCTCGCCTCCGCCTGCCTCCATGTGGCTGCAGGTATCAAATGAATAACTAACTTAATATCCGAGAGCAGCAAATGTCTAATGAAATATCTCGGTCAGATATCTTAATGTGGACAGAAGAAAGAGAATGAGAGTGTGGCAGTGTGTGCATAAAGGACAGCACACACACTCGCACACGTCTCCGCAGCGTTGCACGGCTGAACGGTCCATCTTGATGTGATTAATCAGTGTGACTGGATAGCTGGTGCGCGGCTGGGTTTGGAGCTGCGTAGGAAAAGGTCTTTTCTGGGGGTGGACAGATCCTAACAGCCTCTGGCAGGTCGACTATTGGAAACAGGTGGCTGGACTGAGGTCAGCTGGGGAAGCAGCGCCGCTCCAGGTTCCAATGCTCCGTCAGAAACTGGACCATAACTGAGCTCTCACCGGGCTGGAAAACACAGCGGCAATCCATGAAACACTTGTTTGTTTTTAGTCAGGCAATGTCACTGTTGTCAAGGAGATGTCTTTTTTTTCTCTACAGTGAGACTTTTGCAAAGGTTACCTTCATGTCAGGGCAGCCATTAGATATTTTGTCTTTGCTTAATTTGTGAAGTTGTGTAATTTTCATAAAGCAATGACCCAAATTATCAAACAACATTTTCAAACCAATCATTTGAGACATCTCTTCTACAATTCATGTAGTTTATGTACTTGCTATTTTGCTACTTGCATTGCATGCATTCATCCAAACTGTAGAAATGAACATAGTATCAAATATTTTGAATGTACAGTTCAACATTTCCACCAAACATTTAGTCATACTCATCAGTGGGCTAACATGATCCTCATAAGATAATGACTTACACCAATTGTCTTCTCACAATGGTGACGTATAATTGAACAATATAAAAAACTGTAAGTGCTTTACAAGATGAAAACATCAGAGAAAACAGCATTGTATTGCATAACATGGAAAAGAAATTAAAAATTAGAATCCAGATTAAATCTATTACGTTCCAGCCATGTATATGAGGTCTGGTATTATTGGATGTTATTATTGCTTCCTGTGTTGGCAAAGCCAGCAGCAGATTTGCCATGTTCTGACACTTATATGCAGAACACAAAAATGTGCAGCCCTTACTGAATAACTTAATTACTGTTTTCTGTTAGTAGAATTTAAATACATGCACCAGGATTAATCAATGATGATGCATTAAATTTAATATTTAATTCATTTATTCCACATCAAAAGAACCCAACTTTCATCATTTCCACAGTGCTCAAAGTATTCACTCCGCTTGAAGTTCCTCATAGTTGATGCTTTAATTATAACCACAAACTTTGATGAGGAATTTTATGATAGGCAAAAACAGCTCAAAGTTATGAAGTGGAAGTAAAAGGTTTCATGGTTTCCAAAAATTTGTACAAATAAAGAACTGAAAAGTGAGGCTTATGTTTGTAATTAGTCCTTTGTTTTGTTTTAGCTCCACTTATTGAACTGCTTTGTGTTGGTGCGTCACATAAAACCCAAATAAAATACATTGAAGCTTCTGGTTGTAACTTAGCAAAACGTTGGTGTGAATACTTCATGTAAGGTGCTGTATGTCCGGACTGATTCCTGTCTATTTTTCGCTCTTCCTCACACCTCTTCCATCACCCTGCCCTGACCTTCCCAAATCACATTTGTCAGATGCTATGCTAACAACAGCCATATGTCAGCGGAACTAAAACACATGCCCAGAATTTATGGCAGCCATATATCTCTTTTATCATCTTTCCACCTAATATTTCCTTCGCACAGGGAATTCTTTAACACTTGCTTTCTCCATTCTCTTTCACAGGTGCCCTTCCTTATTTGAGGCCTGAGATCACCTGATCAGCCGCTTCCCAGAGGGACACGGCCACGGGTGTCTGTGTACAGTGACTGAAAAGCCTTAACTTTCGGACCAAAAACTGCTTTCGTTTATTAGGACACATTCCCTGCTGCAGGATCTTCTCTGTGGAGCGACAGACTATTTTAAAAATGTAAAAGAAGGGATCATAAGGTAGAATATTAGAGCAAAGACTGCATACTGATAGTAGACATTCCTGCGTCTGGCGCAGAGAGGCACTTTCCACTGACATTAGCAAAGATCACAAAGTGTCTCTGCTTGTGGCGTCTTTGGAAGCGCCTCAAACCCGACTCTGTAAGGCAACCTACCTTAACGGGAACTGTTTACATACCTGAACGTTGCATCATCACTTGTAAAATGCCACATATCATCTTCAAATCAATCCCTCCCTGTCGTAGCAGGAAAAGGAAGGGGCTCAGTTGATTTTTGTTACTTTCACTCATTTGAGATGTCCACACCCCACACATGGAGAGAAATTCCAGAGAGAACGAAAACAAACACAAGCTAATGAATCTGGGGCTTTTTTTTTTTACTGTATCAGACCCCCTAATGTACACTCCAGCTGTACAACAGGCAGAGTTCGGTCAAGTGTCCTCCCAGCCCCCTCAAGTCTCCCGTCTCTCCCTGTCTCCGCTTCTGTCCGTCCCTCTGTCTTGCTGGTGTTTTCGGACGCCAAGGCGAAAATCTCGGCCTTTTGTAGTTTTTCAGAGCAACTCAGAGGAGGTCAAAGGGTGACTTAGGCGAGAGTGACAGATGAGAGAGCTGGCAGTGGAGGGCAGCAAAAGAAGTAGCTTTAAAGAAGAATAGGGAGGGGTGGAGGGGACAAGCAAGATCGATCACAGTGTAAAAGAAAACCTTTAAAGGTCCCGTCTTGCTCAGAGAAAGCCAATGGGTCGCAAGTCACGACTGAGGGACATTTGAGAAACAGAAAGAGTTAAAGACTGAAGGCAGCCGTTTGCCCAGCTGACCAAAAGTGCAATATCACATATCTTAGAGACCACCCTCCCATTAAAAGCTGTTTGAAGACAAATACATGCATAAGATACAAGTCTGGAAGTCTTAAGAAACACTTTGGATTCATACCTTGGATCAAATTTTGAACATGTGTGCCTTAAAAGCTTTTGGGTCCAAAACAAATAGGCAACACTTCTAACACTGAGGGGGAACGTTTCAAAAAGGACTAAGGGATAAAATGGAAGAAACACAAAGCCAAAACTCTGCAGTTTATTACTTTGTGTTGCTTCTGACCTTTTTGTTTTCTTGCAGTTTGCAAAGGAAATAAATGCTGATTCGATTTCTGATGCATAGAGTACTTGTCTTAAAGCTGCAGTATATAACTTTTATAAAAAGGCATTCTTTACGCAGTTGTTAAAACAGCCATTTTATCATCTCTATGAGACAGATGATCTGTGGAAAAAATGAAGCTCCTCTGTCTCCTCCCTGTGGTTCTACTGGCATCTGCAGAAATTTCACCATTTCGTCAGAAGCAACCAATCAGATACAGGAGGAGGGTCTTAACAATGTCAATCAAGCTTATGTATGCACTGCTCACATCCTCGCTGCAGAGTGGCTACAAGTTCAAAATTGTTGGATTGCTGCAGCTGTGCATTAGGACCACATAGAGAATGCAGAGGAGACCATTATTTATCTCAGACTGTCTTAACTCATACTTTACTCTCAATACATAGTGACAGTTTTAACAAAATAAGTAGAATTAAATATATTTTTAGTAAAGTTGCCTACTGCAGCTTTACGTATGCACTTGTGGATATGAATGTCAGATTCATTTTGGGAAACTGAACTGTTCACAAGAGATGGGTGCACTACTTTGGATTTATTGCAAATTTTCTTCAGTCCAAACTGCGTCAGAAATACACATGTAGGCAGCAGCTGTAAATCCAATTTAATATTCAGTCATAATCCCACAGCAGATTGCAGAGAAACCAGAGAAATATCCTCTACTTCCAGCTACAACACTGACTGGGAACCTGACCGCTCTTCTAATGGTAATGGTCATTTTAGTTGGCAGAGACTCGGCTTTTCAGAGTAGTGCATACTTCCTCTGCGCTTCGAGCGGCACCATCACACAAGCTTAATATTTGCTGCCTTTATTCACTAGCGTATGGGATGTCTGTTGAATTTCATCGCCCCGTCGAAACACCCTGCTGTGTCCAACTTTCATTGAGCTTTTGAATCGAAGAAAATATTCAGAATCCAGCAGTAGCCACGCGTCTTCATTACTCCACCCAGTTTGTGTTATCCACTGGTAGCACTGGAAGAATAACATCAACATGCTTTGAGACCAAATAACTACAAAACAAGTGAAACTTGGACACAAGTGAGCATCCAACAGGGCAATAATACTAGACACACATAAAACCTTTCTTTTAAAAAGGGGTCTCTTTAAAACCCCTCTTTAAAGTCAACAGTTTTTGATCTGTGTAGAGCTGTTATGATGTTATTCCCTGATCAAAAAACCCAAAGAATGTTTTTTTGATCATGGGACCCCTAAATAGCTCCCATGGCAGTCATTTAGGGGTGTCTAAGCACCTCTCACACAATATCTCTCCCACTTCTTAAAACTAGTGACAGAAGCAATTAGCAAACACTTGGTGTAACAGCACATCTGCTGAGCTCCTAAGAATGGTTTCGAACAACATCATGGAGAAGCATTGCAGTCATGAAAGCGGAGTGTCGGAAAGAGTTGGAGCTTCTTAAAGAAACAGAGGTCCATTTTAAGGCGTCAGATTCAGTTATGACGCAAAGTCAAATTTCTATACTCCATTTTCATAACAACTGAAGGTAGAATAGTGACTTGACTGTGCTATAAAATTAATGAGGATCAGAAGAGTGGCCAAATATTCAGCTCCATGTATGCGAGGAGTTTGGTTTCTCTGTAACTTGGTGTCATTAAGCGAAATATCCCTCCCCTGAAAAAGAATGATTGAGCTACATCACGAACAAAACCAAACTACAACGACATTCATCTCCTGATAAGTGGGTGCACATTCTTGATCAGAGCTGTACATATCTATTGTTATTATGTGGTGTGTGTCAGCAGTGTTATGGAAAACTATTCAACGTGGTCCAACAAACTGGCGGCTTCAAAAGAACTTCACCCACAAAACTTCCAGAAGAGCTTTTGTTTTTGTCCATCAGTCTGCACAGACTGACACAGCCCTTTCATTCCCATGATATATATTTTTTGTATTACTTGACAAAGCGATGTGACGTCATGTCATGTGTACAAGCGCATTATAATTTCTATTTATAATAAAAGAAAACCCCTGAAAATAGCTGATGTTTTGATCCTTTTCGCTAAATGGACTCTTTGTGCTGTCTTCATTTTCTGCTGCAGCAGAGGAAGGAGAAAGGCGAGTGAAAGAGATTCCCCTGTAAGGACGAGTGAAATGCACTAAATGTGTACTTTTGAAGGGGGCTCACGTGAAGCTTTCAAACCAAAATAGGCCTGGGATCAGCAGACATTGGAGTTGACACTGAACACAGCAGGCTTTCTCGCGGATGCAGACATCTGCATTGGTGTTTATTAATACCCCTCTCCCCATACTTACTGTAACAAACTAACTTTTGTTTAGCAGCCTCTCGATGCAGACAGCGAGCCTTAAAGCATATTGTACAAACAGCCAGCACCCTCCGAAACCCCCAAAAACCCCATGCACCGTGCTCACATCCACAAGGCTCCCTCTGTGTGTGTTTGTGCTCCACATGCATTCATACTTTCTATTCACTTGTAGTGTTGTTTCTGTGAGCGCATATGTTCATGCAGCCCTAGGGTGTTAAGCCTAATTATAACATTCTTCTGATTAATCGTGTCTGCTCGCCGGACGGCCGGCCTCGGAGGGGCGGCGCCGCCGCCGCCGCGCGCAGCTTGTGCAGCAGGACCACACACTCTATAAATAAAGTCTGAGTCAATAACAACGCCGAGGATCACTCATAGTCTTGTCGGCTGTGTTTGCTGAGCCTGAGTAATTCAGCTAATGTGAGAACACTTGAGACACACACACTGGAAAAGCACAAGCAGCAATGCTCAGATCTCCCAGTAGACACACATACACACTGTTTGCTTTCTTAATCAGTCCATACCATTAAAGATGAAGACAAATCACACCTGTTGGGTTCCTAAATTGAGACATTATTTTAATTAATGAACACTTCCCTGCACTGAGAAGCCCATTATTTCATTAATGCACCCTCGGGTGTAGTTGTAAGCAACTATTTTAATGACGTCTCAAACTGCCATATAATGATAAATATTATAGACAGAAATCCAAATCAAACAAACTAAATTTCCCCTTTCATTAGATCTTAATATCAATATTGTGAAACAACACACTCTCTGTCCCAATGGCTGTTTTTATAAATTTGTGTGTAATTTTTTTTTTTTAGGAAATTCCAAAAAGAAAAAAAAATGTAGTCAGCAAACTATATGAGCTGTTTTCTGTTTGCTTGACTGATTTATCGCAGTCTGACTTCATATATCTGAGACATAAACAAACAGACAGATGTGTTGGCACCCCTTCTAACGATGTGTAAATATCTTCTCAGTACATTGAATCCCAGTTCCATAATCTCACAGTGAAGAAATGCTGAACAATAAATCTCTTTGTTTGAGTTCATTTCATTCGGTTAGGAAACAATCCCAGGTTGAGAAAATCATTGTTTTGCTGCAGGCACACTTGTTGGTACCCTTTTGCAGTTCTGGTTTGGCATTAAGGCACACAGTGGGATCTGCAGACAATCTCTGTAGATCTTGAGTGCTACCTTTTTCTCTCCTCTCTTCTGCTCACCCAGCAGCTTTTCTATGGCCATGGGAGGAGTGTTGGCAAAGTGTTTTGGGTCATTATCCCGTTGAAAGACCCAGAGGAAAATGCATTTTCATTTTCCTGAAATATTTAAAATCACAAGGTATTTGAAAGAGCTCACACACTCTCTCTGTCTTCCCGTGGCTCCTCCACCACGCAAAACAGCAATTTTCCAAAATTTTGGTTTCAACCAAACTCAACAGGTTTGGTTGAGTTTGGAGTTTGGTTTCCACCAAACTCAACAGGAGTGTTTGTTGCTTAAAGCTTAATCTTATTTCTATCTGACCAAAGGAGACAGTTCCACTTAAGGACCCAGAAGTTTAGCAAACTCCTTATATTTACGTTTGTGTAACACAAAAGTGACTAACTTCCCCAGGGCTTTTTGGGGTTCAGTTTTACTTTAGAAAACTGATGAGACGCTGGAAAAGGCTACTGTTGTTTGCAACTTGCACTAAAAAGGATTTAGCCTATTAGTAAAGCCATTCAAGCTTAAAATACCATCTCAACAATAAACGTCTTCGCTGTCATGTTCTTATGCCTGTATATCTAATAATTTAGCTGCTTAACGGGTTTTTGAATTGAAAATGTTGGTTATTTTGTTGATATATGGTTTCGATTAAGTTGCAATTAATTAATTACTGGCGATGCAATCCGCTTTATTAAAAATTTTAATTGAGTTCCACCAATATTCAAAATATTTAGATTAGTTTTATGACATTTTGTTATTGCACTCATTGTGTTCCTGCAACAAGAACACAGATTTGAATCTCCAGAGCCCTAGAAATCAGAAACAACATATTTGAAATGAAAAGCCTAACACACTCTTGCTTTTGTTCTCAGGCAGGCAGATAGTCAGGGAAGCTCTCTCTCACAGCCCCGTCGCACCAAATGATCCAGTGTTTCACATTGCAGCAGACAGGCCCCTGGGTTAAAGAATTTGTTTTCCTCTCAGTGTTGTGATCCGACATGACCTCCAAATGAGGCCAGCAGCTGCCTCTGTCATTCCCACCACTTTGGATGTGTGTGAGGACTGATTCTGATGGCCCAGGTTTCTCCATACGTTTCTGACCAGCTGCTGCTTGGACGGTTTCTCTGTCTGCTTGTGTGGATTTAGCCCCAGATGTTCTGGTCCCCTTCCTGGGCACAGTGAACATCTCATAGCAACTCTCACATTTACATGGGAAAATCATCATCATGCACCCTCCTCTTAAAGTGGCAGTGTGATTACGTTTAATTGAAAATATCCAGAAATAATTTTTCTTCATGTTCTCTTTTTGTTATATCTAAATGAACATTAGCTTAACACACCTCTTACCGTCTTTATTTGATTCTCCTCAACCCCGTTGAATCCTTTTTTCCTGTCTGCACCAGGTGAAAGGAAGTACAGGGACACGTCCTCCAGCTTTACCCCTGTGCACACACTTAACCCCTGGAAGCCCCCCTGCATTCACACACTCTGTCATCGCAGGTCCCGGCTGCTGTTGACCTGAGCACTAACACATGCTGGGGACAACTTAACCTCTGGACCTCCAGACAGAAAAAACAGATTGACAGAGGAGAGGGGAGGAAGAGGTGGGGGATGAGGAGAGGGAATCAGGCAGAGAAGAGATGCTTGAACAGAGGATGTGTACTGGTGTCCATGTTATCATCTGATTTCATTTCATGCATCAGTAGAAAACCTCAACATCTGTGGTTCGAACTCCTCACATACAAGTGTACGAGCCAAAACTTTGAGTGTTTCTAACTTGTATTTTCTATAACTGGTCAAACCTTTTTGGTAGTTTTTGTAATTTTGTAAAAGCGTTGTCAAAGTAGTACAAAAAAGAGGGCTGCACAATAAGTAAACTTAGGAATGGGGATATTATGAATAATTACTTTTAGAAATGTTGAAATTTTTCCCCTCACTCAATATAGATAGATAAGGATGGGTTTCCTTCTCACATTTGACAATAAAACCCTCTGGCATCTAATGCTTTCTTTCTCTAGTAGATGGAAGAACAAGCTGGAAATTCGTCAGGAATTCAAGCTTTGGCCAGAAACTGTCAGGGCTGAAGAAAACTAACAGCAGCAATCCAGAAGAATCGCAACATACTGCAATAAAATGAGTCCAGCAGAGGTTGCTGTAGCTGAAATTCACCCATCATTATCTGGAGGACTTTAGAGAAATTGACTTAGTTCATAGTGAGGAGCAGGAAAATCAGGTGGTTGGTTACATTGTCATGTGTTTGTTTTGTTGAAACTTGTCATTCATAGATAAAGATGAAACAATAATTGATCCTGTGAGGAGGTTTTAGTTAAATCAGGTTATTTCAACTAAAATCTGAACTGAAACATGAGAAACTGAAGTGACTACTGAACAGGGGGCACCGGCCCTTCATTTATTCAAATGTTTAACACTAACAGCTGTAATATTTGTACCAACTCTTTAAGATTCTGGTGTTTATGGCTTAAGAGAAAAAAATCAGTTTTATTTATTGGTTTCTTATTGAAACTAGTGAATCCTTTTAAACTGGCAGCTTCTTGTGTATCATCTGTTGATGATATTACTTCTGAATTTCCCCTTTTTAAGACAATAAAGGCTGTTTCTATTCTATTCTGTAACCAGTACAAAAACCTAATTACCAGAATAATATCAAATTTCATGATCCATCAGACTTTTTATGATCCCTTCCTGCTTTAGAAATACTAAAACTATTTCTCCACTACAGATTTTCATTAAAAGTTCACTGACTTTCATGGTAGCAGGAAGATAGAAATGAGTGTTTTTAACCTCTCCTTTAATGGTATATTATTATCTCAAAGCACTACTGAGCTTCATAGTGCTGCTAAAATTCGAGGAGAAATTCTCATTTTCCCTTTTTACTGAGAATTCATAAAATATTTAGTGCTGGTGTTTTCCCTCTGGGCTTAAGCAAAGCTTCAGCATGAAATATGTCTAAAAAAAAAACAAAGATATCTCTTTCACAGGGATGACCAAAGCTGAGAGAGTGGACTTATTTGCACTTTTCCACTGTGCCTTTAAGTTCCCAGGATAACCTGCAGCTTTAAAAATCCTTGTTTACCTTTCTGACTCCCCACTTTTTTTGCATTTTCACAGGTCACCAAATGTCACATAGAGGAAATTAATTCAGGCTGGGCCAGTCCCCTTTTCTGCATGAATCAAAAAACAACAAATCTACTATTTATTATTCTTTTTTTCATAAAAATCTTAATGCGTTACGCGACACATCTGTGCCACCAGCATTACAGGAGCAACCATGCAGTTTTCTAAACGACTCACTTGAATCCAATCTGGACCCGACGAACCTGCGGATTCTCTCATTTATGACCCAGTCCAAAAGCAAAGTGGTTCCATATCAGCTTGTTTACGGCTGGTTTCTGGATTTACAACCTGCTTAACCTCAAAGGATTTCTTCCTCTTTTTGACTTTTTTCCTTTATTTTCTCTCCAAATTCATTCCCCAGATTTAAGTCACAGACTGGATGTATGTATGTATATATAAAGTCTGACAAGTCAAACATTCGCCATGCTCAATATTCAATTTTCTATGCTTATCCAGACTTGAACGATGATAATGTTCCTCTTTTACCATGGCATAGGAACCTGGTGCACTAAGGTATGAGATATCAGACATGTTTTCCTACACATTATACAAATGATGCATTATGTTCACAAACCTTAGCTGGAACGCAGATTCTTTAACACATTCCACCCTTGATACACTGAAGTTGTCATCCAACATTTATGTCAGGAGGTAACATGTTTTACTGTCACTCTCCAATGATTTCTGACCGTATTCCTGGTTAATGTTGATAAGTATCGGTTACAACGCGAGTATCGATGCTCAATAATTGAGCTCTCCTTGTTTTGGGAAATGAAGACTGCCTTGATTCATTTTTTTATGGACTCACATGATGTTGTGAGTCAATGAGAAAACAGGAGAAGAGGTTTGTGGACAATATGCACAGTGTTTTGCAACTGTCTCAGCGGAAGCCCAAATGCAACTTGCACGTGTTTCTCTGCAGAGGAAGGAGGCAATTTGGGGATGGTGACGCATATCGAGAGGAAGAGCTGGAGGAATGAAGTCAGCTCAGAAATACAAGAAGATTCCTGCTAGCAAAGCGAGAGCCACGTGACTCGAAGAACACAAACATAGAGTCGATCTGAAAAAAAATCTCCATGAATTTTGTTCACTTTTGGTGATGAAATCAGTTCTGGAGCAGCAAAACACAAATAATCCCAAAAATCAGGTTAATAAAAAATATAAAATAAAAAAACATAGATACATAGATAAGCAAAAATCTTATCTATGGGTATTTTTGGGTATTAGAAAAGCTTAAATTTTAAAAGTGGAATTAATTAAATACACTAAACAAAATAAAAAATAAAAATAACAATAGTAAAGCATTTTTCCCCTAAAGAATTGCTGCCTCCACCATCAGTTATCCATCAATTATCCCTTCAGAAATTTTCTTTGCAGAGAAAAATCACATAACTTGCCTCCTTTTATTAACAGCAAAACAACCTTGAGAAGCAATATTACTACATTACTACCTTGACATCAAATAACAAATTCACAAACCAGCTGTTCAGCAATACAGCCTCATGCATGTCTCATGCTGAGTCACTTAACCTTATCCAGCTGTCAGGATAGATAAGGTTTTTTTGTTACAGTTTTCTAGTGGTTGCGCTCCTTGGCAGCAGAATTCGGGACTTTAATAGTTCTGCTACAAACAGGGTGTGTTTAATAGGGTGGACACACTTCAGCTATACCAACCTTTTAAGACAAATCACTGACTCTTCTAAGATATCCGATCTTTACAACATAAACGTATAAATCTTCATCTAAAAGTTGACATGAAGGTTTCATTAGAAGAAACAATTCAGTGGAGAAAAATATATAATTAACCACAACCTTGTGACATCATGTAATGCTTTACCCAATGAAATGCTGATAAATCAATTAAATTTATGTTTCCAAAAAAAGAGTGCTTGATTTAATTTCTGATTTTCATAATGCAAAAGAAGATGGAAAAACAAGACTTGCATT
The DNA here is from genome assembly GCA_902982915.1 of Phalloptychus januarius. Classification (NCBI taxonomy): domain Eukaryota; kingdom Metazoa; phylum Chordata; class Actinopteri; order Cyprinodontiformes; family Poeciliidae; genus Phalloptychus; species Phalloptychus januarius. The sequence continues at coordinate 36,269,420 of CADWAE010000133.1, forward strand.
TTAAAGTTACACAAGTTTTGATGCCACAGATGCAAATTTTACTTTTAAAAAATCTGTGATTTAAAATCTTGTAAAAAGAAAAAGATAAAGGATGCCGACATAAAGAATATCATCGTGGAGGAGATTAACAGGTTCCAATCAAGGAATCATAATGTTTCTCAAATTGTATTTTGCCTTTATAATGGGAAGAACTGATGTGGCTCTCTGCCCAGGGCGGCATGGTGCCTGGAGGGTCACAAGCATAAAAAAAGCTTGTCACCTTGCCAAAATGTATTTTTTTATTATTTGTCCAATCAGTAAAGTGTCCACCCTTCCAACATTTGCACTGTGAGACAAAATGACTGAAAACAATTGCTTGGAAATGATCCTGAAGTTGGTGTGTGACTTGGAAGGATTACTCCACTGTTTGTTTTTATTAACTCAAATTCAAAACGTTAAAATACCTAAACAGGTCAAACCTAAACCGGACAAGTTAAAATGTATTATAAGGAGTATTTATAATGATTCCTTTGTGTGTCATCTGTACATTTCCTTTAGTAAAACAAGACTTGCTTTGCTCAGATCAAATCCTTTTTAGCTCTTCATGTTATAAAAACAGGCTGTTTGTGGAGTGGAGTTCTTCATGGGAGTGTGTGTGTGGGTGTGTGGGGGGGTGGGTGTGTGTGTGTGTGTGTGTGTGTGTGTGTATTTGCTTATATGCGGTGTGTAAAAAGATATTAGCACCCTGGGCTGGATTCATGGAAGAACCAACACTTCCTGCTTGGAGCAAGTAAAGGTAGTGAAGTTCATAGGTCATTGAGTGATTACACTACCACATCAAGAGGGAAGATCCAGTCAAAGTCTGTTCATAATTTATATAACTTATTTCCTTTTGTCTTTTCATGAGCTTTGTGGCATTGCTGTGTGATTGACAGCAGCGCTCCACTGAGTGCCTATGTTAAACTTCACGAGCGCCTCGTGGCTCCGGATCGTGCAACGGAATGGCCCAGGCTCCACACAGCCAGCATTGTGAGGCTTGGCCCGCAGTATGAGAATAACGTTGCACCACTGCGATTGTGGTTACATCACTGTGATGAGTGTGAAAGCCAAAAAGACAGGGATAGAAAATGAGTAATGAAGATGCGGGCGAATTAGGAAGGAGAGAAAGGCAAAACAGCACACAGAGGGAAGGTGGTTGTGAGCGGCACTACGTCACAGAGGGGTATTTACAGCATGCAGGGGTAAATTGGTAATTCCTGAGAGAAACAGGCTGGGGGGACCCCAACATGGAGAACAGATTGACAGAGACAGATGTAAACGGCGGCCAACATTTTTTTCTTTAGGATTTTGCCCACTTAAAGAAATATTGTGTCTCTGCAGAGTTGGTCGAGCTGTGGGAGAGCAGAGAGAGCTGGGAGGTATGCCGAGTGTTTTTCTGAATAACTATGGGATGTAAAACTCTGGAAGTGGGATAGCAGCTGAAGCTGTCCATCGAGCAATGAATCAGGATGAGGTACCGTGAAGCGGAGGCCCTTACAGGAGCCAGATGGGCCCCTGGCTCGACCCAGCTTAGGCTGAAACTCTACACACACACAAACAAGATGGAAACAATGGGCTCTTAAGTTTTGCACAGAAAAACAGGCAAAGGGATACAAAAAGACTCCTATCGAATACTTTTATTAGGTGTACTGCACACAACCAAAAGGAATGCAGCAGAAATATATAAAAGAGCCCTAAATAATCTGTGTGAAAACTAAAAATGATTTAATATTTAATGAGATGTATATTTTGTGCTCCATGTTTCATCAAAATGCTCCTGATTTTTGTATTTTGCAGCTTTTATCCTCAGTTGAAAATGCTCCAATGAAACACTGTAGACTTATAATCAGTTTTTAAAGATCTCCGTTGGATCTTTTAAATTGTAGAATTTCTGTTTCTCCTTTCACAACCAAACCTTTATGTCTAGAGTGATAGAATTTGAAACCTTTCATTTATCTCTGAAAACTGATTATCTGCAGTTTTCAACAGCAATGAGAATTCAACAAAATTACAACCATTAGAAAAATGTATGAGATGCTTCTTTTGCACGATGCGTAGTCTATTGTTTTAATGTGTAGAAGAAAAAGTTATATTAGCAGAAACTGCCCTACAATAATATAAACAAAACTCAAAAATATTAAATGACATTGTTGTAAATACTGGAATGTTTATTTATTTTTTATTTTTTATTATTATAATTGTTATTATTTCAGATTTAAGAGTGAGAAAAATATATAAACTTTGCTCACTCATGAAAAATTATCTTGCTCATCTTGCAACAGCAGCTAACAGATCAGCTTCTTTTGGGCTTAACATCCAAAAGAAGCTAATTTTTTGGATCCAGATTGACCCAATGACCTTTGTCATTTTCTTAAGATTATTTATCAGTTATTAAACTTTTTTCTCATGTGGAAAATGCAAAATTATCCAGAATAATGAATGCATCATCTGCAAATTGGTTAATCTTCATCATGCACCAATGTATTATAAGATAAAATATGATATAAAATGTAAGAAATGCACTCATTTTCTCTAGTGAGTTACGTCATCTTGCTCTTTTACTGGACTTGTAGTTCTAAATCACTGATAAGTAAAGAGATTTGTAGCTCTTTTTTTAACCAGTCACCCTTAAATTGTTTTACTGGGGTGAGAATAAACAACCAATGCATCAACTCAATCAAACAATGCTGGTTTAAAATTCATTTCAAAATTTATGCCAGTTTGAACTTGAAATGACGAAAAATACATGAATTTATGGTGGCAGCAATTTAATTTAATGACCTTCTTTTCTGTTTTTTAACAAAATGTAAAATGAGTTTTATTTAATGATTTTAAAAACCCATAAATGTTGAACTGGAAGTTCCTCGATGAAACAATAATATCTTCAAATAGAAAACACACCAAAAACATTTTTCTAACTGATTCAGCTAAATGATGACCTGAATGTGGCAGGTTTGGTTTCTGTGGCCTCTAACACTCTTGCAGAAGGAAAAAAAAATCATATTTCCAACTAATGCTCAGTTGTGCAAATATTCATAAAAAGTGTCTCAAAACCTAGATCTAACCCTATTTAAGCTCAGCAACTCCTCATGGATTAAGCCCACATATACAAGTTTTAATATGAATATAATCTGCCTGTAGTGATATAATTGCAGAGTTTAGTATCTCTCTTTTGATGAGGCATTCAATTTGTCTTGTTTTTTTTCTGGGGGGTTCATATCCACTCACAAAATAAGTTAAATAAGTGGCTTTATTCATTTTTCTTCAGGGACTAATAAAGGATCCTGATTTATGTTTGAAATAAAGAAAAAACAAACAAAATCAGCTATAAAAAAAACTTATTTGCAAAGGATTCTAAGATAAAATCATGCTTGAAGTGCTTCTATGATGAATATATTGAATTATTTCTTATTGCTACTCTTCTCATTAACGTGTTGTTACACCATTGAGCTCCCTGATTCCCTCCATTCCCAGAGTCAAAACCAAACCTGGAGAAGCAGCATTCAGCTTTTATGCTCCTCTAATCCAGAACAAATTTTCAAAAAATTGAATAGATGCTCAATCTTTTATTTTTTTATTTATTTATTTTTTTAATTATTTTAATCAAGGGGCTGCCCAGTGGCGCAGCTGGTAGAGCTGCTGCCTTGCAGCAAGAAGGTTCTGGGTTCGATTCCCGGCCCCGGTCTTTCTGCATGGAGTTTGTATGTTCTCACTGGGCATGCGTGGGTTCCCTCCGGGTACTCCGGCTTCCTCCCACAGTCCAAAAACATGACTGTCAGGTTAATTGGCTTCTCTAAATTGTCCCTAGGTGTGAGTGTGTGTGTGCATGTTTGTTTGTCCTGTATGTCTCTGTGTTGCCCTGCGACAGACTGCCGACCTATCCAGGGTGACCCCGCCTCTCGCCCGAAATGACAGCTGGAGATAGGCACCAGCAACCCTCCCGACCCCAGTAAGGGAAAAAGGGTGCAGGAAAATGGATGGATGGATGGATTTTAATCAAGGCTAAAAACTCATTTATTTAGCATTTCCTCTGATTAACAATAATTGGAAGTTAGATTAATCCATCCCTGGATTACAACATTGTATTGTTTCTCTTTATTGTGTCACTATAATGTAATTGTTTTATTTTTTATTTATTGGTTTTCTTATGAATTTTCGTCCATGTAAAGCACTTAGAACTGCCTTGTTGCTGAAATGTGCCGTATAGACGTTCTTGACTTGACTGCTCAACACTGTCCTCTGCTGGATAAATTATGTAATTTCTTATATACAACAGAAAAATATGGATTCTAAGAGAAATTTTAGTTCATTTCTCTCCAGAAAGAAAGATAATTTAAATGCTTTAAAATTTGTTGTAAGTGTTGCAAGAAAAAGTAAGAAAAAAAATTCTATAAAAAATTTACATTTATTGAAAATAATTGTAATAACTTCATGAAAGAATGAATGAAGCAAATAAACAGCCACATTGTACGTTTTTCAGCTGAATTGCGCCGTTATTGTGACAGCGCCCTCTAGTGTTGATAAAAAATAAGACATACACAGATTAGCTCAGTAGGCACTGCATTAACATTTCTATAAACAGGCATCCTCTGTTCCACTTGCTTTCTCCTGTTATTGGAAAAATGATGCTCTTCCTCCAGGATGTCATCTGTTGTTCCAGATACGTTTTAAATGCATTTTGTAACCGCACAATCCCTTTCTAACATCATCATCTATGAGGCTGAAGAAATCCCAAATGCTTTGATTTGATTACATTTTTAATGCATCTCTCTTTATAAAGAGACTTTGATTCCCTGGATATTCCTCACACTAAGGATCTACAAAATACCTTGCTTCACCAACCATCACAGTTTTTCCCAATCCGTCCACCAGATGGCAGTGGTAACATGCAGTTGATCTGGGCCGATGAACCCGTTAACCCGTTTGCTCCCTCACGCTGCAGCCCCCCAGTTACAAAAATCCTCAGCCTCTCAGCGCTGCAAGGAAATATGAGCCTAGCCTATGCTGTTTCAAGTCTGACATGCTGAGCTGCCAGACTGACATGCGCAATGGTCATGGATGTGTGTGGATGTCTGTATTTTTGTGAATATTTCATACTCAGATTCCAAGATGGTTTGCTTTGCCCAATCTCCCTCCTTAAAGTATGCATAGACTTTCACCTGCTTTCTGCTTTGCGATGCATCGATGTGTGTGTTGCCTCTGTCTGGTGGGTGTCCAGACTGCTAATGCCTCACCTTCACCTGATTAATCTGAGTTCAGCCATCTGCCCCAGCTGGTTTGCAAACCCTCTGATGTCAGGGACCGGATCAGAGAACTGCAAAGCAGAAATACCTTTTTGCTTTGAGGTTTTTTTTAAAAAAAGAAAATGAGCAAAATGTTAGTTTTTATCTTCTAGGCTGGCAGGGTTGGGATGGCATTAGGTGAGGGATGTTCTCATAGGTGAGAGAAATCTGAGCAGCCTGAGAAATGACTGATTTGTCCTGGCAGATGCTTTGACAGAAAGTGGAAGATTTTTCTGAGTTGGTGACAAACAGAGTCAACTCTTGGTTGAATGTGCAGAATTTCTTCCTGCCAAGCAAAACCAGCATCTCAAAAACCTGTCTCTGTGTTGTCTAGAGAGCTAACATGGATAACCAACACAGAAATAGTTAATTATAATTTAATGAGACATGGTCGGTTTATCAAAAGACACAGTGGAATACAACCCTAAGCCTTGACAATGAAATGTTTTACCCAAACTTTCCTACAAAATGGCTCAAACTCTGCTGGATTGAATGTAGAGCTTTTTGGAGCATACATTTTTAGGCTTTGCCAAAAATGTATTTATGTATAAACTTTTACTGAACAACTGTAACACTTACGCATGTATTGATCTAGAAAGTTGTGGCACTCTCTCCTTCACCGTTGTATTACCTATGTGTGCACTAAAGGAAGCGAATGCAAATGTCCCACAGCCTTGTGGAAGTGCATCAGTTGTTTGGCTTCAAGTGAAGGATGGGAAAGCCTTTTCTGTAAGCCTTACAGTGTAACGCATAGTTTTCTACATGGAGACAAAAAAGAGGTTCTATCTGACTAGAGCCTCTTCCTCCATGTACAAAGAACATGGAGGAAGAGAATTCTGACTTCTTCCGATTTTCCTTCATAATAGTTTTCTTCTTGCCACTGGTCCATAGCATCCAGATTGGTTGAGTGTTGTACAAATCATTGTCCTGTTAGCAAATCTAACAGGACAATGTTAGATTCCCACCTGAACTGTAGCTCCACAACTCCTCCAGAGTAACCATCAACCTCTTGGCTGCTTTTCTGTTTAATGCTTTGTAGTCAGTTGTGCCTTTGTTAATTTACTGGGAGTTGATGGGAGCCAATGCTTTTGGGAATGACTCATCACTATTCCTTGCGTTGTGTGAACAATGTCACTCTACTTTGTTTATAAAAGCTGTTATAATCTGTCGTAACCTGCGGGATATAATGGCTGATGTTGCCTCTAGTTTTCAGTAAGTGGAATAAACGTGCTCAGAAAGACTAGATCAGGAGGAGCAGACTGACTCATTGCTGAGCTAATCCCTCTTCTAAACTCTTCATCCATCTCATTAAAAGCCTCCCTCTCCCTTGGATTCATGGCTTCATCATTTCCTAGTTTTAGCCAGACCTTCATGAACTGCAAGTTTTAAACAAGAAGACAGGAGGACGATGAGGAGTGTTGGGATTCAGCTCTTTAAGCGCGGTAATGTCTGCTCCTCCATCATGCGGAGCCTCTCAGGGCCCCGCATCAGAACAACGCGGTGTGCAAGTGGTCCACAGAAACATGAAGATAAATTAATCATCCGCTGTGCGCATCCATGCTCCTCTTTATTCCTCCTTGTCTGGTTCTTCTCACAGTCTCCTGCAAAATCACTGTTTCTTTGCAAGCATTCCTTTATTTTTGCGCCGTCTCGGAGCTCCGCTCATCGCCCCCATCTGTCTCAGCTGTAGCCCTCCCCTCCAGCGCGTTTTACTGATGTGTAACGCTGACCCACTTTAACTAAAGGCAAGCAAGGAAGAAGGAAGCAGTGACTGGGGGAGGATGGAGAGACTTCACATCTCTCCTCCTCTCCCCGCTGCTCACATCCCATAGTGCTATGTTTAAGGTAAATATTTTTACAGCATTGCTAATCACAAGGACTTCTGAGACGGGGCCCTGCCCTCGCTGCGAGTTCAAATATTCATCATCTCTCTCCTCATCTCCATGTTACTCGGTGTGTTTAACCCCCACGGGTTGTCATTTTCAGTTGTGTCACTCCCACTCTTGCTGCCTTCGCCCCTGCTGCTCACGTTTCACATCTCCCTGCCTCAGCTCCTGTATCCCCCTGCGTCCATATGCTCGCAGAGCGCCGTTCCGAAGGAAGCCGCGGCAGCATATGTGTGTCATGTTTGGGTCTCACTTCACATGCAGTTAACACATCAGGTGGGAGCCATATGCACAGCAGTGCCTCACTTGTATTTCAGTAGGATTAGAGAATAAAGGAGCAGCGCAACAATATATAGCCCCTCCATCATGACATGTGTGACGGCACTGAGACTTCTTGTGGGAAGCTTAAAGAGTAAATCTTATCTTCCACTTAACGTTTCATGGTGCTATAGTAGCTTAAGTTGAACTTACTGCCAGTTTTATTGCGGACTGAGCTGTTACATTAACAGAAAGTGTTCAGCCTCCTTTAACCTGATACCCTCCAATAAAATTCAGTGAGACAATTGGCTCCAAAAATGACCTATAGTAAACAGAGTTCACATGGAGCTGAATGCAGAATATATCTGAAAAATAAAAGGATTTTTGATGAATTCTTGAATCTCCATTTGGAGGTACCTAAACGTCTGCTCCCACACATTTCTACGAAACTTCTCCTTAGAGCTGCAGTCAAATTAGAAAGTTTCTTCAAAGTTATTTCTGATTTATACAGCATTTTTATGATAACTGAACATAAAATAATTACCTGATTGTACTGTAAAATGACTCTGTGTGTGTCTGGAACATACATAATATTCTCTGTTTTAGTGATTTTTTTGTATTTGAGCAAAGCTGAAGATCTCGGTAGTCCGCTCAAGAATCAGTGGGCCTGAAATGAGAAGTCAAAACATGCCTGAGTCTAGTTAATTCTTTGAACAAAAGCCTGTTTGGTAGCAGTTTCACTTGATCCAATTTGCGCCATTTGTTATAGCACTGCTGTTCCACAGGAAAATAAACTCTCTTTTGCCTATGTTATCTTATTTATAATAAAACCAGAGCATCGCAATCACGGTGCAACAGCATATCTGGCATACTTCAGGCATGCATTCCTTCCATCTCACCCCCGTTAAGGAGCTTCCAACTCAAGTCTGCAGGTGGACAACAGCAGCTGATGACAACCAGATGAGAAGAAAAGATTAAAGGAAGCATCTGGAGAGATGGATGGAATGAAAGTCACATGGATGGAGGATAGAAGAGCACGTGGCAAACCTGCCTCTCCGGTCTCTCCCTCAATAAATATTTTATGCAGGGGACTAAAACCAGCGCTGTGAACTCTGAGGAAGTGTGACAGCTGGAAATGCTCTGAAGACGGCGGCTTACAGCAGCCATCTAGGAGCAAAATGATGGGAGAGCTGCGACATAGGAGAGTTGTTTTGAGTGATGGGAAGGAGAAGACAACGTGAGTTTGTCAATGATTGACAGATAAACGTGATGTGTATGGACAATAAGTTGGTTGTAACAGAACGAGATGATAGCTTTCTTTGAAAAATTAATCTAACAACTCTACTATTCACATTTGCCATCAGTCCTTATCTCAAAACCGAAATCTCAAGGATTTCTCAAGGATTTGTCTAAGATTGTGTCACACACATACACCTCCCCCCCCCCCCACAAACACACACACATCCTGTGGGCAGGAAGGAGTCTCCTGAAATATTGATGTGGGCCCTCCTGTTGCCGTAATGAAAAATCGTCATCCGATAAATGTTTCATCCCTCCAGATGCATCACCTACCCATTTTTAACAGATGAGGCAATTCGCTGCAGAAACACAAAGATTGGGGAAATGGGTCTTGTTGCATTTGTTGCCCTCAGCACTCAGCTTGGAGGAGAAGCCTGGGGGAGATTTTGCTGCTGGAAGAAGAAAGATCAGCTTCTGACTCATACATGTGGAGTTTCAGCTGTTTGGTACAGTAGCGACCAGTGATGTCAGACTTTGAAAACATAACTATGCCATCACTGGTAGCTACAGACTACGGAAACAACACTCTCCTCTGTATTCACACTGTCTGTGTCCGATTTGGTTAACTGTCCCGACAAGTTAACAATAAAATGACGTTATTGTGGGACTCCCCCACTGAGCACCACATTCACTGCATTTACAGCAATGTCCCTGAGGGAACTTATGTCTTACCAGATTAGATTGGTTTTATACTTCTGTGGATTTTCTGTCATACAGGATCTTAAATGTTTTACCTTAGTCTTAACAGAACAACAAAAACACTTTATTCTAATAGTTTTTAGACATTAACATTAAAATACTTATTTGAATAGCTAGATTTTATAGAATTTTTGCTGGAATTGAGAATTTACATTGAGGTTTCACAAATTACAAAATAGTTTAGAAAGCATCCATAATCAGTGTGAAATAATTCAGTTCGGGTTTGACCTAGCTAAGCAGTTAAACCCACAATTAATGCCCATTTCTTATGACCGGAAACAATATTGACTGTTTGGACCCAGCCTGAGTCAAGGCTTGAGTTCAGTAGAGAATGTGTAGAGGGAGTTAAAAATGAGGGTGATGATAAAGAGACCTTCCACATGTAAAGACTGACTCCAGACCAGACTTTTTAAAAAACACAGAAACCGCCCTTTAGATAGACACAGAATCATAAACTACTATTCAGACCCCAACTTCAGTCTCCTCATGTACCTGTGGTGCACAGCACTGTCTCTTACAATCCTTTCATTATGCAAAACCCAGACAGACACTCAGCACCTATTGACTGGAAATGCTACGATGGAACAATGGGAAGCTTGCTTGCACAATCAAAATATCTCTGCTGTTGCCACCAGTAACAAAACTTCACAAAGCCAATTATTCATACATAAATGTTGCAACACAGCTTCAACTTATTTGTCTTACCTTTAAGGTTGTTTTTGTTTTTGGACCTACAACGCAGTTTTATGTTCCGTGAATGATTATAGAAACCATTCTGTTGGCAGACAAAAGATCTGTTTCAACACTCACCATTCAAGCAGCATTTGAAAGCCTGCCACTATTAGGAGTTGCACAACTAGATAAAATGGGACAAATATAAAGCAAACAGCAGATACCTGCAGCTAATTAATAATGACATTGATAAGGGATACTGATGAGTATAAAAACTTTATTTTTTGACTCGCAAACTCAAGGTTTACAGCTGTTAACCAAGACTACGAGCTTGTCTATTAGAATGCCTCATGTTCTCTGCGTATCTTGGATGACACGTCAGGACTTCTAAAGTGCTCATTTAAAGTTTGCGCATTCGAATGTTCCACCACAGACATTAAAAATAAGAAGCATAATGGAGGAAATAAACTGAAAAACAGAAATCATTTTAGCGACACGCTGTCTTGTTTAAACCGGGACTTCTGTTGATATGGCAGTGATTTATCATCCCAAGTTTGTAATGCCATCCAAAGCATGAAAAACAACATGAGTGTTTTGATTATTTGCTAGGCGGGGCCGCTCGGGTTCAGATTACTGCAGACATGTGTTTGGAGCTTATTTTCCTCCTCAGTGACCATAATTAGACAAGCCTCTCTGCTCCCTTGCTTGTACAAGTGAATGTGTCCTGTAACTGGAACTCCACTGGGCTGGTTCCCCTAAACTTTTTCCAGACTGTGAATGACCTAGAACCAGTTTGATTGGCAGCGCATGAAAGTTGAAATGCAAACGCAGTCTTACGTACACAGCTGCTCATATTAAAATGCATCCAAACTTATTAAGATTCACAAAGGAAAGTCGGATTCTGTCTTTATGGTGTTCTCTGTCTCTTCATTGTTATTGAGTAAAAAACCCATTAAAACTGGGCTGAGACTTGGCAAGCTTGCAGAATGATGCCAATACAACTCAGCTGACATTGTCTGTGCCCTTGGTGCCTCTGCTGTTTGTGAGTCTTGAAGGACTGGAATATTGGATTCAGCTGATTTCCTCTGGCAAAGACACCATGCTCCTCCAGCTGGAGTTTGACACAACGCGGGGGTGAAACAGTAAAATTGAAATGATAAAATTAATTCAACGTGCATTCTGAGAAACAATAATAGTAATCATGATGGTCTGAAAGTCACGAATAGCAAAAAATATACCAATGGATTCAATCCTAAGAGGCTGAGAGCAGCAACATGCCCTTATAGAACTCTCTTTTTTTTTTACAACATGGTTAGCATAATAATCTGTCACTTCTGAAAGGTCAATATGACAAGCGCTTCAGGGAGCATCACATGGGCCTCTAGCCTCCAACGGGCTCAAAAGGCTAACTCTGTGCTATGGTGCATTAGAGATATTCTTGCACATCTGTTTCTTTTTTCATAGTAAAACTGAATGAGCTGCTCTTTGGCTGATCTCTGTAGTTCTGTAGTTCATTTAGATTCTGGTTACCATTAGACAAGCTGAACCAAGCAACTTCTGGGACCTCCTTGAAGGTGGGGACTGATGTCTTTATCTGAGCCACATGACTGAAAAGATTTTTCACTGCTTCCTTCCAGTTGAAACACTTTAGCCAAAGAATAGCCAGAGGGGGATTAGCAGTCAAATACACACTTCTTCTAGTATACACATAATTGGAGAAAATGCTTTTTGCAAGGTGTGAATGATTTCTCAGATTTCTAATATATTTTGGGGGGACTTTAATATGATCACCAATACCATCCAAGTTTAGAAATATTTTTTACTTCTTACAGCTGCATATCTTTGGAATATGTCTCTCAAAGCTTTGCACATGTGGATATATTTGCACAAACATTACGCCTGTATGTTTAGTGTCATGTCCAATCTGGTTTTCTTCAAGGACCGCCCTGTTTTTTGGATCTAAGTGCTTCTCCATCAGTGAATCTGCCTTCCTGTCTGTGCTTATGATTTCAATGTGGTTTGTCTTATTGATGCAGGTTTGTTGTGGAGAATCATCCTTCCACTTTAATTATTTTTTAACATTTGTTTATGTATTTACAGGTTTCAGAAATCTTGTGGTCTGGTTTCTTTTCCAACATAATTGCTTCTGATCTGCTTTGAGAACTTGTTATGATTGTGCTAGTCACCACTAAGCCAGTGGTGCTGTACACTGAATAGATTATCATATTAATGGTACATGAGATGTATTCAATATATTCACTACATATTCACTGCTAAAGTGCAGTGAATTCAACACGGTCGCTAACATGACTTCTTGAGGGTATGACAGAACTGTAAAGAAAAAATAATGCTCAAATGACCATAATTCTGGAGGCATTTCATTTAATTAAGAAAAAAAAAGATATTTAGATCTTTTAGAAAATGTTATGGCAAATCCATGCTATGTTATAAGCTGTAAATGAAAAAAATAATATTTCTAAAAACTTCAAAGTGTGCTTCAAAGCCCCATTAAGTCTGAAAGGACAAGATATCTGGGCTGTGGCATGAGTGATTAATGTAGCCTTGAGTTTGAAGCTGCCCTCAGGAGGAGATGAGGAGAGAGCTACCAAGACTAAACAGATCTGCTAAGCCACATTTCTATTTCTACCTGTACATCTGCAAACCTCTTTCATTTCAAAATGAGTCCTTAGCCCAGACCAGTGCTGATGAGGGAAAAACAGTGAGTTAAAAATGTTTCTTTCAATGTAATAATAAATCCAGACTTCAAAAAAGAAAAGAAAAGTAACCCTCAAGAATTGTTAAAGTCATATACTTTTTAAGATATGTATTTGACATCTAACTAGAATAACTCAAGGCAGTGGTCAGACCTCATTGTGCATCCATGGAACTATATAATAGTTTGGAGAAACACAACAGCCAGTTTTTCACAGCACTTTCAGTATGTCCATCCTCACTAAACAATCCTCTTGCTTATTGCTTACTCTGAGTTCAAAACTGAAAGATCATTTCAGACTCATTCTATTTCTTATCCAAACTGAGCATGTCCAGAAAACCAATCAGTGTGTGAGTTGACCAAATAGGCCTCCAGAGGGTGACAGATGACCAGAACTGAGGGTGAAGTGAGAACCGGGGCTGGGCATACAAACTGAGTAGGAGTGAGCTGGATATAAAACTAATTTCACATGAAGTGCCTAAGATGGGTAAAATTCTAGTGTTATTTTGCTTTGATGAAAATCTTTGGTTGTTTATATTGAGCTTAAACTCCCAAAGAAACTACTGTAACATTGTCTTACATAATTACTTTTGAACAAGACGAATGTAGTAGAATCTTCCTACAAAGTCTAAGTCAAGCTTAGAATAACAATAAAAGATGCTAAATGGCTGGAGGTCACTGAATTGATTTTCTATAAGCTTGTTCATGGTAGTAAAATATGTTTTTATGAAACTTAGAATATTGTGCCATAGTGTATACATTTCCTCCTGGTTATACTGTAAAAGAGGAGGTGGCATTGTCAGTGTTGTTTATGCCATGTGACTGGCTAATTTACAATTCCTTCCAAGAGCCAATTGAATGAGTGTACCTAATAAAATGGCAGGTAAGTACATGTCATAAAGCTCAATGCTGGGATATTTTCCAGCATATTCAGAAAATGTATGGGATCCCGGCTTGGTTTGTGATCCAGTATCGGATTAATTCAGAGGTCATAATGGAGTGTTATGTAGTAGTAAATCTTCATACTCCGCTGAAACACAAGTCAGATATGTAATAACCGAGGACGTATAAAAGTCAGTGCTATGTATTGCCTACAATAATCACAGTGGCAGAAGGTAAAGGTAGCTCTAACGTTATTTTGCTCCTCTCCCTTTAGAAACCGTGTCGTGCTTTGGGTCATTCCCTAGTCGCCTGTTTTTCAGCATTTTTGCTTATGTGATCAACTGGTGTGATGAAGTAATATCAGAAAGAGAAATAAAGCTTCCTTGTAAAACAATTGCTTGTTTTTACCCAACAGTGTAAAATTGATCTGGTGTTCATTTTACTTCTGCATAAAAGTAAAATAAACCCTTTTGAAAACAAAAATGCCAATAATGTCAATATGATTGCATTTTATCATTCTGTTTTGCATTTTTTCCCCCTTTATGCACGCCACTTGCTGGCAAACAAATAAGAATGAATAATCACAAGTGTCTGTAACAGCCACCAGCGTTCCCAGAGGACTCCTACAGCCTGAAAGCACTGTTGTGTGACAGCATCAGACAGCAGCCATGCATCACAACAATATGGCGCTGGCACTCTCTGGACACATTGACACAACAGATAGTCGTGTTGGCAAAGTGGTAATCATGCCCACCCTCTGGTATGCCTGGCAAAAAACATGATCTGAAAGAGCAGCAGACCGGCGCTTCGGGCTTGGCTGTTGGCTTGCTTTGGCATTTTTAGCAATGGTGTAATGAGTATGTGATTGATTGGGACCACAATAGGGATTCATGTACTCGGAGCGGTATACAGAACCCACCAGGCACTCTTGGATTACAGGCCTCGTGGGTTCTCACCAGATTAAATGGTTACATTACACAGCATGAATAAAAGATTGAAATTATTCTCTTTAGAGCACAGCCACAGGAGAAAACACTGGTGTGTTTCCAGTGGGGATTGTTAGGAGAAATGCTTGATGTGCTCCTGTTTCCTCTCTAAAGCCCACATCCTTACAATAATTGTTTCTCCTTTAGACTATTGGTGCATCCCTGCACCGGCAGAATCTAAATATATAATTAACAGCTGCAAATTGTACAAATGGGACATCCGGAACATGATTATGCCAATGTTAAAGGTTGTCTTAGTCATTTGGATAATTGCATTTATATGCCTGAGGCGAGATTCTCCTTGATGTGGAGAGGGCATTGCCACCCGAGCTGATTCAGAACATCTAGGAGTCCACTATTATCATGTTTTAATAAGGACTTTTGCAACCTTGGTCACCACAACTTTGCTCAAACCTTTAAACAAAGGGTGACCTCAGACTACTTTTATGGTTCTAATTTGTTTAATTGGGCCTAAAGTTCATGAGCTCATGGGTATGAGGCATCTTATTAATCTGCACAGGGTTGGTGGGTAAAATTAGTGGGCAGCAGTGGTGCCAGGCAGCATCCCTACCCCCCCATTACATCTTCATCTGATCACTTAGCAAAATGAACTGGCTGCTCACACGGCATGGCAATATTTCACACGTTTTTACCAGCATCATAAATTGTACAGCCATTTTTCCAAACACTTCCTCATGCTTTGCTTGTTATTTTTTATTTACTATTTTTATTTTTTTTTTTAAATTTTCTGTTCTTTTTATGCCAGTTTGTAACCCAGCTTTGCCAAGATCCAAGACTCAAATAAAAAAAAAAAGCCTGCAGCCTACAAAAGGTTATATTTATCGCTACATCAAGGAGAATTGTGAAATTAAATCAGTATCTGGTGGTGGTATCCTTACTGGAGATTTATCAAACTGTCCATATTGATCTTTAATTCATCACTTGATCCTGGCCATCAGGCTAACGCGAGCGGAAGAAGAAGTTGGCTCAGGCCTCAGATGATGACTCGTACATAATCAGTGCCCGGCAATCAAGAGGAATCCTTAATATTGACAATCACAGTAAAGCTTCTCTCTGCTCCCTTATTTATTTACGCAAGGGTCAGTTAAAGCCAGCTCTGCCTCTGACTCAGACTCAGTTGGTTAGAGCAAGCTGAGGTCTCAGGAGACTCTAGAGGTGAAAAGGTCACAAGGTCAGGGATTTAGGAACTCTCAAGGCACAGCAACACACAATTCTTCCTTTCTAAGCTGCAAGGGATACTATTGGGGAAAGATTGACTTATCAATCAGTTCATCAGCCGACAGCCACAGAATCACAGGTGCAGCTTGGTGGGGGATTGGCTTAGAGGGAAGCAACTTAATCAACTTAGGAGACGAGGCAAGGACATTGTCTATATTTATCCTCGGATTCATTCAGTGTTTGGGTACTTTCAGAATTGAAAACCTTGTGAAACTGAGGCATCCAGGGCAATTTGTGAGGGAAAGGGAATTTTTATGACTAATCACATGCATTTGACATTTCTTTCTCCTTTCTGAAAAACAACGTGGGAAACAGAAACACACATGGTCAGTTCAGTTTGTTTCTCTCTTGCATTAAAGACTGTAGGTGATACTTGGTCCTAAGTCAGAAAATTAGGTTATTTTCAGCAGAAAGTTTCAAGTTCTTTTGGTGTTTTTTATTCTTTAACATCTTTGTTTACTGACTGACATCCATCATGAGAAGCCAAAATCTTTCTGGATTTATGCAGAACTGCCAACACACCTGCACTTCTTTTTACTATACCATGAGAAAACAGGTCAAACCAAACAACTAAATCTAAACAAAGAAACATGATTAAGATTATTAATCTAATTTAGATTAGATGGGGGCTCAGGCAGCGTGGGAATTCTGGCTCTTTTTAGAGAACCGGCTCTTTTGGCTCGGCTCACGAAAAAGAGTCGGCTCTTTTGGCTCCAAAGTGGCTCTTCGGAATTTTTTTTGGTCCTTCATTTATTATCCAACAGAAACATGTTGCAAAATGAATGAAAGCTATATTCAACTAAATGACTATATTCAACAGCTCTTCTTCTGGGTCAGCGAAAAGTGAAATGTGCATCTTGAGTATTAAAATACCGTATGAGTTTGTTTTTTGGCTTATGATGGTTACATTTAGTTATTGTTCTAGTATAATTTGTCACAGAAAATGTAAATTTTAACACTATATGTGATTTATGGTGGTATAAAAATATAATAAATAAGCTCTTTACTTGCGTATATTCTGTATTGTTCAATGGACTGAGAGACTGCTATGATTTTTCCCCTCCATGTATGGGAAGCACTGCTGCCATGACGCTGTGACATAATTCAGGATAACTTCTGACAGCTGACAGAAAGTTCTTGGGGGTGTAGCCACACTGAACTTTTGTCTTGCAAAATACACAATTCGATCACTATTTTGTTTTATGCAACCATTGCTCATTTTCAGTTCAGGTTTACTGCTATTTTAAGATTTTTTTTTCAAAACACATTATGGAAAATTGAAAAGTGGAGAAAAATTCACTTTTTATTTTGCAATTTTACAACTTTATTCAAGTAAATAGTTCATAGTTAAGTAAGGGACTTGAAAGGTAATAAATATGGTTGAAACTAGATGATTTTGCGACAGAATAGTGGGTCTGATTGGTGGTTTCGCTGAAGGCTCAGCGTCTCTGTTTCTGTAGCGGTCACAGATCAAGTTGGTAATGATCTGAACAGCTCTGGATTCTGACCGGTAAATAAAGTTTATTTAGTTCAAAAACATCAAAACGACAAGAAGTTCATGATTTACATTAAAATTAAATCTAAGCTGAACATTTAATTAAGATCTGTTGGCTTATATTTGCATAAATTTATCAAATATATAGAAACATTTATTTTAATAAAACATTATTGTACATTTTTAAATAAATAATTTATTAATAAATATTTAAGGATGGACCAAAAGACAGACCTACGGATAGAAAAGAGTTTTAATAAATTAATGACACATTTAAATAATTATTACATAAGTTATTTATTGTCATTTGACATTCTTCACTCTCCATAAGAATCAGGACAGACTGGAGCAGCAGCAGTTTGATGTTAAGCTAAAAACTATGGATATAGTTTTATATATGTAGATATATACAAATATTCTTGCTGTTTCTCAATTTTTTTCTAAAATTGCATTAGTTTGTTCTTAGAAAAATTTACACTTTAAAAACTTTTTTAAAAATTCAGTCCAACATTATAAAAAATAAATATGAAATATTGCTCTAAATTAGATTGTGAATAAAACATATATTCACAGTCTTTTGTGAATATGTGCTATTATGTGCTATTAACTCAAGCGTCTTTGCAGTTGGGCAGGTTTTACAGGTTTAGTTTTTCTCTGTATTTGGACTGGAAAATGTCATCTCTGGCAACAGTGGAGAATGGCGCCATTTTTGTTTTTAATTATTCTGTATGGCAAGCCAATTCAACATAAATTCGGTTTTGCTGCCCTTACATTCCAGATATCTCACATTACTTTATGTTACGTTTTAGTGATTTAATATAGCTCTAATTATATTTTCACTAGACAAAATATCTATTTGAGATATCTCTAATTATATTCTGACTAGTTGAAATTATGTCAGATTTACCATTGACTTGTATAAATAATTCAGTTCAAGATATCTACAATGAAATACTGACTATCTGAAATAGACATTTCAGATATCTACAGTTAAATTAGGACTAGTCATAAAGTAAATTCAAGATATCTCGATTTTAGTTTTGACTAATCATAATTCTAATTAAAGAATTGCATTCGGTTTGTCGGAAATTAGTAAACAGAAAATTCTTTGCAGATTTCAGAAGCAGTCCTGTAGTTTATTAAGTTTTGCTATCTCTGCATTTCCAACATTGCCATGCTCTTTCTACATTATGGCATTTACTGACAATTTTGTGCAGGAAACATAAAATTCTTCAGGAAACTGTTTGGACAGCGCCAAGGGGCTTCCACGCTATTCTTAATTCAGACATCTAAAATTGTAATTTAACTAGTTATAATTACGTTCAAGATATCTTAAATCATAATTACAGATATGTGCCCCATCAAATGACAGATCCAGTGACATCATTTGAGATATCTTGAAAGGAATTTTTACTTGTCAAAATGTAATTGAAGATATCTTGAATTATTATTCTAGTCAGAATGCAAATGTAGATATCTTCAATTACCATTCCGGATAGTTAGACGAAAGAGAATTTGTATTAAAATAGCTTGCCATAGAGCATTATGCGCATGCGCCATGCTGGCTACAAATATGACGCAGCTTCTACGTGAGCGTTTTTTAAAAAAAGATGCGGCTAGCACCTGGTTGCACGGAGACACGAGACTGTGGGTCTGATATTCATGAACCTTTGGACCTCTGATCTCCCAAGACGCGGAATGGAGTGCACGCCCGGCTTTATGACTGAAACTTTTGTGGATCCGATTGAAATCGTGTCAGTGGTGACAAGTAGGCTGTTGGCTGAAATCGCTGCATTGGTTATTCGGTAAGTTATTTTTCGGAAACCTTATTCTAAGTTGTTTGTCTTTTTCCACCGATGACGTTTGTGAAAGCATTTTTTGTATCTAAACAGAGCAGCACACAAGGAGAGACCTGACCATGGCGTCTCAGCGGCAGTTTGGTTGCTGGCGTCCCTGAAACACCTCAGGAGATATAATGGCGTCTGGAGCTAGCAGTTGATCGATTATGGATATACTACAATCAAGCTGATTATTGCTTCAATCAAGCTGAGGAATCCCTACAAGGTGCCTGGCGGATCCCTCCGACCCATAAAAGGTTGGTCAGTGCGGGTCCAGAAGACATCTGAGGGTAGGAGCTGTTGCGGGTTTTGCTATGCTACGCTGCTGATGCTAACGCTGTTTGTTGAAGGCCAATGCTAGGCCTATTGCTGTGCTGGTTTGGTTTGATTCTCCGCTGAGAGTCAATGAGCTGAGAAGGACTCTGCTGTTGTAAATCCTTCTGTCTTCGGACTTTTATTGTTTGTAGCAGTTGCTGTGATCTTGTGACCTGTGAAGGTTTAGGTATAACGAGAATCTGAAGTTCCTGGCTTAAAGTCAGTTTTGATGTGAAAGAAAGAAGGCAGCCAAACTGGTAAATACAGTTTAGAGGCTGTAGGAAGTGATTAAGCTTAGGCTTTGTAAATATCACTAACAAACCTTGATTACATACCTACTCATTAGTACAAATCTGATGTGGCTATGTTGACATTAGTATAGCTGCATTAAGATAATATTTATCTTTACTATGAATAACAAATATGTTTTTGGGTGAAAATGAGGTCTGTATATTTCGACATGCATACATTTTTTTATTTTTTGTACCTACTTAATATTTAGTTTGAAATTTAGGGTCCATATTTTAATAATTCAATAACTCAAACAAATTTAATTTACGTCCAATTTAAACGTGAAAACCGATTAATTTTTGCGCCGAAACAACTCGTGGCCTTGTGCAATTTCGTCATGTGACTTCATTTCTTCTGGACAACAATGGAGAAATTTCCTGGAGCTGCAGGCCGGACATCACAGAGGTAACGTTCACATTGTCTTCACCATCTCTTATTCGTAGGTTTTCAGTTAAACTCCATGTTTTCCTTTTAGAGGGGATCGACTGGGACATGGCCTTCAGTGTTTAAGTTTGTTTTAACCCATTTTCTCTCTTAGACTAAGCAACTGGTGGACCTTTGGTTGCAAATAACTTTTTTCTCATAGATAAAACCACCAAAGGAGCTTCTATGACAACTAACTCTCTTTTCTCCTGTAGAAACACTCCTGGAGCAGCTTTTTCTTTTTCTGTCTCTC
Source organism: Phalloptychus januarius (assembly GCA_902982915.1). Lineage (NCBI taxonomy): Eukaryota > Metazoa > Chordata > Actinopteri > Cyprinodontiformes > Poeciliidae > Phalloptychus > Phalloptychus januarius. Next base: position 36,289,969 of record CADWAE010000133.1, read on the forward strand.
TCTTTATTCTGTCCTTTCAAATCCCCCGGGGGTAGTGACAGAAGACCTTTCATATTGAGCCAAATTCTGGTTCTGCGATAGGGTTCTTCCTGTTAAAGGGAAATTTATCCTCTCCACTGTCACTACATGTATCCTAAATATGAGGCATTGATTTAGCTTAATTAACTATTAAACGATTTAAATAATTGGTGCAGTGTTTGACTTTTTTTGGAATGTCTTCCTGTTAATGGGAAGCTTCAACAGGACACCACTTGCATCCTCAGTAGGAGGCCTTGCTTAAGCTTACTTTACTTTTGATTAATTTAAATTTGTGCAGTTTATCTTTTTTTTTTTTTTTTGGGAACGTCTTCCTGTTAAAGGGAAGTTTTTCCATTCTTGTTGCCAGGTGGATCCTCAATAGGAGGCATTGTTTATGCTTTCATAACTTGTAACCAATGTTTGATAACCAGTTTTTATTTATTTTAATTTATTTTTTGAACACCTTCCTGTTAATGGGAAGCTTTACTTAATGAACCCACCCAACGGGAAAGGGGTCCGTTGCCCTTCGGCTGGGTTTGTGCGAAAACTAATCCTCCCGACAAGAAAGGGGTCAGCTGCACTTCGGTCGGGTTTGTGCGAAAACGAACCCTCCCGACGGGTAAGGGGTTGGATGCCATTCGGTCGGGTTTGTGCGAAAACGAACCCTCCCGACGGGTAAAGGTGTTAAAGTAAACCAATCAGACTTACATTCTTCTGTCAAATATGTGTATGGAATCCATTAACAAGATTACTAAGAAGGTAAGAATAAAAATAACATTGCAGTGACAACAAAAACCTTCAAGACAAATGACTCACGGGGAAAAAGTCTTCAGTTGCCACACCCGCTGCCCGACTGCTCCCAACAATGACTGACGCAAAAGGCCTTCATCACACCTGCTACTGATGGATGACCTCAGTGACCCTGCCATCATGCTCAGAAGTCTTGCTCAAGAAATGCTGCAGGTATTTTGCTATTGGTAAGAGGGCTTTTGAGTTTTTGAAGAATGATAATTTCATAGTTGTTAAAGGGTTTGACCTTAAACCTGCACTCCTCTTGTTGTCTTTCTGCCTGTTGTCCTTCAGTAATCCTCCTGGATCATCTGGTTTTTCATCTCTGATTACGCCCTTCGTCGGACCCTCATCGACCAACGGAAAAGGCCTTCATCTCCCCAAGGACGACGGATGGAAAAGGTCCTTGTCGCTCCCCTCCGTCCCGATCCCCTGCTGAAGGATGACCTTAATTACCCTTCGGTTGGTCTCAGTGATCTTTGACAAGAAATGCTGCAGGTATTTTGCTGTTTGATATTAACAAATATGAGTTTTTGAAAACTGGCTATTCATTGAGTTGTTAAAGGGTTAAACCTGCACCTGTCCTGTTGTTGTCCTGCTGTCTTGTTCTTCAGGAAAACTCCTGGATCATTGCCCCAACGACAACGGAAAAGAACCTCATTGTCACCCTGCTGACGACTTTAGTGACCCTACAGTTGGGTTCGGTAGTCTTCCTCAAGAAATGCTTCAAGTATTTTGCTGTAATTTAAATGATAGCTGTGCATTTTTGAAACGTTACTATTTCATTCCGAGTTAAGGGTTTGACCTTAAACCTGTACATGTCCTGTTGTCCTTCAGGAATCCTCCTGCATCATCTTGTTTTTGTCTCCGATTTTGCCCTTCATCGGCCGATAGGAAAATTGCCTTAAGCATTTATCAAAATGACTTCAGTTTCTTTTTTTTTTTTTTTCCATTTCTACTAAGAAGTGGATTAGTCTTCAGTCTGGTACTTTGGCCTCATCTAACCATTGTGGGGGTTTTTGTTTTGTTTTGTTTTTTTCTAATGGACAATTTTGTATAGAGACTTCATAATTAATTTTGTTTATTTATTTTAGATATTTAAAATTACTTCCAATTTCAGTGTTAGAATTGGAAGTAATTTATTTATTGATTTTTGAGAATGTGTTCTTGCATCATTTTAGCGTTCCGATGGTTGCGGCATTGATTATGAAAAGGCTTAGACTGGTTTATTGTGATCTATATTTATTTATGCTGCTGTTTGTCATTTTCTGTTTCTACTACATTATGTATTTCAACTGTTTTTGTTTTCTCCGTTTTATTTTTCTTTCCATAGATCTGACACTGGGTCTGGTGTTCTGATTGGCTGACATTGATTTCTTCCTGGAGGAGGGCATTGGCTGACATGAGTTCATGAACATGGAAACTAATCTTGGATCACTTGACCTGTTGTTGTGTTTGTTCTGTCTTCTCTCAGCTCCAGTCGGTTATGGCAGATGGCTGCTGGTACTGAGCCTGGTTCTGGTTCTGCTGGAGGTTTCTTCCTGGTAGAGGGAGTTCTTCATCACTGTCACAACATACATGCTCTGTATGAGGCACTGCTGTAAAGTCAACGACTCTACACAGGCGATTTGCTGTCGCCCCCTGCTGGTGAACGCTGTAAGTAATGATTCCCTACAATCTGCTGGGTTTCATTTGGTGCAAACTTTTTAAACGACATTACTAATTAATTGAGCTTATTGTACTAGCAGTTAGAGTACATTTGATTGAACTAAAATTATTTCAAGGTGCATTGAGACAGCATTTGTTGTGAATTGGCAATATATAAAATTACACTTTCAAACTAACAAATGAGCCCCACCAATAAACGATATAAAAAACCAAACAAAAACCCCAAAAGTAGATACCAAAACACTCAAAACCCCAAAAGTAGATGCCAAACAGTTCAAAACCCCAAAAGTAGATGCCAAACCGTTCAAACCTTTAATTATAACGTTAATTCACAACAATGTTGTTGTCAAGGCATTTTACAAAAAGTAATTTCAATTAAATTGGATTACTATTGATCCAAGTTATCAATTCATTAAGCTCAGTTAATTATAAAGTGGTTTAAAAGGTTTGTACCAAATGAAACCCAGCAGATTGCATCGAGTCATTACTTATGGCATTCACTCCCCCGGACCAGCAGGGGGCGGTAGCAAATCACTTGTGTTGAGTTGTTGACTTTGCAACAGTCCCTCATACAGAGCACGCATGCTGTGACAGTGGAGAGAAAGAACACCCCTCTAAGAGGAACAAACCAGCAGCAGAACCAGAACCAGGCTCGGTACCAGCAGCCATTTGCCTGACCGACTGGAGCTGAGAGAAGACAGAGCAAGGGACACAGCAGGTCAACTGATCCAGGAGAAGTTTCCCATGTTCATGAAAGTGAAAAGGAGAGGGAGAATGGTTAGGTGATGGCAGCATCATCTCAGCCAATGGCCTTTTCCAGGAAGCAACCACAGCTAATCAGCTATAGCATAATGATGCACAAACTCATTCTCAAGGATCAATAAACTTTAAGTTCTAATGAACATTTAATACTAGAACTGGAAGATATTTTAAATGTCTAAAATAACTTTAATTGTTTTCTTCCTGTTGGGGCCAGAAGAAGAGGACTTCTTCTCTTTGGTCCTCTATTCAGAAGCTGTTTTTCTTCCCAGTTGGGTTTTTATTTTCCATCACAACATAATAAATCTTGATGAAAATAATTCATCTGAATTCCTGTTTCTCCTTTTTATTTGTATCTGAGCAGTGGGACTGCCATTGCTGGGGGAGATTTGAGCAGTGTTTAACGTTGTTTATACTGTTTTGGGTATTGTAGTACAGTCCAAAGTAACTTAGCAAATGGCATTCTGTACAACATGATGTGTTGTAAGATTCACCTCAAGGGGATTTGAATGTGATTTTGTTTGCCATTCAGTCTTAAGAACCTCTTCCTATCAAAGTTCTGTGCTACAGCTGGACTTTGACTTCAAACACATCTTAACCTAAACTGCCAGAACAGGAGGAAGCCACTTTGAAGGTTGCTCTTTATTTTAAGGACCAATCCTGCTGGATTTTTCAATCACTTTGGATTAAGTAAAAACATTTGACTGCTGTGATATCCAGAGATGATGTTACGAGGAGTATTATATTATAATACTACTTTTAAGATAAAATAAAAATTTTTATGCATGTAGCACAAAATAAGTAACTGGCTAACTGTTGCAGAAAATAATTGGATTCAGCCTCCCCTTACCCATATAATTAAAAGATGCTGCAATTACTGCAATTTATGTTTCCTCTTGGTTTTTGAGTTGATTGTGTTAAATCAATTAATTGGGATGCAATTCGGTTTTCTGGGTTGCATTTCTGTCCCATTTCAATGATTTATCCCAGCCCAAGCAATAATGTCACCTTTCACATTCGACCTGTCGACCTCTAGTTACCTCTCTGTGATATGAAGCGCAGGGTGCAGACAGAAAAGCAGCGATCAATCTCGCCTTTGCAGCCACACGTGTAAATGTTTAGATGTTCGGCCGTGTTACTTCTCATGTTTACTCACATCCATTAGCGAAAGCCAGCATGTCTATCTATACTCCTCCTGACCTGATGGGCCTTTATCAGTGGGAGACTCTGCACCTGGTTGCTTGATTCTAGTGTGTGTAGGAATGGATCAATCTTATGTGTGAAAATTCACATGCTTTTCAGACATGGATGTCGGAGTGCAAGTGTGAGTTCCTGAAGGAGAGTTTGTGATTGTTTACATGCAACAGGTCAGAAAGGGAGACACTGAAACGCTGATGAGATTGTGACATAATAACCAAAACATAATCACCCCCCAAAACACACACACTCCTGTCGCTGTGGAATGCCATTTTTCAGCCAGCGTGACTCCTGTTTGAATTGGAGACGGAAACATCAGTCTGCCTTGATAAATGATGTTGATCCAGGGCCAAAGGATCAAGGCGACTGTAATGTGATGTAACCTAATGAAGAAACAAAGACGGGCACAAAAGAGAGTAGAAAAAAAGATAAAATTGGCTGCAAAGTCACAATGAAAAAGGGGAAGGACAAAGACTGGATGTGAAGCAGAAATAATGGGATTGATAGATTTTAAGATGGACTAAAACAGAACAAGGCAGGAGGGGGGATCAAGAATGTCTGGAGGCCACACTTATCTCTTTGAATGAAAGGAATGCACACACATACACACACAAACACCAGCTAAATTAAGATGTGCACCAAGGGAGAGCAACAGAAAATCAATGAGCAGTTTAACACCCATCCTCCAGGAGATGGAAGAACACCTTCAGGCTATGACACAAGCATGTGTCCGTGTCGATCGGTGCACACATGTACATGCGCGGGAACCCCCATGTGATTTTTAGCTCTAAGGTGGAACTTGAGTGTGGACATACACCCACCACATTCTCAATCAACGTCCCCCTCTTCCTCTTTCTACTGCTGAACCCTAGCAGGCATGTCCACCCGGCTGCCTGGAACGTCAATTGTTTAAAGAAAAAAAACAAACAAATGTGTTCTGCGGAAGGGCGGTCAATGACTGAGCAGTGGGGTGTGTGTACCTGAAAGAAGAAGAAATTTACATTCTTGGAAAAGACATGAAAAGAGGCACAGCAGCAGATGCAGGTGTTTTGCATGGGCGGTAAATAAATGACTTCATGTGGATGGACCATTTTCACAATTCTGTCATTGTTTTTTCTTTGTTTCATTGTCAATCACAGTAAAGGTATATTGCCCCCAAAATTTTGATCTGCAAGCTTTTGATGATAGACTAAAATATGCTCAATGATCTCAGATGATGGACAGAAAACACCATTCCTATGTGTCTGCATAACTACCATTCAGCGTAAATGGGCTTTAATGGCGACTGGGGAGGAGATGGATAGTATGTTGGTGTTTCTTTATTCTGTTGGGCAGATTTCCAGATTATCCTTGTAGTGATGAAGTTGGTTATATGCAGATAAGAGAATTAGGGACATGGGTGTACTGCCAGAAAACACCCGGCACCATGAGCCTGGGTGGCTACAGGCGCATGGTGTGAACTACTCATAAAGCATTATTTGATTCAGGTGTTGAACCAAGAATAGACCTACAGCAGGTAGACGACTGGCCATTGAAGACTGACTTTTGACACCATGGATCTAGGCACACAGAGAGAAACAGAATTAGCACCACAATAGATGTTTGAGGAATGAAGCAACATGGAGGCTTGATTACTGCAGCTGAAACAATTGGATAATGTTTAGAGCAGGAGCCTTCAACTCCTGTCCTCAGGGGCCTGTGTCCTTCAACTTTTCTTTGTGTTTCTGGTACAATACACCTGAATCAAATGACTGAAGGACCTATCCTTCCTGTCTAGGTTCCTATCTAGAGTCGTGATAATGAGCCAATTATTTTATTCATGTCTGCCGAAGAAGAGAGACATCTAAAAGTTGCAGGGCAGCAACGTTTAGCCCTTGAGGTCTGGATTTGAAGACCCCTGGTTTAGAGAGACTGGTTTTCTCTACTCACAAAGTAAATGACTCAAATGGGAAACTGCCCATTATATAGTCAATAGAGGAACCCGGTGCTGTAAAAGATGCTCCAGAGTACCCTGGAATGCTTCACCCTGTTAAATCTTTATTTTTGAACTAAACATTAAAAGCATGCTGACATTTTGTGGAAATTATTTGATAAATTGAAAAGTAAAGTGAGCATTTATTCCCTGCTTCTTTGTATCTTTTTCGCATCTCTTGTGCCTCTTCTGCCCCCCAACTACACACACACACACACACACACACACAGACGCCCTGGCTGACCTCGGTGTTTAATCATCATCCATTAGTAATTAGGAACTGTTTCCTGAGTGTGTATCCAGAGGCTTGCTGAATAAAGCCTTTAGAGGAAATAATAATAAATAATAATCAGACTGAACCAATTAAGACTGATTACCTTCTATGTCACATTGGGTGCTACACACTGCTCTGGTCTCACACACACGCTGCACTTGGAGCACTTTGTGCTGACTTGTGAATATTTATATACACCGTTCTTTTGCAGCACTCACACATACACAAAAGCGCGTGCTGCTGGGTATCGCCCTAAATATAGTCAATACTACCCTCCAGTAAATGGTGGAGCAGTAATTGGGATCCCGTGGAAAACTTCACTCCTCATGGGGGCTCAATCTGACTCCCAACAAAACCAGGGCTCTGTCTCTTAGGATAAGCCCCTTTCAGTCTCAGTCTTAGCTGGAGACAATGGCAATGTGGCATGGGATGGATTAGTAAAATGGGTGGAGAGAGCCGACATCCCAAAACGTGATTAAGTATTTGGTAAGTGACTCTGAGCGGGACTCGGGAGATTTGAAAGTATGCGCTTAGGACGCCGGCTCTTTTCTGATGGTAAGTAAGGCTGAGAGATGCGGGGGGGGGGGGGGCTGACAGTGCGACAGTGGGGAGGAAGATGCATAAGATGTCAATAAGAAATATGTGGCTGCTTTTGTTTCAGCAGATCCCCTCAGGCTGAGGCTGAAACTGGTGAAGGCATCAATCCGCAGATGCACTCATGAACTCATTGTTCAACACTTTCCCCCATGCAGAGCTCGAAATTCACAACGAACTCAGCTTTTTCTGCATGTGAACACTTTTTGTGCAATTAAAGCAGAACTATCCAGTAGGAATGAACTACTTCCCAAATAAAATAAAAAATTCAGCATGTTATCACCTCTGCCATTCTGCCTGACTATTTTAATGGCTTTTTAATGGTGTGGCGATTGTCATCCGTCAGTCGCCCGTGGGGCTGTCCCCAGTGGCAGATTTGGCTCCAACAGCCACTGCCAGTCCTCTAGGAAGCACCATATGGCGACAGTTAGCACCGACATATAGAAATGTAACACATCCTCCTGGGAGGAGGGTGGCAGTTCCTGTGGATACAGTGTGAAGTGTGTTTTGTGAGTGAAAGTGAATGAGAGCAATCTCAGAGTAACAGATTGGCTTGTGGAGATATCAGACTCTGCATTAGATGAGATGATTAGATGAGTGCCTCTGATTTGTCAAGATGAAACCCTTGTAAATTAGAGCGAGGCCGTTTAGATTTAAAGTGTTATGGTAATATGTTTGAAATTAGAGTAGAAAGGGGCTGAATGCAGTTGATGAAAGCAGTAAAAAACTGGTACAATTAAAAATTCTTGATGGGGGTGAAAAAAAACTAATCTCATAGTTGGTGCATTAGATTCAAGTAAGAAGTTTTTGCTTTTACTCAAAAATAAAATTAGCTCCGATGTCAAACTTCTGCTTCTAATAAGATTTGCACTTTGAGAAAATGTACGAAGTGATGAAACTTCAGTTTCATAAATTCTAAACTGTCTCAAAGATTAGGAGATAAAAACAAACAACACCATATTTTAAACAGAAATATCAGATTCTGAAAAGTATGTCGCCCATAACTGGGTTAAGTTGCATAACTGGCCCCAACTCTCATTGAGTTGGGGCTGTTTTGCATGAATCACTGCATCAATGTGGCATGGAAACAATCACTGTGGTTCTGCTGAGGTGTGATGGAAACTCAGGTTTCTTTGATAACACCTGTTTTTTGATCTGGTCTCTTTCATCTTCCTCTCAATAAGCTCCATATGGGGTCAGACCTGTTTGGGGAGCAATTCAGCATCATCATTATACCTGTTGCTGCTGCACCCTTTCCTACCTCACTTTCTCCTTCCACTCAATTTTCTCCAGCACTAAGCTTCTTTAACAATGATCTTTTCCCCCTGCCCTGCTTGTGGATGATGTCAATGACTCTCTTCTGGACATGTAACTGATCCAGACTGAGAGACATTATGAGCTTTTAAAGTTTAACATTTTTACAATATTCTAATTTTCTGAGACACTCAACTCCTTTATTTGCAAGCTATTATCAACAAAATTACAAAAATAAATGGTTAAAGTAGATGAGGTTGTAATGAATCCAGATAAAAAATGAGTTTCACTTTGTGAATCTGCTAGTATTGTAAAGTGAATATTTTTTGTTGCAGAATTTCGCAGTCCAAATATTTCCGTTCCAGCTTGAATATCTTCAAGGAACCATTTTAAAGTCTTTATTTTGGGAGATAAGTGCCTCTGAATTGCCATAGAAGTTTTCAATCTTAAAAGAAGTCTCAAAAGACACTTCTGCTTTTATATGGAGATAACCTACCTGTTATTCCACTCGAGTCTCTGTCATCAAAGCTGTCTTTCTTCTCCTCTCTATCCTCTTCTCCATCACTTTCTCCGGCCTGTCAATTTATTAAATAGACTGAGGCACCACAGCATTGATGTTGATTTCATACATGTCACGCGACACAATTACTTTAATAGTGCCATGAATAGATTTCATGGAGAGATGGTTGGATTTGTTTGAGAGGCAGTTTAGAGACAAAAGGAGGCTGTCATCTCTGTTTGGCCTTCAGCTCCAGAGCTCCTATTAGCAGATGCGACATTTTGACAGACCTGCCACGAATAAAGAGATGATGTCTTTGCAACCTTTTTCTTCCAAAGTCTTTTCTTCCGTATTTTATGTTTCATTGTATACTTTTATTTTAAGATTTTTTTAGGCACTGTATATGTGCTGTAGCCAGTGAAAAATCACAAGAATGAGCATGAATGAAAGAAGATGGACAGGTGTGAAACAGTTGCTTCAAATCTGCAGAAAATCCAAGTACGGACTCATTTATTGTTTGCTCAGATTGCTGTAATTTAAAGTGATCCTAGAGCTGCTGAGGTCGAGGTGTTCCTTTTCTAGCACATTATTCTGGCGTGTAGCAATTATCTATCTTGCTCTTTGCTCTGTTTTTAAATGTAGTGGCAGCGTAAACCTGCTGTTCTGCTGCCTGGCTAGCCATCAGGATGTTGTTAACGGGGAGGATGGAGGTTTTTTCCTTTGCTTTCACTAACCGCCGTGGCAACCAGAGCCGGGTCTCTGCGCTTCAGGGAGTTTCACAGCGGACTGTTTTTCTTGGACGGTACAGTGCCCACTCTGGTGCTGGAGAACCTCTGTGTAAGGATAAAGAAAGAAAAAGAAACAACCTCCGCTGTGCTGACAGGATTAGAACAGTTGACACATGTAACCCTACGCTACTACTGCAATCACTCGCTCATTCACTCTCTATTTCCGAAATGATAAGCAGGGAACAACTTGTGGCGATCAGAAAGTTAGGAGTTTTTCTCCCTTTGTTCAACATAGTACAACTATAAGGTTTGAGAGAATGTAGATTCCTACAAGAAAGCAAGAAGCCTGCAATGTTTCTGCAGCATTTATTATATTTTTGTAATAATATTTACTGTACTAAACCTTCAAACAACTAAATGCGTCTTTGGATTTCATTTGATGGCTTTTTCATGTCTGATCTTGAAAACAGGTTTTAAACTAATTAAAGTCATGCTGGTTCTGTAACGGATGACTATGAATGTGTCTGCAGGTGACAAAGGTTGGTGTCTGTCCTCATTTCAGATCCCCTTTAATTCTTCTCTTGTCCTGAAAGCCAGAGTCCCGGAGAGCCGATACCTCCAGCCGGAACAGTGAGCAGGAACGGGCTGGACTGAATTAGCGGGATCTCCCCTCCCTCCCACCCGCACCCACTCCCCAAAAAACTAGAAGACCTTAAAAAGGACCATCAAACATTCAGGTCTGGAATCCGTTGGGACAGAGTTCAAATTAAAAATGATCTTTTAGCTGAATGTACATGCTTACTTATACAAATAGAAGTAACACCTGATGTTAGTACTAACCATGTGTGGATGTTTCACTCATTCATTCCTACTGAAAAAAAATATTTTTAGTAGTTTTAATATTTAAAATAGTAGCTAAATTAATAAACACCAAGAATGGTAACTTGCATGTCCAGAATGAGCTGAATGCTGTTAAAATGTAGTTATATTATGAGGGGAAAAAAAACAAAATACTTTCAATGCATTTAAGCCCTCAAACCAATATCATTTACATAATTCTTTAAGTAAATAAAATATAGTTATTAGCAAGGCAGTAAAATGTCATGCAAATTAAATCAGTTCACATGTTGAATGAAATCCTAGAAGGAAGAGGCAGTGCAGTCACGGAGCAGGGAGACTTTGGCGTTGGTTGGAATATTTGTCTCTCCGCTGACCCCACTCCCATCCGTCATGGTTGGTAAACAGACCTCTGACATGCACTGACACTCCACCAGGATCCTGATCATCCCCAACGTGCTGGGATACGGGTGGGCTTCTGTGGAAAAACAGACTGCCACCTCAAATGCTGATATTGAATCTTTATCCTGAATATTGATATGGCTTTGGTGGATTTGACTTTATGTCATGTTAGGCAAAGAAAGGGAGTTGAGGTAGAGGTGTGAAAAGAAGCCACAATTGTCAGAATAACACGCACGCATGAATGAAAAGATAAACGCACACTTCCTCCTCAGTGTGGGGTCAGTGTGGGGTGTGAGGTGACTGGCAGTTTGTTGTCACATTCATGACAACAGCAAAGGGGGTTTTCCACCACCTGGCTTAAATTAGCACAGATATATACGTCCTCAGAGGAGGCGGGGGGGGGGGGGAAACACAGCCGGAGAGCAAGTCTGCATGCCACGGAGCAGTGGCAGCACAGAGGTTGCGCTCAGCAGTCGTGGAGCGGTCCGGTGCGTGACATGCATGATTAAATGAGCAAAGCATCTGCTCTCCTTCTTGGCCTCTTGCAATAACAAAAGCTGATTTGAAAATCCGTTGCCTGAGGCCGTGGTTCACGGCTCATATGTAGCTCAGTGCGCCGGAGCTCCGCGCCCTGGACGCTCCTCAAGTGCTCCTCAGTGATGAATATAAGGAAAACCAAGCTCTCTATGTGTTCTACTGAAAAAATAATCCGTTGTCCAGCTCCTTTTGCTGATTTCTTTATTTAGATGATTTGGGAAGCAGATTTTTTATTTTGAGTCGTCTGACTTTGTCCATTTTTTTTTGCAATGAGGTAAAACCTTCAAATAGCGTATATATATATTTTATTTTTTTTTACCTAGGGTTTGGTCTTCTTTTATCATTTAATGTCCTTATAGCAATCAGCTGAAAGCAGACCCGGAGGTGGGACTGTTTAGTCAGCTGCTGTTTTTACAGTAAAGTTAACCGGAGTCATATTTCTGTACGTGCAGGGTGAAAACAATCCCAAAGACTCATTTCCTGGGATTTGGCTGCAATAACAAAGCAAAATGTAAAAAAAACATAAAAATCTTTAAATTGAACACAAAAGCCACTCAATCATTGTGTGACTGTCTTTTGTTGATGGGAAACAAAGACATGATGCCATAGGAAAACAATGTTCAGGCATCGCCATAGTATGCGTCACAGACAAAGTTACAAACCTAGTGCTCACAAAGCAGAACACTGAATTCCACACACTTGATCCCATTAATCGGAGTGGGAATGCTTCAAAAGCAACACACATACTTTAAAGCGGTGGCAGGACTTCATATTCCCTTAAAATCCCTTTTATTTTCTCTCTTGCTTGGATTCATGTCACACATTTCTAATACGCCAGCACATACAGTGCCATAAGGAACAGTCTTACAGTAGCTTTAGGTTTAATCCTCTGCAGGACTTTAGACTGTAACAACTCCACATCCCCCTTCTGTTTTAGTGCGGCAAGATTTGTGCATATTTAAAGCAGAGTGTCACACACAGGCACAGACCAAACAAAGACAGCTCATGTTTCATGCATATATCTGCTCCATTTGCATGCGCTTTCTCTTTGAGGTCAGGCAGTCAAATGATGGTAGCGAAGGGACAGAGATTTATAGCCAACCACATGTTTGTATGTGCGTGTCTGTGTGTTTGTTTACATCGTCCTGCCAGCTCCCGGCACGGCGGCCGCGCGTCGCACCAACACATTTAGTGGAGTGCCCCAGTCTGGCCTGATCAGTTTAATGTTACCTCAGTGGTGAATGTTGCAGCGGAAAGAATACATGCACAGTTTTTGACACTTTCAATAGAAATGTCAAATTTAAATAGGTGCAAACATTGGATTAACACTGAGGTTGATTTCTTGTTTTTCTCTGAGCTAAGTTAGACATCAAGAACTTCACAGCAGGAACTTTACTCCAGAGATGGCTTCTTCCCAGCAGGTTCCAAACCAGCTTAATGCCCCCCACCTGAGCTCTCACACCCTCTCCACTCTTTAAATCACGGCTCGTTATCAAGCCGTTAGTCCTCTTAATCCTTATCCACTCTAATAAACACCCCTCTGAATGCTTAGTCTGTCCATGAAGCTACAGTGGTGTTAAAAAGTATTTCTCCCTTACATTTCTTCTATTTTTACTTTTTTTATCACTTAGATATTTCAGCTGATTAAGCTGTTTTCACTGGTGGTTCATAGTTTCTAAAAGTAGAATGAGTGGCAGATCTTTTTGTTATCAGGCTCGTCTCCTGTGGAACCAGTTTTAGTCCATGAGGGGAAACACTCTGTCTACTTTTGAGACAAAGCTTAAAACTTTTCTTTTTGATAAAGCTTATATTTAGAGGGGCTTAGGTTATCCTGAGCTATCTCTGTAGACTGATGGAGGACACAGTGGCCACTTTTCTCCACTCTGCCCTATTTTCTTCATAACTTACACATTTGGCCCTGTGATTTCGTTTAGCTTTGTCCCCCTCATAGAGAGCGCCATCAGCTGAACTACTGCTGCCAGGAACTCGGTGTGCTGACACACTTAACTGTGTTTGTATGTTTCACGCCAAACTATAGTAAATTAAGGAACTATTCCTGTAATTGGTTCATTTTGATCATGGGCTGTTTTTCACTCCATAGATTTTTCTACTGGCTCAGAGCTTATCTGCTTAACTGGGTTTCTTTCCTAGCTACTTACTAAAAGAGCTGCTGCTACATAGAAGGTACTCCTGGCTCAGTATTTCTGTGCTTTTTTATCTGCACTGTTTTCTCAGTTGCCCAGTTGTTGGCGGCAGATGGCTGCTCACACTGAGCCAGGTTCTGCTGGAGGTTTTGTGCTTTTAAAATTTTTCTTTCTACTTTTGCCACATGGATGAGGGACTTTGAATTCATTTATATAACTAGATGCAATTGTATTTAACTTGGACATGCTTGTTTTGTGAAGTATGGTTTTATTTTTCCTCCTGGATGAGCCATTAATGCCCTCGTGGAGTAATTTTGGTAGACCAGCCACTTCTGTGAATTTTCAACTCTGTTCTCTGTCAAACGATTGATCTCACCCTCTCCTTTCCCAGTATGTTGGACAGTATGTTGAATTGGATATAAAATGAATTAAAACATTTTTTAATTAAAAATAAGGACAAAAATACAGATTTTTTTTAAACCTGAGAAATGTCACATTTTGGTTATGCAGCAGAAACCAAATACATGTAAAAATTTAGCAGCTATAATATTTCTGATATTTACACTAAACATATAAATTGAAACTGCTAAGCTGATCTTGTAGGTTTAAAGTTGACAAGGATATGCTGCATGCATGTCACTGTAATGCTTGAAATCACTTAATAAACATCCATTTATTAAACAGAGAGGGATGCTAACGAGAGGCCATTTTAGCTCAGGAAGACAATGAATGAGCAAACACCCAATTGTCTAAGATAAAAGGGTTCTCTAAGAGTGGGAACTAGCAGGATGGACCTGCAGTGTCACTCTCACCTCCAAAACCACGTTCGAATACACTGTCCTGCCTGTCGTTATCTCCACATGAAGAGGGGATGGGTGGTCTGGGAAAAGGAGGGGAGGGCAATAAAGCACAGAGATCTTGTTGACAGGTAGTTGCGCGATGGGCCAGACTCTGTCTGACAGGGCTGCCACAGAAGTGCTGTTGACGTGTCTTGTTCTTTGAAGAGACAGCTGGACTCCCATGTTGTAGTCGTCAGTCCAGGAAGTAAGTGAGCATCTCTCGTGGTGCCGCGGCGTGCTACAGGAACTTCTTGACAAGTTGTGATGTAGAACATTGCCTTCCTTTGGATCGACTCAGCAACCCCTGGATCACAGTTGGGGAAATAACATGCCAAGCAATTTTTCCCCAACTGTCAAAGGAGGACAAAGCTAGGATGCATGTTATGAGGAAACATTACCATATGGAGCCCAATCTTTGATCCTGCATTCATGTTCCAAACATCTGCTTTGAGACCGCTGATTGGTAGGGGACACATTTTTTATTAGCATTAGCATATTCTATGTTCTTAAGACTACGACTCCTTCAATGCTGAGCATTTTTTAATCATAAAGCTGTTTCTGCACTGCTGCACACAGTCTTGGATCTTTCTGAACGTCTGTCCGCCTCGTTTCAGTGCAGGCCGACCTTGATGGCATGGCTGGCTGGCTCCTGCTGCAGTGACAAAGAGTCGGAGGTTTTCTTTGGGCCCAGGCACTGAAACCTAATCGGGGTTCCATATTAGCAGGCAATGAGTGAAACAGTCATCAGTAGCGTTTCAGGGAAGCAGTGGAGCTTTAACACCTACTGTAACGCCCAGTGCTGCTTCCTGCCCCGGATTACACCGAGGCCTTGGGCATACAGTAGATGACAACACAAGTGAATGCTGAGACTTTGTTTTTCCCAACTGTGCTTTCACTTTCCCACCCACTTAAATTCACACAGAGCTTATCCAAACTAAGGTGTACTTTCTGCTCACATGGACCTACACACACAACGTTACTCAAGCAATTTCGTATCTCACTTAATAGGTACTTGCTATAATCTGTTTGTAAGTGTTGTTAATGGACAAGCAGCAGAAAACCTAAAGTATTAGCACTCAGTTCAACACATGCACAAACACAAGCCTGCTGATGGAGAGCCCCTGCTATGTGGTGGCCTTGTTTTAGTCATTACTGTGAGGAAGGTGTAATGGTAGCTCACAGACACACACATATACACAAACACACACACAACCAAAGACCTCTCAGTGAATACAGACACATTTAGCCTGTCGCTGTACATGGTCATGGCGACAGTGCTTTAAATTTTCCGTATATGGTAATGTTGCAATCATACACTTTATTATACTTGTAGTTTTTTATGTGATAGGCCAACTTCATATGCAACAATTTTGAAACTGAAGGAAAAAGATGCATAGTTTTTCATTTATTTTACCAATAAAAACTGAGAAAAGTGTAGAATGCTTATGAGTTCTGCCTCCAATGGTGGTGTCAGCAACATGCTGTGGGGAAGCAATGGCCTAGTGAAAGTCCAAGTAAAAAAAATAATTGGATTTTGTGGAAATACTTTGACATTTTTTTCACAGACACCCTTTGTCCAGTCTGGCTCAGTTTGAGCTAATTTTCAAACAATGGACAAAGATTTTAGTCTGTAGAAGTGCAACTGGAAGAGATGTTCCAATTACCTGCAGCTGGAATTGCAGCCAAATGTGGTGCTAATGCATGTCATGCTTGTTTGCTACGCAGTCCTGAGAACTCCGGAATAAAAATAATTACATTGATGATTTAAATATTTTCCAGATCTGGATGAGTCCACAAAAGGAAAAAAAAAGAGAAGATGAAAATATGAGTATTTTCAAACTTTATTTCCATGTCATCACAAAGACTAATCCTTCCATTAGTCAGTCGGTTCCTCCACCAGTCAATATATAAATCTGCCCGTCCGTCCATTCACCCATCCATGGCCAAATAAAAAAGTTTTTCAATTCCCTTTGAATTCATGCACATATAACTGGAAAATGGCTCCAATTCCAATCGAAAAAAATAAAAATGTGACTCCGGAAAATACTTTTAAAATCCCTTAAAATTTTAGTGAGGTGTATGGATATCTTTCCAGTCCCTGTTGAATTGGTGCAATTAGAATTTTGCTCTTATTTTTTACTAGCCAGTATGACAGAAGCAAACACACACACCACACATACACGCACACACACGCACGTAGACCACCTGTCAAACAGCCAGTCCTATCTGTTATCAGCATGTCTTGGCCTGTCATACCAGCCTGTCGTCTGCAGCCCGTGTCCCAGAATGCTGACAGATAAGCAGCGTGTGTATTTCTGCGTGCATGTGGCTGAGTGTGTGCCAGTCAAGCGTCAGTGTGCACTTTTTAAAACTCATCCACCTTTAAGGGGTTCCCACGTTCTGTTGGGTTAATCTCAGACCCTCTCCTTCTGATCCGACCAGTCGGACAGCTATCTCTGTGCAGACAACACACACATAGGCAGACATCCCCACCGCTGTCAGGCGCCTGCAAACACAACCGCATGCTACCAAATCAGATCACGAAGACACACGCCCAGATGACGCAGTGTAGACATAGTTGTAGCAGAGGCACAAGATGCTAAACCATGACATCAGTTTGCTGCAGTACTTGATGGCAATAACTGAGCATGAAATAAGGCTCTGCAAGTGAAACGATTACTTATCAAAGGGCAGACTGGTTTTATTTCATTATTCCTTTTTTCACTACATGCTTTTTGATGTTGCTTTAAGTTCATAAAAATACAGAGAACACGCTGCTTTACATAATCCCAAAAATGTATTCAATTCCAACTACACAGAAGTATTCGGTTCTAAAGCCTTCCATGTTAAAAAAAGAGAAGTGAATAATTGGAGTGATGAAAAATTTGTCATCTTTCATTTTTAGTCCTGAAGATTAAAGCAAATTATATCATAAATTAAAATTGTCACATGTTTTTTCTTCCTTTTAAATGATTTATTTTGGATTTTTTTAATTAAAAAAGTTGTTTATCAATGCCAGACAAAGGCAGAAAAAAAGCTGACGCATTATCAATGCACATTCAGTCAGATAAAATTGCTGTGGCAGTACCTTAAGAGAGCTTTCTAGAATGAACTGAAGGAAAGAAGAAGTTTCTCCACAACAATGTGAGAGACTTTGTGTTATTTTTCTCATTTGTGCTATGCAATGAAACACGCGTACAATCCTTGAATTAAAAGAAGCTTGTTTCTCTCCCAGGCACAAAAGTGATGAGGCACTCTGGCTAATTGTCAGGAAATTCAATTAGCCACATGCAACAGCTACAACCTGAATACAATATTGGATAAAAAAGAAACTTCACTTGTTTTTCACTTGGACTCAATTGCAATTTATAACAAGCTTAGCAAGAAATTAGAATAATTCTGCAGAATAAAACAATAAGCAGTTTATTGCTGGTTGCAAAAGCAAAGTAATTATTTGAAAAGGCTTTAACTACATGTAGTCAGATCTGGCTTCTCACTTATTAGAAGCCATGAAAACTGTTACTCAGGTCGCTATTCCCTGATGTCACTGAGCAGAAGAAATCTCATTATCTACACTTTTTGCTGGACCAATCTTTTGCACCTATTCCAGAGGTGGTGCTTTGGCTGGCTCTACTCTACCTTACCCACTTTACAAGCTTTTCACTAGTCGTAACTCTGTACTGGTTGCAGAGCCTGTGGAAACACGACAACTTTGGAGATGAGTGGAGCAAAGCTGGGTGGGGCGGAGCAGCCAAAGTAGAGCCAGTGGAAACTAAATACAACTATTACATATGAATAAAACCTTGTTTGTCTTCAAAGCGCTTTTCTCCAGACAACAAATATGTATTACAGTGCAGGACCTCAGGGAGGAGGCAGAGCTGCACAATTTTTCACATTATTTATACTTTAACGACAAGTGACAGAGGTAACAAATAAGTGAAAGAAAAACATATTTTACGTAACGCAGCTTTAATGTGGAGTTGGTTTCAAAAACCTCCTGTACATTTTTATACAACATTTTGCATCACTTTTATCATAGCTTGCACCTCACTGAGCAGAGCTTGAAACAGGCAGAGAATCAGCAACAAAAAGAATCCACCGGAAAAATAAAGGGGACATATTTAGAGTGTGTGTGACATAAAAGAATACACATCCAGAAACAAGGAGGTACTCATTACTTCTTGGCAATATTCTTGTTCATTATATAAAATATTTTTAATAAAGACAGGCAGTGTGTGCTACTCTTAAAGGAGATACACAAGATGGCTTTGAATTATTTCATTAAGTTATCTCAAAGCACTTTTAATGAGTTAATTAGACCTGATATAATTTAACATCTCTACCTACAAAGCCTGATGAAAGAGGGTGGTTTTAGATTGATGGCATGTAAAGATGCATTATGCATTTTGAAAAGACGGTCATAATCACCTAACATTATTTTCCGTGCTTTTCAGAGTTTGATTTGTCTCAAAGTTTATATAAACTATGTATTCCATATGACTGTATAGATCACAATTATGCAATTATTAGTGCTGGTCTGTCATATAATTATCTTGTGAAACACATAAAGCATGAATACTTTTGCAAGGCACTGTCAAGTATATCATGTTTGTATAGATTTGAGTAGAATGAGAATATGAAGAATGCATCAAACTGCTGATGTAATATTGATGGGTGAAACAGATTTGGCAGCCCAGGGGAATCACACACTGGTGTTTCAGCACACACAGTCACACTCCAACAGGGAGCCAGCAGAAGTGGAGGAGAAGGCTTCATGGTACTCTGAGGTGGGTGGCACTCCTCACTGACTCTCAGTAATAAAAGTCCAGCGTGATTTGAAAAGGCTCCATTGTGGCTTCATTCTGTTTCTCCATGAGGGGAGCATTCCTACCAAATTGGACAAAAGAATTTTAATGGGGCGGCTAATGGACTGTGATTAGATAGGAGAGAGAGGGAAAGAGAGAGAGAAATAGGTGGACCTTGCTGGGAGCGACCAGGAGGGGGGTGGAAATGCTACGACGATGGGGATGGTGAAGGGTTGGGGGGTTTTGGATTTCGTCTATTCATGGAGGGAAGGGGCGATGGGCCAGAAGATTATCCCATTTACCTGTAACCTTTAAGGGGGAACTGGAGAGGGAGTACAGAGAGCTTCATTGCAGAGTTTAGGTTGTGAGGGGGGACACAGGGGACACCACTCCAAAGGTATATTGGAACATATAGTGGTGGGATGGATGGGAGCCCGCCTGCTTTTAGCTGTGAGTGGATTCAGTGTTGTTGAAGTGGCTTAATGCAACACTTACTCTTTTTGGTGCAAGTCCGTGCAGCAGGTATTACACAGGGAGATGGCAAAAACAAAATTCCTTTCAGAGTCTTAGTTTCTCTCATCTGGTAAAAATGTGGTCTCTGGTCAATGTTTTTTTTATTTATGCAGATCTCTGAGCAGTTATTGTAATCCTCCTGAAGGAGATCCCTGTGCTTTAACCCTCTTCAGCTTCTCTTTTGGATTAGCATGATCGTCGGAAGTGTTAAGTTATGTCCCTTTCCATTAAATCCCAGTTGGTGACATTTTTACATTGCGGTTAATATAAAAGAAACATGATCCAAGTAGCTTTAGATTATCACATAAACTAATTATGCAATCGTGGGAGGTGGAGTAAACAGATTTAGCCACCAAACACTTTTGGCCTATTTTAAATTTCTTTGCAGAGATGGCTTTGGATCACAACATCATGCTGGAATTCACTGAGCTCCTGAGAGACCTGTTATTTCAAAAAGATATTTGAAGAAGTGGTCTGCATGCCTGTCTGGTGGATTGTACGGCCACAAAAGTATATGAAGAACAAAACTGTTTCTGAATGAATATGAAACACTTTTAATAACAGAAAGGAAGTTCCACATCAAATATAACGAAGGTAGCAAAATATGAAGAACTCCAGCTTTACAAAACCTAGAGCAAAGAATAAAATATTTTGACATAAGCGGGAATACTACTATATTATCTGTAGATATTAAGTGTTTTAGAGATGAACAGAAACAAAAATACACACATGAACTTGAATCTCCACGATTTGTCCTCTGCAACTAACATTGCAAGTGTAGTACAATTAGCTGGTGAAGGAAGGTAGAAACACAACAGTTTATGAGTTTCTGCAAATTTTTCTCACAGGGAAGCCATATTTGAAGCTTGTCAGCACAGTAGTATTTTGCTGACATAAAACATCCTCTTAGTATTAACACCCAAGCCAGAAACACACTTGGACTGCTGTCTGGGCAGTCTGAAGATCACCGATAACAAAGTCAAGTATTGTTATTACCGCCTGATTTTACCTTTGTGCTCTGACTGTTTTACTGGCTGACTTTGACCCTCTCATTACCCGCTCTGTATTTACAAAGACAGATTTTGCTTCATGACATCTTCAGTTAAATTCTAAAATTGCTGCAATTTGTTTCTAGTTTACTTTTTAAACAAATAAGAGTGAGGAATAAAATAATTTAGTCATTAAGTATGTGGGATTTCATTCGTTCTCCTTATTTCTTTGTTCTCCTTTCCCTCATGAAAAGACAAAGCGAGCTGCATTGTCTCTGAATAAACCGACTTTTATGTTTCAGAGTAACAGTTGTGTATGCATCTGCTTTTCCCCAGTTCCTACTGAGTGAAATGACTTAAAATGTCCTGCCGTCACAACAACACCACAGACAGAAAACACACACTCTGCTCTTACCGCCATGCCGATAAAGCTCAGTGCTTTATCTAAACACACACATAGATGCACTGTCATTCCTTTTCAAATTGGATAGAGACACTGCCATGCGATATTTACATAAGTAATAACAGTCGGCTGCTTCGGAGGCAGCGGCTGCTATCTCGCAGCACAGAGTCGGTAATTGCTATTTTGGCAAAGAGGCTACTTGTGTGTGTGGCTAAGCATGACAGTGTATGTGCATGCAGGCATCAGCAGAATGAGAAGCACAGTCAGACTGTTGGATTTGTCAGGAATTTTGACTTATGCGTGTGCACATGTTTGCTGTCTCACCAAATGGCTTCTTCTTTTTCTTCTTCTTGATTTGCAACACATGCCCGAATGACTGTTTGTGTTATTTTGTGTCCAGTGGGAGACAGCGGGATGCCTGTGTAGGCTGCTGCTCCACAGTCCGATGTTTGGCGCTGGCTTGGCGCAGCTTGTTATCAGCACATGCTATCCCATGCTGGAAGTGAGCTGCTGTGTTTCAGATGGTTGCTGTGCTGACTCCCTTGTTTGTTCTTTTTTACGTGTGTGTTTGAATACTCTTATTTCACGCAAATATGCATGCAGCTCTCAGTAACATGGGATGACTTTGTCTCTTAGTAAATACATTTATTTAAACATACTTATGGGCTTTTTATTTGCTATATTGGGTGTTTTTCAGCAGGAACTGCACCTTAATTATGCCCTTTTTCCATTTTGTTTTTGTTTCCAGTCACAGAAGAACCATTTCAGAACACCCATTTACTGTTGTCACCAACTATACATGTACGTGTGTCCTGCACAACTTAAGTCACGGCACAAACTTCTATATATTTGAAGTGACAGGCCAGCATAAAGTAGAGTAAATGTGAAACAGATTAAAAATTTTACAAGTTGTTTTGGAATTAAATATTTTGTGGCATATAATATTGTCATGTTTCAACAAACGCACCATCACAAAGTAATGGAGTGTTCAGGGTAGCAGTGTTATGCATGCACATGGTATCATCTAAATAGTGCTCCTCCTCTCATGTTTTCTTTGCCTCCTACAGGCTCACTGCCAGCCACAAGCTGCCACTTTGTTAGTGGAAATGGAAGAAAAATCTTTTTCTTTGTATATGAAGAAATATCAGGTGACCTTATGGGACTAAATGATGGGCAATCATACTGATATGAACATTCAGAATGAGCGAACTTTCTGAAAATGCAGCTGGAACTATGCTCAGATAAAAGCACATCTATATAGCATGATGATCTAGTCAAAGGTAAGAACTAGAGATTTTTCTTTTTAGCAAAGTGAAATGGACCAAAATGTCCCTTAAATGGAACACAAACCCCAGAAGATTTGATGAGGTATTTGTGAAAAGTTGGTTTTGGCTGAATACAAACATACACCACAGTTTTCAGATTAAATAAAAACTATGTTCCTTTCCCTTTTCATAATAATTAATCATAAAATAACAATAAAATACATTATGATTCCTGGTTGAGACATATCAGTAATTTGACACTGAGTATGTGAGTAATCCTCCATACTCTGACAGCATCCCCTCCTTTGCACAATTCAATAAGCTCTTGTAAGTGTCACTGTGCAACGACAGAACGCCATAGCAACCAGTCCACCTTTCTGTGATTACCGCGCTCAGCTATACCTCACACTCCCCTGCTATCATTGCACATCATCTAAAAACAGCCAGCGCTTTTGTGGACCAGCAGCATGAGACTGACAGAGACATATTCAATATTAAGATCTGTGTGTATCTGTGCTGGGTTAGATAAACTCCTGGAGGATGATTCGAGAGTGAATGATGCGCAACTGCAATGTTTTGCATTTTCTCTAAACATTCAAAGAGGATATGAGAACATGAGCACTACTTACCATTCTGTGGATTTTCTTACAACACTCATTTCTTTTGGATTATCCTTTCAGTTCAGTAAAATTATGTACCATGCAGCTATATTTTCTGTATTTTTATCTGCACATTTTTCAGAATGTCAATTCTGAAAAATTCAACATATTCTTTTTATTACTATTTCATTGTTTTGATTGTCAGAGAACTTCAGCTGGAAGTCACATTTATGACGAAGTAGCTGCACCAACCCCATTCCAGAACTTGTCTTTCAAACAATTTTAAGAGCATTTCTCTTGTTAACTACCTCTTCATAATTACATGACAAATGGAGACAAATGATTGTCTGAAAGTGTTTTGCTGCGTTCTTGTAGTCTAATTGTCTCACTGATGGTTGACATCAGTTCATCTTCAGAAAGCGAGGCAGCTGTTTGAAGGAGCTCATAGCTGCACAGTTTTCTTAAAGCTTTGAGATGTGTAACATTTAGTCTTATGTAATGATACCAATGTGGAACCTACAACAATAAAAGCTACCAATTATGGGAAAATGAAAGATTTAAGACCCTTTAGTGAGCTTAAACATCAGCACGAAGTTTCTTTTGTTACTACTTAAATAAATAACAGTGTGATTTTCAAGTGTTAGAATAGATATTGTTGAGTTGTGTTCGTTGCCTTGTTTTTGCCGTCTTAATTACATCCTTTTAGTTCTCTTTGTTCTCATTTATTGTCTTTTTAATTTGCTGCAATTCCAGTAAAGCTGTTCTGATTCATATGTTTTTCTACGTTAGTTGTCAGAAAGCAAAATTAGTCGGGAATTTTGACTGAAATCTAACTCTGACACTGTTTTTTTGGAACACTTAGAGATGGTTGTGTCAAGAAGAATTCTCCATAAAATCAAGAAAATTATGAAAAACTCTGAACATAAAGATGACAATCTTCATGAGATTGTCATCCAACAACATAGTGTCTTCAGTTAGAGGCTTGATCAGAAACGCTCTAATACAGGAAATGCTTCAGCCCAACATAGGCATCTACAACAACTTTTTGAAAAATAGAAAGTATTCTGAGTTACAACATCAATGTCCCCTGAAACAGCTTTCAAAGGATTCTAAAGTTAATGTTCCTCTTTCACAAAAGCCCAAACCTGTCAGCTGACAAAATTGTCTCTCAGGAATACAATATCTCTTTCGTTATTTTCACCTCATAGAATGGAGATGATTGTTATAAGTTACAGATTGAATTTAGCCATTCCTCTGTTCCTCTCTACTGCACCTGCAAGACCATCTGGTCTTCATTCCTCCCTGCAGCAGGCTCAGCATAGTAAAAACAAAACCGCGGTGTAGGAATGACGTTGCACAATCTGTCAATTTCAAATAGCCACCAGTTTTACCTGAAAGGTTTGGTTTGTTACAGCTTTTGTTAAATTCCAACCAAGGCGCTGTCCAATAACTCCGGGGAGAGCTGCAATCAGTTCAAGTTTGTTATGTAAAATACAAGCACTTCTCTGAAGAGGAACACTCATTTGAACGTGTTAATGCGCAACACTGATTGTGCATTAATTTTCACCAAGATCTTTGAAGACTGAGTTACAATTTCAAATCCATCCCACCACAAACACACACCCACAGACGGAGAGTAATTATTGGATTTGAATTAAAAACATATATATTTATGGTTTTCCAAAAACAAACAAACAAATTCCATGCTGAAGTATTTACTTTAACCAAACAAGTAATTTTTTTATTTTATTTTCAGATGGCTGTCAGTTTCATCTACTAGTGTGCATTTCCGCTTTGTGCAGATTTATAAATCCAACCAATTCCAGGCCGTGTTGTAAGTGTCACCATGTAGCATGAGTCAATCACCAGATTGATCTACTGGCCTGCTGCCAGTTTTACATGTTACTGGACGGAGCTAAATGATGGAGCTCAATTTGCCTGTTTTACTGCTGAAAACAGGAAAAAATTAAGCAATTTATTTTCTTCAAAGAATGGGTAATGTGATTTTAAATTAGTAGAAAATGTAATCTATCCCTAATAACTGTAATATGATCAAGGCTGTGATTCATTTAAGAATATATTAAAGGATGAATCACAGTTCTTCACTGTACATCTTTATTTTATTTTGTCGGTGTAGTCTGAGGAAATCCAAATGTCAAGTTTCAGATCTAACTTGACAGAAAGGTACTACTGGCCTGAATGGACAAAAATCACATGTGGAGTTTCTGATAGCCCCCCACCCGCAGGCGGAGGGAGGCTGCCCTCTCGTTCACCAGGGTGAACCCCAACATACAGGTGCCGAGATGGGGGGCAACAAGCATGCCCACTCCTGCCCCGCGACTCTCACCCTGGGCAACTCCAGAGTGGAAGTATGTCCAGCCCCTCTCAAGGAGACTAGTGCCAGAATCAGAGCCACGAGGTGAGACAACTATTTCTATTTCTACCCAGAACCTCTCAACCTCACACACTAGCACCGGCTTCTCCCCGACCAGAGGGGTGACATTTCACGTCCCAAGAGCGAGCTTCTACATCCGAGGATCGGACTACCAGGGCCCTCTCCCTCGGGCACCACCCATCACATACCTCACCCGACCCCTTTGGCCCTTCCGACAGGTGGTGAGCCCATTGGAAGGGGGACCCATGTCTCCTCTTCGGGCTGAGCCTGACCGGACTCCATAGAGTCCATAGGGTAGAAGCTTGGCCACCAGGCGCTCGCCAACGTGCCTCACTTCCAGGCCTGGCTCCAGAGTGGGGCCCTGGTGACCCAAGTCCCGGCGAGGGAACACTTAAGTCCAACGTTTTTATCCGTCATAAAGGGTCTTCCTGACAAATCATGGTAAAATAAAACTAGAGCAGTGTTATTATAAGTAGGGCATATTATTGAAACTTTGTCTTTATTGTATAATGTCAACCCAAAAACTGGTTACATCACAAGTCACTGCACTAAATCCCTGTTTTTGTAATATGTTTCAAAGTTGACTGTCAAGGATGATGTATCTTAACTGCCCTTTAAGTCACTCCACCAGATAATTTTGATAATTATTTTTTAATGTACTTTTTGCCTTGCATATAATCTATTTTTTGCATTTTCTAGAAATCACCTTAAACTTCCTAGATATGTGAACATTGCAATCCAAATAAACTTACTTTGCCTTGTTTCCTTGTACCACTGTCTACTGTTTTGCCCTCCAGTCTGTTAGCAGTCGTCTTTTTTTAACACAGGAATAGAAAGCATAAACTTTCAGCATTTTAAATATCACAGATACATTTAACATTTAACAGGATGTTCCTTAACCCCTATGTAGGCTTCAGCTTCTTGTCTTTCTTCAAATGTGATGCATAAGAGCTCCTGACCCGAAACTGTTAAATGACTCAGACACCTAAATTATCCCCCCTGCAGCGCTCATTCCCTTTCAAAGCTCCCAAATGTAATTTCTGTGCAGTTCTTCACATATAAAGTTGAAGGTGATTTGTTGCTGATGTTGGAACTTTAAGCTCTGACTGCACCGCCATGCACATATAAAAGCAAAAGCAGAATAATGTGGCGGGAACTATATTCTCTTGGATTATGATCCAGCCCCATAAAGCCCGAAAATGTTTCAACAACAAAACAGAAAGAGGGTTTTCATGGTATTACAAACAAGACACAGCAAGTTGTAAAGCGCATACCTCAGTCACACCTTGGAAATAGGGATTTCTATGAAATGTGCTTTTCAGTTCCACCCATCCATTTATTTAAGCCTTTCTTGTGAAAGGAATGGGAGCCAGACATGCTCTGATCAGAGAGGTTATATTGGAGCAGAAATGCTCTGTAGGAACACATATATCCTGCTGTCACTTCACAAACCACTGGCATTTCTCACAACAACGATTCAAGACTGGAACATGAAGGGTAGCAAATAACACAGCGGCCTCAACAGCGGTCCACTTTAAAAACCCTCAGGTAAATTTGAAATGACACAAAGGATATCCTGCTGTTCGCTTGCTTTTCCACATCCACATAGAGAGCCTCCACCTGCTGAGCTAGTCTGCCGGACCTGCCGTGTGCTATTGATTGAAACACTGCTGCCAGGGAGTAAGGACCTGGGTTGCAGGGCAACGAATAGGTCACCAAACAGTGAGCAACCTGGCATGGGGCTTGAGGTGGATGTTGCATGCTGGATAGAAAGATGAATTTCAGAAGAGTTCTTTGTCAGATTTTGTTTGTTCATTTATTTCAGTCTGAAATTTGTCAGTATGCAGAAATGTTCGCTGCTCATTTTACCAAACATTTTCAGCCAGTGACAGTCCAGTCCACAGTCAAGCCAAGGATATGTTCAAATGGTAATTTAATATGCAATGAGCTCTGCACAAGATGTCTAAGTATATTTAAAATGCCAACTTAAATCTCTGAAGGTAATAACTTGCCACCATGCAAATTATTTACTTCAGATACTCACAGGTGAATGAAATCTAGACACTCTGACAAATATTTGTGAAAGATCGGTCACTATCACATGCCAAACAGTAGTTAGAAAGGTACTACATACACTATGCTAACACCTATGCCAGAAATCCAGTCGGGAATGTCCTCACAGCCAAGTATTCCACAGTCAACTGTTATTGGTGTTGTAGTAAAGTTGAAGTAATTGGGAACGTCTCAGCCACAAAGTGGTAGGCCACATACAATCACAAAGTGGAGTCAGCAGATCCTGAGAGGGAAAATCCACAGAGGTCAGTAACTTTTTGCAAAGTCATTAGCTGCAGCCTACCAAACCTCCTGTGACCTTGAGATTATGTCAAGGACAGCGTTGAGAGCTTCATGGAATTGATTTTCATTATTGAGCTGCTACATGCACACCTTTAAAACTGTCAGGAGAATGACACTTGCCTACATGCATGAGGTCAATTGTTCAGCTTAGTGCAGAGGAGATTATAAAGTGGGATGTCGAAGCTTAGAAAACTGTCCAGTTTGCTTTTAGAAATGTTCAGACTAAAAATGATTGTGTTTGCTCTTAAAAAAAAAGAACAAAGAAATGCCACAGACAAAGAAACTTAAGGAGGCAATGCATAATGGCTGCTGTTGTTCACTTTTCTTTGTTTAACTGTGAAAAGGATTGCAACCAGCGTCTTACTCAAATCTACCTGGATTAAAACATAAAGAAAATAGATACAAACATGGCATTGTCTATGTCTGTTTGGAAAACATGATGGAGTTGTGATCCTTGTGAGTGTTGAAATTGTGAAACAGTTGGTGCTGGAGACCTAGAACAGCTGAGCTTACAGAGTGTACATGATGATGTCATGTATCTGTGTAAGCAATAATTCCAGCTCACTGGATTTTTTTTAATCTCACTCCTGACATTTCGGCACAGAGCGACGCTCCTGCTACTTCTTTGATCTTTTCTTCCTTTTCTCTTCTGAACTCTTGACTCCCACTCACTTGGACCTCTGGGGATTCTCAGTCCCTGATTGCAGGGCCCCAAGGAACACTGCATGAGGCCGGGGATTTGAAGGTGTTGGGAAGGGCCAGTTGCCTAGGGGGTTAGTGAACAGCAGGAGGAATCAAAGAGACCGCAGCTGGAACAAATGCCCAAACAGTAGTTAGGTGTAGAAAATAACAGGGGGTGGGGAACCCAACAACCAATGGTGCACTCCTGGATGATGAATGATAGTCAGGTTGAAGCTGATAATTCAATTTAATTTACACTTCATGTTTCAATTCCAAGGCGTAGTCAGAGCCCCAGACGGTTCTTGTTTTGTTGCAACAAAAGCAAAACCACTAAGGGACGTTTTAAGAAAATATTGATTGGAAAAAACATGATTGTTTACCATTATTTTGTATCTCATCTAGTTTTTTTTTCTCCAGCTTTATGTCATCGTTTATGTTTTAGTTTTAGACATAATTTATGTTTTGTGGTTTTTCTGACCTTGTGTACAGTAAATTTACTCTCCAGGGTCCCCAAAGTCAGTATTGAGACAAACACTTGCAGCCCAGATTTTTGTGGCCATGCTGACAGTGTCCAACAAGAGGGACAGTAAGACCCCTCTTTCCCCCATCCTAAAGGCGGCGCCAAACAGGAAAAGAAAAGGAAACAAAAGCAAAGGAAGTGAAGCAACAATGATTCTTGTTTTGAAATAACAGTGTCTAAGCAGACTTCTACTGTCCAATCCTAAAAAAGCCATCGGGGTTTTTATGAAGGCCATTTTGTGGTTATTCACAAAATGGCCTTCATAGAACCCGATGACTTATAACATAAACAGAGGCTGGAGGAGGTCTGCCGTCAGTGGGCTTCTGGGGAAAAAAGCGTACTTGGGACTGAATAAAGCATTCGATAACTACATGACATAATGGTAGAGTAATGTAAAAATCCAAGTTAATATAGTAATTCAAGTGAACACTACGTTATTATTCTTACATTGTCTACGTTTCTATTTGGTGGTCACTCTGAGCAAACAATTTATGTGTTCCATTCTCATTACTGTTTTCAAACAGGAAGATCATTGGTTACCATTGTTCCTGTTGTATGTAATTTCCAGCTTCAGTATACCTAAGTGAGAATAATGGTAATATCTAATATTGCATTAAGACAGCTTAAAGTGTCATGTTGCTTTAAGACAGTGGGTGACCACTAAGAAGAGCTTGATTGCTCCCCGACTAGCTGCTAACTACACACCATCTGGATATATACTGGATAAATGAAGACGACAAAGAGGAGCTAAAATAACAGATCCTACAACCTTTTACCTGAACCTTACATCACAACCTGGAAAGTGTCCCTTTAGATCCAAAATCTAAATCTTTACAAACAAAGCTGGTAAATTCCAAGCATATGATTTGCAGATCAGACTGGCAAATGACTGCCCCTTTGTGTATGTGTGAGATTCAAGCTAAAGCTTTGGAGTCGGTGCAGATGATTGGCACACAATGCAGATGTGTGGGCAGCAGATGCCATCTGGAGAAAGAGGAGTGGGCTTGGAAAAGGAGGGAGGCCGGGGGAGGGAGATGCCCCTCCAGAAAGAAAGAAAAAGCCGATGATTTGACAGAGGAATAAAGGAAACGATGGGAGTGTAATCAATCAAAAAGACTCCGACTCAAATAACGGGAGACAAGAGACACCACCCTCCCACTGCCGCCCTGCTCTGACCACCATCGCCGGCTGTCATCACCAGTTGAGGCTTTGCTACCATTGATTGAACCAGATCAAAGCCTCCCCTTGGTTGCCCCCTCTGGTTGTTTAGGTTGCCAGGCTCGCCTTCATGGGGAAATGCGAGTAGAAATCTTTATTATCTGCATGTGGTTGCTAACAGCTGAGGTTTTGGGTCAGTTTTGACTGATTCTATTGAAGCACCAGATGCTTTTCTTGTTTCATTAAAAAGTGGACAGTCTCCAAAGAACCTTTCACCCAACAAAGACATGACATCACTGCCCCAGAAGACACACACCTCCATTGATTAATCCACATACTTAGATTAAACACTGTATTTAAGGTGTGTCTGTGAAAAGCAAACAGAGCCACATTTTAATACATTTCAGTTAAGGTTACTTTATTTGGATGGCTTGAATTCCCTTGTATGGACTTGAGCTTGGCATAAAAGTAACAAAAGAGATGAGAAATAGAGAGCTTGTGTTCTGCCAAGTATGCAATTGTCTTGTAGAAGGAGGTGTATATTTAAGAAACTTTACCACGTAACTGTACAGTGGAAGGAAAATGCATAATTTTTCAACTGTTTTCACATAAAAACTGTTTTGTATTAATGTATTCAACTTCATTTCATCTGACCTCCTGAAAAAAACATTCATTGGTCATAATTCCTATATGAAAAAGTCACCTAATTATTTTCAATTTAATCTTGATTTGAATCCATCTGTTTGGTGAAGGCGTCTGTGGTTTCCTAGAAAATGCTAGTGAACAAAACATCATGAATATCAAGGAAAACAACAGAGAAGTCAGGTTGAACTTATAGAAAAGTTTAAAGCAGTGATAGGTTGTAAAGCAAAAACCAAACTTTGAATGCCTCACACACAACTACAGACCTACAAAGACATGTATATCAACCAAAGTTGACATCTGGGAAAGCATAAACTTAAAGGCAGAAGCAATCAAGATGATCATTGTAGCTCTGGAGGAGCTGCAGACACACTGTTGAAGGGGAAGAATCTGTTTACAGGACAAAATCAAATCAAATGTCATTTGCATAGCACATTTCAGCAGCAAGGCATTTCAAAGTGCTTTACATCATAAACAAAAATACAAAGTCATGCGATGTAGAATCAACAATCAAAGCATTACATTAAGTCCAGTACCATCATTAAATTCATAATTAATTATGTTTCAAATGCAACTCTAAACAGGTGGGTTTAAAGGCACTCAGTGTTTCAGCTTAATGCTCTCTGTGTTGGAAATCTAACACGACACACGTCCATGCACTCACCATTCCCAAGGAGAAACAAGGTGGTGGCAGCATCATGGTGTAGGGATGCTTTTGCTCAGTAGAGACTGAGAAGGTACTCAAGAGTTTTTGGGAAGATGGATGCAGCTATGTACAGCATAATCCTGAAAGAAAATTTGCGTGCAGAATGCTTTACGGTTTTAAAAAATGTGTCGACTTTCACACTGGATGTATTATGTCAAAAGAAGAAAAAAATCCAGCTGACTGAATATTTGTGCATGGTGCAGTAAATGCTTCTGGCTACAGATGCAATTTTCCAACACAGACACATTCAAACTTTTATATGACTATAATCACAGGAAGAGAGATTAAATTTTGTTTTGACTGTCCATCTTCACAGGAAATAAGCAGCCAAACATCTGATATGGATACAATAATTTGCCCAAGGGCAGTCAGGTTTCCCTGCTGAATCACCATGTCTGTAATCTATAAAAGGCCACATTCCAATTTAGCCGAGACACAATATTCAGGAGATGCCAGTTGTGGTTTGCAGATCCTTCCTTTGCTCACCGGCAGCTGTGTGTGCTGATGCGGAACGCCCTGACCTGCCCACACAGAGACAATCTCCTCTGCAGATCATTGAGAGGTTGCCTGCCAACGACAGCAACGTGCCCTTCTCATGGGAGCAATGGCCGACCTGTGTAGGAGGACATAAAAGTGAGAGAGCACCCTGAACTAAACCTCAGCCCTGGACACAGCTGGCTTCTCCGCAAACATGAACAAAGTGGTCTTTGTTAGAAGAAAAAGGCAGTGGTACCATCATTGCCTGCACACTATAACACCAGGTCGGCTTTAAAACTTTAATGGCGAGGGGAATTAAGGAATTAGAACATTGATAGACAGAGATCAAAAATTGAAAGGCTCAAAGTGGTACTCACTGCCACATTAATTTGATCAAATAAAAAATGTGCTAAGACAAGCTGCTTTGTGATTTATGTAAATTTAACCAATAAATATTGGCAGTTAAAAATTTTATTTTTGCCAAATTCCAACAAAACGTTTACATTTAAAATTCTTCAACTGAAACAAATAAAATGAATTGGCGAAAATAAATTAAGATTATTTTGCTCCTACTCTGAAAAGAACGATAAAATAAAAGAGTTAGCTTGTGAACAAGGCATAAAACTGAAATACTGAAACTTTTAAAATGTATAAGCCGGGTGTAGCGTGAATGAGCTGCTCAGGTTACTAGCAAGTTTGGTGTTAGCATGACAGCTAAACTAGACAAAGCTGAATATAGACGGCAATTTTACTCCAATCCAGTGGAATGGATTTTGTATCTCAGCAATGAAATTTTGGTTTCTAGGTTTTTCACTTTCTTCATAATTAGTACTATATAGTTTGGTCTTATTTTTGATATTTTAGCAAAACTGCCAAGAGACCATTTGAAAATCAAAAGTGGCTTAAGCTCACACATGTGTGTGTTAAAAAATAAGAAAGAAAGAACGTTTTACAAGCTGAAATTCTGGGATTATTTATGTCTCTCAATTTACACTTAATCGTATGAAAAGCTTCAAGTTAACCAGACACAGTCCTGCCACAATTCAGCAGTAAACCCTGGCTATGGTAACAGCAACGGAAAAAAAATAGACATGTGATATTCTGGCTATGCTTACTTTGCGTTAGACTTGGAGATTCTTGAAACTGTGCCCCACATTATTTAATAAAAAGCTTGTTTATGAGGGTTTGTTGCAAGTGGAACAACAGAAACACACTAATAATGATGTTTCAAGTATTACCTTTAAATTGTATGACTTGTCTTTCTCATTTATTTTTGCTATTGACCAAAAAAAATAATTATTTTAATAATTTTATTAACCCATCCTAAAACAGAAAAATATTTGCACAATTTAATGGCATAGCGTAAGAAAGAAATATGTATTTTTTTATGTAAGGGAATGTTACCTAGACTTTATATACCATCCACTATTAGATACCATGATAACACAATCAACTATCAGAGGTTGTATTGTTATATCAATACATTCATTCATAGTTCTCCCAATTTAAACATATCACTATACTGTTTTCTGTTGACATACTGAAAAATCTAATCCAAATGTTTCAGTCGTATTTGTTCCCAAAACAAAAGCTTATGTTTCTAATTTTCTATTCAGGTTTTTATTTAACCACTTTACCACAAGACATTAAAACATTTACATTATTATTATTATTATTTAGGTATGTTGCAGAATATTTGAAGTTTTCTACAATGTACTTTTCTTTATAGCGTGCAAAAAGACAGGGACAATAATCCATACAAGTTTACCACCGATCTCAGAGCAACTCGTGTCAATTTTTACAAAGTGCATTACCATGTAATGCAAGGGAAGGTCACACTCCTGCTTGTTCTTTAATCCAATTCTGGAGCCAGAACAGGTGTCGATCTGTCCGCTAGGTGGCGACCTCGGGCTGATGAGGCTCACCTCGGACTGCAGACATGCAGGATCAGCACAGTGTGACTGTTGTTGAGCGCAGAGGACAAGAAGAGACGCACTCCTCCTCACCCAGGAACCGACTGCTTTATTTGTAGCCTTGATTGCTCATGTAAAGTAAGAGATGGTGTGGTGTTCCCAAGCAGAATAAAACGAATTAAACCGGTACAGTTTATTATTTGATTCCAATTGGC
Organism: Phalloptychus januarius; assembly: GCA_902982915.1. Lineage (NCBI taxonomy): Eukaryota > Metazoa > Chordata > Actinopteri > Cyprinodontiformes > Poeciliidae > Phalloptychus > Phalloptychus januarius. The sequence goes on from CADWAE010000133.1 coordinate 36,324,116, forward strand.
AACTCACAAAATCATGTTTTAAAAGCACCCTGCAGCAAGCCCGCGGTGAATTCTGTGAGGGGGTTGATGACACTTGAATAGGGGGGCAGTTAATAATTATTTGCACCCCGCTTCCTTGTCCCCGAAGTTTCCTCCTTGAATTGTCCGAGTGCGCGTCAAAGCGCACAGACACGCCTCCAGCCTGTGGATCGCTCTGTGCGTCTCTCTCCTGCTGTCCGCTTCAAACCCATATTCCGCTGGGGAAAGTCAGAGGACGAGAGAGAGGGAGAGTGCGTGTGTGAGTGTGTGTGTGTGTCTGAGAGAGAAAGAGAAAGAGAGAGAGAGAGGGAGCGAGAGAGCGGGACCAGAGAGAAGAGAAACGCGAGAAAAAGAAGAGAGGAAAAAAGCGGAGCCGCGTCGCAAATGGCACTCATGGCAGGGATTTTGTTCACGGTCACCGTTCTTATTTCTGGGATTTCTACGCTCGGTTCATCGGCACGGATATACCCACCAAATGAAGGTAAGAAGACTACAGCAGACTTTAGACCTCATCCACCCTCCCAGCTCCGCACCGTCCCTGAGCTTGTGTTTGCGCCGCGGAGACCTCTCACTCCTTGGCCCCTCATTGCGTTTGCACGCGGGCCCCTCAAAGAGTTTAACAAAGGAAAACACAGCGACGGTCACTTTTTTTCCCCTCAAGATTTAACGCATAAGGGATGTCCAAATGCGCATTGCTCGTTTTCTTCTCGGCTGCATGGAGACCCTGGGTGCATGAACAGACCTCGCTTGTGGTCCCGACGCAGACTGTTTTGTCAAGAAGGGAAAAAAAACCCCTAAAACTGAGCTGATCTCTAGATAAAATGCACTTAAATGTCGTGAGGTTTATAACAACAGCAAAAATAAAAATTCAGGACAAAAAATCCAGAATGAGAGTAGCAAAGCAGCTCCGAAGCCAGTAGTGAGAGACCTCATCGCTCTCTGTCACTTTGTGTTTTGATGGAAGACGGCGACAAATTCAAAAAGTTGAATTGCGCGACTTTGCGCGTGTAAAATATGCACCGAAATACAAGGGGGAGAAATAAAAAAATATATAATATATATACACAATCAAGAGCTTCAATGAAATCGACGGAATAATGCAAAATGTTTACCTCTAGAGAGCGGAGGGTTTGGGCTTTAACTTTCTACTGACCCGCCTGGACAGCATTCTCTTCACGCAGCGTCTTTCTTCCAGAATATTTTTCTCATTCTTAAAACAGAGCAGGATTTTAAATAAACTAATCTGGTTGCAACACCCTGTGTGTCCCCATCGGATGAGCAAATCTGCATTGGACTCACACAAACGCCCTCATTTACACTTATTTTAGTTTTATACATGAGAAATATTAAAAAATTTGACATAAACTTTTGTTTCCATAGATATAATTTCGTTTAACATATTAAATTTTCATGTTATATTTAATGAAATCATATTTTCAGTCCAGGAGATAGGACATTTTACGCACACTACTTACTGCCGTTTTGTTTAGAAAACTCATTGGGATTAACGCTCTATTGAGCTATGTTTTATCTCTGTTTTAATTTTAGACTCTTCATATCTGCATTTAGGAACATCTTCAAGCTTTTTTCAGAACGTAAATGAAGCACGTTTAAAAAAAACACTTTGAGACCCATACACCAATCGCTATAAATTATTCTCCTCAACGAAAATCAATCAGCGGCCATCACAGCAGGGGAATTACGCAGAACACAACATGCGCAGGGATAACAGCAAATTTCATTTTAATTCCCTGCCCGCAATGATATTTCTCATGTGCAGATATTTTTCAGTTTGACTGTTATTTGGTTAAAAATTAGGAAGCCATTTTTCTTGCGATGCTGGTGTTGTGTGGACAGTCTGAGACTTACATGCTTGAACGTCTTGCATTTTTGTTTTCCAGTCACGTTATTGGACTCCAGGGCCGTACAGGGGGAGCTGGGATGGGTCGCCAACCCGACAGAAGGAGGGGTATGTATCTCAAAAAACTGTTCCACACAGAGAAGATATCCATTATTTGCAGGAGGTTTGGGAGGGGTGGGTTTGATAAATAAACAGTCCTTTCTGATAAGAGTTTTTCCTGGTGAAACCATTTCAGGAATATCTGGGTTGGATATTTATTTTGTCATTTGTCTAACCTGTCAGGGTATTTATTCTTGGGGTGAGGAGGCACGGGACTTTTGAGATTCTCATATATGATAACCTTGAGTAAAAATGCCACAATATTTAAACTTAGAAAATAATTGAAAACAAATAAGAATCCAACTTATAGCAGGATCTATGAACAGAAAAGTGTCAGTTGTCCAAGCTACTGCATAAATAATCAAATATTAATGTCAATTAAATCATATATTTATTTGGTTTTTGGGATATTTTTTACGAAAACTTTGGAAAACATGTCCAAAGTTAACCATGGGCTACATTTAGAAGTAATCAAGTTATATCTGGTCATTCGATCCTTCATAAAGAAACACAAGTCTAACAATCTGATGTTTAGTGATAACTTAGTCAGGCTATCTGCACTGGTAGCCAGCCTGCAGCATGATTTGAGATATTTATTTACACTAACTTCACCTTTGTAAGAGTTCTGAATGGGGTTCCTTTTTTGTCCACTACATGACTGCCCAGGTTGTTCATGTTTCTTGTAGGTGAGGGAAATTGTAGGCATGATATTTCAGCCAGCTGACTGGATGTGCACAGCAAAGGTGGAAAGGGGCAACTCCGTGTTACCCAACAGCTCCAGACAGCAATAATAAAACTCCCTCTGGCACCTTTTCTGGCATCTATTAAACAAACTTCAGTGACGAGAAATTTTAGTGGAATTGAAAATTTTACTTTTAAACGCTGGCATACTTTGAGACGGTAACTAGGCCATGCCTTGGAGTGAGATCATTTCATTCATGGTACACCGAAATTTTGATCAAATAAAATGCGATACTTTATTTTACATGTGGAGACACTTCAGAACACCTGGAGGGTCCCATGAGTTTCCAGAGTCTGCTTCAAGAGCCCACACAAATCCCCCACCTCCAATGCCAGAAACCCCTGCTCCCCTTTCTACTTGCTCCCCTCGCCTCTAACCACTCCGTAATGGTCAGATGCAGGGGCTGATACTGCAGCGGGCGTCAGGTTTCCTGAATAGACGTTGGATTGAATCGGTCTTTGTGGAGAAACTTTATATCCCTGTCCACCATTCAGTCGAGGAGGGAGGGAAAGAGGAAGAGAGAAAGAGAGGGGGGAACTTGGCAGCTTAGAGAGGGTCCTCTGGAACTGATGAATAAGGCGGAAAGTGCCGTGGGCTTCAGCCCCAACTCCAGCTACAAACCAGAGAGGAAAAGGGTCGACTAAATGTGTGATACCATACTCGACCTACGTCTGATATTAGATATCAGAGCACAAATAAAATTTGGACACATCCTCCAGCTCCACAAAGGGTGCATTTTGATAATATGTTTAATTTCCTCAAGAACCTGAATAAATAGTGGCTTTCATTAGAAAAAGGCTTTTCACTCCTGAATTTTAGTCTAAGTTCACAAATTAATCTATTTGCACAAAAGTGAACCTTTTGAAGTTTTAAAAATTTTTTTGTAATTTACAACAATTTGGCCTGTTACTGAATCTAAAATCATCGACACAGATGTTAGATGCTATGCTTTTGACCCTGCACAAACAATTCTGCGCTGCACTCGGGTCCTGCTATAGGCCACCTTATCACAAACCATTGATTGACAGGGTTCTGGCAGGTCCTGCAAGCCTGCGTTCACCCTCTCATTATGACCAATTGATCTAATTCTGCCTCTTTCCTGCTATCAGGGAAAGGGGCAGCCTTATCTCAGCTGCGCTAGATTTTCACAACAAAAGGGGAAGGGCGGGAGGGTGTGGGACGCAAAGGGAAGGGAGCAGAGTGGAATAGAACAGCAGGGAATGATAGACATTTTCTCAAATCATACAGCTGCAGCTGTATTTAGTATTATCCCTTCCACCTCCTGGGAAATAAGGTTTTAATCCGGAGTGTTTACGATTAGCCATTGAGTCATATCTGCCAGCATCGCCCATATCTCCCATCATCCCGGTTCTGTTCGTTTTTGTATGGTTTTCCAAATAGCTAAAGCTATGCCAAGCAAAGGCTCGTCTGCTTCTGTTTACAGTCCGGCTCAGTCAAAGACTCTTTTTAAAACACACAGTTAAAAAACTTGAGGGAATCATAGTGCTTTGAGCCTCTCAAGACTCGGTCCATATTTGCTCAACAGTGCTCTGTTGAGAGGGGGAACTATATCGTAAGTAAAACAAACACTCCCCTTTGGCAAAAATAAGCCAAATCACACAGGGTAAAATAATCCATGCACCTCACGTCAGTACCTCCCTTCTCTTTATGAGTTCATGCTAACCTCAGTGAACATGTGCGTCTCGGTCTACAGGTCTCTCTTGATTATACAGACACAAAGCAGGCCAGGGCCCATTAGATCGTTAGCACTTGTTCAAAGACTTTCTGGATCTGTGCAATGCGGTGATGGCATTCTTTCCTTTATAACTACTCTAATGTTCTTAAGAATCCACCTGAATGTTTGTGTGTGAGCTGGAAATTGATTTTTTTTCTATATCACTCCCAAAGTAATTGTACTGAAGATCATTGAGGCATAAACCTCATTACACACTCTTTCTTTCTAATACTTCAGTAAAGGCAGAGAATAAAAGTGGCTTTGTGATTCCATATTAAGGGCTAACAAGTCTATTAGGTGTAATTCATAAAACATGCATTAAGTTAAGCAGTCAGCTCAAATATTGACTAAAACAGTCAAATGCTCCTTTGAGGTTAAATGGCCTCATAGTTATGTTCAGCATTGCACAGCCCTTTATGATTATGAGATGTTTTTCAGATGTCCTTAAACCTTAACAGGTTTTTTTTGTACTACTTTTTCCTTATTGTTTGTGGCATACAACTTAAGCTGTAAGATCCATCAAGTCTAATTTCATTCTTGCTACATTTTTTTTCTCTTGGCCTTTCCCCAGTGGGAGGAAGTAAGCATTATGGATGAAAAGAACATCCCCATCCGTACATACCAGGTGTGCAATGTCATGGAGCCAAATCAGAACAACTGGCTCCGTACTGACTGGATCCCCCGTGGAGGTGCCCAGCGTGTCTACATCGAGATCAAGTTCACCCTGCGGGACTGCAACAGCTTGCCGGGGGTCATGGGAACCTGCAAGGAAACCTTCAATCTTTACTACTATGAGTCCAACAATGACAAGGAGCGCTACATCCGGGAGAACCAGTTCACCAAGATAGACACCATTGCCGCAGATGAGAGCTTCACTCAGGTGGATATCGGGGATCGCATCATGAAGTTGAACACGGAGGTCCGGGATGTGGGTGCCCTGACACGGAAGGGTTTCTATTTGGCATTCCAGGATGTTGGAGCGTGCATTGCCCTTGTTTCTGTTAGGGTCTTCTACAAGAAATGCCCTTTATCCGTGCGAAACCTAGCCCAGTTTCCTGATACTATCACTGGTGCCGATACCTCATCGCTGGTGGAAGTTCGTGGCTCGTGTGTGGATAATTCAGAAGAAAAGGAGGTTCCTAAGATGTACTGCGGAGCTGATGGAGAGTGGTTGGTGCCCATAGGGAACTGCCTGTGCAACCCTGGATATGAGGAACGCAATTCAGAATGCCAAGGTAAACAACTGCTATTTATTTCTTTCTTTCTTACTGTTTTCTTTTACCTAATTCTACATGTCTACATCAAACTAACCCCTCAAATCCTGACCACACTCTTCCTTTAGTAATGCTCCCTTCCCCCCACCTGTAATTCTTTGTTTCTATCCCCTTTGTTTTGTCTCTTTGTCCTGTGCGTTCCTTTCTCAATTTACCCACCTTGCACTCTGCTGGAAATTTTTATCTCCTCGCTCACTTCCTTTCTCTAGTCTTTTCATGGTGGGTTTACGTGATAGAAGTAATGACGACTGTAAGTGGAGTAATTAGCAGGCCCACTGGGACGTGTTGTGCAAAGGGATGTATCCCTTGAGAATTGGTGAAATTGGGAGTGGAGCGTAGAGCTCCAACTGGTTCACACTACTGCTGTGTCTTTCACCCCACCTGTTCTTTCTCTTGCTCCCAGTGGAGCCCAAAGCTTGAAAAGGAGATAGACAGCTTTGGGAAGAGCGGGAAAGAGTGAAATAGACTTTACGATTCCAAGCATGTTTGGGAGGAGAGAAAATGCTGCGGTGAGATTTGGCTGAGATGGCGATGTTTGTTTTGAAGGACTAGCCTTTTTGGGCAATTATTCTAAAATCAGATTGTTGTCATTCTAAACCTGGCCCTTCAGCAAAGATTAAGATGTTGTTTTAAAGTTCCCTCTTCTTGTTTCTTTTTCATTTCTGTAATTCCTTAATACTTTCTGCTCACTACAAAGTGAAGCACATGTGGCACAGCACTATTTTTGTGGATCATGTTGAGTGTTTTACCAGTCTGACCCAGGGTTGTAAGCTGTCCTGTAGGGCGGCTGCCAGTTTTGCTTCACTGCTTTATTGGTAGACACCTCCAACAAGCCCATCACCATCACATACAAAAAGCAGTGAGCTGCAGCAGCGAGGGGTCAGAGGCTGGGCACGGGTGATTAACAGGAGGGACGGACCACTACACCTCTCCTAATTTACGAGGGAGCCTTTATCTTGGAGAACTAATTGCATGACAAACACATCTGGTGATTTAAGGGTGCATGGGGGTAGGGACGGGTAAAAGGGTTCAAGTAGTCACAGATGGGGCATGGGGCTCTTTTTATATATATGTCCAAAAAAGGCTTCCCTGGTACTGGTTTCAGATGATTCCCACAAGGTTTTCCTTCCTGAAGTAAGGAGATCAAAACATGGTTAGTTGCGTAGCTGATGTAATGCTTTTTTGGCACACTGGAATGCAGTTTATAATCATACCACCTAAAAGTTTGGAAAAAAAAGGTCCTTGATCCTATTCACTTAACTGTATCTTATACTGGCTTTGAAAATTGAAGTAGTGTCCTTATCAGAGTAATTTCTGTTGAGAAAAGTAGCTGCTACAGAAAGCTGTATGGATATGCAACCATAGCTTTTATGGGACTAATGCAGTCTTGTTATATTTCGCCAGCCCTACTCTGACACTGCTTGTTTTTAAGCCAATGTATCCATTTAGCTCACATATCACTGCTGCTCCTTGATTGTGTTTAAGTTAACAATGCCAGCCACTCCATTACCTTTTAGCTTCAGTTACAATGTTTATATTTTAACATTTCACTTGCAGTCGTACTCTGGGTGACATGCCTCGAGTGCAGCCTGAGCAAATGAACTCTACTGACTCCCGGGTTAAAAGGTGCTGCCCACTATTGGTTCTCAAGTGCACTGATGAGCTGGTTAATATTCCCACAAGTGACAGGCTCTATGGGAGAATGGCTCCACATCTCGAAAGACATGTTGACCAAGAAACTCAGACAGAAGCTACTTTTGGGGGCAGGGTGGTTTTCAAGGCCAACCTGAGGGTTTTGCTTTTCTTGATGTGTGTTTTGTGATTTGAAACAATTTTAACTAAACAGTGTGTCAGTCTGCACTTAGACTAGATAGGTGTGCACCCCCATCCTCAAAGGTGTTTTGTGCCTCACATGGTATCGTTGCTAGAAGGTGTGCGTTTGTAGGCTTGTGTGTCTTTTCTCTTCCTGTGTATGCGTGAGGTTACAAGGGCACCTTGGCCCCTGGTTCCCAGCCTAAGATGAATGGAATCTCCTCCATCATTGTTTGGGTGACAGGAGAGCCGACTGAGGAGGGTGATGTTTGGGGAGAAAAGGGAGCCGAGGGGGAGCTTATGGGGCACAGAAGACTTGCATTCTCCTCCCCTGGTTGAGGTCAGAGGTTGCCCCTTCTGCATCCATCTTACTGCTCTGTCTGACAGGGTTGTGGATCCAGGATTGATTAAGACGTCAGGATTTTGACAGCTGTGTTGGTAGAGTTTGTATGTGCGTCTGTGCTCAACATAGACCTGGGGTGAGTATGGTGTACCCCCAGGGCCAAGGCAAGAGGGACAACCAAGAGAAACTGAGGGCCAAGGGCCCCCCTGACCTAAGGAGAGGGCTCTGTCTGTTTGTGTTTGAGATCCCTTTCTCTGTTAACTATGCCCCCCCCCCCCCCACTCCCACTTCCCTCATCCTACCCCATATGTTTTATAGGGATGATGAAGGTCATGGAGGACTCTCGCTCCTCATCTGGTGAGGGGTGTCTTCACCATTGAAGGTGCTGCAGTGTCGATGAGATAGTTGGAGGAAGACATTAGTAAGGATTCTGTAGGCCATTATACAAACATGATTATTGCCTCTACAGCATTTTTGACACTGAAAGAAAAACTTTCTTCCAATAGCCACACATAGCATGCATGTGTGCTTTCATTAAAATCACCGGATTTGAAGTTATGATTTATTTGCCTTTATGTTGTATAGGTTTGTGTATGTTGAGGATGCAGCCTTGTTGAGGCGTCAGCAGTTTCATGTGACACTGCAGATTGCTTGCTCGCTGAGCTGTGAACAGGTTTCCTGCATCTCAGTCAACACACAGCATGTCTTTTGTTTCCTTTGTGAAATTCTTGTTGACAAACGCATTCCCTTCCCTTTCTGTATGTTTACTTATTTTTTTTGGTGGGATTTTGCAACATGTTTGGAAAAATTAGTCTCATAGAGAACAGTGTCATGTTTGTATGACTAATTGCACTCACAAGATGTCCGCATACATAATTCTTGTTTTCATGAGAACAAGAGCAAGACATTTTACAACTGTTTTTGTTTAAACAAAATATTGAAGTTTTTTCATTTTCAGAAAAAGAGCGAATATTATATTAATCACAAACTGTGTTTTTCTTCAGTCCAGTTCTGACCAGTTTATTTATTGTGGTTTCATGCTAGTCTTCATCTATGGTTGTTCTTAGAAAAAAAACAAATGTAAATACAATTTTTTTTAAAACAAATGGAATCAATGTTTCTCAACATAAAATTCTATTTTATATTATATTATTTTATATTCATTCAGGTATTTTAGATTGGAACTGTAGATAAACAAATGTCCTCCCAACTGATTAAAAACCGTATAATTAAAACCAGTGTTTGGGACGAGTTGGAAGCTTTAAGATTAATGCTAACTTTAGCATAGTTAGAGGCGAATAATCATGGTATTCTTACACTGTTCACTATGGTGACCATATTTTGATTTTCAAAAAAGAGGACACTTGGACCAGTCATGACACACTTCTACTTGGTCTACTTTCTTGTTGACATGCTACACATCTTCCCTAATTTGGGCATATTTCTGCAGAGGACTTCGACCTTTGAAATCACAAGAAAATATAACAAACCCAACAAGTAGAAGCTCAAGAAGAATTTGGAGAGCAACGTTGATTAGTTTTACAGAACTGCTTAAAAGCCTGCATGCCTAACTCAGACCTTTTAACGTACATTTTCAATTGATTTAATGCAGTTAAAAAAATTATATGGTCGGGAAGATAGCTTCTATTGATCCTGGACTTGGACCTATAGTCAATTCACTGAAGAATAACCCAAACCTAAACTTTAGCCAAGCTTTACTCTAGATGTCAGATTCAAGTTTAAAATATTGTTTGGGCTTATTCTTTTACACTTTCAGTATTGATTACTCAAACACAATTAATTAAATTCTTTTAAATTAAAGATTACTTTAATTTAAGTAATCTGTAGCTTTTTTCCAACTAGATGTTCCTTGATATTAATTTACTACACATTTTTCATGAATGCCACACTTCACTTTCTAGATCCATTATGTCACATTACATTTTTTGCTTGTATTACCTGCAAAAGTGGACTAACGCTTAAACTCAGACTGGGAAGTCAGTTTGGCTTGGGATTTTTTTCTTCACCTGATGTTCTCCTGCTCCCTTCCCTTCATCCATTCATCCATCCATTTTCTGTACACCTTTATCCCTTAGTGGGGACAAAGGTGTACAGGCACCAGCACACCAGACTGTGCTGGTGCCAATCTCCAGCTAACGTTGCGAGCGAGAGGCTGGGTTCACCCTGGACAGGCCGCCAGTCTGTCGCAGTCCTTCCCTTCATTCCTGCACTGTTCCCAGCTGTCTCTGTTGAGCTGGAAGCCCTCAGTGGTCCTGGATTAAGAGGTTTTAGGGATGAAGCTTCTCTGCTCATTGTGAGTGTGTATCTGGGTCTCCCATTCTCTCTCTCCCTCTGTTGACAGTTTTAAATATGCGCTTGGGAGCATCATTCTAAATTCACCACGTAATTCTATTTAGCCAGCCGGTCCCCCATGGCTTTAAATACACAGACTCACTCTCCCTCTCTCATTTCATCCCATGGCCCCCCTCTCCCCCCCACCTTCCTCTGCATATGCACAAATTAGGTATTTGCATCTTCTTTTACGCCGGCTTAGTCGCCTGCTTGTTCTCTTTCTCTTCCATGTCATCCGTCTCCTTAAATTTCCTTTTGCTTCAGTGATGCATTATCTGCATTTATCTTTTACATCTCTTCCTCTTTTTATACTCCTTTATTTTTTTCTCCTGAGCTCCTGTTAGTAATTTTCACCCATTGACACTGTCTTTATTCTCACGCCTTCCCTTTTTTTCCCTCCCTCTGCGCCGGCCGTCGAGGTGGTTAGTGTTTGTCAGCCTGTCTGTGGTGGCGGCAGCAGGAAGTGGGCTGCATAATGAGATTATACCTTCAGGGGTGAAGGAGTGTGGGGGGGGGCACAGCATACTGAACATCATCACCCGTCATTCTTCTCTCAGATGTGCATTCACAAGTGACACTTGTGAGTGCTCACTCTAACTCCAATTATAAATGCTTAGTCTCATGCAGAGAAAGAGGGAAATCAATGTGCCTGCTCACACACATGCACGGCCTTATGCTTGAATATCCTGCCATGCACATGTGCAAAATGACATGATAAGCAGAGTGCACTAACACATATGTATAGCAGATGCATGCACAGTCGGAGGCAAGCTGAGTGCAGGAGGATAGAGGTGGATGTACTCATCACTCTCTCTGCCACCAGAGACACTCATTTTGTGCTGCTGAATAGAGGCGAGGAATCTATTACCAACTGAAAGCAGGATAGAACAACAGGTACAGAAAGAGAGGACAGAATATCCCATGAGGTTTTTCCCCCCAACTCCTGAAATAATTATTTAAGCCATTTTTAATACTTTGTTCTTCTAAATGTTGAAGCTAAAATCCCCTGAATGCACAAATCTTCTTTTTAGTAGCTGGAGGAGGGGCTGCTGGTGGTAATTCAGACATCATTAGCCGAGGTGTTGAAAAGTTTTTCCTGCTCGGCCGGCCGTCCCGCCTCAGTATTTGTTCCCTTTGCAGTTCTCGGCACTCAACACCCTTCTCTAGCCCCAAATCACCTCCCCACCCACTCCCGCCATGCCCCTGTTCAGGGCAGGAAGCCATCAGTGATAGAACGTGTTCCGCACTGATAGTGCTGAGCATACCGCAGCGCGTGTGTATTACTGCAGTGCTGCAAAAGAAAAAAAAACTGCTTCTACTTACTTATCCCCTAATGACTTCTCAACCTCTCATTTATTAGAACCAAAGAAATTCAAAACCTTGTTTCGGATTCTTTTTTTTATCTAACCACCCGTTCTCTGCTGCGGGAAAGTGCAAATATATGTAATATGTCAAACTTAGATTTTAAATAAAGAACATTAGCCTGAGCTGCAGTTTAGAAATGATCCCTGGATATTAATATAAATAGCATCATTTTCAGCAAAGTGCTTTGCTGGCAGATTCTAAATAAATCTTACACAATGAATTGAAGGGAAGCGGTTCAACAATAAATATAACTGACTAATAAAAGAGAGCGCATCCTTCAGAACCACTCAGTCAGATCAGAAAGTCTGTTTAAAGAGGTGTTTTCTGAAGTTTTTAAAACAGATTGAAATCATAAATGGGGAGAGTTTGCACAGTGTTTTCTTGTCATACTTATTTCTCCAAACACCTTTTATGCTGGAGCCACATCCACCCAGAGAACCTCGCAAACACACACACACACACACACACATTTATCACTGATGCACAATTCGACAGGCAACATGGGTTTTAGTGCCTTGCCCGAGGGCACGTTGTCATGTGGCAGGGGAGAAAGCGCTACTCAAAATTACAACTTGCATTGAGTTTTCTGGTTCAGTTTTATTCAACCAGTGGATTTAAACAAGCACATAGTTTAAATTTCTAAATCAGGCCATTTTGCACTGCAAAATTAAAAAAATAGACTAAAAATTATTACTTGTTTATTAAATCTGCGTGCATCGGCCAAATTGCACGACCACCCAAACAAGCTCAACAAAATAAAATATATTTTTTAGTTTTATTTTGCTTTTGTTTAGTCAAAGCACCTTATGCACAATGGGGATAAATAATAAAAAGCACAAATATTTATTTATTCATTATTTTTAAAAGAAGCACATCATATTTTTATATTACTTATCATCTGATGGTGTGTATTTTGCAAAAAATGAAATAAATAAATAATGGTAGAGTGAAACATGTATTTATCTGGATAGATAATCAGAAGGTACAGGTAATGTACCCGTTTGTCTTTTAATTTTGGTATTTTTATGTCTTAACTCTTTTATTTTTTTTAGATATAATTTGAAAGGCATGGCTCAGCAAAAAGCATCCAGATCTTTTGTTCTCTTTGTATGTTGGGTGTTTAACAGTTTCATGTCTTATTAAATTCACTACTTAAATACTAATTGTAGTGTCACAAAGCTGCTGATAAAATGTCTTTGTGGTGTCTGTACACAATTTGGATCACCTCTGAAGTTGTGCAAACTTAGACGTACTTATTGGACAATAAGTAAACGATTTCCCTGACAGCGTCCCCTCTGTACGGAGGAGCTATCATGGCTGTCAGATGGCATCAGCGCCATATGTGGCATAGAAGTGAAAAAAATTGACAAACATTTCTGCTCTCCTCTCCTCCTCTCTCCTCTGCACTCATCCTTCTGAAAAGCATCCTCTCTTTGAAGCCTGTGTTGGGAAGAGGGAGCGATTAAAGCAGTCAGCAAGCAAATTAGCATGTCAAAAGGCCCTGAATCAATACCCCAGCTCTCTACCAACACAACCCCCTCCGTCTCCCTTTAACCATCCCTGCCATTCTCCCCATTCCTCCGACTGCTTCCCCCTCCATTTTCTCCCGCACTCCTGCGTGCTCTCGCTCTTGTTCCTTTACCCCTTCTCTTTTCTGCTGATCTCAATTGAAAATTTTCCTCCCCGCTCTCTCAGCTGGCAGACGACTGAGAGAGAGGAGGCCGGGTTTGTAAAGGGAGATGGACGGATGTATAGGCAGAGAAAGACGGGTAGGGAGGGAGAAGTGGACAGGCATCGAGTGGGCATGGGTTGGAGAGAGGAAGCCTGTGAAAGCGGGAAAAAAAAAGGGCCCCTGCCACCCTCTTTGTGCCGACAGACAGGCAGAACGGACCTCTCTCGCCAAGAGGAGCAGAGGAGATGGAGATGAGGAGGCAGGGAGAGAGAGAAAAATGGAGACAAAAAACATGGGAGGAAGTGAAGTGGAAAGAGATTTAGTTCCAGTCTGGCAACTGTGCTTTTTATACACTTCATCCATCGGTTCACCATTGCACAGAAATCCTTTTGATCCAGGGCAATGTACTGCTGTAGGTGTGTGAGCCATTATCTGTCCCGTATTTGTTCTTTGCATCTGTCTCAACAGGCATATCACATGCTGTATCATAAACCTCTATTAATGTCCTGATCTGGTTGCACGATCTGAACCTGGAGACAAAGCGGCCCGCCGGCTCCTCAGGTGGACGAATCGCTCTCTGCTCGCTTTCTGACAATGGGAAGCTGATTGCAAACACCTTGAAAATGTTTTATCTCTCCCTACCTCTTTCTCCCACTGATTTCTATCTTAAGCTCCCTCAGTCCCGCCGGGCCAATAGTAGGTGGTCTTTTCTTCTATTTCCCCCGTCATCCTTTTCTCTCAGGGCACAGGGTTCAGTGGCCAAATCAAAGAGCTTCTCTGCAGCAATCAGTTAAGGGTTATGACTAAAAAGGCTGGCAATAAAGAGCCGCTGTGCAATCTGATGGGCCCTGAGACTGGACACAGTGCCCATGTTAATGAGCTGAGATCCCCTCTTTCTAATCATGGTGGTGGAGGAAACTGAACACTGCTTCATGCTCTCCAGAATCACATGCACTCAATCAAAATATGTCAAATAAATCTCAGGGCACATGCAGAGGTAGATGCAAACAAAACAGTTGCTGATGCAATTATGACTTTTTAATGAGTTGTACTAGGAGAGATGCACCACTTTGCATGTGTAGTTTCAGATCTTTTGCAATGATTTAATCTGCCAATACAGATATTAAATGATTCTGACCATATATAAACTATATTCAGCATATCCCAAATACTTGTTATTAATTCTGACTGGTCCTTAATATACTTGTATTAATAAGAGCATGGGTGAAGTCACATCATGTGTAGATGAGACATTGTAAAACAGGGTTTACAAATATTTGAAAAGAAACACATTATTTCAGAGCTACATGTATTTAACACCATACCAGCATGACCCGCATTACTAAAACAGAGGTTTTAGTAATATAACCTTACTCTGAGATTACCAACAAATTCCCAACCTTTCCAAATGCAACATACTCCAAGACAGGCAGAAGTTTAATTCTTCTTCCTAGTACTTGCTGAAAGATATGCTCTCTCTCACTCTCTCACAGCCTGAATAAGCTGTTAAGATGTGTTAAAAAGTCTAATTTAGCTCTGCGACCCATAAATCCTTAATGCACTGTGACCTCCAGGATAACAAGATGCATTGAGCATGGTGTGAAGCTCAGAGTTGATGCTCTGATGGGAATTTTATATATATATATAAGTTTCCTGTGTGGTGTACTCTCAGAATTTTTGACTCACATATTTTATTTTTTAAAAATATCCATCTTCTCTCTAAACAACATAAATCAAACTTTTCTTCAAGAAAATAAGCCAGTAGTTTTTTTTCCCTTGCGTTCATGTAGAAATCTTTGGTCTCAGCCCAGAACTCTGAGATCACCTGGCTGCCCTCCTGTGAATCGTCTGTGCCTCAAAATACAATCTTGTTTGTGTATCAAGCACACTGTGGGGTTTCTTGTGAGGTGCAACCTCCCTGTGGGAGAGCCAAAATGTAATTTGAGGATGTGGAGGTCTTGCAGCGCTGGGAGCCCTGAAGTTGCAGCGCTCCAGCCAGAGGCAGAGGTGCATCCATGCCAGGGCATGTCTCTGGGATTAGAAATCTTGATCCTTTCTGATCCCAAGCCTGTTGCAGAATACTGCTGGAAGGGTGGGGAGAAGAAAATGAGACAAGTTTCTCTTGAAGCTTCACTCCAAGGTGGTGTATTAGAGGAAGAAGGAAACAGGAGTGGATAGAAAACCGAAGGAAGAATATGATAGAGATTGAAAGAAGTTTATTTGATGACCTACTGTTTATACGTGACAGAAACAGTGTGTGTACAATAGAGAAGAAAGGATGATGAATCAATTGGTCCCTTCTAGCTCTGATAAACGGCTGGAGATATAAAAGGTGAAGTGGGGGGTTATGGGTACAGAGTGATGCGGCTCTTTGAACAAGCCCGGTGTGGTCAAAGCTCGACCTCTCACAGCTGCGGTTGATATCAGAGCCAATATTGCTGGTGTTTGTAGTTGAGCTGTTTCACCTGACACTGAAACGATTTCAGTAGGAATGGGAGCACCTTTGAAAAAACCTTTTTTATTGAACCACAGCCTCATACCGAACAACTCTTTGTTTAACAGAAGAAAATACCTCCAGCAAACAACTTTGATTTTGTGTAGTGTAAGACCTGTTTTTGTGATCATACATTATTGAAAAGTGTTAGGCAATACTATACAGTTATGAGCACATTTCTGACAAGCCCAGAGGCTTAAGCTGGCTTCAGTTGCTGATGAAGATCCCAAAATATTGAGCATCACCCTGCAGTGCCTTGCAAAACTATTCATACCTACTAAACCTTGTCCAGGTTAAAACCTCAAACTTCATTTCAATCTACTTTAACCAACGCCAAGTGGTGCATAACTGTTCAAGAAAAATTATGCACAATTTCAACACAAATATCTGAAAATGTCAAGACATCTATAAAGTGAAGTATATTTTGTATTCAGGCCCATTTACTATAATATTCATAAAATAAATAAAATCCATTGCAACTTTTAGAAGAAGAAGTCTGTTGTAACATGGGAGGAGCTGCAGAGCTCAGGTGAGAAATCAGTTGATAGCTATATTCTGCTTTTCAAAAACCTGGACTTGTTGGAAAAGTGGCAAAAGAAAAAATGTTATGAAAGCAAAACCACACAAAATCTCATTTGAAGTTTGTCACAAACCAAATAGGAATCATTTATAGTGATCTGTTTACATAACAAAAGAAAAGAAGGATTAGATTTTCAAGAGTTTGGAGGGAAGAAACATTCCAATATCACACAGTTTCAGTGCTACGCAAAGACATGATGTACATTTTACACTCACAGTGGTGGGTCTCTCCTCATAGTCACTCTGCCTGTGCATCTTTCGTCACATCAAAGCTATGTGTTAAAAACACATTAGCATAGCAATCCTGTCTATGCAGCCACTAACCTGAGACATGCTGCACCGTCCCATTGCAAGGTCAGGTTCAAGCTGCCTGTGGTGAGAGAAGGCTATGCATTCAAACTATGAAACATTTATACATGCTGATTTGTCCGATTGGCTTAGGAATGCACACAGTTATCGTGCCAAAGCATGCCATGTTAACATGAGGCCAAACCACTTTCAGTCACAGGTCCCTTTTAAGGCCATTACACTTCCATAAAGCAATGACCTCGGTCTTGTTTGGAACAAGAAAAAAATAGGGAAAGTAACTCGAAGGGGGCAACACCAGGATAAAGTAAAGGTCAATCCGTTGACACCTACAATGGAGACCATCGCTGACCTAACATGAGCTGCTGAAGAGCTACTGACCCTTGAAAATTTTATGTAGCCTCAGTGTACACACACACACACAGCAGTCACAGCACTAGTTGTAGTCTCAGAGACTCAGACACACACGCACAATAGAAGGTGTTTTGAGGCCCCAGACAGGCTGTCGTCTGGGAGCTGCCTGTAGATTACCTAAACAAACAAACTAAAAATAATCTTTTCAGCCGTGAATCGACCCTTTCCGAGCCTTCCTCACGTACATCCAGAGAAACCGCAAGAGGCTAATGGCAAACTTGCCCTTGAGACTACTGACAACTAGGCAATTAAAGTTTTGCATGTGCTCCTATATGCTTAAGCGCTGACAGATGTGTGTATCACATAGTGTAGGTCACATGAGAATGTGAGGTGTGTTTATAATCTGACTCACTACAGGGGATTTGATAGGATCATGTCGGAGCTTAGTGTAAATGTACTGTTGTGGGGAAGTTTTCATAATGGAAAAATATGATAATTTAAAAAACAGACAGATTTGCACAAGTTTACATATAGATTTGGAATGTGGTGATGACATCAGATGGAACTACATTTTTGAGGCATTAAAGCCACCTTAAGGAAAAGACTTAGAAGATCTAGTTGTATTGCTGGAAGCACATATTTACCCTAAATTACCAGATTATGATGTAAAGAGAGTCCCATGTTAGAGCCATCATTCCCCCAAAAAATTAACAAAAATGCCATCTTTCCTCCAGTTCACTCTGCATAAAAAACATCTTTGGTAATAAAAACCTGCACAGTTCTTTGAAAAGCTATTCTTTGAACATTTTTACATGTTGTCATGTTACAACACCAAACGGTGTTGGTTTTTTATAGGAAATATCTATAATAGTAAAAAAGGGACATTTTAACTCCCAAGAGCCAGGTTCTGTTGCCAAGAATCAAGCTGCCAATATTCCTCCCTTGAGCCACCGCCTACTTTTACATGGCATCCAACCTCTTTAAGGGATGCACCAGGAGTTCACCAGTGTGCACCATCTCCCTGAACACACCAGCCCTGCGGAAAAATGTTGTTGTGGCAGCATTATGCTGTCAGAATGGTTTTCCTCCACAAGGAGCTAAGCCCAAGTTGATTGGAAGGAGGATGAGGCTAAATACAGGGTAATCCTGGAAGAAAATCTGTTAGAGGCTGCAAAATCTTCCAGCACCTTTAAAGATACAGCCAGAACGACAATGGAATGATTGAGATCAACATATATTTGTGTTAGTATGGCCCACTAAAAGATTAGACTCTGACCCAACTAATAAACTATGCAGAGATTTAAGCTTGTTGTCGACAGTTTTTCTCCATCTAATCTGACTCAATGTAGTCAATGGAGAACAGGCAAAAGAAATCACCTTCTAAATGTGCAGTGAATGGTGGTTCTACAAAATAAGGACTCGGATGAAAACCATGTATTCTCTTTGTGTTACAGTTTTACAGTTTTTACATCACAGAACATTCCAAACTCAGTTTGTGGCTGTATTACACACAGAGAAAAGATTCAAAGGATATGAATAGTTTTTTAAGACATTTAATATGCTATTAATATCTGATTCTGCTTTCTAAATTATTACTTCTGGAAGTGATCACACAGAATCATTTAATCAATGCAGATTAATTGTAAAGCTGCAAAAATAAGAGAACGCTTACAGATGCAGTTGTGGTAAAATAAACGTATAGCACTGTTTAGCCAGCATGTTCTGCACTGATTTGCTATTGATTTGCATTAAAGAAAGACACGTGTTTCATACTTGTTTACAGAATTAGATGTAAGGCCCCTCCCAATCTGTTTCCTTATCGCTTCCTCTTCCTTTTCACGTATTCTTAATGTGTTCTCCTCTCACATCCTCCATTTTCCTTTCCCATTCTCAACGGCTCACCATGAACAGAATGGTTTAACTCTCCCGATTGTTTGCCGGTGTGTGCCGGCACAGGAACATTAGCATTCTCCCTTCCCCTCTCATGCTCCTGCCCATTTTTCTGTTATTATTTTGATAATAGAATCTAAATGAAGCTCTTTTCATTCTAAATAATGTCAGGAAAGGATGCTAAAAACACACATATGCAAATGTGCACTGTCCAACATGACACTCCATCCTTTGGAGACCTTGAGAAAATTGGTTTGACACAAAAACATGACTGTTTGTTTATTGAGCATTGTCCCCACTGTGCTGCTGTCCCCTTCGTCAGCCTGCTCTCAGAAAAACACGCCTGTTTAGTGGATGTGCGTGTGTCTGTTTATTTGCATGCATGGGTGGTGCTGCGGAGTGCCTCTGAAGCGCAGAGGGCTTTTGAAGGGCTTTTTGTTCATACCTGACTGTGTGCAGGTGTGCAGAGGTTTGTACGCCTCTGTGGATGAGCTATAATTTCTGGTCTTGTTTGCCTTGAATCATGGTCAATTATCCACCTTCTGTGTGGATCTTAGGTCACAAAAGGCCCTCAATCTTTTGGCGTCATGCCCAGCTTTTGGTGGTGCCACCTCTGGCACAAAGGCTGCATTTGAGCTGCATAAACCCAACATGTCCAAGTCCAGCAGGATTTCATCAAGGAAAGATATTATTTTCCCCTTCTCTTATTTTAAGCTGTTTGTCTTCTTTGCTCGATTTACCCTCTGTGTTTATGCTTTCCTCCTTGGTCCTTTCTTTAGTGTTTAATCCGTTTCCTCACATTCACCTTCAGAAGCTTGTCCCTTATTTTTTAAGGAGTGGCTGTGTATGTTCTGAAGAGGCTGGGTGGAATACGTTAGATTTTTATGATAGAACCATTGTGTTAATATTCCTTTTTAAAGCCAGGCTGGACAAATTAAGGAGGAAGTTAAGGCCTACGTGTCGATATGAACAAGGAGACCTTGCTGAACAGGAAGTCTTGAGAACAATATTTAATTTTTTTCCACTTATGCAACACAAGGATTAACAATAAAGGTGATTTTACATTACAATTTTAGCAAACAGGACAATAATGAAGAAAATAAGGCTTATGAAACCCTAAAATATTAATTTAGTGTACCTTTGCTCATGTTCTTAATAAAAAAAGTTTCATATTCCCATCGTTTTCAAATCCACTGTATTTGGTGGAAAATACAGTGGATGTTCTCAAGATTTGATTATTAGCAAGACATTAATGTCATAGCAATAATTGTTCTGTATGTCTTCCATTCAAATACCATTTTTACTAGCAGAAGTTGTCATGGACTGTAAATGGCACATACTAACTGAATCACAAATAAAAAGCTCTTTGTATTATGGTGATCATTTTAGATTATTCATTTCAAATTGGCAAAAAGCATGCAAATTTGATTAAAAAAAATTTTTTCCTTCTTGGAACTTAAAAAGTTGGACATTTGGTTACCATTGCCAAGCACAACTAAACCAAAATGTTTCAATCAATCACCCATCACCAGTGAATAGTTATCAATCTGTTGTCATGGCACACCAATCGCCTTGAGACGATTATATAATTTTGGTCGTTGGAAAACTATTGGAAAATTATTAAAGTTTACACATTATTACACATTATTAAAAGTTTGTGAAGCCCCGCCTGTGTAGAATTTGGCTCTTGTACCTAATTTTTATATCTGGGTAAAAAGCCAAGCGATCAGCACAAGATCGTTCTTAAGTATACCCTGATTTGTTCTCAGGGCTTAGATTGGTGATACTTTTGATTGTCACAATGTGTTTTACTCAGCTGGGGCCTGGGCTGATGCTCCTGTCTGCTGGATACATATATTTTAATGAGGGCTACATTTCTGGTAGCACTCAGTTGATGGATTGGTGCTGCTAATATACAGTTATAAATCATCCGACATTTGACAGACAAACTGCTGCCAAGTCTCGTTCCCCCCGGTATTAGCCACCACTACCGAAGCTGCAGTGATTGTCAGCAATGTTGGCTCTTGTCTTCTTAATGTTGTTAGCCCTGTTGGTTTTTGTTTAAATCCTTCATTACCACTAGTAAGGATGTCAACCCAGATGTGACCATCCGACTTTACTATTTGCATGTTAAAGGATGATACAGCTAGTGTAGGACCTTATCCCCCAATCCAGGTCAAGGTCAAGATGTGTGTCGAGTGTACGTCATCAATCATGGTGATCAGTTTCGCTGGCCGTGTGTCCCTCATCCATCATGCTGATGTGTTTTGCTTGCCGCGTGGCTCTGCGTTGCTGTCGGGGCCGGAGGTAATTAATAACGTGGAGTGACAGAATTAATGAGTTAACCTGCTCCACTCTCCTGCTGTTCCAGTGACAGATGCTAACGGTCAGTTGCTAGTGATCGTTTGCTTATATACCAGCCGCTCAGGTGACTTGATGTCTAACCTTTTCCATTGTCTGCATTCAGCACAGTTAGAACATGCAGCTTGTGACTGAAATGGGCAAGAAGATAAAGCACTGAAAAAATACAAATGGTTTCTAACAGAAGTCTCACCGTTATCATTAATCTACAGAAGAACAAAGAGGCATGGCAGGAGGCTATGCTGCACAGAGATGGTTGGCTCTTCAAGGTGCAGAGACGCATTTAGATTGAAGCAGAGACTCTCCTTTGCCTCAAGGCCTGAAAGTTGATCGCTTGGTTTTTCAAAGAGCTGCTTTGTGGGGATGCCTCTGACTGCTCTTCTAAAGAGTGCTTACTGTCTGTTTTGACTAAAAAAAGGGTCTGACTTTTCATCACTTAAGGAAGATAAAGTGAAACCATGAAAGCAGTGAAATGCCATCGATTGAACTTAATTCTCTTCTGATTAAAAGAGCAGCTGTCTGTCTGAAAAGGCCTAGTTATTGTGTTCTATGTGCTGGGTGTTGCATTCCCATGGCTTTGAACCACTATTGTGGTCTGCTCTCATAGTTTCACTACCTAGTGCATTGGATACTTTGTTGTGTAGGCTGCAGTATAGCTTGCCTATCGGGCTTTATATGTGGGTCGCACAAGGTGGGCTGCGGCATGTGGATAGATGTGATCATATTTGGCTGCAATATCAGGAACATGTATGCCTGTTCAAAGCCTGTTGTGTGGGTTTGTTGCCACTCTGAAGAAAACTTCTGTTGGCATACATGTGGGTTGCGATCATAGCATCAGTAGCTTTTTTAAACACTCCTATTTTTGTCGATGGTTGTGTTGATTGCTTTGTTGTGAACAGATTTTCCTGCCCCCACACACACACTGCAACCAATTCAGCCAGAGGAATCCCCACCACACTTACAAAACTACTCATTAGCTCCCTCCCCTCCCCATCCTTGTCATCCCTCTCCTCTAAACGGGCTTTAGCTTGGAGACAACAGGAATGAGGAGAAAGACTGACAAAAGGGGGGAAAGACTAAAGCCAGAAAAGAGGACTGAATGAGAGAAGGATCTGCAGGGAGAGAAAAGGGGAAGAATACGATGCCCCTGTCTATGAGGGATTCCATTTTTTTCGCTTTTCCAGAATAGAACAGTAAGTCACCAGTGTCTTTGTCTGCCTTTGATCTCTGAGCTCGAGGATTTGGCACCTGACAAACCCTTTTCTGTCTGAAAGGAGGCCTGCCGAGAGAATGCCAAGGAGAGCGGGAGAAAGAGATAGAAGGCGGAGGGAGAATGAGAAAAAAATAATAAAGAAGAGCTAGAGAGTGACAGGGGCAAAAAGGGAAACAGTATCGAAGACGGTGTGGAAAAATTGGTTTCGACTTTTGCAAGCTTTACAAAAGGGATACGATGAGGGATCTTATCCCAGATCCCTTATAAACTAAACACACGTGTTCAAATGTGTCTGTATTTGCGGCTGAGTGAGGGTTTGCCATGGCTGGCCCGGACAGTGATAAATCCAGAGAGTCTTAAGGGGGAATCTCGGACCACCCACTGCTGTGGTTTCTCCCCTTAGACACACTCTCATGCTCCTAATAGGAAGCAAATTCCCCAGCTTTACTTGGATATCAACCTCTTTTTTTCCTCTGTCATTCCTTTCTTTAGGGCTGTTGGTGCTATAAACAAGTCCTCATGTTTTTCAGACATGTGCTCTAAAACTCAGATGTTTGAGAGTGCACATGAAGATGCCAGCACATCTTTGTGGGTCTGGATTTTCACAGAACATTTTGGGACAGCCTGTGGGCTCTCTGAAGACAGCCTTCAGAGTGCTAATAATTGACATGCAAATATCTTATGAATTGTGCACAGTTGGAGGTACCCCAATCTTAGGTTGTTTCGTAGGTTTAAAGATACTCTGCAATGAAGACCATGAAGTTTGGGACTCAATTAACGCTCCCTCCACCCTTTAGCATCAAGGACAACCATTTGACCCCACTCTAAACTACAGACACTTTCCTGGTCGGCGAACAAGTACCTATCCCTAATGCAACTTTGCATTTTGCCACTTGAGGTGGTCAAAACTGCTTAAAACAACACCCAAAATCCTGCTGTTCTTCTGTCTCCAGAGGTTTTAAGAGATTCCCTCAAAGATACAGAGATAACTGAAAGCACCTCCTGACTAATCTGTACTCTCTTTGTTTGTGCAACTATGAAGAAAAGAAGAGGTTTCACTCACCCCTGCAGGCTGCAGTCAATGAGGCCGTAGCTTAGCGTTAGTGAGTGAAGCGGCAGGGATTTAGCCCCGATTGAGTGAATGGAGACCGACAAAGAATGACTCAGCAGGTATCAGCTAGCCCCACTCGGTTGACGTTCTGGTACGCTAATCCAGCTGCTCCAGAACAGAGTCTGTGAGGCAAAGAGTTTATTACGTTTACAATAGAGGGATTTTCCGGTATTTTAGTGGGCTTGTGGAGGGTTTCCTCAGCTGTTTGTATATGTGAATGTGTTGGCTGCTTGGTGGAATGAGAGTTTTTCTTGGACTTTCACATTGCTGTGGTGCACGTTTGCTGATTTGATTTCTAGTGTGGTTAACACATGGGGGAGTTACTTGAATTTATGTCGAAACCTCTGATGTATTTATGGCTGCGGTGTGGAAACCATCAGAAACATACTTTGAGATCCGGATTGATTGTGAGCCATTTCAACTAGAGGGGTACACGAACACCATTATGTCATAACATTATGACCAGTAAAATGTAAATTGAATACCTCAGAGTATGTAATCTTTTTGGTAGGTTTACTTAAATTAGGCAACTAGAAAACATTGTGTCCTCAGTCTGTTTGTAAAGCAGGAAAATAAGTGTAAGGATTTATATAAGCATCACAAATGCTACATGGCAAGACTTCTGAGTCCAAGCAGCTCCAAGACTACCATTAGTATCTAACAAAAGTTGTTCCAATAAAGAAACAGTGGTGAACCAGCATCAAGCTGCAGACTACTTAGGGTGACCATTTTAAACATTTAAAAGCTCAAGGATTGGTTATCTGAGCATCAGAACTGTGAAGTGTAGCAGTTAAAAAAGACTCACGAATGGTTTTAGAAGCACGCCAATGATGCCATATTCCCCTCATCGTAATCAAATCAAGAATTTGTGCAACAGGCCGACAAGCAAGGCGAATGCACGAAAGTCATGTCACTTTGTTTTTGTGCAGATTGTATAGAAAGTCCATAAGACGGGCACTAACACACACATAGCACCACCTTTGACATGACCAACACCCCAGCTACCATACCATTATTCTTCAATTGACAAGAACATGCCAACCTTCCTGAATGACAGCTTATTTGGTCCAATTGGTGTTGCCACTGTCTGCGCCGCGCCTCTTCCAGAATTGCTCCTTTGTCCTCCTCTTCTGGTTCAGCGCTCAGGGGGTGAAATATAACCCTGCCAGGTTTCCCCCGGCCATTACAGAAACAGATAGACAAAAGAGAAACTCCTTGAAAGACGAGACCTCCAATCAAACTGTCGCTCAAAAGCAAGCCAAGCACTGTCGCCAAAAGTAAAAAAAGTGTCACTTTGGTTACCGTTTTAGCTTGAGGTGTAGGTAGGTGTGTATTTTGACTTCAGCTGAATAAAAGCAGCCTTGTGAGAGTGACAGAATCCCTACTGTGCCAAGTGTGGTGGCATTTGCTTGTTAAGTTGTCTGAAATGCCACAGTCTTGTGTTCCATTGCAGTGCCAAGTCTTGCCGTAGCTTCGTTTAAGGTTGTGCAAGAGTGACAAAAGACGGTTATTTGAGCTTCTATTTTCTGTCTGAGGATATTGCAACCAATACTGCCATTCTCCTGTTTTCTGCTACCAGGATAGAGATTAATGAGAAAGATGAAATGAGACAAGGCAAGAGAGAGAAAAAAAATTGTTAAATTGACAGAAAATGGCAAAGATCAGCATGTTCTCTACTTGTCCTTCATTGGAAAACAACTTCTGTCAGCCTCTCAGATTACATAGAGCAAAAACAATTATGTCTTTGGTGCCTCTTTTATGGTGAAATGTCAAATGCAGCAACTGACAGACGGCGTCAGTAAAGGATTTATTGCATTCTAGGTGATTTTTCTTACCTTTTTTTGCTTCTTGTTTTAGGCATTCACATCCCCTATGTTCTCTTTGTATTTATCTTTTATATAAAGAAAACTCAAATGTTTGCTCAACATATTATCAGAACTTTCTGCATGCTGATGCAGATCACATTTAACCCAAGCTTCCTTTCCTCCTTGTTATCTTCCAGCCTGTAAAATTGGTTACTACCGTGCTCTGGCCACGGACGGCTCCTGCTCCAAGTGTCCGCTACACAGTTACTCCGTGAGGGAGGGCTCCACCTCTTGTGTCTGTGACAAGGGATTCTTCCGCTCGGAAACAGACCCAGCATCAATGCCTTGCACTCGTAAGTACACCCTCATTCCATAATTTTACATTTCTTTATTACAGCTTACAACATCTTCCTAGCATGCACTGCTAAGCTGTATTATCAACCTTACCCTTTCATAGAAAAGCAGTCCGTTGCATACACGCACTAATCATCCCGCACAAACATTAAACCGGCTGCTGATGGTTTAATAGGAGTGTCCTGACTACAGGTGGCACATAATGATCAGTCATGGTGACATGAAGAACTAATTATGGCATAAACTGTTACACCTCACTGTAAAAGAGCAGTGGACAGTGAAAACACTAGAGGTTGACTGTTTCCAGGAGGTGGTAAAAATAAAGTTGGTGAATCAGTCAGATGGGGCAGTAAATGTGCTAAAAATCAAATTATACGAGGAAAGAAATATACTTAGTATGAAATTTCTTACTATGCATTCATTTTTCTCTGGGGTTTTTTAAAGTTTCTAACTGTAAAAACATAAAAAACAGAACAAATAGTGAAAATCTTCACAATAAACAAGTTCCTAGTTTTTGGGGGAAAAAAAGCAAGCTATATGCTTTTAACATCTGAGTCATTTTATTATTTCAAAAGTCATAAAAGGTGTTAACATGCTTCGCTTACTGTTAGCTCACTGGATCCATTACTCTGGAAAATAAATGACTCAATCACCTCAAGCATTATGTCAATCCAAGATCATGAACAAACTCCTGGTGTGGACCGCAGATATGAGCAAAAGGTGAATAAAATACCACAATTTCATGGTAGCCGGAAAAAATTGTATATCATTGCTTTTACATTTAGATTTAGATTTAGATTTTGATACTTAAGCAAGCTAAACAAATATGTAGTTTAAACACTCTTAAGTTAGCAGTACTAACTTATCTCATTTTGCTGTTCTTGTCTTTATTGATTAACACATTTATAACAGGACTCTTATTAGCTCGTTAATTAGTGAGGCTATCAATTTGAAAAAAGCCTTAAAAACTGTTTCCTGAATTAAACCCTAAGGTGGTGTTCCTCTAATAATGTATTTTGAAGTGAAAGTATATCTAAGCAGCAGGATTAATGTGTCTTGTAAAGTAGGGAAAAGTGCAGTAGTCATCTTTTGGCCAATTGAATGGAAATGTTCAGCAGCAGGAGGGGGAGGGGCAGCGCTATGCCACTCTGTATTCCCAGTTGAGAGAAAACTCTTGCACTTTTTCTGGTTTCTCATTAAAAGGCCTTCAAACCACAGAAACTCAATGTTGAAAAGTGTCTTTTGACCATATAAACTGAAGAAGAAAATTATAAAGAAGTCTTAAGACATAGGAGAATTATGCTAATGTTTGTTTTTTATTGTTTAATCATACATATGACAAGCCAGCTACACTCAAAAGCACCTATGCTTTTGATAAGCATAGGTGCTTCTCAAAATGGTAGCCTCTAAATAACGCCAGACTGTAATGAGAAGTTAAAGCTCTATGCTGTGATTTAGGTTGGTTCTCGCCTATTAAATAGCATTGTTATTCAAGCAATATACCCAATTTGGTTAGCAGACAGCCTGTTTCTTTTACCAGACCAGTTACAATGATTTATGGTTGGTATTTGTCTCTAAACCTATTAAAGCTGTTTCTTGTTTCCTGTTGAAAGAGGCCACTTTACAGCAGGCAATATTGTTTTCAACAGCTAAAGCTCCTTCTGGACATTCAGCTTCCTGTAATAGAAATAAGGACGTGCTGTTTATAAATTCCCTAAAGAAAACCTGAATTGTTCTCATTTGAAGTTCTGAAAATGATGTTTTTACTTACAGATGTCAACCTGAGATTCTGTTTAGTTCTTTGATGTATTAGAGACAGACTATTTTATTCTCCACCCTGGTAAAGATATATTGTTGCAGCAGCATAAAATCACACACTAAAATATTTAGGAGAATCCTAACTTTGATTTGAGTAGATTTATTCACTGCTTAATTTTGCACATTTTTGTGCAAAATGGTCTGTAATCAGGTTGTCATATACAGCAGATGGGGTCTGATGTTTGTTGGGTGACTTCTTACCTCCCTGTACTTGCCATCACCGCTTTGGGTGGTGGCAAGATAAATATGGGTCCCAATCCAGCCAAGTGACCAGCAGCTGTGCTTTGTAATACAATAATAACACTTCAGTGTAGCAGAAAATCATGTATTACTTCTTTAAGGTTCCTAAAAGCTCTGATCAACCGAACGAAACCACTAATTTAAAGGGATTGTTAAAAGGGATTAAATGTTGAATTTCTTTATAACTTATTATTTTATAAAAAGCATTTAATGCATTTTATAATTTTTTTTCTTTATCATGGGCTGTCTGTGTGTGCTGTATAGACTAGGCTTTAATGACAGTATAATATTTAAATCCTAAATTCTCTCAGTATTTCTACTACATTGTTGGCTTTGCTCAAGTGGACGAGCTGGGAGGTCATCCTCATTGTCTTGTTAGTCGGGATGGAATCTCGCGGTGACTGCTGCAAGCAACAGCTGTCGAAGCTCATTACTTGGCTGATTTCATAAGACCCAGCTTCATCACCTCCGCGACATTCCTAACTCGGCAGATAGGAACTGAACATTAGCCCAGCTCCCAGAGCGACCTTTGCCACTCCCCGTCGGCCGGTCAACATTTGATCTCTGAACCTTCACCCTGTCTGTCGACTGCTGTTTTTTTTTCTTTCCTCCGCGCGTTTTTTTTTCCTCTAACTTTTAACCCACATGTTGGAGCTCTGTAATTACGACTGTCACTCATGCAGCATCCATCGGGATCTTGTTTTCATTCGGTTTCTCTTTCTCTCAAAGTCACGAACAGAGCAGAAAAAAAAATCTATTGAAATGATCTCCCAGTTTGGTTTGCCGAAGGTCAGCCTGGAACATGAGCCAGCATCTCTGGTAAATGGGGAGCACATACTTGCGTGTGTGCTCGTGTGTGTGTGTGTGTGTGTGTGTGAAGGAGAGGGGAGAGGGCGACTGAAAATGCTTTTCACAGGTCTTGGCTCTCAGTTTATCACTGGAAGACGATTGTTAGGGTTGGATGTCGTGTAATTCTCTTACAGTGAGATTGTTTGTGTTACCTCAGCTGTACTCTAGCTGTTAACAACCGTGTTGCTCCTTTTTGTGTCGGCTGTGACTGTTCTTTTGATAGGCCGATAATAACCGCTGTATGTGATCACAACAATTGTTTTCCAGATCAGACATAAATCTTCCTCCAGTTCTTTATCTCCCACTCTTCAGCTTGACCTGCGAAATGGCTGACATGATGAAAAAAATTACATGACCAAATAGAACAGTGGAGCTTTTCTTTGACAGTAACTTTGACTTGCTCTGGTATTCAGGTTTTATTTTTGTTCTTTTGGTTCATCGTGATTCAGCATTTTAGATAATTGTTTTGCTTCTTGTTTTATTTGAGCTAAAACACATTAGGGTTTAAAAGAATCTGATGAAAGTTCAATTGCTTTTTGAACCCTTAAGCCTGTCTGTATTTGTCATGTTGCAGCCACCTTCTACATATTTATTGGTAATTTATGTGATAGACATAAACAGAAATGTTGCACCTCTGGTGTACATTTGCATTAAGCTTTCCTGAGACAACACTTTGTCGAGTAACCTTTTGTCTCTGCGTTCTCTGGGCGTTGGTTTAGGATTCTGTCCTCAAGCCACTTTCAGCCTTTTACTGCTTTGCTTCCAGGGTTGCCCCATATTTAGTCCCATCCATCAATGGTCATCAACGTTGACCAACATCCCCACATCATAATGCTGCTACCACCACCATTTGCTGTTTATCACATATGAGCTGTGGGCAAACTCCCACATTGAGACTCTTGGATTTTGTTCTATGCTGCTTTCCGAAAAAGCCAAAGTCTGTGCATGTCCAGTAGTTTCTATGTTGACAAATTCTCCACACCTGAGCAAGATTTGATTGTTTTACTGATACTCTTCTTGTGCTGCCTGTTCATTTTGGTGGATGGCATTGTTTCTCATTTTCCAAAATATGCAAAAGGACATTTTAATTTCAGATAGCAACATTAAAGTCATTAAAATAGTGGGGGAAATTGTCATTCCTTGTGATTAATTGCAGCTGAGTGAGGAAACATGTGCTACACAATAGTAATAATGACCAGAGAAGGAAGTCCCCAAGAGCTAGCTGCTCGACCGTGTTCAGGTGAAATGGAGGGATTTTGTTCTCTGTTTCGGGATTCTTTAAAACCCTGATGTGTTTCTCAGATTTTTCCTCAGTTTTCTTAGTCGCTGCTTAGTAGAGTAAGAGGGAGAAGTGGAGAGAGGAATGAACATAAGCTGGAAGGACTCAAGAGGGGTGGGAGGAGTGGGCGCTGAATGAATCCCAGCCGGATTGTAATAGCGGGGTCGATGCTCTGGCCACTTTAGCCGGTTCTCTAACTCAGCCCTGCTGAACACTCAACACACGCAACGCTAACAATTACTGATAAAGAGAAACAGAAAGACAGAGAGCTGCTTGAAGGTGATGCGGCTGAGAGGAGTTTGAAGAGAGGATTTTAGATTGGAAAGGCAATTGAAAAAACAACGTGACAGAAAAATCAAACACGTTAACCAGTCCATAAACGAAAAGGAAAATGGTTTTCAGGATAAAACTTTCCCAACATTCAGAGACGCTTTGTGAAGGTTTTGGAAGCACAGTGGCCCCGTTCTCTCTCCCAGGATTAATTACCGGGTGTCAGTCACAGCCAACGGCTCTCCCACGCTCCCACTGGTGCATTCAGAGAGAGCGACAGGTACCGCCAAAGGTGATGTGTAGTGGGCATGCGTGTGCGTGCGTATATGTGTTATAAGTTCCAAGCTTCTTTACTGGTCCGTTTCCGCAGTGAGTATTAACACATCCCTTTATTTCTTCTGCCATTCCTTCTATAGCGCATGAAGGAGTAAATGTTAGTTAAACACAGAGCTCTGAAAAACACATTGGGACAATGACAGTTTCTGTTGAAAACATCGTATGGAAGCCTTTTGTGCAACTTGTTCTCATTGTCTGAGGTGCTTATGGGGGAAATGAGGTGAAAGAGTAACAGAGGGAATGAGAGTCGGGAGCAGCAGACAAAAAGGGGTCGCTCTGTCACAGTTTTTAATGGGAATTTATTAATAGATTTTCATTGTAGGCTGCAGTTGTGAGAGGGGAAATTGAATGTTGCTAATATTAACGGTCTACATCCTTCCATCTTACAGCTTGTACAGCCAGACAGGCCGCTCCTCTCGGTCTATTTCCTGTTCCTCCTTGCTGTAATCCTTCCATCCATTCAGAGCTGCACCTTTCAAGTTGTTAAGGCTCATTTCTTCTTTTTAGATGAACAGTGTTTGTCTTCTCCTTCTGTGCGTTTTCATCTCAATTTTCTCAGCTTTTCGCACCATATTGCACGTTTACCAGGAATACATTCACAAAATGTTGACATGGTAGTCGATTAACATCCATACATCTTGAGAATATTCTCTAAAAGTACATTTCTCAGATGTTGCTTCATGGATGAAGGCTTTCTCCTTTCAAGCAGCAAAACTTCATCATTAACGTCATCGATGATTATTCTTCTTTGACCAAGTTCACTTCTTCTCAAATGTACAGTTTGGACTTTTAGACGTTGTCTTTACGTGCTCATCTAATCTTTGTCTCATTTATTCTTTGTGAAACAGCTCAAGTTCAGTCAGATTTCATTTACAATTCCAGGATGTGAAAACCTTTATGAGATCTGTGCTTAGGCCTATAAAGGCTAATTGAATATCTGCAGAGCTTAAATCAATAACTGTAGAAACCACCTAAGGGTTCTGTGATTTAAAAGTAATTGATGAATGTTATTTATTTTTGTGCAAGAAAAAGATTCAACTTGGGTAACTAATGCAGCTTAAAGAGTGAATACAGGAACTGAACTGTAAAGCCATACCAGCTGGGGTTCCTCCTAAAGTTCACTGTTCCTCCCTGGAGGTATGGAACCAAGTAGATGCTGCCAAATTATATCAAAATCTAGAAGGAACTCTCCTCCTTTTACACCTTAACCTGCCTAATCTCTACACTCTTTGTCTCCTTTCCAGTTTTCTTTATATATAGCAGAGTTAAATAGATTTACTACTTAATGCTTATCCCAGGTTTCTACCTCTGCTGAGCGAGAATGTTGTTTTTCTAAAAACAGAAAAGGTCACTGTTTTCAGTGACTGAATGCTAGTGTGAACTCTTCTCCTTACAGAAGAGCTCCTCTTCCTGCACTTCCTGTCCTCTCCTCCGCTCCCGGTGTCTCTGTGAAATCACTCATCGCCGCGCCGCTCCTCCAAAAATAACACTGATAATTAATTTCCGTTGTGAAACGATTCATCAGCGAACTGACTAGCTTTCATATTTCACCCTGCATCGATCTCGAGCTCACTCGCGTGCGCTTCATTGGTTAAAGGGAGCGCGAGTCAGCCAGGGAAAACAGAGGCAGAGACAGACGGAGAAAGGCAGAGTTAAGTCAATTATGGCTGTTTGATAGTGCCATGGAAAAAAAACAATAAACAAACGCATTACTCACAACAGAGCTGACATGTAAAGTGGAAGTGATGAGCTGGAGAGTTTGCATCACTTAGAAGCACTGCAGCTGTTTTTACGAGGCTCAAACGGCATGTAGACTTTTCATTATCGTAGCAACCTAACAACTTTGACTTTGTCTAAAGTCGTGGTCAGCAGGAGCAAAACCAAATAAATCCCAGGCACTCGCCACCTTCAGCTTTTGGATCTGAACGTGGTTCTGCTGCCCTATTGGATTTCAGTTAACATTCTAAACTAACTGAGGGGAAATTGGATCTTCTCCAGCTGTAATGGACAGGACATTAAAAGGGAATCCAAGAAGCCTGAGCTCCCATTAAAGGGACAACCCTGTCAATTATGCATTTACATCTCGGCCATATGTATATGTGTGGAGAGAATTGACTGACAAACCCACATGGGAATGAGATCTCTGAAGTCTTTACTGAAAGATATAACTGTTTGAATCTTCTAATCTCATCCATTATTGATTCACAAGTTTTTATTCTCTCCTGCTATTGCCAACATGATTTCTATCCCTCTCCAGGCCCTCCGACCGCACCCCTCCACCTCATCTCAAATGTGAACGAGACCTCCGTAAACCTGGAATGGAGCCCTCCTCGGAGCTCTGGGGGCCGCCAAGACCTGACGTACAATGTTGTGTGTAAGCGCTGCGGGCCCGACGGCCGCCGCTGCCAGCCCTGCGGCAACGGCGTTCACTTCAGCCCTCAGCAGCTGAGCCTGAAGGGGACCAGAGTGTCCATCAACGAGCTGCAGGCGCACACCAACTACACCTTCGAAGTGTGGGCGGTGAACGGCGTCTCGCCTCAGAGCCCGGGGCCGGAGCAGGCGGTGTCTGTGACCGTCACCACCAACCAGGCTGGTAAGAGGAGCAGTGATTGGCTGATTGTGGGCGACACAACACAGAAACTGATTGCTAGTGTTTATTAAAAGTTAGTTTTTTCCTATGGAAAAAGTGCTGTCTTATTTGTAAATATAGAAATGAGTAGTTAGGGATTTAACTCTTCTTTCTTAAATAACACCCTTCACGTTGCCAGTACCTCTGGTAAAGCTGTGCAAAACCAAAGAATATTTGTAATAATATATAATTATGTATTTATTATAATCATTATTTATGTTTTATCAATTAATATAAGAAATTACAAAATAAGCATGTTCCATAAATTACTAACTAAAACATGTTTATTTTTTATTTTTCTTTCATTAATATTGAGGAACTTTTATTTATCATCCAAGATTTCCTGCTTCCCTCAGGAATAAATAGGATATTACTTAGTCGGTATTGGTTCAGAGGCGCTCTGCAAAATAGGAAAGACAAGAGAACATAACAATTTAAGTAATGCAGCCGACTGTTGGTCTTCATATGCTATGAATTGACTACAAGATAATAGTGCGCCTTTCCAAAAGTATTCATACCGCTTG
The DNA here is from genome assembly GCA_902982915.1 of Phalloptychus januarius. Taxonomy (NCBI): domain Eukaryota; kingdom Metazoa; phylum Chordata; class Actinopteri; order Cyprinodontiformes; family Poeciliidae; genus Phalloptychus; species Phalloptychus januarius. Next base: position 36,357,801 of record CADWAE010000133.1, read on the forward strand.
ATTTTTATTCACATTTTGTGATGTTACAACTGCAAACTTCACTGGATTACATGTGAAAGTCTGACGTGAAGCACCATCTAATTGCTAGCTGGAAGTATAATGATTCATTTGGTTATCATAAATTTTCCAAAAAAATGAAATAAAAAAAGTTGGGGATACATTTGTTTTCAGCCCAACCAGAAGCGTTGCTATGTAGAATCTCCTCCACTTTTTCTGCCATCACTCCAGCAAATGTTTACAGTGGACCATCGCCATTTCATGGATTTTAGTAAGGGACTTAGCTCCTAATAATTTGTGAGAAACCCATTTTGTGTTTATTTTTCTATATTCATGGAAAAGCTCTGTTAATATTCAAAAGTAAAATGCAAACTTGAGAAGCTGAAATAACAGGGCACAACGCTGCAATTGGATGGCGTTTGCAAAACAGCAACACACCATTTATTTTTCTTGCACACATCCTAACTTTTGGTTGCCTGTTGAAAAGGAAAGAACAGATGATACATGGCTTTTCCTGGTTATCATAAAAAAACATATGTTGCTTATTGATGGCTCCTATATTTTAAACAAGGCCATTAGTTCAGCTTTGTTCCTAGCAGGGACGCAGCATTGGCTCGCTGTGCAGCCATCTCTGCCAAGTCATTGGTTGTTTCCATGGGCCACCACGGCCACCGCTGAGCAAGGAACGTTCCCTGCCTGGCCACACCTATGAAAATTTTCTGGCTCTGCCACTGGTTCCGAGGCAAAAAAAGCCCAGCAGTTTTATTACCAACATGATGTTCTCTCACTTGACAAAGTTTTGTAATTTATGTAGGTCTGATTCATGCAAACCCCAAAATCCACAGAGCTTTTTTTGGCTTTTCTGTGTGTGAGTGTGCACTAGAATTGAGAGGCTGTCAGAGTCTTACTTATTTTTATTTTTGCTTTCATGGTGACAATCTGCATGTGAAAATGTGTTTACTAAAGTGGCGAGTAGTTTCGGTGGCACCCGGGTGATTACTGTGGGCTGATAGACTAAGCAGTTGGAAATGATTTTCTGCAGTATTTGACTGGAGTTTTGCATAATTAGGCTTCAGAAGCCGAGGCTGAAGATAGGGGCACTGGGCTATATTTAGCTGTGGTGCTACTGAATTAGATGACTTCTATTGATCTGTAGGATTTATTACAAATGTTTGTGTATTTGTGTAAGTGTTTGTAATTATTCCTGTAAAATAAAGCTATGAATACAGAGCTGAAGAGGAGTGCTTGAGCCTGAGGATGCATTCAGAGCCGTCTGTTGTTTTGTCATTTAGTCATTCTATTACCTGTTGTTGTGCAAATGGATTTTTACAGCCTTTGATCTTTCCTCTTTCTCTCCTTCCCCTCGTCTATGACCGTTGCCAACCATTACCTTGGCTTGCTTTACTACTCTGCTCTTGGGTGGCAAACTTAGGGTCTTTTTGTGTCTTTTTTATTTCTAATTTCCCTCCATGGGAAAAGTGAACGCCTCCAATAGAGCTTGGTTCAGCAATTTAAGGACACAGTGGCTTGATTTATCAGATGGGATCCAGAAGACAGCGTTGAATGGATGTGCATCTTGTGGGAAGAGCAGCGAGTCCTGCCAGACAAGCATATGTGGGAGCCGTAATGGAGCGTACACGAGAGTCCAGGGTCGAATGCACGTACTAGCATGTCAGTTTGGTCACATGGATTCTCCGTTGCGCCAAAAAGGCTCCTAAATGAGCTCTTTCAGACATGAATTCATACAAAGACACAGCAACACACAGAAACACACACCGAGCAGTGTCCCCCTGAGGTTGCTGGAGGCTAATCTCCTGACTCGACGCTGTAAGATATGGATGATGTTGCCTTTGGCTCCTCGCTTGTGCATATTTCACAAGAGTTCGAAGCTGCAGCTGGAAGCTCTAGCTGTGTGTTTGGTGTGTATTTGTTGAAAGGTGGACGTGCAACATCGAAATTTAGAGCCAACCCAAGTTACAGAAGAAACATGCGACTGGGCCTGGGGGCCCCATAAGCTCCTGAATTAATGTAGAACAAGTCTGCAAACGCAGCAGTTGTATAAAACCTTGAAGGTTGTTTAAAATGGAGGCTATAACAATTAAACACCTTCATAGTTGTTGATACTTGTTGGCAAAGTGAGATCTGTTTTCAAAATGCTTTTAGCATGTGTGCTTCTAGCCATGCTAGCCACTAAAGCCATGTTTGAGACTCTTATTTTGAAATAAAATGGAAAATCATTCTTGAGTTGTCCTGTTCAGCTGACAAAGTTGGCTAATAAAGATATTCCCTAACAACATTCAGTGATAAAAGAGTGAAACATCCTTTGTCAGAACAATATCGCCAAAGGATTGTTTCACAGTTTGGAAAATATTTCATCATTTTGAGTTCAAAATTTAAAGAAATTCTTTGCAACACAGTTTGAGATTCACCAAATCTTTTTTTTCTTTAGAAAACATGCAAATTGAGTTTTTACAAAGCAGAAAATCCATAGAATAAAAGATGCATTGATATGTACAGTATCTATCCAGATGTGTTTATTGGTTTATTGGCAAAAGTAGCATTTTGACCCATTTTGTGTTTCTGTGTAAATAAAAACATTTCCGGAAATGGTCCCGTTTGGAAGCAGGTAATTTTGAGAAAAAAAAAACAAAAACAATTTTAGAAAACACTCTTCTGTGTGGACGGGTCCTAATTCTGATTGTCTATATGACATCATCCCATCAATGTTATTAATGATACTTCACTTTTTGTATTTGTTTAATTGATTTATTTATTTTTATACATACTGTAACGACATGCAGATCAACAAAACAAAATATTAAACTCTGTGCATTCGTTCCGATGGGCTTAGCTGGAAGTGTGCCCCTGAAAGGATTTCAGCCTAGGGCCTCATGCTGCCTTGGCTCAGTCGTGTCTCTATTGCTAAAGATGAACAATGTCTCCATCCATGTGCATCTTGTAATTTATGTGCACATAAAAGTGAAGGGTTCAAGACTGATTGGATTTCTTCCTCCTACTGCTCAGTAGGGGCTTTGGTAGTTCTGGTTTCAGCCTCTGTAATCCACCCAGTGATCTGCTGCCCCTCTCACCCAATTGGCTTTGCCTCATGCAGACATTGTGGATCACAGTTATTATGATAGATTTATTGGGATTTATATTTGCTGTGGAAAAGACACCCACGCCACCGCTTTCCTATAAAGGTTTAGGTTTCAGCTGGAAAAGAAAAAGCTTGGAAAGAGTGGGATCTCCTGTGGGTTTGCAGAACGGTGGACTGGAAGAAGGTGCAGCCAATCTAGTCAAATGGAGTCGTAGATCTGTGATCAAGCTTGGATTTGTGTTGGAGGAGGTCAGATTCCGTGTGTCGCCATGAACAATTCCACTGTCGTAAATCAAACAGGATGTAACCCTTTGACTCAGACTGCATGGAGAACGGGAGGGGCCACGGGGGTGTCTGCGCTTTGAACTGACTCCTGGCTGTAAATGAACGTTTTCTCCGTCTTTATGGGGTCAAGCACACTATGTGTGAGAAAAAAAAAGGGAACAGAAAGAGTCAGAGAGAGACATGTTTATGTCTTAATACAAAATACTTGGCAGGCTGAGGTGCCTAAAAGTGAATTAGTACATGTGTGTGTGGGCAAGTCTTTCGGCCCACATGGATGAGAGTTTCCATCTCCACCAGAGCACCGGACAGACGTACATGTGGAAATGTGTTTTGGGAGGTGAAAGCAGACTCTATTCGTGTAGGATCGGAGCAAAGGGGAGGGGGAACGGTGTAAGCAGGAGCGGGCTTCTTTGCTCGCTAAAAAACGGCTCCCTGCTTGACTATTTCTCTTCGTTGGCAGTGAAATTGAGCGACTCGAATCTGGTGACCGGGCTCCAATCTGGCGACCACATGTACAGCTTTGGCTGCGTGTGTCTTTTCATGTTGAGCTGCTGTTATTGCAAATGCTCGGGTTCACCGCAGTTGCTCCGAGCAGGGCAAATACTTTGCATCAAACACAACTGCAAAGACAAACTCGTTCACGTAACAAGCCAAGACATAACCTCAAAACCATAAAAAAAAGGACAGCTTTTCCTTCAGATTCCTCTGGGAAGGTGTTCACACAAATCACACCCTGACTCAATGCACCTCTGTCAGGATTTTAGTCATTATTTTATGTACATGGGTGGTCTGTATGAGTAATGATGCCCTTTTTTTGTTGCAGGTGTGTGTGTGTGTGGGTGTTTGTCTGTAGTGCTAGTGTTCCATCCTGAAATGAGATGTGAATATTCATTACGTCTAACACTTATTATTAAACTGCCTCAGTTTGCCCACGCTTCCAGGAGGCAGTAACAAATTGCAGCCTTGGCACACATATGTAAATTCACCTACATAAAGTCTTATGTGGTCCTTCTGAAACACGTGCACAGGTAAAAATATTTATTTAAATTCACAGTGCTAGTCAGATGTTTACAAATATTGGGTTTTTTAAGGTTTTGAAAGACCGTATACTGTGTTGGAAGGATATAACTTCAATGAATAAAAAGCTAGAATTTGGTTTTATTGTGAGCTTTCTTAAATCTACACAGGTTATAAATTTAACATAGATACTTGAATTCTCACTAATATTTAGTTCAACGTCTCTTAAAAAGATGCAGAGGAACCATACAAACACATTTTGTAGCTATTAATAAGGTTCTGGCATTGATGTGGCTCGCAATTTCTGCTATTGCTTTATCAGAAAGAGTGCAGCCCAAGCTAAGTTGCTGGTTTACTGAGAGGGAGTCTACTTTTAGTCACAGTCCATAAATACTCAATAAAATAAATGTCACGGACATTACTGAAGCTTAATGTTTCCCTGCTTTATTTATTCCACAGCCAGTTTATGTTAAACTGTGGGGTAATTTTCATGTTTGAATACTCAACTGTGTCCAGGTCTCAGTTTTCTAACTGATGAATTGATTTGAAGTTGAAAAATGAAGATGATGTTTTTGTTATTCCATCCATTTTGTGGAAATCCCCACAACATGACATTGCCACTACCAATCCCAACAGGTGGTAGAGCATCCCCAGATTTGGATAGTCATCTCAACTAAACCAAAGATACTTCTTGTCACTCGGGTCAGAAAGTTCAGTATTTGTCTCCTGTGATCATGAAACCTTATTCTGGAAAGGATTTGCCTTGTCAGTATGAGCAGCTGCAAATGTATGTAGAGCATAAAGGTGCTGATTTTGGATCTGGATCTAGCATCTCAGTCCATGCTGATGCTAAAACAGCTTTGCTGATGATTGCATTCTTACAATTTCCAGTTCCAGACATGGCTTCCTTGTCTTAATAGTTCTTTAGCTGATCTTGAACTTCCTCTAATCTAAGAGTAACATTTTGGGTCAGATGAGACTTAGACACAAATAAGTGATTCAGGAGGACCATTATCTCAGGCAGATGTTGGAAGACCTACATTAAGCTTCCCCATGTCTTCTCAAAGCCCCAACCTTAATCCTGTTAAATATTTGTAGGGTAATTGTTTGAAAAGTTGGGGTTGTGCCAGAAGAACAGTCTGTTTCAATTAACCCCAACATTGTGTTTAGCAGCATGGGCAAATAGCCAGTTAGATTTAGGCCAGAACCATGTTGATAACTACGAAAAGTGTGTAGAAGTATATTTGTAGGAATCAATATTTTAGTAGGTTGTATATTTGAGCATAATTTTGTCCCTGTCTGAGTTTTAGAAAATTGAAACTAAAACTGGTTGCACAAGTTAGAACTTGTGCAACCAATTCTAGTTTAGAACATGTCTAAGGTTGTATAATTAATTACAAGGCCAAAACTACTGTGACATTTAAATCCATTTTGACCATAATTGTGCTTATCTACATATTTTGTACAAGACTTCACAATAATTCGAATCTGACTTTAAATCCCTTTCCTCTTCTGACATCTATCTGTCTAATTCATCTCAACATGCTATAAAACTTAACCTTGATAGATTATTTTGTTTGCATCTGATCTGCAAAGTCAGATGAGAAGCCTGGAAAGGAAACCACTCAGGAAATCACTCATCTTTATCTTCACATTGGGCAGGGGAAAAATAAAAAGTGCAACAAGAGCAGCGGAACACGATTACGTCGCCATATCTGTCATCTTTGGAGGAAAGATTGATGCTGGGATGATCTTTGGGGAATTAAGCCCCCCGACCTCTCAGGTGTTTCCTTTCTGATTCAGTGGATTCTCAGTCAGCCCCATGAGGGCCTTTAAATTGCCTCTTGCTGCCGGGTAAGATTGATTGGGAGGGATACAAATGGCCGCCATCTAATTGTTTAACAGAGACGCCACACATTAGGCCAACAGGATGACACAACCTTGGGTTAATCCTTTTACCAAGTGATGTCTGCAATTCCATCCCTCTCCATCTCCATCAAGACGCCCACCCACCCCAAACCGTCTGCCCGACCCCTTCCCTCCTCCTGCTGCTGCTTCTTCAGCTCAATGAAACCCAATCCATCGCTGGTGCTTGAATTCCAGGCCCGTTTGAACTCAATCCCTGACTAAAAGCAGGGGGTTTGTTAGGCTTAGCTTGAAGGTTCTCGTCCCTGGAGTCCCCAGGCAAAGTGATGAGAATGTATATAGTGTCATAGATAATCCAATCATAATCGGTGGATTGGGGTCCCCTCATTAATCATCCCACTGTAATTTCTTAAAAGGCAGATGGTCTGGAATGAGTAAGGTTACAGTAATCGCAGAGAGGCACAGAGGTCGAAGATTCCCTCCGTTTGGACCCTGAAGAACAGATGTCTAACCTGGGAGGTTACCTGGGAGTCTGTGGACATGTTTTTGTTTTAGCCGCTGTGGAAAATAAATTAGCTTTCCTCGAAAGTGCTAGAGACGTTTTCTTCTTTTTCTCACTACAGATCATCTGTCATTCCTTCTTGTCTGATTCCAACCGAGTCCTTAAGAGTTTCTCTTGGTTTCAACACTATCTCTCCCATAGCCCTAAATTCCCCTTTGTAAAAATGAGAGTGTGCATAACCCAATTTTGGCCCTGTCACACTTCCTGAAGATAAAGGTTTGATTTGTGTGCCGGTGATGCGCCAAGGGGAGGGAACAAGTGTAGGCCGTAATCTGTGCTTTAACCTTCACGTGTTAAAGGCATCTATGCGCAGACAGCGGTGCTGTTTGAAATATGGCCTCATTATCAGCTGCAGCAGAAAGAGCTTAAGATAAGATCACACACTGGAGCTTTAATGAAAACCAATTGATTTTCTCTGTTTAAAGCCAAGAAAAAAACACGAAGGTGTTGAGCTCATTTAACTTCATTCAATTTCTTTGTAGCTATGCAGGTTTTCTCAGGGTGACCTGGCAATCTGCAATGAATGAAGTTAGGAAAAGTGTCTGAGACAGTTTCATTGAATCACAACATTATATCCACTTTTGGCAATTCATGTGTTGCACATCCAACTTTGAATAAGTCAAAGTCAGAGATGCATAAAAGCAATTGCATCATTATCTGGCCCTGAACTTTGACTTTCTCAACAGGAGAAATAGTGAGATTAAACAGTGACTTGACTTAGAGGGATAGTTAAGACTTTTTTGAGTGTGTTTTTGTCAATTTATCATCAGTAATAAATTCCTTATCTCTAATAAGAAGATGTCATGGTGAGATTGTTGAAAAGTTAAGAAATCCTTTGCTGATTTTAGAGATTTAAGACTCAAAGTGAAAATTTTTCCTTAGGAAACTGTTGTCAAGGCTGTTGCAGTTTTATCAGTCAAACACCAACCTTGCTAACGCGGTAAAGTTAATTTGATGGACTCTAACGGCTGTATCAATCTGCCTGATCATCTGTGACTCATCAATCTACTCTGCCATCTACTTTAAACAGTGGAGCAAATTGATTTCTCGTCAGGCTGTCATTTGTGCGGCGGTATCAGTGATAGAACATTCCTGTGTTTATGTTGTTCTCGTTCTGTAGCTAGGGGAGACATGAGCTCTCAAACAGGTGATGCAATCTACGTACACTGATGTGTGCAAACGCAAACACCGCTAAGCAAAAATAGCAACAAACTTAACTACAATTTCTTGCAAAAGCTGTAATGGTCACTATAGAATATTTTTACATTGACTTGTTTAAAATTGCTGATTGTACAAATCTCTCTGATTATTGGTGTTTTGGGATATTTCCAAAGCAACTTAAAGAGACTTAAAGTCTTTTCAAACTCAGAGTGGCTTGACAAGTAGCAGCTTATGGGGTAGCTTGACGCAGCTGGCTGCCTCAGCCAACATTACCTTTTTTGTAGGAACATGGACTCTTTCTTGTTGGTCCAGAAAACACTGACAAACTAAGCGTATTTTCACATATGAGGTGTTTAGTTTGTTTAAAATAAACTCTGGTTCACATATCCTCTTAGTTCAGTTTGTTTATGTACCAGGGGCAGACCGAAATAGCCGTCCTGTGACCGTTTGCAGCAGGTGGTCTTGGTACGGTTCCAAACAGACTCTAGAGCCCTTTGTTTATGTTTGATTCAGCACAGCTACCAGGTGTACAAGGCAAGGAAAACCCAAATGCTTTCCCAAAGACAACTATGTGTTGTATTGTGCCGTACAGTAAACAGTAAACAAAGCATTTTTTTTGTAAGGAATAAAAATCCAAAATGGTCTACTTGTCAGACCATTTTTTCATTAAATAGTGAGAAGCAAACTAATGGGATGATGAAGTTCCTTGTGGCTTCTATGAGCTCAGAGCACAACATGTTTTCCTGCTACCTCAGTCACATCTTTCCTGTAAATAGGTTGAATATTCTATATGGACAGTTTAACATATAGAATGAATATGTAAAAAAACATATTTACATATTCTACATATGTAAAAATAATCTATATTTTTATATGTAGATTTTTTTTACATATTTGACATATTGGGTTTCTTTTCTCCATGAAAAAACCCCCAATCATTTAAAAGTTAACCTCATCAACTGACTAGAACAAAAGTAAACAAACTACAGGTGGCAAACGCACAAAACAACATTTGTGTTTTAGTGTAAAAGTCTAGTAATAGAGTTGTATCCCTCAAAAATGTACATTTTCATATGAGATGTTTTACATTGCTAAAATCATCCAGCTAGCATGCTAAACACCGATTTAGAGTTGCTTTTGAAGCGTAATAAATGGAATGACTGATACATTTTCTACTACTTTTCTCCAAAATGCTCTTATAATAACTTTGCTAAACTGGTCAATAGCAGCAAACTATACTTCCTTTTTCTCTTTCTTTAACCAGCCCCTTCTCCAGTAACCTCCATCCAGGCAAAGGATATCACCAGACACACCATATCACTGGCCTGGCAACCACCAGAGAGGTCCAACGGTGTCATCCTGGAGTATGAGGTCAAGTACTACGAGAAGGTAAGTGGTGCTATGAGAGAGTTTTCACAGATCGAAGTTTCAAAAAAGCAACTTTTGAAAAACTGATTGTCTCTTTGTCATCCTCAGGACCAGAATGAAAGAAGCTATCGCATCATAAAAACATCATCCAGAAGCACGGACATCAAGGGCCTCACCCCCCTCACCTCTTATGTGTTCCATGTCCGCGCTCGGACTGCTGCCGGCTATGGTGAATTTAGCGGACCCTTTGAGTTCATGACTAACTCCGGTGAGTCTCATAACAGCGCAGCCTCTCCTCAACTTGTCTTGATGACATCACTGTCATAGAGCGGAGCAGGCAGGACACCATCCCAGAGTTGCCACATCATTTTATGAACAATCTCACATTGATAGCATCTTTTATGAGGTTTTCTCTTCATCATTTCAGAGTGATTAATCACAACCTGTTGTCTATAAAACATAAATTATACTGTTCCCCAGAACCTGACTGGCAACTTATGTCTCAGCATCTGAGCCAGCCACGATTCAGACTGGATGTTTCAAGATAGAAGGACCTAGTAACCTTACCGCCAGCTACAGTTCAGAACTTGGCATCAGCTTCTCAGATTGCACTGACCTGGCTGCTGCTATCAGCCATTACAGTGTCCCACAGTACAGCCACATAACTGGTTAGTCACAGAAAAATATTTAGAATTTTTGAGATTCCAGTTTCTGTAAATTGTCACTTAACAGAGAGCATCAGATGTTGATGCTCTGAACATAACTTCAGCTCTGTAGCAATTTGTATCTATTTATACAATATTCTCTCATGGATGTTGAAAACACAGTCATCATCCTGTTGTAGATTTTCTAGTGGGCTAAGCTGAACTTAGGTCAGACTCTGCAATACTTTAGTAAACAGGGGAGTTTGTTGGGCTCCTGGAAGTTTTGCCTTTTTGTCAGTTCATCCAAATTTCATATCCACATGTTGCCATATTGTCACTTCCACTTCACTTCATATTGATGTTTAGGCAGGGCAAATCACTGTCTTGTAGTCAGTAATTTTTGATTGATGTAGAAAAAAGATCATGAAAAATATTGACATATGTCAGTTAATATAATGTTTTATTTTTGCAGATTGTATATTACATTATATAGTCAAGTTAACGCTCATGAACTAAGACAGATTATGGTCCTTAAACAAAGCCAAAGACACATTTCTGCTGGTTAATGCTGCACTTTCTGGAGTCACAGAGATACATTTCCTGACAGAAAACTATGAGCAAATTATAGATCATAACTTTAAGGCATCAGTTATCAAAGTACTTTGGGGTGTGAAAAAACTGCAAATGTGTGGAATAGTGGAGGGATGAATGACCCGCATCTGTTTGTTATTCCCACACATTGAAGCAGGCAATTATTGACATTTGTTAAATATATAATAAATGTGTAATATGACATTTTTTTAAGTTGATTGATTTTAAGGCTAAGAAACTGATGATTTTATTATGCTCTAAATCAGCACTTCAAGTGGTTACATTTGCTTGCACTTTTCGGTGCAACTATAAAATCAGTTTGACTTTGCTGCTGTTAAACCAAAGTGTGCCTTTTATTTCAGTACCTCTGCGTTCTCAATCCAACCAAATAACTGTCTATTATTTCCTAACATTCATCGTCACCTTGTAAAATTCATTGCATGTACATTAAATCAAAGTGACAGAGGTGCACTAAAGACCCAGGTGTCCTCTTTGTGATGCAGAGGCACAGCGGCACATGATAATGACACGGTCAAGCACACATCCTAATGGGTCATCATTGTCTTCCAATGAAGCATGCGGAGCGGCCAATTTTGTGGGGAGGACTGTAAAATGGAGGCAGGGGGAACAAACACTGTGCTGGATAGGAGAGCGAAAAGGGAGGATGTAGGAGGAGATCAGTTACTTTGACAAACACACAATGCACAGCAGCTCTTTGATGCACGGCAGCTCGGTCAAGCATAATGATGTTGACTTTTCTCTTTGTCTCCCTCTAACATTCCTCACTTTCTACTTCTTTTTTCTTTCCCTTCTTCCACTCCCTTCAAATCCTTTTTGCCACAGTCCCAGCTCCCATCATAGGCGACGGGGCAAACTCCACCGTGTTACTGGTGTCTGTGGTGGGCAGCGTGGTCCTTCTGATTATCCTCATCAGCGCTTTCGTCATCAGCCGAAGGTGAGCGTCACCCCTTCTTCCCCTCCACTATGCCTTCTGTTTTCTGTCTCTTCCTCGTTCCCTGCAGCTGAGGGATGTCTTCCTCAGGGGTCGGAAAAAGCAGCTGTCAGGAAAGTCATTCACAAATATGCGCACATACACACCGCCAGGCAGCTTGTACAACTGGCTCACGTCAGATGAGTGATGACTTGCCACACCGGAGACGTGATTGACAGCTCCGACAGCTGAAGAGATGCAATCAGCGACCCCTCACTCCCTGTCTCCTGCATCCATGCCCCACTCCTCTCCTTCCTCGTTGTTCCCCCCTCCATCTATCTCCCTTCTAGCTGTGGTAATCATGGCTGCTGGTTATTTTCCCCTGCTGCGGTTTTCTGTCCGCCAGGAAAAAAAAAAAAATGAGAGAGAAACATATAGAAGTGAGAAAGAAAAAGGAAGAGCAACAGGAGGGACAATGAGATAAGCGGGCAATGAAAAGTAGAAGCTAGAATACAGAGGGAGTTAGATGGAGAGGCATCAGGTGGATTTGCAGTGACCCAATCTCAGAGTGTTAACCAGGCAGCAGGACAAAGCGCCTTCACACAGATGGGATTACATGCAGATGGGCTGTCTCACCTCAGGGTGTTAACCACACTCCCTGCGTGTGTGTGTTTGTGTATTGAAGGTGTAAATGTGTGTATTCTTATGCAGGAAGAAAAAAAGTTTTGCATGTGTGACTACAGAGAGGAAATAAAAATATCATGTGTGTTGATTCCAGACTTTGTGTGCCTTAATATGGACACTAGATATTGCTTGCATGAGTGTGTTGGTGTTGAGAATGATGATGAGTGAAAGGGGCAGTTGGTTGTGTGGGGGTGCGGGTGTGCGTGTGGGGGCGTGTATGTGTGTGCGTGTCCTCTCTGTTTTTTCCATGCGATTGCCTCTCTCTCTCCAGCCGAGCAGGTGGTTGTCTTGGCCCTTTTTTATATGCATGCAATGGCCGCTGTCATTGTGCTGCTGCGGCTAGTCTGTGATTGTAGGGAGGGACTGCAATCACGTTGCCGTTTACCATCATTGCACAACCATTGCTCAAGGACAATGTCTCACACATGTGGTCATTTCCACCACTGACCTCTACATCAATATGAACACAGATGTCAGGCTTCCTCAGGGATTTTTAGAGCATTTTTGTCGAAGGATTAATTCATAGTTTTTCTTTTTGTCCTCCGTTTTTCCAAGTCCATCAAGTCGCTCCATCTTTAATGTTCAGTTTCAGCGGAATATCACTATCAATCCTGTAAAAAAAAAAAATTAAGTACATCTTTTAATAAAGATGCTCTGTCTGGGAACCGGAACAGGACAATTGACTGCTGTGCTAAAAATCCAACTTTCATGTGCAAATGCAATAAGGTAACGTCAGTAATGTCAGGTATGGCACTGAATACAGAAGACTGAAAGTTTGGTATGTTCATTATCAGTATGATGTTCAAAAGTAGGGAAGCAAAAAGATTTAAATTAGGTTTATTGTTGACACTTTGAACAGGACACAAGGGGTGCCTGCGAAATGGGCCCTCTGCTCCCCTGGCCTCACTTGTGCGGCATCGGGTTGTGCACCTCTGAACTTAAAAGCACGACTATAACTCAGCCTTTAAAAGCCATATCTGGACTTCATTCAGACTGGAAGAGACTCAGACTTTGACAGATAACAGGACGGCTAAGCAGAGCATAGCAAATAGCTCTGTTTTCTCCTTTCAAACTTTGAACCTCTGTTATTTATGGAACGTGCAGGACTGGAAATGTCTTTAGCCTTTTGGAATCTACATGTTATGGCAAAGAAGTTATTCAGGGAGCATCACAAAATGCTCCCTTCTTTGAAATTAACATAAATAGTTATTACCTCACAGTGGAAAAGCTAAAAAACTATTTTAATGCTAGTTTTATACCTACATACATTATTATTCAGGTAAAATATTAACAAAAATGGCTATCAAAAATCTGTTACATATTCTAATTGGTATGTCTCTAACAATAATAGAAAATATTTATGTTACTGATATCTATTTACTTTGTCTCTTCTGTGTGATTTTCAAGTTGTCAATGCATATTTTAACCACCGCATAAATCAATTTGATCTAACAAAATAAATAAATAAATAAATAAATAATAATATTGACTTTCTTTGCAAATAAAAAACTGCAAGATTTATAATAAATCCTAAAGAGATTCAGGTAAGGCTTAAACCTACTGTCATATTCAATACATTCAGCGAGACTTGTCTGTCAGATAAAAAATGCTTTTTGAAAATGACTTTTAAGCAGATGTTAAATATAGTTTTCATTAAGCCCAAAATCCTGTATTAAAATGTTTTATTGGTCTGATGTAATATTGTAATTTATTGTTTTTATTTGCCAGAAAATCATCAGAAATAGCAGAAACAAAAGCTTCAAAACTTCAGTCTTCATATAATTTATCTATGTAATGTGCTTCACTTTATGAATTGATATATTGAAATATATTCTATTTCTTTGAATATTAATCTGTATGGTTTATGGTATCCTCACAACAACCTGGGGTAAAAATGCTATGGTTTACTGTATTTAGGCAAAGGGTCAAAACAAATATAAAATGTCCTGATTTGGCCTTCATTTTTTTTATTGGAAAATAAAATGTGATTTACCTCAGTTGAGTGATGGTGTGGTGCAGCAAACTTCAGAAATACAATTTTACCTTGTTTGTAGTTTTTTTCTATGCTAACTGAGACACATTGACTTCTAGTCTGGCTGTAACTCTGTATATGAGATATATTGTGACATATTTTGAAAACCTAACATGACTGATTGTCCTGTTTTCTTTTTTGTCCCCAGAAGAAGTAAATACAGCAAGGCCAAGCAGGACTCTGACGAAGAGAAGCACTTACACCAAGGTAACTCATAGTTCGCCGTCCACCTACGCACTCGGTAATTGAAAACCATTAGTGCTGTCAGGTGTGCTCATGTGCATGCACTCTAAACCACAAACGTGTCTCATAAAATGGGGAGAAAAACAAACTATTTGGAAGTTAATGTACTTGCTTGCTAACATGTTTCAAACACCTCATTATCAAGTCATCAGAGTTGTTATTTCCGTGCCAGAAGAATTTCAAGTTAATGAGCTCCATCTTCAACAGAGTCCGACACTATGGCATGAAAAGCAATAGAGTCACAGTGTGAAGTGAGGTATGGAGGGAAGTGAGGAGGAGGAGAGGATCCAGAGAGGAAGGCAGTGTAGCCCGCAGCGTGATGGAAATAAAGAACAGATGGAGGGCAGAGAGCAGAGTTGCCTAAATGGATGAACTTCACCCTGTCTTTTTCTTTTCTTTTACTTCTTTCCCTTCCATCCTTTCTTTCTTCAGGAGTCAGGATATACGTTGACCCCTTTACCTATGAGGACCCGAATCAAGCCGTTCGCGAGTTTGCCAAAGAGATTGACGCTTCCTGTATCAAGATCGAGAAAGTTATTGGTATTGGTAAGGAAAAAAGCTTTGTTTTTACTCTTTAAACCAGGCAGACTTGACTTTATTTTTAGAGCAATATTAAAGGAATGCCAGAAGACATTTGTTTTACCTTAATAGAAGTCACGAGGCAGAAAAAAAAATCAACAGAAGCTAAATATTCTGTCTGTGCTATTCCTGTGGCCAGAGAAAAGTCATCCAATGACAAAATAATAAAGCGAAAGAATCAATATCCATTTCCTCTTCTTTTTCTGCTCCAATGGATAAGAGAAGGAGGAGGCCAAAAGGGGATTAAAAAGACCCTGATCAATGTTAAAAGTGGAACCCTTCAAACCTGCAGACACACACACATACACATAGACACAAACACTTTTTGATTTGATTTATAGTACCTGAATCAAAACGTTCATTTATCATTGCGCCACATCTTGAATGCAGCCTGTGTGTTCTCAGGAGAATTTGGTGAAGTCTGCAGCGGTCGCTTGAAAATGCCTGGCAAGAGGGAGATCTGCGTGGCCATAAAGACGCTGAAAGCCGGCTACACCGACAAGCAGAGGAGAGACTTCCTGTCTGAGGCCAGCATCATGGGCCAGTTTGACCACCCCAACATCATTCACCTGGAGGGTGTGGTCACCAAATGTACGTTCAGTATGTGGTTGTTTTCTTCTTTTAGCATTAAAATGGGACTCAGATGGGTGGGAGGGATTGTAATGAAACTCAGCTCCCACACTCGCAACATTTACACGCACACACAGTTACTGTTGTATCATTGTTATAGGCACAGAAAGGTCATTCATTTCTGCTGTCTCCAGTAAAAAAGCTAACAATAAATCATAATAAATTACATATTTCAGGGAAGGTGATCATGGGGACTAACAAGTCTCTGGCACCAGCCAATGGTATACATTTCTGTGCTGATATTTGACAACATGTACAATAATTGAGTATATTCAATTTCTTGCAAAAATCTTAGTACCCTTTTAAATTCTTCACATTTTATTTGTTACGACCCCAACCAAGCACAACAATGTCGTCCATCTAAGCTAGTCGGAAGTGATGCTAAGATGGATGGAGCAAAGTACAGGACAATCCTGGCAGAAAACCAGTGAGTTTCCATTAGTCTTTCAGCCCGACAAGCGGCCAGAGATACAGTGGGATCGTTTAGATCTGATTTGGTTTAGATCATGCCTAAATTCAACTAAGAATCTGTGACAACTCTTGAAAATGTCCCCAAATGTTTTCTGTCCAATCTTTCTAAGATTGAGCTACTTAGTCCAAAAGAAAAGAAGCCCCTAGCAGCAGAGCTGCAAAGACATGCAGCCGTCATTGCAAGGAAAGGTGGTTCTACAAACTGTTGGCATAAGGGGTTAAACTCAATTCATCTCTTCAAACCATGAGTCATTTCCCTTCCACTTTGCTGTTTTGTTCTGATTTATTTTGGTTTATCAAATGAAGCCCCACTAAAATTGTTTGTGGTTTAACATGATAGATTTGAGGTGTGAACACTTTCGGAGGACACAATCTATATGTGCTGTATGGTAGAGGTAGGTTTTGTCCAGATGGATTGGGTCCTGCTTTGGGGCGGGGGAGGCAGTGTTAGAGGTAGCTGGGCATTAGGATGGGGGTGTGTTGGGGGGCTAATGGGTCCAGGAACAGGCCCTTCAGCGCAGCTCCAGACTCATTAATCATGGTGTCAGCTGTAAATGTGTTTGGGGTTAGGGAGTGATACCCTATCCCTTCTCTATCTGCTTCTGCATGGTCACAGAACACCGGCCAAATTTCTCTCCCTCTGCCCTTGGCACTCTCCTCCTCTCTCTACTTCCCCATCAACCCCCCGTCCCCTTTCACACCTTCCCTTCATGGTATTTGTGAAGCTATAGGTGAGAGCATGTGCAAGCATGTAGGAAAAGTCTTTTTGGCGGTTACCATAGCTGATGGCCGGCCTGGCGTCGATGGATAAAGTGTCTGAATGCATTGCGACACAACAGCCCAGCCATATCTTAGCTAGATAACACTGTCTCTACCCCTGTCATACTCGTTCGCCTTCACACACGCACAGCAATGGTGACATGCACGAACACAAGCACACTCTTTGTCCTGCTGGAGCTGAAAGTGCACAGTGGCACAGGCAGAATTGCTTATCACCTATCAAACCGCTCACCACGCAGAATGACCTCTCAGAGCCAGACAAAGGGAGAAAGAAAAAGTAAAGGGGACAAAAGGGAGAAGGGGAAGAAGCTGCAGAAGAGTGGTGGCTAAGAAAGGTGCAAACAGTTGCAGAGAGGAATAGGCAGGTAAATAGTTAGGAGCTGAGAGAAAGGAGAGAATGAAGGAGTGGACAGTGGTGGGAACCAGCAGGGAGACGAAGAAAAAAACAGATTATCTGCATGGCAGTGACCAAAGCCAACATGAACGCCAAGGCAAAGACAACATCCGATAACTCCCACTCTCTCCACCCATACTTTTGAGAGCTTGATACAAGGTTTGGGCAAATGAGTCCTTCACACTTGAGAGTGTCAGTGGAATCTATTAAAAATCCATTATTTGAATTGCATTCCACTCTCCATTACAATCAAGTTAAAAGGAATTCTCAATTTGGCTTCAGTTTGCTGGCATGTCCAACTGAGCCAATTAAGGCTTATTAATAATGGAAGAACTCCAAATAGGCACTAAACTCCATAAATGTGCAAAGATCTGTCATTGAAGACTGCTGGCTGCAGTCCACCATCCTGAAGCATGTGTATACTTAGTGTTTCTATCATGTCAGTGTGTAATTAAAATCTAGCCTCCATTAGAGCTTGAAATCAGATGTGATATGTTTCAAGGCTGATTTACATAAAGTTGGAGAATGCTAATTTCCAACCGATCTGCTCTTAAAAGCAGATTATGGTGAGGTGCAGGCGTTAGAGAGCCAGGAACTCCCCCAGCGTTGCACCCCCTGTTGCGTTTTCCCCAAACTATGGTTTTGTTGGCAGGTGATAATCGGCCCTCTGATGCAGCCCCTCGCCCAGAGTTCATTGCCAAAGGCGGCAGGGCGTACTCAGTAAACAAGGAATTAGCATGCAAATGGGCTGGAGGGAAGAGGGCGGGGCTGGGAAGGCGAGAGTTTAAGGTCGCAGGTCAGACGCTCCTCAGAGTTTATTGCGCAGCTGTCAATCACCGGCAGCCCCAGGCCAGGGGCTTGCAACAAAGAGAACAAAGATGGCCGACAAAGAGGGCCCCACTTCTCCTCCAACTTTAGTTCCACTTCCTCTTTTTGGGCATCACTGGAGTCCCCCATAATTAAGAGAGTGCCAATCATGCAGCATGTAAGGGGCTGACTGACGGCCTCTTGGTGTGACTGGAAGCCTGCTTTGGGGCCGAAGAACTTCACCTTGAAGACCCTATGTTCCAGTTGCTCAGCTGGCTTTCTGCACCTTTTCTCATTCTGTTGGGTCACAAATCTTGTCCAAGCAGCAGGATTTAGTCAGGGTTTTCCTTCAGATAAATAAGCTTTTTTAGTGTGTTGATAGCTCCTCAACTTTTTTGCATTTTGTCACTTTACAATGACAAACCTCTATTATCTTAGTGGGATTTTATGCACCAGACCAACACAAATGGGGATTCTTATGTTATTTTTTTTTAGAAACTGGCTTTCCTCTTGCCATTTTTCCACATTGGGAACATTTGTGAGTAGTTGTTATTTTAAATGAGTCTGCTACCCGAGTTATTGATCTCTGAAGCTCTTCCAGAAGTACAATGGGCCTTTGGCATGCATCTTCCTTATTAATAATACCATAGGAGCTCTGGATGGATGTTTAGTGTCATTGCCCTTCTGGAATTGAATCTTCACAGTCTCTCACAGCTGCTTGCAGGTTATACACAGGATTTCTCCCATATTTAATGTCTTACACTCAATTCTATCTCTGCTGAAGAAAAACATCTGAACAACATGATGCTGCCACCACCATGTTCCAGCTAGGAGGTGGTGGACAGTGTTCAGGGGTAGCCATAAAACATCATAGCACCTTCCTCCACATGTAATCACCAGTGTTCATTAATTGTCCTCAGCTCCTCACGGAAGACTTGTATTTTTTACAGAGATTAAGTGAATGTTTACCAGTTATTGGTTTTATGAAGACAACTCGTTGCATTTGTTTTTATTTGGGGTTTTTACAGTAAAGGAAACTGGAGGGAAATGGCGAATACACTGCTGTGGGTCGAGTTGAAATGGATGACTAAAAACAGAATACAAGGGGTGTGGAGTAGAAATTTGCAGCTTGCTACCACTTTGCTGATGGACACAACCCCCTCCAAACACACACACACAATCATGTTTAACTCCCGTTCCCTCCGAACCTCTCTCATTTGTAGAGACCAGTGTTAAGCAGGGACCCACCGGGATTCGTCCTCCTGTTCTGCCGTCTGCCTCGGCTCAGATAAAGAAACAGCTCCCCGCCCCCTACAGAAAAGAGAAGGTGAAAAGAGGAGTGGCAGGGTTCAAAGGGGAAAAGCGTCTGAGCAAAAAATGCGGAAGAAATAGGGGAGCTATCCGAGAGTGACAGATGCGTTGAAATTTGACAGAGAAGAGAGAGGGCAAAGGGGCAGCGAGTGACATAAGTATGGAGTCTGGGGGGATTCTGGGTGTTTGACTGCAGTCAGACGTTGCACAGTGTGTCCAATGTCACTTCATATTTGCATAAACACAAGATGGTGTGAGTTTTAATGTGTTTGTGTGGCTGGGTTTTGTTTTATTGGGGACATTTTTGATTGTGCAGGGAGACATGATGGTCAGACAGAGCTAATTAAGTCACCATGGGACCAAAATGGACAGCCTGACAGTCAAACATCCTCACACACTCACATGCATATACTCCCTCAACATCCCGCCTGCTGTGAGGAGCTGTGATGTGAATCGTTTGCCACCATAATCATCTGCTGTTGCTTCTCCCTTCTCTCTCTCTCTTTCTTTCTCCAGGTAAGCCGGTGATGATTATCACGGAGTACATGGAGAACGGATCGCTGGATGCATTCCTGAGGGTCAGTCATGCGTTTCTGTCCGCGCACACTTGTGCACGGGTGTCGGTGTGTGACATGACTGTAGCGATGCCATCTTAACTCTGTAATGTCATCCGCTGAAATAACAAGTGTTGGTTCACAAACACCGACCCTAATCCTTATCCGCTTTGATCAACTCATGCTTTTCCTGACAAGGAGGTTTCACCTCTGTTTTTCAGGTTCACTACACGCGAGGTGCTCACTGATCCCAGGCAATACACAGAACATGCTGGGAAAGTAGGCTGACATTTAAAAGAGGAAAATGCAAAGACGAGTGACTGCTGCAAAAACCTTAGTGCATTAGACATTTTGAACAAAAATACATAACATAACATAATCTAAAAGTAGCTCCTTTTTCTGCAACATATTGAGTATTAAAGTTGTAACATTGTAACATTTCTTTTCTAGTCATGTATTCTTTACTCCTTTATGGAATAATTCATTCAGAAATGAATATAGCAAGTATATATTCATTACACTTTACAAAGTCTTGCTATACCAAAACTCTTCAACTTCTCATCAAAACTTGACATGCATTATGAACTTACTAGAATTTTCTTCAGTTGTATGGATCGTACAGTAAAACGGCAATGCTGTTTCTGTTTACTAAGTAACGGGTATCACAATTTTCTCATTTATACAAGAAACAAAAACAGAAAAATGTACTTATTGGGAATGCTTCCAGTTCCTAAAACATGTCAGTTAAAAGAATAGTCTGGAGAATGTGGCTTAAAATTTGACTTGAAACCAAATGCTGGAAAATGTCACATCACTTGTACTGTACACTTTGGGCAATGGACCTGATCGTTGTCATTATGTTATGTTATCAATAGAACAAACTCCTGATCGTTGTCATTATGTTATCGTCATGTCCGACACAGTAGATAGTCTTGTATCATGCCATCACAAGAACGTTTCCAGTAGACCTACCCAGCAGGTTGTTCTGTATATGTATGAGATAAAGCAGAAAAAGATTATATATGTCAGTACAAAATGTTGCTGTTGTTCCAAAGATGCATACCGGGTTTACACAACTCTCAGATTTTCACATTTCAAAAACACACAAACAATCCATCTCCTCAGGTGGCTTTTGTTTTCTTTTCTAGTCTTGGTATCCACAACAATGGCAATTTCCTTTTTTTGCAGAAGAATGATGGACGCTTCACAGTCATCCAGCTGGTTGGCATCCTGCGCGGCATTGCATCAGGCATGAAGTACCTGTCAGACATGAGTTACGTTCACCGCGACTTAGCCGCTCGCAACATTCTGGTGAACAGCAACCTGGTGTGCAAGGTGTCTGACTTTGGCATGTCACGAGTGCTGGAAGATGACCCGGAGGCTGCATACACCACCAGGGTGAGAGTGTGTGCGTGTGTCTTTTGCATCTGTGTGCCTAACTGTGTATGCGCCGGTCACCTTATTTGTCAGCTTTAATTAATCAGCCTGGCATCCAATTACAGGGAGGCAAGATCCCCATTCGCTGGACAGCCCCAGAGGCCATCGCTTACAGGAAGTTCACCTCAGCCAGTGATGTGTGGAGTTACGGCATCGTCATGTGGGAGGTGATGTCATATGGCGAGCGACCATACTGGGACATGAGTAATCAAGACGTAAGTCTGAGGATACATGATTATGTGTAACAGCTTGTAAATAACAGACAGTCTGTATTAGTTTGATCATTTCACCTTAAACATTAATGAAGATAAGAATGTGCAACACGCAGCATGACCTGATTTCTGTGGCATTTATATTCCAATTATGATAACAGTGTTGAATTTCTCTTAAACCAAAAGTTTTTTCAAGGAAACGTACATTTCAAGTAGTTATATTTACTTTTATAAAAAAAAACCCATCAGCTTCCATCTACTGTTTTGCTAGGTGATCAAGGCTATAGATGAAGGCTACCGGCTGCCTCCACCCATGGACTGCCCTGTGGCTCTCCACCAGCTCATGCTGGACTGCTGGCAACGAGAGAGAGCCGACCGGCCAAAGTTCGGACAGATTGTCAACATGCTGGATAAGCTGATACGCAACCCCAACACCCTGAAGAGGACTGGGGGAGAGACCGCAGTCAGGTGACGGAGCAAGACCACAGAGAATGTGATGCTGGGATGGTTTTTATGAGACTAGCTCTTGATCCATACAAGGGTAATGTTGATGCTAAACTAGATGCTAAGGTTGTGCACACTTAAGTTCTAGGTTTTCAAACAAATCATCAAAACAGAACCGATTTAAAGCTGCAGGTTATTGATAGGATGGGAGTCTCATCTTTAATTTGCACCAACACATGCAAGGGACACAATAGGAACAAAGTGCTGTGGTTGAACTGAGCCAAATTTGAGATTTCTGTCCAACAAATAAAACACACACTGCACACCATCCAGCCTGACTGAGCTTTAGCTTTGTCACAAAGACTGATGAAAAGCCTTTATTTTCTGGACAACACGTCAACCACACAATGGGGAAACACAGTTGTTTGAGTTTAAAATATGTAATTAATTATGGACTAACCACTAAACTCACATAATACACTCACATTATATTATCTAGCTAATAACTGGCCACACACACTGACACACGCTCAGATCTACAATTTTTATTCACTTCACCATTAAACATTATCCAGCAGCATTTTGCGGCTGTTTTCCGCACACATACCCTCCCTAATGGATTTCTCTGCATACTTGCGTTAATGGCGCTGTACATTCAGGAATGCAGCCGCTCTAACAGGGCGGGAGAATTACGATGTAACAGTGAGTTACAAACAAACACGACCCTGCAGCTCCGCCACCATTACTCTCCGGCGGCTAAAAGCGTTAAGAATGACCTGTGTGTGTTTACAGACTCTGCGCGGAGCAGTGGGAGTCTGTTTGACTTTAACGAGTGTGTGAGCGCATGCGAGCAGGTTGCGCAGACTCACAGTCACCTAATGGGACGAGGGGAGAGCCAGGAGGGAGTCCTTGTGGAATAATTAGCGGGGCTGGATCCTATAAATGAGGCTTTTTGCAGCTACGGACCAAGAAGCGTGTGAGGGGTTTAAAGGGATCTCCGCACTCATTCTGTTCCCACCTAATGAGCAGAGGTGACTTAAAGGGTCCGACGTTACCTTACTTCACCTCACCATAGGTTTTTTTTTTTTTATGGAAGAGAACATCATAAAAAAAGGTTAGAGAATATGGAACGTGAGAAAGTTACCAGAGCGGGACGACAGTGAATAAGTCATTGCCTCTGTAGATTTTTCACGGTTGAGAGGACTGTTTCAACAGAAAGGAGAGAAGCAGCAAAAAAAAAAAAAAAAAAGAAGGCTTGAGCGATTCGATGATGAATATGGGAAGGTGGCTGGGGACTCAGCTGTGCTGTAAAATGCACCTTGGTGAAGGGGTTATGTGTTTTGTGTAAAATAAGGATTAACTAACAGTGTCGGTCATATTAGGGAGGAACTGTTGAACTTGGCCTGCTTCTGGTAGCACCCACAAGGCAGGGACGCAAACCAGAGGCGACCCTGACAGATGTGAGCTTTCCCTCAAAGTAGAACAGCTAAAGAGAAATGTAGCGTGGTGATTTTCACAGCCTGTGGGTAGTTCTCCATCATCATACAGGATGTAATATTCATCATACAGCAGAATGAGAAATATTTTTTTCATATAGCACTGATGTTGTACAGAGCTGTGGAGTATTTCCCTCTTACACACTTATTCTCTCTAGTTTCTTGCACACTAAAATATTTCAGATCAGCGACACAGTCTTAGTGTCAGACAAAAATAACCCGAGTAAATAAAAATTTCAGTTTTCAAATCATTATTTTCCTTATTATGGTAATAAAAGCTACTCAAACCAACCTGCGTCTGTGTGAGGCTCTGATTAAACCTAATAACTGGCCACAACGATCGCCGTCAAAGTGTTTGGGAAATCTGGCAATGAGCCTTTTGCACTGATTTGGAGAATGTTTTAGAGCAGGAAGCTGCTGCAATCAGATTTAAGTTCAAACTTTGATCTGATCATCTCAAAACCTTCACTGATTTTGAGCAGTGGACTTCACTGTGTGCTTTGGATCATTCTTATGCTTACAAACTCATAACTAAAAAATGTCCTAGAGGATTTTTTTTGCCATGTGGCAAAATTCATGCTTCCATTAATTATGGAGCCATGCATTCCCACATCACCACATTACTATGTTTGAATGATAATACTAAGTTATTTTTCTGGAAAGAACATTATGCCTGTGGACTTGCTCGTCAATCAGTTGAATATTTTACTCACTTTAACCAGCAAAAGGTTTTCTGGTTAATGTGAGACAGGTGTTTGTGATGTTTTTGTTTGTCGCTGGTTTTCATCTCTGAAATACGTGTATCTTTATATTTCAAGTCAAAATTTCAAGCCAGTTTGCAAAGTCCTTCAGGAGTTATAGTTTGGATTTATGACTTGCGCAGGAGCTTCACCACAGATAATAAGAACAGAGCTCGAGCGGAAGATGATGGTATTTACTAAAATAAAAAAAGGACAAAAATAAATAGTCATTTTTTCTGTCTTCCACCCACTTCAGGCCCAACACCACCCTGCTGGAGCCAGGGAGCCCTGAGGCATCCTCCGCAGTGGGCACAGTGGAGGACTGGCTGCAGGCCATTGGCATGGAGAGATACAGTGACAACTTCACTGCAGCCGGCTACACCACTCCGGAAGCTGTGGTCCACATGACACAGGAGTGAGTACAAACAGGTGGTAACAGAGAAAAAGGAGGAAGAAACTGGAAAATTTTTTTTTATTAATAATAATAATAATAATAATAAAAACATTTTTAAGTGTCTATGGCTTTAGATAGCTAGCAAAATATTAAAACTAATTCTTTGGCAATGATCACACTTATTGATGATGAAATAATCCATGAAAAATATAGAAGAATATTTATTTCTGCTCTGTATTTAAAATATATTAGTGTTTTTTTAATAAATGAAGCATTGATAGTTCCAACATATAGCTTTGTATTCATCTATATGAACACATTCTTGTCTTTAATCTTTTTCCTTTTTTTCTACCATTAAAATCACAGAACAGGTTTTGCAAACTTGTAAGAAAAAAATACTTATACAACAGGAAAACTGTTTGGCCAATTCCCAGTGTTGTAAAATTCATCATCTAGATTTTTTATTTTATTTATTTTCTTCTAGAGTTCTAAAAAACTTTTTTTCCTTGTCTTTTTTTCAGGGACATGGCACGCATAGGCATCTCCTCTGCTGCGCATCAGAACAAGATCCTGACGAGCGTCCAGAGTATGTTGTCCCAAATGCAACAGATCCAAGGCAGAATGGTTCCTGTCTGAGAGGAGGAAGCAAAGGAATCAAAAGGACATTTTTTTTCTTAAAAAAGAAAGAAAACATAATAAAAAAATGTTAAATATAAAAAAAGAGACAAATAAACTATGAAGAAATAGTTTACCTCATCATCGCACTTTAAATTGGATCTAAATGAAAACAAGACCTTGATGAAGAAAAAAAAAGTGTCCAAACTGGCACTTTTTAAAAAATCTGACCTTTATCTTCCCCTTTTTGTTGTTTTGGAGAATGGATCACTTCTGTCTGCAGCATTTTTTGGATTCATGGGGCGGGCAGCTGAAAAAGTGCTTCCAAGAGGCCAATCTGGAGTGCCTTTAAAGGTCTGGAAGGAAGGAGGGAGGTATTGGGATCTGACATTTCTTCCTCCTCTTGGGCAAACAGCTATCTCTTGGAACTTTCCCTCTGGAAATAACTCCAAGGAACAGACTTTTTGAATTTCCTGTGACTGTGTTTATAGTACATGACTTATTTCTGCGGGACTCAACGGCTGCCCCAGCCGCCATTGTTCTCTTTCTCTCCGTCAGCTGGATCTGTTTGATATCTCTTGGAAAGTGGAGGATGCTACCTGTGAATATCTCAGAGGTTGAGGGCTGCAGTCTTTGGGGAGATGCTGGTGTAGTGAAGGCTTATTTCAAGGAGTGTTTTTTTTTTCTTTTGTGGTCTTGCCTCTTTTCTGACCTTGTTTTTCTCCCAGAATGCCAGATTTTGCTGCCCGCCGGGCGTTACTGAGAATGTCTTTGATCTTCCGAAGGAGACTTCCCACACCCCTGTCTTCCCAAAAACAATCCCTCCTACACCTTCGATAAACACACACTTTGGATTCTTCCATTTGTCTCCCATCGGAATCAAAGCCCTCACCTCACAGTTACTGCAGGAGCTACAGACAATTCGTAACCACTCTGAATGGACGCTTGTTCGGAACGCCTGAATTGGTTGCATAAACCGGAGGCAAGATGATGGATTTTACTTTCTCTCAAAAGGACAATGTGGATATAAATGGAATCACAATCATCAGCTACAAGAAAAGAAAAGGAAAAAAAAAATACAAGAAAATATTGGAGGATTACTGAAGCTGTCATCAAGGTGAGTACTTTTCCATTCTGCTGCCCAAACCAACAAACAGATTAAAAAAAAACTGAATTAGGCTTTCCTTTGTTGTGGTGTTGAGTTTCTAACATCATGCATGTGCAGCTACAAAGTGAGAATCACCAGATCTCCCCCAGACCTCCCCAACACTGGCCCCTGTGCTCCAGAAGCCGTGTTAATTAACACGCAGGTTGCAGCACCTCAGGCAACCGAAGCAGATCAATAGGCACTGTTCTGTGATCAGTCTGCAGGCCTGTTGCCTCTGGCATCTTAATGAGAAGAATTAATCAGCAGCTGACACCCAGTCAGCCAAACAGAGCTTTGGAAAAGGGTTTGGAAAATTTTAAGATCCTACTACGAGGTGCAGCTTCGGTCTCCGTGTATTTTGGCGAATAAACAGTGATGTCACAGTTTCTCCTCTTGCCTGTGCTCTCTTGAGAAATGTGCATTTTTTAAATGAGTTCAGTTAATTAGGATGGTAAAATACAGATTTAGCTTACACAGCCAGTTGATTCTCTACTGAGCTCTATAAGCACTTTCTCAAGTCGCAGCTCCAATATTATTGGATGTGTATAAAAGCCACAATATGAGATTTTTTTTTTTTTTACGGAAACACCACTGTTACCCAAAAAGTCTTTGCTTCAATTCTCTAGCGGTGAGCATTTGAGATTTAATTAATGCAAATGTGCATTTTTGCCCTATTAGAGTGTGCTTTTGTTATACGTTTTTAAAATGGAAATGGTTAAGTCCACTGTAAAGTTTTTGTTCATATATTAGCAATTTATACTTCCATTTTATTATTAGTGTGATCACAAACATCTGGTGACTTTAATCAAATAACAAACTTGGCCAAATTGCAAGCATTTTGGCAAAATGAGGGACTCCCATTCAGTTTGTGTTAAAAGAACTGACTGAAAATAGAAATATTTTTTTCTATTCTTAAATAGAAAAAAGTGATTTTTTTCTATTTAAAAATAGAAAAAAATTCAACCTATTAAAATAAAACCTTACAGAACATCATGCATTTGCTTTAAAGATGCAAATGGTTGACATTTGTTCTACTGTTTGCTTTTTTATTTACAAAAATTTATAGATCCCTCTTTTATAAACATTTGATCCATTGATTTTTCATTAAAATATTATATATTTATGCTGGGCAAATAAAAAAAAATTGAATGTTTCTAATTAAGGGAAAAACATCACTCACAAAGGCTTTAAAATTGAAATGTTTGACTCCAAATAGGCTGTGCATCACTATAACATGACATTACTCCTGTTCCTATTGTTTTATTTATTCCTGTAACTTAAGATCTGAACATGCTGATTTTACTGACATATGCTTTGATCAGTGCACATCTGCCAAAAGTATCCAATCTTCACAATTTATTGATTTACCTGGGCCAAATTCAAGAACAGTGAAGTACAAAGTAGAAAAAACATTGCAAAACAGAAATTGTTAGAGAAACATTTACCTTAACAGGAATTGTTCAGGTGCTACTAATTTCACCACAGGCACTTTTGTAAGAAAAAAAAAATCTCAGCCTGCCATTCAGCAAGCCGTGCTGAAAAGTTTCATTAAAAAGATAAAAAACTGGGGATCTGGATTTTTTAAATGTTAGAATGTGAGAATTGCAGCAGCCATATTGGGTCCAACTGGAAATTATTATACTGTTTATAATTATAGTGAAAACCTTTTTATTTTGAAAATAATTTAGTGTCACTGTGACACCAATAATGAACTTGTTGCAATTGTTACTTTTACTATAGTGGTTTCATGAGCATATCAATAAATAT
This sequence comes from Phalloptychus januarius, assembly GCA_902982915.1. NCBI lineage: Eukaryota > Metazoa > Chordata > Actinopteri > Cyprinodontiformes > Poeciliidae > Phalloptychus > Phalloptychus januarius. The sequence continues at coordinate 36,386,057 of CADWAE010000133.1, forward strand.
CAATTAGTCTAAAAATAGGCTTAAATGCAGTTACTGTTTGTATTTTAGTGATACAAATCCCACTTCTTCAAGAAATAGGTGCCCGATAGAAATCTATTTAAAAACTGGGAGTAACATACAGTCACAGAAAAGTCACAACTAGCCCTTTGTCGTCACTTTTATCATTTTCACAATATATACTACAAAACATTTTGAATCAGAGTCCTTATCGCCCATCCATAGCCCCAACATATTAGTGTAGAATTGTGAAGTAATCCTGAAAGCAATAGTTGGATAAGCAACTGTTTGTTTTAGCTTATTTTAAAACAACTTAAACTGTAAATATTATGAATATGGTCTGTGGTTTAGTATCTCACCATTTTCTGGGCCAAATGGCGAAATGATGTCTGTCGCATCATTTCGCCTGATCAGCAGATTGTGAGTTCACCAGGGAATTCTCAAACATTGATGAGACACAGAAAAGCATTAGAACACACCTTGTTCAATGTTGTTGCACAACTTTTTTTAATCACCAGTGGCCTTTATTTGAAAGTAATCTGACAGGAAGGGAGCAGTGAGAGCAGAGGCACAGAGGACGGGGCACTCGCTCTAACCTCTGCGTCACACAGTTGTTGCACAGCTGAAAGCCTGACGAATAAAATCTAAAAGCTTACCAGTAACCTTTGGTGATCTTGGACTGATCTGAAGAGTAGCAGCTCGGTGAAGCAACATGCACCTCATTTGGCTGAGAAAACAGCTGCAAATTTAACGATTTGAATCTTGTTAATCTGCTAGCATTGCGTCACACAGGAATATAGTTTTTCAATTTGATTCTTGCTTCAAGAATCATCACAAAAGGTTGTGTCTTAAATAGCCATTAGCTAACTAATTTATTTCTTCACTTTTCTCTGTGCATATTTCTTCACATGTCTTCATGAGAAACTGTTAACGACTGAACAAAAGCGTTATTACGGCTTGCCAATATATTCTAGTCCAACAGCACCGGCTCAAAGTTATCAAACACAGATGCTCGCTAGCTGGCTATTTGTGTGCTTTTGATTTGTGCCAATAAATCAAGGACGCATATCGAATATCACACACATACACTTTGCATTATCTCCTCCTGGCACTCTCTGGCACTGGACTGTTTGGCCAGGGAGTCCAGTGTGCCGTCGAGCTGCAGAACAGCTTAGTTGTTTGGAATTAGATGCAGCGTAGAAACAGTTTACATTGAAAACCGCCGTGACTGATGCAGCTTCTCAGAACCTTCCTCTCTCTCTTTCTCCCCAGATGCTGCCATCCATCAATAACACGGGAATCTTGGCCTCGTTTGCCACGAGTGGATTTTTTTGCCGCTCTTCCTCCTTCTTCCTTGTCGTCCTGCTTCCTTCTCAGCCTCTCCTGTCGGGGCGTCTCCTCCACCAACGAGAAGACAAGTCAATCCACACATGCCTGGGATATTCACCATAACAGCATCTCGGCTTGACAGTGTAGCCACCACTGTGGTTGTGGCCATCCGGCGATGAGTTGGAGTTGCTATGAATGAATTTAACAGCTTAAAAAAAACAAGAAGAATGTAATATAACAGAGAAAACCTGCTCCGGTGGATAAAATACTTTTTTAATTCACTTCAATTGTGATTTTTTTTTTTGCATGTAGAGTAAATAGGGTTTAATTTGAGTGTGAGAATGAGATATGTGTGTGTGTGTGCGCGCGCATGTGTGTGTTCTCTGATTGACATTTGTAATTGTGTCTGTTTTCATGCCACTGTTGAGAAGGGAGGAGATAACAGAGCTGTATAGTTTTTGATATGAAAAAAAAAAAGAAAAAGCCTGGACTATATTTTTTTCTTTTTGTGTCATCTATAAAAAAACAGAACATAAGGTGTGTTGCTCGCGTCATGTTTGCTTTCAGCATTTAATGAACAGCTTTTCTGGAGCGAAACCCGTTTGGAGCGGCGTGCAGCTGGACACGTAGAGACACAACCGAGACGCTAAACGTCTCCAGTGCATACAAAAGCGTATTGGAGTTTGGACTCTCCGTGCTCGTTATGAATCATGGAGGAAACACTTTCTGGATGTGAGAATGGGCGCGGTCAAAAATGACGCACCTGGACAGAACAAAGGATCAGAGGGTCACGGAGGGGGGTATGTCTAAAGAGGATTTGTTGTTTAATTTTTCCGGCGTGCATCATAAAGCTACAGGTTGACCACAATGGACTATATTCATTTTCTCCCTTTTCTCTACAATCTATATACTTATGTGAATGTTTCTGAACTCTTGAGAGACGATTCATATACAGTAATAGAACACCTCCATCCTTAATAGAGCTCTGCAGTCCTTTCTAATTGTTTTCCTTTTTTGGGGGGTTGGGAAGTTATTTCTTGAAAATGGACCTGCTTGGATATATGCAAGATATGCTTGGAAAGAGAAGGAAACCAGAATGTACTGTAAAATACTTTTTTCCTTTACTTAAATGTCAGATAAGTTAAAAAAAAAAAAAAAAGAAAGAAAAAAAATGAACATAACGCAAGGGTTAATGTTTATCATTGTATGCCTTCCGATGCCATAATGATCTAGACATGTAGATCTAACATCCTCTTGATCCTTTTTGTATTTTTTCTTTTTTTGGACATTATCATTTTATTTTGTTTTTGTTTTGGTTAAGGAGCTATAGGTACATGTAACTTATGTCATTTATTTATGTCCTTTTATATCTAGTTTGTAAAATAATAGCCTAAAGTGAAGTAAATAAAAGGGGTGCCAAGGTGCATTCTTATTAAAGTAGAAACTATGTGACTGACTCTGTGCCTTTTCTCTGCACGCGTCCTACGGTTCTTCATGCATTCTCATCTAAACACTAGAGACACTAGTAGTTCTCTAAAGACACAATGATCAGCTAAAGATTTCCAACTTTTAGTTTTTAGAAAGTTTTGTTACAATATAGTAGTTAGCTTGGAAGGCATTACTCAAGCAGCCTCAGTTTAGTAAAGACAGAAGAAGCATACCTTAGTGTTAGTTGGAATTTTTTGAACTTCACTTTTAAGTGGGCAGCACAGTAGCCCACCTTGGTGCCTTGCAACAAGAAGGTCCTGGGTTCGATTCCCAGCTCGAGGTCTTCCTGCATGGAATTTGCATGTTCTCCCTGGACTGGCAACCTGTCCAGGGCGTATCCTGCCTCTTGCCCAAATGTCTCGCTGGAGAAAGGCACCAGCAACCCTCCTGACCCCACCAGGGACAAGGGTGTAAGAAAAAATATATATAAAATATACCTGTCTACTATAGTTTTTATAGTGGACAGGTGTATTTGGAATCTATACACTGCATTTCAGGATTTTTCAGTGTTTTTCAGGCAATATCAACTATTCAAAGTACTTTAGAATTACTTTTTCCCAGTGAATGTGGTATAAAATACATCTTTCATACTCATACATACACCAGTACGTAAATATTGGTTGGGAGCTGGAGATTAGAATAAGTCAAGTTGGTATTGTGGATTGGTGGAAAGCAAATCAGATGTATGCTGACATTCACAGTAGTAAGATATACACTTTCTTGATTTATTAACAGTCTACAATTTTTGCCTCAAACGTAATGACATTGTTACGCTTCCAGCCATCTCTAAATGTTTTAATTTTTGGGATGCTGAGGTTAAGTTGGCTGATCATTTGGTTAGATCAGGTGGGACTCACTAGATGACTCCAATTTGAGTCTTCTTTTCTCTGTAAAATTGTCCACTGTCCAAATGATCAGTTCTGCTGAAGTGGGATGAAAATTCAGCCAGTCACCAGTCTGTCTCCATTTTTCACTGAATCACATGCTTCCATTTAGTAAGAGGGAAAATAGCACATCCAGCAATCTACTTTGTTTTTTATGTCTCACACTTACCTGACGTAACTGAAAAGGAAAATAGATTCTCAGAATGATAAAAATGGCCGCTCCATTGGTTATTTGAGGCTCAGCAGATAACATAACTCTGGAAGTCTCAAAGATTGGCCCTAGACTCCTGTGAGGCCTTTAGACAGTTGCTTGTGCCATTTGCTGCTTGACAAAGTGTGTGTGTGTGTGTGTGTGTGTGTGTGTGTGTAATCAGGACAACATCTTCTTCTTGCTCTCATTTCCAGCGGCGATAAAACTCTCATTGCCTTGACTCTTTGATAAAGTTTGGAGGAATGATCGTTACAGTTTAAGAAATAGAGCTCATGTAAACCTTGAGCCAAATTGTGTTATTGTTTTTTTTCACATTCTACGACATCAGCAGTGAAAAGGTTTTAACAAGCATTAAATCCCTGAAGGTTGCAGAGGAAGACGGCTCTCTGCCTCAGAGGAAAAGTATGCCTCCGCTGCATAATGCTGGCAAGCTTATCGTGAAAGTAAAACAGAAGATTGGCCGGGCTGCAATTGATTAATTTCCTCTGTCTGAGAACACCCTTTTCTTATTTTGATAAATTGCGAATGATTAAATTTATAGATGAAAAGTTACTTAATGTTATTCTAAAGAGTGTTCCATGTGTCCATATCAAGTTTCCACACAATCACAAAAATCGTTCTTTTTTATTCAAAAGCATGTAGCATGTATGCATAATATTTTCACATAGAATCACAGAAATAATAGGGGGGGTTCCAATAGGATGCAAACTGTCATTTATTTCTCTCAATTTTCCACAGAAATTGAATGTTCCACACAGAAAAATGCATTGAACCTAAAAACTAAGATAAAACAGCTTACTACAATTTAAACGTCTTTAAATTTTATTTTAGTTTTAAAGACTCACGTTGGTTTTGTGGCTGTAAGCTGATTTTTATCTGAATCAAATGTTAAAATGACTCCAAGGATTGTAAAGGTTTCTGACCAACACAAAAAGTACATGACTCTTAAGTGCAAGGGAAATATCATGTGGTTATTAAAGATGACTTAAAATAAAAACTTGGAAAAGATTTACAGCCCCCTTTACTCTAAAAACCCTGAAAAAAATCCAGATTGTCCAGTTGCCTTCTGAAGAAACTCTATGTGTAATTTAAGCATTGTATGAATCCAGCCTCTGAGGTTTGTTAGCGGAAAACAAAATTGTCGTAAAACCAAGACTCCACAAGGCCCTGAACACAACATCCCAGCAGTGTAACATGTTGATGGCAGCCATCAAGGCTTTTCTTCAGCAGCAACATGTAATCTGTACAGAAATTATGGAAATATGCATGGAGCTAAATAAGAATAATCCTGGAAGAGAACCCATTAGAGACTAAAAAAAGACTTAAGACTGGGATAAGGTTTTGCCTTCCAACACGACAAAAACCCAAATAATACAAGAAAGCGGCAATAAACTGATTTAAATCCAAACATCTTCATATGTTGGAATAGCTCAAAGTCCAGACCTGAATCAAATAAAAAAGGATGAGATTTACAACTTTTCTGACTGAGCTTGTGCTATTTTGAAAAGAAGAATGTCTTTAAAGAAAATCAGTCTCCAAATGAAAAAAGCCTGTAGAAACATTGAAAGACCTATATGTATAAAGCTAAAGGGATCAACAAACATAGTTCAGAACTAGAAAATGTATTAAATGTGCTAACAGAACCAAATTAGGACAAGTTACACAAAGAAAAGTGAGGTGCATTTTTAAATGCCAGAGCGGAGAGAGCAAGATAAAACAATCTTGCTCTCTCCACGATCTTAGAAGTGCAGGATGACCTGGCTACCTGCAGCACTTGGAAAAAAAATCTAACGTAAACTAAGTCAAAGAAAAGTTCAGGTGGCTGTGAATCAGCTGGCATGCTGCTTTTTTCCTCACACAAACAGTATCATGCAAAACCTCATCCAGACAATGTGGCTTGGTAATTGATAAAACACAGATGGTGAGGAAAACAAACAAATCGTTGTGTTTTACAATAGACTTATTAAAGAGGCTTTGAATTTATGATAAAAACTTTGACATACCATCTATTTAACATTTTTTTAACAGATCTTCCTTTTTATTAGGTGTGTTTGTCACTACTAAAACTCACACTCATCAGTCCCAAACACAGCGAGGCTCTGAGTGAAATGCTGACTGATTAGAAATGCAGTCCAGAGGCATGCAGCATGAGATGTTTTTGCCAGCAGTTCCACTGATTACAGCATCTGATCATCTTAAACTCAGAGCGTCTGTCATTTCTCGGCCATGCCAGAATTCTGTTACAAATTCTGTTCGAAGGAGCCCTGCAGCCTGAGGTTACAGTTTCATTTCCACATCCTCAAAGGGACCTAATTCACTGACCGGGATCTTACCTTTACACTAAGCTTGAACCACAATTTACTTTTTTTGCTTTACCTCTGAGGCCAGTTGTTACACTTTGCATATTTGATCATTCATGCAGCTTTCTTGGTCAATCTAGTTTTTCAAATTTTGATTTATTTGAAGAATTGTGGTAAATAATAAAGTAACTGATAAAGGACTTTGCAATTGTATTTTACACCTCGCCGTAGTCATGCACTGCGGCTCACCAAAACTCTCACGGTACGTCCCTCTGCAGCCCGGAGCTCATTGTCCACACTTACGCTGATAATAACACTGATTTACTGGGGTGCTGCAGAACACACAGCAGGTTAAAAAAATCACAGACCAGATCATGAGCAATAGTAGAAAACAACAAAACTAGTATTGATAAACCATCTCTTTTTTCCATTTGACAACATTTCACAAGGAATCACAATAATGCAAATCTTTATCCTTTCTTTCAGGTTCTTAGTTTTTCCTGTCCCCTCATATCTACATAACTCCAGCAAAATGCTGCAGTTTGGGTGTACACACCTCGGTAAAATAAAATTTGTTACGTATAAAAAAAGAAAATAAGATTTTTTTCTAGACTTTTTCCACTTGTAATGCGGGCTACAAGCTGTAAAGTCTAACTGGGAATAATACTGACATATTTTTGGAGGAAAAATTAAAACAAATAAAAACTAATTAAATACTGTGGCTGCATAGGTGTGGAATCTGGCTACAAACTTGTGTTTAATTCCAGGCAGTACACACCTTTTATCACTCCAGGCCTGAATACTTACAGAAAGTTTTGCTTCACCATTTGCTTTTCTTCACATTTACCTACTTGTATCTCAAATTACAGACCACAGAGAGTTCCAGATCATCAGAGAGCGCTCACTGTTAAAAGGTTAGTGGAAGAGTACAAAAGAATATCCATGACTTCCTATGACATTATCAAGAACTTAACCTACCTCCAAAATTGAGGAAAAGGCAAAAGAAAAAACTAATTTGAGAAATTTCCAAAAGGCAATTAAAGTCTCATAAAAAGACACTGCAGTTTATATGACCACACCAGGAACTACAAAATCATGTTTAGCCCTAAATACATCTTTGTTTTGAGCACTAACATTTAATGCAAAGAGTTATTGCAGGTCCCACTAAATTAGTTTCTTTTTAAGGGTCAGACTCCATTGTCAAGTGAAAGCAAACAATCAAACCCGATTACACCCACACTGCTTGGAAGCTCCATGGTTTTGTCAGACAATTTAATTAAACCATAAGGTGAAGTGCTTGCCCTGAGACAGGCTTAAGTCCTGCCGCTCAGAACTGTCACTTCAATCTTTTTGACTAGGTCACTTTGTTTCATAATTAAATTTCTTGATTTCAGATAAACCCTCTCTGTTGGACCTCTAAGCCACTCACCATGGGGCACAACCTTTCACACTTATTTTGTCTTTTGTGTTGTCATTATTGAGTGCATCCTTAAATCCATCCAATATTAAAATCTCTAATCCAACTCCCCCAGTGTTAAGCACAAAAATTGTCTTTTCTTAAAGAATGAGATATGTTTTGGGTTTTTTTTAGGAGAAAAAAGTTGATGTTGTGATGTTCATTTGAAAAATAAGAGGGTAAAAAAAATTGCAAACAATCAAAAAAACCCAACATGACCTGTAAAATGCCTCAGAATATTGATTGGGGGGCTTCCAGTAGAGCTGGTCACATACAAGGTGTAGCGCCTGAGAGGATAGGCCCAAAGCAAAGGGAAAAGGAAGTGAAGCATGCTTGAAATAAAAAAAAACAAGTGTAAAACCTGACAGAACAACAGTAGGTCTAACATGAAACCTCTCTTAGATACTCACCATGTACCAACCAATCAATCCAATACAAATTCAGAACACTGTGTTTGGATCTCCTGAGATGTGATATCATCCACTATAGAATAGCTTTGTCTTAATGGTTGATAATTTAGCTCTATCACTACCTGAACTGTTTGGATTCAGCGTCTATCAGATTTGGTTTCTTGCACTGCTGTATAGTAAAAACATTGCAAAAGAGTGATGCAAAGGTAGGTAATTTTAGCACTTTACAATTTTAATGGGACGGTTAAACCTATTTAGTCTGCTGGGACAAATTATTCAAGTAGTTACTCCAATTTCTGAAATTTCATTCTCATAAACACAACACTGTTTTGTGTCATCTCGTAAGATGGATGTAATGATCCAGATCTTAAAATGTTTTTATAATTTTTTCTGATTTAGAAATACAAATGAAAAATAAAATGCAAAAAAAGTGTTAATCTTCAGTTTTTCATGTAAATACTTGAAATTTATATAGAAGGTTTTCATAGAATGATAATCTCATGTTTAGCTTCACAGTAAAAACAGTGAAGCTAAACCATTTTTAGATTGATAATATGTCATCAGTGTTTACAGAAAATGTTTTATTATTTTAAAATTAGCAGCTGCAGCAAACCTGGACAACCAAGGAGTTTGAGTTGATTTAAGTCCACAGACACTGAAGCAACAGCAAGAACAGTCCTGGGTTAAGCAGATTTTGTAACTTTCACCACTTGCTTTGTGTAGGAGACCTTCCGTCTCTCCAGAAGCAGGATCCTGTCTGATTGTGGGTCTCCAGGGAGAATGTGGAGCTTTATCAACCTAAATACACTAATCTCTCCTCTAGGCCAACGGGAGCTGCAGGGTGGTCTGTTCCCAAATGAACCCAACCGAAGGACGCCTACTTGACCACTCGATCTTCTTATCCTGAACAACTGGCCACACTGCTGGTCCCACCTGATAGACTAACCTTTGACTTTTCTCAAAGCGCATCCGTACGCTGAACAGAACCAAATCAGCACAAGCAAACATACTAATCTCAAAATCAAAACACGTTTTCCTTCCAGCAGATCTCAGAGTGTTAAGGGTTGCGAGGATTTTGCCTCTATTCTTACAAGAAAGGAGAAGGTTAATCAAGCTGGCTTACTCCCTTCTTCCCCCTGACCCCCCCACAGGGTCTGGATGGGAAACTGATGAAGGTTCAGCAGGCTATGAGCTCCGGCAGAAACCTTGTTATCACAGTGAGAACGATCTGAAAGACTGAAATGGACACACAGCGATGTATATATAGAAAGACAAAGGCAGAAAATTGAAAAATAGAAGTAAAAAAAAACTTTTGGAGAACTTTTGAGATCAGGTTATTCAGTTCAAATCTTTTTTTTTTTCTTTATTTAATTTAGAAAGTTGACACTGAAAAGTAATATAAGAAAATGATTGGGTGAACGACATTGAGGGGGAAAAAAGACACATTGTGACATAACAGCTATCCATCATCCGCTGGTTTGATCTCTGGTGAGAAAAAGGAGTGAAGATAAAAGGAGACAAAAAGCTGGGTAATACCATCGAGAGTCAGGCTCAGGGATTTTCTCTGTCCACCATGGCTTTGGCCTTTGGACTGATGACAGCAATCAGATTTACATCAGAGCTCACAGGTGTGCTCCAATGCATGCACACACACACATAAAAGTATGTCTTTCTATCTTCAGATGGACTTCCATTAGTTTTTCATTCATTTCTTTTGCCTAACCTGTAAGCAGCGCATCTTCTGACACGGTCCGGGGTTTGGCCCCATGAGATGCAGGGGGTCCTCATGATGTAGCATTTGTTAGGAAAATGGTCCTTAAAGTGTATCAAATACATGGCCACACACACACCCACACACACACCCCTCACACCCACCCACACACACACACACACACACCCATACATGGCTAAGGCCTCATTCCTTAGTTTTAATCCCCATGTTTCAGCAGGTTGGAGAAAGGAATTAAAATAGCGGCCATATGGGAGGGATTTTAGTACAACACTTTGAGATAAGATCAAAACTGGAAAAGTGCAGTATGTCAAAGCTTAGCGCCTTTCAACAAAAGTATTCCTCCATGTCTCAGACTTGTTTGCTAAAATGAGATATGAGGGTTTATGAAGAAAGATAATGTGGTTTTACGTTTCACATTGCGAATGGATTACAACTTCAACTCCTTGGCCAAAACAAATACCATCCAGACTCAAGATTTGCTTTGGTTTTATTGGGTCATAAAACACTGAACATATTACAGAGTTTTTATGACCAGAGTATATTGCAGGATCACAGCGATTCCATGAAGCTATCCAAAAACATAGTGCAAAATTCTTCAGTTAAAACTTGCAAGTCATAACAATTTGACGGACTGAAGAAATATTGTTTGAGTACTGGTCATTTTGGACCTTCAACAAATTGAGCTTAAATTGCTTCATGAGGTCTTTGAATAGGAAATGGAAATGGTTACAGTGGAGATTTTAATTACATAATATACTAATCCTGGGTAATTTCATACCTGCTTTGGCAGCTAAAAACGTAAAATAATTTTCTTATAATCTACTTTAAGTAAAGTGTTACAGTAGATATGTGCCAGAAACAAGTTGCTTAGACTTATTTTGTTTTGGTCATATTTGAGGTAACATCAGTTGTATTTCTTAAGAGTTGGCTAAGCAATACTAGCCAACTCTTAACCAAAATAAGGGAATATGGTTTATTAAGTAGTAAAGAACATTGGTTCTGGATGGTTTGCTTATAGGAGGGATGAACAACATGCCAATGCTTTGATGCAAAATGGAGGTAAAAATTATAGCAGAGGTAAAGAGCTATGCAAAAGTTTGGGAGACTGGAAGACTGGTGTTCAAACAACGACATAAAAGATTGAGCCGTTTAAGATGCAAGATTAAACAAAGCAAATCAACAAAACCAATGAAAATTAACAAAGATTTCCAAGTCCCCGTTGCGTATTTCCGTTTTATACCTACCCATTACTTAAACCATAGAATATCAGTTGATTTTTCCTTATAATATATAAATAAAAATACTTAACTTTCACATAATCGTTTCTGAAGACTTTGTATGACACCTCTGCTGTTACAAAAGTATCACCAAATATGATGAAACCAAAAGAACTTTAACCATCCCACAGCTGGTAGACATTATTCTATGGAGTCATAAACCACAAGTTCATACGTCATTCTTTTAGTTTATGCATACATCAAGGTTTTAGGCAGGAAGAAAAAACACTTTGGGAATTATCTTCCTAAAGAAAAGTGGCCTCTTTAAAGGAGAGAGAAATAAAAGGTGGTTCAGCATTTTTATGCAGTTTGCATTGAGGTTCTCAACACTCATACTGCTTTCCCAGCCCAAAACAAGTTTAATTCCCATATCGCCTGTGTGGAGAACCAAAGAGTTACTTGCATGCTGGGAATGGCTGAAGTCCCTCAGTGAGCCCAAAAAAGGTCAAAAGCAGGTAGAACATTAAAGCCTTGCTAAATTAAGCCAGATCAGCCAAACCAGAGATCGCATATGGGGATGTGAGGAAGACATATGCCTTTCAGACACTATAAATAAGAGCTTGTGTTCTTCACACAGTTAAAATGAGTTGTGAATAATGAGCATGCAGTGAGAACTTCTAGTAAACTGTTATTTGCTTGCATATTTTTAAAACATTTTCTCTCCTCTGGTCTCAGTGAACTAGCATCGTATTTAAGACATCATCCACTGTCTGAACTCGCCGGGCCCCCGCAGTCCTGGCTCCTGAAGCCCCCTTCGGTGTGAGGAATGGTGGAGCTGGGCTGAGTTCCTCACCCATAGACGACCCCATCGACTGAGCAGCTCTCCACCAGCTAAATGATTGATGCTAGCTTTAGCTAACTAGACTCCTGAGTCCTAAAACAACTAAGGCTGGCTGGCCAGTGGGCTGCGGCCTGTCTGTGTTGGTATGTGTGCGTGTGTTTGGGTGTGTGTGTTATCAGCCCAGGAGACTTTGTACAAATAAATGTGCTGGAAAGAGGCGCAGCGTTTGTGTACATTTGTGAGAAAATGTGCTTGTGGCTATAAAAGTTTAAAATAGCAAGACCTTTTAAGTAGTTTGGAAAATCGTGTAGAGAAGGTGAGAGTTGTTGCATTTCTGTGAGCACAACGAAAATCAGAAGTTTGCATAAATTTGTTTTTATTGATTTAGGCGTTATTTTTGCTCGGTGGAATGATGATACCGGAAACGTGTTCAGTGAGCCTTAAAAACAATTACAACATTGCAGTTCAGATTGCGGACTTTCTATAATGCTCACAGGATAGAAATAACATGTACATAGAAATACAGATGCACACTATTATTTGGTTAATTGGACCTCAGTGTTCCAAGTGAATTACTGCCCTGCTTTAATAATTAATAATTAACTTTTTAAATTAACATCAGTAGTTTTGTCAGGAAGAGTTGACAAAACCCAGCAAGTTATGTCTGAAGTCCGATGACTATGAACAGTTTGGTTAAGCTTCAATCAAAATCAGTTCAAGGGCATTTAGGTTATTATTTGAGTTTGCATGTTTATGTTTTATTATGTCTGGATAACAGAAATTAAATATGATTAATTAAACCTTGTGCATCAAATTAAAAATTATTTAAATTATTTGTTGTACACTCTGGATTTTGAAATGCTTTAATAATTAATGCCCAAATCAAAATGAGATTGTAAACATCACCAGATATGAGCTTATAAGCTCAATTTTTGAGATTTTTCTTCAGTACGTTTACCATAGATGTTGGAGAAATTGTTACATTTAGGACTTTTTTATTTCAATGCAAGACAACGGAGCAGGTCCTGATGGAGACAGGCTTGCATCATAATAAGATTACAGGAAGGCTAACTGGAGAAAATAGATCGTGCTTTGGTTCACTGGTTAGACTGCTAGCTCTTTTTGAACCCCTGACACTAATCGAACTGTCCATTTAGTAGCTATAAAAGCCAAAATGTAAACAAGGAATAGCTAAAATAAGAAGAAGAGTCAAAAGGAAACAAGCTTTAATGTACCTGCACATTTAAAGTCACTTATCATTCCAAGTGACAGTAATGCAGCATGAAATCCACTGAAATGCACCATTCTCCAGAGATTTAAATTTTGGATCAGGTCGCTAACCTTTATTTTCCACTCAGCTCTGTATCCTGTACCCATTTATAACTATAATTGGTATATTTTTACTATCATTAGTGCAGGTCAATGGATCCATCTAGGGAACTTAAGGTTAGACAGTCACCATGGAAACCAGTCTTTCCTCTCATTAAACGGCAATTAAATTGGGTCAAGAAACCTTTCCTAACAAACCACATAGGTCCACTAACTTAAATTTCCTTGTCGTCCAACAGCCACGCTCTGTCTCGTGAGGATTTGTGATATTACCATAATGAAGGAAGCAGCTCAGCAGTGAAATATGAAGGCTTGGTTTGCCCTTAAAGCCCTTGCAGAAACTAGATATTGGGTTAAAGAAATGTGTACTGTGTGCAGGAGAGACAAAGTGATGGAAAAACCTAATGTCCTCAGACCTGAAAACAATATCTCAGCTGCTGCTTTACTTTTGCCCGATGTGGACAAAGACATGTCCAAACCCAACTGGATAAAGACACTTAGTCAACTTTTTGGATCATTCCTTGCACAATGTGTACCTGCAGCACGTCAGTGACAACACAAAGATAAGACATGCTTAGAAAGAACAAAGTCTCTCAGTATTGTGAAATATTTTTAATTTTTCCTCTCTGCTCTTTTTGAAGTCAGGACTCCTGTGGAGCTGAGAGACAGATCCAACACAGTGACAGATGTTCTGTTGGTTTTCAGGTTTGCACTTCATTCGTGCTTCTTCACCAAGCGCTTCAACTTTCCAGCCTCAAAGATTTGTTTGAGTCGGCTCTGAAAATGTTTGACTGGAATTAAGCAGGAATTTTCTCAAGGAAGATACACGATGTAAACCCACATGGACGTGAGAGATCTGAAGTCTTTTTTTTAAAATGGCATCAGTTTTTCTCAGACGTCCCTGTATTCTCTCACCGCCGCCCCTGCTTCTCCTTACTCTATCTCTAGCCTAAATGAAGTGTCTGCGGGGGTAGTTTGAGAGGAGATTAACGTATCCACGGGGGAAAAAAGAGACTAAAGGGAGGAAGACTAAAGGAAACTTGAAGAATCCAGTTCATTTTAAAATAGACATATTGCTTTTTTCCAGGTCTTGCTGAGGGGCACAAAAGCCTTCTGGTTCAACAGATAATACAAGATTTTACCCCTGAAAAAGGTCTGTGTGGGTTTGAAAATAGAACTGAAAAACAACTACAGGTTATCAAACTGTTACAATTCAACTAATTACAAAGAACTTATGCACAATTAACTTGTACAATTTGTACAATTTGCATTCATGAGACAGATCAGTAGTGTTTCATTGTAGCGTTTCAGAAAAACAATACAGGTCACCAAGTTTGGTGTAAATAAAATTTGTGGTCAGCTCCCTTTACTCTGGTACCCTTAAGTAAAGAAAAACTACTTTAATGATTATCTTAAAAAATCACAGTAAGTAAATAAAATTACAACAAATAAATACATTACACCTCTGTCTAATTTAATCTCAGTACAGAAACAACTGTTTGTTTGAAACAGACCAGAGAAAATCCTGTATGGGTTCAACACAAAGGTAGATGAAGGTAAATACAGAGCAAACCTGAAAGAAAACCTTGTTGAAGAAGCTTTGAGACACAACCAGAGCTACAATGAAACTTACAAAATAATGTGGGCAGCTGAAGAATGTTTAAAACGGTGCACAGCTTTAAGAAATCCTTATAAGTGCAACAGAAGTAGTGGACCTAAGAAGTATCAACTCAAAATGAATTAATTTAAACAGATTTGTGAAAAGAATTACTTTAATCCCACTTCACAATTAAAACTTTGTGTTGGTGTCTTTCATAACATTACAGGGAAATAGGTTGAAGTTTTTTTGTTACAATGTTACAAAATAGATACTAACACTTTTGTTAAGGACCGAGTCCAGTCAGTGCAAAACTTACAAAGTCGAGGATAAAAAATAACTTTTAAAGTGAAAGTAGGAGTTCCTTCAGCATGCACACTTACTGAAGCCATCAGAGTAAATCAAGCAGGAGGTGTGACAGACGATCCTTCAATTCACTCAGGTCGCAGTGTGCTACCTAAAATGGAAAGTCAGCAACTGACCTTTAATGTGATACGGCACCGGCGATTCACCGAAGAAAGGTTGGAGTAGAACGGGCGCTGTGTGACTGCATGCGTGTGTGTGTGTGTGATGAATTATGGCCAGCTCTTCTGGCGACATTTGGGAAGTTGAGAGGCAAGGCCTGGTGGATTAAAACAACTTGCCTCTGTGAGCACTCTCAAGGAAGGCTTTAAAAAGTTTCAGTGTCTGCAAAAGAGCAAAAAATACCCAACAGTTTTAAAAGCAGCAACTTTAAAATCATCCAAGGAAAGACAAATAAAGAACACGAACCACAAGAACAATAAAATGTGAAAAATAAAACATGACTTTGGAAGTCGAACCCTGAGAAAGCAAACTGTGGCTTTGTGGGCTAACAGCTGGTTTGAAGCTCTGAACCTTCACATACACTCTTCCTCTGGCGATTTCTAACAGGTCGCAACCTCTCTGACCTCTAACCAAGGTGCCTGCTACATTTGAATACCTGCATCTGACAACCGGGGAAACTGGACCAGTCATGGTGAATGGAAAGGAAAGGAAAAGAAATCTGACGACATTCCAACCAGGAGTCGAGAAATTCCAGGGACGACTTTTAGAGTAAAAATACATCCATGATTGTTTAAATGCACTTTATGAAACCCATTCAACTGAAATGAAGTCAAATGAAGATACGGCGGAAAAAAGTGTGAAGTAATAACATTTATGCGTTTATGATAAATTTGTGTTACTATGAGAAACTAAATTTGAGTAATATTCTTGAAGTCTACTTCCTAAAGCAAGTAATTCTGAAGGCCTAATATAATTATGCACAACCAAACTCCAGCAAGAAGACAATGAAGAATTCATCTAACCGTATAAATCTATAGTCTGCTCAGATAATACAGTCCAACATGCTAAATAAATTGTGGAGATAGTTTTTCTGCATTCACATGACCAAACTTATTGTTTGAGTCCATTTTTGCACAGACAACCAATATTTTCAAACAGCATGGGGAAATGGGACTTAATGTTTTCAACTTTAGAAAAGAAACATCTCAGTGTGACTTGAAATGTGCACAATACACTACACTACTGCACTGCAATATCTTTGAAATTCACAAAAAAATCCCTTTTTTAGTTACATTTTATAATTAAAAAGATATAGTAGAAAAAATATTTACATTTTTCCCTTTTCATAGTATCAACAAGAAAACATTGTCTGCTGTTAATGCTTGTTCCACTCTTTTTATGTCGGGTAATGCGAAGATCGACCTTTTTTATTCGTGTGTCCCTTTTATGAACAGATTCATCAAAACTAACCAAATCTTGTGTTTTGCTTATGTATTTTTCTGAGAGCGAGAAAAGTTGTGTCAGTAAACAGGATCATTCTGGGTCTCAGTGTAAAACACAGAGCTGCATATGGAGACAGTGAAAGGAGGAGCTGCTTATCCGAGATATCATTTGTGTCGATTGAAGTGAACGTCTATCGATTTACATCCAGCACCGCTGTGGGCCACAGTGAGACCTCATGCATAATTCATAAAGAACCATAAATACAGATGCTGGGCTCGTCAGCAGAGCACATTCTCAGCACTTCTGGTTGCTCACTACCGCTAGTTAGCCGAGGAAGTGCTTAGATGAAGGGATGAAGAAAAAGAGGAGATGGAATTAAGATGATAAAACGGTGTTCTCATTTTTCCAGTGACTGGTAATTTATTCCCCCCCCCCCCCATTTAATTTGGATTTGTAAGCTGCCTTTGAGAAATAAAGCTGCTATGGGCCTCCTTGATAACTTTTTCAAGAGTGCTGAAATCTAATCTTATTTGAAGTTGGACAAAATAGTTGTTGAGGCCATCAGTTCAGCCGCTGCTGCTTTGATGACCTGGTGGATTTACGTGAGCCGTAAACTGGCCACTCGCCTTTTATTCTTTTCACCTCGCCTTTACGACGTTGAAGGGATCGGGAGACTGAGTTATGGGCTTTGTTTGGGACAGAAGGAAAATAAAAACGAAATACACCTGAACTGTTTCAGAGTCGACAAGAAGGATTGTATGCTTTCCATGTCTTGCGAATTTATGGGGGGCCAGTGAGGAACAGAGGCGGCCCAGGGTTGTATGAGGCCTTAAGCAGAATTTGATTGGAAGCCCCATTTCTAGTTAGACTCATCACCCTCCAGCCACAACAGCAATAATTACATCTCTGGAGATGCGCTGATCAAAATTCTGTGGAGGATTTCCATTTCTGGGTAAAGCGAGGGCCTGCTTCTCGTTTCTCTTTACCAGACAAAAGTATCGGTAGTTAAAGAGTTTTCTATAGCCTTCCAGCTTTGAACAAAAAAGTGAAGCTGTTCACTTCTGAACTTCTGAACTGAATTCTGTGCTAAATATCACAGAATTTAGCATCCTCTTTTAACAAATAGAATGGGAAGCGTGACTAAAACAGAAGTTTTAAATTCTCAGGTGAATGTTGATCTTTATTTTAACTCTGCATTTAAAAATGATAAATAGATCTGAATTTTTAGTGTGAAACTAGTTGATGAAAATCTGTGAATTCCGGTCATTAACATTTGAAGTGTTAGTTTTGTGCGTGCTTTTTACAACATTTCTCTTTTTACTTTTTATTTTCATACTATGAGTTTCATGCACACCATTTATTACCTATGCATTACTTCCATTCTGTACGTATAAATAAGCCATGTTGTGCTTATGTACTATAAATTATATGCATCAGCTTATCGCCAGTTGCAGTAAAGTATTTTCAGGCACTTTGCTGATAATTGGTCAGAAAATGCTCGACTCTCACACATAATTGGGTATTATTACCTGAAATGTTTTGCACATATTTCTGTTTGGCTTTTATCCACATTTGGAACAGCTTGCTCATGAAATATAACTTAACGTCAGCCAAGATCAAACCTAAATTACCACAACCTTCTGATGGTAGATATTTATGACACTCAAAAACCAACATTTCTTTGCAGAAGCCTGCATAGCTTAGAGACAGCTCCTCTAAATTATCAGTCATATGAAATATCCCTTTGGAACAATTCTGTTCCTGGACTAACTTCTGTTTCTGTATATTAAAACTTTGTACAGAATAAAATAAGTAGTGCATAAATAGCTCTCCCATAAAACAGAGAAAAATAACAATTGCATTTTATATATTCCATGTATATTGCACATGGCTCTCATCAAGAAAGTGCTGCGTTTATCAGTGTTATGACACAGCTGTAAAAACTGTCTGAATCTGTCCGTAGTGTGACCTCCATTCTCTGTGTCTGTGACCCAAAGGTAACGCCTTAAAGCAGCCGCTGTCCTGGGGGAAATCTTCATGCCTTCCTAGAACAGAGAGTTCTACAGAGGAAAGCGGGAAATAAGGTTTCTTCCTACTGCAAGCAATATTAACAGTTTGAAATGACGTAGCCAAAGTCCCAAATTTAACTTGATGGAGAAACAGTTGAGGGAACTAAAGATGGACCTGGTTACTATAGATAAAGCATCAAAGCACAAGTGGAGCCTTGCAAAAAGCTGGTCTGCAGTGTTAAGAAAAGCTTTGTTTGTTTGGATGAAGTGGAATAAAGATTAAATCTCTCATACTTCAGGGAAGATCTGAAGAAATTATTGGATTTTTTTGGTGGCTGGCTGCATGATGGCTACATGACTGATTCTGAGAAATTGGAAAAGTCCCACAAGCCTCAGACCGTAGAATGGAAAAAGCTCATGACAGAGTGTGCTTCATTTGAACTATTTACAGCTAAGATAAACATCTAGGTAAAAATAAAACAAATATGGCATCAGTTCATGACATTTTTTTTTTCATTATAAGGGAGAGAGCTCATTGTACATCTGTATGTCTGGGACCGGCTTTCGTATGTCTGATATGATAAAAACAATTCAATAACATTTCAAATGAATCCCCCAAAACAGTAGAATTTACTCTCAATATGTAGAAGGCCCTTTATAGTTACTTATTAGCAAGCTAATTGATGATTAAACAGTGCTGTGTAATCTCAAGGCCCTCTCATTCGCTCCATTTGTCTGCGCGCCTCATAAACATCCTGCTGCTGTATAATGATGACTACATATAAAAGTCTTCTAATAGCTTTCTCTGTGTTTATTTGTGTACAGCAGAGTTTGCAGCAGAGTTTGTGAGATCTGGATCCATGTTTCCACTCAGGATACTTGAAACACCCAATACTGATATTACTGCCAGGGCTGAATAGGACCGCATTAGAATCAGGCCTTGTTATATTTATTTTTTGTATTGTATTGGTGGCCTGTTTAATTGTAATTTCATTGTTTTGGATTAAATGGGTCCTTCTGAAGGCCCAGGTACCAAACACCTGACCCACCACTGGTATCCTGTGAGAAGTCAAACTATCAGGAAACATAAATCGAAGTTTAGGCTGAAGCATTTCTTATTTTACTTGTTTTAGATCGAGTTATCTTTTTATACAGAATATTTCGACAGAAAAACAAAGTTGACAAAACTTTTGTACATTTAATTTTCACATCCGCTGTGATAGATTTGATCTATCACAGCGGATGATAGATAAAATAAGATAATAGGCACATGCTTTTGGCTGTCTTTGGCTGCGAATGTCTTTGTTATTGTTTTTTTTTTTTACAAATTACCTTTATAGAGCAAAATGAATAAAGTGAAATGCTTCTGAACTTTACAAGACAGAAACAGGGGAAGGAATTTGCTAGTTCTCGATAAAGATTTGTCAAACAAAAACAGATATGGACAGAGGACTCTCCTCTTCTGCACAATACACACTCTGTTTGCCTCTGTAGCGAACAAGCGCTGCCTAATCACTTGAAATACACACCGCTCCATTCCTCCAAGCAGCGTGTTTCCTTTAGACACTAAATCTCTCCACCACTCAGGTTATCACCTCACAATGACTCCTTCTCATCATCTTTCTCTACAAGATCGCTGCCCCACCTCCACAGCCCAAAAGCGCATATATTCCTGCACAAAAAAAAGAACAAACCTTCATTTCAGCCCCGCTCCTCTCCACCATTAAGCAGTAAACGGCTGTTCTGTCCTTGAACATGAAAGTATGAGCGAGCCGGAGAGGTGTAGGAGGAGAGAGACGGTCGGAGAAGGAAAGCAAGGTATAAGAAAGAGCTTTTTCATAATGACAGTCAGCTTAATGAAAAAGCAGTTTGGGCTCGTATATCTGCTGTTCCCCAGCCTCCCCATTGTCTCCGAGCCAAGGAGAGTCAGTGCCTGGTCAGGCCACACCGAGGAACGTCAGGTTAGGATGGGAAAGGCCAAAGCGGGTTGGGGGAGAGGTGGGAGGAAAGTAGGGGAGAGGCGGGGGGCACAGTTTGAGCTATAGCGAGGGAGGGTCAGGAAGGGATTGGCCTTGAGTGCGGTACACTCTGGGATATCAATCCTCCAAGACGGCGCGGGAAGGACATCAGTCAGTGGAGCTGCAAACCGCAGAATGCAACGCATCAAATGCACAGTTACACACAAACTGGACTCTGTGCACTAACACAAATCTTTCCTCTTTTTTTCCCTCTTCCCCTGTAGCAGCGTCAGATCTCTGCCCAACTCTCAGCTTTTTCCATCAACTGGTTCTGAGAACAAACACATATTGCCTAATTAACAGCAAACAAAGAAGTCGTCGGTACCAGTGGAGTGCTTGCACAAGTCCTAAGCTCATTTTCTTCAACATCACCGCAGTGTGACTGCACAACTCTGATGCACGAGGTTTTTGGTCCTGCTGCAGAGTGAATGATGCGGTCAATATAGTTCAACAGCATGTGAAACAGCCTACGTGGCTGCCACTCTGACGGGCTCATGTGATGAGCTACACGGATGAACTGGGCCAAGGGTATCTGCTTCAGTCGCATTTACACAAGGGAGCCTCTATCCACAGAAGAGCAAAAGTAGTTCTAGGCCAAGAAAGTTGACTGTGTGCGCAAGAAACAAGAGACAAAGACAGCATTAGTCCACATAAATGAAACCTGGGAAGATATAGGAGCATTTCTGTCAATAAGATGTGCATTTATGAGAGAGTGGGAATGTCAGTGTCTCACATAAAAAAAAATAAAAATAAAAAAAAACAATGACAAACCTGAGGTGATGTAATCAGAGCCGTAACCAGAAATCCAGTGGCCATGTTTAAACCATCTTGGGGAACTCACCATTACTTGACCAGCATCTCCAGTCCATATTTTTCCTCTTATTAGTGAAAGTTAATAAGTAATGTTAACCTGTATATTGAGAAAACAGGCAGACTTTTAGCTGAAACTGTGTGTTGGTTCAGTTTTCATCTCTCCCTCACCTTCTTTTCTTTCCTTGTTTATTTTCCTGATGTCCCTTTTTTGTAGGAAACATGTTACTTTTTCCTGCCCTCTTCCCCCTTAGTTGTTGAATCTCTCTGTATGTAACTTAGTCAAACTGAACTGTAATTCTGTACCCTTCATCTTCCCGGCCTGATGCCACAGGACAGTGCATTTCTCTTCAATTTTCAAGCTCCAAGGACTATCATTGAATCAGCTCAGAGCAAAAAAATACAGTTGTGCTAAAGCAAAATTTCAGGCAGTTCGACCATTTAATTATTTAACGTTAATGTCTAAACGAGGAGGCGAGGATTGATTGTTTATCTGTTACTGTATAGCCTTGAATATGTTATCTGCAGCAGTGTTTGTGGGCCAGCAGTGCAGAGAGGTAAAGTGAGAAGCAGCAGACAGGTACGTCTGGAATGCTGGAATGGAAATCGAATCTGCCCTCCTTTGTTCTCAATATCTCACTCCTCCACGCTTTTTTGCTTCTCAAAAGTGTGATTGTGCACGAATTACCAAACCACCTTACGCCCACTTAAATGGCAATCCACTCATGAATACATTTTGATGGGTTTTTTTTGTTTTGTGTTTTTTTGCTCGTCATTGAAAAGGCTGCATTTCATGTAAAGAGCCGTGGTAAATAAACGATTATCAAATCGTGTAATGCTTTCTTGTATAAATCTTATTTGACTTGTATAATTTTTAAGCAATGGAGAAGCCAAAACAAAATAGGGAATAAGTATGAAGTAAAAAGACACATTTATTTTCAAACTCAAGGGTGTGACATGCATTGCTATTCTGTGACAAACAACAAAAAAAAGATTCATCAATTAGAATTTGTAAAACATTACAACGCAAAGCAAAAGTAAAAGAAGTCTCAGTTTTCCTACTTTTTCCCCTTTGTCCTTTGTAGATACAATCTGACGTTGACACTGCAAGGAAACCAGACCCACTGCTGCCTAAGCTGCCAGAACAGGACACACACAAATGTAATCCCGCCTTCCTACTCTGAGGTCCAAAGTATTTTTGCATGATTTGGAGGGGAAGTTAGATGGATAGATATTGGCTGACTGGAAAATTGGACTCCAACTCAAGAGTTTTGAGCTGTATGAAATAAATCTAGATCTGGGCGCTCCAAAAAAGTGCTTTTTAAAACATTTTTCACAAAAGCAGTGATTTTACAAAGTCAATATGCTCTAAAGCACAGGGGAGTTGTTTTTTTTGACGTAATATTTCCGCTTTAAAGTGGAACTGAAAAAAAAAGATAATGTAGGGCAGGTGTTGTCTACGTCTTTTAACCATAACAATCATTTTTCCACAGTAAAAAAAAGCCGCTATTGTAACTTTAAACCCCAGCAGGTTATGGAGACCTGCTTAGTTTGAATTCAGGTGCAGAACTCCAAATCCCTGTTCCACCTCAGAGAATTCCCTGTAAACACAGGTGGAAGGGAACAGGAACAGAACTCTCGGAGACATCGGACATGAATGTGGCCAAACGCCCCTACTGAACCGCGTTTGTGAATGCCGTACCAATATTCAGGAGTAAATATGACCTACAGCTTAACTCTGAGTTCTAACATTTACTTTACGTTGAAAGCGTTGAAGATTCAGAACCAGCCTTGTCTGATCAGATTTCAGCAGGAGAACCACAATAGAATCAAAAAAGGCTCAGACGGTTTCCCATCTCCATTTCTCTCAGCTGGAAGAGAAGTTGGTTCCTTCTCTAACAGCAATTAAACCTGACAAAAAAAATTGCAATAATAATCTGGAAGATTTGGTAAAGGCTTTGGATGTTTGCAATTTACCTACTTTGAACTATTTAAGGAACCAGGTTAGATGTAAATCAAAAATCTCAAAAAATGTTGACCAGTCCAGTCCGACCTACAAACCCTGTTTGATTGATACAAAGATTCTCTTTGTTTCTCCACCACGGGCTGCTCATATTTTATGATTTTCTCTCTGAAATAAAGCTCTTTTTCCAACCTTGCGCCAGCTACACTTAAACATGCTGAACAGACATATTTTAAAAACTATTCTAAAACTATTTTTGGGTGAGGAGTCATCATAAGGGTCTGGCCAGCCAATGAGAAGTAGACTTGGAGTAATGTGAGAGTTACACAATCAGTGAATAATAGACTCCATTATTTCTCTTAAGGATATTTTCTTTAAACAGACTGTTTAGTTTCATAAAGATTAACAATCTTTTCCTCCAACCAAAATATGAACTCACTGGTTCTACGATGATTTTTAGTCAAAGTTTCAAACATGTAATTACTTTATTGAACAATTTCTAAATGAGCAAGACAAGGTTTTTAATGAAAGAAGAACTTCCCGCCACCTGTGAGAATAAGCAGCTGGTTGCTTTAACCAAACCTCTGCATCTGCAAGGACACTTTGAACAATGTTGAAGGATTGCTGCTCTTGAAGGTTCCCATCTGATTAAGGGAGGCCTCGCAACACAAGATTAAATTCTCCTTTTATTTAATCTCCCTCACTCTCTTTTATCTCTTCATGAATGTCAGCAATAACTTTTTCATGCACATAGGAGCCCATTTATTAATAGCACTGAATTTCAGCCTGGGCCTTTGCCCCTGAAGTGAGCTCTGAAAGCGTAGGAGTGCAGTAATATGCAAGTGCACAATAATAAACAGGGAATGTGTCTGAGGGTTGACGTGGCACTGCTGACCCCGAAACCTAAATGTGTGATAAGATGTAATGAATTTCTGTGGCCTGACATAAAACATACAACATTGACTTAGTGTTTACACTGCAGTGGAATGCCAGATACCCAGAGCCACACCCCTTCTGCCAGCACCACCCCCGCCCCTCCGACCGCCGTCTCACACTGACACCTTCACCCCAATAGAAGTTTTAAATCCGCCGCATTTTATTTTGAATTTTTACCGGGCTGTTAAAGTGAGGACAAGGTGTCTGGGCATGTGCATACATATTGGAGACCGTTTTGTGCCGTGCATACGGCAAATAGCTGTGATTCTTTCCTTTGTCCTTTCATCTGGTCGTTATCTTTATTGTCTCTGAATTTATTCATTTGTGAGTCGACCTTCAGGACTAACTTTATGTAATTGTTCCCTTGTGCCAGGATTGATAACTGGATTATGGGCTCAGCACTGAGTACACAAAGGCTTCTTTGATAAACGCAACACAGACAGAAAAAGGAGGCCTGCAGTGGAAACTGGGCCTCGCTGAAACCGCTGTGGATTACTAAATAAAAGAGCTATAAAACTCAGCCCTTTGGCTCTCACAGGGGAAAGCTTACACTAACACACAGCGGTAATGATTTTAATACCTATGTTCAGAGCAAAGGACCACACGCTGTAAATTACCAACCCTCCTCATGGTGAGATACTCCCCCAACTAGCATTTCATCCATTTTTCTACTCTCTCAAGAAAAATATCCACAATTATCTCCTCTTTTTAGGAAAAAAACAATCCCTTTTGCATTTTTCTTTCTTTCAAATTATTGGAACAGCATAAGAATTCCTTATTTTAATCATCTTCAATGGAGTCATCTGTGGAATGATCTACACTTGGACTTCCTGGATTATTGTCGACAGGGATCCTTTTGTCTCTGCTGATCAATAGCAGGCCTGTGAAAATTAAATGAGCCACGCTGGCATGCAGTGAGTCATGTCAAGTACATTTCAGACGCCTCCAAGTTGTGTTCTACTGGTTGGCAATTTTGCCAAAATATGATAAGAAACAAAAGCATAAGAGCGGAAAGTATGTCTCGACATCTGTTCACTGTTAGCGGGAGAGTAATATCAGGACCCCTCCTCTGCATTGGACATGATTTCTGAGCCAGGTTTGCTCCATTGGAAATGTTTTGGAGGGATTTTTCAGTGTTTTCATTGGCTAACTTTCCTAAGATCCATGCAGTGCCACGTTTCCTGGCACCACTAGTAAAGAAGTGTTAAAAGCCTTAAAACAAGTTCAAATCAATGGATAACTCACAGAAATCTACGTGGCAAACAATTTTTTGGTTCGTCTGCTACCAATTCTTCAACCAGCCTCATTGTCTTCAAATGAGAGCAAAATTTCTCAAGGCTGGAGACTACAGAGAGATCTTTGACCGACCCCACCAGATCTTCCAGTGAACTCTTTTCTTCAGCTCACCACACAGGTTTTCAGAAGGATTCCAGTCTGGGGATGAAATGCAGGCAGAGAAAGTTTGGCTTTATGTTTGGTGAACTATTTCTTGTTTGACTTAATGTAAAGTTAGGAATCATTTTCCAATCTTCAGTTTAATATATTTATCAAAGGGTTTTCATTATAAAAATATACAAACATACCAAAATTACCAATGAGTAAGAGAAAATAAACCAATATATATTGCTATATAATCCCAGATCAACTGGGATGGTGCAGTGGAATTTAACTGAAACATTGGGAAATCCCTTCACTGGATTCTGACAAGTCAAACCGGATATTCTGAAGCAGGAAAAAAATAAGGACAAATAGACGTTAACAGACACAAACCAGATGGTTTCTGCATTTCCAATTTTTCTGCTGTGGATTGTGGGTGCCATATGTGTCTGTTGTGTGCAAAGCAGACTCTGCTTTTATTGGAGGACAATGTAATCTTTTCTACATCTGTCAGGGTTCTTTGCTGCAGATATGAAGTGCTGACAGCCTCAGTTGTTTTTTAACGTTCTCTAACTTGTGGCTCTAAGACTGAGAAAACCAAAAATGAACAGGAATCTAGAATGGCTTAAAGATTCAACAGTGAAGGAACAGCTGTGGATCACTGTGCTGAAAGATGATGGTAAAAACCTACAAAACTAACATTAAGCTCTTCAGCCTCAAATCAGAACAAGGTGGAAAGCAACCAGTCTGCTTTTTAGGTCAGTTAATAACTTTTTAATGTTGTAGTGTTCAGGATGTTTTTTAAAGCACATTGTTCATGCACATTTTATTTTCTGTGTACAGTTTTGAGGACAAAGTTTTTATTACATTGCTTTATTGGATTGTGGTTGCAAAGATTCATCCTGCACAGCATCACATTTTGATTTTCTGCTGTAGATCTACTATGCTTGGTGTCATTGTCCTGTTGGTGATCCATCTGCCTTATACAATATGTTCTCAAATGCTTTGTTTTAGAGAAGTTCATATTCAATTCATTGATTTACAATCTATCATTTCCCCATCTTGTGGTTGTGAAGTTGGTGTGCTTGGTTTTCAACAATTTGCATTATTATTCTCATCTGCCCAAACGACATTGTCCCATTAGTCTTTATTTAGAAATAGATCTAATATTGCAAACCTAGACTTTGCTGCCATTTGCCTTTTAAAAGAAAGGTGCCGTCTCTTGGCAATTGCACCAAGCAAGCCATCTTTTCATTGTGCTCAAAGGTGCAACAGGTCCAGTTGGAATTATTCTCCAGTTCATTCTGAAGGGTCCCAGTTTGCATACACTTAAGGACTATATTGTACCACATTCCTATTCGTTCCAGAACAGCAAATTGATCAAAATTACTGATCAATTATTAACAATTTGAGTATGGTGGGTGGAAGGAGCAAGTGTAGTCTTAAATTTTCCCATGGTTATTAATAGGAGCATCAACAAAAAAGGAAAACTAAATCTGTTGCAAACATGAAAATGGTGTAAAGGTTCATAAAGCAGTTTTAAGATGTCATAGATTCTTTTGGTTTGGTTTCTGCTCTCACCTGCAGTTAAGATACCAACTGTTCATCTCCACAAGGTTCCTTTAGCAATGTGCAACTTAGCCATTGCCCTTAATGGAGAGCCTGATTTTACTGTCCTTTGAAGCTTTCTAACACACAAATTCACCCAGCAACTCATGCAATCCAACAACGCTCTCTGTGCAGCTGTCCTCTGGCTATATCTGTCCACAGTGGTTTATAGCAGGAGCATGGCACCTCATTAGTGGACAGCGATTGCTGCACCTCCTTCCATACTTCACATCTTCCATCGCTCCCCACTTTGCCTTGCCCTCACCCTGAACCTGTCCTGAGGGGGGAGATGGGGAAAGAGCGAGGAGGAGGGAAATAGTCAGATAATTTTTCCTGCCTCAAAAAATGAGCAATGTGTACCTTTTCAATCTGGGTGGGTGATGTTCTTTTGGGGTTGTGATGATGAAGTGTTTGCTGAGAGCGCCTCACAGCAGAAAATCCCACAGTGAGTCCTGTCAGAAACTTGTTAATCCCCTGTGATGGTCGCTGTGACGACTGCGTCTGTGTTGGTCTCGGTCGGGGGTTTGCTTTAGACATGCACGCATATTCACATCTCTGAAATGATTCACAGGCTGCTGAAGAATATACACCCCACAGAGAATGGAGAGAAACAAAAAAAAAAACTCTAGGCCATGAAATACTAGATCAGCTGAGTTTTCTGTTTTCAGTCACATTCTTCCGACAAAACACTTATCTGTCCCATCTCGCCTACCTTTTTGAGCAGGACTCAGCTTTTTTTCATGTCTGTTGTCCTTTAACATGGTCGGCCCTAGTAGGCTGGGTCCTGCCAGCATCAATTTCTGATTGGCTGGAGGGCAGAGTATGTGGAAGTGGCACAGGTGCAAAACATTACTCCTCCTAATCAGAGCCAATTAGAAACAGGTGTGAGCACAGTACAAGCAGGGAAGGTGACTTTTGAGACAGGAGAAGAGCAGATCCTGAGGTCAGGGACCCTGTTACATGCACAAGAGACGGGGTGCTTTATGTAGTGAAGCAGGACATTTTAATAAGAGTTGGAGCCAACTTCAGGTACAACTGTAAGTCTTTGTTTGTTGCTCTGCCTTATATACGAGCAGCTAGAGGCTAGTAATTATGGCGATTAGCTGGTAAATCATAAAAAAATATATATGCATGTCTTTTTCATTATCTATCTTCGCACCTTTTAACTGTAGGGTACTGCATGAGTTCTTTTCCTCTTGTGGTTTTTTTAGCTTCTACTTGTGTTTTGTGGTTGGAGTATTTTAGATTTTGTTTCAGCTGCCGAGACTTCAGAACTCAGGCTGCCTTCTGGAGAGTCTGCTCAGCAGCTGTTGGCCTTCATATTGAAGTCTTTCAAAACAACCACAACAAAAAAACAAATCTATGTTTTTACTATTACAGTAGCATATTTTTCTGACATACATAAAGCAATCCACTTCTTTCTGGTGTGTAGGATTTGGTTGGATCTGCTCATTGCCTCATCTAATTTAAGACAGTGACATTTATCAATGTAATAGTGCAGCTAAAACAATAGGGGTTTTTTTCAGTTGTATACATATAAACCCACCCTTTTATATGTGAATTGTGTTTTGAGCTGTTTCAACAGACTTTGTGCACTTCACCTAATTTTTCATTGCTTTGAAATAACTATGCTATGTGCTTTTAGCCACTTGCTAGTCTTGATAAGGACCCATTTTTATCTTGCAACCTTGACAAGATAAACATGTAAAGGGAGGTGACATATAAGTAAAATGATAAGTTTGTTCTGGAACTTTAACTGGAATCATGTGCTTTGGTCAGATTTGACAAAGATTTAGCCTTTTTTCCTATAAACCACATGACTAGCTACATAAAAGGAAGGTCAGGATACTGGATATAAAATCAGGTCTCTTCTTTGACAATATGGAGACATCTCCATAAGGGAGCATATAAAAACAACTTGGATGTTATAGTTTCAACCAATGAACATTTGTGGCAGATCACACTTTTTTTTATGGATGTCAGATTAGAACTATGTTGAAAGGCTCTCATAAAAAAAATATGATCCTTCACAGTGATTTAAAGCTGCAATAACTGGAGCTGGAATAACATCATGGCGTTTCTTTTTGCAACTAAATAAGCTTTTATCTTTTAAGTCTGCGTCCTGCTCAATTCTTACTCCAGCAGCATACGATTCGGTTTTGCCAAACTTACAAGGAAGTCAGGCTGGCGCCGTGACTTCACGTTTCATATGAGATTACTTCAACCAGCCTTTGTCACTGCAGATATTTTGACTGGTTAGAGCGGAAAGAATCAGGTTGAACTAATGATGTTAACAATGGCTCCGGTAAAGCAACGAATCTATGGCAACTGCAGGAGGTAATGCTGTTAGTTCCGCCTGTGTTTGACATGTCAGGATGACCGCAGAATCAAATTCTGCCTCTGTTATGATTTTTTTATGTTGAAGATGTAGATAAACTGCAGTATGTTTCCTCTTACCAGTGACAGCCTACAAGGACTCGCATGTTCAGAAAGCACATGATAACTAAGTTATGATGCACATAAATGTGTTTCTATGGGATGTGGGCTGGGTCAATTATAGCTGATGTTTTACAATCTGTCATGAAAGCTCCATTAACTGGAAGATTCATTCAGTTCTTTATAGGTGGACTCCTAATGTTGGGAAAGACTTACGAAGTACAATTTAGGCTAAAGAGTCGACAAGAACTGTTAAAGACTGGCCTAAAGTCGAAAGATTTTATGCCACCCCCTCGTAATAAATATATTGTCATGGTTGTGCTTAGCTGAGTGCATTTGTGTGATCATTACACTTAGGCAATATTTATACCCTAATCAGTGCTGTGCCAGAATGTCCATTTGCCTTGCTGCTGAGTTACAGCATGGCTAATGGTTTTCCGCAATTAAAAAAAAAAAAAAAAAAAACTTAAATATGTATCTTTGCACCAGAAAAAATCAAGTTCAAGACAAATTGTTGGGCTTCATGCTTCCTTCTCACAATCTACTTTTAGAACCGTGGTCCACCCTTCACTAATCCTTTTCTTACATTATTGCATATCTGCAATACATCACAATGGTGTAGAAAGACAAAATAGCTTAGCAAAAACTATGTTTCAGATAATTTGATGTTCAGGCAAGCCTGGATGTTTTGGAAATTTAACATATGTTATTACAAACCAGACTTTGCTCAGTCTCATGCTAAGCTATTCAGATACTAAGTTTGCAGAGATGAAGACTTGGTATCAAGCACTCACCTCTGCATGCTGAGTGCTTGTAGCAATAGCAGGACAGCATTCTGACCCACTTTATTAACTCAGCTAAGATTTCTTCTACCTATTGGAGGCACTCACACGCTGTGTGTTGAGAATTGAACATGCATCCTGAGATAGTCACCCAATCATTAAGGATGAAAACAAAACATAGTGATGTGTAACAAATCAACATACGTTCCAGCACAAACCTGCCATGTTTTTGCAATGGAGAAAATACTTTGATCTTAGTTGATTTTCTGGCCTATTTATCTCCAAGAGTGATCTTGAAAATATGAGGGCTGTTGAGTCACAACCCTTCAACCTTTTCTTACACCATGAAAACCATTGAAATCCCCTTCAGTGAAAATCCATCTGAAACCGCTGGTTTTATAGAGCCTATATATTCCCGCTTAGTGTTGTAATTCAAATAAATGTGTGGCTCCACGGATGGCAATGTAAAGCTCTTCTTGTGATTTGTCTTTGAATATATTTGTGAGGCTGTATTATCACTTTATTTGTTTTGTATTTATTAGAGCTTCACAGATTGTCCTATATCTGCTCCTGTTGGCTGCTTGTTTATCAGGAAGGTTCACAGAACCTGTGGATGCTCATTATTCATAATCAACTTTTCTGTAGATCACAAGGGTATTTTTTAGTGTTTTGGATAAATTAATCATTGGCCACAGAAGCAGTTCGACCAATTTACCTAAAATACCCTGAATATATGAGATGGAGATTATTTTTTTCTATAACCAGTAAAAGGAGTAAAAGTTTGTCCATTTCTCTTCCATGTGCATGATTCTTCCATTTATTTTTCAATATCTGCAAACAATAAAAGCTACTTCCTTCACTGTAACCTTGGTAATTATATCTTCCTCTTTACAATAAGCCTAATATAAGCTGAAGCTATATGCTTCAACCATTTAAACTGCACATAGTTAAATCTTGTACTGATGAAGCACAGGGGGATGGGGGTGAGGTACACCAGAGACACAAAGAAGAATGAAGTTGCAGCTCAATGCATTCTGACCCATCTAACTTTGCTTGCTGAGTGATGTAGTTATGTTTAGCCCACAAACACAACACAGAGGTAATTCATAAATTGAGTAAAATTTGTATCAGCTGATAGGCTTAATTATATAAAAGAGTTTTATATAATCAGAATCCAAAGTAGGACCTCCTTGCTGCAAGGCAACAGTGCTATTAGCTGTCACAACTGTGCAGACCCAGTTCCTCAGTAAATCTTAGAAAACTTTGCTTCCATTTTAGTACCCTCTTACATTTTTTCCCCAAGACTTTATTTCCAATCACCTCCCAGTAAAATCTGACTTGTCATCACTCAACAGTATCCTGGCCAAAGAGTTAGTTTCTGCAACCTGGCAGGTTAGATATGGTGTGTTCAGGTATGAACATTGACCACCTTCAGTCACTGCCTCATTTCTTGGTTTATATTTAAAAGAAAAATAAAAGTGACTCTGTGCAAAGCATGCACAGTAGTTGTGCAATAACTGAATCAGAGACTTGAATAAACAGAGCAGCTGCCACAACTACACCCGCTGCCAAACACTGGGTTTCACATCAACCTCAGTCCACCACATGTAAGTATCGGTGGGCAAACATATAAACAAGGACAGGGAGTCAAAGACAGAGAAAAATGCAGGAACATAAATGTATGAAATGCATGAAAACATAGGCTTGAAATCTTTAAGAAAAAGTTGAGAGCCAGAAATGTGCTGGATGGAAAAAGGGCAAAGCACAGACAGAGCGGGTAACAATGTGACCTTGTGGCTCACATCTCATTTTATTACAGCAATGTGAGATATAGCAGAAGCTGAACAAATCACTGTCAGACTAGATCCAAACTAAACATGAAACCACATATCCGTCTGACCTTCTGGTAGAACCACTAGAGGAAAACACACACACACACAAATATGTTCTGATCCAAAAGTGAAATGATGTAGCACCAATTTAAAACACCCTTATTTGCTTCACAGAAACAGCACATCTAACTGGAGACAAATACAGATTAGTTAGGAGTGAAAGATGGAGGGTTTTCCCACATTAGAAAAGAGACATGCAGATGGGAGATAATGGGAGGGTAAGGAGGAAGGAGTTGCCTTTGTGATGACATCCGTTTAGATAGTTCCTGAGAAAGGAGTGAGGAACAGGGACTTGGCCGAGCTCCATCTCTGCCTAGCTCCATTCTGATACAAAGATAAGACAGAAAAGTAACTCCGAAGGACCAAAAGCAAGGACACTCTCCCAGTTTCCTGGGGGAATTTGGTCCACTGTGGACGGCTACCAACAGTGGCAGTGAGGTGATGATAGTTTATGGATGGTTAATGTCCTATCCTGTCAGCTTTCTGCTGCACTAGAGGGAGTAGTGGATTTTTACATGTGCATGCTGACAGATTATAATGGGAGCTAAAAGTACCCAGTTTAGTCCATAATTCTTCTGTTGTAATAACATTATTACTAACAAAAGAAACAGCTGTCATGACTATTCTGGGGAACGGGCTCAAACATCTGAGTTTAAAACCATTCTCCCAAAGCTGGCTTTCTTTAGCTTTTTTTTACATATAAAATAATTAAATAAGAATGATAATCATGAATAGAGCTTGTTCACTCTTTTGTCTGTTTCTTGTAATCCAGCAGATGATGCATGCATATCCTGAATAGAAACTTTGCTCTGCAGAAGAATATGCAGGGCGTGCATGGCAGGAGTAAAGGCTTTTTGCAGCAATTTATATTCCTTTTCCAGCAGGTTAAACACTTTAATGCTATATAAATATAATACTTTTAACTTCAGGCCCAGAGACAATGGCATAGGTGCTGCCAGTGATTCTAAAGACAGCGACATGAAGGTCACCAGTGGTGCTGAAATTTATTGGTGTTGGGTACTTAATAGGACTGTTGTAAAAGAATATTTTAGTCATACTCTATAGAATATTTTGCAATTATCAGAGGAATCAAATCTCTCTCTCCTCTATTCCTACCATTTGCCCCAACCACACGAAAAGCTATCTTAAACCACTCACCGCAACAACCCTTATTTCTCTCCCAAACACCATGCAATTCCACACCATGCTGCCAGCACTTCACAACAACTCATAGGCAGAAGTAAGAGCGCTACCCACACAAATAATCATCTGGGCAGAACACGGTGCGCTACTTAATAAAACATAATTTAACGAAGCTTTGAGTCAGATTAATTTTCCTCGAGGAGTTTTAATAATCGAGGTACTTGAATCATTCGAGGAATCGTTTCAGCCTGAGTACTTTATTTATCCTAAACACCCCAGAATTCTTAGCATCCTGTGCTGACTTCTCTAAAGTCGTCATGGAAAGTTTTTCCTTTTAAAAAAATAACCTCCTATGTATACTTCCTCCGCCTCTTAGTCATGTCCACAGTGTAAGCCAGACAGGTCAAACAGGTGTCACACAGTTTTCCTGTGGGGCGGCAGTGGCTCAGGTCAGGCAGGGGGTCAGTCCGCGCCGTCTGTCTCAGTTAATTTGTCATTGTGTCCTTGAGTAAGATGCTTTGTCTGCTGTTGGCGGTCAGACGGCCTGCATACTGAATGGCAGCTTTATTTATGTCAGTCTGTCAGCAGTGGCAACAATGTCACTGACCACCATCAATGTATGAATGGATGAAGGATTGTAATGCCATCTTATTCAATTCCACTAGATCCAAATCTCACTTCATAGCACAGCCTGGGATTCCTTCCATTTAGTTGGATTCCTCCAGTAGAAATTCTACTGGGTTAATGAGCAAACAGAAAGAAAAGGTGTGCGTGTTTACGTTGTTTTAGAATTGTAATCTAAAGATTTAGCTGTGAAAGTGGAGGAAGTAAACAAAACCATTCAGTCCACATCAGTCATGCTTCCAAATATTGAATTAACATTAACAGCTGTCTCGTTTGACTCAGCATTGAACTGGCACATCGCATGCATCACGGGCAAACGTTAGTGATTGGGTAAAGTTTCAAACTTCAGCAGAGTCCATGTCTCCAGAAAGCAATTGTTCCTCAAAAGCTAAGAGTCCAGAACCTTTTATGAAGCAAATAGTACAGAACTGGTTTTTACCAGGCTGGTCATTTACCATTTAATACAGTTTATTTAATCATTATTGATCCACCATAAATTGTTTATAATTGTATAAGTATAACGCATCTATAATACTTAAAGCAACTGTGAATTTAAGTTTGTGCACGTTTCAGAGGGTGTAGTTCCTCTTTTTTATGGGGAATGTTTTCCCCCATCCAACTGTAGTTATAGCTGATGAAATATTCTCTTTTTTTCTTGTACATTTCTACCTGTTTGGATAATTACTTTACCACAACCAACGGAACCAATCCCCTTTGGTGGCAATAGTCAACCCAGATTATTTGCTTCAGCTGATTTATTGGAAAAGTGGCGAATTTGCATTTAGTTTATTCCATCTTAAAGAAAATGAGATGTGCTGTAATAAACATAGACATTAATGTTTTTAACATAGCAGGACTTAAGGCATGTGAGTTTGAGCAAACACTACATAGCTAAGTATAGCTACAGTACAATACCATTCAAAAAGTCATTTGAATCTTTTCTTGGAACCCTCTGACCAAAAATTAGCATGTCTGCTTGGCTAACACGTTTGCATTCCTGCCAAATGGAGTTGGAGCTGAGAAAACCCCCAGATGACAGACTTTAAATGCTTGACAGAATTAATGTTCCATTTTTCACTGCAGACAAAAACCAGGCATTAAAAGGTGTCAGAGTTTTTATGTGAGTTTTTCTTTTGTTTATTTTTAGTAGGAAAAGAGACTACAGTGAATAATTATGCTATGACAGGAGAGCGCTCTTCATACATTGCTGTGTGTTTTGTTTTTTTACTTTGTTGTCACACAGACTTAAATGCTTTAAATGATCACATTTTGGATATCACAGATTGGGATTTTTTTTTTTCCAGATCTGTTTCGCTTTCCATACCAAGACCTGTTGCCACCAGATGTGTTCTCAAGATGAGACAATTGTTTTAATATAACTTGTCTACCAACATAAAGTCAGCTACTAGTTGTCAAAAAGTGACTCATCAACTTAAAGAAATTCAAGAACGTAGGAAGAACAAAGTCACCAACATCTGTCAGTCTGGAAATAGTTGCAAACCATCCCCAAGGCTTTGAGACTTCAGCAAACCACAACGACAGCCATTGTGCACAGAGAAAAGACGAAACAGAACTAATCAAAAGAACAACTCCAGAAACGCATCAAGATCTCATCCAAAAACACTCAGAGCAACATTTAAAGTGACGCACGTCTCATTTCACTTAATTTATGTGTTCATGATAAGATAAGAATATGATTGTAGAAACCTTGCATCCACAGGAGTTACAAGGTCCAAACCATTGCTGACCAAAAGCTACCCAAATGGCATCTCCAATTTGATTTTTTTTAAAAAGACAAAACAAAAAATCTCCTAAACAGTCAAACATGTTGGTAGCAGTGTAATGGTCTGGTCTAGACACTTCAGGACCTGGATGGTTTGTTGCAACTGATGGAGCCATGTATTCTGTTCTCCACCAGAAAATCTTGAAGGAGAATGTTCAACTTTGAAGCACTATGGGATTATGCAGAAGCACAGTGATCTCACACACCTCTTATTGTTAAAAAAAAAAAACTAACGGAGTAGGCTTTTGAGGAGCCTAGTTAAGGCCTGAACTTAAATTCAACTGAGAAGCAGTGGCTTAACTTTAAACAGGCGCTCCATTTTTAAAACCCTTCCAGCTCAACTGTATTAAAACAAAGAAGACCGGGACAAAACTTCTCCATAACAATGCAAAAGACTCAATGCCAGTAATCATAAATGTTTGCTGGCATTTGTTGTAATTTAGAGTTGCACAACCAGTAAATTTAGATTTCATGTTAATTTAGACAACCTTTTCTCATTAGTAATTGAATTTTTCATTTGAAAGATAATAAAATGTATTTGATGATCTGATGGTGCGATGTATATCATTATAAAAAGAGGCCAAAATTGTGCAAAGTTGCAAACCTGTTACATTGAAAATACAACTCGCCACATAAGATTACTTAACAAAACACTTCAGTGCAAGCTTGGCTTTCTTAGTGCAAGTTGCAAACGGCGCCAGAAAAAACAAGCTGATAGCAGTTGGTTAACAAGTAGAGGTTTCTGAATGGATGGCTGGCCTGCAGCGTCGGTCATAGCATGCCAAATGTCTTATCTTAATAAAAGTGTCGAGAAGCGTTTCTCACAGTTTTTTATATATATATATATATTCAGGGTCTTTCAGTGTTGTAAGTAAATTTTGAGGAAAACCAGGGAAGCCAAACAAAGACCTACACAGACTCCATGAGAATGCACAAACTCCCATATTGTCTGTTATCAGTTTTGATCCGTTTCCAGTGGTGACTGTTGTTTGGCAGCCATGTGTGAATATCAGTGTAATTCGGTGGAAATGCTCTTTTGCATGAGGCCACTTCCTGCATGTCAATGTGCATCAAAAGCTTTCCAAGTTCTGTTGTAAAATGGAAACCATTACATGGCCAAGCCTTCATCATTTGTCTCCTGTCTTTTGCGAGACACTCCTCTTTCTCTATTTGTCTTTCTTCTGTCCGTCTCCCCGTCTTTCTGTCTCAGTGTGAGCGTTCACAGGCAGCTCTTGGAGGAAGTGATGCAGTCCTTCTGGGGTGGTCGTTAGCATGCTCAGTGGAGAGGAAGCATTTGGCAGGGGACACGTGAAAACATCAAACATATTGAATCCACAGCACAACCCAGGGGTGCATTATAACGGAGGGGAAAACAAAGCAGTGACAACTGTTACCAAGACAACTGCTTTATTTTCTTTTGGTTAGTTTTAACAGTCTTCTTAGAGGGAGAATCAAATCATTCATGAAGTTGAATTTCTCAAATATCTTCCCATTGTCTGTGAAAGTAAGTGGCTGAGATGCCTACATGCCTCTTTCTGTCCGTCTCTCCCTTTGATCAACTCCAAGACAGATGCACTCAGCATGGCTCTTTGGCACCAGGCCACAATAAAATGCCCCACAAACATTTAACACTGTACCACTGGAGTGTGGAAGATCAGATGGCATACTGCAGCAAACCTTTTTAAACTCACATTATAGAAGTGCACATAATGGTATTCATCTGCTTTTCCATTCTTGGAAAAGTGATCTTGCATAGTTTAAACTATGTAAGATAGTTTAAACTATCTTACATTTATCCATATCAGACAGGAGTACATCTCCATCGTGAGCTCAACACTGTCTTTAATCGCAAATCCACAATAAATCAAGAATGAAAAAAGCCTTTATGTGTTAAAGATTTCAGAGATAATCTAATGGAAATTGTGCAGCTTTAGCGAGATGTTTGCTTCACCTTTTGGTCACCTTTTGGATGATTGCAGACCTACTCATGTCTGAACACTGAACGAGCATTTCAGTCTGGAGGTCATTTTGTCAAAAACAATCACTAGGTTGTTGTATTAAGGCTCTGCTTCATACTCGACAGAGCAATAATTTTAATGACAAATTAGACGAAAAGTCAATTGGTTCTGCATAGATGGTCTTTGAGGAACTTGAGGAAGGGTTGGTTATTTCTATGATATGCCAGAACAACCTCAACTCGAACCAAATTGGGCTGCAGAAACCTAAAGCTCCTTAATGCCTTTGCTGCTGCAGCTGTGTTCTGTGTTGTATCTGATCGCTACTCTGGCGTAAATTACAAGGGTCATGCTGTGCTGCTTAAACGGAACAATCTATGTAAGTCTGATCTCAACCTTTTACATATAGAACCCTTTTATCTTGCATCCTGGTGGGATTGGACTTTTAGCTGGCGAGGAGCGCTGACATCTCCAAACTGAGCGTTCACTAGTTGACTAGAGGAAATTTAAAGGCAAAATGTACATCTCAGGTTGTCAAAGAAAAATGCAGGAATTGCATTTAACTACGGGAAAAGAGGAAGAGAGAGGAAAAGAGAGACTGATCAGTAGTTAAAAGCCTCATAATGCAGTTACACGACTTAACCCTTTACAATCTCTGTGTAATCAGCTCCCAATGATCAGTAAAAAACAGATTTTATATGCTGTGTGCAATATTCCTCCAAAGCACACTTGCCAGTTTAAATTAATAAGCTGTTGTGCCTCTACAAGTCAGTAAAGCTGGAACTGGCAGGAAAAAAAAAACTAATCATGGTTGGCTTTCTTTTTCTGCACAACTGGGAAAGCTAACATGCAGCGCGTCTCTAGGGTTACTTAATATCGCAATATTGAGATTATGGACTTATTTTGATCATTCCCATGGTCCCACTTTGGATTATTTCATGATAATGAACTGCAAATGCAAATAACAACGTAGCATTTGTAGTTAACTGGTAACCTTGGAGAGGCGCAAAACAAACAGTACAAATGAATAAGAAAGTGAGGAGGATGAATGAGGTAAAGATGAAGGAGGAAGGGATGAGTGATGAGGATAAAAAGATGAACGGCTTGGGGTGAGAGAGGATGAGATTGAAAGAATGTGATGAGTTATGAACAGATCAGTAATTAGAGGTAAGGTCAGGTAAGATAGCACATTAACTCCTTTCTAGATGTCTCTCAACGTAAAAAAAAAAAAAATATTCTAAAAGGATATTAAGGGACTCCGACACAGCTCTCTAAAAACCAGGACTTCTTACCTTCACAAGAAAAGGTTCTAAATGTAATCCTGGTCAAGCTGGATCATTGATTTAAATTTAAATACTGCAGAGAAATGAAGGTCCTTACATCCCTTCACATCAGAGCTAGATTAAAATGGTAAATTGCATAAATTCAGGGGTAAAACAGACTGAAGAAGCCGCTAATAAGGTACAAAACAGCTCTGAAAATTAAGTGATTCATTAATAGATTTGTAGTGAGAAAACTTTTCCAGGGAAACAGAAGCAACTGTGTGTGTATGGAAACATACACACAGGAGACACATTTGGAGGTGTGCAAAATTAACCTCAAACTGTCATTAATCACAAACAGCACATTAGTATGGACCTACAGAGAGCACTCGCTGATTAATTAGGTCCTTCTGCAGTAAAATATACAGGTAAACACTAAAGAGCGAGACTGTGGGCGGCAAGCTGGTGGAATAAGAAGAATCATCCTACACACACTGTTCTCCCCAAGGAACCTGGTCAAGGCTAATGCTAATGGGACAAATTATCAACGTCTACTCAAGGCAAACTGCGGCAAAGCCGAGGCTGTTAAGAGCTACGC
Source organism: Phalloptychus januarius (assembly GCA_902982915.1). Classification (NCBI taxonomy): domain Eukaryota; kingdom Metazoa; phylum Chordata; class Actinopteri; order Cyprinodontiformes; family Poeciliidae; genus Phalloptychus; species Phalloptychus januarius. Next base: position 36,425,793 of record CADWAE010000133.1, read on the forward strand.
AATATAAATAACTACATAAGTCGATTTTTAGTTTGCAGATATCAAATTCTAGCTACACAAAGTGGGAGGTTAGTTGCACGTTTTTTGTGAGCAACTGAAGAAACATGGCTGCTTAGAATCCCTGGATCAGGTGTAGCCATCAAGAAAGGCCTACGGGTAAGAATGAGGATACTTATGTATTCACTTGCTAACCAGGAATGCATAAGTTATTTACAGATTCTAAGAAACTGTGTTTTCTAAACTTTATAATAATATCAAACACATATAAATAAAAATTGAAGATGTGACCATTTGAATGCTGACACTTTGTAAACAAGATAAGGGAGAAGTTTCAGAAGCATTGTTATCAAAGCTGACCAGTTTTCTGCAGGAGTTAACAAAGGCAGTTCATTTATCTTTTGCAATAACCCCAACCACAGCACTGACTGTCAACAGGTCTGAGAAAATATGCAGACAACAGGGAGATTTTGTCTGGCTTATCAAGCTTTTAGCTTTTGTTCCATTTTCCAGTGCGGTTGTGAGCTTCTGTCTTGTGAGCCTTTGCCATGGAATCATCTGTAAACCCTGGATTTTAGTGGAATTAAACCATCCCTAAATACACAATGGAGGGAAGATGTTTTAAGGCTGACCTGAGAACGACTTGGGATTCCCCATGAGGAGTGGTCCAAGTGTCTAGGGAGAGGCAAGTCTGAGTCTCTCTGTTTAGGATGCTGCCTCACAACCTTCGCCCAGATAAGTGGAAGATAATAATAAATACAACATGTTAGACATGTTGTATTTACCAAAGAAAGCCTGATGTAAATAATTATTTTTATTTTAGGTGTTGCAGCTGTAATCACCACTGCTCACCTGCTTGTTGGTCATCATCGAATCGCACTTGCTACAGTCGGGCCGGGTCGAGCTCACTCAGATCTGCATGCTGCTGGCATGCAGATCTGATAGTTTACCTCGTAAGACACTGAAAAATATTCCTGCAGACATGAATGACTCCACGTAGGTCTGGCTTCATTTTATTTTGGTATCTTTCCGCTCTATGTTGATCCGCTTGAGTTACGCTCTCATTAAGGTCATTGTCAAATTTTCTGTCATATTTGCACTTTTCTTATGATGCTTTTAAACTGCTGATACAAAAACATCAGACAAAAAGTTTTGTAGAGCACTTTTAATGTCTATGGATGAACAAACGCCCTCGTTCTTTGGTCTGTCCTGTCCAGTTTTCTTTCTTATTTTTCTTAATCAGCACCAGGCTCAGGATTTCTGTGCTACACCGGATTTAAAGGTAGAAACTGAGACGAAAAAACTTCAACCTTAATTTTCCACTTAGCCCATGCCACAACATATCCTCGGCCAAATCCTTGAGCCTCAACTTTCTCCCCCCTACCTGCCATCACCCACTTCCTCCGTCCTCCCAAAATGGCCGGTATCATTTCATAAATCCACACTGAAGCTAGAATTAGTTGGTCTCAGTTTCAAGCAGGGACATGACAATTTCAATTAAATCAATGCTACACCTCCTCCCCTTCTCTTGGTCTTTTCCAAGTTCCTGTGAGGCTTTCTTTTCCTCTCTGTGCTTATGAGTTTCTGTGCACGCATCCCAGCCCCCACCAGCCTTTCTGCGAGTTCCATAATCTGCTTAAAAACCTCTGGGCTGTGCCCCCTATGGGGTGCGACCAGGCATGGCCAAATGCACCGAGACAAGGGAGAAGAGGGCGAGGAGAGCCTGACGGGGTTGTCTGAAATGAATCTGGATTTGTGCAGAAGTGGTGGTTGTGAGGCGGGAGGGGGTTAGATAGATTTCCATTTAAATACGTCTCACTCTCTGGATTTGGCAGGTTGTTCCCATGGCAACAGTGGCCCATCTTCACATTGTGAATGTCTTATTCCGTGCGGGTGAGAGTCATGACCTCTTAGCTTGACACCTTTAGCCAGTTAGTTTCGCTGCAGAGGCCGGGACCAGCCAGTCACTCGCAATTCAGGGGAGATTTTGCTGTTGCTGTCTTCTTCCACATCAAACGCTGCTTTTATTCTGCTGAGCTGTGAGGTTCACACTGGAATACTTTACAGTCATGGCAAGTACTTATTGCTGCTGCGACTGCGCTGCTCTGGTTTATGCCAAACCAGCAACATATCACTACAATGTTTGTGTTTGTTTTAAGGCATGAACGATGTAGAAAGCACCAGTTATAATAGGCTTGATTATATCTTTTGTTTTACACTTAGAGGTTTTTCAGGTTATCATAAGGTTGTTTTAACCTAGATGAACTTTAATAAATGTCATCTTTTAATTAACATTAAGATATCAATTATCTTATTAATTTGTGATGGTCATTGTTGCTCAATTTCATTTAACACAAGTATTAGATCCTTGAGATCGATTCAGAAAAATGTTTATAGTTTACTGTTGAAAATAAAGACAGTTCTTTGTGCTTACTAAGATGCATAAAAAATGTTAAGTTTCAACTTATTTTGAAAATACTTGTTTAACTAATTTGATTAAATTGTAGCCAGGTCATTTTTATACAAATGCAGCAATAAAAATTGGCTTGAGACTCAGGGATAAAACATTTTTTAAACAGTTTCTATTGTTTTTTCTAAACTTTCTGAACTTTTTTTCTGGCTGAATTCATCACAAGCGACTGAGTGAGATCCAAAAAGCTCTTTAACTTTAGCATTAGTTTTAGATCGACTGTACATAGTATTCATATACCATGGCTCTGTTTTTATTTACATATTTATTTTCTTCAACAGATTTGTTGTTTAGGACTGCATGCCGTGGAAAAATATCCCTTTAAGATTATATTTTTGACTGTGATTACTTCCACAGCCCTCCCTTATGTTCTTTGATGATGCAATTTTCCTTGGTAAATTTAAATTCAAGCTAATTTTCCCATCTTTTTCCAAAGTGGCTGCATGGAGTCGGGCCTACATGTATTCACAACCAGGAATAGGCACAACCGCAGCTTCAGGTTTAATGGTTAGGTCATATGCCTTTTGTCTGTAAATTTATGTTTAAATGAGGTGGAAAGGTGCATATTGGTTTAACAATAACAGGTCCTCAGGACAGAGAGCCTGGGACAATGAGTCATGCGGATCAGAACAAAACAGAGGGAGTCAGATCCTCCACTTCAGTTTCAAAAGACGTTTTTTGAAATGCACTCCTCTGTGCAGGAGTTAAATTCTGTAACTTATAGAAAGACATTTGGGTCTGTATGATAAACTAAAGTCTTAATGAGTTCAGAAAAAACTGGATGCATTCAAACATACATTTGAACATTTTCAAAAAGTTAAACTCAATGTATTAAGCTAAGCACATTATAAAGATCAATGACACGAATATTGACATTCAACACTTTATTTCATTTAACTGAACTATTTTTTGCTTACAGTTAATGGAAATATAACATTTCTGATTGCAATATTAGATTAGTTTAATAAAAAAACTGATTTTACACAGAAATGTGGGATTAATAGAAAATAAATTTAACACTCTAAAGTTGATATGTTGAAAACCTACCTTTATCTGACAAACAAGCCTAAACGGAATGCATATTCTAATTTACTGAATGAGACAAGCTGATAATCTAGTGCTATTAATCTAGTATGATAATTTTTTGAGGAGAAGTTTATTTTTAATTTACCGCTTTGGAGAAGTGAGAACAGTGCAAACTATTCATAGTTCATGATGCTACTGGGAGAAAGATTATTTACAAGTGGAAAACACTAGAGGCTTGCTAATCTTTAAGGAGTGGACCTCCCACCAAGATCCCTCCAAGACTGAGCATGCACAAAATGTAATCATGAAACGGTGTGAACTCCTTTTCACACTGTACAAGCCCAAGTTACAGGTTTATTGTAAATTTGAACAAACCAGAAAAATCCTGGAATGCTAACCTTTCACGTAGATTACCAAAATGAAGACCTTAATGCTCTATTGTACCACTACTGACACCAAATCGTTATTTGGGTTTGTTTTGCAGCCGTAGAACCAAACATAGACCCTTCTGTCAGAAAACTCTATGAGGAGAGCAGGCACTCAAAGTAGAGCGATCTACAACAAAAGAAGTAAAGAATCAGGATGTTACATTTTCCCAGTGTAGTCAAGATTTTAAATTGACACAAAACCTATATTAAGACTGCATGAGCTAGCTAAAAATATCCTGCAAACCTCAATGAATTGAGGAATTGTGAAGAGAGAATTTTCTAAAATTACTCCTGAACTACATGAGTGACTTATAATCTAACTTTAGGAGCTTGAAACGGTATGGTGCAAAGAAAGTGTACTTTAATTTTATCACTCCTGTCAATCGTTTTTTGTGATTGTCATCAGACAAACATAACAGCAGATTCTTAGGAAGCAATCCTACATGACCTGAGCTGTCTGAAATATTCAGTCTTTTCTGTGATGATGCTACAACTCTTTTTGGATAAGAAAATTCAGGGAGGAACACGCCTTGAAGCAGATGGTGTAATAGGTGACAAAAACTAACCAGCTGCATGCTGGAGTCTGACAAAAAAAAACCCAGCAGACTAGTTGCACACCAATCAGTTCAGCCCCAACAGCTTTTAAACCCTCGGCTGCAACATCATGAGGGGGGGCAGGGCAGGTGAGGCAGCTTGGAGTGATAAAGGCTGGATGCCGTGTGCATACGCTAACTGGATTACTTCCAGTTAGATTGAGAGATCATTGCGTGTCAGGAAATCGAGACCCCCCGCTGGTTTTTCTTACCAGGGGGTGCATTGCGGAGTCGAGGTGTCAGTGAGTGGTTCGATTCACTCATTTGCAGACAGAGCAGTTAGACAGTCTGAGCCTGATCTGACAGGCTGCAGGAAGGTAGAGCTGGGAGCGAGCTCTGAAAAAATGTCATACAGAGGAGGCGGAGGAGGGCGCTGATTGAAAAATTCACAACCCACGCCACCTCTCTCCCCCACGGCCTCCTGCTGCGAGGGTGCAGCGGTGTCTGTGAATGCTAAAGGGCTGCTGATGAATTGGGGTGAGATGGGGTGAGTTTAGGTGGCACAGGGAATGTGAGACGAAAGCGAGTGTAAATGAATATGTTTCTGCCTGCCTGAGCTCAAAGCTCCAAATCTGGATGGTATTTCTCTGCAGCATCATCAATGATTTCACCAGGCAGGAGACACATTGTTTGCATTTATTTCAGGATATAGTTTAATTTAGATCTAAAGAATGAGTTTACACTTGTGAAAACTATTTTATTCCTTCACCAACTGCAGCGTCATTCCCATTGCCTTGCAAACATATTAATAAAATAGACTTTTTCCTATTTTGTCAAGTCCAAACCTGAAATGTTTATGTATTTCTTTAAGATTTTCTGGGATTGACTTACACAAAATACAGCACAATTGTGAAATAGCTGTTTTAATTTCTGCTAAGCACCATCCATCAACCCAGCTTCCCTGTTCCACCTGAAGAAAAGTATCACCAATGCATAATGATGGCACCACCATGTTCCATAGAGGGGACGTTATCAAGGTTATCTCAGTGGCAGCATCATGCTAGGGGACACTTATTTATTGTGAATAGTTTAGATCAATGTGGAATGGTGAGAAAATCTTAAATCCAACTGAACCTCTTTCTAATTAACTGAGCTTAATCTGCTTTGCAAAGAATGGATGACAATTTTATGCAGATTATAAAAACTGCGAATCTTTTTTCTTTTCATTTCAGTTATGCTCTGTTTTGTCTTGGTCTAACAGATAAACGGCACCAAAATCCACCGAGGTCAAAGGTTGTAGCATCCATGTCTATAGCTATCAAAGGGTTTAATACCCATGCAAAGCACTGGTAATGGCTCAACCTTTGCTACTTACGCAAGACACAAGCCAACTATTTCTTGTCTGCAAGGAAACTTGAATTATTGGTATCTGAATCTTTGATTTCCATTTAGCATTTTAGTAAGTTATTGTTCCAAAGATTAGTCTCAGTTTATAATTAGACTCCATGAAAATCTTAAGAGAATTCGGTAAAATTGGTAAAATTCCTTTAGAAGTAAAGGAATTGGTTATTCTTTGTGCAAAAAGAGAGAGTGAAAAGAGACTCACTATTAAGACAAATATAAGATTAAGCTTTCATAAATGTTTTTGTATACAAAGAATGAAAAACATGCAAGATGAATAGCATATTTTCAAACACCTCCTTCCTCCCTGTCTGACAAATCCTGACCTGACAGCAGATCTCTGCTCCTCAACCCGCCTCCTCTCCTCCTTCCCTCTTTTCCTTCTGTCCTCATCTCCTGCTCGTGTGATTACCTGGGGGCGGGTTCGCTGGGACACAATGACGGTCCAGATAAACTGTGCGTGTCCTCGGAGGTCTCGGGGTCACACAGAGAGCCACCTGTGCAGTCCTGTTAAGGCTTAGCACTGACACACCAACACACATGCTGCGGTGCTGAAATGACATGGTTCTCTTCCTCTCTGGAATGGCAGCAGACAGCGGTAAATTAAAAAGCTCTTTTCCTAATAATTAGCCTCTCGGCGGAGGCAACCTTTGTGCCTCCCACAGCAGGAGCAGCACACAGGTAATTAATGCCCCACAGCCGCACCCTCTCCTCTTTATCACGACAAGCAGACTCAAACACACACATATCCTGCCTAGTGGGCTGACACGGGCCAGTGGGCCACCTCTGAAAATGATACCTTGTCTTCGGTGCCCCCTTAAGGGCATCTTGCCTGGGCATCCATGGGCAGTGGCAAGGAAACACGGTCTGTGTCTGTGCTGCCTTTTAAATACAAAAATCACTTGCATGAGGGGGTTACAGATTGAAGGAGTGTGGTTTTGAATAGAAAACAGTGTGTCTGTTGTTATGTTGTGTGTCTGCCTCAGACTGTATCTACACTTCCTTTAAACCTTTTCTCATTTTGTCAGAATCAGAATCATTGTGCTTTCTTGTTATTTTACAAGAAAGCACAATGAAATGCAACAAAAGAATCGCATTGGGATTTTGTCATATATAGACCAACACACTTGTATAAATCTAAGTGTGGTTTGATGCAAGAAAATGTTTTGGTGGGTCACTTGTAAGCTAAAGAGCAGATTTATGAAGTGCATGACCGATGGGTTTCCGCCCCCCCAGATTTCCTTACTTGAGTCACAGATCTGTAATTTTTCCAGTGTAAAACCTTATGCGTGGCAGAAGCTAACCCAAATTGCACCACCTTAATGGTGAAGCATGGCAGAGGAAGCATCATTCTATGGGGATGCTTTTCTTCAGATGGGACAGGAATACTGTTCAGAGTTAAAGGCTCCATAGGACTCAAGTTTGGGGCAAGACGGACAAAGCGACTGTGAAATGTTTTAGATGAAATCCCATTCCTGTATTAGAGTGGTCCAGTCACAGTCCATATTCCAAATGAAACATGGAAACTGATGTTTGAATACACTTTCCAACCAATTTGACTGAACCTGAGCAATTTTGTGAGAAAAACTGCCAAAAATGTCAGTGTCTGCACATGTCAAACTGATAGAGTTGTAACCTAAAAGTGTGGCAGGTTGTTCCACAAAGTACCGACTCAGACAGGTATCTGTAAGAAATTTAAAATCTGTGTGCTATTTATTTTCTCGTGCATGAATTACTTTGTGTTAATCTTTTATATAAAAAACCTACAAAATATATTGTGAAGCCTGTGGTTACTACATTCCTCTTTATTTGCTAAATTAAACGTGGTCTGCTATGGATTATGTATGACCATAAATTGTGAGAGTTTTTACAGTAAAATAAATCCTTTGAAGTATCTGTCCATATGGTTTTTAAGTGAGTCTGCATGTCTTTGTGTGTGTGTGATGGCTGCTGTGGGGGCCGGTCAAAATAGCTGTGTAATGGTCCGTGGTCCCTTTTGATAATTCTTACAGTTGAGACCTCGGCCCCGTCCTCTTATCTACAGAGGACAATGTTGCACTCAGAGCAGCTGTCACCACAAGCACAACACACACCAGTTTGCACGCTCCTGCAGCTTCACAGCTTTCCATTCATCTCCACACGCTCAACCTCACATACACATATACACAAACAGATGCCGATTCCTAAAGCAAAGGCCACTGAGCGCATATTCAACACAGGAAATTGCTCTGCACATGTGCCCTGCACCACACTCCACCGTCAACAGTCTAAACAACTTACTGCTTATCGCTAAAACTCTTTCTGACTCCAAATTACGGTGTCATTATCCGCCACTCACCTCCTCAAAATGTAATAATTGATAAAATGAGATTGATTAAGCATGTTATTAGTGCAGGATAATTGGCTTGATAATGAGCAGATTGCTTGCTAATTGCTGAACAGATAATAAAACTCACGTTTGCCTCAGGCAAGAGCAGAGCAAGGCTCCAGCAGTTCTTCTGGCTGCAAAATGTCACGTTGCAGACACAACATGATCATGTATTTAATACAGATCTCCCTTATGTCTGCTGTTCACCAAATGCAGCCTGGCTGCTGTTTTGACTCCTATTAAACCATGACCAGAGTAATAATTCAGTAAACTCAAGCTCTCATTTAATATAGTTATGAGGAGGATGCTCAACAAACCTTGCTTATATCAACAAAGAACAAAAATTTCCCAACACAGATCTTTTTGTCAGAACAACTGAGTAATAGAGCACATCCCTTTGGATCCCTGATCTCAGCAGCATTCTCTGAAAGCACCACCTCTCGATTTTTTTTCTTTTATTGGAAAGAGAAAATGGAGTTCACAGTGAAACTGTGATCTGAAGTCACTATTTGCCACAGGTGGAAGTTGTCACATCTTTGGTTCCACTTAGTTTGTCCTTTTCTGGCCAGAGCTGGACAGGCCATCAGAGACACGGCTAAAAGTGCACAAACATCCAACATCATCAATAGCCGGTGGGAGGACTGGCTGAAGACAAAGCTTTTATTCAAGACAGGTTATCCACTGGTAAATACAAACAGTACCTGTTGTCCAGCAGAATGCCTACTGCTTACATTCCTGATTGATTATTTTGTAACTTGGTAACTTTATTTGTACTACCTTCCAACTGACTTTACCAAAAGTAAGATGATTTACCAAAGAAGAATGCCATGCACTTACCAACAATACCATCATTTATTAGATTATCACTGAAAACCTTTCACATGAAATGTTCATAATGGAACTTAAATATTTCAGTCTCTTGAAGGAGTAACCTCTCAGTGTGTCCACCTTTAAAAACATACCCAGACTGTCTTTGTAGTTTTATTTTATGGGTCAGAATTGACTCCTTAGATGTAGCATCTCCTCAGACTGGTACATAGAACAATCCACACCCACCCAGCCAGTTAGTCCTCTGAGTTTTTAGTTTACACCTACACTGTTTAATCTACAGCAGCAGTTATTCCCAAGAATGGCACATTTAAAGATGTGGGAAGTCATTAGTTCATTCAGTCTACCAGCAATCCTTAGCAGATTGGTTTGGTACCATTTGCTGTTCTCAGTCTTTTCCTCTTGAATGATGCACTAATATCTTGAGGATGACGACGTCTTTGGAGGTTTAGTCTGGCTTTGCAAGGCTAAATTTAACCCTAATGTTCCTTCTAAACTGATTATGTCTGCTCCACGAACTTAATCTTTATGTAAATATGTTGGGAGGTTTTGGTTGGATAGAATTAATCACTGAAGCTTCTTTGCCTTAACTTGGGGTTTAGCGATTTAGCACCTTTGCATCTCATCTTCTTCCCCACCATTTTCCTTTTTGCTCCATTCTTTTTCATTGCCTTCCATTGGAGGTGTCTTTCAGCATCCCTGTCAATACAATGGCCATCAATGGCCCTCTGTCCTCCTGCCTGGGCCCCTGTTTGGCTTAGGGCTTCCCTCTTGCTCCGGCCAGCCACCCTTTGTGTGGGAGAATCACAGGAAAGAAAAGCAAAGATGATGGAAAGGAGAGAACAGAGGGAGAGCTTTAGTAAACAGTAGCCTGTCACAGCTCAGCAGGAGGTGTTACAGCCACTGCCTCCACCGTCACCGCTGGGGAGATTTTTTTTTTAATCACAGGGGCATTTAAAAGAGCCATTTGACAAAGGAGGGTTTTGTGTTCTCCCAGTGAATAAGCCTGGACATTGACAAACAACTTTGGAAGAACTACGACCTGACTGTGGTGGTGTAGAAGTGGGGTCTGTTATGGTCAAGAGCTGGCTGATTAATGTCTTTCTGCATACAGTACTGACAGAAGGGGAGATTGGTTTTGACACCATGCTGAAATCTGGATAGAAGTCACTTTTAGAAAATACATTTGTTACAAAGAACATAAGATAGCCATTGTTGTTGTTGTCAATTTTATTGCAGAGTGCCTTTACATGGACATGCTGGTCAAACTGTAAAATAAATTAAAAGAAAAGACAAAACGTCAATACTTAATATTGCAATAATCAATAAGCCCAAAACTTAAACTTAGATTGAGGAGCTAACCGGTTATAAAGCAACGCTTAACTCTCAGAACACTTTGTAATATAATAAACATCGGCATTCAAATATCACAGTGCAAACATGAGCTAGCATTTGGCTAATTAGCTTTAGCAAACTCACCAAGCCCACTCTTAGAACAGATAACAAGACGTTTGCAGCACAAGCAATTTCTGGTAAGCTGCAAAGCACCAAACTGGTGCACTACATTTGTCACAGGCAAACGTTAGCGATTGGGTAAAATTTAATACTTCAACACAAGAAACCTCCAGGAAACAATTGTTTCTCAATTAACCAGTTAGCATTCAGCTATAAATACAACTAAATAAGGTTAAAAACTCAAAATATGTATACAGGCTAAACGTCTGTTTTTTTTATTTGGGAGAAAAACAATAACATTGACATTTATGGTTGAAAATGTGTAATAGATGTGAATAACTTCCTAAAGTCACTGCATATCCAGTTTAAATCCAGATTATACATGCCATTTGAAGCTCATCTGAAGATAGCACGGGAGAAATAGGATGTCAGATGTCCCAGTCTGGCATGTTCTTAGCCACCAAGCAACAGCGGCTCGTACAAGTCTCTGTTGTCATTAACCTACATCACTCTAAATTACCTCCTATTCCCAGTGAGGGGAGCTGGAGAAATCTGCGGTGGAAAAAGAAGACGAAAGCTGAGGACAAAGAAAGAGAAAAAGTAGTAGAAATCGTAACGCTGGTGAGAAAATTCAGGAGGTGTTGGCAGGAGAATAGAACAGATGAGAACAGTGATAGGAGCTGACAAGAACGAAAAACCTAGAATAAATAGGAGAAGCAAAGCCTGAGCCATTAGGAAATGAAAAGCAAGCATAAAACTTTGTCATATTTTGTCGCCAGACCCTGCATAAAATGCGAAAAGTAAGATTTATTGGCGGTAGGGTTTCAGCCTGAAAACATAATTCAGTGGCCTATAAATGTTAGCGCTGCCCGCATGTGTCCGTTTAACAACATTTCAGGAGATCCGGCTCTTAATTAAAATGCTACAACCAGAGACAGACTGCATCCTTGTGTGTTTCACCCCACCGTGTCTGCATGTGTATCCATTTATTAGTGCGGGGACTCTTGTGGATTTAGCTTTTTAAGTGTAAATAATGCGGCTCCCTATTGGCTCCCAGTGCTCAAGCTGTGCGCAGTTTCACCACTACGGTCGCACAATGCCCTTACAAATTTGAACAATGCAAAAGACCAGCGAAAGACTATGTGATAGAGCTGACCAGACTGAAAAGAAACACACATTCACACACTCCATTGCCTCAATTACCAAGCAGAAAGGAACAAAAATGATTATTGAATTCTACAATGATTTCAGCTCAGGCTGTAATAAGTAATGGGCATGTTGTGCAAATTGATTATGGGGGAGAACTGGCCATGAAATTGAAAAACACCAGTAATCATGTAACGAAAAGCTAAAGCAAAGGGAGGGTTGTTTAAAAGTAAAGTAAAGGGAAGAAGTGCAGACAGCTGAGATGGAGCAGAGTGAGTGACAGCTATAGGCAAGTTGCAGTGATGGGCAGGTGATGAATGGCTCCATACACCTGATGCCTCGGGGGTAGAAGGCCCGGCAGGAAAATCTCAAATGACTCCACAAAGTGGTGGAGGATTCCAACCATGACGCAGGTCGCTCAGATTCTGACCACACATGACGGGTCACAACTGCTCTCCTGTCTTCTTATGCATGCAACCTTACCAACTGGTTCACCCCCCACAAGCCCCAACCCCCAGCTCCAATATACCATCTACACACAGTTTTCAGATTGCTGCAATTAAGCCTTTTACTGACTGAATTTAGCATTTAATTAGATCTATTTTAACTAGCAGCTCTACCTTTTCATTTAGTTCCAAACAATATTGTCCATCCCTTAAAGGGGCAGTTTGGGATTTTTCAAGTCAGGTTCTGGTTAAAGGTTATAAGCGCTTAATATCTTAACCCTCTTGACATTTAGTGTAAATCCAGATTAGTTGGTCCCACAGGCTGAAGCTAAAGGTTAGTGGAAGTCGAGCCAAGACCAAAGTAGACTTTTACCATCGTTAAGTGGGAAAAAAAACCCACAGTGCAGCGGTTCATGCTAATTCTTTTCTAAGATGTTGTCACTCTGTATTGGGAAGTTATATAAAGAAAAGCTGATCTTTTTTTTCCCTACCAATAAGCTTCCTGTGTAAAACGTGCTGAAAATGGAACATGTAAAGCATTTCTAGTCAGAATAGCTTTTAATTTGAAAAATAAAGGAGCTTAAAGAGCAATAACATATTATTTGCTTAAATTGGTATGATATTTTTGCTTTTTACACGGTTGAATTTTATATCCAACTGTTACTCTGACAAATAAAATAAAAAAACATTTTACATACTCGCCTCTCGGTATGTGCTTTCTATTTAAATAATACACATGCGCATAGTCTTTAGCTCATCTCTACATATATACACAATGCAAATGTGACTATAGTTAAATAATAACAGTATCTCACAGTTATTGAAGATAATGGATAAATACTACCCCCTTCAATACTACTTTGAAGGGTGTAAACATTTTTTAAAACATTTGATACTACTTTAGATTGTTTAAAATTGTAAATGGCCTGTTCTTGTGTAGCATTTGAAATGTTGTTGTCGTTTGTTGCCAATTTATATTGACAATCTAAGAACATTAAAATATGAACAACTATTACAATCTAGGAAAGCATACAGTCTCATAATGTCTCAGTGAACATTTCAAAGCACAGAGGAAACATTTATTGACAGAAGACATTGTGACATAATGCTTTTGGACATACAAATAGTCCACTTTAGGAACCTACAGTGATATTTACAAAATTACAAAAAAAAAATTTCAGTACAGGCACTGCTAAATGTATTATAAGCCAACAATTCTCTAAAGCAATACAACATACAACAACTCTTCATCGTCAGCGTTTTCATCCTTCCTCTTCCGCCTCTTCTCTCACCTCAGACTTCAATCAAGGATGCAAATGAAATCCAGGCCCAGGATCAACACTGCATGTTTCTAACTTTACACTCAGGTCCTTTCAAGCCCCCCCCCCCCCGGTGGCACCTCCTTCCAAGCAAGCGAGAAAAACTCAGCAGGAAAAATTTTCTCAATAGTTAGGTTTAAGTAAATGCTGTTTGCCTTTTGCTTCAAGTAGAGCACAAAATAAACAAACCTGCATAGTTCAAGTAGAAGACATAATGTACAGACAAATAAGTTCAGCTAAACGCAGTACAATGTGAAAGCATTCACACACTTTAACTTTTTTTTTTTTTCAGATTTTATAATACAATTGAAAACTTCAATGTATTTTTGGGGAGATTTTATGCGACAGACCAACAAAAAGTTATGTATAATTATGAGATGGAAGAAAAAAGAAAAGAAAAATACTTCTTAAGATGTTTTACATAAAACTAAGATTTTTTTCAGATTGGATAGTAACCAACTGTTAAAATCTATTTTTAAGTCTTGCTACAAGTCCCATCTCAATTAGGGTCTGGATTTTGACTGGGTTATTATAATAAATAATATCCTTAGATGTAAAACATTGAAGCTAATGCTAAAAGGCCCTAAAACTAATGTTTCAGGGCCTTTTAGCCCTGAAACATTAGTCTGAGTTTGTTTCCTAATATCCCTTACCAAATCCATTAGGTGTTCACAAACTTTCATTGTGTAATCCATTGCAGTGGATTTAGGGATATCAGAGTAATAAAAGCTAATTAAAAGTTTTCAGACCTTCTTTCGTTTAAAGGGCACAATTTATCATTTCTGTTCACTTTGCAGTCAAGTTGACTGAATTCCATTTAAATGAATTGTATTTTGCATGACATGAAAATGTGTTGATGCTTTGGCAGAGGAATGTTATTCTAACACACAAGACGCACAAAACATCAAAGTGTCCTCATTCAGTCGTATAATAATCTACAAGACTGTATGGCACATATGTGAAACTTCATCTGTACATGCCTCATGGCTTAAAAGCAGGTCATTGGATGTGACAGATGGAGTCTGTAAAAAGCCCATAAGGAAATGATGAATTTAGAAGTGGGATTTCTGCTTGATAGGTTAATGCTAGGCAAACAGACCTGCTGTAAAAATGCTCATAAATCATTGCAGTGTGGGGACAGTTTGTCAGATAATGTTCAGACACAGGGACTCTGGTGCTTAAGTACAGGATGATGAGCACACGTGTCACGAAAGAGAAAAGAAGAAAAAGTTTATATCTAAAGATAGAAGGAATCTAAAAAGATGCAGGAACGTGATAAGACCCCGGTGTTAAAGGACAAAGTAGAAATTGTTAGAGTACGAATGAAATAAATGAGACAAAGGACAGCAAAAAGAAGAAGAAAGATTTATTGATCCGAGCCCTCAGCTGAAGGCCATTTGAGGAGAGCAGGACATCTCACTTGATCACAGCCATAAATGTGCCCGCTTGTCCTTGTCAAAGACAAACTTCTGAAAGCCTCCTTGGGACTGATAGAGCCCACAAAAAAACACAAAAACAACACACTGGATGGCGAGGTACATTGATATTTGCTGCTCACTGACTGGCCCTATAAATCCTGGGAAAATTGTCTGTCTTCTCTATTTTCTTCTCCTTTTTTTCTGATTTTCTGTTTTATTTACTTATTTAAGTTTTCTTAATAAGGGGCAGCAAAAAATTATGTTAAATGTTAAGACAATGCAACTTTTGCTTTTTTTTCTAGGTTAATTTGCTAATCTAGTCCTTGGTTACATTTTAAAAATAAAACAGAAAGGGAAGAAATCAGTTCACACACACATGCACACCCCGAATGGCATTAATATTATATACATCAAATTACATGGTTAAAATAATGCTTTATGAATGTACAGATAAATAGAGTTTGTATCAGTGTTCATTAACTAGTTTTTGTTTCAGTCATAGTTTTTTAGAAATAAAAACTCTAAAATCCATTAATGTTTTTATTGCTGATGCTGAGCTGTTCCAAATCTGAGAAACTCTACTTCTATATTTTACAGTTGTGCCACTGCATTGGTTTTTGGTCTGAAACTTCCTATTGCTGGAACTGAAATAATTAACATAATGATACAGCAATATTGGTAAGGTCCAAGTGTTGAAAATAAATCTTACAATAGTGACCTGTATATTGGTTACCCTGTTAGACATGGACATTGCCGTCGTGTATAGATTCGCGTCCACATCGGATCCACATCAAACGCAATCCACAGACACGTAATGTGTGTGCCCTAAAAAGGAGAGCGTGAGCTTGAAGGAGAGAAAGCATCGGACATAAGCACTATGCTTTGATGTCGTTTGATGTCAGATGCATATTGGTCCATTCTGTTTATTAGAGAAGAGCCAGATGAAGGCAGCGAGATGAAGCAGCAGGCGACATGAAAGCATCATTAGTGAGCAGTGGATTTAACCTCTCACAAAAGGCATCCCCACCACACAAATCAATGGCAACGCATGTGAATGACATCCATTATTACACATTTGGATACCGCCTCTATGCGCTCAGGCTGTCTCCACCCTGAAACATGGCACTCAATGAAGTTTTTCTACTTCATGTGTGTTTCTTACATCAATGTCTATTAGAGTCAATCTGACTTTCTCCATATCACACAAAATTCATAGCCCAGAATTCATATTTTGCATACTGTGGAAAAATGTAAGCGATGTAAATAATTATTGGATTTACTGCATAAGGAACGCTAAGCATGAGGAAAGTTGTGCAGGAGCTTTACGTTTTGAACCCTTTATGCTACGCTAAATTAACTTTGGTGAAGTAAGTCATTTATAAGTTTCTTGTAATAAGATGCACCACCTGCTGGCATGAATGTATAAACTAATTTAGCACAAACACATTGGTTCTGATGCTTTCAAAGTGCATTATATGTGATATCTGATGCCTATCACCACAACAATTCCCCAAACTTCATCTAGAGAAGTGTAGTTTTGATAAGATTCCAGTTGGCTGGAAAAAAGGACCAACCTGAGGCTTCCAAATGTTTCTAGCTAAAAAATCTGAGCTCATCAGCTCACTGCGAAATTATGAGCAAGCAGCATAACACTGATCAGAAATTTGAGCCACATTCTGTGCTTCAAAAATATCCCCCATAACACAAATGAAAACTATCTGGACCAACTAAGCAATCCTTCTGAGTGTAAAGAGCTGGTTCACGTTCAGGTGTAAACCCCAATGTTTCTCCTCATATTTAACCATCTGTGGAGGATGAGAAGTCGGATACCAGTTCAAGTGACTTTATTTAAAAATTAATTGTTTACATTCCATTTTTTATGTGGTATCACCATGAGTTTTATTTATTACTTTCACTGAAAATGTTTCTTCATACAAAACTCTGAATCTCTTTGGAGATCGTTTGGTTTCATATGGAGGCAAATCATCTGAGGAACACTTCTGCACACACACACACACACACACACACACCCACACACCTCTTGACAGCCCCCTGAGGACTTCAACTTTTCCCCTCCTCCTTATCAGATTATCAGCACCTACTGTATTGTTGTGAATGGGCAACCTGTTCCAGGCCTAATAGGCTGCCTAAGTGATTTTGTCTTTGTCCTTTTGTGTCCTTGCCTTTCAATCAGCCTTTACTGATTGTAATCAAGCCAACCAGGTGGATGGATTCGTCAGGAGAGAGACAATTGGCTGCCGAGATGGGCCAGATCCTTTATCTCAGTGGGACTTCCTGGATTAATTGAGACAGGTTAAGTGGAACAGCCGAGCGAAACATAACATGGAACTGAAGATTACAGGGTTAGAGGATGGTGCTGACATGTCAATGTTTATTCTATGTGAGGGAATCAAATGTCCTGCTTCAGCACTTCTCAATGACAGGGCTTGGAAAGCGATTTTACTGTAGAAGATAGGCTCATCATTTCTGACTCAAATAAAACTGACTGGAAAGATGTTTGGACTACCATGAAGTATTTCTTTTTAAATTGCTTGTGAAATAAACCTGAGGTTTATGTTATTGATTGTGACACTGGTATGAGGGAATCACAGGAATAGAAGATAGTTTACTCTTTCTTATGTCTAGATGGGGTCATTTTGAATCAGTATTAGCAAAAGGAGGAGTACAAATAGGGTTTTTTAAGGAATACTTTCAGGCACATTGTTTTAGCAATGTCATTAGATGAGTCAGTATGTTGGATCTGACTCAAAAAGGATTACAGTGAACTGAATCTCAGTCAACCGTAATCTAATGTAATTAGATTGAGCCCAGGACATCAACACTGGCAGCATAATGATGCTCCGGTGCTCTAGTTCCCTATGATCAATGATGTGATGAAAGAGTAATGTCCTAAAACCAAATTTCACTTCACTGAGTTCCAAAGTAATTGCTTTTTTAACCACCAATTATGACACAATATCTGCTCCAGGCAGTTTTTGCACTGCTACGTTTTTCATAACCGTTTAACTTTTTGAAATTTTGGAACATTACCGCCATAAACGTCCATGTATTTTATTGACAGACCAACAAACGGCACAAAATCAAGACATGGAAGGAAAATGATACATTGCTCTCAAAATGAAAAAAAAAGGCAATATTCAGCCCTCTTTACACTGATGAACTTAAATAAAATCTTGCACAACTGCATTCAGAAGTCATCAAATTAACAAACTGTTTTTTAGTTACTTATTTTAAGCCTAATAAATACATTTTTTTCTGTGAATGTCTTGGAGGTTTTGGTAAAGAGCATTAAGGAATGTGAGGGTTATTCTGGTCAGGTATGACGAAAATTCTACTTTTTTGTTTGTTTTACATTCACAGGCTACAAAATGGTATGTGTGGTAGATAATCTATTGTGCAAATCACTCTGAATTCACCCATGTTGAACCAAAGTGGTGACTCACACTCTGGGATGGCTTTCATCAGTAGAAACCAGGAAAATAGCAGGGCAGTGACTTAAAGCAATTTTACAAGGAGTGACGGGAAAATAGTCTCCAGACGTGGAAAGCTGCTGGGCCATTTCTGATTTTTATTTCTAATATTTTTCTGATTGCAATGTGACAAATTGCAAAAACCTACAAGGGGCATGAATGAGCCACCAGAAAGTTTGGCATTTCGACTGAAGTGGAGAATAAAATAATACCTCCTCTGAATGGATTTGTGAAGATTAGTACTTTTTCACTCTGATTTCTTGCTTGCACAATATTAAACTATTAAAGTTAGACGTGCTGCTTGTGGCTGTGCTCTGAAGTGGAACACCTGAGCAGGTGGCTAACTGCTCGCTTAAAGACAATTCCAGATTCAGCTCTATCTAAAAGTATTGGGGTTTTTTTTATTAAATGGCAATAGATATTGTTTATATTGATACAAACAGTTCTGCTTGTCCTTTGCCAAAGGTATAAAAGACACAAATATAAACACTTTTAAGCATAAGCACACTTACTGCAATGTGCTTTACTTACTGAGGAAAATACTGATGTGCCACATCATGCCTGGTTAGGCAGACCATGACAGGTTCATCTGGGGAGAATAAGCTCATGAATAAACGACAGAAAGGAGTTAGCAGACTTCCCTCACTAAAACAACTCACATTTTTTATGTTCCTCTCTCATCCTAAAAGCACCAGAGATGGATGAGAGCTTTTTTTCCTCTCTCTCTCTCTCTTTTCCAGAGGTCCTGGCCTGGCCTAAGCCCTGTAAAACCTGACATACATCAACAGCTAGTCCCTCAACCCCAGCCAGCTCTAAATCAACTTCCCTCTGACACTGATCCAATGTTTCCCCGGTATTTCTGCAGTACTTGTTAAAACCAGTGGCTGTCTTTATGAGACCTTTCAGCTTGGCCCCTCA
This sequence comes from Phalloptychus januarius, assembly GCA_902982915.1. Lineage (NCBI taxonomy): Eukaryota > Metazoa > Chordata > Actinopteri > Cyprinodontiformes > Poeciliidae > Phalloptychus > Phalloptychus januarius. The sequence continues at coordinate 36,445,037 of CADWAE010000133.1, forward strand.
TGACGTCCTGCACCCTTCTGTGATCAACCTCACTTGTTTAAAGTCAAGACATTAGACTCTGTGGAATAAAGCTGCACATGTAAAAGTTGCTGCTCTGGAATATCTTTCAAACCAGAGGGCAAGAACGTGTGCATGTCCTGCATGTGTTTGAGCTATCTCCCACTGCACGCTGCATGCTTTTAAAAGTCACCTCTGACTCCCAGTCAATGGTGTGTGACAGTCAAGATCTCATGTGTTTCACTTTTGAAACTTCAGCCCCACTGTTGGCCCCTCGCTGCACTCCCGGTCTCATCCGGGCTCAACAAGAGACTGAATTGTGATGTTACAGCAGTAAAAGTCATCACCGAAACAGAGTCTGTGTCTCTGTTAAAAGGTTTTCCAACAGAAGGTCAAAAAGAAAAAAATTACTGATGTGAAGAGTGAAGATTCACACATAAAATCTAGGCTACTGTCTCAAAACACTCTTAAAATGTTTCATGTGGCAAATTAGCAGATGATGATCTGTAATGCCTTATGAAAGCGTCCAAAAAGTAGCATTAATGGTTTTTAAAAACCCCTGCATATAAAAATGTAATCCAATCCAATCTTAAAACAGAGAAACCTGTTTGGAAAACCTCTCTTCAAACATCAAGAGACATCTTTCTTTCATCATTTTCAAGCTGGCCATCATCAGTGTTTCCAAAAAGACCTGTTTGCTGAACATTAGAAATGCTAAATTAAAATGAAAAGAAGAATGTCAAACTAATTAATGTAAATTATAAAATATTAAATTATAAAATATTACCAACATTCTTATCTAGGTGTATAATGACCATTGCCTACAGCTCATCAACATCATAGCAGCAGCTAACAAAGCCACATATTCTTTCTTCCTTGTTCTACTTCGGCTACAGTTTGCTGTCTTTGACACACAAAGCACCGCTAATTGCCAACAAAACCTACTCCAAATTATTTCAGAAACTGCGACAGCCGGGCAAAGCAGCTTAGCATAACACCTAATTCATGGCAAGAACAATAGAACAAAATGTGCTCACGTCCTGCCAGAATAACAGAAGGAGAGATGAAGGTAGCGGAGCGGGCGGACCAGTCGGCGCCAGTTCCAGCACACCTGGTCCTCCCGACCTCTCACCTCGGCTCTACGTCTCGCTGCCAGTGCTTGGGAGTGAGGAAGCACTGAGGTAACCAGTGGCATGAGGGGGAGGATTAGCATGAGCCGGTGGGGAGAGAACGGGGTTCATCGGCTGCAAACACGTAGCCAGAGATGTTAACAGAGAAGTGCGCACTTTGTAAAGTGTATCGAGCTGTACATGTTGTATATCTCACTGTTTGTTTATCATTAAAATGGCTATTTATCTGCACGTCTCTGGAGAGGTAATGTGGTAGAAAATAAGCACCATCGGGAAAATGAGAACGCAATGACATATCTAGACAAAATGCAGTTTATTTAAGCTGCTGACATACTGTTTCATAAATTTATACTGCAAACACTAAACATGTATAGGGTTGGTTCTACAGGAGGGGGCAGAAAGAAATGTGAAGGTCACATCATACTTGTAATGTTTAAAAACCATTTGCTGAACAAAAAATCAGTAATATTTTTGATGAATTGGTTCTTAATGTCGTGTTAACTAGCCACCACTAACTAGTTAGTGGATTTTTCTTTGTCAATTCCACAATTAGTGGAAGTGACATCACCGTGACATTGCAATTCACAAGATTCATTCATCTAAAAATGTTTTAAAGAATCTCTATGTCAAGCATGAAACTTCTTCCTTTACTAGAAAAGAAGTTTTGGTTTACATAAAGCAAATGACCATTATGTATAAATATCATGGTCATCATGATCATGTATAAATATTATGTAGTATATTTCTAACGTCTTTATTTTAATTGGAAAGTTGAATATTATCAGTACTGACCTCTTTTTTTTTATTGTTATTATTATTTTCATAAAGATTAGTGCAGCTCGGCATTGACCAGTTAAAGCTCTTTATATTTTGTAATCTCATATGTGATGAGGAGCAGTCCAGAGTGCTTGAACAACTTTGTAATGACCACCAGAAGGTGAACCAACTTCGTCATGTGACATTTTCTTCCACACCTTGAAAAGTGTAAATCACACACTAACATGCAAAAGACAGAAAAAAACATTACCCCTAACAAATCGCCACCCTGAGCTATCTTGTCTATATCAAAACAAAATAGTGTGATGGGGTGTATTGAAATGCATTAGGAATCCTCCATAAGCGACATCATGACAAAAGCAAGCATGTACTTCACACTCAGTAACAAACGCACAAGGTTTAGTCTGTGTGTTATCACTGGTTAAGTCAATATACAAGAGAAACGAATGAGTGGAGCTGAGGGAAAGAATGGAAGGATAACAGGTGGAGAAATTGTTTCTGCAGCTACTTTAAACACACAGAAAGGTCCTAGGTAAATACTGGCACCAGGCCAAAGCGCGAACATAAGAGAACATGCACACACATTTCTGCTGAGGCTTTAGCCAGGACACACACTGTCATACACACCCATTCCAACGTGCAAACGCCATTGTATTTGTGCAAGTACACACACTCAGTGAAGCTGTCATATGCCTGGCTCTGCTGCAGCACTGAACCCTGCAGCCTGGTCTTCTTTAGGCCCATCTGTCACTCTGCCTTACCTCTCCTTCTCCCTCTCCCTCGCTCTCTTCAACGTTGCACTTTCTCCTGGTAATATAATTTAACCTTCCACATATATATTATATCACTTATTTTCTCCCTCCCATCTTGACTGACTCAAACCTCGGATTAAAGCAATGTTAAAGGAAAGACAGGGGATAGAGGGAGCAACAGAGTCCCAGACGTCATGTCAAACACTTGAAATGATAACTACTGTCTCAGAGGCCCGGAGCTGACACCTCCTGGCATCTGGAGCTCAAAATCTCTTGTTTTCTCTCTGAGAATCCTGTTTTTTTTTGTAGGACAATATATCTGTATGACTTCCCTTTGATTTTCACTGCAGTGCTTGGAGCAACATGTCATACGACGTCATTAAAGTATGTCCAGCACAGCAGGACTTTTTTCTCAGATCTTTTGGAATGATGAAACTGTCTTTGTACAGTCAGGGTGTCTATTCTACTCAGAACAATAAAGTACATCAGACAAAGTGCAAATTTAAAATATACAATAACTAGGCTTTAATATTCAAACTGTACTTTGCTGCAGAAAGTCCTCCGACAAATTATAATTCCAAGGAATTTATTTTTATTTTTATTTTTTATTCAAACTGTTTCGCATTTTAAACCAAATAGTTACATCTTTTCTACAACGTTTAACTCATAACGATAATTTTAACATAGTCTAATTTAACAAGTAGTAACATTTGTACTTTTATGTAAAATCTACAACACAATACCTTTCCATCTATTCATTCATCCATCCATCCATTCTCTTACACTCTTGTTCCTTTTGGGGTCAGGAGTGGCGTTGGTGCCTATCTCCAGTGAGACATTTCGGGCGAGAGACATTGTACACCCTGGACGAATCGTCATTCCAATATACTCTTTAAATTTTCTACATCTTGTCATATTGCATCCTAAAACATTAATATATTTAATTGGGATTCTATGTGACAGAACAAAATAAAGAATTATTAATTATTCATTTGAAAGAAAGATAATACATTGTTTTCTATCTTTTTTGAAAAGAAAAATCTGAAATATGCAGTCTAAATTTGTTTGCAACAATGTATTAATCTTAAATCACTCAATAAAATCCAGTGCAACCAATCTCCTCTAGACATCAATCATAATTGGATCTTTTTTAGTGACAATGGGAAGAAGATTTTAAAGTTAAAGCAGATCTGTCTTTGCAGGTGTCACACTCAAAGAGTCACGTCAAAATGTGATTCTCCAACTGCACTTTTTTTGCAACTTTTTCTATGTTGCACAAAAACGTTATTTTAAAATGGTACTTAAAATGAAAGATAAAAATCTAACTGGAGGAGCAAAAATAATCTTACATTGCCTAGTTACCTGCGAGGACAGTTTGCCCTTTAAAAGAGTGAAATATGAGAAAACTCACTCAGGTAAACAGACACAACACTTTGTTCCCTCTCTGCCAGGTACAGTATCCCAGATAAGCCTTGACGTACATGAAAGGTTGGTGATTGTCCATCCAGATAAGCTCTTCCTCTTGATGACACAGGGAAGTCCAAGTGACAGGTTGACGACAGGTGGGTCAATAAGAGAAGGAAGTGGAGGAGGGAGGGGAAGTGGAAGAAGGAGGAATATGTCAATCATTAAGACTACTGAAAGGGTCAAACACTCTCACATAGACACATACTTACAATAAATGACATGGAAACACACAGAATTAGAGCTTCATAGAGCTTGATAAATTAATACCTATTGATTATTAGAAGGAGGGGACAATATGCTTAAACACAAAGTTACATCAAAACGTGATAATATAGCAAAATAGATTTTATTGCACAACGTGATGTTTTTGAGTTTGCACATATTTTGTATGTACAAAAAGAGCAAAAGATGTTTTCAACTTTTGGGTTGGGTTACATCTATATTTGGAAATATAATCTTGCAAGGTTTATATTGTAAACTTAAATAGTCGTCAAACTTATTAGAAGACTACTGTAACATTTCTAGCAAAAATTGTATTCAGTTCTCGTTATTAAAGATTTGTATTGAGACCTACATTGTGCAGAACTTAAAAAACAAGCCAGCAGATGGATGATAAACACTACCTTGTGTTAGTGGGACCTTTAGGGTGATGAGTGGGAGGACTGTTATCATGCTGTCGGTGTTTAGCTTGACCCAAGAAGGAGGAACACAATAAGAGCCACTGAACATACATCAAGATAACAGTTATTGTATTGTGGATTATGTTTAGATGTATGGCTTGTGATTTGAATGGAGCAGTAGCATGGCTTGGAGGGGAGTGGATGAATGATGAGCATTAGATTCTTGAATTACTTAAGAGTGTAGAGGTTGCCAGTACTGGGGCAGGAGTGAAAATATGGAGATGGCTGACGCTCCAAATGAACAGGCAGGCAATCTGGGACTCCAGAGGTTTCGTTTGAAAGGTGAGTAGTGTGATGACAAACCAGGAAGAAGGTTCAGCAGAGTATTCTTTCGGAAGGACATAGTTTATCCAGGTAGTTACTTTGTAATGCAATGCTCTAATCTGAACTGTAATTCCCAAAAATCTAGTTGTGTTTAAGTCTCAGAATTTTTGCAAACATTTATGATCCAAAAATAGAAACAGTAACATTTAAGCCATGAATGTGAACAAGTCAACAGACAACTCTCTCACCACTCTACAAGTTAAAGAAAGTTCATTTTTGCCACTTAGGGTAGAGCACCTTGATAAACAGAAAATGTATTGTTTTAAGCTGAATGTGGAAGATGGAAATGTGCATGAGAATTCATAGTCAGTCTTTGAGGGGAAACGTGTGCTGTGAGGACATTGGATAGATATATGGAGGGAAAGAAAAGGGCACATATCTTTGGTAGTCAGGTGAAAAATGACAGGACATTTTTCACCTGACTGAAAAATGTCCTGTCAGGTGACAGCTGGCAAAAAGCTGGCAAAAAGCAAGACATTGTCACCTGCCTTTTCTGCCTTCAGCATAAAAGGCAGAAAGATGTTGGAAGAAAGGAATGTAATTGTTTGTAATGAAGTGACAGGAAGAAAAGGGGGCAAGAAAAAAAAATCTGGAAGTAATGTCCAAGAGCCGAGCATTAATTGTGACAAGTAAGAGAGGAAGTGTATGCCTGTGACTCACCTTCTGTGTGGGTGTGTTTGGAGGTAAAAATGTCCCTGAAAGAAAACAGTGTGTGTGTATGTGTGTATAGTAGATTGGTGCTGACACGGTTAGCAGGTTGTGACATTAATTAGCAGGCCTCAGTGATGGCTGAAACCTAATATCCCAGAGAAAAGAGACACCGGGGTGAACACATCAAAACATACACACACACAGTCTGCTGACCTCACCTCCTGTGACTGGGAACAAGGGGTTACTGTCTTAATGTGGACAAGATGTGCATGTTTGTAGAACTGCACGTCTCTGTGGCTTTTAAAAGCCGATTAATTAAAAAAATTAGGCACAAGTAAATTGAAAAAATAATCAGTGCAAAACGAATTCCTTGTGCTCATGGGTTCCTGCATTTACCATCATCATTACTAGTAAATATTTTAGGCTAAAGGTAGAAAATTATCAAACACCAGCAGCACCAAGTGATACTGACAACAACGGACCATGCTTGATGCAGTTACTGAGATAATTCAACTTGTAAAAGGCTAGTTACAGGATCAGTAAAGTGATTAAAAATGAAGTGAGGAAGCTAGGAAGGAGAGTGAGAATCCCATAAGATAACATGAAGGCTGAACAAGGTAAATAAAAAGGACTCTGTTGAACCTATCCACACAAATACCAGAGGTGAGATCATAAAGGCAGTAAAAATATCAACTGTGTCCTCATTTTGTCTCTGTTTTAAAATAGTCACAAAATGCTGAACCATGTTTCTTTGTTGGTTATCAACTTTGAAGCACTTGTGTGAAAATAAAACACTACAGCCTTACACCACTATGCAAAACATCAGCAATATAATATTCTCAAAGTACCTCTTAGTGAGCACCAACAATCAAAACCAGTTAATAAAAATAAAAATGTTCAGTTTATTATTTTATTTGTTCTCTGAGACGTTTGCCCCTCATTTTATATTTTCCGTAGTCTTGCGCAATGAAATAACACAAATTGCCGTTGAACTCTGCTTTCGCAGTAAAGGGAGCTTTTATTATAAGTGGTAGGATTCCTGTGGGTTTCCTGGGAAGAGCCAAACCTTAATGGGGACACAGAAACGCACTCATTCTTTACCCTTAACAAACTTCTCTAATGTCTAAAGTAGTGATCGGTGAATGTAAATAACCTTGGCCTACGGGGATCACATGTCTCACTCTTGCCTAAACATCCATGACAAGAGCACACGCTAGTGACAGGCCACACGGTAAAGCAGGTCAAAGGGCAACGGGGAAAGACAGAGCCATACAAACGGAGAGAGGGAGGACGAGGCTGAAAGAGAAAGAGGAGATAGAGACAGCCTTTCACTCAGAAGTCTGAGAACTTATAGGACCCAGACAAACACAACCAGTTTTGCTCTGTTAACAAAAGCCAGCAGCAGAACCAATGCAAACCATACGCAGGGCTGAGACACCAGGGCAACTGACTCGTAGCATGTGTGTGTGGGGGGGTGGGGGTGGGTGTGTGTGTGTGTGTGTGTGACGTGCTGAAGTAGCAGTTTCTATTTCTTTTAAATGAGCGTAGCTCTGGAATTGGACGACCGAGTTCCTTCCCTGCTTCTGATGTGCGTATCTTGTTTAGGTTGTCATCTGTTCACCCTTCATGTGGGTTAAAAAAAACACCTCAGAGGCTCGGTCCCTGCCGGGTCATACAGAAATCATTTCCTCAGAGTTTTACACGTGCAAAAAACCCGGACGGAACTAAACCGAAGAATGTGATGGTAAGAAGGCTTGATGACTTGGAGTTTGTAACCAAAGACTAAGTCAAAATCCCAATAGAAACATGCAAAAAGCTGGTCAGCAGCTATATCAAGGACTGTATTGTCAATAAAGTTTTTTAAAATTAACTATACATGTGTTATTTTTCATAAAGTAAAACAAAGAAACATTATTGTTTTATCTTTTAAAAGAGGCCAGAATATCAGTTGTTGTTTAAATCTGCCAGGAGTGAGAATAAATTGGGTTTATTTGTAGGTCTTTTCTTGCTTTTTTGTTTTTAATCACAGATTTTGCAGCAAAGATTTTGTAAAATATCATCCTTTTTTATTATATTTGTATTTCATCTTAAACCAGGTTTTTTTTAGATGAATATTAAAACTACTACTAAAAAGTCTGTATTTTTGAGTAATACTGGCTCTGAAATCCCCAGTGACCTTTGTCTGCTTTCAGACAAGGTCAAACATTGGTTATTAACCACTAAAGCAAAGCTCTAATAATGTGAAGCTGAAAAAAAATTTTTCTGCAGTCTTTGTCCACATATTTTAACTAGAACTGGAGTGAAATATATTACAAGATGAATTATCAACAAATTATGGCAAAACAGATTTGAAACATGTTACGGTTAGCCAAGCACTTTGGCAAAGTGCTCTGGAGCAATTCATAATGAGCAGAAGCAAAATGTGGACTGACTGAAAGCTGAAGCTGTGTGCATCAACTCTATATAAAAACATATAATAAAGCTATGGTTCTTTCAGTGTTAGTACATTGTTGCAGCTTTTATAATCAAGTAAATCATGGTAAAAGAAAAACGGACACTTAAGCACACAGAGGGTGAAAGGGTTAATTTCTGGATGATTACATTACTATAGGTTACATGGCATTGATATTAACAAAGACAAATGCCTCTGCATGGTCAATCAGTACAGGAGCAAAAAAAAAGATCATTGCCAGTTTATATTAAATTAAATTTTTACAGTCATACACTCAAATTTATTTGTATTGGCCCTTTGCCTGCATGACAATAGTTCAGATATCATAAAGTCTGAACAGAAAAAACCTGTCATATACAAGATCTAATTTCATAACACTTATAAAAAAAAAAACAAAAAAAACATTTTTTTTATATCAAGGCTCAAAAGTTGCAGACTAAAACCTATGTTGCTTTCTAACAATAAATTTTAATAAGTTTGACACATGCCTTGTACATGACCCCAAAGATGAAGGTATGCCAGAAGAATCATATTTTACAATGGCAGGAAATCAGCTTTATTCATACCAAAACTTTAAAATAGTGAAATTTCATTGCTTGGTTGTTCTTGAAAGGAGAGAGCAGGAACTGATCCATAAATTCATAGGAATGAACTACCTTGGATGTAGCTGCAGATTCAAAGCAGAGCTGAATTTGTCTCAATTTCAACTCTGTGTACCCAAAACTTCATTTCTGAGGAACTTGGCATTTTTTGCAGCTCTGATGACTTTTTTTCTTCTTCAATTCCTCACAGTCTGCCCCTATGCCTCTCAAATATTTACCCTCTTGGCTCTCAGCCCCTCCGTCTCAAATTCCTCCACCCTTTCATAAATTAAACTGTCTTGCAGTTCCTCTCCTTACATTTCCCCCCTCCTCCTGCAGATTTTCAGCACATCTCAGCCCACATCTCTCTTTAAGACACTATCACTTTCAGCCTTCACTTTCTTCCTGTCTTACCTCCCATTCCCTGCCACATCACAGTCCCAGTGGACTGGGCCAGAGGATAGCAAGAGTGTGGCGTGGAGGTGGATGTAAGGAAGCCTGAGAGAGACGGTGAGAGGGGAAAAAAAGGAGGAAGATGGAGCAGCAAAGAGAAACCCTCAAGGCTGGGAGGGGTGTGGACGCGTGTGTAAGTGTTTGTGTTGTCTCAGCAAAGTAAACCCCTACATCTGTTCCACACTGAATGAGCCAACACATGATGATAGATATAAGGAGGCTGCCAAACACTGTCATGCATCTGAATGTTTTCCATAAGCGTATAATGAAAACAAGTCATAGATAGTGTCCTATGTTCACTCCACTGTGCTGGCATCTGCACATGGAAGAGAAAGTGACAGTGTGTGTTTTTCTCTGATCCTTTATTGCATAGAGGCTGACCCTGACTGCTTTTTGCAAGAGCGCCACAGTATTTCAGCTAACAGCCACATATGGAGGGAGAGTAAGACATTATAGTCCCCTGTCTGTCATTTGAGCCTGCAGCAACGACAGAGGGATGCTGGAGCACATACACACACCTACACACTAACTGGGCCCAAGAGAAGGAAGGAGCGAGATGAAGTTACAGTGGGGCAAACTGGACTGGCTGTGAGTGAAAGAATAAAATGGTGGCAAACATTTCAAATTTAAGCAAAGACAGATTTATGTTATGTTCTCGTGCTGACAATCGTTTCCATCCAGGAAATCTGTTCTGAATAAAAGCAGTTGGAACTCCCACCAGGCCCTCACATTTCAGTACAGAGACCGTTCAGACTAATAGAGTACCTCCAATTATTCATAACCTGCAAACCTTTTCAGATTGAGTCACTCTAAAACATCAAACTTGTTAGACTTTTATGTGGTGGATAAACACAAAATAGTGACAAGAATATTCATCCAAACCATTTTACTCTGGTACCCTGAAATAAAATTCTGAGCAACTGATTTAGTTTCTCATTTGACAAGCTGCAGAATGCCTATTTTCCCAGCTAACATGGTTAAATGAACATGTGAAATAGTCATTTGTAAAAAGTCAGTGAAGTCATTCATTTAAAATAGTTTTCCTTTACTCTCACCATTGTCAAACTCTCTCGTTCGAATCCCAGCTTTGCTGTGTGGAGTTTGTATGTTCTCCATGTGCGTACTTTCTCCAGGTGCTCCAATTACATCTCCAAGTCCAAACCCATGACTGATTGAGTGAGAGCGTGCATTATAGTTTGTCTTGTGTGTCCCCAGGTTGACCCTGTTGTGGACTGTTGACTTGTCCAGGTTGTTTCCTGCTGTGTTTCCCTTTTCCCTGCTTTGAAAGAAAGGAAACGGCCCCTTTGATGAATCAAGTGATGATGGCAGATCATCAGTCAGAGTCATGCAGAGGCAGCTTTCCTGTAGGTCGGTGGAGGAAATGAATGAAAAGACAATCTTTAAAACAAGCATTTAAGGATCTTGTCGGGTCCAAAAATGTCATGTTTTAACAGATAGTCAGGGCAACATTTGAGGATAAAGTCTTAAAACAAAGCTTTGCAATAATTCACCTTTTATTGCACTGACACCGAAAAGTTTAGAAAAGCACAATCTTTATTTCAAACCTTCATGCAGAGGAGAAAAATCCCATGCTGAGAAAGACATTTTCTTAACAGAATCACAGATGGGGCAAGAATTGCTCCCCCTGCTGTCATCTAAGGCTCCATTGATGACCTGAGACATTGCAGCATGACAAACACACGAAAGACAGAGGAAATCTGTGAGAAGGGGAAACCGTTTTTCATAACACTGCACATCCTATAGTGTATCAACTGTTTCTCAGCTGCTAACGAAAGCTTGCTGCGTAATCTGTCATCAACTTACCCCATACCTATTGTTGAGCAATCTGTACTTTTCCTCTTCCCTCTATTTTTGCTTTCACCTTCAGTTATGTCTTCTGCTCGTCCCCATGTCCTGCTGCTCATCCAATCTGTCCAATCCTCTGGCCCTGTCCCATTCTGCCAGCTGGACATGGCCAGTGCCTTCCTACAGGGAGAACAGGTGTAGCAACATACAGTCCACTGAGCACAAAGCTACCTGTGGCATTAAGAGGGCCTGAAACAGAATATGAGCCAACATGTATGCCCTGTGAAATATACTTTTGTTGGCACATTTTAGCAGGCTGAGAAGCTAAAATAAATAGACCTCTTTACTTCACATACTGATTAGTGCATGCAACATCAAACACCGGTAGAAATAACCAATAATTCTTCCTTCACTTTTACTCAGCCTACTGGGTAATTACATGTCACTGATAAAGCTTCATTTGCTGCTTCTCGGGGCATACAGAAGCATGCACTGCTTAATCCTCTCAGCGGTTTAAATGATTGCAACAAAAACACCGATAACATGGGGACATTTGTGTCAGCTGCCTTTACTTATTAACAAGTAGCTCAGTTGCAAGCCATCACCGATGCCATTTACTCCTCTTGCTAGGAGCCTCGGCAACATGTTTGTACCTCTGGAAATTTTCAACAATTTGTCACGTTACTCTGCTAATGGCAATGTATTTTATTGGGATTTTATGTGAATAGCCATCACAAAGTAGTGTCTTAATGGCGGAGGTAAATGCATTTGCATTCAGAACCACTGAGTCCATCTGTAGGCGAACTTTTTTGCAACAGTTAAAGCTGCAGGTCTTTTGTAGGGTCCTCTGATTTCCGCAACGCAGAAAATGCAGACAGAATTACGGAAATTGACAAACAAAATGGAATCCACAATAAAATGCAGAATTTTACAGAATTTGCTGATACTTTCCAGCAGGGAACTCTATAGTTTTTATAGTATTTTGGCTGCTGCAACTCCTGTACCTGTTGTTACTTGGTAGAGGAAGCTTCTTCTCACACAGATTAAATAAATCGACCACCCATGGTAAAAAAAAATTCACTGACACACTTAAATTTGTTTTTTTAAAATTACTTAAATTCCTTGTAAACTCATTCAAGTTCTGTTGTACCACTACATAACTATATTTGTGTAATTTGAATAAAAGTAAATGTGGATCTTTTTGGCAATTGAGTTGTGTTAAAAAGTGAAATTTGATTAATATTAAAACCAGTTTCACAGGGCCCTATATTTGGGCTATTTCTCATCCAATTTTTACACTTTTTCCATATCATTCTTTATAAAATAACCTAACCCCAATTGAATTGGATGACAAATGTTTGTCAGGATTCAATTTTGAGTTTTGCTACCACAAGATCTAGGTCTAGACTTGGACTGGGCCATTCTAGCACATGACTATATAATTTCACTGTAGCTCTGGCTGTATGTTTATGGTCATTGTCCCGTTGAACGGTGAAGCTCTGCCCTAGCAGTAAGCTTGTCTTCCAGCATTGCCTTTTATTTAACTTCGTCAAGCTCTTCATCAAATATGGCCATCCCTGCTGAAAAGAAGCATGGCCACAGCATTATGGAACCTCTACCATGTTGAGGTGAACTGCTGTATCTTAATGTTTTTGCATCTCTACCATGTTAAGATGATAGACTATTTAGTTTTCAATGGAATATTCAATATTTGGGATATTGTTTACATTTCTCCAAATATGTTTCTTAATAATGATACTACTTTTTGTATTTTCATATGGGGGTAACAGAGTAATAGGAATTGAATACAAATGCATGCCACACCTTTAAGACTTTCAATGGTTTAAGAAAAATTTTAAAAATCTTCACCTTACTTCCACTTTGATGTTAATGTTAAGGTACTGGTGTGTTCTACAGCCAGCCAGTTCAAATAGTTTAAAAAAATGTTATTCCTGTGTTTGTAGTGGGCTGATAAAGGCTTGAAACTCAGCTATTTCCAACATCAATATTTTTTCATTGCAGACATAAACAAACAAGAAAAGGCTGTAAACACAGGCAAGGGCATGCATAGCACATCTCAAATCTATAGGGAAAAAAGGTACTTTTGTCAGCTCGGAAACTATTGAACATTTTATCATTTCACTTCAGACACTGGGAGTTTACAAGCATCCAGATAATGGACCTCAACCTTTTACTATAAGGAAACAGATTGATTTGCAGGGTTGTGAAGATGAGGTTTGATTTGCTTTGCGTGTCTTTTTGTTTCAGATGCAGAGGAAAAAGGGCTTGTTTTGTCTCATTTTTCTCTTCAACTCAAAGAAGTAGTGATCCTTGCCAAGACCTCTTAGCAACCTTTGACCCAAATGACCTGAGCCCCAATTGATCATTGTAGCACACAGATTAGCAATGAACCATGGGATTTGAAATTCCTCCTGGTTTCCATCAAAGGTCCCTTGTCTTTTCAAGCTTAATATTTGGCTGCATGGATCAAGTGAGAGTGGACAGTTCATTTACAGCAAATTAGTATTGCAAAGTGGCAGTCACCGGTTTTGAAACTAACACTAATTACATTTACAGTTGGAAAATTAACAATTGGATTAAGTGAAACTGATATTTGGATGTGAATTTTATTTTAATTGGGGGTTAGGATGTCTCTTGGGTTTCATTTTGATATGGATCACTGAAATCCGTCAGTTCTGTGAATGTTTAATGAGATCTAGATGGAGCGGGGTTGTAATGTGATCAGAGCGTTACGGATCCAAAGTTAGCTGCTGTCGTGAGGACGCAGTGAGGTGGCTGAGGGTAAGCGGAGGGCCATTGAAATGAATGTGATGTGAATCCACTTGAAGTCTCCGGTGGGCTGAAGGGGGGAAGAATTAGATTAGTGGGAGAATGCAATCAGTGTGACTACATTACTGAGTCCGCTGAGTGGGGCAGAGAAAGAAGATGTGACTGACAAGATGTTGAACCGCAAAACGTCTCAGGACTTTGCTGAAGGGATAAAATGATGAGGCTATAGACTGGTTTTATGTAGAACTTAGATATATGTATACTCAGAAAATATCCTTTTTTTGGTTATGTAGAAAATTAATCAACCAAAAATGGCCAAAAAGAAATACAGCTTGGTGTCAGCTATGAATTCCAATAACAAAAAAAAAAAAAAGAGTGAATAGGCATGGTGTGGGTGAGTGGGGGTTTGCTGAGCATGCAGGCAGTCTCCTTTTACACTATTTACCCTGACTACAAACCTAATTAGCTCAAATCAGATTTGGTGTTTACACTAGCATCAGGAGATGATTAAGTGAAACCTAACATCCCTGTCTCACGTTCCTCGCTTGTAGTCTTCGGATTTGTTGGTCTTAGAAACTCAAAAACACATGCTAGTACACCCAGATATGTAATGACAACCAGTCACCTTTAAAACGTCAGCACATGCAGTTCGTTCTTCCTGCCCTTCTTTGCACATTAACTTGATGGGCCTTGTAAAGCACAATTACATATTTTTATTGATTTCAAAAACATTTAGCTATTCCATTTATATATTCCATTTTTGCTATAATTAGGTTTTTATTGTAAAACTGTAATGACATCAAATATTATCCTGTCTAGCACAGAACATCATGTATGGCTTCTCCTGAGAAGCTTCAAAATGCATATAACTTCCGTAATGACTTACCATCATAATTTGAATCAGATGCCATTTCTAGTGAAAAATGTGAAAGTGTAATTACCCGATTATTCAGAAAATCTATTGTTTTTGTTTAAAGAATATGTTTTTTTAATCCAAAACCAGATGTAAAGTTTTTTTTCCAAAACAAATAGGTCATAAAAAGTACAATAGTTTTATTCTTCCCTGATTTAATGTTTGACTATATATTTTTAAAAAATATTAGATAAAGAAATAACTAACCACCATCTAAATGTTGCTTCCCAACCACCTTAAAGAAAAAGAAGTAACCCCCCCCCTCCCTTTTTTTTTTTTTTTTAGTTGTCTAATAGTTATAGTTCTTCTGTTTTGAGTTTGCTATTCGGTATGGAAGCTATGGAAGCCCATTTCCGCCATGAAAAAAAAGACCAACAGTAAGTCATAATTTCGACTTTCAAAGCCATAATTATGACTTTGTATCTCATAATTATGACTTTGAAAGTCGAAATTATGACTTACTGTTGGTCTTTTTTTTTCATGGCGGAAATGGGCTTCCATAATTCGGAGACCGGAAGCGTAGAAGAAAAAAAAGAGACCGTGGCGAGGCGGTAGGGCTAGCTTGGCGAACGGGATTTTTTTTAATGAGGAAACATCCTTCTGGGAAACCTAGGTCAAGTCACGTTTATTTATAGCGACTGCGGAGTAGTTTGTAAACGAGGCGCATCACGAGGGAGCGAGTTAAACTTTGTTTCTAAGACTCAGCTGAATACGTTAAGCTAAGCTAGCACCGAAGCTAATGCTACTACATTTTAGCTAATTGCTAAAGGAGTTAAGAGACTTGTGTTGACGATGTGGATCAGCACTCTCCTGGATTCTGGTCGGGAGGACGAGGAAGAGGGATTCCGCACACAACTGCTCTTTTGATCCAGAGTCAGAGGATTAGCTTCAGACTGGTAAGCTTGCTGTTTTTCATTGTGTTTAATCGGAACCTTGAGCTCCAACACGCGCCAACGATCCTAACTGCAAGCTTGCATGAAAATAACTTTGATTGCGCCCTAAAACTGCAATCAAAGTTTTAGGGTGCAATGATCTTGTTGAGACATTGATTTAATGGGGAACAGTATAATTCTATATTTCTCAAGTAATTTTTTTGTTTCCTTGTCCTTTGAATCAGTTAATATAAGGAAAAGTTATTGCACATTTATTGTATGTGTTCATTATTTCTTCAGTACGCTGTAATTTATATATATATTCCTGAGTTGGTAGGTAAACCATTGTGCTTTTTTGACCTATTTAAATATTAATAATTTTTTTCTTTTTGGTAATCCTTTTATTATTAGTACAATAGAGAATCATACTTTACCCTAAGCTTGGTTTGGAATGTCATTTTCACCCAGTGTTTAATGAAGTGAAGTAGGGCTGTTGTAAAGGAATATTTTAGCAATCCGAGTACTCTATAGATTGTTTTTACGATTAATCGAGTATTCAGATCTCTTTCTCCCTCTCATTTTCACTCTCACTCTCTGCTCTTCCTACTGTGGCTTGAAATATTTTGGATTAGTTGTATACTTCTAAAAACTTAAGCCCACCAAGAGGACTTGGGATTAGTGAACTAATAAAAGAACATGTTCTTTTTCACCAGAAAACTTGTACTGTTTAAGACAAGATGATCCTTCTTGCAGAAAAAAAGTTCCTTTTGAAACGCATGGCAGAGGTGCCTTTGGAACATTTTATAATTTGTTTCTAACCACATCTTGTAAATGAGCTGTAATTTTGTCTCCTCCTTCAAATTTGTATGCCAGTTTAAGTTATGTTTTTGATGAAATACAAAACTAAATTATAAAAATGCTAAAATCTCACATATTATTCATCAAAGATACTGTATAGTATTGCACCTTACTTCCATTTGTTGCATTTCATATGCAACAAATATGAGCACTAGTCAATTATTTTGGAAAATGACTTATGATAGGCCAAATAACTATTAGGGACCTTCAGGTAGATGAGATTTATTAGAGTCACGTTTCTTTACACATTGAATGTATGGATTAATGCATGGTTGGCAAGAAATGTCTCATGGCCAATAGATCATGCATGGGCAGGCCAAGACAGCAGAAATAGGAAGTGGCTAAGGCTAGGCGACAAGATGATCAGTGTCTGATGAGGTGTTTTTCATGAAAGCCCATCATTGCTGGGTCTCTTGGAAATGAGATTTTGCAACTTAATGGTGACTGACTGAAGGTTCTCTAAATGAAAGTTTCAGTCAATCGGGTTTATTTGTACAGCACATTTTAGTTAAAAGGCAATTCAAAGTGCTTTACATGATAAAAACAACAATACAAAGTTGTGGAACACACAGTCAATAATTGACTGTGTCATTTTGTCAAGTGCCATCATTACACATTAGTATGTGGATTGTTTCATTTATTATGTTTCAAAAGCAACTCAGGTGGTGTTTTAGTCTAGATTTAGTGTAGGGACTTTAGAACTGGAGTGATGTACTCTATCTTTCCGGTTTTAGTGAGAGCACAAGTAGCACTGCTGCAGTAATCAAGGTGACTAAAGATACACACCTGTTGAGTTTCTCTAGATCTTGTTGAGACATTAGTTTTCTAATCCTGGAAATATTCTTCAAGTGATAGAAGACCAACTTTATAACTGACTCTATGTGGCTCTGAAGGTTGATGTCAGAGTCCATCACTACACCCAGATTTCAGGTCTGATCGCTAGTTTCCAGCTGTAATAACTTAAGCTGTGCGTTGACTATAGGTAATTCCTCTTTAGATCCAAAGATAATAACTTCAGTTTTGTTTCTGTTCAGTTGGAGAAAGTTGTTGCACATCCACATATGTATCTGTTTTAAGAATCTGTTCAGTGCTTGGGTGGGTTCAGGGTCACCTGGTGACATCATAAAGTATTATCTGCATAGTTATGGTAGCTAAATAAGTAAGGGCAATGCACTTCCAAATCTTGTCAATTTACACAGTGGTCAAACTCTACTGGATTAAACCAAATTGTTAATAAAAGTTTCCTTTCACCTTCTGTTAAATATCACAAACCTAACAGCGGCAGCACAGCATTACACTAGTGTGTTTCTAGGTGAAAAGAGCCTCTGTAATTTGTCTGAGGTGTAGTTCATCTCACCTCTCACAGATTCACTCCAATTTGGCAATGTGACAACTTCAGTTCCTGGCCCATAGCGTGGCTTGAGCAATTTGGACCACGGCACACTGCCTTTGTTCTTTCATACATTACACTAATGTACAACAAAGGTGTTTCTTGCAACTTTTAGAGAGATTATTTGAAAATTGCCTTAAGAAATTCTATTTGGATTATTCAGAAGAAGAGACAACAAAACCACACACTATCTGTGGATCTGAAATGAACCCTATAAAAGTAAAATGTTCAGTTAGTGTTAATGCACTGTTGTTTAAACAGTTAAAAATATTCCTGTTTAGGTTGCCTCTAATGACTCATAGCTCACCTAAGGCAGCCATAACCTGGGATTTCACTTTTAAAATGGCTTCTTGGTCAAATACGTACAGACCCGACAACCTAGCCTGGCCATTGCCTTTCTATACAATTCCACTCAATTCTCGTTTTCAACAGTCTCTGGAATTTTCACTCACAATTTCTAACTCACTTTTTGCTCTCACTTAACCTCTGCCTTAGCAGTGTGAAACCAGCATTTGGATTAAAGAAATTACTTATGGGGTGTGGATTACAGTACAAGGGAAGGACGACAGCTGTGTTGGTAAAAATAGAGCCCTCCTCGCTCACCATCTAACTGACCAACTCAAGTCTTTTAATCCAATATTGATATTTGATGTGACTGAAAATAAAAGCTAAATTTTAAAAGATAATCATTGGAGTTATATTTAATATTAAATACCGAAATCCAGAAGGATCTAATGTTTCATTACTTGTAGAACCACGGATATGACCAACCCCCTTTGTAGCCGTCCATCTCTCTTCAGTCTTTATGTACAGCTTAACAGCCCCCAATCCAACCCAACCGGTTAATCCCAACATCTGCCTCTTCGACCCCCAGCCTCCTAGTCTTTTATGCCCACATACATGTCAGAGCCAAGTACAACCCCCACACTTATGCTACCCAGGCCTACAGAGAAAGCAAACAAAGTGGAAGTAAATGGGCAAACATGAATCTAAACACATATTGTTTGGTGTCTGGACCCCTTTCTTCCTGGCGTTGATTTTTCTCTGCGTATCGGGTTTAGCTGCTTGCCTCCCACAGAAACGAGAAATCATAACAAATCTCCTGCACATGCCTGAAACTATACATACATTGGCAAAATATGTTAACAAATGAGTATGGCTTTGGTTGGAGTGCCCACATTGTGGGTTAAACAAGAGCTATTCAAATGAAATTTTGCATGAAGAAGGCAGTGAAGGATATATTTCAGTTGCTGTTATACATCCTTTGAAGTTCAGCTAGTTCAGAATTTAAAACATTCCCATAATGCCGCTTTCCTGATTATAACCACATAATGAATTCCCAGCTAATTTGTTCTATCTTTTTAAATTACACCCTATGAGCTCCTCAGAATGTAAAATTACATCTTCTTCTTGACGGTTTACACAGGCTGCGTAGATCAGAGGATCAGTGTGTGAACTGATCTGTGTGTTTGTGTATGAAACGTGTGTGTTTTTGTGTGTGTGGGTGGATGTTGTGCGTAAGTCTGCTGGAGCTGTGAGAACTAACATGCCCTATGATGACCACAAGGCCATGCAGAGGGGAGACTGGTTGTATTAGAAACAAACCTGTTTTTGTTTCGCCCACATCAGCATCTTCTTCATGCTACAGACACACACACACCCACCCCCACAATGCCAAGGCTTTTGCCAGGATCAAAGGCAGGAACTGGGAATGACTCAGAGTCCAAGTGTGACAATAGCTACACACATTATTCGTCTTCGTCTGGGTCTGTTTGTGTGGCGCTGACGGAGTTGCATTGGTTCTTCCCATGACCAAATCCTTCACAAACTGGGTTACTCACTTTATGTTTTAGAACTGAGAGGAATCTTGGACAGCCCACCGGAACAAATATGGTTGCCAGCGCAGCTCAGTTTCTGTTCCAGTCTCGAGGGTCTTTTGGGAAAGGTACAAAATCTCCCAACAGAAAAAATATTTGCTTTGACTCTTCACTCAGTAAGACTCGGTAGCTTTATACAGTGCATAGAAAACATAAAGAACACAAACTAGAAGTCTGAAAGTAAATAATTTTACAATTAATATCAGTCCCTTTTACTCTGATACCCTTAGATAACATTCAACACAACTAATTGCCTTCAACAATCCCTTATTTATGAAGTTACTTTGTGTGCAAAATAATCTTTTTTCTTTTTTGAGATTTTATTTATTTTGTAGTTGCGGTATATAAATAACTTTAATTTAATTGAACTTCAGGTGCTTTGAGGTTTATTATAGGACATTAGTGTCAAAACAAGTCCCCACTCATACAATGATACAGAGTAGTAAAAGCATAATTATGGTTAAGATTTAAATTTAATTTAATTAAATGTTTATAGGTTAATAGCAATAAGGACATCTAATCACCAAGGTAATCAGGATATAAAAGACTCCAAATATTACAGAATTTTAAAAGCTTAAATAAATAGAAGTAGAATAAGTAACCTTTTAACAGCTATACACCGTGTTCCAAATTATTATGCAAAGAAAAAACAAGATCTAAGGGTGGGACGCAGTTTATATCAAAACAGCAGCTCTGGAAAGGTATTCTGACATCCTGCAAAGAAATTCAGGTGATATCAAAGAAGGGGTCCTATGTTAACATGTAACTCGGTCTGTTAAAATGTTTTTGATTGAAATGGCTTTTGATTTTAGTACACGTGACCACTTAATGCCGCACATTCAAAGAATGACCATTTGCAGTTCTTTATAATCCATAAAATGTTTAGAAAATCTGCTGTGCATAATAATTTGGAACAGTGCATTTTGAGTTTTTTATTCTTGAAAAAAAATACTGCTCTAATTGGGAGGTTTGTTTAGTAAAATTTGATTTATACTGTAAGAGTTAATGACTTGAAAATTATAATTATAAAATTATAATGAAAATTATATATTTAATTATAATTTGATTATAATTAAATGGTATTTGCATTGACTTTTAAAAAAAACTTACATAATAATTTGGAACACGGTGTATGTAAGTCAATTTACCTCTGCATAAAAAGCCTTTGGTTCCTTTTCATCTACATTAGATTTTTTGAATCAGTAGATTTTTTTATTTCATATTTTTCTCATAAAAGATGTTTTGAGAGAAGAAGCTTCATTGGTTAAACTCAGAGCAACATTCACATGGACTGAAGTTCTGCTTCTTCAGTTCCTCTTAATATTAACGCTTACTGGCACAATTTACAAATGTACTTCAACTTGGACTACATTTTTCTCACATAACTGTCCTTGTATTCTAATAATCCCATCTTTTTTTTTTCCTGTTAGATTCCTCCCGTTGCATGAATGGCAGTAATTAAAAAGCTTTGATAAATCCACCCCTGACTAAATGCCAGCTATCAAACAGTCAGTAGCATTTAGGTAATTCATTATTTACCGTAGCTAAATAATGAATAAATTATATATATATATATATATATATATATATATAAATAAATTATATTTGCCACGACACGCAATAAAAAGAGGCTTAGGTTTTTTGGCTTGGCATACTCTTTGAACTACAATTGATGTATTCCTGGTGCCTGAATTGGAACAAACGTAAGATGAAAGAAGCAAAATGGGAAAACAATACAAAAATTTGAATTGCAAAAACAAATCCCCTAAATTAATCTACAACTCTGATGCGACCACCCTGCCTGAAGCTATCCCATCCCACCCCCCACCCCACAAACTTTATCCAGTTTAGGGAATTTTGTCTAATGTGTCCATGAGGGATCCACTGTTTCTTATTACAACCTCACTGTCCTTTTGACTTGGTGTCATTATTTTCCTGTTATATTTTTTTCTGATGTTTTAAATGTCTTCTTCTCCTTCATTTCTCTCCTCTCCTGACACACCACCCACAGGCCTCAGCCTTTCCATAATCTCTCTATGTCTCACTCTTGACCTCACACCCAGCAAGGGTCATCTGACCCTTGTTCTTCAAACTTCACCTCATGTATTCTTCTGCCCTGACACGAAAGCAGAAATGAAGACCTCATTTATCTTTTTCCCCACTTCCTCTCTCTTGGCCTCTCTGTGATCTCTTCCTGTTCTCCTGGGTTCAGATGCATCTGAAAGCAGGAATGGAGAGTAAAGATCTAATGACCCTTCTCCACTAGCACCTCGCCCAGTGGCTCTTTCCGGCTCACTTCTACACAGTCTCCATTTAAATTGAGCAACAGATCAATGGGGTGGTTCATTCATACCAGCCCTGTTTAGTCCACTTTAATCAAACTTTTATATGCCTAGAAACTCCGATTAGTTTGGGCAAATGGGCAAATAAACTCTGATGCAGACCAGAAATGCGTTAAAAACCTAGGTCTAGGTTCAATTAAAGTGAACTCTAGCATGATTCGTGCGCATATGTGAATGCCAACCGAAGCGATTGCACAGGGCATTCTAGGTCAGTAGGATCAAAACAAATGTGCGGTACAGCGAGAAATGGCTTGTGGTCTTTTCCCAAAAACAAAAGAAAAACCCTTCAACCACTACTCTGTTGTTATTTACATTTTGTGAAGAAGGAAGTTGCGGTCATGTCTTGTGCTCAGCACCAATGGTGCTAGAGCATGGCAGCCTAATCTCTGTCAGACTGGCCAAGGACAACTATAGCTACAATTCAGTAGCTTGCCACCATCAGTGGTCCTATGGACTTCATACAATGCAACTGCCTTGTTGCTGAAATGTGCTATACAAGTAAACTTGTATAGCACATTTACAGTGCTCCCAGGTATCCCAGGTGCTCCCAGGTATCCCAGGTTAAATGTCCCAAGTAACCTGGGATACTTGAAAATATTCAAGTATCCCAGGTCTGTGCTGGGAAGCAAGCCAATTTAAATGAGCCCTATCAGTTCTAATGTAAATGGTTGTTGATTGCTATAAAACTGTAGTTTCTATTTAACTTAAAAGAAAAATTAATTTAACATTATTTAGGATGTGTGTATTTGAGTTTTATATTTATTGTGTGTACATTCTAGTTAATTATTGCATCTGTCACTTTTTTATTTTTCATTATCTTTTTATTTTTTTTTCAGCAGAAGTGATGTACGTTTTAAACTGGGCATAGTGAAAAAACCTTCGGGTATAATTCCAGTTGATTTCTTTGACTTGGAACACAAACAATCCGACCTCTAACTACAAACAATATGCACTACATCTTTACATTCTGTGCTTCAAAATTAAACAGGAATCCATCTGCCCCAGCTTGAAAGTCATCATGAAAATTAAGTCAAAGTTGAATACCAACATGACATGCGAAATTATGAAGCATAATCTGAGTTGATGGCAGAAACGATCCTCCACAGATGAGCAAATTGTGAACATGTCAGCAAATGTCTTTCACTTAATTATCATTCTTCTTGCTAGCTGGGACATGGGTCAGAGTAGCTGCTGAGTGATCTTACAGTTGAACAAACATTCACATACATGCACACACTTTCATACATCAGAGGGAAGTGCAACACTCAGTGTATCAAGGGAGACTTTGATGTTCCTGCTTTTTCTGGACAGCTGCGTCTGATGAGAAGGGAACGCAGACGCAACGAGCTTTGGCAGCTTTGGCTAATTGAACTGTTCACTCGCTCATCATACGGGAAAAAAAAACTTAGACATCCAAGCTGTGTGTGTGTGTAAGAGAGACGGGGAAACAAAGGGAGACATACAAGGATAGAAATGAAGATCTCACTCCCACTCAGGTGTTCCCATCTTCTTCGCACTCCATTCCCACTTCTGCTCCACCTCCTTATCACGCTCCTCTCCCTCTTTTCTTCTGACCTCCACCTTTTGTTGATCCGCCTCCCTGAGTTTTTTCCACTCCGCCTCCTTCCGTCCCCCTCCATCCATCTTCCTCTCATCTCTTCTTTGATGTGGTGATGCAGGGTTATCTGGGGTTCTTGTCTAAGGGGAAAAGGTAGGGGGTGAGAGTGGATCGAGAGGGTGGAATGAAGAAGGGCAAAATGAGAATAGGAGAGGGAAAAGCGGATTGGGGTGGTGCTGTGGAGATGACGAGAATTTTTTTTTTACTTCTCCCTGTAACATCTCTTTCAGCATGCCCTTCACCTTCACCTTTAGAAAAAGAGCAAAGGCAAAAGCAACCCTGTCTTTTTCTCTCTCATTTTTTTCCCCTCTTTTGTTAATAAAATATCCCACAGTCCCCTCCAGGATGAAAGCTGGATTGTAATTCCGGCCCGAAAATCCTATTGCCACGGTTTCAGTGAGTGCCAAAGCATGGCAGAAAACCAGCATGACCTCAGAGAGCATGCTGCACAGAAGATGTCTCTTTATTTATATTTATGCTATTTTAAAATTCAAAATGAATAACATGGCAACATCTCTTTTGCTTGTGGAAGAAAATTCCCTCTTGTTATAAAGTCTGGCAATGCTTTTCTGATATTTTCTTTCTTCTCTAAACTTAAAACAAACAGTACTGAAGACATGAGCTGCTTATTAAATAACACTCATCTTAAGTGACAGTGGGGAATCTTTTTTGTTTGTTTATTAAGGTATATTTATTAGAACAAATGTGAAGAAGGAGACAGTTTTCCCTGCCAACTTCCGCTCCTTTGAGGCCACCGGGTCAAGAACCTGCCAGCCAGCCCACCTTGTATGCTGCCAACTTGATTTGAAAGTAAGCCGGAACGCATTCACCTACAAGCAAGCAATGCTACTGCTGATGCATATAAATGCATGGCATACAATTATCCTCTCATGCAAACACACAGACACATGCACACGCAGACATTGGGAGGTACTGTATTTCCTGGAGAGGATTTGTTAATTAGGAATCACTTAGGGTGGTGCAGAGTGGGAGGTCTATGCTGAGGCCTGAATGGCTAATTAATTGATTAGCATCTTGTGGTCAAACAGATCAATAGCAACCCATCTTTTCATGTGCAATGTCCATAATGTAATTAATATGTACTTAGGTAAGTAAACTGAGCCATGTGTTCATGTAGATTTGGGCTCAGAGTAATTCAACTTATCAGGGAGCAAAGAAAAAAACAATTAGTTTATTTACTTTTAAACATGAATGCAGTGAGGCTTCATGTATTTACAGTCTATAAGACTGTCAGCTGGTCCAGTGGTTTGGCTTGGAATATTAATATCTGAACGAAATCCAGACTTTTACAATTAAGAGATAAAATGGGGAGAGTGTAGTCCTAAAGTCTCATATTGCTCCCTGTTGCAGAAATTAATTTCAACAACATGTTGGAAAAATTCCTCAGATTTTGGTGTACGTCAACATGGTGACATCATAAATTTGCAGCAGAATTGATACACATACATGATGCCAATCTACTTTTTCATCAAATTCCAAAAGTGCTCTAATGTGTTTAAATGTTTGTCTTATACTAGTAAATAGATGCATGGGATTTTATCTAAAAAGTCATAAGGAATATGAAATCATAAGGAATATGTTTTTTTCTGTCGTATAGACATAAAAATAGCATTTGGTGAGCAGGTAATACTGGAAGTACCATGCCGAAAAGATCATTGCTTAATAACAGTCAATATACCTCTCTAGTTGAAGTGTTCACAAATTAGTTTTTTGAGCGTATTGCTTACTCCTTTTGATGTTTTGTGTTATGTATCTTGATGCTGCTGCTATATACTGGCTATTTCTATACTATTGAATTCTATTCTATGCTGTGTATTTTGATAACCTTTTAAATCCATATCCTTTATCTTAATTTGAAACAATAACAAAAACTCTAACATCTTGTTTATCTGTTAAAAACAAAGCTGTCCTCTGCCAAATGGCTTTCTTGATCAAACTACCCTCTAATGTTAACTTCAACCACATGCTTCCCATCAATATAAAAAATGTTAGTGTTTGAAAATTGATGCAATGATCTATGACTCTTTCACCTATTTTGTAAATGGGAGCAAAGGCACATTGTGTGTGAGTGCATTTGTGCTTATTCACCTTAACTCCTTGACACATTTGGTCGATTTGTAAAGTTTGCTGAGGAGAGAAAAATGTTTGTGTGCTTGTCTCAAAATATTTCTTAATATTTTTCCTCAAATGATACACACAAAATTCCTCCTGTCACTTTAATGTGGCAAGACCATTAACATGGTTACTACTTCACCGGATGGATGTCAAAACTGTGTGGCAAATTAAGTAAACACAAAGACTTTCCTGTAATTTTATATTTGAGAGAATTTTGTAAGACTTACCAACCCCAGATTTTTTTTTTTACCATGTGTGAATATAAATCTGATTGCACTTGTAGTGGGTATGATGTGGTTTGTTGTGTTCACTTGGATGAGATAAGGAGTGTGGTATCTTCCTGTGGTCTGACAGCAGGTGGGTCCCATGTCCCCTGCAGGATGCGTTGATTAGATTGGCCCAAGCTGAGCCAGGAATCCAGCCGAGCGCTCTGAGGACTGTACCAACATGTCATGGGGATGCACTAATGTTTGTATGACACAGATCTGTGGGGAAACAATCACAAAATACTGAGAATTCAATACACTTGTAAAAATAGTTTTCTTCTTTTGCCTCTCTTTTCCTCTCTTTTGCCAGTGAATAGACAAAAGAATGATCACAATTTATTTCTTTATAGAGGGCAACTAAATAAAATTACTTTTGCTTATCGCATTTCTATCTGCAAATTCTTTTTAGCAGGCGTTATTAGATGTTGTCTTAAAAATGTTTTATAGTTGAAAGTTTCAAATTCCAGATTTTCCGTTGTTTCTAAATGCACCGTCTTGTGCAATTGAAAACCTTTAAGGTGATATTAAATGGCAGTTGTGTGAGGACACTGTTGCAGTAAGCAGTGTGACTAAAGGTAAACGCAGGGATGAGTTTCTCAAATGTCAGTGTCCCTCATCAGTTCAAACTGTCACGTTCCTGGTTTGATTTGTCTATTTCAATTATATAATTCCAAAAATGTCCTAAACATGATAAGCACAGCAAATTAAAATAGTTCTAGTTAAACACTGAAGCCATTTTTAGTGGTCTTAATGGATAAAATGCCTAGTTCTGATATTTTCAAGTGCTTACAATGCATTCGTATTTTCTCTTTGACCATTTGTTTTGGCCAAGCACCAAAAACATTAGAACACAAATGATTTAAAAATCGGGCAATCAATGCAGAATGACACTCTGTATTGCTTGACTTTGTCAACATAAGGGCGCATCTGAAGAATTGTGAACAATATTTTGTCCATTGAAATTTTTATTAAGGAACAACAAGAAGAATATGCATCTCGTCTGATCACAAAAGGTGGCATAGTCTTATACAATCATCTATTCAGTTTGTTATATTGGTCTATACAGCATACCCCTTCATGTCATTCCCATTTCCAGTATTTAGTGTTCCATTTGTTCCTTTTTTTTCTCCTCCTGTGACACTGGTGTTTTTACGTTAGGCTTGATCTATGGTGATCTTGGAGTGTTTCTGATCATCCTTACCACTTTCCTTTCATCTGGTGACAATCTGGGCTAGATGAGTAAAGCTTTGGCTCAACTGGGTTTTCCAATAAGCCATAATCCCAAACACTTATCAAAAGCAGTTTTGGTATAGATAAAGCTGGGCAGGCATAAAGCCCCGGCAATCAGTCACCCTGACCTCATCCTTAAGAGAAATATACAAAAGTTGTGTTCTTTGCCAAAATCAAATATATGAACCACCAACAGTTGTTGCATATTTTGCCACAATAATCCTACACACTTGTTGATGGCTACATAAACAATAAACATGGATGCCTAAATATTAGTGAGGAAAATATATGAAACTAGATTTAAACTTTGTGGATAAGTAAAAATAAATAAAATTCAAACGAGAGGACTTGGTTCTTGTAAAAAATATTATGTTATCATTCCATCCTGGGAAAAGAGAAATTTAAATAACTTACTAAAGTTATTTAGTAACTTTAGTAAGTTACTAAATAACTTGCTAAAGTTATTTAGTAGCATTATTATTGTTATAATAATGCTGTAATTTATAAGGAGTAAATTTGGCTTTTCTAAAAATATCAGACACTTTTTGGAGATGACAAAAGACAACTTATAACATCTTCTTGTTGCTCAGTCATTAGTACATTTAGAAAAAAACAACAACTCCCAACGGGGCTAAAATTCCCTGGAGAGCCAGAAATCTCTGAGTAAAGGTCCATACCGTAGATAGACAAGAGACGTCACATCCTGAAAAAGAGTGACATGAAGACGTCTTACTGTGGACGGATTCAGACAAATGGATGGAGAGCGAGCTTGAAAGAATAAATGCAGGAGTCAGAGTGAAGAACAGAGAAAGATTTGGATTGGAAGAATGGAAGGATGAAGAAAGAGAGCCAGCAACAGAGGGATCTTGCAGTACCTGTGATGGATGAGGTTTAGCCCAGGTGTGACGGCGCGACCAAATTAAATCACTGAGCAGACAGCAATGAACGAGAGACAAGGTTATCACGTTCACCTCCTCCCTCTTTCTCACACTCCCCTCCTTTCCCTGTCTGCCACCCTCAGTTGGAGACTCACTGGGCTGTTCTCACTTTACTATCATCAGCTCAGTGCTTCTCAGCATGTAGTCCACAGGGAGAACTGGCCTTTGGTTCTAAGTTGTGTTAGACACATTTCAATCATTGGCCCTGGGAGCCTTTTTTCAGCTAACTCTTACTTCTACTTGGTGACGTGATAGATGTGGCTGTCCATTACAAATCATATTGTTATGTAATCTAATAAAACAGTATATCTCTATCTGTTATATTACATGGACACTTTTTTCTAGATTTGCTCCTTAGTCTAGAGCGATCTCTTCTGTTCCCGTCCCAAATGTAGCACATTTCCTTTTTCCACCACACTATAGATGCTCTATTTATTACATTGAGATCTGTGTGATGTGGTGTCCTAGAAGAACATTGAAATGGGGCGTTATCTTGCTGGAATAACCCCTTTAACTGATGATGGGTTGTGGCTAATTATTAATTAGGAATCTAAATTTTAAGCTAGAATGCTAAATATCGAGCCTCAAAATATATGGTTACTTAGCAAGTTATGTCTTTAAGATGAATATTCATCGTACAGAATAAATATTTAGGTATAATCTAAATATAGCTCAAAGCTAAATGTTTAGCCAGTATGCAAATTCACTTGCCAATAACTGGAAGTTGACTACTAAAATAAAAGCTGGGTGTTAGAAACTTTTATATAAACTCCTGCTGGCAAGATTGATTTGTTTCAAATGCTGCTCATTTCATCTCTTTGTCATTGTGTCTTTTCTTTTACAAGTACAACATCTCAGTTTCATAGCAACAATCAATCAAGGATCTATAGAAACAGTGACTGGGCCAGCTCACCAGCAGAAGTTGAATGGAGCTTCCCAATATCCAGTTTTTATTTAAATAGCACACTTATCAACTATCAGCAAGTCAAAAAATATCAGCAAATCTATAAATATTTAGCTTTAAGCTAAACACTTAGCTGAGCGCTAACTGACATTTAAAAAGCATACAATGTCTTTATGTTGCAAATATTTCACTGTTTTATACATATGTAACACTGAAATATGTCTAGATGTGTACAGACCACAATGTACTTTTGCTAAAAAAGACCATGTCATGTTCAGAGCATTTCTAATTATTTTGTTTGCCTGAAATGTTTTTCCAACAACTAAGCGCACCACAGAGCTGGAGTCTATTAATGTATTAGGCAATGAGTCAAACCAATGAAAATGGTGCTTACAGTATAACTGTTTCATTTCTATCATCATCATTCCATTTCCATTAATTTCCCTCCAGATCATTATAATGTGTGCCATCAATCACAAGACCGGACTAAGTGATGTGTGTAGTGATGGGAACCTCTCTGCTCCTTCCTGCTATATACAAACGTGTTGATAGAAGAGGCTCCTTTAATGGTGAATGTTCCCTAACCTCTGACCTTCGACCAGCCTCCATTGCCAGACATAATGATTGCTGCCATACTGTTAGCGCTGACATGAAGGTCCATATGCCGCTGTGTTATTTGGACAATGACTAACTTGTTTGGGAGAACAATGAATATTCCAAGGCGTTTTGTTTTGTAAAATGACAAAGATGGATGGAAAAATGTTTTTTGAGGGCAGAGAGTCTACAAAAGGAAGAAAGACTTAGAATTCGGGGAGGTTTTGAATCACTAAAATTGTTTATTTACTTCAGTTTCGCTAACGTGAATTCATCAAATTCCCATTTGTCACGGAGACACTTTAAAGGTTTCCTCAGCTTGCTTTTGCATGAAAAATAATTGTTCATGTCACTCTTTCTACAAAAAATATGACAAACTGTTATACAAGAATCCAGCAGTTAAATCCAGGCATAGACTGCGGGGATCATGGTTTCCATCAAAAGCATGATTTCAATCCTCCGGATTTCTTAAGCAACCATTCCACATGGCTTCTATTTTAACTGATAAACAAGTTCCGAATAAATTAAAGGCTTCGCTTCATTTTATTATATTTATTGCGCGGTTTCTCATGCAATCCTGCGTCCTAGCTAGGGCTGTTGAGTCACGGGCTAATTCAAACTCTAATCTGAGCGAGTAAACTTCAAGCAGAGCATCCAAGGCTGATGTACACAGGCTCACATCCACATATACACACAGGCTCATCAGCTGCAGTCTCATTATGTTGTTGATTCTTCATCTCCCGACAGACAGAGCTATTTACCCAGTGTCTCTGAGTCGAGGGAGAAGGATAATGAGACTGATGTGTGCAGGGGTGCGTTCTGGGTAATTTGTTTGATACAGGAGCTGATGGGAGGTGAGAAAGATCAAAAGATTAAAACAGCTCTTTTCCCCACCTTAAGCCTCCCTTGATCTTTTCCCAGCCCTTCCATGGTAAAAATGTTGATAAGACATGGATGCTCCTATCTGATTGTGGTTTTTATTTAATTCTTACTCTTTAATCTTCTGTAATTTAGATATTATTACATTACAAGTATCACACACGAGCAGAAAGGTGGCTTCCTGAAGGGGTTTTGCTGTTTCCTGACCCTCAACCTTCAGCAGTTTCATTAGTTCATTCTGACCTTTGAACCTATAACTGGAAGCCTGAAGGGGTGCATGTTTCAGGATTCAGGTGACAGAAAGGAGTGCCAACAGAACTTTATCCCACTCTTTTGTTCTTTAAATACAATGTCAGAGGAAAGAATGTTTACCCCTTGAATGTTTTGATGCTTGATAGATACAATCCCAATAAATACATATAAATGAAGGGAAAGATAGTTTAAATTACGACTGTGACAAATTAATTTCAATTAATTACATAGGTCTTAATGCACTAATAGTTTTACTGCAATTAATTGCATTTTTTTTACATGTGTCTTTCTTGTACACTTGTAAATCTGATGCAGATGACATCTTCACATTTAATTCATAAATTAAATGTGATGGAAACTAAAAGAGATGATCAATGTAGATATTCAAATCTAAAATATTATCTCAATGCAAAACATATTACAGTAAGCAAAGATGGCCCCAATACTAAAGTCAGGATTCACTGTCCATATGCATAAAGAAATATTTTTTTCAAATAAGTTTCATGAAGAAGATGATGTTTTATTTATATAGCACTTTTTCAGCATCAAGGCAGTTCAAAGTGCAGGGAACACCTGTTCATGAATGAAGATGTGTTTCTGAAAAAGCTGAATGAGTATAGTAACACTTGGCACCAGTCAGATGACTGAACAATCTAAGTAACAGATTAAAAACAATTAATGTTTGTTGATCAGCTCTTATGTAGTCAGTAATTTAGCAGCAAAAGGGTTTTTTTAATAAAAAAAATTGTTTATGATGTAGTTTTTGATTAAAGTTTGATTAAGTGAAATAAATTTACCAACTGTGCAATTATTTAGATGGGAATTTTAGTAAATAGTCTTTAGTCTGTCTAATTGTATGTTGATGTATAGCGTCATTCAGAAAAAAACACTGTACTTTTGTGAAAAATTACTTTTATTGTTTCATAATTGATGATCGAGCTTCAGTTGTCTAAAATAGTAACAATAGCTGGAGAAATAACCAGATACTTGTCTGCAGAAAGTCAAGGTGAAGGTAAAAACATACCAGTAATAACAAATTGCTGTATAATATCTTATCTTGCAAGGCTCCAGAACATACAAAGGTATAGAAACCATTAAGATCCATATTTCTTCCTCCTCCTATTACAGACAATTCAGCAATACATTACATTGTCTTTGTGTTTCACCTCTGAAACTTTCCACAGGAAATTCTTTCCACTGAAGGAAGTCATACCATGCACCCATGCACAACAACCACAGTCTAGTCTAAGACCTCCAGGCTCAAACTTTGTTGGACTAAGTATGAAAGAATTTGAAACAATCACTGAAATTGTATCAAATGGCTTTAAGATTATTTGCTGCATATTGTAACCACAACAACCAAGTGTCTTATGATGGATGAAGTTTAAGCCAATGAATATTCAATTAACTGTCAGAGTAATGTTGAACATATGCAGTCTTCAAAAATGCTTTTAAGTGGTCTAGCAGGGGAATTTCCAAAACTTTAAAAATCTTAACAGTTTGTCAATAGTAGTTGCTGAGAAATAATTGATCAAATGCTGATTTTTGTATTCATGGAATTTATATGTAGTTTATTGTTTAAGGATCTGCTCAATAGCCTGGTCTGTTTGGCAGAAGTATCTTTTATAAAATTGTTACTGCACATAGTTGCAAAGTTGAGACAGCTGTTAGATTGCCTATGGTCATCCATAATTCACCATCGGAGTCGGCCATGTTCCATACAGATGGAAGCTCTTAAAAATGAAGCAGTTTTGTGGAACCACTGGAGGTAAGGGTGAAGCTCGGTGGGGTTGAAATTGAGAGCTATTCATCAAATGTGTGTCGGACTTCTTCTATTTTTGAAAAGGGTAAAACAAAGATTTCATGAAGCTCAGTTATTTAAAAAAAACACCTGTATGCTGACTGTAAGTCCCCTTTTGGTTTTGTTCTTATTTTCAAGCGTCACTGGAAGAAACTTCCCTTGGCTAATTTCCCTCCTCCCCCCATTTCATTCCATGGTGTTAAGGAAATATGTTTTAGTAAGTCAACAACGGGAGGGTGTTAAACTACCTTCTTTGGCAATCCAGAAGCAAGAGTCAAGTTCAGTCAGACTTCTCCTTTGTCCATCCTCACACAAGTCACACCAAGACAGCAATGATGGAGAGTAAATATAACTATATATTTATAGTTGCTGAAATATTATATGCTCATATAATTTTAAAGATATTCCTAATATCATTATCATTCACCAAAAGAGAAAAACATTTACAGAGTTTGACAGAAGATCTAAAAAGTTGTGTTAAATCCAAAATCATTAAAGGATTTGAATTTGCTGACATTGCAGTTTAGGAGGACTTCACATTTAATTGTCATCTTTACTGTTCTACCCTGTTGTTTACATCAGACTCCAGGATCTAAGGCTTATAACATGTCTGACCCAATACGAGCTTAACACAACAGCCAAGCAATTTAGGCTGAACAAACCCCAATTTAATGCACGGTCGCTAAGATGTATTCACAGCAACGGCATAAAAGATGACATTTGAAAGGTAGCACATTAGTGAAATGCACCAGATACATTAATTCAGTGTGGCTAAAAGCCTTGTTAGCATTCACAATTGGATTCAGAATGTACAATAATGAGGGAGAGACGAAGGCTGGGGGGAGAGGGAGCACATGGAAAGAGACAGATGCAACAAAAGGACGCAACAGTGAGAGGAGGAGAAGAGAGAGTCTTTCATGTCTCTCCTGAGTTTAAAAAGGCCTCCCTTTCATCTGAGCATTGTCATATTTTATCTGTTCTCAGTCCATTTGCCCCACCTCCCTCCCCATGATAAAAACACCACTCTTTTACTGCGGACAATCGAACGAAAAGTGCTGTGTGTCACAGAAGAGCGATGCATCTAGATGAAAGGGCAATATGTGTTCAGGCAGCCATATGTAAGAAAACAAAAGATGCATTTAAAATAATCCGAGGAATTAAACTCTGAAACTGCAGCATTATTTGTATAAGATATAGCATACTGCATTTGAAAAAAAGCATTACATGTGAAATAAATGGAAGAATATTTATTTGCTTAAATCTTTTCTATCTGCATCAACAGGGAATTATGGGTTAATTGTTGGTCCAGAATGACACTTGGCCCTGCACAGGTTAGATTGTCCTTCAATGTGCCTTTTCCCAGTCTTGGACTGGGAAAACCACCAGTGGATGAGAGGGTTCTATCACTTCCATCCCAGCCTGGACTGCCTCTGCTGGCCACTCTTGGCTAGAGTTCTCCTCTCCGTTTGGAGGTTTGGACTTTGAAATTTTTAGAGTATCATCCCTTTTGCAAGGTATAAACCCAACATCAAATGTGTTTCCATTTTCCCTTTTGATCATTAACTTTTTTTTTTTGGAAAATCTGAAAACCACCCCAAGCAAGCCTTGTTGTTTCTGTGTAAATAAAAGCTTAGTGTTCTATGTGATCAACTAAACAAACATGACAGCAGTTTACAACTCTACAAAATACAATGCAGCTGACATGCAAATTTGCATGACTCGCTTTTTTTAGATTGAGGTTGTCTTGGCATTGCTTCACCTATACGTTAGCATAAAAAGTGTGTCTTCCTTTCACATAGACATGGTAAAAGTGTTATCTAAAGAAGCAGGCAAAATATTAAGAGTTATAACCTCTTAATGAGAGCAGGACAGACAGCTCACCTCCATTTATGTCTTTTGTATTCAAGGTCCTTATTTACTTTGCTTCCTGAAGTTTCACAACAGGTTGTTCTTTTCTTCATTTCAGTTATTGTTTGGTTTTCGTTGGCTCCCAAGATATCTACAGAGACCCTCTTTCTGTTGTCCATGGTACTTTGGGGTATGATTTGGTTCCAGGTTACAATAGGTTCCACCTACTGATTTTAATTAGACCTGATGTGTTGTTTTACTCCCAGGGCGAATGTTGAGTCCGGTTTGATTTCCTTGTGAAGTAGGCCAAGAACTGTTGGCAGTCGCTGAGCTATAAAACACAGAGGGCATAAGAGCTTTGGTAGAAGAAGCTGGCAAGCAAAGAAAGCCCCGAAAATAACTTTGCTTTTTTTTTTTTTCTAATTTGGTTCATTCATACATCAGTTTGTCGTAGTCAAGTTGTGCATATTGAATATTACCCCACAGGATTCACTAGTTATGATTTCGTCTGTTGTGATGTCTATTAAAATATTTTGTTTCCTTTTATATTTATGAAAGCTTTCAAAGGATTATGTGCTCGGAGTCTGTGGAAATGAGCTTGTCTGAAGTTTGTTTTGATATTTCTTATTTATTTACACACAGACACATTCTTTTGCTGGAAAGGCAAGACGCCCCTCCCCTGCTGCGACAGTTTTTATTGGAATTTCCCACTCTGCTGTGGAATAGCTTTTTGCAGGATATGGGAGTAGTGATGCAGTGCCTATAATTCATAGGGAGGGACAGCCAGTTTTTCTTTGAAGATGTAGATGTTGAAGCTTGAGGATCCCCTTTTGCTTCTTGCCGGCTGTTTGTGCTTTTTGTTCTCAGACAAATTAGCCGCTAACTCAGCAGGAAGAAGCAGTAAATCACGAAAATGAAGCCTGCTTTACAAGCCTAAAGAAAAGCAGCTTTGGTCCCTTACTTAAGTGTTTAGGCCATTGTTGGAACAAAAGAAGCAGCATAGGAAATACAATGTACTTTTTTCCACTTGGTTTTCAAAGGACAACAGTCAAAAATTAGGGAAGAATTATCCTTCTTACAGAGGATAAGTTTACAAACACTCATTCTTGTCCAAACTCAGTTTTTTGCTGTTAATTCATGTTTACTTGTGGTAAAAAAATGCCTGGAAGAAGACCTTTAAGTTCTATGTTCTACAAAAAAATAAACACGGTTCACAATCTCATTTGAATGCATTTAGTTGGACACTGGTTGCACCATAGATTGAAAAAGGAAGCTAACTCTGTAACAGGTGTAATGTGGCTTCCTTTCCAATATTCATTACCACATATGCAACAATTGGCTAGACCAACATTCATGTTCATAACATGGATACTTTGTAGAAAACTTTGCACCTCTCTTCCACATCCAAATATCTTTGGGTGTGAAAAACTAATGTTTAAAAAAATGTACTAAACTTTCAAACAGATTTATTCTAATTTCAAAACCACTTGTTCTAAACAGCGTATTAAGGAACCTTTAGACTATGATATTCTCAAAGGTAACATTGTGTTACTGTATTTACCAGGCACTCTCTCTGTCTCTGCTTAAAGAGACAGTAAGTGCATGATGCCTTCGCGTTTATTGTTGCTCCAGTTTTTTCCTGTGGGACCTATGAGGAGCAACAGAGGAGCAGAAGAGGGAAAAAAGGGGGGAAGTTAAAGTTGGGGGAGTCTGTCTCCCATTAACATTATCTCTATGGGAGCCCAAAAATCGGTTCTGTCAGCAGAACACGGACCTGCTTTCAAGAAAAGAATGTGAGAATGAGAGGGAGGTATGAGAAGAAAGAAAGTGAAGGGAGAGGTATTACCACAGCATGCTGCTCGTCTGGGTTTTATAAGGAACACTCTATCTTTCACTTATTACAAAAAATCTAGTCAAAATATCTGAGTAAAATAAAAGCTTCAACACTTGAGATCTCTCTCTGTACTGACTGGAAGCGTTAACACTGTAATCACTACGATGTCTTTCAGGCAGCTCTGAACACCAGCCTACTTCCTAACAACAGAGAGCAATGCTTTAAATTCACTCTGCTGTGCTGTGCCCAACAGTGAACAGCTGATTCACAAATGCCTCATTTTATGGACCTCTGTTATGATGACGGCTTGGTTGGCAGCAACACTCTGTAAAAAGAAATGCACTAAAGCAGCCTGTTAGTGTCAGACACCTTGTTTTAGAGGAGCTAGACTTGATTTGAGCCACATCAGTTATGTGTTATTTACAGTTTTGTGGTTTTTATGATTAAGAACGTCATGAGTGGAATGCATTGCAAAACTATGCACATCCTCAACACATTTTGGATGTCGTCACATTAAAAAACACTAAATTCAATGTGTTTTGGTGACATTTTTATATAGTTAACCAGCACAAAATGGTACATAAAAATGGTTAAACATACACATACACATTTCATGCAGTTTTTTTTTCTTTAATAGAAAACAAAAGTACAGTTCTGACCATGGACTGTAAACAGAAAAAGCATGGCACAACTATTCAACCTACCAAAACATGACAGTGGGGAAGAGCAGGAGCTTCCCGAAGAACTGGTTACAAAAATAGTGTTTCACCAATAGCACATTTGTCTTTTTGTCTTGCTATTATGGCAGACAAAAAAGAGGACAGAGTGGAGAAACTTTGGATTAAGGCACTGCCATCTGTGAAAGGCTAAATGTTGCACATTTATAGATAGTTGTGGCCTAATTTCAAAACATCAAATTGGGAAGTCAAATTACTTTTAAGTCATGTTTGATGTATACATAATTTTTATAGCAACTGAAGATACTTGACTGTGCTTTAAAATGACAGTGTGCCTTAAAATACATAATACTGCACCTTTAACATTATGACTTTTGTCCATAAACAAACATAATCATCCAGAGGGCAGGAGAATTTCCAGTACAATATAAATCTAACACTTGAAACATTACACCTAAGACAACATACAGGTAAAACTGCCTCTAAAGGGTTGAGGCAGTGGTCTAAAATCATAAAGGAGATGAGCTCTTATCTTAAAATTTACCTTTAGCCCATCTGCTGACAGATAATTAGCTAAGCAAATATTTCCCTTGTAAAAAATGTGAAGAGACTTTATGGTATCTAAGTGATACCTTTGCCAAACACAGCTGACAAGCAGAACAAAAACAGCTGAATATAATTATGAAGCTTCATCAGTTCTCTTAAAGACGTAAACGATGTGACATGAAAAACGTTGCATTTTATAGTGAAGCCTTATGCTGGCACCATGACAGGCCATGCTTTTAATCAATTTTGTTAAGTAAAGGCAAATGTTCTTGTTTTTTTATTTCTGTCAGACCAACTCCTTCAGTAGATTTGTGAAGAGATCTTATGACACACTATGTTATACTAAAAAGACACAATGTTTTATGTTAAAGTCAAATAGTTTTCACAAAGCACTACCCAACTACAGTTATCGTTTTAAGTTCGACATCCTGTTTCAAAGTTTGAAATGCAGTGGAGATGTTGAAGTTAGAGTAGATGTAGCATCTGGCCTTTAAGTTCACAATGTCTGCTCACAAACCATTTGGATGACAAACAGCTACAAAACCCATGAACAGATCTCAGCCCAGTTTAAATTGTCGGCCCAAATTTTTAATTCTTGGAGAGAAAGAAAAAATACTGATGAAGAGACAGAAATGTGATGTAAGATATGTAAACGCTAAGAGTAATGTGACTGGCTAATGGTAATGATGCTAAATTTAGAGTTTAGAACTTGATACAGTCCAAGCACTCGCATTGAACTGTATCATCTTATATTCATTAAGACAGTTTGTGAATTGTGAAACCATTATGTACACAACACAAAAACTGGATGCTTTCCAAAAAATATAACTAAAATCTCATCTCGTCTTATGAACCTAATATCAGGAGCTGGCTGTATCCTGAGACATGTAGTTTACCAGTCACAAAACCTTCTTAATGCATGAGGGATTGTACTCTTCTTCTTTCCTAAAAGATTATTCACTTGGTAGATCAAAACCTATAAAAGTATTTATTTCAGTTAGTAGTTGTGGTTGGTCATGACTGATTTTCTTGAGTGCTTATCTCCAGCACTCAGAGAGCGAGAAGCAGTGTACACTCTGGACGAGTTGACAGCCCATCACAGAAGGCAACATGGAAACACACATGTTGCCTTCTGCAACCAGGCATGTGACCAAGAGAGAGACCAAACAACCTAACAGCAATGTTTATGGATTGTGGGAGGAAGGGAGTAACTGGAGAAAACCCTTGCATGTAGATGGAGAACAGAACAGGATCCAATCACAGAATCATGTTGGCTGATCTTTTCTTTTTGTCTGTTTTAGCGGTATAAGTGTTTGTGTCTTATGTTTTATTCTATGGATCGGTACAGCACTTGGGTCACTTTGGGTTTGTAAAGTGCTCTATAAATAGAGGTGGATTTGATTAATTTGAAGCAACAACGATTACCACTGCATCCCATGCAACCCTTTTGGTAAACCACAGCAACGTAGCCTGAACTAGCACTTTGCTGTAACAGTATATCTGAGCTTGTATAGCTGATTTAAGCCAGTGATTGTGGAAGTAACTACACATCAGAGTTTTTTTCTAAAGATAAACAAATGTAAGAAGTGATTTAGGTTAAATAAAAATAACCATTCTTAGATATTTTAGTACATATTTTAGGAGTTCTCTTTGTGACAAGCACACAAAGAGGAAAAAAAGACTAAAAAACGTGCAGTTATGTGAAACATGAGCTTCTATTTCAAAAGTAGTGTGTATTTTTACTTTCATAACAGATCAAAAATGTAATGTCCATTAAGGCATTCTTGCTCAGTTAAAACATGAGTCATATTTACTAAATGTCACATTTATTAAAAAAGAAGAAGGAGAAAGACGGCTCCCTAAAAGACAGCGCGAAGTGCTCTGACAGAAGCAGAGAGGTGAAAGGGGATGGATGGTGTTGAAATGAAGTGCAGATAAAAGGACCAGACAGCGAAGTGGACACTTGGGCCATGTGCAGAGCTTCAAGTCTCAAATATGTTTGACATCACTGGTGAGCCAGACAGATGTTTTTCTCCACTATGCCAAACCAAACATGAAGCACATGTCCACCTTATCATATCTGTGGAATAAGCAAGTGGAGAGACGGGTGAGATGAATGAGTTAAATAAGATTGTTATGTCTAAAACATCCGAAACTGGAGAAAAACAGTTTTGTTATATTTTTTTGCTGTAAACATGGGAACCATGTTGACAGTTCAAACACAATAGAAGGAAATCCCCAGTAACGATTATGACTACCAATTCTTACACATCTCTCATTCACTGGTATCTCAGTGAATGAGTTTTCTTAAGCGAGGGGTGATCGGTCTCTCCCAAACGCTACTGAAGCTTTTTCTAAAGAGATACAAAATAAGCAGCCACTGTCCTCTCACCATGTTGGCGTTCCAGTGGGAGTACATGTGGAGCATTTCAGGCTGGTGCACATCCATTAGTGCCCTGTGCTTTTGTAGTAAGGTCATCAGCTGGGAAGAAGCGCTGCTCCACGTTTCACATGATGCCTCAATGCATTTGCAGCCAATTTTTGTTGAAAATCTGAAAGTTGGTTCTGAAAACTGACCTTCACCAATGAGAAGGGAAGTAAAAAGAAGCAAAGTAGAACACGTGTGCACATTGCCTCGCTAAAATATTAACACCGTTTCAATATATTCACATGGTTTTTAAGTTAAACTCTGAATCTAACCTACCAAATTGTATTGTCTGGCAGTCTCGACTTGGCACAGGTTTGTATTTTTTTTCACAATTTCTTAGTTGGATTTATGATCTTCTGGGTGTCTATTTAGTCCATATTCATCAGAATTAACATAAATAAAACATCCATGTGGAATGCATCTATAAAATTATTGAATGCTTGATACTTCATGCGTTACTTTACGCTTTTGAAATGAATGTTGGACTACTTTCTGTTATTTTTGAGGATTTATTAGCTCAAATATGATATCCAGGAGGAATGCATCCCCAGTTTTGACTTTCTCTTCGTTTGGATCTTCTGTGAGAAATGTAGACCGTCAGCCTTCCTGTTTAAATCTATGAACTGTGACCCCTTACTGAGACAGTCATGATGATTAACACGTGAACTTCACCGCATAATATTGACAAACCTAATGAAGGCTGCGGCATTTCGTTCTGCGACAGATTTAAATTGGCTGACCACAATATTCTTCAATAAGCTCCCATAGGCTGCCACAGAGTCATTAAAATATACACAAGCATAGAGCGCTGAGGCAAGAATCTTAACTATATGTGTTCTTTCAAAACATGAAAGCTCTCCTTTCTTTATTTGGATAGCTTCACAGTGGGATCTTTGATTATTTTTCCCTATAAGTGCCCAGCTGTAATCAAACCCTAACTGAAATATTTTCTTTGCCGCCTGTACCTTTCTGCAGACCATTTTTACTTGCAATGAAGCATCCTATCCAGCCCTAACTTTCTTCCTATTCAAGGATTTCTGGAAGATTAGGGAAAACTATGCAAATGACGCTGCTCCTGCAGAGTCAAGCGAAACGTTAGACCCCAAGACAGAGGGACCAGGAGTGTAGAATAAAGACAAGAAAGTGGGGAGGAGTAAAAAAAAAAAAAAAAAGCATCTTTGGGAATTTCCCTCGGAAATCTGTGGATTATCCCAGTAGTTTTAATGAAAGTTGTCAGGATTAGGGAATGCCAAAGTCCACCAAAGCCGGTGCTGGGGTAGAGACAGGGACAGGGCCCTGGGGAAAGAGTGAAAGAGTTGAATGAAAATGTGGAAACTATTATACTCCCACATTGTCTAATCAGAGGTAAGATTGTCGTAGAGGGACCCGGAGACGAGAGCTCTGATGAGGTTTGGGGATGAACAGACTACAAGGTAGATGATAAACTATAAGACAGTGAAAAAGAACAGATATAATTAAAACTTCCTCCTAAAGAATCAGTTTGCTACTTTAAATGTGACAAGTTTCCTGCAGTTCAACTGAAAATCAGACATATCCTATTTCACGTATTTTTAAAAAGTTGCAACAAGCTAATGGTACAAGACAAAATGATCTTTTAAACTAACTATTATATTTTTACCTTTTTCAGTTGGATTTTCTTGACATTTACGTCACTTACAAAGTCAAAGTTTACAGAGAAGTTGCACATGATTTATAAGATCTCACTGTGTAAAGGTATCAATCAGGACAAAACTAATAATTGACTAAAGAGATTGCATTTTCTGGTGAGTCTTGTTTGTGTTCCTCATGTAACAACTATCATCTTAAATATCCAAATGTCTAAACCAAAGTTTAGGTGAAATAAAAAGAAGTTATTGAGGCCTGGGAAGAATCTCACAAAACTTTGCATTATGATCGGCTTCATCTTGAAAATGAAAGAACTTATGACTAGGGTTGACAGTAAAGGGGTTAAACCAAACTGGCACTGTGGAACTGGACTTATTTTAAAATGCTCAGGTGTCTGCAAAAAAGCTGCAGATGGTTTTGAACAAGAGCTGTTGATTTGAATGCTGAAATTTAATCAAAAGGTGTTTTAGTGTCCACACTTATGCAAACAGGTTGATGCACGTTTTTTTTTTTTTTTTAACATTCCCCCCCTCAGATTGTTTGTCATGCCAGATTTTTTTATATCATAAAAACCTAGTGTTTTACTATAGAAGTGTGTATTTTCTTATTTATTGTATAATGGCTCGAGGACAAAGGACTGGAGTTGTATCAGACATACTGATTAGCCACGACATCACCTATTCCACCCAACTCTCCCGCTGCTGCTCTCATTCCGCCTCTTCTCTCCATCCGTTATAAGATGGTCACCTCAGTGTCGGCCGTGATGGTTAAGTGGGAGCTTGAGCACTTCCTTAATCAATCTGGGTAATAGAGTGGGGCTTGCCAGCCACACACACTACTCAACAACCTGTCAGCTCTCATTCCCAGTCATTCTCTCAGTTCATCAAGGCCTTGAGCTGTCTCTCATATGCAGCGGCAATGGAGGTAAACAAATTTAACACATCTCTGCAGATACACATGCACCTGCAGAAAAAAACACATCAAGAATAGATTAGAACAGTGGTGCGTGAATTTGCAAACACACAGAAAATGATGAATTGCTTCAGGCATGCTCACGTTTTGCTCTCTCGGGGGGATATAAGCGAGCAGCTGGGAATGTCACACATGCGATCTCTACAAGCCAAACTAATAAAGAAGAGGATGCGGTGAGGGCGAATACCTCGATAAGCTCTGCGTAAACACTCCCCTCCTCTAAAACTCGGCATTTTAAACATGCCTGTCAAGGAAAAGTGACAATTAATGCAGTGGCGATGAAGGGAGTGTGCTGGGGTCGACTCCAGATGCTCATCAACGCAATGGCACGTAGCACAGCTGTGCATAAAAACCTACACAGTGGTTCATTTGACTCACCTACACACTCCTGGTGAGTCAAATGAAGATGTTCCCCAGTCGAGGGCTATCACCACCGACCCCGCAGTCAATATCCGGCCACATGGGCCTGCTTTTTCCAATGTATGTCCCATATCCTGCTCTTCCTCATCCTTCGTCTATCAGCCTGCTTAGCCAATCATCTGTCTTTTCCTTCTCTCCACAAGCATCTTTCCTTTCTTTATTTTTTTTTCATCCCTCATCTTATCCACTGACCCTCTCCAAATGGCCTCAAGATGTTGCTGCCATTCACTTGCATTTAGTTATGTCTCAAGTAAACACATATACCAAGAAAACCTTAGTCTTAGTAATGCTGACCATATTTCTGTATATGAATCCAAAGGAGTTGGCTGACCGAAAGCTGACTTCTGTAATGTCCAACTAGGAACAGATTTTGGCATCAAAGAGTAAAAAGTGGGTTTAGAAATGTTTTAATAGGTTATAGAGGTCCACACTTCTTTTTTTCTTTTTTTTTTCCAGTGTCCCATGTTCCATGTTTATAAAATGTCTTCAAAAAGAGACAGCTGGTTTAGATATTTTATTATCAACAAAACTAATTTACAGGTGTGTTCAGTTCTCTTTATAAAATACTTGCAGTGAGATCCTGCCTCTCTAAAAATCACCATC
Organism: Phalloptychus januarius; assembly: GCA_902982915.1. Lineage (NCBI taxonomy): Eukaryota > Metazoa > Chordata > Actinopteri > Cyprinodontiformes > Poeciliidae > Phalloptychus > Phalloptychus januarius. Next base: position 36,488,721 of record CADWAE010000133.1, read on the forward strand.
TAAATTTCCCAGGCAAAGTCTTGCCCACCCACTTTGTTGTATTGTTTTTTAAATATATTTTGTAGTCAAAATTTTTTGACTTTGCTTACATGGATTAAATCTTTCTAGAGACGCCACCTCATAAAGCACAATAAATTACAATTTGCAGTCAGTTATAAACGCAGCAGCTCTTGAACTTGAATATGCTTGTCACTTGAAATTGGAGGTAAATTCCTGCAGTTATTCAAACCCTTTTTAAACTCCCCCAAAATTGAGATTTCAAAGCAGATTATGATGTTATGATTATATCATATTTACTTTAGACCTCTGATGTTTTTCATGATTTGTGTTTGTGACTCAAGTTGCTCAAAAAGTCTGAGCATTAAGCTAGAAATGATTTCACAACCAAGTTTAATACCTTCTGATTGCAAATCAGAAAACAGATCGTTTTGGTGCCAATTAGCAATAGAAGCCAATAATATATTTCCCTCTATTTTATGTATTAAAAACCCTTAAGGGAGATGTTTACAACTAGATGTTCATAATGGATGGCTGAATGAGATAAAAATCACCAGTAGTGCTAATAGATAATACCTTATACTTTCATTATGTTCTACATGCTGCAGCCATGTTGGATGGAAAAATTCAGGATTGGTCAGCAACATTTCCCATTAAAATTCTGACTTCAGGGCAAGTTCACATTGGAAAATCTGACTTCAAACTTCAGAGAAAATGCACCATTAAATGTGAAAAAAATAAAACAAGAAGAGCAAATACAGAATGATTTTAAAGGTAATTTTTACATTTAAGTAGTAGTATAAAGCTAACATAGTTAGGCCTTCAGCCCAACATCATATGCTACATCTGCAAAATCTGCATAGAGCACATTCTGTACATGACTTTTTTTTAAATAAAAATTTTAAATGGAGGAAAAGACTGGTACCTGATCTTCTCCCAGAAGGGATGTCAATCCTTTTCAAAAGCCTGCTGTAGCCCAAGCAGAAGATGGGATATAGATTTTCCATTGTGGGTGGTTTATTGACACAAAAAAGGCTGCAAATATGCAGGCTTGTCAGATAAATCTCCAATTTAAATGCTGCATTTGTCTTGAACACGTTATCATGAGCCTGAGGTTCTGACTTTGAAACTGCTGAAGAGACACTTTAAGCTTTCATTTATGTGCAGCAGTGAACAGCACTAAAAGCCACCAAGTTTGGACACCTTTGATATTCACAAGGGCATGTCTATAAGTGTGTGATTATTGAAACTGTCAAACTGTAAAAATCCGCTCACCACCTAAATAGATTTGATGTGGGGAATCCTCAGATTAAAAGAAGGATTCATTTGGGCTCTAGATGTGTTGGTTTTGTTTTTAATATCAAGATTCAAAGGTAATCATGAAAAAGTAAAGTGAAGAAAAGTTCTGGTGCTGATCGGCTATGTCTGCCGCCCCTTCCTCTAATCATCCTCCCAGTCGGCACCCCCAGTGTATGCCAGCCTCTCCGCTCTCTTTCAAGGGAGGAATTCTCCCTCTAATCCTTCCCAGCTGTGGCAGATTGCACGGTCAATTAAAGAAAAACCGTTTGGCTCTCGCCCCAAACGAGCCGACCACATGTTGCAGCCCGATCTCCCCTCCACTTTACCTCCCACTCCTCTGGGACCTCACCTCTGCGGGGTTAGGGGTCACAGCGCTTGTCAGTTGAGCTGATAGAAAAACATGGGGACTACAGACGAAATGAACAATTAGCCCTACCTTGGACTGAGCTTCTCCGCCAAGGCAGCCTCCCACAAGGTCAAGGAGGCTACGTCCCACATCCTCACCTACAGTACGGTAGAGAGCAGCTGTCAGTGAGGTGATTTACCTCTCCGTGCTTCCACCCTGTGACATGCTGATCATTTTATGTAATGTTTTACTGCTAGAAAGGGGGCGGAGGGTGAAGCCACAGTGTTATATGGTGTTATTATCTCGGAAAGTTGTGGAAGCAAGGATGTCTTGGAATGTGCATAGCTTGGAGTTGAGTTAAGAAATAGAGGTCAAGGATTTAATGAGGTCATAAATTTATAATCATGTTGCTCAGAAAGAGGATGGTGAAGAAAAATTAGATTGGAAAAACAAACAGGGGTCAACACATTAGGTTGTTTCCGAGCAGTGGCCTTACAGTGACTCCAGCCTGGAGTCCAGGATGCGTGCAGCCATGTTGCGTATCGTCCTCAATGTTTGTTTGTCCCTCTAATCCCCGATGGTGCAGCATCCCCTGACTTTGGGAGCATGAAATTGAAGCGGAGAGCTTTCTTCCCATAACACAAGGTATAAACAGGAAATCTAATCACAGCACCACAAAAATGCAGATCTTGATACTGTAATAACACATAACCTACAGTACGTGTTCTGGGGGGGCATATGTGAGGATACAGAGAACTCGGCCACTACAGACTTGCCTCCTGCATTTGTGCATTCCTGCTCACAGGCGTCTGGACAGCATCACTTGGGCTAGTAGAAACAGATGCTCTTAATGTATTCATATCCTAAAGAATTATTTAAGGGCTTTTTCAATTGAAAACATTGACCGACATAAAAGCATGTGATTGGGTCAATTAATTACAGAATGTATAATATACACAGACTGAGAAGAAAGTATACTGAGGTAAGACTTAGCACCATTCCAAATAACTTAACACTGGATACTTTACGATGAGGCACATCAAACAAGGGCAATCAGATGATGCAAACGCTGGGAAGCTGAATACATTCCATATTCCAGCTGCAGCTAATGCTTAGTATAGGTCGTATGACAGCACTGCTGTCTTCTCATCTGCAAGAAAATAAAAAAACCATTGGTAGGTTAGAAGTGAAAAGAACAAGAGAGACCAGTAGCAGAGTAACAGATGGGCAGAACCACCTAAAAGAAAACAGCGAGCGTTGCTTTCCCCATTACTGTTTCAGACTTGAGAGGAAGCAGAGCAGGAGTGTGGCGGCTCGTATATGAATCCCAGATCTCCCGTTCCTGTCTTCGTTTTTCCAGTCATCTGTGTAATAGCGAGATCAATGTAAATGAAGTCAACGGGCTGTCTCTATTATGATTGTCTTTCTGTTAAATCTCAAACATAAATGACGGAGGTTTGTCAGAAACTCCAGATGGGGGTGCTGTTTAAGTTGTAGGCCAGCTGCTTGATGGGTCTGATTCATTTAGCATGCTCTCCAATCAAGAAAGGTTCTCCTTTAATATCTCCAAGAAATGTCAGCACTCTCATCTTTCCTCCTTTCCCTGATTTTTCCCTCCAAAATTCTCCATTGCCCCCACTGTGAGCCTGCTTTCAATTCTCTCTGTGTGTTGACAGACACTCTCATCTAGCCGGCCTTGTTTTCTTCCTGTGCTTCCACATTTTGTGGAGGTTGAAGGGGGGCCAAAGGTGAAAGGTTGGGTTCGTGCCCGGCACTGTCTCGGCCTCTGTCAACACAACCTCTGCTCTGTGATAGCATTTTCTGTGGAAAAAGAGGAGGGGCAGTTTGCTGGGGAGTAGTCAAGGTAGTCAATTAGCGCCACTGCTGTTGGCTGACATGCCACAGAGTGAGCACTACCTGTCATATCATATGTACTGGATGTTTGCTGGAACATGAAGCAAAGGGGAGAAATATTTCTACTCATGACTTTGGCCTCACAAATATGTGTTTATGGAATTTTCTGAAAATCGCCTCAAAATTCAGCAAATCAGAACAAAAGTTGGACAAACAATGTGTCAGGTGTGATGATATGATTTAATTAGCTGCCACTTTTCCAGGTCTCCTTTGTTAATGAGTTCTCTGATCTGTTCCTGGTTAAATAAAGGTATAAAAAAGATCTAATAAAAAAGGTCAGAATTAATAAAAAATAATAAAAATGAGATTAGGTTTTTAATATACTTTGTAAATGGTCGATCATTGATTTGTTTACACTTAAAATAAAGGTTCCATGGATGTTAAATTATGTTTTGAAGAAAAATAATCAGTGTAGAATAAAGCAGTCTAGATATGAGGAATGCTTGTCTCAATCTTAAGATTGTCCAAATAGCAAAAAATCTAATTGAAAATGCATTTCATTTCCTTTCACAGTGTTTAATAAGTGATTTAAAGGTTTCATAATATTCATTAAACTTAACAAATCTCAACTCAGATCCCTCAGACCTATGAATAGCATCTTTTTGATGTAATTTCAGCCAAAGTGGGTCACATGTACTAATAGTCATTTTCATATGAGTTTTTAATGTCAAGCCTACAGCATGTGAAACCAGCGTTCCTGTTATTTTTGGGTTCTTCTAACATTGCCACCTGACAACAAGGGGCTAAGGGAAGCCCTGCAGCAAAAGAAAAAAGAAAAGAAAAGGGGGAAAAATCCCAGACTCCTCAGTGTTTGTGTAATTCACTGGTGTTGAGTCACATCTGGCACAGGTCTGTGATGTTTTCCTTAAGAGGCTGTTTGGTTTTTCTTCCACACAACCACATACCACATTGAATGAATCTCAGAAACAGTAGGCTGCTATTTTATTTAAGGAAGAGCTGCACTACATATGTACGCAGCTGGCACTTAAGAGGTTACCCGCTGCAAAAATCAGACCTATATTATTGTCTATACAATTATATCCAAATGAGTTTTCATTTTCTTCAAAAAATGTGGCTTTTAGTGTAGAAACATTAGCAGGGTGCCCTGTCCAGGGTGTATTCTGCCTCTGCAATGGGTGATGGAAATTTCAAAATTGTTTTCTTAAATCCCAGAATAACAATAGAGATTTATGTTTTATGTTGTATTTATTTACGTTTATTTTTTCATTTTTAATTTTTTCAAAGTCAGAAGTGTACATACCTTTCCTTAATAATCTATTATCAATGTCAATTATACTGTATGACTTTTGTCACACTTTGAATTTCCTTCCACAAGCTTTTTACAACTATTTTCCATGCAATTGTATTTAATTTTAAGCTATGATCTTTGGCACATTTTCCACTAAAATAAATTCCTTTCTGGGTTGCAGTAAGGAATTCAACTCTCTAATGAATGGAATGATGGACGTTCTCATGGTGGTTATATTTGCATATAATTGTTTGAACCGATAAACTTAAAACCTTCAGGCATATGAAAATTTACCCGAGCATGAACTACAGGCCTGTGGAAGTGCAGTTTTTTTCTTCCTGATAACATCTTTATCTGTGCTTTCCAAAATTGTCTAAATTATAGTGTAAATAAACTTATGACTAAAAATAATAAATAAAACTTCTCTAAATAAATATCCTGTTCCTTAGTCATGCATTTTTCTTATACCTAGCCAACCTAATTTGAAACATTTAGTTTGACGGTGGGCAAAAAAAATGTTTTTTATACAGTGGAAGAAAATATGTGATTTCAGCTGTACATAAATGCTGAAACTTATTGACATATAAAATATGTCAATATTTTATATGACCCAGTCCCAACTGTGCACTTTAAACTTAGCAAACATTTTCAACCCTTTTTATTAACTATGCACTATGTGAGATCAGTGTCATATAACTATCCTGCAGTAAGTGGCCTTCTAAAAGGTCAAGGACTACAGCGAATCTGTGCATGTCATGAGTGACTTGCTTCTTTAGGATACTTCCTATTTGTTCTTGACTTTGTCCATAAAAAAATATTTACGATGCCAGGAGAGCCCTGTCATTTTGATTGATGGTCAGCAAATGCAGGAGGCCCTGACTGACATTTCCCAGCAACTCACAGCAAGCTCCAAGAATGTTTGGATCTGTGTGTTTTTATAAAAATCCATTATTTGCATACATTAATGTCTGGATTTTTGCCGCATGAATCATGAAGCCTGTCTGAGTAAGTGACTGGATCGACATGCTGTGAGTTGTTTTGTTGTCTCAAAGTGTGAAAGCAAAAAAACAAGGCCTCAGTAATAAACGACATAGGGAAAAATGTTTTTCCTAACTTTGCCAGGATATTTGGAAGCGTCTGTAGTTAATGACTCTGTCCATGAAATAAGAACTAAACAATAATAATCATTCAAGTCGACCACACAGAAACACAAAGAACATCCACATTGGACTGGGATAGTATGGAATCACATTGCATCTTAATTCACTGTTACGAGATCTGAGTCTCATAAACAAGATATCATAATAATGAGATAAGTTGTCAAAACTACAAGATCCTGATCTCAAAATTGTGAGAAAAGATATTGTAATTACGAGATAATTTCAAAGGTGCCATTAACTGGACACTGCTGAAAAATTAAGAGACAGCAACCTCAATTTGCAACTGCCACTGCTTTGGAAAGGCAGCCGCCGGCAGGTGCCACAAGGGTGCCACAAGGTGGCAGAGATGGCTGCTGCTGTTTTCGCCAAATGGATTTTCATAGTTTTTAGATATTGTCTGTAAGTCAATAATTACTTTAAAAAGATGATTTTATGATTAAAAAATAACGTAGGATCTGTAAAATAAGGGGACTGCATTTATTTGAGATGGAAACAATGTCATCTTATTGAAAGAAAGTAACCATTACACAGACAGTTGATTTATTTTAAAGCACTGATGGCTAATGCCAATTCTATTGATATAATATACAAAAAGAATACCATGGAGTAGATTGTTTTTGACCTTTTGTTTTCATGCATATATTTACAACTAATTTGATTTAATGACAAATATTGTCAAAAGTCTAGCTGCATTAAGCAGTTCCATGTTGTCTGTTGTGGAACATGCAACAGATAACAAATATAGCCTGTCATCTTTTGTTAGATGTGCAGACATAACTCATACTACCATAAAGTGATGGTGTGCTGAAATTAATTGATAGTCCTGCTGCTCCAAATTGGCATTGCTGAAGGATATTTATTTATTTTTTGGAGTTTTATATTTCCTAGATATTGAAAAAATATGACAATCAATGTCTACTATCATTGTATCCATGCCTCCTTCTTTTTTGTTTTCTGTTTTCATGTAAGCCACAGGGGATCCACATGGGTTTGATAGCAAGAGATGTCTATCTGTCTGTTTGTCTGCCTGTCCTTTCCTTCTGTCCTCTTTCATCACAGCTGTCCACTTTAGAGCCTCTCATTCTCCCTCCTGCTTGTCTCTGTCATTTTAACCTTCACTCTGTGTCTGTCTGTGCCTGTCATTCTTGCCCTCTGCTCCACTTTTTTTTCTTTCATCATGAGTCGTTTTTTTTTTCTTGCTGAGGTGAGCGTTGATAGCTCCCATACTTTCACCTAGCATTTTTGCCCTTCCATTGGCTACTCTTCTCATCCTCCCTAGTACACATCTTTCCATGCCATATTTCCTTAGCTGTGCCTAATCAGACAACACATCATAACCAAAAAGTTTGGACAATGTCAACACACAGTTATTTTTTTCTTACAGACCACCACCTTTCAGTCATTAGGTAGACATTTTCAGGTCAGTCAGGATAATACATATAACTCTCACTAGGTGCATGGGCGAAAGGTTCAATGATATGATGAACCAACCTGAAATCACAGAGCTTACTATTACACTGTGCAGATGTGATTGCAAGCAATGATGTTCAAAATTACACATGGAACTTCATTGCGGGGTGCTTTGAATAAAAGATTAGCGGGAATCTTGTTCCCACACAGCTCATTCACTTCTATTACTAAGTGATTCTGGTTTTAATGCTGCCGAGATGGCACATTTTTTTACTCTCTGATGCTGTTTGATTCATGTTACGCGCAAACCAATGATTATATGGAGGACTTATGTCCTATTGAGCCTAATTTTTAGAATGATCCAAAATAGCAACTTTCAGCTTATCCATCACAGATTTAACTGATAACTATTTGTTTTCTGGCACTGTCTGACTTTTGCTAAGAGTATGTGAAGTCCTATAAGTATGTCTAATGTATAGTATTGTGTCATTTATTGAATTATTTCTTCAAATGAATGAATAATCTGAGAGAATGAACTGAAGAAAATAACTTCATTAAGTGATTTGTTCAATTCTCAGTTGAGATGAGGTCAGTGTTGTGAGCATGCCGGTCAGTGGAAATTTAAAATATGAACATTTTAAATTTAAGAAAAAATGGTGGGTGAAATCTCAGTAATACAGGTGTAATTTAAATCTAAATGTGAGGGAGAGAAGTAATTTTTTTAAATGAGTCTTTAATGTGTGTGGTTGTGGTTTGTTTTTAGAGAAACTGCATGGGAATCACAGTATTGAATAGTGTCAGAACCAAGTGTTACTTTTGTCACCTTCCCATTTTATTTTTTTATGTTTAAGGATCCATGGATCCTCTTGGAATGAAATTTCAGTACCAGGTTATGCTGTCAGTTGTTGTATGTTATGTAATTTCCTTTGATCAGTTTGTTATATTAAAGGCTTAGTCTAATGTTTGGTTGCAACGGTTGCACTTTCTCACCATCTCACTATTCGATCAAGGCCAAAAAGGAGTGACAGTGACAACCAATTTTCTCTTAAATGCTTTAAGTGCCTGAGAACCAGCAGAGTGCATGTAGCAGCAAGTCACTTAGCAGTCAAATTATGAGATATTTTAACTTTCCATAAAAATGTACAAGCCTTCAGTGTGATTTATGGAGCATCTTTTGGCATTCAAATGTGAAAATCATTCAATATAAACTTTGTGGACACTTGTTGCCAAGTACACTGAAACAAAATGTAAAAAAAAAAATCTGGTAGTGCAGCTTTGTCCTTTTCCACTGTCTGTTTTAAACACTGAGCAGAGTGATCAATGGAGAACCTCAATGTTTTCTTCTGCACAATGCTAAGAGCCATCACCACGCTTATTCCTGCTTGGACGATCTTGTTCCCAGGGGTACCGACAACTAGAAGTCCGAGCCAGAGAGAACATTTATTCCTCATGTCTGTTTGCTACAGTCACAGCCTCAGTTTTTTCTCCTCTCCTCAAAATGCAGCCAGGAAAAACAAATGACATCCTTCTTAAAGTTTGGAATCCTGAGTGCAGAAACATTTTTTCGCTCCTACTCTCCAACCCGGACCATAATAGATCCATCAGTGTCAGCCTGATAGTTTGGGCCAACTGTTCTGCCTGGCAATGATTAGATGGCTTCCATGTGAGTAGGTATCATCTTGTGTTATAATGGGAACTGCAATCAGGATCAGTTTGTGAATGGTGGATGACATCCTGCCATAAAGCAGACTGAAGCGGGCAGAATAACTGAATGCATGACTCCTTGAATATTTGGGGAAAACATTCATACAGAGAGGACATTTCCTCTACTCTGTTAGTCTTTAGATCATATCATTGGGACATCACAGCATTTAGGTTGGAGATACCACTGAGGACAGAATTTATGTTGAGGTAAAATGACTCTGTCATTGCCAGTCCCAACTCAAATTTATCCGGTTCCTTTGCTCCCTTTCCCAAAAGAAACTCAGCCGTTCTCTTGGCAGGCACCACAAATAAGTTGGAAAAAGTCACAGGGACCAAAAACCATCCAGGAATAGACTCCTTCACAGTGTAACACTGCAGAGGGAAACGCATAAGTAGAGTGCTGGTGGAGGCATGATGAAAAATAACACACTGTGGGAATGGAAAGGTTGAATCCAAGAGGATTATTAACAGTTGCCAAGCAGACTACTTGGGAAGGTCAATTGCAAATTGTAATTTGAAGTGGGCCAGTATTAGATTCTCAAAGTGAGATACAAATGGAAAAATAAACACAATTTTGAAACCAAATGTTGTAATATGGTCTAATAGCTATGTAGTAAACAGTGCTAGTAAAAAAAAAAGTTACGGGTGGGACTTCTTAAGTTTCTACATCTGCACTGTCTGTACTTCCAAACAATTGAATTGGTCTTTTGAGCATGAGAAAAAAGTAGTACTCTTCCTTCAGTCATATGACTGGAAGGAGAAGCAGTTCAGCGTTAATGTACGTTCCATTCAGCTGGACAGAATGCTGGTCAAGCTAGAACCTCCTTTGGCATTTTATTAAAATAACCATTGGGGCGGAGATAGGGAGGTAGGTTCGAATCATATTGATTGAATATTTTCCCCCCGTTATAAATCTGATTGTTGACAAACTGACCAGACTTGTCCCAGACAACAAAGTGGATTGTTAACAACAAATATGCAGAAATGAAGATTACCAAAGGCAAAAAAAAGAAAAAAGAATAAGAACCAGGGAACAGTCACAAAAACTAAGTTGAAAAGAAAAGAAGAAAACAAGGGTTAACTAAAATTGTTTAAAAAAACCCATAAAAGTCGACATTCTAAATTTCATTGCTGTATGTGAATAGCATCTATTAGACTCTATCAAGTGTTGCAAATATCGCAAAATATGACACTTTTTGCTTTCCATATATCACAGACACGCTCACGACTAACTAAAACAAGTTAGTGGAGCTCATTGTCATTCATTGTCCATCATTCATGCATCCCTTAAGTGTAGAGCACTTTGATGGAAAAATATTGTCTTTCATTCTATTATCCATCTGATAAATAGCAATGGTAAAGCAACTCAACTTAATTCTTTCAAACCAAAACAGTAGGATAATCCATTTAACCAGGCTGTGACGTTAATTTAAAATAGATTAATACTAGCAACAATACAAGTACATGTAAAACCAGCGTTTCTACCTGAAACGAGGGTGAAAGTAAAGATTTCAAGAAGAGATAGAATTCCAAAACCGTCATCAGATTTGCAGCAGGACATGTTTTCATCTGTTTACGGTGCCTCCAGGGATACGAAACGTAAAATGAGCAACAGACTCTCTGCAGAGAGAGAGAGCAATGTATAACAAACTGACAGGAGACTTCAACTTTGTGCCTTTAAAACTTATGTCATATTTTTTCCTTTGGCTGCTTCAAAACAATGTCACTAATCACCAAGCACTTCTTCTGCTTTTACTTGGAGAAAATGAAAGGTCAAAAGAAGGGGATGGGGTCTGTTGAAAGTTGTAGGAATGATGTAAACAAAGATCGATTCAGTGATGAAGAGGAGGTAAGTAGGGTGGCAAAAAGGAGACACAGATGTTTCTAATAGAGATCGGATCAAGTACGTACACACACCGACAAAATTGTTGGACCCCTGTGGAAGAACAAAAAACCCACAATGGTCACTGAAATAACTTCATAACTGACAAATGTAATAAGAAAACTTATTTATTTTGAAATAAGTAATAAGTTATTCCAAAATAACTTATTACCTCATTAGTTAGATTTTCATTATCTAATGAAAATCAGACCTTTTTTTGCAACAGAATAATTTTAAGAAACAAATTATTGCAATCAAGCAATTTCTGTAACTGTCATTGACACTTTTCTCCAAGTCCATGGGCATTTTGGTCCACTTCTTGTGGGCAAAATGCTGGAGTTGCCTCAGGTTTGAGGAATGCCTCTTTCACCTGCGTCCACAGATATTCAATTAGCATCATGTTTTGTTCAGAATAGTTCAATGTTTTGCTCTTAGCCGTTCTTGGATGTTTTGACTTCTGTGTTTTGGGTCAGCATCCCATTGAAAAACCCAGCACAAGCAACTTAGACCAAGCTTTTTGAAAGTAGGTAACACATTTCATTAAATAATGCCTTGATAGGTTTAGATTATTTGATAGATTCAAGGTCACAGCTTAGTAAACATTTTTGTGCCATAACATATAGATAATTGTGTAGATTAGTTTTGTACCCTGTTCCTGAGAGATATTTTTGCATAGTTTGATAATTAGAAACCTCCGCATATTGTTGCTTAAGGACAACTGAAATTTATGAAAGACGCAAGTAAAATTCAATGCACATTTCTGGTCTTGGACTTATGAAGCGGACTGTTCCCCTTGATAAATGTGCAGACAAATTTGGCCAAGTGGTTGAGGCATTTGACTTCAGCAAGCACAACTGTCAATTTGGCTTCATTACAACTGGAATTAGTAAACAGATTTAATTAAAAACACATAGAGCTGCCAAGTGGATGATCTAAAGTAACGTCATTCCTTAAAAAGTGTATACACTCAGTCTCATCCATTACAGCTGAGTAATTGAGGGTTCACCAAAAAGCAGAAGAGGAATGAGCATTGTCTGAGAATGAGTAAGAAAGAAAGTAGAAGAAAATGAAACTAAAGACGAGCCGGGTCTTCCTCCTCTTCCTCTCATCCGTCTCAAACACGTTAATTGAGTTTGGATGGATTGAAGATCAATAGTGGGGAGGTCCCGGCATCATTCAACGGTAAGAGGGATTAAAATTTGAAATCAATTACTTTTGTTTCTCCAAGCCCTTACCTCTGTGGGAATAAAAATCAATTAAGGAAATTAAAAGTTGAAGTAGCAACAAGAAACTAATTTTCAATGAGCAGTACAGCTTTCATCTCCCCCGGAACCCAGGCGCCGAGTGGCACAGAAAATCAGATGGTCCCTTTATCCAAGCACCTTAAAAGATGTTTGGCCCCGTGGAGGCATTCAAGGAAAGTATCTGACCTCTGAACGTTTGGCCTCTGAAGTGTGGAACCCATAGGGCCCACCTGGCTCTGCAGGCTACCATAGAATAAACACATAAACCAATATTTAATAAAGCCACAGTCACAGTTCAAAAGTTTTTGCACAAAGAAGGTAAAGATCCATAAGATAAGAGGTGTTTGCTCAGTGTTCTGCAACCAAAGCCGCCCTCCTCTCAGCCTCTGCATTGCAAAGTGTTGCCTTATTTCATCCTGAAAAAAAGTATTTTAAAGTCTTACATTAAACTCACTCTTCAAGCTGAAGGCTTTAGAGCCTCAAGCCTTCACATGTGGTAAAGAAATGTTGATGCTTTCCACTTTACAAAGAACTCCTACAAAAGTTTATTTACTGACAAAAAAATCATGGCTTCAGCTCTTCCAAAGCTGCAGCCATGAAAGGTTTCATTAGTTATGGTGAACGTATAGTGATTAAAGTCCAAATAAATGGTGGCAAGGATATAAAGAGGTTAGAGATAAGGAGACGGTCGGTCTCTTTGAAGATGACAGTCCATTTTGCCTGGAAACAGACCACACACCTCAGTCAGTCGATAGCCATCTTTTTCCTCTCAGTAGGGCATCAGCATGTGGGGTAAAAGGTCAATCTACAACAAACAGGAAGATTGTGTGCCTGAGTTGAAAAAAGACTTGAGTTTTTTCTCAATTTCATATATGTTTTACACAAATGCTATTATTTTAACTGGAGGCACTCAGATGCACCACAAATGTTGTGGCCAATTAAAGATTTTAAATTTCTTGCTTTGACATGCACAACCCCTATGTACAAATGACCGAGACCTTCCAAAATAATGCAGGAAATGGCTGTTTTAATTAGGGGAAAGGTGTAGCACCGTCAGCTTTGACGATGCATATTTCTTCTATGCATCATCATAAAATAAATAACTAAACAAACTAGATAAAGAAAAACGTAGATGGCCCAAGTTAGGAATATTCTCACGTTGTACAACAACAGGAAATTGTTTTTTTTTCCCGTCTTTTTAATCATGTCTGTATTTTTATACTCTCTGTGTGGAGCAGTTTGTGATTTTTTTCTGTGAAAGATGCCAATGTTGGTTACTAGATGTGTTTTATGGATGAAAGGTTTGGTAAACTGAACCTTTGCATGAATACTAAATCTTTAAATGCAGTTAAATATTATTTAAAGTTCAGAAAGAGGAAAGAAAGAAGGCAAAAGAAATCCCATCAGTCTTCTGTACACCAATAAGTAATCACTCGCTGTGTCTGTTAACATTTAAATGATTGATTTATCAAAATTTAACAGCTCAAACAGATCAAAGCATATTTTTAATGTCATCCTTATTACATCAATCACTGATCTTAATAACCAAGCATTCACAATGTGTGTTCATTGTGCGAACCACTTAAAGAATCTCTTAAACTTATAGAAGAACACATACATTTACATGCTGAGTAGATAATGGAGCTCTTATGTCAGCAAGACAGAAAGTGGGAGGAGAAAGCATCTCCTGACAAAAGAAGCAAAAAGGCTTTGATAACTGTGAAGAGATTTTCCCTCCGAACTCGTTTGGAAGTAATCTGTGCCAAACATATAGACACAGAGCCTTTTCTCTCATCATACAGTGGAAAAAAGTGGGATGTGGGTACAGAGTGTGTTGGAATGAAAAGAAGGGCACAGGTGAGGACCTACAAGAACACGTGGAGAGGAGAAGAACTGGGGAAAAAAGAGATATGAGGAGGTTGGGAAGGCAGTAGGGGGGTGAGGAACAGAATTAGAAAGGAGAGGTTGGGAAAAATGAAGATGGAAGAGAAAAAAATCTAATCCCAAAGTATCTGCACCTGAGAGCAATTTGTCCCCTATTTCGGGTGCTTAATCATACTGTTGATGTGTGCACACACAAATACTGACACAGACAGACTGAGCTGCAGTGTTTGTAGGATCTGGAGGAAGTTAGACACGCGGATGATGTCTTCTGGGAAAACTGCAGGGGTCTTTGAAGAGATACCCAGCTTTCCACCACTATGCATGCTAGATAGGGCCCCTTTCATATCAAGCACACTAAGTTTGTCCGTGTGTGTGTGCATGTGTGTGTGCTAGTGGATTTCCCCATAATACTTCGCAGGCTTCCTTTTATGTTGTGGGCGTGAAGCATTGATGCTTTTTCCTACTTTCCTTCATTTTGTGATGGGGCCGGATTGAGCACTTTATATGGTCGAACGCAGCATGGAAATACAACACACTGAAAGGGGAAAAAATAATTAGACTATTTCTCTTTTCAAAAACTTACATCGGCCTTAGAATTTGGCCAACACTGGTTATAAAACAACGACTGCTGCTAATTTTGATGAGATGATGGAATAAAGAAATGAGATGAAGGAGAAGGTGTAGAGGTTCTTGGCTGGAGAGCAGGATAAGGAGGGAGCTTTGTGGTTGGGAAAGTTTGCTTTAAGTGCCGTGCTGTTATTGCAATGGGTGGCTCAGGAATGCAACCGCCAACTGCTCAAACCAATGACAAAGACAGAGAATGGTAAAAACAGAGAAAGAGACTGGTAAGCCAGAGAACAACCAGGAAAACCACATTATGTCACAAGAACTCTACGATCTGCTAAGTAACCAAGTCATACTGGAAAAAAAAAACCCACTCTGTTTCCGCTCACTGCTAACACTAAATCAAAAGATGTCTGCACATGTCTCAACTAATATATTTGATTTTTATTGCTCCATTTTTTTGGATTTTATATCTTATATAATGGCTATGCATACCCGATGACTAACATTAAGCAAAGTAATGCTTCAAAGCCTCACCAGCATGGGCAAGATGTCATTAAAAGACCTTTGTCTCCATCTGGATACTTGTATGTTGCTGAAAGGGCTGTTAGAGCAAAAGATTGTCCAATGGATTCCAAGATTTATGTGTCAAATAATATAAAATTTTTCCTGAATATTCCTTGGGAAAATAATGACAAAGACTGGATAAAATAATAATAGCCTTAAGGACGTTTGTCTGCTGTTTATATGCTACATATTATAAAAGTTTTTCTTGATATGATGAGTTCCTTAATCATTTTTAGATTTGGTATTTTTTATCAAACACCTAGTCAAGTGGGAATTTAATTAGACATGTATATATTTCCATTTGTTAGTTCATTTGCAATATAGGTTACACTGGTGCTTTATATAGAACTAATGGCACACTGGATTTGTGTATACCTGTGAACAAAATAAAACTTGGTTCACCCAGAGATTTTTCAAACATTTCTCTGAATCTAACAAAGGCGTAGGTTTCACTCACAACCACACAAGATAGGCTAACTAGCCAATCAGGAAAGGTGGGGGTCGGTCTTAGCAAAACTTTGATTCAGATCCATATCTTTGTGCTGTTTTTGTTGTCATTTCTCACACTGGGAACAGCACTTAGCATGGTCCATAGGCACAACAGCTCCAGCAACCTGGTGCATGTTTTCACACATTGCGCTCACGGAGGTTGTACAGAACTAGCGGGAAAAGAGTTTAGTCCTGGCCCGAGTCCTACTCCAGTCGTGAAGCAGCTATTTAAGACGTTAAATTTCCCATGGACAGCAGCCGCCATCCCACCCTCAGTGACTCAGTGTTACAGATTTGAATTTGCGTCTGCTCCTTCATTGCTGAGCTAGATCTTCCATTTACCATCATTCATTAGTTTATACAAGAGTTAGCAGAGGCTAAAATCACACCTATCTGTTTCACAATAGTATTCTATCAATGTAAACACACACATTATCTCAGAGTTAAGAAAAACTTTCCAAAATCTAGAATGGCATGTCCCACAATTGGCGGGTTGCTGGTTCAAATCCCACTGTCTGACTTGTGTCTTTGGGCAATGACAGCCTCACATAGACTGCCCAGGACTGTGGCTACAATCCCGCAGCTTGACATTATCAGTGTGTGAATGGAAAGCTTTTTGAGCATTGCAAGCATCTTTGAGAACCCCATAAGTCTGTTGGCATTTCATGGAGTAGATCTTAGAAATTTACTGTTTTTAACTTTTTAACAGAACTTCCCCCACGTATCCAGTGCCATCCTTTAATGGATGTTGTTATTTTTATAAAGCTAACGGGAAGAATTGGAAAGGACACTGTGGGACTTCTTCTGCCTATACATGTCAGTGTTGATCAGTTGATTAGTTCCTTTTAATTAGTGGCAACCAGTAAGCATTCTGAGACAAATCACTCAGCGCGGTTCAAAACCAAAGCGGAAGGGAGAGAACTGGGCGGTGCTAATCTATCCATCACCCTGTCTCTAAAGGTCTGTAATTAGCTGGGGCCAATCAACAGAGGCAATTCATCAGCCCTCACAGTGGCTTGGACCAATCACAGAGTTTCATTAGTCACAGTCTATGGTTGCCTAAGCCAATGGCATAACTATTTGATGGAGAGACGTAAGGGCTGGGTGCCAGGCATGCAGGGATTTTAGAGGACGAGGGGTGGAATGGGCCATGACAGCTTTATTCATCTGACGCTTAACGGCCTCTGCGGAGAGGCAGAGAAATGTCAACGTAGGGAGGATGATTACGAGAGGTATTGATCCCTTTCCCTTCCCCTAAAAGAAAACACTCCTCCGCCTCCTCCTCCCTACCTCCTACAGACCCTGAGGCCTGCTCCTCTTTAAGCTGTGAGACAAGGAGAGACAAGAGCAAGTGAAGCAGGGAGGGTATAGAGAGAGCAGCTCTTTCCATCCATCTCATTCATTCTCTTCCTTCGTGCAAGCTGGCTCTTGACTTTTTGCTGGCAGCGCATCTGCTTAACAGCAGAACAGATAATGCTTAGCCAAGCCACTTCTCCCCCTTTGGACCATCAAAACAACCTTGGCTATGAGGCAAGGGAGGAAAAAAGCAGCTTTGAATTTTGGCATAAAGAAAAAAATTACTTTGAAAGAATAAGAACAATAAAACATTTTATGTCAGAGTTGTCTACAAACTTTAATGATGCGAGAAGCCATTAGGATTTTCTTTTGCTAATGGTAATTGCTCATTCATATTGCTTTTTAAGTATTTCTTTCCGTTCATTAAAAACACAGGCAGGCCTAGGGAAACAAAGTGGTAAGGAGGAAATAACAAATCCAGACATGTCGAGTCATTCATGGTACAGATTCAATGTACACCGGTGTCAGAGTAAATTGCCTGTAAATGTTGTGCTTAGTTCAAGTGTTGCGACCCTACTATAAACTTAAAAGTATTGGAATATTTTCACATTTTGTAGCCCAAATGCTAAAGCTTGAAACAATGTCCTTTGGGTTTTATGTGTCGCCCTGTGATGGACTGGCAACCAATCCAAGGTGTTAGCAGTCTCTTGTCCAATGGCAATGCTGTGACAGTAGGTATATGGTTCAGTTTCACAAGGCACTCCAAGACCTGAATATTGTCTAGCCTGAAGAATGAGTAATGGATATAACTTTTCTGGTAACACGAAGTAGGCTAGACATGGCATCAAAGACTTTGATCAGAACTGAAAGGGTTACAAAACCATGTCTACTGCATTGGGACTCAGGAGAACCACAATAATAACCATTATCCACAAATAGAGGAAACATGGAAGTCACAAAAGTTAGTAAAGTAACATCACTGTAGAAGAAATTGACCCCCAAATCATAAAACTGCCACTACCATGTTTCAGTCTGAGCATGGTGCATTAAAGATGAGGTCCCTCTTGTCCTATTAGTCAAAGGCGAATAAATACTTTTGGAAGGCCTTGTATGAATGTATCATCTATATCGCTTTCATGTTTTGTTTAATGTAAAGCAAAGATGATTTATAGTTACAGCAGAATAAACATTGTCTGAAAGCATCGCCAACATATTTATACTGTAAAAATGTCAAATTTTCTCCTGGTACCCAATTACACGAAAAATAAGCATGAGTAGAAAGTATGTGTTGACTTTAGCATGAGCATCACTTGTAGTCATAACACATGCAAACACACAGTTTCCTCTCCTTTTTCCAGTCTTTTACTCTCTCACTGTGGCGGCCCCTCACACATGTACATTAAAGATTGTGCTGTTAGTGAACTTGGGTGGTGTTTCCTGGCGTCATTAAGTGTGACCTCTCAAGGGCCACATTGCCACATCTCATTTGACTACAGCTGCTTCTCTGGCCAAGTTTAGTAATCACTAGTCGCCAGAAACTCTGGGCTACAAGGAAGCCAACTGAGAAAGGCTCCAGGGCCAGATATCTCAGTCTGCATCATTCACTCGGCTCAGACATGAACTTGATATAGGAAGTTTTCTCTGAGCTCAAATCTTCTTACAATCAAGAAGAACCTTTGGGTCTTTACATGGATTGGTGGCGAAAGTATTGAGGATGACTGATGTCCAATCGGCACTTGTTTTAGTGATTTTGCAAGATAGATTTTCAAGCTGCTTTTTTGAAAAGGTCATTCTGCTAAATTGGTGGACACCTGAAATGACAAAGCTGAGCAAAAGCCCGTGGGGTTTCTGTATAAACTTAGCGTTTTGTTTTTTTTATTTGTTCCTATTTGAGTTGTTATAGGAACTGATGCTTAACTTCACTCATTCAACTGGCTCAAAGCAGTTTATTACTACCTAATTAAATATCTGAGGCAACATGATGTGGCCAGGAAGACAGGTGTTAACATCACCACATGTCCTGTAGGATTCTAAAATGGAAAACATAAAGATATTTTTTCTTTTGTTATCCATGCTATATTTCACATTTTGATTTAAACGTTTCTATTAATACTGTAAAATATTTAATTAAGTTTATCAAGCTGACAAATTCTCATTCTCATTCTAATAGATATTAATATTCTTTGAGTAAGTTAAACATTTTCTAGACACTACATACAGAGTTTGGGATAGTTTTTGTTTATTTCTGGTTCATGTTTCATGTGAAACAAATTGCTGATCTTAAACTTGCCTGTTTGGCTCATCATATTTGTTAGCTCTTACATTCAGTACTGATCTCGCCAGTGAAGTGCTCCAGCCCTGTTACAGAAACAGACATCCATAAAATGATGCCGTCATTCCCACACATCAGAGTAGGATTTGTGTTGAAAAGCTGCCATGTTTTTCCTCTTTCTCCTTTAGCAGCAATGGTCATTTAGGAACTTCAGTTTCACAAGACAACAGAGCATGTCGTAACTTTAAACTATTCATGCTTAAGTCTATTTAGAATCTGTATGTTTATTCTTCTGTAGCACAGTCCCCAGGAAAATAAGCTGATATTTGTTCTCGCTACAGTGACATCTAAAGTAAAACACAGGAAATTATTTTTTTGAAGTTTTCTTTAGGGGAAGCATTCATTCAAACCTGATTTTATTGATCAGTGAGAATATCTAGATCAAAAGGAGAGGGAAACCAATTTAATATTTAGAAGTTGTTCTTTGCAAACTCAACTACACACATGCAATGGCAAGTTTTAAGAATCCTTTTATTCTATACCTGGGAAACCAAATCTGTTGTAGGCGACATCAAACAACAATAAAACTTTTAGAGCAGGCTCAGAGGTGCCAGTAGCTGAGACTGCACTGAAGGAGGATAAAAAAATGTAAAAAGGGAAAACAAATCATCTCCAGTTTACTGCTTTGGAGTGAGACTGAAATAGAAAAAACAGGCAGAGTGAGTCTGATTATGTTCAAAGTTTAAATGCCGTCTATATGAGGAGTCTTATAGACATAAGAGACAGATTGGAGACAAAGTAAATAGTCAGGGGAGTAATTTGAATTCGTCAGCAATAAATGACAAATTGTTGGCAGAAGTCAGTGGTTCTCTTCTTCATTGCCTCCCAACTTCTTTGCCTCTCTGAAGCACATGCATGTTTTCCTCATGAGTAATGTGAAAGATGGAGATTGTGTCCCCCTCTCCTTATTTTCATTTATATCTTAATCTTTCAGAATTCTTCCCTACATCAGGCTTTACTATAAGTGCACATACAGATCTCAGGAGAACCGTGGGGCGTCATTCTTTTAAAATCACGGCTGAGATTCTAGCGTAGGTGTTTGATGTAGTTTACTGGGCTGTTGTCGAGGCTCCAGGAAGTGTAAAGGGATCAGTGAAGTGAAATGGCCGGCAGGGTCAACTATCTGATTCCCTTAAGACAAGCCCAGGCAATTAGAGTGAAACAAGACACATACATCTTAACGCAGTACCATGCACACACATGAGTTATCAGCTGGGTGTCTGCTACATTTCACCTGATTTAAAAAAAAAAAAGAAAGGAAAAAACGATTTATGCTCATTTTCTCTGCAACGTTTGGCAACACACGCATGCATTCACCACCACCACACATGGACTGTATTCCAGTTCAGCCACACACACACTTCTCACTTCATCACCCTGCGGGCTTGTTAAAAGGCAGTTTGCAACGTGCAGAATACGAGCTGCCGTGGCGAGTCAGGTAACAAATTGGCAGCACTGTTTTACTTTGCCGCTGATTGTGGGAGCGAGAGTTTTCACCACCGCCACCGAGTCGCCTAGTGAGAGGCCCGGGTCTGTGCTGGAGCAAGACCGAGAGGGAAATGATGGAAACTCTATTCACGTCTGCTTTTCCTCGCTTCCCTTCCCTTCTCTTCTCTGCCGTTCCCTTTTGTCATTAGCTCACTCGCTGATTCTCCATTCGTCTGCTTCTCTTTACTCTCTCTCAGCCGGAGGGTTACGAAGCACATTATTAATCTATTACACTCCCCTTCGCCTTTCTGCTCATTTGCACTTTCATTCTGCCTCAAATGCAAGGGAATTTTTTTGTGTTTAATTTTACTCTGACGAACATTGTTGCTTTTTAATTTTGAACTTCAGAGAGGTATGTTTTTTCAGTGGGGTAGAGAAGTCAGGGAACATAAACAAAGTGTGAATTGTGACACAAACACTTTAAACTGACATGGGAATGAGATAGTATATACGAAAATATATATATACTCCTTGCTTTCATTTCAATATATTCTAGTTTTGTTTTGTTTTGTTGTTATTTTGAGGAACTGCATCATCTTAGACATATTACAATCTCCTTGCTATTTTAGAATGTTTTTTTTCCATCTTTTATCTTTCATCAATCTAGATTTTGATAAAAGATACAATATACAATATTTAATATTGTATCTTAAATATTAAGAATTAATTTGACTACTTTACAATTATTATTTCTATTTTGCATGGCTGAGCAGAATAGTTTTTCCTTTACATATGATTATAGATGCTAAATGAAAAACTACTTTTCAGACATATGTTTTAAAAAAAGCTAAAACAATTTTTTATTCAAATCATAGATGCTCTTAAAACCTTCATCCAAATGTTTCTGTATGGTGCACAAGTTTCAATCAAAGTTTAAAGGACAGCTTTCAAATGAACTTGTAAGAGTTATGACAGAAATATTAAACATTTACTGTATTGTTTGATCAATGGAATAACTTGAGGACAGCTATAAAGATTAAACAAACTCTATTCTGCTTGTTTGTTGCGACTGTAGAAAAGAAGTTCCACAACAAAAGCTTCACAATAACACCGGCTAATTTCACCATAAAACCTTAAATGGGGTGGTGGAGGGAAGAAACCAGAGAAGAAAGAGCTCAGTCTGAAATGTTAGGACTCCACCACAGGACTATTTCCTGATGAGCAATCAGAGCCTTTACTCACTGCCTCACTTTTATGTGTGGGTGTAGCAGCATGTGTTTGCTGCACCACACACACACACAACTGAGAAATACGTAGTGCATATGGCTACTGCCTGCCTTTTTAGGTGTTTTTTTTAACACCTAGGGTAATGACTGGACATCCAGGCGGGGTTGATAAGGAGCCATTTGGATGGGAACAAGACACGACTGATTGGATTTGGTGCTGACAGATGGACGAACAGACAGACGTGCAGACAGGAGTCGTTCCTGAGTCCAATATTGCAAGCCTTGCTTTTAATTTCTGTTCGTTCCTTCCTCTTTCTGTTTGGATTCAGCCAGCCTTTCCCTCTCTCCATCTCAGCAATCCATGACTGTGTGAAGTTTTATTACACATGATATCGCAGTCCAAATATACAGTGTACAGTGCTTTCAAAACGCCTTGGTTAATTTTTTTTACTTTTTGTTCATTACAAAAAGTAAAATAAAACAAAGAGAAAACATTTTTTTGCATTTGTGTCTTAAGTATTATGTGATGGACTAATACAAAGTAGTCCACAATTAAGAAGTGAAAGAGACCTCACCCCCAATGTTTGGGGGTTAAGGGTCAGAGACCACAGCTGGCCACGAATAGTTGAGATTCTTGAATACTTGAGATTCCCTCTACAAACTCCTATTTTAGCAGTTCAAACACCAAATATATCTTATTATACATTGATATGCAAAATGGAAACCATGTTGGGGCATCCTTGGTCTTTTTTATCTCCACTTCTGGGAGTCCAGCCAATTGAAGAAATCATTAATTAGACAAATTTTAATAAGTAGCTCTCGAGTAGCAACAACAATCTGTCACTCAGGTGGCAGAATCTGTTGAATGGAAACTATTAGTGGTGTTCTCCACAAAATTGGCTTTTTGAAAGAGAGACTGTCTGTTTACGGTTCGGCACAAACCATTAAGGACTCAAGAATATTATTCTGATGAGATGAGACCAAAATCTAACTTCCTGGCCTACATGCAATGTGTGACACAGTACTAACATTGCACATCATCCTGAGAACACCATGTCTATGGCGAAAGTATGGCGACAGAAGCATCATGCTCTGGAGAATTGTTTCTTCATCAGGGATAGGAAAACCAGTCAAAGCTGAAGGGACGGTAAATTAAGATAGCTGTTGCTGTAAAAGACTTAATAATGGGTTAAAGTTGATTTTCCAATAAGACAGCATTCCCAAAGACTGTACAATTTAACTGAGTTTGAAGTTAAGGTTAAATATTGGTCGAAAGATGCTAGTGACCACAAAAAGCTTTGAGTATTTTCTCAGGAGCAGTAATTACAGTGCATGCCTCACTTTTTAGAATTTTATTTGTAAAAAAAAAAAAAGAAAAAAGGGTGGAAATCAACTTACATTGAAAGCAAAATATACTAAATATATAAGCTAAACTAGATCTTGACTAACACATAGCTTAGTCTAAAACATATGCCTTTGACATTTTTTTGTTGAGACTGACAAAATGTTAAAAACTTCAAGACATCAAAGTTTATTTGTGAGGCAGTGTACATTAACACATTCAAGTTATTTCAGTTATGCTATTGTTGTTGAAGGAATTATTTTTCTGAAGTCCTTAGAGAAACTCAGAGACGCACACAGTTACTTTTTAGTATCCGCATGTTGATTTACTTACTGCGTGTGGGCAAGAATCCCTGCTTAGTGAAGCAGATGGTGATGGAATGAGAAACAGAGGAGGAAAAGAAGAAGAATTTGGGAGTCTTGTATGGAGGAGTTTATACTTTATGTCCCTCCAAATTGGACCCTCGTAGGTTTCCGGGCGCACTCACACGTACATGGCAGCAGATGAATCTCAGCTTCTTTCACCCACTCTCCATCGCTGTCATTAGGTATTGAAATCTGCAACTCGAGGATCTCGTGTTTGCATGTGTCACTGCACATGAACTTGTCACGAGTGCATGTACATGTCAACTTCAGAGCGAGAAGGAAGAGAGCGTAAAAGGAAACGATGGCTGCTGCGCTAAAGAAGTCACTTTGTGTCTCTCCAAACTGGCACACTTCACTCCAAAGCATTGGCTTATTCCTTATGCCACCCGACTGCCAATTCATGTTACTATGCCGCTGGAGTTGGAAAGTGAGTACTTGTGGTTTTTCTCTGCCTGTCTGCTCTTACTGGGATATGACTGAGTGCTTCAGGATGCCTGCTGCTAGTTGTGGTGACTTGCAGGATGTCTGAGCCTGATTGTCCTTCTTCCTTTCAATCAAGCACACATGATTTGAAGAGAAGATATATTACCTGCACCAACCCTTAAAAACTGAACTCTTGTGACTAACTGTATTATTTTGGGTTTTACATCCTCATTTTCTCCAGCCTAATTGTGCTGAGTTTTTGTTCTTTTCATTCCAGCTCATTATTTTGTTTATGTACATTATTAAAGACCCACTAAGCTTCCTGCAGCCCAATTGTCTGGCCTGATCTTGACATTTCCTACTTAGCTTTTCCAAGTCATTCTTGTCTTGCATTAATGCGGCCTGGTGTCCTGTAGGAAGGCACAAAGCAGCATGCAGTGTGGGGGCTGAGGTCTGTCCAAACAACTGGCGCAAAGATTAACTACCACTGAGATTTGTACTTAGGGACTGTAGGCGGAATCTTGACATGAAGAATAAAGCAGACAGGATGGCTGTGTGTGCTAAGAACATCGGGAGTTTTTATAGTTTTACTTTGTGGCAGCTCTCAGTGGTATTTTAACATCACAGGAAAGTATAGATTTTTGTTCAGCTATTGCAACCACTTTATCTGGAACAAGTGAACGCCAGTATTAAACATCTACTGGGGTACTGGTACAGCTGTACAGTGGAAACTTTCTGAGGTTCAGCTACCGAGTCACAGACCCTTGTTGCATGTGTTCCTCCATTCTCTTTCATTTTTTCCTGTCAGATTACTGTCAATAGAGGCCACAAAAACTTGTTCAAAAAATTTCCAAACAAAAATCTGATGGTTGAAATGCGTTGGGAAAGGGTTGATATTTAGATATTATTCAACCGTCCTTGCCTATAAATTTTGTTTTTACAGATTTGATAGCATTTTCTGAGTCCGGGATTTCAACAAATTTCCAATACCGGTACAACAAAGACCAGTAACTGATTGATTGCTATTAATTTGAGAAACCTCTCAATATTTAGGTATTGAATGTGGAAGTGATTGACGTTATTTTTGTCTTTCTTTTGGAAAAAAAAAACTATAATGTTGATTATCTCATCATATGTGATGATGAATGTTGTATAAAGATGTTAAGATCTTTGCACTTAGCAATACCATTATAATCAACTGTCACTGATGTGCAGTTAATTGCAGAATTAAAATACAAAACCCTTTCTATGTACTGGTTATACAGAGCTCTAAAGAGACATGGCTGTTTTATTGTTATCCCATGCAGTTCAAACAAGTTTCCTTTAGTGTTTTATCAGTATAGGCTGCAACCATAACTTCTGGCTTAAAGGCATATATGTCTGCTAAAAGCAGGAGGCAGGTTGTACAAACAGATCTCTGAAGATGCATTAGCTTCTATTTAATAGCTAGTCCAAAATGAGCAAAGGAGACTCATTAATCATAACCTTAATCCAGTTAAACACCATTCTTACTGGTGTCCAGACAGAAAATTTTACCATCGATAATAATCCATTAATTCGTGTAATTATTTCTCTTCCAAAGTCTTCATTCCAGGTTTATTTGAGATAGGATTAGGTCATTGAAACAAATTTTTTGTGCATGACTACATAAACTGAACTGAACACGTATGCAGTATCTACAAAAGAAATGGATGTGATAAATATTTGCTTTGGCATCAGTGATTGTGGGCTGCAGTCACCATGGTGCCCCTCATATCACAGTAAAACATTTTGTTGTTCAGGTGCCTGAGATGAGTCAGACAGCCCATCTTGTAAATCTAGGGTGTACATTGAAATATTTGCATATCTGATGAAAAGTACTTTTAAAAGAGTAAAAAACAAAAATTTTTTAGCCCCAACCTATGTATTAATGTTTCAAATTTGGCTCTATTAGTATTTTCCCCCCAAAAATAAACAAATACAAGAAATCAGTTTCAGAAACTGAACTGCCAGATTATTGATCCCTGTTTTGAATTGACAGTAGGGGACTCCAATGGAGAATTAGCTTCCAAAAGTTTTATTATGGTTTAAATAGGTTGAGTCTAAAGTCAGTTTAAATTTATCTTAGGCTACAGTATTCTCCCTGTACAAGATCAAGAGTGTTGTAGGTGGATAAACTAGTCATACTTTCTATAATAATGTATTTAAATGTCTCTGTATATGTGTCAAAGTTGTTGCTTCACAGCAGCAGAAAATAACCAGATACCCCAGATGGTTGGTTACAAAGAGCCATCTGACAATCTGGAAGATACTGGACCCTGTTTAAGGAAGGACAGGATCGGATGAACCATCTGTCCGTCTCTGCCTATCACAACCAAATGTAAACCTTTCTGTATTGTCAACAAATGTCTCCCAGCAGAACCTTCTGCTAAGTCTGTGCTGATTTACTTGTTAAACATATCTTTGGCAGAAAAAAAGCCTACAGAGTTGGTCACTGGTTTATTTTTTTTTTTACATCTTTCAGATATCTTATGACTGATGCTATGATCTACTTTAGGTAATTAATGAGATTTCATTCAGACTATTTTAAAGCTCTTTGCTATTTTTTGTACAGTAACTGAGATTTTGTACAGTAATAGTCTGAAATACCAGTCTGTTTTTGGATCAGAACTTTCTGATGTCTGATATAATGAACATGGAGATGACCTTTGTTTTTCAAAATTACAGTGAGTCTAGGAGTGCATTCTCACCAGCCCTGTTTAGTTTGCTTTGATCAAAGTCTGGTGCATTTGTTTAGAAAGTGTGGCGGTGCGTAATCAAACTTTGAACCTGGGTCTCAGCTGAAGTGAAATCCGGTGTGATTCGAATGCTAATGTGAATGTCAAGTGAACCAGGGATTGCTCCAAAATTAGGAAGTGGACTATCGCACCGAGCACTCTGGGTAACTACAACAAAAATAGACGAATGAGTCTAACTCCAGTGGGAGAAATGGCTAGTGTTTTTTTGTCAAAGACTAAAGATATATTCAAGAACCACTATAATTTGACACTCAATTTTTTTAGCAGCTGAACACCGTTTTGAAAAACACAGTTCAGTCATTCCACTTTGTTGATGGTGTAACTTTCTTCATTACGAGTCCATGGCTAAAATCTAGCATTCAGCTGTTCATTTTATCCCTTGCTATAAAGACATTTTTAAACTTTATGAATGGGGGATATGATCTGTCCACATTAAGAAGATGCAGGATTTGATTTCCTCCTCTGCTCTTCAGCTGAGATTGTGGGTACATTAATAATCTTAATCTGGTTTTAAAATAATCTGTGTTTACTGTAGAATTATACATCTGAAATGGATTACTCAAAGTATTTTGACTTTTAATCCAGAGAATAAATGCCTATCATGCAATAAAAAAATGAGTGAAGCAGACTTTTAATGTAGCACCATCCAGACAAGCGGTTTCTAAGAGACTTGAGGCAAATGGGGCAAAACAGGAACTTTAAAAATACTGAAGTTTCTGACTTCGAATTAAGGCTCAAACATAGATACAATGGCTTGTCAGATTTTTGCACTTACCTTCATGTTCAGGGCTTATAATAATGGCTTAGACTTACTTCACTAGACAAAGTCACAGCCTGACAGTACCTAATTACCGTCTCAATTTGACACTTCGAGCTCCCTTGCCACCCTTAATTCTAAAATCATAGAACCAATGTAAATTGAGTAAGATAAGTCTACTGAAACAAGAACTGATCACTGCTTTACTTTGTACAATAATGCCAGCTGTCTGATTAGCTAAAATTAAACAAGACAGCCAGCCACACAAGAACAAAGAGGAATCAAAAACAAAGCTAGAAGGATATCACCAAAACCTTTTGACATATGATGTAGAAATTATTCTTGTTTCCTTCGTCTGCTTTACAGGAATACCTGTGGATGCCTAGAGTTGAAAAGTGTCCGTTGTTCATTCCCAATGAAGCAATGGTTCTGCTGGTGGAAGCTCTAACAAAAACATTATTTGCATAAAAGATTAGAAACATTATGCACCATTTTGTTTAAGTTAATTTGTCATTGAACCAGTATATTCTGTGATACAGAAACAACTAAAAGATCTAGTATATAATGCATCTCCAATACTGAAGGTTCATAATAAACCCTTCAAATTACTTTCATCATATGTTACAGTAGCACAAGCCCCTCTAGGTAAACTATGATACCATATGCCCTCATGTTATGTTAGGAAGGCTTGACCATATTAACAGAGATGGAGACTGACCAACCCCTGTGTAAAATAGACTATTCAGCTCATGTTTTATGTTGGACCACCTACAGTGAGGCATATGTTGACTGGATAGTATAAATAATGACGCTCAGACTCACAGGAATCCTCCAGATAGAGCAAATCTAAGAAAAATTCAGATTTTGGGAATTTCTCATTGCAGTCGTAAAGCACTCGTTATGATTGAGGGTTGACCTTAGAGCGGAAGTGACTGTATTACACGTCAGCACTAGAAGACATGTTGCATAGCAAGTAAGAGGAATAAGTTTGCTTTTCTTGCACATGAGGAACTTGCTCCTTTGCTCTTGCTGTGCGGTTGCTCTCTCTGGAGGTAGCACAAGAGTAAGAAAGAGCCGTTCATTGTAAAATAACTCAACAAACCCAGTTTGTTTAACCGGGACCTTTGCTCTGTCTAAATGAAGAACAAAAAAAAAAGGTTTCTGTTGCCTCACTACAGTTCATATTATTACTATAACCCTGTCTGATGATCCCCTGACCACACAATGACAGGAAAAGGCTGTGAACATAATTTAAAAATGCACAAGCCTGCGTTTGCTCGAACACTGACTGATGGAGATGACAGCAGGGTCTGGGTTCTGTCAGCAACAAAATAGAGGGAGGTCAAAGTTCAGTCAGGAAGTTATGGAGTGATGCTGTCGCAGAGATGGAAGGACAAACAGACTGAGAGGGAAGCAGATGAAAGGAGACAAGAGAGATTGATGGGGGCCTTTGACGCAGACAGAAACTATACTTTCTAAACATAAAAGGAAAGAAAGCAATTCAAGGAAGTTTAACTGCAGATACACAAAGAAAAGTACTGTTTAAGGTGAGTGGTTACTATGGCAGGGAGCATTCATGGTGAACACGAGCACGTGTACAATGGTTTAGATAGTACAAATTATAGTACCTAAAGTAATTAGAATGAATCACATATTTATTACCCGTTGTCAAACAGTTTCCTACACTTCAAGTTGTTTTAATTTATTTAATCTCAAAACACATTCATTTGGATTCGTTATACAAACTCCAAGTCAGGAAATATTGAAACATGACTATGAAATATTACTTTAACTTAAATAAATACTAAAACTTTAAAACCCTGTTAAACAAAATAATGGACTAAATACAAGAACAAAACATAAAGTTAATATTCTTGACATTGATAATGTCATTACGATTTTAAAAATTTAATAAGAACACTTAATTGCTAACTACAGGGTACATAAACTTTGAAGAAGTCCCTGCTTTAAATTGTTCATTTGGCAGAATTTTGGTTATTGACTTTAAACTATTCACAGTTTTTTTAAAGTGACTAGTCTGATCATCTCTGGTGCAAATTATAAACTACTTAGGTTAAGCAACAATGTAAGTAGTTTTAAAACACTTTAGATATATTACAGCTGTTTGTTATAAAAAGAAAAAAAAAAAAACAAAGAATTTTCAGTGCTTTATTTCAGTAGGAACATGGTGGAATATGCAAAGCTTAAAACCCCCAATAACCAGTTTATTTAAATGAAAAGAAAAAAACTATTTTTATTTTTTAAGAAATATTGTTAAAATCTCACCTGAAAAGATGTGTGCATCACCACACCCTTTGCACTAACATTTATATTTCACTTATGTGCAGCAAAGGCACATCCAGTCTATATGGAACCCAGCCCAGGCAAGCTAATAAGATATCAGCTGCTCTCAGCACCAGTGAGGTGTGGTATTTCCTGCTCTGCTGACACATGTCCACGACACACATCCCCCTCCCACCCGACACCCCGACTTTGCTTAACAAATTGCCAGAGCAATGTATATACAGTAGTGCCAGAAACTGGGGCTTGTTATCTTACCTCTTTAGGAAAGAAGGTGACAGCTGAGTGTTTACCTTCTGTAACATATAAAAGTAGTTAAAGTGATTGAAAGTAGAAGAAGCTGATTTTATTCTTGCAAGTTGAGTTGCTTCTATAGGTTTTGGTATAATTTACTTTCTGCACACCTGTTTTCATTTCTGTTCATCCTACTCTTTTCCCATTGAGGCCATTACTTATCCTATCTTGCTGTATTCACATCGCCTTGGTTTCTTCCTCACTTGTCTAGTTGTCGTTGTGAAGCTGATCCTTGGCCGTGTTCTTGACGTGTGGTTTCATTTTCTTCAAACTTGAATTTGACCTGTAGGACTTTACAGAATGCTATGGTTACTTCTCTACTGATTTGAGATGATAGCTGCTTCCTGAGTCAACATTCAATTTTATATCCACCTGCTAAAAAATTGGCTTGGTTTTATTTCCGTTGTCTTTTTTTATTTTCCATTAAAAGGCTTATCCAAAAAGGTCAGTTGAAAATAATTTCAAATCATCTTTGTGGCAAAAGCATTCAACAGAAAAGTTAAAAAAAAGTGTAAGTACACTGTACTGGAGCAGACAACCCCAAAGTACTGAAAGCAGTATGAGGTGTTCCCTAATTGCATAGACTTGTGACCATGAAAATGAGCAGATCATTAATATTTTCTTGGTAATGCATTCTGTTTTATTAGATAGTATTAAAGATAAGCCTTTTTAATTAATTTAAAAGGCTCCAGTTCTTAAAGAAGAACTGGAATGTTTTTTAAGCTAACCTTCCACATGAACACCTCTTAAAATGTCTGAAATATTCTATTAAACCAAACATAGCAATGAGACCTTGGCCAAACTATAGCAAAATTGAATGCACAACTATAAGTTTTGTGTAAAAGAAAAATTAAAGCCATACTGGCCTAGTTGAAGACCCAATAATGAAGAATTTATCACATATAACTAATGCATTAGTACTGGTTATCCGCTTGCAGAAAGTAAAGGCAATTGTAGTAATATGTTGTTTAAAACACTTGGTGCACTTAATGTATGTTTAATGAGTAAAATTCAGCTTTTCAGTTGGTTTACTGAGTAATCTGAGGTGTT
The DNA here is from genome assembly GCA_902982915.1 of Phalloptychus januarius. Lineage (NCBI taxonomy): Eukaryota > Metazoa > Chordata > Actinopteri > Cyprinodontiformes > Poeciliidae > Phalloptychus > Phalloptychus januarius. The sequence continues at coordinate 36,520,021 of CADWAE010000133.1, forward strand.
GAGCCATAAGAAAACACTCAAACTTGCAGCGGGGCGCGCTTGTCATGAGGCTTTCCTTTTATTGTATGCAGCTGCTTTTTAGGCAGCTCTTGCAACTCTTCCTGAAGATTTCCCACCACAGCATTGGGCTTTCTGCCATATGAGGGGTCATTTACAGTTTGCACTTGCATTTTTCTACAGCCCATGAAAACAATAAGCATAGAGGTTATTGTGCAATTTCTGCTTAATGATGCCAAACAAATTACTACCAAACCCAAACTGACATTCCCTTTGATGTTAGCAGCGAAAAACATATTAAACATTTAATTCAAATTGACTAAACAAACTTACATGATGAATTTGAACAAAACACAAAGTCTTTATATGGCTTATTTGAAAATGATACCAAGATAAGCAAGCAAAAACAAACTACTTCCATCAAAGCCAGATCATTTCTTTGATTTAGTGTTTCTCAGAGATACGAAGTTTTAATCAAGCGTTTCAGACGACCTCTAAGAGGCTGCTTATCAAATGTCACGTCATGTCAGACCTAAGTAAATACAGTGTGAATCAGCAGGCATCATTAACAGTAACCTTATCTACTGAGGCTGGACATTCAGACTGTAAATCTCCTTCATGTGACACATGGAGGCATGAACCAAAACACAAGCTCATCTCTTAGTAACTGCCGGCTGATAACGATGGGGGATGCATCCGTGTAAAGATTGTTCACTGCCAGCTTCTTATTACTTCTATTAAATAGAACATGAAACCAGGTGATTACCTGCCATGCTGCAGCAATAAACTGAGCTCAAGTGTATCACAAAATTATGCGCCTTTAATGGAGGGCAACAGAAATGCAAATGGAGGGCATTTGCACTAATTGTGCCTGTCGGGGAAGAAGGTAGTACCTCTAAAATGCCCACCTTTTGACCTGGAAGACGTTGTTTTAATGGAATTTAAAGCTTTCGTGAGGTCATTAGGTTGAGGTTGAAAGTGTCACCCTTTTGCTAATTCCTTTAACAGAAATTATTTTTTTCAGAGTGAAATGACATGTGTACTCTACAATGCCCAACTGGACAAATAGTGGCGTGAAAAAGTATTTGGTTTTCTGTCCCATTTAAATATTTCAGATCAAACATATTTAACTATGAGACAGAAAATAACCTGTGTAGACACATTCACGTTTGCAGACTATGATTTCATTTATTAATGGATATTGCAGATGTGATGATGTCCAGGCACACTGCTGCCACGTTTCCTTGTAGAGCACAGAAGTAATGGTTCCAATTATTACAGCAAGTTGTCCAGGTCCTGAGTCAACAAAGCTGTTCAACAAAGTTGGTCACACCACCAACTTTAACTGTCGTGATCAAGAACATCACGACGACATGTGGTAATTGTACGTGTTCACAATTAATGTTATTCATTTTATCTACCTATTTTTATTTACAGATCACATTGTGAGTCATTTCTGTCCCCGTTTGGTTGCTTATGAAACGCCAAGCTTGTCAGAAGCTGGTCAGAAGCATGTGCTTCATACTCCATGTCACTGACGGTGACACACGCTGGGTTACATTCACTTGCAGATAGACACATGCTCCTGCCAGCAGACAGAGAGAAACTCTGTAATGTGCTTTTCAGAAGTGGGGCCCGGTTCTCTTTTTAGATGCGGAAAAATCTTAATATTCAGTAATTGGGGCTCTAGAGCTGTGGTCGCATACCTCTAAGTTGGACTTACAATATTTCTTTATCGGACAACTACACAACAGTGCAGCTTAAGAACTATTTCCTGTTTTAATTAAAAATAAGCAGGGAGACAAGCTTAAAGAGATCACTTCCATGTCCATATTAGCAGTTTAAGCTTATAACCAGATAATTCTTTGTGAGACCAATTTCTCTTTATTAGAAATATGTGAAACTTGGCTATTGTGAGATCCTGTGATGCCAGATTTCACCCCTTTTGGAACCTGCTCTCATTTAATCACTTTGAGGCTTCAGCTTTACAAATAAGACTGTAAATATTTTTCCTGGATGTGTGTTCATATATAGTAAAAGTGATATAAATACCTGAATATACAGCTCCGAAAACTGCTCCTGGCTATTCCACGAAATATGGATTTCTGAACTCTTCCTGAGTTAGAGCTTTAGTATTGTTATTTCTAAATGAACATAAATCTGTTTTCTTTGCATTATTTGAGCTCTGAAAGCACTGCATCTTTCTTGTTATTTTGACCATTTTTCATTTTACGCAAATAAATACTAAATTTTTGCTTGGAATTTCAGAGACATGTTGTAAGTAGTTCGTAGAATAAAAGAACAATGTTCAGTTTGGTTAAACATATACCAATAGAGAGTAAAATTAGAGAAACTGATCATTGTAAGTGGTCTCGATGTGCAACACAAACAGCAGACAGCACTACAAATGTCTGGACATTGGAAGCCCGGTTACTAAAGCGTTACCAAGTTTATAGGTTCAATAAAAATGACTAAACAAGTTGCAAGGTTGCAGGAAGGTACTTTTTTTCCATGGCTGTTACTTTATTGGTTGCAGGAATACACTAGTCCTAATTCTTGATTTGTGATGCAGACACAGTATCGTTCATCACTGCAGCTTGGCACCGTAGGCAGATACAAACACACTCAGCTCCAGTGATTTCCCCTCAGACTCGTTGTCCTCCACGGTCGAACATGTGTCATTTGTATGCCGCCGTCTCGCTGACAGAACGGCATTTGGAAACACTCATCTACTGATCACATCCCTGCTCCGTTATTCCCAAACAGGTGTTCCTGCGCATACACAAACACAGCCACAATTCAACTGTGTTTTCATGCTAAAACACTGATGCATATGCAAACTGTCTGAAATATATTTATACACTTTTACCACTAGCTCACAGCCACATCGTCTCTGTTTCTGTTGTAACTGACCCTCAGAGAAGGAACTCTGGACAATGACTTGGCATTCATTCACAGATTCGAGTCTTTCTCTCGTTTTGGCGAGCTCTGAAATCGAGCTGTGTTGCAAAGGTAAGTGCACTAATTTCTCTAACTTGTGAGTCCTCCTCTGTGTCTGCGCCTGTGGGAGCGAACATCTGCTGAGAGGAGAACTGTGGTAATCTCCGAACCCAGGTCACATGAGAGGGTTACCGAGGTGATACGGTAATATGTGAGGGGTCATGCACAATCTCTGTTTATGTATGGATGTTAACCCGCGCAAATCTGTAGGCAGCAGAAAAAACCAGGGTAATTAATAGCCACTCTGCTCGTCGCTGATACACCCAGGAGACCTTAGCATTTATTAGGGCTGTCAGACACTTTATCGTAGCAGGTGTGCTAGTGGTAAAAACACAATTGTTCTGTTTATTTTATAAGAAGACTTTTGTTTGTGTTGTGCAACACCTAGGTTTGGCCATAAATAATTATAAATAATTGCATGCACATTAAAAATGTGCATGTCGCGGCGCCAATTGATTATCAGGGAAATAATTTAGTCTCAGTTATTGTTGTATAATACCTGCCTGATGAGGCTTAGGTTTTAAAATAATAGCTGATGGCATAAATGCACTGGTGTTCTTTGAACACCTCGAAGCTGCGCATGTTTATGGAATAAACAGAGACAATTTATCTCCAATATACAACAACCTATTAACAAAAATAATTCAAGCCCACAGTTAAATATTTTAATCGACAAACTCACAAACTAGTACCACTCAACTAAAGTGAGAAACAGCTAAAAGAATGTTGAAACTAAAACTAGTAAACTAGTAGTTATATTCCTCTACATGTATGTAACCAATAAAAATTGAAATACCCATATAATGATCGAAAGTATTATCATAGCTTAGGATTAATATGCATGTCTAAGGACCAAGGAATTTATTGCAGAGATTTTAAATAGAGATGACAATTACCTCGAAATTAAATAAAATTAGTTTAGACTAATTGATAAACTTCGTATGTGTATTCCAAATAACCATTTCAATATGCAAAACACTAAACATTATTTTGAGGAACTGATGTTTTATTGGTTTTACTCTGAAAGAAATCAATAAGCTTTTTGGAGAATTGATTCTTAATCCATTTATCAATTACTGCAGTGATGGAAAATGTAACAATTTTATTTACCATAAAGGTGGCTTAAATAAACACAAATAATTTAATATATTGTTGCTATGAAATGATCTCTTCAAAGTCCAAAACAAAGTAATTAAGAGTATTAATTGTTTGTTAGAGTCGACAGTTTGGTTCGGCCGACTGCCGAGTCCAGATGAAGGAAAAGCTGTTTGGGAGTATTTTAGTCCCGAGACGCATTTAGATTAATTACGGTTAGCTTTAAGAAAAGAACACATTTTAGATTTTTTTTTTCATAATGCTTATATAGATTGTCTAAAGTTGATGAAACCTGGTGGTCAGTTTACTGCTTATTTGTGTAACTGATTTAATTTACTGTCCTGTTTTGATTGCCTTTTCTTAAGGTTTTTTGCTTCTGTTTTTGGGATAAAATGAATCCAGATTGGAATGCAAGTAATATCTGGATTTTGTATGATTTTGCAATTGTAGCTAAAAAAAAAGAACAACCACAAAATAATTTTGTTAATAAAAAAACGGAATATTTGACAAAACCTTAAATTTATGGACACGTCAGGTCAAAATATTGACAAATGAATTTTTGCAAAAGTCTGAAATGAGGTGTTCTGGGTTTATTAGAAGCAGAAAAAAGATTAAATTAGTTGTTTTTCTTTCTATAAACCATTAAATTTTCCTGGTTCTGTATTCCAGCCGTCCCTCCTCTCTCTCTGCAGTTTGGTTTGGCAGCTGCTGAGCAGTTAGGTCAGGAAATGTGTGCGGGCGGAGAGGCGGGTGGGCGAGAGACAAAACTGAAAATGAGATTGGCCAGATTAAATCGGCTGATTGAGCAATTAGCTGTTGTCTCCGTCATTTGGCGGTGGCTGGGCAGCATCTGCCACTGAGGGACACACACCGACACGGCACACACACTCAAACAAGGACGCGTGTGTAGTCTAACACTGGAAGGGTGTGTGTGAATGTGTGTCACCAAATCTGCTTTCCAAATCCACTGTGAGCAGGCATGCATGTGTTTGTGTGTGTGTCACATATCAGAAGGGGTAAAATATAACCTGTCACTCTTACTTTCACTTCCTCCATGCTGTTAGATCTTGTCCTTCTCATGCCGTTGGTGAGATGTCCTCTCTTTTATTGAAATCTGTCATCAGCACCAACTTGGGCTTTTTTTCTTCTAGAATCTCATTTTCCAATTTGGTTCTTTAAGTGAACATAGTTAATAAAAGAAATAATTAGGCTTTTTACAAGCACTTGCAGTTCACTTTATTTAACTCGCTCAGGAGCCTGATAAAATTTCAAACAATGCCACGCAGAGAACCATCACTCAAGTTTAGTACTTTGGCTCTGGTCTTTATTTCCAATGTAAGAAAAGGGTTTCCCTTCTCTTAGCCCACAGAGAGGCACTAAAACGTGTTTGATGAATTGGTCTCCATAGGCTCTCACTTATTCTCACATAAAGGGTGTTCGTGGTCCAGGAAAAAGAGGAGGAAAAGAAGAGGCTGGGGTATTTCTGCACATGCTGAAACAAAACTCCATCAGGTGGTTGACTCAAAACACAAGAGATGGAGGGAACCTCAGGGGGGACAGATGAGTGCAACTGTCTGCTGATGTGTTTGAAAATGTGGGGTCGAGTGTGTTTGCGAGCAGTTTTACGTTCTTTACATGCAGCGGCTTTGCATGCGCCCGATGTTTGTTGGACATTTCTCTTTGTGTGTGTGCGTGCGCAAGTGTGTGTGGTCAGAGCTAATTGTCAGGCAAGGAGCGAAGATGAATAATGGCGACCATCTCTGGCAGACAGTGGAGAGTTCACCTGTCAATGTGGGCTACCTTAAGACAGATGGACATCTGGAAGCCATTGATGTGCAGCTGTGGGAGCTGGACATGCACACTACACACACACGCAAACACACCCTGATACATATGGCTGCAGATATACATTTTAAGTGCACTCATAAATGTTGAGAGAGTTGACAAGAGCCCACATAGATCTGAGACCAGGAGACACTGAGCACAGGCGTAAATCACAGGGCTCTTGTTCTCTCTCTCTCTCTCTCTCTCTCTCTGTCTCTCTCTCTCTTTTCTCATCGAGACACATGATCACACCGCTAGCTACGAAGAGAAGCATGAGTCATTCTCTGCTTGGATTCCCCGCTCCTTAAGTGGCTCATTGAATAGCTGGCAGGTGCTTCCATTGCAGCAACATAAACTAAGCTGAAGGAAAAAGTTAAAGAGCACTGATGATGATGATGATGACGATAATGATGGAACGGTAAAGGAATTTAGATTATGTCCAAATAGGCACCGGACTGTCTAAACATTAGATTGACTATGACAAATGTTGCTAATGATTCTAAACAAAGGCTGCATTGAACAGCAGGAACATTAAAAAAACCAGTTAATGTGCTCATTATTCATCAACGTGGAGCGGTATTTTCTCATAAAATTAGACACGCAGCCTGCCCAAAACACACAGGAAAGAAACCAATGGTTGCGTGCCTGTTTGCATGTGTATTTATCCACTTCTGGCTGATGCACTTATCAGCTACATGAGAGAACCCTGCTGAATTTTGACACTGTCACTTTCATTCCTCCCCTGCTAAAACTGAAATCAAACACCTTTTAGCTCTGACCAATCCCACCCATGTTATTACCCCCACACACAGACTGAGAAGCATGGCAGGGGCAGAAGGCTGGAGGAGTTTATGCTATATCCTGACATGTTAAATCCTTTAAGTTTTTACTATCACTAAAATATTTTTGGAATAAATCAATTTTTAGAAAAATACCTTGAAAAGAAAAGGTATGTACAATAGTTGCTAGTTACTCTGGGTGAGTTCCAATTGTTCCTGTTATGTTGTATCCATGATTTTCTATTACACCTAATTTTTAGGTTGGATGAGGAGTAGTCATTCACACATATACATAAGCAAAAAATGTTGTGGAAAAAAGTTGTTTTGCTGCAGGAGAGCCTGGAGCACTTTGTAAGACAGATGTAATCATTAGGAAAGAGCATTATGTAGAAATATTAAAGCAAAATCTAAAGACATCAGCCAGAAAGTAAAAGCTTAGGCGCAGATTGGTCTTCCAAATGCACAATAACATCAAGCAGCCTAAGTGGTTGCAAAGTAGCTAAAGGACAACAAAGTCAATATTTTTACATGGCCGTCACAAAGCCCAGATCTCTGTGAAGTTGAGTTGAAAAGGACCGAGGCAGCTTACAAACCTAACTGAGTCACACCAGCTCTGTCAGGAGGAATGGGCCAGAATCCAGAAAACCATAAACATTCGACCCATGTCAAAATGCAATTAACCCTGATTATGACCTAATGTATATACACTTCTAAATTTAGGAAAGTAAATACAAATGTAAGTTTTCTGGCATTTAGCAAGTACAAAAAATTTTACAACATGATTTGATTTAACTTTGGAAATTTTTGGAAAATTTGTGTTCTTTTGCTTTTGTATGTAAATGTCTGATTTCAACAGTGTGTAAACTTCTGACTTATATATTTAAATATATCTTTGATATATTCTTTCTGTCATTATTGCTGCATTAAGCAAATAGAAATAATTTAGGATATTTTAACAAAGCTAAAACAAGGGAAATGTTATTTGATTTAACTTCCCAGTGCAGAAAAAAGTTTACTTATTTGGTCCTTTTTGACAATTTAAAATCAATTGGACATTGGATCACTTCAAATTGATGCCTTTTCTTTAAGACGTCTTAAATCTGTAAACTCAGAGGTCGTCTTAACCCTCTAAACAGAGCCGAAATAACGACTAGTGAACTTATCTTTGTTGTAATATTAGGAAAGGAATTGAATGGTGTGATTTGATTATTCCGTGTGCAACATAAGCTGGATTGCTTTGTCTTTGAAGGTGCTTTGAGATTATATTTGCTGTGAATTTCATCCATAGAAACTGAATTGAACCGACAGCAGCGTTAAAGTAGAACCCTAACCACAGATTCAACTTATAGCTTATTAAATATGAGAAACTTGACCTTAAAACACAACCTCTTAGTTCTAGGATCACTTATTCATGACATATACTCCTGAAGAACCGTTTCATACTGCTCCTCATAAAGCCGTTTTATGTTTTGAATGAGACAAGCCTAGATAAAATGGAGTGCCCTCCTCTGACTTGTCTTTCACATGGTGAAAACCTTTATGACTTTGCTGGAAAGGAAGCCAGACTTTGACTGCTTTAAAATTTATGCCAGAGCAGAGAATATGCCATTTGGGAAACTGGGCTGAAAAAAAGCAAACAAATGCACACACAGACAAATGTAGACTTTAATTTATTTTTCTGGTTTTGTAATTATGCTGACAATAGAAAGAGCCCCCTGTTAGAATTTATCAGTCTCTTCCTCTGCCTCCAGTTCATCCCTCTCCCTCCGTTCACTGCCGCTCCATAACCTTCCAGAGAGCCGGCCGACAATGGGCCCAGACTCCCCTCTCACTTTGCTGCAAAGGCAGGATAAGAGAAACTTTAGCCGCAAAGAGAACATATGGCCTCCAATGTACAACCAAACAAACCTTATACCTCATGGTGGCTTGGCAGAGTGTGTGCTAGCTCAAAGAATGGGGGGTAGGGTGAGAGTGGGGGTGTGTTAAAGGGTAATGAGGTAGAGAAAAGGAGGGAAACCAGAAGCAGCAGAAGAGGCGAAAGCGCCGTTTGTATGAAAAATATCCTTAGCCTGTCAGAAGCCACTAATTTTCTTTGTAATAGACTGTAAAAAAGGAAGCCTCATTGCAAAGTAGTGTTTTAAAGAGAGAAAACACGAGTGCCTAATCCTGGTAGGTCACTCTGTATTAGCAGGACAGAGAACCCAACAAGGACTAATAGCGCAAAAATCCACTCCCTCTGCCTGTCAGGTAGAATAGACATCTAAATTAGTCCATATGAGCACTATTCAATTCTTCACTGACCCCAATTAATATAAAGTGATTTGATAGGACAGAAGTCAAAGCTTATGCAGATAGACAGAGAGGTAATGAATATGACAGAAAGTCAAACAGGAGGAACCCGATAGCTGGCTAGAATTGTCGCCCCAGCAGGCTGTTGCTCTTTCCACCCCCCGAAGAGAAAACCATAACCCTTATTACAGCGAATGGATGATACTGTCCATTTCAAAGGCTCACAATGTTCTGGGAGCATTTAAAACTAACACACTCTGGCCTTTTTCATTTCCTCCTCCCATCCATTTTTCCCTCCCTCCTCCTCTAGACAAATGTGATATCACAGTTTTCTCTGCATGTGTGATACTCTCTAACGTGGTCCTTAAAGCCTGACAAACTGCAGAAGATATGGGTTGTGAATGTGTGTCCTCTTGAGGTTGCACTTGATTTTTAAAATGGTGACAAAGCTATTCTTTTTATTTAACTGTAAAATAAAGTCACAAATGAAACATCAGCAGTACAGGAGTTAAAGTTCAGTGTTTTCTTAGTCAGGAAGCAGCAAATTCTGTCCAGAATGCCTCGACAGTCTGGAGATTTCATCGTACGCTGAAGAGATTCAAGACACCTGGTGCCAGATGCAACAAAGCAGCCCCATAACATAACCGAGTCGCCTCCATTATTCACAGTAGAGGCAGTGTTCTTTCTTGGCACGCTTAATTTTTGCGTCTGAACATAGAGCTGATGTGCCTTTGCCAAAAAGCTCTGGTTCTGTCTCGTCTGTCTGAAGGACATTCTCTCAGAACCTTTGTGGCTTGTGACAAATGGTTTTTCTCAAACCTTTCTAGAAGTACTAACCCATCAATCCAACAGTTCTTATAAAACCTGACCAGCTTTTTGCTGGTTTCCATTCATATTTGGATGATTTATCTTTGGTGATGACCTACAAATATTTGAGCTTGGAAAGCATCCTAGCGAACACCCTAATCTTTTGCAACTCAGGTTTGATTCAGTTTCAAGCCAGACTCTGACTGGGTCACTCCAAAACGTTAGTAATATTTTCATTCATTCACAAAAAACAACCAAGCTAAACGAACCTTAATGTGCATATGGCATTAACCAGAAATTTGCCATTATCTTGATATTGTCATCGTTTGCCACACTGATCTATTTGCGACCCTGCATTGACATAACGCTGCTTCAGAGGTGCGTAGTAAGTTGTTATAAGACAATGAGCATTTTGAACCAGCCACAAAAATTAGAATACTTCCTGAAGAGCTTACTGAACTGATTTCTACTTTTACTATCAATGCTGTAGTTTTAATAGAGACATTGTACCGCAAGAGACATCAAAAAGATCTTATTCCTTTTTCTGATACATGGTTATAATTTCTGCACTTTGTAGTACAGATAAAATGTCTTATGATAATGTGTATTTTCCAATGCCCCACTTTGCTCAGTTGTATTTTAGAACTTTATTCCTGCTTTAAACTAGACAAATATTTCATAGAGATCATTTTCTATTTCGAGAATCAAAAACTGGAAACTTAATAAGAAAGCCCCCTTCGCCCTTCACCCCTCGTTCTCTCTTTTCCCCAGCTCTCTATGCTTTCCACTCATCTCAACCCTCGTTCTTCCCATCTTTTTAATCAATCTGGCAACACTTGTAATTTTTTTAATATATCCAAACCCTCCTATAACGCTCCACTTGCACACACTTTCAAGGATCTGTTCCACTCGTCGTACTCGCTTCGTCTTCTTCAGCGTCCACTCTTCTCTTTCACCTTTCCTTCCTTCTCATCCCTCTCATCTCTGGTTGGTAAGAGTGGCGCCATTCATTAGCACCGTTGACAAGCCACTTCAGACCAATGCCGCCACTCTCTCTGCTGAAGAGAGAGGCAAAAAGGGAGAGAAGGAGCATGGGAACTGTTTGGCACTAAACTTTTACAGGAGTATAGGAGGCATTCATCATGCAGGTATAAAAGCTAAAGTCAAAGCTGTGCTGCACGCTGAAATATTTCCATTCTAGAGTTTTTAAAATGGTTACTGTCAACTTTTCATTTTTTATTTCCCTGTTTCCTAAACCTTCCTCCATATATCTTTGTTTCTTTCCAGTACAACCTCCCTTTTTTCCTCCACCACAGTCGGACACACAGTCCCTTTATCCCTTTGGTCATATCTCATGGTCTCCCATGGGTGCAGTTTAACACTATCTGCTTCAGCCACTCTCCAGTCTTAAGCAGACAGCCTGGTCCTCAGAGATTTATTCATGTCTCCCTCCCCTGCTGCCATTTTCCTCTCCACGGAGACCAGAAACTAAATATGACACCTACACCAGAGAGATGGAGAGAAATGTCAAACTCCTCCAGTCAAAATGTTGAAACCTTGTTCCATATTTCGAGTTACACTACATGGTTTGGTTTTCAGAAGCTGTGATGCCATTCTGGCGACATGAACTCAATATTTTCAAGGAGTACACAAGTTTTAGAGAGTTTTTTTTCTCTTTCTTAAAAAAGACGATATCCTCTATATTTATGGTGTGAGGCTGTGTGTATTCTGGATTCTGCCTCAAGAGCAATGAAGATTTGCAACAGTGATGTTCGTTTTTAAAGCCTATCTGGCATCCTGAATGTGTTTGGCCAGAGTAAATGTCATCAGGATGGAGTAAACATTTGGATCTCGTGTCAATGGAGAAAAAGCTTCAAAACGGTATGAGCACTGACACAGTATGTAGCAGCATGGGCGAGCCAAACTCAGATGATGTATGTACCTTTTAAGAAGCTTACAATTATATGACTTCTTTCTACTGCAGGTTAGTGAACTGTTACCTATAATAAGCTCACAGAATATCACTTCATGAAATCCAAACAAACCCTATAAACAATGCACCTATGTACAAATACCATACAGTTGTGTGAAGTAGGAAGCAAACACAGGCCTGCAGCAAATTTCCAAATTGTAGGGTTCACAGTGAGTTTTATTTTAATCATGCAATTGGAATAAATAAAACTAGAGGCTTGAGTAATGATACAGATGTACATTACAAATGAATGTGACTATTGAAAACTGTGGTCTTGCATACACTGAGCAAATAAACTAAAGCTGCAGGAAATTTGCCTGAAACTGAAACAGGAAGTAAACCCATCTGAATGATTGCTGTGAAAATAAAGCCAGAACGAGGTTTTCCTGAAAACTCAAGGAGCATGAACAAATCCAAAACTTGCAAATAAATTAACAAAACAATAAGAAAACAACAGATGATGAAAAATGAAGAAGTCTGTTATTCCCTTCACCTTTTTTTTTTTTCCTATAATGACAGTTTTTATTAATGTTTGATTTTGACAAAAAGGGTCTAACCAGTGCATATAATTAAAATTTTAATGTTAGGAATAATTTTAAAAATGTAATTTTATTAACATGAGTATGACCTGGTTATTTAAGCTGTTTCTGCAGCTCTGTTATATGGTCACAACTGTGTTACACCTTTAAATGCCATCGTAAATGTGAGTAGGATATAAGGGATAGCGGGATTTCATTCCTTTTAATGCCTTAAAATGTCATACTAAGCCTCTAATAATTCACTGTTACCCAACGGAACCAGTTTTAGTTTAAAGCAAGATGACAAGCTTCAGCCTATACTATCCATCCCCGGAACCTCTACATTTCCACTTGGGAAATCCCTTTTATCCTTTCTCTTCCTCCTCTTTGTCTAACTCTTTCATTTTTCCTGTATTTTGTTTACTCTCTGCCTTCCTCTCTTTCTCGCCCGCTGATAATTTATCTCTTAGTTTTCCTCTGTTGCAATTTCTCAACAAAGCAGTCCCATTCTTACGAGAGTTAAAAGTGATTTTCTTCATTGGAAAGAAAAAAAAAGCCTCAAAAAGGGAAGAGGGGAGGCTGATGGTGGTGGGAGTTCACAACAGATTACTGTGGGTACCAGTTCTTCCTTCTAATGCGTTTTGATGCTGTTCTAGCTCCAGTGATAGTGCCAGGCAGAAAATTCAACTGAGTGGAAAAATGAGAACAAGATGGAGAGGAATGAAAGACAACAGGTGGTTTAAGGTGACCTTTCCCCTGCTGATGTACACACATCACCATTTAGGCTCACAATTGGCATGTTTAGATAAAAAAATGGATATGTCTAAAGATCATGAATCAATTTAAGAGTATTGATTTTGGTGAAAAAAATGGCTTGCATGTTGTTGTTTTCATACAGAAGTTTTGCGCATGCATACAACGCAGCGGGGCAAAAAGATTATACATTTGCATGGCATCCAGAGCTGCGCTGTCGCGATGCAACGATTCCGTCAACTAAATGAAACCTGATGATGTAGGTATTAATTTAGTGTAGAAAAGGGAAAATAACTTGGGTAAAACCGTTGAAGAACAACTCAAACCCACTTTTTCTCGCTTTCTGTGTCAGCTACTTTACGCACAGACTCGTTGCCATAGCAACTGACAACAACGCTATGTTTCAGGATGGAACATCAAAACGCAGTCGAATATTTTCCACAAAAACAAAAGAGATCATTCATTACAGTATTATGCTTTTGGGCTTGATGTTTGTTTTGTGATTATTAATAAGTGATCGATGTCGTAGATTAGCTACCGCTGCCTTTAGCTAACCCAGTGTTAATAAAAACATATTTAAGTAAGAGAAATTCAACACTCCACCCCCTGGTAATACCGGCAGTCTCTGCACCTGGGTTTTCGGATCCTGAATTGTTTTTCATGGAAGGCTGGGTAATCAGACACAGAAAGTCTGCAGTAGATGACTGAGAAAGTGTGTGACATCATTCTAACATGTGCAGTTTGTATTCGAGAGGTGGATTAAATGTCATGCTCTGCAGCTCTGATATTATCCAGCACTTTTAAACTGTTGTGACTGATAATGTGAAACTTGTCTTACTGTGTTTTTGTGCAACACTTTTTGATCACACATTGCTGACGCAAGGATGTCCTTCAGGTAACTAGTCTTGTCACGCAGAAAAAGGCAGCCATCAGGTGGCGACGGCTAGAGTTACTGTGGAGGTCAATGGGATGCAGGATGACGAGTCGGGGCAGCAGATGGAGGAAAGGCAGCGACACACTCTCTTCAAGAGACCAGTTACATGAAGGCACCAGAGGGGTCACTCTACAGCATGCTATTAACGTGTTGCACGCTAGCTCAGCCAGATTAACCAGGTCTACTGAAACTTTTAGAGCAGTATCTGGTATCAATGTGATGCATTTCCTCTAAGTGCCAAAGTTGAAAAAGAGGGAGCAGAATGAAGCGCAGTGCAGCTGGGAGATGAGTGCGTGATGTATGTGACCGAGCTGAAAGAGACTCTGATGAATACTTGCTGAATGAGAGAGGAATGAAGAATGAGAAGCAGTGTGTCATTTCTGTCTCTATCAAATGTTCAGCTGATCTTCACTGGGTCACTATGAGGAAAGAACGGCTCCTTTTAATCCTCTGATTGAGCACTCAAGTCTTTCTCCCTCACAAGATCCTGATTACAAGAAACCTTTTGCTTCATGGAGGATTTCTCCTCATCCTTCACTGACATTAATCCGTTCCAAGGGATGGATATTAAGAGCTAAATCAGGTTTTTTGGGGGGTGGATGAAAACATAAAATTCAATCGGGATTCAGCCTTGAACTCAACACTTTCCAATCGATAATGATACATGACAAGTTGAAAACTCCCTGTGGAAAATTGGGCCTGTTTTTGCTGGGACTTTGTGCCAAAGATGAGAGCTGCACCGCATTACCATAAAGCAACAGGAATCTAACAAATGAAGCTGCAATGAATTCCAGGCAGCAAAAGCGAAGGACTGAGCGTTGTTCCCGGCTGCACAAGTCCTGTCCACACTTACAGACTCCCACTCTCATCATCGTTTTTCCTTTTTCGAGAGCCAAGGGTGAGCAGAAAGCAGGCAGCTGATGGTAGAAGGGAGAAAAATTACAGCGCTAGACAAAGGTTGATTAAATTGGTTTTCAATTCTGGGTGTCTCTGTCTGAAACCACTGCATTAATTTGCTCCATTACATATTTGAGAGCCAGTGAGTGTATTAAGAGCTGCTGTATATCATATCTGTGACTGTTCTGAGAGCTCACTGCCAAAAAGAAGAAGCCAGTGTCCATATATCCCGGCATTAACTGAGGTGACTCAGCACACATAGCCTGAATTTCTCTCTTGCTTCAAGTAAAAGCTTCTTTATTCAGGGCCGAATGTTTTTTTGTTTGTTTTTTTAAGCATGTCCTGTCTGGCAGCGTCTCACTCAGACTTGTTGTCTGAGTGCAAGAAGAAGCTCAATAGTTTTACTTTCAAAAGTGGAGCATGATGGTTTTTGCTAAATGATGCTCCACTTGATAGAGACACAGATATATAACTCTATGTGAAATTGCTTTTGGTTTATTTTGTAATGAGCATAGACACAGAAAAACAGAGAGAAATGTTGGGATAAAGGTTTAAAGGAGTTAGTAAGAGGAAAGGAGAGAAAGAATGATAGACTACAGAATACAAGATGACGCTTTAGAAGTCGTCTTTTATGTCTGCAGAAAGAGAGGGAGCCATACCAATAAAGCACATATCCATATATAACAATAACAACAACAGACTCATTCAATAAGTTGGAATATTATTGAAAAGTCTATTTATTTCAGGAACTTTAACACTAAGTGAAACACATGTTAATTACACACAGATGGATGTTTGGAAACCTTTGTTTCTGTTGTTGATTTCCTCATCTGATGTTGATAAAACATCAGATCAGATCATAATAATAATACATTTTCAATACAGAAACGTAGCCGTAATGAACAGTATGTTAAACATCTGTTCAGGGGTTGTCAATTTTCAAAAAGGTACTTCTAATCTGACAAATGAGCCTTACTGGAACTCATATTCTAATCTATAGAATATTAATGCACAACAGTACAGAACAATTCACAATACAAGTTAATACATAATGCATTTTGTGGCAACCACAGTCCAACATACTGTAAAACATCTAAATAATCACACCATTCACAATAACTATCTGCAAGTTTTAAAGTCTTGCAATTTGGTTGATATGACAACATAAATCTGAATTTAAAGTTTTAGACCAATTTTATTAGAAGGCAGCAATGGACATGCTACGGTAGAGATGCAAATTTAAATAACCATTAGATATCAAAATGATTCGCTATACTGTTTGTTTTTCTCAGTATTGAAGCATTTATCAAAATATTGTAATATCATTTTGAGGTAAGGGATCATAAGAACAATAGAAAGCCTAAGTACATTAAGACAGACCCTCCTGCACCAGGCAGACCTGAATCCTGCCATTCTTGTTTTTGAGTGACTCCAAAACCTCTTTAGTGAAATATGTCCATGATGAGAGATTATTATGCTTCATGCACCAACAGTGATCAAGGTATTACATGTCCTGCCCTAACAGGTGTGACTAAAGAAACAGCAGAACCATAGAGATGTCAGTCAAATCCAGTCGGCACATGTCTGCTGTCTGAGGAGGAGCTTTCAACCTGCTGAGAGAGAACACCTGTGTAGCTCTAATCATTTAAGGTTTTCCATGTGAAGTGAAAATGAAAATGGACTTTTAACACATTAACATGCTCAGCAGTCTTGCTCCAGGCATGTCATATTCATCTGATAATTTCTTGCTTGCATTGCCTGCAGAACACTGCTGCATTCAGGGAGGCCTTATTCACTCTCTTTTTCGACAAGCTCAAAAATGATAAAGCCAATTAAATGTTTTTTAGTCTTCAGGTTGAGTTCAGCAGTAACAGGCTGATCCTGCAGAGTCTGAGACCAGTGAAGAAACTTTATAGATTCAAAGGTTTCACAAAAGAAGCAGCAACTGAATCCTGTCCTTTTAATAACAATAACAAGTTTGTTTCCTATAAAACTGGCTCATCTATCTGGAATAGCATAGCTATTAGAGACACAAGCCAGTCCCAACACCTGAATTCAAAAATCTGCATTGCTAGACCAAAGTAGGTGTGGATACCAGCTGGTTTTGCTATAGCAAAGAAAACGTATCTAAAAAACCAAACAGAAGCTGTCCAGTTGAAATAACTGTTGAATTCTTTCTTTAGCATGAAATGCTCCAGTTTTATTTTATTTGGCCTTCATTGTAAAAACACCTCTAGCAATCTTGGGAAACGAGGGGTAATTTATTAAAGCATAATTTTGTGATTACCACATGTGATCACAGAGAGGCCTCTTTAACAAACGTCTGTTTCTCCTTTTTTCGCCTCACTTTTAAGTCAAACTGCAGCCATTCAACATCCACCTCAGTTTCTGCCTTCTCGCGTGACTCCAGCTCCGTGCAAAGGTGAGATGCATTTGGGAAAAAGGTAAGAGCAACATATTTTACAGAAATGTGTAGCAGGTTTGAGTTTTCCCATGTTGGTTTTCTTCTAAGACTGAATGTTCGTGCTGCCTGCAGGAGGGAAATCACATTTAAATCTTACTGTTTGCCTTGGAACCCAAAAACACAAATGAGTTGTACTTAATGAGCTGAAACGCATAAAACAAAGACACAGCCCTGTTGGCTTGTAGGAATGATGTTTATTAAAAGGCAATAATGAATCACCAACATTTTGCCTGATGATGTAGCACAAGTTATCCCTTATTAAAACTTTTAAAAGTCAGAGGCTAAATGGGAAAAGCATGACATTAACAATATACTTTTATTTTTCAACATTTGATTGATGACAAAAACTGAAATGTTACCATGAAAATCTTAATGACTGGTAATGATGGAGACTGCTCTCCATCCCTGCTTCCTGTGCACACAAACACACAGATACACGTATGCTAACAGATGCCTGACCCCCTGCACCTTCTCAGCATTTGTGCGTGTGAAATGCATCGCTTTAGAGCTGTCAGCATTCTGTCAGCAGAACTATTCATCCTGTTTTCTCCATTCGAAGTGAGTGCAGGTGTTTACTGTAAGGAGGAGAAGAAAGGACGAGAACGTCAGCGGCCTCCTCACAGCCTGGATGGCAGATGGAGAGGAGCAGGAAAACAGAAACTCAACGCAGAAAGGAAAAGTAAAATAAAACGGAGAGCCAGAATGGGTTCGGTGATGGCCAGAGTGCCTGCTAAATATTGTCTTTCTATCAACAGACAAGTGAATAGGAAAGAATCTGATCCATGTGGGAAGGAAGACCACCCGTAATGAGGGCAGAAGCTCAAAGTGCAGGTCAACCTTTAAGGCAAGAACGAGAACCATTTTGCTTTCGCCTCAGTTATGTTGTACTTTTTGTTCAGTTTTTGTACCATATTATCAAAAGTCCTGCAACAGCTATACATGTATATAGGAAGGACCCCATTTGATAAGTCTGTCCAAAAGCGTCAAAGGAAAATGCAATATTTAGAGGAGTTTAAAGCTTTATCGTTATATAAAAAGTCCCTACAGTACAATCCAGTATTTATAGTAGCACAACCACTGAGTCAAGGTTCAGACCAACAGTCTTGTAGGCAGTGCTGTAAATCCTCCTCCTGTTTCTCTGGTGAAATGTGCAAACATTCTGATCAATACATCAGGTGGGTTATTTATGCAGTCCCGCCTGTGGGTGGACAGTTCGGATGTTCCGTCTTATCAGTGAGGTTAACTCTAAAATGGACTACAAATTCCCCCTCAAACCTATACGAGGTCTGCAGTAAAGTGTCCGTGCGCGTGTGTGTGTATGTATGTGAGTACGCCTCTTCCCTGTTGTAAATATTCCTCCATCCATCACATTAGCCTAATGAAAAGTAATAAGAGTGCTCCAAATGATCTCCTCCCTGAGGTTGTCTCTGAGCTGTGTGAAATAAGATAACATTAACCTGAGTTATACGTCCTGCCAATGGGAAGTGCCATAAGAAAACACACACACACGCTCGCATGGGACCACACATCCATCTTACCCTGCATTTACCCTCCAACTGGGAGTCATGGTGTCACAATAAACTAGCATTGATATGAAACAATAACAAACACAGTCCATAAATGTGGTTTCCTCCAGTTGCAGGGATCTGCATGCGTGTGGCCAGGACTCCTGCTTGAGTTTGTCGTTCTTTGATATTGCAATCTGGATTTTAAAGCTTAAATTGTGTCAGTACTTTAGCTGGTTTACAAAGTGAGAAGAACCTGAAGGAACTGATCTTAAGGGTACAGAAGAGGACGGAGAAAACAGAGAACCAACTAGCTAATTAAATAAATTACATTTTTTTTCTCACTGTTCTTCACATTGAATTCAACAGGCAGGTGATGCACGCTGAATCAAACATTGTGGAAATACTGGAATGAAAAACAATTTAAAAAATATTCCACACATCAGTCTTTTGCCATAGCTACAAAACGATTTTGGATGGAATTAAAACGTATCGCACTGATTTTACACAGAGTTTTTCTGGAGATTTAGTACTAATGGAAAGACCTTAAGAGTTGTCAGGTTACTTCAAAGATTAAAAAGATTTTCCAGAAAAGAGAGAAAAAATAACCCCAAAACCAATTGGATATTTTTGGTTAATCTTCCAATAAGAGCAATTCATGAGAAGGAGCTGTTCTGCCCAGAAGTAATAAATGAAGGAATAAGTAATATTCCCATCATAAATATTGTGGCTGTGACAAAATATTTTTTATAATGCTTATTTCATGATCAGTTTCCACAGTTATCTATTGCAGTGTAAAATCCACTTTTCTCAATCTCTCAGTTGAAGAGAATAAAGTTAAATTTGATGCATATTTAAATCACTTTACATTGTAACAGTACAAGAAATGCTGCCTGAACCTTTAGATGCTGCAGTAGACAAATCCACAGAGTTCTGTGCCGGAAGATGAGGAAGAGATGAAGAAGAAGTGAACATCACCTGGTTAAGACCTCAGATAGCTGATCATTCTCTTCCTCTCTCATGCAGTCCTGCTTTTTCACTCTGACAGATTTATTAAAAGGCAAGGATCAAAGCAATTCCCCAGCTTGTACCTCTAATCAATCCTTAGTTTTCCTCTCCTTGAGCTGACAGCCTCTCCTCCTCTCCTTCCCATGGCCCGGGCCTGAGTTTCTGAGGTTAGAGCCGAAGTGGGAGAAGTAGGTGACGGTGAAGGACACGAGGAGGTGTGGAGAAATCAGACATTTCTTTCCTTTCCCATGCCTGAGCTTTTATTTTCTCATCATTTTTACTTTCAGCAAACTTCTGGAGAGCAATCTGAACCATACGTCACTGTTAGGGGTGAGGACGAGCTTACGCAGGCAACTATTATCTTTCCATTTGCGTCAATGACGCCCTGTGCTGGATGTAAAGCCTATGACTTGTCAGTGGAAACATCAAACACTGACAGGTGGGGGTGTTTCACAGGAGTTAGTCTTCTGAAATGCTTTCGGCTGAACAAAGAGAAACGGAATCAAAACAGAGAGGAAGGTTTCTAAGTGTTGTTATGGTTTTTTGAAGCTTACATTTCTTTATTTTCCTCTGCTACTATTTTTAGGGTTTGCAGCAGTGCACATATTTAGCAAAAAATGTGACATTTTCTATATATTTTGAAAGGGGAGATCATAGTGTATTTGTGAAGTGGAGGGTGTTTAGTTTTCTTAGTAAGAAACCAGTTTGATCACTTGGTTAGCAAAATCTCACCCCGGTTTCCGTGGCAACCAACTGAAACACTAGCTAATGGTTGAAAAACTCCACTTTGCTTCTGCAAAAGTCAAGAACAATAGCAGTCAGCATTGTGAGTCTGTCTATTTGGGTGTGAATACTGAAAGAACTTGTTGGAGCAAATTAATCTCCTTCTCTTATCCATCAAAATGTAGAAGCAAAGTTGTCTGTCAACTGTCTCCTAAAAAAGGTTGTGGATTATTTAAGTTAACTCAGACAACATCCGTTTAGAGCGACCATTCAGTATCCCAACAGTAGCTCAATAAAAGAGAAATGTTTCAAAGTGGAGCTTTTTGGCCTTCAGACAAGATTCTATGTATCAAACACAAACACAACGTCCTCACTGTGAAGGATGGTTGCAGCAGCATGCTGTGGGGATACCTGTTGGCAGCAGGCTCTGAATGCTTTGTAAAGATAGAAAAACAGCAAATTATACAGAATCCTGGAGGAGAATCTGTTTCGGGCAGCCAAAAGTGCAGCTTCTGAGTACCAACTGAATTAAATTTTTATGCAATCACTCATTTTGTGTTAAATATTAGCATTTATTGGTAATATTTTTGGCAAAAAAGTCAAATTTGATTGTTCATAATTATAGAAGGAAGTGAATATTTTTCATGTTTTTGAAAGGCAATAGAAAGGGCTTCATGGTAAATATAAAGCTCAGGTCTTGCTCTGAGATTATTTCAGGTAAGCCTGCAAAAAGTAAATTTCCTCAGTGGTAAAAAAGCAAACTTTTATTATTGCTATTAGAAGAACATCTAATTAAAGAAAAACTAATCCTGGTGATGCTGAGAATAAAGACAGAGAGATGAAGACAGTTAAAAACTAGCATTCAGGGTTCCTCCACATCGCCTGGTCTCTCTGCCTGCCAGGATGCTAGCTGCAGCAGCAGAGGACAGACTCAGCCAGCCACCTATCAAAGGCTTTCTAATGAATAGTCCTCTAATCCCCTCATTGAGATACAGAGAACGGACTCGCTGCTAATGCTCCTAGACCGAGATGCGCTCATTCGTTTCCCCCTTCTCTCTCCCTCTCATATTCAGTATCACACACAGTTAAAGAAAAATATGCAAAAAATAAAACACACACACACCAGTACCTGTGCTTCATTCAGATGCAAACAGCATGTTTTTTTTTGTGGAATCTAACACAGGTGGCTCTTTTCCCTCCTCATTCACACAGACAACAGCACAATGCAGCAATATTCTGCCTTTGTACTCGACCATAAGCTGCATTAATTACTCCCAAAGCAGAGTGGATTTCAAAGAGGAAAGACAAGTGGTGCTCGTCGTCTTGGAGCCAGTTTGTTTATGAGCCGGGTCTGTGAGCGAGAAACATGAAGTCATTATGTTCAGATTGATAGAGGAACTCCCCTCTTGCCTTGCCTCTCACCCAGCTAATCAAACATGCACTTGTGTTTTGCCATCTACCTTTCTTCTTTAACACATGTTGCAATATTCATCAGCTATACACCCAAAAACCTGTTTGTTTGGGGTTTTTTGAACCCAGATGCAGAGTTTATACCAGTAGCCTGCATGCTTTAAATGTTATCCTTAATTCATCACATATGAATCAAATGATGGCTCGTTAGCCAGCCTCTTTAGATCAATGACATGTAGAGGAGGAAGTTACCACCAGGATGTTGAACCAGGGGGGGAACGTAAACATGCAGGATACTGAAGTGTAGAAAATAGCAAAATTAGAGTGACTTCCTGAGAGTGTAAGGCCCAGAAGAAGTTGGACTCTTCAGAAAGAGGTCAAAATCTTTCTTAAGTGGAGAGCTTTTTGTTTAGTTCTGGAGTCATGGTGGCATAAAGCAAGGGATGGATAGAAAGCTGAAGCTTGAATTTGCTTCAGTGTTGTGGTGAAGAAAAACCTGAACCAAATTCAAAGTTAATCCAAGGTTGTGAGAGGTGAATCCTGACCAAACGAACAAGAACCCGGATACAAGCAGCTAATGTGAGATTCCTCCTCAGGCTGGTTGGCTTAAGATTCCACTACTCAGCTACAGTAGGCCTGGCTGTATTTTAATTCAGGTTTTCCACTCGTAACATTTACATGGTACCAGCCCCTTTTTCACAAACCTACCTCACTGGGGCTTCAAGCTTACCGAGTTGGACTGAAAATGACTTCACAAGACGGTGGTCACTACCACAGCTCTGGAAAAAATGAAGAGCCCACTGCACTGAACCCATTGAAGGCCGCATAGTTATTCCACCAAATATTGATTTCTGAAGTTTTCCTGAGTTAGTATTGTAACATTAGTATTGTTGTGTCTGAATGAATATGAACAAGCTTTCTTTATTGCTTTATTTGAGGTCTGAAAGCGCTGCATCTTTTTTGGGTTTTTTGACCATTTCTCCTTAAAGATAAACACCAAATTGTTGCTTGGAACTTTGGAGACGTGTTGTGAGTAGTTCATAAAAGAATAATGTTAATTTTACTCAAACATGTACATATAAAAAGTAAAATCAAAGAAATAGATAGTATATACTTATACACAGCAGAACATCAAACTGTTGTTAGCGTCCACCACTGAAAAAATGAGGAAGAAATACAAGCTGAAAAGTGTTGCTTTAGAGAGAAGCCTGCAAAGGCACCTCAGTTTGCAAAATCTTATTAAAAAAAACTGGTTAATTTTTCAGTTAATCTGTTCAAATGGTGCACTGTTGGTGGCAGATTTAAACGATACGGTCAACTCTCTTTTCTCTAATCCTTGGTTTTGCTGTTTTACCCTTTCATTTTGTTCTTGGACTTGAACACAGCTTCAACTAGAACAGGCAGAATGCTTGTTGATGGTGAGATCGAAGCTTTTTATTTTTTCAGTTTTGAATGTCTGATCTGTTCTAGTCAGCTGTTTTCACTTTGGATATGAAATGAAATAATCTTGCAGGTTGGTTGGGCAGCGTACTCGTCCACCTGGAAATAGTTAGCTTGACTATGATGGAAAGTAGGAGAGCTGGAGAGAAAAACAAAAGGAGCACAATGATGATGACGACGATGATAAAGATGAAGACAAGAGCTGAAGAGGAAATGTTTGTTGTAGAGTTTAGAAAGAAAAGAAAAATGAATGACAAATTTGAAAAGAGGGAAAACAGAACAACGTGTAGCGGTGACCCCAAGGGGATCCAAGGACCTGGATTTGTTCCGCTCCGAGGGTCCTGTTTGCTTTGGCTTTGCGTCGACTGGGCCATCTGGTTTTCCCCCCGCTCCACTCTGAAAAACCAGACAGAGTCCAGGAACAAGGTTCACTCAAAATAAAATCAACAACAACAAAAAATAAAACAGGTCCAGGAATACACCGCGATCCGTAATCCATACAGCTCACAGATGCCAAGCAGCGGAGAGAGCTGTAAAGCTGGACCGGGTTTAGCTGCAGCTGCAGGCGGGTGATGTCAAGACAGGGCAAGGTTTCTGCTGCTGGAAACGTTTCCCTAAAAGAAGAACAGAGTTCCACCTTTTGCAGCACTGGGCCTGTGACTCACCGAGCTAATTCCAGATCTCCAAGAAAGATTTCTTCCTCTTGGATGGCCCTGATGAGCTGGAGGGGTCGACTGCTCCCAGCAAGCGAGGAGAACTGGCAAAAAAATCATTCTCAGATGAGCATCTTGCTGCTCTTTTTTTATAGTTTCTAGGACAATATCTTTCAGCAGTTTAAAATGTATTATTTTAGCTGAATTGTAAAATGTTTCAACTGGAAACTGGAGGTTTTATCATCGTCAAACTGTGGCTGTTAAGATCTGTGTCTTCTGGGCTCATCACCTTCAAAGCGCCGTTGGTTTAATTTAGCATATTTAACGCCTTGCATCTTCATCCCAGTGTTCATGATCAGGTTGATGATATGACCGGTTCGGTCGGCTCCTTTATGTTTCTGCTTTTCTTTCACATTTTCTCCTTTATTTGTGATGGGAGGTCAATGCTCAGGGTCAGGCCTGTTACCAAGGTGATTGATGTTAATTACAGACAGAGCAATCAATAGAGATGACTGAAAGTGGCATTAATCAGCCTTTAGCTAAGTGGCAACATTTGAAATGGCTTTGTGAGATCAGGTTTTTTATCACTAAATGGATTCTGCCTGAGGTGATGTGTAGAAATCAGTCAAATGAAAAAAAAGGAAATTTTGATTACAGCTTTTGAAACCTTTATATACCCTTATATTAGGGTGTATTTTTCCATTTTAATGATTATCAAATTACAGGGATCCCTATAAAATTGTTAAATCATAATATAAAATCATTAAAAAAATCTAAAACTCCTCAAAATACTCATATTTGCACAGTTGGTGCTTTGAAACTAAGAACTCTTTTCATTTTCAGTCTATGATCACATCAACCAACAGCGTACAGTAATGTACGCTTTTTGAACTGAATTAAATTCCAGTAAAGGTGAGTGATAATATGCTTTGACACATAAATGGGAATAATTGAAGGTAATTCCTTCATTTAGAAAATTTTAATCTGCAGCTCAGACATCAAAGAAACCTGGAAATAGTATTGACCCTGAAAAGCCTGATCATTACTCCACTACTGTGTTATTATTTTGACATTTAATCTGATATACCAAATATTCCACAATCTATCCACACTGATTATTTTCTCGGTTGGACAAGTAAAAAAATGTAAATTAAAACTGTTTGGGCATGTGTAAAAACACACATACAGTCGTCCTCATTGTTTGGAGAACTGCTCCGTGACTGGCAGTTTTCTCTGCTCTGGATGCGGCAGACTTTCTCTGAAATTTGCCACATTTTAAATCCGCATGACGCCACCACTGACCTAATTCATATTTCAACCCTGCAAGGATCCTGGTGCTGCTGCATCTGCATATTTAACAGAAGGACAGCGATTGAGAGGGAAACACAGCGCTCTTTGTCGAAGCTTTATCTTAAACACATGAGCTTCTTTTGCTGCCATGATTCAGGGAAGTGGATGAGCCTGCTCTCCTCTGTGTAACTAAACCAGTGTGTGCCGTTCTGGTGGGGGGAGGAATCCATGCAGCGATACCCTGTCAGGGAGATGTCACCAACATGCTGATGAATTAAAACAACATTGGAATAATCAAACAGCGGCTGGGCGAGACTTGGTGTCACTGCGTGCATAAAGCAGAGTTTTATTGTTCTGCCTGTCTACGTGTTTACCCACTTGTGTGAATGTTTGCACTGTCTACGTTGTATTTGATTTTGAGCTTTGTGCAAATGTTCATCGGCGCGTTCCGCTGTGTTTGCTTGTCTTTTTGATAAAACAGCCAAGTGACAGCAACCGGCAGGGGCGAAAGAAGGATGCGATTCTGTTTGACGTTCCGAAATCCAGGCTCATCCCCCGCTGTCTGCCTGAGAGCAGCCGAGATATGGATGGAGAGGGGAGATAAGTGGAGCGTAAATGTTTCTTTACCACATCTTATGTTCTTGGACAGTCACACTTCATCCCTGTGTATCTCCTACCATCGCTGCGCACCGTCCTCCAGGCCTCCAAATGATGCTCTCAGACATACTGAGCAAATTAAGCATCGTTAAAGATGAAATGTTGCTGCTGAAGATGCTATCAGACGATAAACCAAAGCCAGTGACCACTTAGGAAACCGTGAGAAGCCTGTTACTGGTTAGGCAAAGATAACAAGCAACAAGATAAATCCATAAACCTTTTTCTGATTTATAGGCTGACTTTATGTTTATTTTTCTACACCCATTTTTAGGCCATATTTCTGTTAGAATGTCATGGAAGTAAAGGGTACGGTTCACAATGTAGTACCTCAATTTTAAAGAGGCAGTGTTGTGTAAAATAAGCTTTCTTGAGCTTTAAATTACATAATAATGGCATTTCTTCATCAAAAACATACCTAGAGTGTTCTTCTGTGGCTGTTTGAGAAATCCTTGACTCTCCACTGGTACCTGTTCTGGGAGCAGAAAAGGTTTCTGCAACCGAGCGCTGCCTTTTTGATGGAGCTCCTCCCCAGAGCTGCAGACTTCCAGCAACAGTCCTCCCCAAGCCCAGCTTGCCCAAGGCATAAACAAGCTGGGCCAAGGCATAAACAAGCTGGGCTGCTGAGGATCCTCCCCCCCCCTTTTCCGGCTCAAGACCATGGCCTTGGATTTGGAGGCACTGATCCTCATCCCGGCCGCTTCACACTCAGCTCCAGCAGATCACGACTTGATGAAGCCAACAGGACCACATCATCTTTAAAAAGCAGAGATGGGATCCTAAGGCCACCAATACTATTCATTTTCATTTAACAATTTCACCTCAAATAAGAGCAAAGATTTAAATTTGCTGAAAAACTGTTTAATTAAGTTTCAAATGAATTGGTAAGTTTATGAAAAATGTTTACTCAAAGAACGTTCATCAGTGATGTTCATTTAATGTCTTTGTTCTTTGGAAATGTCTGAGGTTTAATGATATTCCTTTTATAGATAAACCCGGTTGGTCTTACTCATCTTAAAAGAATGAAAAGTCTTTAAAATCCTGAAGTGCATTTATGTGTCGTACAAATTCCTTTTTGGGGACTAAAACCTCAGTGAAGAAACTTCTTCAGTTCTTGCCAGGAATGAGACACTAAATGAACTCACCAAATAGTTTTTCTCTAAAACAGGAATTTTAAATATCAAACAAAACCTTTGTTTTCTATGTTCCAGCAAACCAAACTTTCAAAGCAACATATAACTTTGGATGTTCCCGCATGTTTCCAATACAGACAAGTGTGGTCTGTCTTAATGAAAGCCACAGCAATAGCTAATTGGCTTTGTTCACTTTTTTTTATGTTCAAAAATAATACAAAGTGAAAAAAGGCGTATTGTTGTCAACTGGAGGTACATAAACTGTGAACGCAAGACAGACGGGAATTTAAATCCAAGTTTGTACATAAAACATAGGAAGCCTGTTATTAAGCATGCAGCATAATAAAAACTGTTACTTCACGAAGCATAAATGATATCAGTCATCATTTTGCCATGACCTCCAGCTGCGCCTTATTTTAATTTGAAGCAGACGCCATTGCTCTTTCTGTGCGAACCTGTGTCAGATTACGAGCAGCACATGAAATCGTGCCCCATGAGGAAGTCGGTATGCTGCACTACGGCTCAGAACCAGTTCTACCATCTAAATGTGGCCTACGTTTGGACCGAAGTGGGTGTGAAAGACGTACTCCCACACGACTCAGGGTGGAGTCGTGTGGGAGTACGTCTAGAGATGTGTGTGGGGAACTTGCGAATCTCAGTCGATGAGTGGAGCCGTTAGAGAAGCTCAACAGCATCTGGTCGTCTCTCTGGCTGATTCAGTTTGAAGGCCTACGGTAAAGCAGGACGTCCACTTTAGTCATTCCTGTGGAGGAGACTGCAAGTTTACCGTGGGCAGAGCATCGTAGAGGTGAATTCAAGAAGCAAAAATCCCAATAAAAGCTCCAGCTTCCCAAAGTAAGAGTCATTGTCGGCTTTTTGGACAAAGTGCTTGTGTTTCTCATTTGCGAGTGGTTTTCAGCAGAGGGTTGAGTCAGATGGGAAGCATCGGATCCTCCCTCCCTTTGCTTTGGCACTGCTCTCATAAATCCACTGTTTCTGTGTCTTTCTCTTGTTTTTCAGCTTTTCTCTTTGACAATATAATCTGTTTTTTGATTCTCATCCAATACACATAAAAATGTTTCCCTTCACTTTGATTCACTCCTCCCCTCTCAGAAGGAGCTTCTCTCACCATTAACACTCGTCTAATTCCCAGCTGCCTGAAAGAGTCGTTACTTTTCCTGCGTGCCGGAATTTCCCTCCATCAAGCTGTGAAGAAACCAAGAAAATATAAAATATTGCAACACTTATGCTATTTCAGGAAATAATTTACACCACATGAAACTTCACAAAAGCTGGTACTTGTTTGAGTTTGTTTTGTTTTTTTTGGCTTAGAGCAAATTTTTGTGTGGGATGACACATTTATCAGCTTTGTACATAAATGAAACTTATAGAAGATATGCTTAAATTAATTGTATTCAGGAATTTATATTTTCTGACAATATTGTCCATTTGGATTAAATTTGAATTTGCAGTGAAATACATTCAAATGAGTATCAAGAGTTGGTCCCTTTTTTATTTCATGTCATAAGTATTTTGGCAAAATGCAGTTTTTCCATTTTTTTTTACTGGAATCCCAGGTACATACAGATTTTTATTTCCATAAACATGGTATGGTAGAAATGGTCTGAATCATAAATATTTGTATCTTCTTTAAAATGATATATTGATATTGTTGTTTTTCATCGCCAGTGTTGGAGGAGGAACACATTTCTTTTGGAGGGGGGTGAAAAGTAGATAGATAGATATACTTAAATAAGCCGAAACAATGTAAAACAAATTATTTTCAGCCCAGTTTTATTGAGGGACCAATACAATCGTGTTAAAAATGAGCGATGTCAATGCAGATGTGCCATGCACATCCTAATTTCATCTGCAGGCCTGGAATAGGAACTACAGTGTTTGGATTGAGGACATTTCCAGAAATAATACTGCATTTATGGAGAACCTTTTAGAAACAACAACGCATGGAAAGGACATAAAGTCGTTTTTATGTGGGGGATGTCAGCAAGTTGGAGCTCTACTTTCCACACACACACTTACACAAACATAAACCACATGCAAACACATATACACAGATACTATCTGGAAACAAGGTATGGACACAATTTTGCTCTTATTCCTCAACACACACACACCCTGAAAGTCAGTCCTGTTGCATACACACTGACTGAGATGTAAACACAGATGAAACAGGAGACACTGGTGATTCAATCAACAGAAAGAAACACACATTTCCAGAGGCCCTCAGTCGCAGGCCTGTCCTTGTTTTGTCTGCAGTGAAGCTAAGTAGAATTTACGCTAAAATAACTTCAAAGGATCCAAGGGAGGGGCCACAGCGAGGAGTATGGGTAATTAGGAAAACGAGAGATGGAGGAGAGCAAGAGAGGGCGAATGAAAAGGAGAAGGATCCTCTCAGCCACAATGGATGAAGAGGAGGACGGGTTGCAGAAGAACAAGGAAGACGGGAAAAACTGGGAGCACTTCATGCCAACACTTGAACACACACATCCAGACTCGGGGTGTGATAGCGTGCGCGCTTTATGGGATGGGAAGGTTTTGGCAGTGAAATCTAGTCCAATTTGTAAACATGAAGCCAGATCACAAGATGTAGCCACACATTCTTAGATACGGAGAGAAAGTTGTAGAAAAAAATGTAGACAAGCAATACAGGAGACCAAAAAATACAAAATCCTCTCCTTCATCTTAAACGCCCCTACCCTCACACACACACACACACACACCCACGCACACACACGAGGCATAAAGTGGTCCTAATGGCAGCAGTGCAACAGCGGTGCGTTTTTAGCCAACCCACCGAGCCATCACAGGAGCCCTCGCCACCAGCTAATGCACTGCTATTTATAGCCAGTAAACAACACCAGACGAGGAGATTGTCCCTTATCGCCACCTGTACAAACAGTGCCAGATTATGACAAACACATTAGACTAAGCGGCCTTGTAAAATATAAATTACATCCCCATAGAATCCCACCATGGAGAACAAAAAATAAACTGTTTAGCTGGAAAAAAAAAAAAAAACTTCAGCCAGTGTCTTGATAAACAATGACATGAAACTGAAGAAAATGGAGAAGTGAAGCTGAAAAAGGAAAGCTCTGGGAGATCAGAGTGTGTGACTCTGTGTGTGTGAGGAGGTGGAAAGGCTTTAAGAAAAGGGGTAAGAGTGCCCTCTGTTGACAAACCCCAGCATTGCACTTTGATAGTACTCAAAGGAGCTAAGAAGCAAAGTGTTTATATTCTGTTTAGTCTGCAAGCCGCTGCGCAAAACGCAGCTACACTGGGACCTAAATACAGTCTTAGTAGGACTTTGTGTATGTGTGGGATCACACTCCTGCTTGGACTTGCATTTGTTGTGTCTCTGAGTGTTTCGTAAGCCTCTAAGGACTGCAGCACCATCAGTCATTCTGCTGATCTTTGAATCCCTGCTGAGCTGCAGCTGCCCTGCATGACATGTGCTGGTTGAGCCCCAAAGCCTCTTCTCCTATACACATGAGATCCACGTTTGCAACCATGAATCCTCTTTCCATCAGCAACTGTGTCGGTGTGTGTTGACTGTTGAGGCTGCATCCAGCAGTTTGCTCTTGGGATCTGAACAGATCGTCGTGGCTGTTTGATTGATGACATCAGCTGCCGATGAGCCCAAAGCGCTTTGAAGCCCGTAATCACCCAGACAAACGTGTGTTCTTTTGTTTCATCCTTTGACGTTTTATAGGAATTTTCTGGATAACTATAATAATATGCCTGGGAAGAAAGCAACACGGCACCTCCCTGATATTCCATGATCAGGGAGAATTCATGAAAATAGTTCAAGTTGCTGGATTGTTTCAAGAAAGCCTAAATGGAATTTGTGAACGTTGCTGGAGGAGTTTTCTTGGTTTCTAGGATATTATTCTTCATCCAGACGTTGAATAATTATTACAATTCATTCTGATCTATTGATACTGGAAATGTAAGCCTGTGTTTGCCACAGCTTCTTCATGTTTAATCATCACACTGATGCTTGGTCATACATGCAGCACTCAGGAGTGTTTGTAGAACAAGCTTTTAGTGCAAAAACAGCTGCAGGTCTTTAGAGTAATGTCTCTCGCACAGCAAGAAACTTTATGGCCGTTCCTTCTAAATACTTAAAGCTCAGTCAGACTGGATGAAAAGCAATTTTCCAGCCTACCAACACAATCTGAGTTGGTTGTAGGTGCTTACTTTGAATGGGCCATTCTAACAAATGCATATCCTTCAGTCTAAACCATTCCAATGCAGCTCTGGCTGTTTGTTTAGGGCCTTTATCTTTCTGAAAGAACCTCCAGCCCAGCCTCAAGTCTTTCACAGCTTCTAACAGGTTTTCTTCCAGGATTGTTCTAAATTAAGCTCCATTCATCCTTCCCTCCACTCTGACCAGCTGCACTGTCTCTGCTGAGGAAAAGCATCCTCACACCATCATGCTGCACATTTCACCATAGGCATAGTGTTTCCAGGGTGATGCAGGGTGTCGGTGAGCCTCCACATGCAGCCTTTGGCCAGAAAGTGCAATTTGTAATGTGATAATTTAACAATTCAGTGTATAAGTAGCAAGTTTTTCCTCGTATTTAAAGGGACAGTTCAATATTTTTAAGTGAGGATCTGGTGAAAGGTTGAACCTGGAGGAGTTTGTTCTTTTGGCATCTTCGTGTAAGAAGAATCCAGATTATCTGGTTCTTGATTCTGAGAACGCCATGAAAGGCGTTCTCAATCTTTACTGGGTTTATGTTGTGTTGCATAGGAAATGGAAGAAGGGGGCCATGTAGCACTGATGTCAAACATACACTGAGAATGTAACGTGTAAAAAAGCTTCCGGTCAGAGTAAAATATGATAAAATATCACATAAACAGCTGCGACATTATTGAGTTATCTATTACAGGTCAGATAGTTGCTACAATGAAAATATCCTGTCTTCATGATTCCAGAGTCCATGCATACATTTACTCTTTTCAGGTTTTATTTTTTATTTTTGTATAAACTCTTACAAAATAAAGTGCATGAACAAGGAAACAAAAGCATAGCTGAGTCCACAGTTATGATTTACACTAATTGTGGACGATGGGAACAGGACTCAGAGGATCCAGTCAGGCTTTTCACTGTGTCTGTTTTCTCTTTGCTAATTGATTCTTTTGCTGTGAAGGAGGAAAATGCTCTTTTGCAGGCATCACCTGCACAAACAAACAGACAGGTGGCATCATCTGGGTGACAAGCTGACAGGGAGACGGCGAGTCTGGCTCCGGAGGGTCTGCTGTCATATTTAGAGGCACACAACATACACACCTGTTACGCAAGCACTGTAGCCTCCCACCCTCCAACGTGACATTTCTTACTCTGCTAACTGAGGCGTCTTTGAAGACTCGCTCTGATGTCTGACAGGACGAAAGTAACTGCAGTGATTCACACCTCGTGTTGGGATTCTCCTCTTGCTGTGAGCCACCTGGCTCTCCCTTTATTTCTGTACACTTTGATAGAGAAACAGCGGTGCTGATAATCACTCAGTTTGTTGTGCATGAACACTGGACCGCAGCTTGTTTTCTCTAAACCATCCAAATGTCACTTTTCCACCTTCCACTCTGCCTGCGTCCCTCAGCTTCCCTCATCCCAACTATCAAAGCTCGCACTGTTTACTCTCCTCAGTCTTCTCCGTTCCATCTCTTTGTCAATTTCTCTTTTTCTCTCTCACTCTCTCCTCCTTTTTTCTATTCTCCCCCTCTTGCTTCGTCTCTTTGATGTTAGCGCAGCACTGACAGACGCACAGCAGACTCAACTCCCCTTGAATGTAAATAAGCTTCCCGGATTCTGCTCATGCTTACCGGAATTTCAGAAATGAGGTGCAGACGTGGGAATGCTTCCGCGTTGAGCGGACGTGCATGTTCGTGTTTACAACAAATGCACTCGGTGTCAAGCAACGCATCGGTGTTTCTGCTTAATTAAGAAATGTCTGAATATTCTGAAGTAGTAATGTGTAGAAATGTTTTATCTTCAAGTGAGAAAGCTGAAGAGACAAGAAATAAAAAAACTATTTTCATTGCAGACAATAGGAAAGCTAAATTATGTTTTTGTACAGATTTAGTGCTGTGAAAACTTCATCTTAGACCTGCAAAAATGTACAAAAATGTTGCAACATTGTCATTTTAAGCATTGTGCATTATTCTATTCTGTTTTTCCTACAAAATATCACGAGGTGTGTAAACTTCTGGGTTATTCTTGTAGCATTTTCTTTCCCTTCAGAATGTGGGCTAATTTTTTTCCCGTTGTTTTAATAAAAACACGAGCTGTTTTTAGATTTCCTTGAAAAACATGATCAAAAGAGAAATATTTACAGCAATCCAGGATGTGCACCATCTATCATGTAGATATTCAGTGAATACTTATAAAAAATGAAGGATTTGTGTTTGGTTAGCAATTTATTTACTTCCCAGCTCCTCTCAACACCAACAGCTTTTGGTGGAGGCAGTGTGATGGTTTGAAGATGTCACCACTTGAGGTGAACTCAAAGCGGCATGTTTTCAAGAGGAGATTCTGCACCTCTGCAATCCCATAGGTGCTCTCCCAGAGGTCAAACTCCAAGAGGTAAAAATGAGCTAAAATGTAATTGTTTTTACTTTAAAATGTTGTTAAAAGTACTTTTACAGCATCCCATCTTTACACACTTGTACTGCAAATATAAATAATTCATACTGTTTTTATACTTTACTTTAGTCATATTCAATAAGTCAGAATATGTATTCTGATATAATTCATCTGTCAGATTACAAACACCTGTAGAAAAGAACAACGTTTAAGCAGGTATTAAAGGTACTTTTCATTAAGACTGCGCTTCCTGCATTAAATCTTAATCTTAATTGTGTTTTCATTTGCCATGAGCAGAAAATCATTAATAAAAACGCTTGAAAGCATCAGTCTGCATGTAATTAATCTATATTATGTGTTTCACTGACTCAATTGAGTTTGTGGAATACATGAACTTTTGGTAAAGACCTCATTTATCGAACATGTCTCCAGAAATCATAACGTCAGCAGTTTTTGCTCTGAAGCTGCAGAAATCTGGTGCAGCTTTAATGTGCACTTCCAGCTTCTCCCTGTTGTTTTCCTGGCATCACTGACAAAAACCTGAATATGTCAGACAGCCTGAATGTCTTGTAAAAAACATAAAAAAGCACTTTTTTGTCAAAGCAAAGCATTAATCCTTATTCCTAAAAATGTATGCCAACATAAGTTTTATTTCCCATCTTTATACCAGCAAACATGTTTCCACTCATGAAATATTCATTTTTTAAAGCTTGCACTTTAGCATCAAACAAGTATTTATTACATTTCCTTTCCTCCCTCAGTGTCATCCCAACTATCTAGATTCATATGTTTTCTTTACCTTTTAACCTGCTCAACACGGCCTGGTGTGATAAAGGCTGTAATTTAGCCTTGATTCAGATGCTGACATCTAGGATCCATATTTATTTCTGTAAGCACAGCGAGCTAATTTACACATCACTTCTTCTTCTTTGTATTTCTGAATGGGGGATGGTTCAGTCTGGAGTCTGATGACACTGAATTCAAAAAGTGAAAAATCGCCCTCAAAAATTTGAACTCAGCAAGGAAATCAAAACTGAGCATCAATACTTGCGCCTCAAGTTCCAATCCTCCCTGCTGGTTCTCTACTGCAACATTTATTTACAAATGATGGGAGCTGAAATGCAGTGATGGCTTCTTCAATACTCCTGTAGGTTTTCTCAAGCAGCCCTTATTAGTTGCAACTCCAAAGCTACTTCCTTTATTTCCTCAAAATGAAAATGTAAAATCTAGATAGAAATTGTCAACCTTGAAGCACCTGCCCTCAAATCCAGAAACAGCTGAAATGTCCCTATCATTCACTTTCAGTCCCGGCAAGCCTACATGTTCTCCCTCTGCTATTTCCTTGTAGGTTTACTGTGAGTGAGTCCCGCCACCTCCTGTATTTAACACACAATGTTGCTGTGTCCGAATAATGTCAGGCACACTGGACTCATTACATTTAATATGATTACGTTGGAAAATACACAAACAGTCAACCCTTGACAATCAGGCAGGCCCACTCGAAACAATCGGAGCGTTTATTTTTTTTCCAAAGCAGTGTTGGTGGATTTGACGTTTTCCACATGTGCCTGCCTGGAACACTGTTCCCAGCTCTGTGAAAGGTGGAAAAACTTTGGATCACACCATGCATAGTAGCTGCTTCCAACTTTTCCTCCCCAGGCCTCTTCTCAGGAGACTGGAGAAAATCTCCACTCCCCCAAACACACACACACACACCCACACATAGTTAGGCATGATGAAGTTGAAATCACTGCACATTTGTCTTGTTTGACGTCCAGCAGTGACTTAGTGAGCCATTCACAGTGTTTAGGTGTGACCGCATCACCATGACACCAATTGAAATCTTTATTTTTTTTTCTCCTTTCCTTACCTCCTGCCCTCCTCTCACTTCATCCCTCACTTCAGCATGTCATAACTCCTACACTGTTATGTGGCAAGCTCTGAAAAAAACATTCTTTGCTATTATCAGAGTGCCTGTTTCCTCTCATTTCCACACAAATGGCTTGTCGGCCAGTGGCGCAGTGCCGAGGCTAATGCCAGTCTTTGTAATTTTTTCCAGGTGGGTGATTTATGCGTGGCAATGAGCCCCCAAAGCGCCACCAAGCCGCTGTCGCCTCCTTTCTGCCAGGCTTGGCTTCCGCTGGGAAATAAATCCTCCTCAGACTCTGAGTCCGACGCCAGCAAACAAACTTTTACTCCACTTTTGTTCTCTTCAACACAAATAGAAATGGTGTTCTCCACTATTACTGGAGCAATAGGTTTCTTCAGCTCTGTTATTTCATTTTAGAAAAGATAATTGAATAAGAAAAAAATCGGTTCATAACTTGACTGGCTATTAAATTTGGTAGCTGGGACAAAGATTTATTCCAGAATTAAAACAGTGTTGGATGATGCTTTATGGCACCAACCGTATTACATTTTAATGAGTTGATATTCAAAACCTTTTTTCTCTATTTAACATTATATTAATCCATAAACTGAAAAAAAAGAGCTAAAAAACTTTAAAATAACATTAAAAGTGACGAACTTCATTGTCTTCATGCACAAAAAAATAGTTTTTTTGTGTTATGAGGATGAAAGTGACAAAAAAATAGTTAAATTCTTTTAGTGTGTATTTTATGAGTAATACATAATATAGGAGTATATTTATTAATATGGAAAAGTTGGCCACCCCTAGTGAACACAGTAAATATGCTTGTGTCAGAGGTTAAACTCAACTCCCCAGTCTACATGCTATGAGTGACAAACAAAATTATTTTTGCACCCAATTCTGTATTCAACATTACATAAACTTGAAAATCGGTACAGTCCATTTTTTTGTCATAAAACAATTTTAGAACAATGTTAATTTTTCCTTACGTTTCATCACGGCTGTGCATGACGTTGTGTTGATCTGTTTGTTTCGCTCATATGCCTTCAAATTGCCCCTCTGGGATAAATACAGTTATTTGAATAGAATTGAATCTGTCATTTAAAATCCCAATAAAATATATCGAACTTATATAGGTGCGACAAGGCTCACATGGTAGGAATAGTTTTGTGAGGCCCTAAAATTGAGCATGATGATATTAGCCTAGTAACTGGCAACCTGTGTGCACCTGTTCTCCAGTGACATCTGAAGATAGTCGCCAGCCCCTTTTGTAGCACTGTGAGGATTAAGTGGGTATAGAAGCTGGATTGATAGACACACTCATACTTCACTGGACCCCTTTAAAGAGTCGGCTCAGTAGCCAGTGCTTCCAGTTCCAGTCAACTTCCTGTTTTAATACACGAGTGTAACCACACTCTTGAAATAAAGCCCATGGGTTGAGTGTGATTTGTCTTTTGTTTGCATAGCCTAAGTGTACTCTGCAGAGTTGCACTGTAGGTTTATGAACAAGCACTTAAACATCTGTCTCCAGCTGGCACACACATGTGCAAATACTAGCTGCCCAGCTTATACAGTGACATACATCTCTGTGCATGCTTGCTCACATTAGCCAATCATATAAGGCTGCAACACAATCAATGCATTATGCATTTGGGCATAATAAATTGAATTGGCAAGGTGCATTGCTGCAGAGAGGCTTTTTAAAAATAACAGTGAGTGAAAATGAAACATGTTGCAACAGTGCAAAAGTGTTTTTCTTTCATAATATAAAAATTAGGACAGAATGAAGACAGCGAAAACAAACAAAAAAAGATAAATAATTAAAGAGATTATTTGGATTATCATACAACAAAATAATAGATGAGAGTGTTTGCGTGTGTTTGCATTTCTCTGTGTGGGACCAGATGAAGTATTCCTCAGAGTCCGTGGCAATCGACCAAAGCAGCACAGCTCCAATGATGGATACCACTGCACTAATCGCTCTTCCACTGCCTTCTGTTTCTCTCACACATACTTTGCTTCACTCTCACTCATTCATTTATCTGCCTTCTTCTTTATTTCATCCCTCACTTTGTTCTCCCTCCTCCCAGATGCTGCAGCATCCAAACAGAAACAAATCACAGGTTTAATGAAATTCAACTGGTAGAGAACCAAATCAGAGGGCAGCCGTCTCCTGACAGCTGTGGCATCAGTGCCTCTCCTCGGCCACCTTACTGTCTTGTCAGCCGCCTGATGAGCCACATGAACAACATTGCATTTTTGACATCTAAAAAAACTGCATGCATGAGCACAGATTGCAGACGCTGTCCTTAAGGGAGACTAAATCACTGAGCCACGGGCTTCCAAATTGGAGTTGGGGGACCAGTGCGGTCCTTGAGTAGAGCTCAACAAACTTTACAGTGAGTGAATGAAAATTACTGGAATTAAAGCACACTTTATTCTCAAGAAGCTACTTTTACCCTGATTTTTACCAAACAGTTAACCTTTGGCCCCGAGGTAAAAAGACAGAGATTTCAGGTTGTGCATTAAAATATGCATATTATATTGACCATTTGTTGTGTGTTAAAAAGTTTCAACTTTATAAAACATGTATCACATTTTTTTAGAGCTGGTTGAATATAAGTGGACTGCAGCATGTAAGGATGACTATAGCATCCCTGAACTAAAGACAATGTAATAAACAGCAACATTTTCTCAAATTTCTCACAAATCATTTGTATCTTTTCTGCTCCTCATCATTATTTCTTTTTCTACTGAATAAACAAAATTCTGGCACACAAACAGTTTAAAAGTGTTCCCTGCTTCTTCAACACTTTTGCAACCAATCATTCTGTAACAGACTTAACTTTTTCAATATTCCAAACAAAGAATATTGTGGCAAACTTTGCCTCCTAACAAGTGTAAAATTGGCACATACTCGGTCTGAATTAAACATCCAAAAGAGCTTTAAACATTGTGGAAAATCTTTTCCACTGGTGTGCAGAAGGCAACAGACTGTACTTACGCCAGGATGTTTTTGCAATCAGTTGGTTTCATAAGTGTTTCCTTGCTGCACAAAGGCCCATAGTTCCTGCTGGACCCCTGGGTGTGGATTGGACATGCATGCTGACAGCAGAAATATGAGGGGGGTGGGAAGAGCAGGGACTGACGGTGGGGTGGCAGGGACTCCCTTCTGATACCCCGCTTTGTTTTGGACCCACTCGAAAGCTCTCGCTAGAACAAATAAACACTTCTCAGAGTGTCTTGCTTTTTAAGACACCTTCCCCCTTCCTCTCTTGTTTTCTTCCCTCTCCCTCATCCCTCAGTCCTGAAACCCCCACAGCGAGCCTGTCACAAGTGCTGTTTTGATTCCACTTTTTTTGGGCTCCTCTGTTTGTTTTTCAAAATAAAAGGCTCATTGAGTACCGCGGTGAGCGTATATGTGAGGATGATTGTTTCTGCGCTCGTTGATACTTTAATGACCTGAGTTCCACTCTGACCAGCTGTCTCCACTCTGCATCAGCATTTAATCTGCACAAAGCGAACAAGACCACCCCCAGCGGGCTGCACCACACTCGCTCATGCACACACACTCACCAGGTAATTATGAACCAAGGGACAGAAGAGAATAGTCATCTTTTCCTCCCTCCCCATCTTTACCTCTCTAAGTCAATTCCCAAGGTTGAACACTGAAGCAATATATGTATGTGCGCTAGCGAGGCAGAGCCGGTGGTTTAAAGCTAACTTTCTAAATTATGCGGTGCTGTAGAAGCTGAGCTGCAACTTAAAGAGCTGAGTTAGCAGTTGGGAGACAATGCACCTGAGGGAGACGGTAGAGAGAGAGAGATAAAATCAAGACCTCAAGAATTTCTCTCAGAGAGCAGAGGAACTTCACTGCGTAAGCTGGAGCATAACTGGTAAACAAAGTGCCAGCATGGAGCTCCAGGGTGAGTTTTCTTGTCCTCCAGAATTTGCTCCGATGTAGTTTTTTTAATCTCCAAAATAGTATTTAAGCATATAATATCACCAAAAATAAAGTGCACTTGTGTGCAATAGCTGTTTTATGAAGCCCTCAGAGGATTGTTAATATGTTGGTGACTCTAAGCCACCAAGATTAAGGCATGAATATACCAATGTCTACCATATTGTGCTCTCACCAGCCACTTTGTGAGGCACACCTGTTCAACTGCTTAGCATATTAGTGTTTCAAATAAGCACTCATTAGAAGCAAAGATGTGCAGACTAGCATCTCTGAACTCAAACCATGAATTAAATTGAGTTACACAAGTAGGAAACTATACCTGGTGGCATCCTGGTAGCAGAGAACAAGAAACACACATTTACAAACACAGGCTGACGTATAATAGACAATAACAGATCAGAAAAATGTTGCAGCGACAACGTAAAGATGTTTGGATCCATCCTGCTGGTGATCTATTTTTTAGCTCACTTTGGACCATTTCAACTGTCACCTTCCTCAGTAATGTTGATCGGGCAAAATAAAAGCTAAAATGGTAATTCCAATAATAAAGCAAAAACAATATCTGAGTCAAATTTCTCTGTGAATCTAATGAAGACAGCCATGGTTCATGTAAGGTCAGCTAGTACTGAGCCTTTTTATGAATGTACCATAATAGATTGTTTTAGCAGGCCCAGCATATTTGGGTCTGTTTAAAGACATTTGATAAATACAAAATAACAGTTACATTTCTGTCCTTCTCAGCTTAAGTGTTGCCCCAATTTATTTGATTCAATGAAGATTATTGTTTTAATTTTTGCACAGCAGGGCATCTTCTTTCTAATGATGAAGTAATTTTGTCACATTTCATTTCCAAAAGGGACGAGACAATATTTCACAGCAGCATTTCCTGGATGACACCATCAGTTGTGGGCAAGAGCTGCTAAACCACCTCATTTGCTTTTGCTGCTCGTCTCTAAATCTCCGCCTGTTCATGAAGCAAAACGCCAGGCAGAAAGCCTAGTTTTCAACTGGGATTTGAGGTCATAGATGAGCTATGTGGTGCGGCCAGAGAATAAAGGAAAGGGAACAAAAAAATTCCCAACGCTGCAATAATATTCATTCATTCATTCATTAAGTTCACAGAATAATTCTGTTGGAGCAGTGAAAAAAACATCCATGTAAAGGATATTGTTGACCTTTGCTTGATCAAGCAGAGGCAGCTTAGTACCACGGTCATGTGTGGTTTCAGATACCGAACAGGTGCTGTGTCTTTAAACCATCAGGGCAACTTCATGGGTCACCAGTCGAGCAAAGGGAAAAACAGACACAGAACCAGAAAACATGCAAACACCTAACTTATTTTATGCACACAAGTTGCTACATTTGTCCTTTATCTTGCTACTGAATAGGATTATTTCATTTTTTTAATTAACTGTATCAAATGGATAGAAATAAAGAATGTTTTTAAGC
Organism: Phalloptychus januarius; assembly: GCA_902982915.1. Taxonomy (NCBI): domain Eukaryota; kingdom Metazoa; phylum Chordata; class Actinopteri; order Cyprinodontiformes; family Poeciliidae; genus Phalloptychus; species Phalloptychus januarius. The sequence goes on from CADWAE010000133.1 coordinate 36,561,053, forward strand.
TCAAATCGGTCTAGCATAAGATATAATACAAATATAGAAAATTCAGCAACCTCGGATTTGGTAGCAGTATGGACTCTCACATGATAAAAACCTCATAGATTCATATATATAGGTGACCTTCTTTGCAAAAACACTGCATTTGCATATTTACAAAATATTTATCATGTATTTTTCCTTTTTAATATATTTCACTTACTCTTCACTGAGAGCAAAACAAAACCAAAGCCAAATCTAAAGTCCAAACTTTACCTAGTGAACCATAGTACATATAACACTGTGGTAACAATATCACGATATTTTAGTATGAGTGAGTTGCTTAGAAAATCAGAGAAGGTATGAAAATGCAAGAAGCTATTTAAAAGCCAGTCGTATTATCTATGGCATGTTGAGACATGTTCACAGTTCATTCAGCCATCAGAGCAAAAGATTGCAAGACCTCCACTCTGAAAGTTTCTCAATTTTATTTTTATTTTTTTGAGCTTTCAGCTTCTGTCTTTTGGAAATCTCTGCCCAAATATATGGCTCTGAGAATTATAGAAGGACACACAGGAACTGCTACTAATCAAATTCATAACATGAGACGGTGAAAATAGTTTAAATGTCAATATGTAATCACTTGTATCTCAGCCTGTTTGCTGTCTTATAAGGTCAACTCTGCTCCTAACATTAATAATCAATGACCATCGATGGCAGCTGTACTAGAATATAAGAACATTTTAATTTCTCATAGAAAATAAACAATCTATAGGCTGCAGGCACAGTTTTAAGTATCAAAAATAATATGCATAAATATTGTTCCTGAAATTGTAGCGTAATTTTTATGTTAAGGTGTTTTCTGGTGTTGCATTGCAACATTATTGGCAGATTACCTAAAGCATGATGACTGTTTTAGTGCACAGTGTCATCTGAGTTAATGTTACAGAGGGACAGACCAAATCTAACAATGAACTCTATTATGTGCAGAAAGCAGATGAAACACTGGCTATTAAGATTCACAATGTTCAAAGCAAACTTATAAAGCAAGATAATTATTTTGGTAACATTAGCCTAGCACTTCAGTTAAAACATCAACAAACCTACATTAGGTAGGTTTATTGAAGACAGTCGCTCTGTGCGTGTCAAAATATATAAGAAACAACAATGTTTTCACATAATTTAGCTTATGTTGGAGAGGTGAGTCACAGTTGTCTTCCAAACATTAACAAACAAAAAACACATCCATCAAGAAAAATACATAGTTTCTCTCTTTTGCTTTTGCAAAATCTCTGGAGACACGTTTGCTTTTTAGTACAGAAATGCAACTAGGGAAATGTTACTTCTAAGAGGATGCTGTAATAACATTTAGTGAAAACAGTGTTTGTTCTTATGGCATAGAAATGAAAGCAAGAGATGCAACTGTGTGACTATAACTGAGTTTGATAAGAACTCTCGCCTGTAAACAGTGTCATCCTCAGTCGTCAAATATCTGATTGTGGCCTCCATACTGTCTGACAGGAGCCTGGGTTGCTGTAGCTGAAGGCAGTCAGTTTGACAAGCCCAGCGTGAAAACAACAAACCCAACCGCCCCCATCTTGCCCACAGTTAGACTGATCAATCAACCTCGACCAGAGTTTGTCCCCTCTGGCTGCAGGGACGAGTAGTTCTCCCTCTATCTCTATCAGTCAATGCCCTGATGGACAAATGGCTAAAAAACACATTAAGTGAAATGGTAAATCACTATGACCATTTCCATGTTAATGAGCCTGAAAGCTGGTAAACACATACTGAATGGGAAAAAACAAAAAACTACAAGCAACAGAACTATTCTGTGATGGCAAAATGAGGGAGAAAAAATATATTTTGAGGATAAAAGTTGCTATTATGCATGAGTTTAATCTCTACTGACCAGGAAAGATTTCACCCTCACACCTTCACAAGTTTCCCACTCAGACGGGGGAAACACAGGAAAGCAGACCCTCTCAAATTAAACTCTTCGGTCTCCTCTCGTGCTGCTTGCTCCCCAGGCGTTTTCTGTTTTGTTCCAATCATAACTACAGGAAAGAGGGGCTTGCAGAGGTGATGGATGGTTTTTCCAGAAGCATGTTTGTACAAGGCATAGCTGGAGCTGCTGGTGATCATCCACCACGGATGAAAGATGCATGAAATCAATAAGAAGTGAAATTAAGACCATATGCCAACACCTTTTGATTACATCAACGCTGGTACTTTTTAACCAGAGAATGTTTTACATCTACGCTTGAGCTCCATTTATCATCCCGGGATGCACCACATGTTTGGGTGGATGTGGTGCAATCAGAACGAACAACACTGGGTCTGGCCGAGCCAAAGGTAATCCATCTCCTCGCTTTGGCTGAATGACTGGTCAGCATGGTCTAATGTCTCAGACAGATGTGATCGTAGATTCCTGCTTTCATGACCAAACAGATACCTTTACCCCAATTTTATTGCTGTCATGTCACCGAATATTTACACCAAGAAAACAGACATAGGATCATTCTTTTACACTTTCATGTAATTGCTGCACAAAATGGACATGTTATCATGTGTTAATAATTATATGTGGACAACATTTCACCATTGCTCTCACAATTCAAAAGCTCATGGTAGCTATGAATCGGGGCCTTGTGTCAGGGATACCATGAGCAACTTTTAAAAAATGAAATACATGCAAGTTTAGATCTTACATGTGCAATTTGTCCTCTTGCAAGCAAACCTGCTTCTTAACTCAGCATCATTATGTAGGCAACATAAGAGTCCAGGCGTGGACGAGTCATTTGGCGTTCTGGGACAGACGGACATAGAGAGAATTGCCTTCATTGCCTCTGTTTTCAAATAATGCTGTGAGTCGACTTGGTATCCAATTTAGTGTTATTTTAGCTAGAAAGCTACAGTTTTCAGATGTTGCAGCAATCAGTCATTATTCTCATGTGATATTAGTGAAGCAGGTCTTTACTGAAATTGATTATTTATCGAATCGATCTAACCAGAGAAATAAATAACGCCACTGAAATTCTTACTGTTTCAGGTTTCCAGGTTCCACTTTGATGAGGGGCTTATTATTTTATATGGACATATGGGAATAATTTCACAATTGCATTTTGACACCTATCCAGAGGTGTTTGTCAGGAGGCTTGAAGCTGAAACCTGCTTTTTTTAAGCAAATGGAGGCCCATCATCATTGGAGCATTCACAGCTCGATGTAACTGTGACCCAGTCGTTCTCCACCTGGCTGGGTTGGGTCTTTTGTTTGGAGTGAGTTGTGTGCTTGGCCACCTGAATCATGATGGGAAAAGTTATGTAATTTCTTTGGAGTGAGTTTTAAAATAGGCTTGTAGATGACTGAAAGCTGAACCCGCAACCCTGCCCCTTGGCTTAGTGTCATTCTCTCTGTTCAGAAACTGGATCATCAAAGATGTGTCCTTAGCTCTTGAGCAACACCCCAAGGTGTTTGCTCTTGGGGTGGTGCAGTTGTTTGGCTTCACCGATGTAGAAGTCAGCGCTCGTTGCACGGGACAGCTCACGCAACCACATCTCGTCCTTGGGATGAACCAGCAGCCTTTGTCTGAGGGTGTTGTTGGGTTTGAACATGACTGGTATGTTGTTTTAGGAGAAAATTCTCCCGAGTTTCTCAGAAAGCCCAGCCACATATGGGATGATAGTGTTTTTGTGCCTCTCTGTCTTTTCCGTTGTGTTTGCCGCTGTCTGTGTTTCCTTCCACTTTCCTTAGCCGATTTCACAAAGGCTCAGTTTGGGTAACCGCATGCTTGGAGCGATTTCCTGATGGGATTTTGTTCTTTGTGATCCCTGTCTGCAATTGTGGGAATGTTGTCCACATGATAATTCATAGTTCTGATAGCAGACGGTTCACTCACACATATTGATCTGTGTGAGTGAAGTAGGTGATGAAGGCCAGAGATGAAAGCTTTGGTCAAAATCTAAATTTCACAATAACCCCTGAGCAACTTCTGATAAGAGAACTCATCACCGCCACTGAGTCAGTCATCAGAATAACAACATAGCAGAGGCAGGTGGCTCTGCCAAACGGAATATCTCAAAGTCGCGACTCTCATGTAACATCCTTGTTGGAAGACAACAATAGCAGCTGATTATATCCACAACAACACAGAGCAGAATTGATGGGAGTCAGTTGTATCTCATCAGACATGTTGTTTTCCAGCTTTTACAGTCAGTAATATGTTGTACAGAAATATACATTTCAATAACTTAGTGAATTTGATTTTAAATAGTTTCAAGTTATTTGTTTGGAGATGTGCCACTGTCACTAATACACATTTACAGACAGAACGTTTTGAAGTCTTTTAATATAGCGGTTAGTGCTGCTGATGTTCACTTTAGAATATCAGCAGCATATTCTTTAGAGCATATTCTACTTTAGAATTTAGAATTCTAAAGTGAATTCTAAATTCACTTTAGAATTTTTATTCTAAAGTGAATAAAAATAAGGGTAAAAAAAAAATCTGCAACCAGGGATTCCCTCCCTCTTCTCCGTTCCCACACCAACTGAAAAGGTGTGGGAACTTACACCCCCAATGATGAGGGGGTGTAAGATCAGGAGAAAACTTCAGAGTTTATCTACACATTTGAACTTGTTCAGCTAAACACAGAAAATGATTCTAATGACAGTAAAAGTGTTTATTTTCTTTGTGTTTCAGGAGGTTGTTTCAGACTCTTATTGCACTAGCAGAAGAAATGCCACGCATTCGAGTATAGCATTTCTTCTGTCGCTGGCTGCTTTGTGTTTGTGTGAGCGTGATTGAGGGCCGCTTGGTGTATAAATGGGTTTCATAAAGCCCATGCAGTCAAAACAACTTTATGAAGAGAAACAGCTATTGATCTGGGTGGCAGGAGGCCACATGATATCAATAATGACTCAATCTAACATGCACAAACACACACACTCGCCCCATTCAACATGGAAGCTATCAATTCTCTGCTGTTAACCACCAACTGATCACAGTGCAGGGGCTGGTATACCCTACCCACGGACTGCATGCGTGTGCATGTGTGTGTGGAATGCAGCATTTCCTGCCTGATCATATAACCATAACCCCACTGTGCTATGAGCCACATGGTGTCTGTCAATAAGCCACAGTGATTTCACTTTAATAATAGGTCCTGCTGCAGAATTTATGCACTCATTACATATTAGAGCATAGCAGGTAGACTGAAACAGTCTGGCGTTTAAACTAAAGAATTGCTTCAGGTAGCAGAGTGAAAATAAAGTGCTAGTTAGAGTCAAACGTCTAATTAGATACTAAAATGTCCACAGAATATCGGATTTCATCTGATATTGTGAAAATCACAAGGATACAGTCGTCTAAATATTTCCACATGTTCTGAATCTGCTTAGTGCTGCAGTTGATTGGACTGTGTGAGGTGTTGCATCTAAAGGATCCTGGGTTTGGATCCCATGAAGCCGTCTTTCTGCATGGAGCTTGTATGTTCTGCGGGTTTTCTCTAGGTAACCCGGTTCCAAAAACACAACAATTACGTAAATGTCTCCTCTAAATTGCCCATAGGTACAGTTAGAAATGGCTGAGTGCAAACAGAGGTGGCAAAGTTATGGCTTATCTTAGTAAAACAGGACACATTTCACTGCAGCTGGTAAAAAAAGGGTTTTTCAATCAAAATTCTTGAAGCCAACGTCAAATCCACCTGTAAAAAGCTGAAGATAACAAAAGGTTGCATTTTACAATGGCACAGAGATTCTCAGCACTATAACTGCCTCATGAAGTGAAATCTGAAGGCTTTACTGCCCTCCAAGAAAAACATCACAATGAATACGTGGACTGACCTTAAAAGCCCAGCACCAACCAGACAGCTGACCAATATCAGATTTAGAAGCACTTAGCACGAAGAAGGAAAATTAATATTCCAGGAAAATTATAATATTTCTGGAAATATTAAGCATTTAGACTCTGTCAAATGAGTTTTTACAAAATAACTTCCCTCTTCTTTACCTAAGTTTAATTTGTTCACCGTTATTGTTGAAATAGTTAAGAGCTCTTGATTCCACCATAGTATGATAGAAGATTATTGTTACAGACAGCAACCTGGCATTGTTTTCCATAATAAACATTTTTGTTAAAGGAAAAATGAACTGTACCTCAAAGAGTGTTTGAGCCACTAAAGTCCATATATATTTGGTCAAAGATCAGCAAGTTGCCATTTTTGTCACTATCAACCAGCTTCTGGTGTAATTTAGGTTGGGGATTTGACCTCTCTTTAACTAATTTGAATTGGATAAATATGTGTTACTTTTAAGCTTGTACATCTATTTTTTATAATCTAAAATTGTGTATTTATTCCTCCCTGAAGAAAAATGACTTAAACACATAAAATGAAAGTGATATCTGTGCAGATAATTTGAGTATTTAGATCTCTGACCGGCACTGCGACGCCTTAGTTCTCAGGATTAGATGGAAGTGATTATGACTTTTGATTTGATTGCAGTTTCTCTAACAGCTGGAGACTCCTGGGTAGCTTACACAGCAATGCATAATATCAAAAGTAAATCGACCTGTAAAATGTTACACTCCTGCCGAACCTGGGGAATACTTGAGAGTATTTAGCTACAGCTCAATCAGTGTAGCAGACCTATTGGAGGGAAGCCATATGTTCAAGTTTGAGGCTAGACTTTGCTGCGTATCTTTAAAAAACACAACTGAAATCTATTCTTCTCTATGTCTGCAGAGCCACGCCAATGACCACCCTCTATATACGAGCCATGAAAATCGGTAAAGCTCATAAAACCTCCTACGGGATATGTTTTTAGCAGCGTTCCAGTCTGAACGGCAGCCACCGCGGACAGGTTATCCATCCTGTGTTTGCAGAGGCTGCATTAGAGTAACAGGAGATGGTCGCTATCACATTCCCTGTAGGCAAATCCTCGTCTACGGCCAAGGAGGGACAGCTGCCAAAGCTTCTCATCCAACGGTTGCTCATGTGTCCCGGGCCACGCATGACCGAATCACAGAGTTATAAAAACTCGTAGGTAGCCTGAGTCACCAAGCTGAAAAGCTTTCCTTGTTAAATCACAGCAGGTTTTGAAGGTTTCGTGTGTTTATGTGTGTGTATCTCCAGAGACTGCAAGGGGGAAGGAATGATGAAGTGTGTCTGGTGCATCCATCCATACATCAATGTGTATGTGCAAAGCAGAGTGAGCTTTAAAGAACACACAAACACTATTTTTCAGACATACACACTTTCATCTCTGAATCCCATCTGGGCTCTCGCGTCGAGCCGGCTGACAGATAAGGTCGGACACTTTGGACTTTGTATTTCTCAAAAGAAAAAAAAAGACAACTTAGCAAACTGCAGCACTTTAACATGACCTAGAAGAATGAGTAAAATAAAAAAAAATCACCTTTTAAAGCGTCACAATGTCTCACTTTATCCATTTTGTGGCCTCTTGTTCCATATTTCTGTCTTTTCTCCTCTTCTGGAGCTTAATGAGGTGAGGAAAAGACTGGATGTGTAAGCTATGTTTAAGAGTGTGCATGTAGGGTGAAATACAGCAACGGAGGGCTTGTTATGACAGGGTAATGAGTGAGACAAGCCAGAAGCAACTGCTCACAGAGACAAAGAGTCATATCTGAGGCACTGCACTGGCACAAACTCACACCTCAAGACAGAAGAGGACTGAATCACAGTCATGCTAAAACCGCACAAGCATTTTCACACAAAAAGTAGACTGAAGGCGGAAATTAGAGCGTTTAATAATGAGAAAGCCAATCCTCTGGCTCCGAGCCCAACGGGCGTTACTGAGCTTTCCAAAGGGAATAAAAGAATCAGTGGGTTCCCCCCAAAAGAGAAGGGAAATCTAATAGTGCGGCAGAATGTCTAAGAAATGAACGTGAACCATACATTTTTGCTAACCGCTCCATGAGGACGTATTTGAGTCTACATATCGGCACCTTGATACTCCGTGTGAAGGCAGCTAATTGTGAGCGACAAGGAGTTCAACTCATGCTAAACGAAAGGCAAGTCAGCACTCAATATCAATTAGGGCAAACCCTAAACAGGAGCCGATGAAGACGTCCGTGGGAGAGGTATCGACAGTAGCTCCGATGACTCGTTACAGGGCCCCATACGCAGAACGATCCAAAATGGCTTCTGCGCACAGTAAAAAGCAGTGGTCTAATTAAAGGGGAAGGATAAATAAACTCCCTCCGAGGTGAGACAGGACAGACTAACCAGAGCAGAACCCAACCCTCCACTTCTAAGGGCATCTTACAAGTTCAGTCTGACATCTAACATAATAGCTTCCTGTAGATTGCTCCTTGCATACCAACAAGGTTGTTAAAACTAACTAAGATCCCATGATGGGAACAAGACTCAGACATTTAGTAGCACAGACAGTATTCCTACACCCCCAAGTGCTACAAGCACAGCAGCTTCACAGAGGCACACATAGATAGATGCATTGGTACTGACAGGCTGATTGTGAGTCAGGCTGAAACTCGGCGGGTCAGTCTTTCGGAGAGCACCGGAGGAATGTCAGGCTAAATAAACAGCGGATCTGCTGGAGAACTGAGCCAACCCTCCCAACTCCTCAACATTCTCCACTGACACAGACTGATGGAGGCAAGCAGAGAATTGCACTTTACACTAAACAGCACGTAATATTTAGACATAGATGTCAATAACCAGTGCAGGGATACATGATGTTTTCATTGTTTGTAATCTAGGAATAAAATGTGCCATGCTCATTTTATTGAGCATTGCAATAAAATGATGTGTTTAAAATGATGTGTGGTTATATGTGTTTTACACAGATTTAAATGTGGAAAACACATATAAATCTGAAACATGTTAAAACATGAACATAAAACGGTCCCCAAAATGGAACAAATCATACAAACATACATTGTTGTCATCACTGCCAACATTATATGAGTATTTACATTGAGAATAATGTTATTTACTGCCAGAAAGGCAGTAATGCACTGCTTTGCTTCGCTCTGAATATATTACAGTTTTGAAGGTTATTCTATATTTAAAATAATAAAAGAACATTGAAGACATCAGAATATTTTATGCCCAAGGGCGTAAGCTCCTTTTCATAAAGAAGTTCACCTATTTTTTTTAAAGTTTGCCAATAGACATCAAGTTAATACAAAGCATCAAACACCTCAGAGGGCATTTACTCCCACAATCTTTATTCACACTTTGAGTGCTTCTTTATCTCTTGTATTCTATGCATAGAGCAAATAGGAGAAAGTTCAGCAATACCCTCTTGGTTAAAACCACTTGGTTAAAACCAACTACCGTATCTGCACAAAAACCTCATAGAACCGTAGGTAATGGTGACAGTCATGATTTGGGATTATTTCAGAGGTACAGGGCACAGGCACATTATAGTCAATAGGTCAACCCTTTCATACAAAGCAGCTACATTTTGGCTTAGTTATTGAATAAGGGTCCCATTGTCACATCTTGTTGGATGTAGGTCAAATGTGAAGGATATATTAATGTCATGACGTGTAAAATTAGATCTTAAACTCTTTGGGGGGGTTTTTTCTTGAATTGTATGTACAGCTTAATTATTCCTCTAGGATACGTGATGTTGGGCTAGAAGAGGAGTAACTGTTTACATTCCTTCAAAGAACTGTAAAATGAACCTTAAAAACCAAAAATATATATACTACACTTCATAAATGTAAGACAAATGTGTCTAAGTATTTTCACAATTTCTACACCCAAATGTTACATCTAAATGTTACAACAGAACCTTAAATCACCCTGTGGTTTCATGAAGGAATACAGCAGCTGCCATGTGAAAACATACAGTGGTCCATATCAGAAACATCTCTGATACGTGGTCTGCAGAATATCTTAAGCCAGCGCCGGACAGTGTGGCTAAGGGAATATGCAAACTCATTGTTGTCTTTCTACAACTTCTGTCTGCACATGAGTCCTCATGTGCAGACATATGTAGTCATATTTCACACTTGTGTAATAGTGCTGGAGGTATGCGCATTATAGGACGCAGGGGTTATTAGTGTGTGTGTACCCCCCTGGTCATGGGGATCTCCTACTTTTTCTAAAGCTGACTCCTTCATGACTGACTGCCCCCGTTTATGCTTCTGCTTTATGTCTCCTTGCCTTCCAATGACATATTTATGTAAAGTCAAGATAGATTACTTTCTGGAAACTTTTAGCCAAAAGCATGTCAAAGCTCAGAGCCAATACACGAGGAAAAATGAGGGAATTTGCCCAAGCAGCTGCAACAGAGATTCAGATTTGGATCTAGCTTCCAAACATGGTGAGTTTTGGTGTCCTTCCAGCTGTTAAGTGCTCTGAAGGTGTCTATATATGAAATAAGTTTTACAACTATAGCAATTTGTAAAACTTGAGTTTTAACAGGCAATCCCTGTAAAGACTGATAATCTGCTGCTAAATTTGATTCATACAGCTTTACACATACATGAAACAGATGCTTCAATTTAACCGCTCCCATCACACGCTATTTAAAAACATCACATAATTTAAAAGCAATTAAAGTGAAGGTTTCATTTAGGATGTTTTCATACCTGATAGTCAAATAGTTGATGGATTGGGGACCAAATTTGCAACATTTAATACATTTTCAACTGATGTGGTTGCCTTTCACACTGCCTTAAACCTTGTTTTTCTCTAATGAACCAAACTGTTTAAAAAACCAAGAACCACTGAAGGAAACATAAAAATATCTGAGAAACACAGTGAGCACAACTTACTACTTTTTATATAAACAAAAATGGAGAGGAGTCCAATTTTAGCTGTCTTAGCCACTTGAAGCTCGTTTGTTTTGGTTGTACTTACCCAGAATGCCCTGCACTATAGTTCCCTGCTTTAGGAGAGGTCTCCAGTCTGTTTTGGCATTCACGTGACGCATTTGAACAACTCCAGAGTTCACTTCAACCGAACCGAGATCTAGGTTTGTAGGTGGACCAGAGTTAACATTTTTGAGCATTTGATTCCACATTCACACCTCCCCAAACAAATCAAACTTTCTGGGCCAGCAAACCAGAGTTTGATTAAAGCGGTCCAAACAGGGTAAGAGTGAACGCACCCTTATATGGAAAGGTCATATACTTTACATCTCTTTGCTGAGAGAAGAATCCTCAATGAGGTTAAACAATGAAGAGTGGGATGAGAGAAACTCCATCAGTATCCCATTGTGGGTTGCAAATAATATCCTGATGATGTTGGAATGAAGGGACCTGGCATGTGTCCTCAGTCTCTTGTGCCCTTTCCTCTGTCACAGCCTCTCTTTCCTCTTTCCCTTCTCACTCCATCCAAATCCTTGTCCTCCTACATTGTCATAAATGTAACATTGCGTTGTTCTTTGGCTATATACAAATGCCAGCAGATGGCTCAAGAGATGTACCTGTGAGCTATTTCAGAAAACTGGTGGATCATTGGTTGATTTAAGGTTTCACACATTTACCTATGCAGGAGAAACTCAGGATTCACCTGGGAGCAATTGACTACTTCAAGACAGATTCAGAAAAAAATATGATTGACATTATGACAACCTGTTCAGGTATTTTGCATATCAAGACTCGTACAATGAAATTATGCTCAGATGTTGTGGGGGTCCAGACAATTCAACAGAGATATGTAGAATATACTTTGATTAACATGACAACATTTTTTACATAATTTCTTGTATTATGGACCAAACTGTTTGCAATTTGCTCCAAGAAATCAATAACTGCTTTTTTATGAGCATCAGGAACATAATGATTAGAAAATTCAGCAAGCAGTTTTATGAATTTCAATTCTGCTCTGTGAAGCTGTAAAAAAATCTACATGTTGTTGGCTTTTAATGGCATTAGAATAATCTCATGGTCGTGTTTTGTGGTGAAAGTTTAACAGTTGTCATGTAATTTAGTCATTCTAATGTGACATTTGGCTGATATTTATGTCACATGAAGACAGATGGTCACATTAGTGTAAAGGAGGAGTCAAAGCACCTGGCTTGTTTTCCAAACAGTTGGGTGACTGATCTTTTTTTTTTGGCACTGTTCCCTGTAATATTTTGAGTAGTTCTTTGCTAAAATCTCAAGATTTCTTTTTACTGCTGAGTTTTACATCTATTACGAAGGTCATAAGGTGAGAATCTCCAGAGGAAAAGAGAAGTAAGGAAAAAGTATCTGAACTAGAACTTTGTTGAAGCTGGCTGAATGCAAATCACCCGGATACCGACTTCCACATTGAGTCATCACCTCCTGTTTGGCTGTGACACATATTCATGACACTAAACCCCAACATGGGGGAAGGCAGGAGGGTGGAAATACCCTGGAAGCGCAGATTCAGCAGCCTGGAATGAGCAGATAAGGCAAGTAAGTCTGCTAAAAGTGAACTATGGGAAGAGCTGACATGTAACCCATGTGTGCCTCTCTCTCAAGAGCCCCCGCGGGAGAACTGCCCCAGGCTGCATCCCTCAAGGTGAGAGGGAGAATCCTAATGAAGCTGTGAGGACTCAATCAGTACCTGCTCAGGATGGGGCTGAGGAACGGGCGGTGGTGATGGTGGGGGGTGAATGGAGGCTGACATGAAGGAGTTGGCAAGAAGAGAATAACACAAACTGGAGGCAATGATGGAGGGAGAGGGATACAAAGAAAACTGACAAATGATAGAGAGCTAGATAGAGGAGCTTGAGTCTAAAGCATTGATCGTGGTCACGACTGGCTGCGCTCTCCTATTTGGTTAGTCATCTATTTCTTATGCATGCTGCGATCAAGCCTTCCTTTGCCTCCTTCCTCTCCTCCTCTTATTTCTCCATCAATGATGACTGAACCAACTAGATTTGCAACTTCCCCACAGTTGCAAGGCCAAACTTATAATTAGTGGCTCCAACTTCCATTGATCCATTCTCCTAAGATCAGCAGGTCTTCTCAGAGTTAACGCACCAAGTCAGTCAAATACACTGTCTATGTAATTTCCTTATTGGGATAAAAGTAGCCTGGTCAGTTGTGCCTTCATCATGAACTGATCAAAATTACACCATTTATTACAAATATGAGCTGATATGATCTGAAGGTTTGGGATGTTGACATGATATGAAGCTCGGTGAAGGATTGATGCAGGACAATGTGGCCTCACTGTGAATACAGCAGAACCTGTCAGGTCAGGCCCTGGTGGGACGAAGGGAGAGAGAAACTGAATGAGAACTCCAATCAATAGAGAAAGGAGCTGTGAGATTAGAGCACAGACTGGATAAGAGGCGAAGACTGGCAGCAAGGTTAACAAAGATCCAGACACAGCCTAAAATCTGAAACTGTATGAAACCAGAATAAAAAACAGAAATCATATCAGTTTCTAGTGCCTGAGAAAATTGAAGCGGCAGCTATCGGCCTCCATGAATAACAGATTCCATCAAGACTCGATTGGGCTGAGGTACGTTGGGTGCACAAACATAAGAGCACACTCACACCACCTCTCACCTTACTGCTGCCCCCTTCACTCGAATAAGCCTTTTGATCCCTGCTGAACAGATACAAGTCCATAAACCCATGATCCTGTGTCACATTGTTACCAAGGTACTTAACCATCTGAGCCAAAGATAAATTGGGTGCAGAAGGTCTCTCTCTCATGTGTGTGTGTCTGGTGGTGGTGGACAGCATTCACAGTGTCTGAACTTTTTGACATTACAAGCACAAATTCAATCTATTTTACTGAGATTTTGTAATGTGAGTCTCTTGCAGCCTAATAATAGATTTTATTTCAGTATTTATTTATCTTCATCTATCTGTCCATCAGCTCAAGAGGAAGATGCTGACTCCACCATGTCTCGTGATATGCTGTGTTCAGACGATTATCTCGTCCGATCAGTGCATAGTCTTCCTCTGGTTTGCTATGTCCTCTAGATGGATTGTGACAGTTTCCAAATAAAACTTCTTAAGACTTTTTTCTTTCTAAACTTTTTTCCCACCAAGGACAGATTTGTGGAGTTCAGAACATGGATTATTGCGGCATCTCCTGAAATACCATTGACCTCATGACTGCTTGCTCCTTTTGCTTGGTTTGTCAATTTTAGTTGAAGTCGTAGCCTTGGTTGGTTTGCTGTTGGGACATACTATTCATTTACAGATAACCCACTGAACACAATTTATAATCTAACTTTGCTTAAGATTTCTCCACATTCTCTCCTTGACATTCCTTTGAATTATTGAGGGGAAATTAAAATTATACACATCACCATTTTCAAATGTGTTTGTAATTCAAAAATCATTCATTATTTTCCTTCCACTTATCAAATGCTCTACTTTGTGTGAGTCTGTCATATGAAATCTCTATAAAATACATTGAAGCTTGCAGTTATACGGTGTGAATACTTTTGCAGGCATAGTGGCAAATTCTCCATAAATAAAGCTTATGATTTGGTTAATTTCTTTGAGATGAGGCACACATTTCCTACGTTTTTATGCATTCTGCATGCGTCTACATGAACATATCCATATGTGCACTAAAAGGCGCCACTTTAGACTGCACTGGTCACAGTGCTTTGGCATGGATTGCAGCCTGTTAACACCCGACGCAGCGGAGTTAAACTCTGATGAGAGATGACACAGCTAATACGTGTTTATGTTCTGTCAGACAGCTTGCTCCGCGAAGGAGAGCATGTGTGCGAAGGAAAGAGGGGGCGTCTGAGACAGTAAAAGAGTGTAAACGTTCTCAGTCCAAAAAATGTCAACTATTTAATTCGGCTCCCCTGAGAGCCGGGGCATCTGTCAAACTTAGACTTCAGCTGTCTTCTGCTTCTCAAGCTTTCCAGAGTCCCTATCTGTTTCTCTGTAGAGTCTGCCCAGAACTGGGAAATATTGGCTTACTCAGTAATGTGTTAGTGTAATAAATTTCTTCAATGTCAGCATCATCCTATTAATCAACAAGAAGCATACCGTATTACCATCAGCCAAGTAATTAAATGTTTTTTTCCCTGTACTTTCATTTAGACTCAAATAAGAAAGCATTTTCACAATACTTAATGTAAACCCCAGCTTTGCTCCGTACTATGATCACCTCTATTTTGTACTTAAACAACAACCTAGTTGTGTGATTATCTTTTCATACTGTTTCTTATGTTGCTATATATTAAAATACATGTATTATGTGCTTCTGAAGTGAAGAAATTAAGAAAGTGGGCATTTGTATAATGTTTGTGTTATTTAACACAAAATTTATGTTCGTTAAGGAAGTCCCAGACCTAAATAGAATCGAATAGAATATGTAAAATGCATAAAAATGTGACTGTTAAAGCAAATGCAGGTCCAGTAAACAGTGGACCTGCTTAATATGATTAATAACTAGATGACATGTCCTACTACTTCAGGCATTACCTTGTAATTAAGTAACATGTAATTGATTAGATTTTTCCCTCCATTGACGGTGCTCATATAATTTTTTAAGCTACCTCAAGCAGAGTACCATGACTCTTTTAACTCAGCTATGTTTACATAGAATCCAAATAATGTCATGTTTTCATTACGAAGGCACCATGTGTGCAGTGTTAGCTCCTTCTTGTGTTTGGACTTTTGCATTCAGCATCACCTTCCTGTGCTCTTAATTCATCCGCAATATTACTGTGGTGTGTATGTTTTGTTAATGGTGTTATGTCAAATACCAGTGAGTTGTTATGATGGAGCTGTAAACAGTCAGGGGCATTGGGGAGGAGGGGACCTTGAGCCAAAGTTTAAGTGTGTGCAGAGAAAAGCCTACCTGCATGTCTTGAGTGCGAGGCTTTGACAGGCAGATGAGTCACCAAGACGAGACGACAGGGTCAGAACATTTCTATCGAGACATGGTGACTTCCTTACCTCCTAAAAGTTAGATGGAAACATCTGAGAGGGAACCTCTGCGGAGTACACAGAGGAACAACTATTGAATCATACTTATCATAATACAGCATTTGTTCCCCCTTGTTTTGGCCTGACCTATAGTTGGGGCTCTGCAGGGTGTGTTTTGTTTGCTGAAGATATTGATTTTTCTCTCTCATTGTCTCAACAACATTCCAAACTCTTTTAGTAGGAGCAGAGAAAACAAGAGCAATGGATTTGTAATAACAATTCAAAATAGTGCTATAGATTTCTGCTGCAAGGCCCAGTTCACGGGTAGAATTGAGTCATTGATCTCATGCCCACAGTCCTTCTCATTGGCTTCAAAAGGAGAAACGAGCATCAGGATTTACTCCAAGCCATGCAGAGATGAACCACTAGTAACTCAGCTCTACACAATCTGTTTCTGGAGTTTTAGCTGTCATTTTTTGTCATCATATGTTTCTATGGGAAAACCAAAACTAATTCTATACTTTTTAATTAACACAGACTAGACCTTCCAGCAACCAATTGTCTTTACCCAATTATCCTTGCAGAGCCACATGAGGGACTGGTGTCTACTGCAGATATCTGTTCCTAACAGTATTTAGCCCAGCAGTCATGTTTTTGGACTGGGAAAAGGAGCCAGAGCACCCAGAGAGAACCCCCTCATGCATAGGGAAAATATTTAAGTTCAATGCTGAAAGATCCCAGGCTGAGATTCAAACCCCAAGCCATTTTGTTGCTTGGCAACAATGTTAACCTATCAACTGTGCCAGTAAATAGTAAACTGCTCAGCGGGTAACAAATCACTCATCCAACTGTTTTGTAAGCGATATCAAGCTGATGAGGTTGAGCGTCGCCGCAAACAGTTGCAAAGATGCTCACCAACTAGACTACCATGTTCTGTGGCACACTGATAAAGGGGTCAGGGTCAAGGGTTGAGCAGTGACAACATGTCAGAGCACAACTGAACCACAACCTGAGAGTAGCCCAGGTTTTGATGGGTGTTTACATTGGATACTATTCCGCTTTTCTACATGCAACAAGGTTTACCATGTTATCTGACCCCATTAAACTTGACTTGTGCAAAAACTTTAAATTATTCAAAACAAATCCTAAATGATGTCAACAATAATCAAACTACACTTGTTTTGTGATCATTACTGGCTATGCTGTGAAAATTTCACCTTTCTCTGTTGTGGCTTTGGACATGCGATATGCATCCAAGACACAATGTACAAAGATTCTGACACAAGAGACCTTTTGCTCTGTTTTCACACCAAAATGGTCACAGAAAAACACATCAGAAGAAACACACACCTTGGTGTAGAACAGCCTTCCCACAAATGACTTTCTCACCAAGATGCACTAAAACAAAACTTCACTTCTGCCACTGTGGGTGAAGTGAGAAGGACAAATGCATCAGCATCACAGCAGAAGTCCTGGAAGCAAAGTTCAAAACAGTTAAAAAATGAAGGTTAGGGAAAGCTAAACATGAATCTGCAATGAAAAAGAGTACATTTTCAAATTCTGATTAAACCATAATTAATTTATAATGTATTGGCTTCATTTTTGAAGAAAATCTAAAGAACATTAAACATCCATACATAATTTATAAACTCCAAACTTTATGGTAAATTGAAAAAGTGAAAGTCTAATAGAAAGCAAAGCTAGAGTGGAAAATGATATTATATTGTACCATAATATAGGATGCAGTGAGTCCTGAAACTTACTCTGTTGTGGGTTAAATTGTGGCACTGGGAAGAATACACAGGGATAACTGTTTTATTTAAGTGAAAAAGTATATTAAGTATTTTCATTTTTGTTGTAATGTGTATGCAGGGGTTATATTTTCTTATTTAATGCAACCAAATTGATCACACTATACCTTTAGGCTTAAAAGCAGAGCAATAATGTTTTTTCTATTTTTATTAAACATAAATACTAAGGGTCTTTATTCAAAGATGGTAAAGTTTTTTGCTTCTGCAATGGAAGAACAGCACAGGGTGTATATAGCCTGGCCCACTTTACAGATGGTATGTTGGCTCTTCTCAGCAACAGTCTCTGCATTAGGCAGCTAATGAGCCAGCTATCATATTTTGGCAGCATAAACAAAGTGATCTCTCAATAATTGTCTTCTATTTTATAACACAGATGCAAGTCCTTCAAAAATAACTTAAACTGCAATCATCTAAAATGTGTTATGAAACCACTGATGAAAAACAAGAATATATAGAGTTCATACCTGCAAGTAAACGTTGTTGTTTTCTCCTGGCAAAGACTGGAAGTCTGGTCGGTGAAAAGGGGACTTTCTAAAGCTTCACCCAAGGGACCTTTGACTGTACCCATACTGAGAGAGAACTGCAATACTTGAAGGCTGTAAACAATAAGCATTGTTTGCGCTTTCTTTCTGGTCACAGACACCTAACAACCAACAAGATCTTTCTTTGTAGGGGCATTACCAATAAGCAGTGAGAACATACAGAATATTAGACGTTTGTAACACTGCTATGAGCTTAACTTGTTGATTTTGGTGTAGCATAAAATTTTTGTTTATGTGGACAAGTTAAAAAACTGCATACAGGAATAAAATATCTTAGGTAATCTTCAAACTGTTACCAAATGGACAGTTTAAAAAAATTAAAACAACCATCTTCTTGGTAGGTCTAGATACTTGCTTTATCTATTTCAAAACTTATGATTGTGTTCAAAACTGATTTTGAATTAGAAGGTAAATATTAACCTTCTAGTGGCCTTTCTGAGCTGCACCTCATCTTTCAGTAAAACAATAGACTCCCAGGCAGTGACTGCAATATAACAACGCAATCAATCTTAAAATAATTTTAGGCTTTCTCTTAAGCAGGTAATAGATTTTCAATAAGGTTAGGTGACCACTTAACCCCAAATTCCCTACTCATCTGTGCATGAACGTGTTTGTGAGGTTGAATGTGGCTCTGGTGTAAAGTGCTGTGAGTGGAGTGAAATAGCTCTCCATAAATTTAGTCCATTTACCATTTAAGGCCAAAGCTTCCTTTATAAGTCATGGCAGAGAACATCATTAAGCTCAGTTAGGACAAAACTGACATTTTATTTCTTGGCAGAGACACATGAAACACATTTTATCCTCTGAAGAACATCGCCAAGGTATGACAGTGCAGTGCAGAGATGTAGCTGTTTTATAACTTGTTGGATAGATTATTATAATGCTTTAATCTCTGGTCTTCCTATAGCTGTTCTTAGTTATTCCTATTTGATTGACTGACTCTGCTTTTCTAGAATAAGTTCTTAGATCTGATTCGAAGGTTATCAATAAATATTTTGTTGGAAATATCCACATCTTAACACTGAACAGTTAGTTAAAGTGTGTATGTGTGAGAGGTACTGAGATGTATTAAGAGCCAGCACTGAAACATCCAAATTCAAGATGTGTTTACATGAGACAGCTGTCTGGAAACTGCCAGTATTTTTGGATGTTTACTGGGGAAATGCTCCAAGTTTAGACACCTTGAATCTGCTGTAGTTGTTATGCCAGGCCACTATATGGCACTGTGATTTTAGCATGTTGTCAAAACGCGTTCGCGTTACTGTTAGAAAACAGTAACTCATCTCCAATGAACCAAATGCTCATGTTGTATCACCTATGTATTCATTATAAGAAGTGATGTTAAACTGAACAGGTTACATAGCACAACACCGCAAGAAACAAATGTTGTTTTTGTTATCTATTGGCCATCTACTTGTAGAGCAAACCCTCCAGCCCCATGTTCTGAGCACTTGCGCTGTTACACCTGCAGAAGAGCGGCTCCATCATGCCAGATGCAGTTCAAAGTAGTTTAGAAGGGCGTAAGGAGCAAATAGTTATACTCTAAAAAATTGTCTTTCTTAGTTACATGATGCATTGCAACACACATGTACACAGAAACACATAGTGCCCATAGTGGCGCCATCCAGGGGTTTGGTGGAACAGGTAGCGTCGCCTAAAGGTTGTATGCTGAACCCTCTGGGGGCCAATAGTGGGATTTTCTCCCTTGGTCAGGAACCTACCCACAAAGAAAGGAAGTGGCTTTCTTCCACTAGATACAGCCTCTCTGCAAGGACCCAGGGGAGAAATCGTTCAGCACAACACCGGTGATGGATTAACTGCTATTCTCAAATTGTGTTTACCTAGGCACATACAAACCATAAGGAGGTGCATAAAATAGAAACAAAGTAGGATGTGGCAAAGGCTGTACAACAAACAACCCCCATACTTCAATAAAAAAAGTGTCAGAAAGTGTGAGGATGTGGAAGGCAGTGAGTCATTACTCACTGTTGACTGTTGTCAAATGAAATTAACCCTTTCATCTGTTCAAGCCAAGCAGCCACAGAACAGTTCTCACTCAAGTGACAGCCGGGCTCGTTACGCCTTTCTTCTCTCTCTTTTCTTTGATGCAGTTCCAGTTCAACGAACAAACTCTCTTCGTCCTTTCATCAGCCAGTAGCGCTCCATAAAAGATGACTGGTGTGGCCTGAACAACAGCCGGCTCAGGCACACTAAGTAGTACGGGTCAGAGTCTGACACAAGACCATACGCACCAAATATATTAAAAAACTGCTTTTTCTTCACTTTCTAGAGCTCCTACTCTGGGAAGTTATTGGAAAGCTAAGGATCAATGAGTTAATGAATCAATCGCTGTTACAGAACCATTTTATACACAAGGGACTTAAAGCAATTTTTAAGTGTAGGAAAAAGGTAAAGGAACAAAAGGCAAAGCGATGAAGTACACAGCCGTTTAAGATCATTTTTAATTGATTGACTGCTACTTTTAAACAGAAACTTAAAACAGGAACAAATAACAAAAAGCTGAATTTATTACAGATTGGCAGGTCAGAGCTTGTAACCTAAGAAAGGATCTACTTTGAGCTTTTCCAGGAGGTATTTAACATCTCACAGCAAATAAATCCAAAGCTTTTATAGCCTGTAGATGTGCCTGAGGAGATACGTAAGAACATTTGTCTGTGTAACTCAGCATGACCTGGCCTTATCACCTATATGTACTGACATCTACAATCATAAAGCTTTCTATCATCTTTTTGTTATTCTTTCTCACACATCTCTCTTTTATCGTGGATCATTTTTCAGTTTCTTTACTGTAGAATCTTGTACATTTTCTCACTGAGTGGTGGCGCACACCGACATAGCAGGGATCACAGACTGGCCTGACCTATTTACCAAGAGCTTTTACTCCTCCCTTCCTGCTCCTTCTCTCACTCCTCTGGTGTTGAGTTGCTGTGCATTTGATTGCGTCTCTATTACTCCATGTTGTGGTAACCATGGGTTGCTCTGACTTGTACACTCTCCTTTTTGTTGCCTCTGGAATGAGTGGAACTCCTTTACAGTTTGCATTCAATGGGGATTTCAAAGCAAATCTAAGTAGCAAATTTACCACACTCTGCAACTTGAGACAATGTGCAAAAATCGTGTGAAAAAAATTTGCCTGACCCTGCTGCCACAAAGCATCTTCAAATCTGGCCATGTCCAGGTCGATGCTTCACAGTTGCTATGTGATTGGTCTCCAGTATTTGTTTCATGCCATGTTTCCAAAATAATCCAGTGTTAGACTCAGTTGTTTAAAGAACATCCATCCATCCATTTTCTATACTCCCTTTTTCCCTTAGTGGGTTTGGGAGGTGCTAGTGCCTATACCCAGCTAACGTTCTGGGCGAGAGCCGGGGTCACCCTGAACAGGTTGCCAGTCTGTCGCAGAGAGCACAAAGACAACCAGGACAAACAACCAGGCACACACACACTCACACCTAGGGACAATTTGGAGAGGCCAATTAACCTGTCAGCCATGTTTTTGGACTGTGGGAGGAAGCCGGAGTACTCGGAGAGAACCCACACATGCACAGGAAGAACATGCAACCTCCATGCAGAAAGACCCTGGGCCAGGAATCGAACCCAGAACCTTCTTGCTGCAAGGCAACAGCTCTACCAACTGCACCACTGTGCAGCCCGTTTAAAGAACAGTAGTCTGGATATTGGAACACAATAGGAAAACTGAAGTTTTTGGGTCTTCTTTTAGCATCCTGCAGTCTGCCTTAATTGTTTTGAACCTTGTCCATTTGTAGATGGCAAATTTTTTGGACTATTGCAATTTATTCCTCACCAAATTGTTTACTATTCTGATTTTTTCGGTGCACAAATTTTTTCCACATGACTTTGTATGCACAAACTCGCATTTCCTCTTGGACACCCGAGTATTAAATGTGTGCAAATACTGAAGATAGAGGAGGCAGACAGGCTAAGTGAGCAGCCGAGATGAGTGAGGGTAATAACGTCAAAAACATTAGCAAAGACAGGTAGGATACATCAGGCTGTACATCAGTGTTTCACAGAGTGATTCATGCCCCTTTTTAAAGAAAATGTGCCTGAGCGGAAAGCAGACACACCTTAAGAGAAAGGGTTTACTGTGTGCAGAAAAAGGAAAAGTAAAGCGAAAAACCCAACTTAAAGGATGTGCATGTGATTGACGATCAACCAGAGGAGCTTTTGGTGGAGAAACGAGGCAGCAATCACTAAACTCAATTAGTCCAGCCGTGTGCGCCTGTGTGGGGCAGAGCCTCTAGCCAGTCGCTTAACAGCGCAAAGAGACTCATAAATCCTGATTATTTCAGCTAACAAGAACTTTCTCCCATCTCAGTAAATCATAGACAGGTAAGTGCACACGCAAGGATCGTCAAACAACAGGCGTATTTAAAATATTCAAAGTACACACTGCTTACGTTAAATGTGTGTGTTTGACAGCTGCGCTGTTTGCTTACCTAAAGGGTTTAATACTGCCCCACATCTGAGAAAACACAGTGGTGGAGCAGTCTAGACAGGACACACACATGCACCAAAACCCAATTAGTTGACCCTAAGCTTAACAAGGGCCGTCTTCTTGAATTTTGCTCACATATGGTTTTTCTGAGACTCGCATTAGAATACACTGACAGTGTTGGAACTTTTACTGCAGTCATTCACTCATCTTATGCTTGTCATCTTTCAACATGTTTTAAAAATACACTCTGTTCATTAATAACAGTCTCCAAGCACATAATATGTGCTATGATTTTGACAACATTACTAGAAGTGCAGTGATTTGTCCCTTACAGAGCCTCCTAGGGGAATTGGGGCATTTTTATTTCTTTTGTGTTACCTCGCAAAGATTTTGCATTCCCATGCATTATGTTTACGTTCTCTCAAAATAATATATTTACTAGTCAGTTCATGCAGCAATTTAAATACTGAAAGTCTTAATGCTACAATATAAGGTTTTTGTAAGGCATATGTTAATATATTGTTTGGAAGATATATCTGAAGTTTTAAATCTTTTTTCTTAGGATACAAACATATGTGCAAACTTATGTGCAAAATGCAAAAGCAAAGCAGGGTAAGCATGGGCTTTCCATCCCTTTTCAAAGACATAAACAGACAATTTCTGTAAGAAGGAATGAAAGAAAGATAAACTATTTGGACTATGTTTGAATTAGTATTTCAACATCCTTTCATAATGGCAGTTTTAGATAAGCTCTTCTCATCTGGGTCTTGCTGAACTCACATAGAAAGTTGACAGTTTTATTGTTAGTTTTAATCCCTGCTCAAGCTCCCACTGGTCAGTATTTAGACTTTCTTTAGGCAGCACCGGGCTACTTTCAGTCTTTTGAAAACCTCCTTATTTAACAAAATTGAATATCTTAAGAAAAAAATCTAACCGGGGGCCATAAGTTGTGGTTTTGGAAGTGAGGAAGTTCTACGGCTGATTCCAGGTTGTCTAACTCTAACCACAAGTTCTTCCGCCTTACCATCTTCTGGCTTCTTGGCATTGACCACAACATCCCTCTCCTGCTGTGTGAGTTGTCAGTCATCATTCCTCACATATTTTGTCCAAGCATCAGCCAAATCCACACATGGCTTTCTGTGTCTGCTCTTCAAGTTTAGATGCCAAACATCTGAGATGTGTTGGAAAGTCTTTTCATAAGATTTAAAGGCAGACTGGGACAAGTGGACATGGTTTCAACAATAATTTGAAGCTGTGCCCCTTAAATCCACCTCGTACTGCCCATTCTCTTGTTCTCACATGTATGCATTCACATTAAAAGTCTGGTAAAAACGCTAAAGTTTGAGAAGGCGTAAGACAGTGAAAGTTTAGGCAAGTTGAAGCAGGAGGAAATTGCAGCTCCATCTCACATAAGAGCTGTTAGTGTTAGAGGTTCGTCAGGGACTGGAGGGAAAGATGTTAGTAAGAGGTGACGGGACAAGAGGGGGAGGAATCAGTCTGCTTGCTCCAAGCCTTAACTGCCTTGATATCATGGCATAAAATTGGAAATGGATTGGATGTACATTCGGATGTAACAAGGCAAAATTGGGGAATACATTTACATAGACTTACATGGATTGCCTTAACTTTGGGTTTTTGGAAGTCTTAGTGTGTGACATGCATGTAAAGAAAAAAAAATCTTCATTTCACAAGCAGTGGACATGTTAATTTTAAAGACACTTGTAACACAATAAAATTTGGTGGTTGCAATAGTGGTTTCACTTAGGTGGGAGTGGGGCAATTTCTGGAAAAGCCATATGGCTGTGTCCAACTGAGGAAATGCAGGATGAAAAGTCTTTGCCCTTCAAATCTCATTTGAGATGTCTGCAGCATCAATTGAGGATCCTTTTATTCACCAGTAAGTTGCACCATACTCCCATACTGCCAGGACAAATACAACATCCATACACTGCAAATGTAATTTATCAAGCTGGTCTTGTTATTGCATTATTTCAGTCAATACGTTATGATGATATGGAGGATTCTAAAACAGAAAAACGGAGGCTGAGCAAGCTGAAGCACTTTTGAAAATGAGCTTTACAATGGATATCTTGTCAGCATTGTATTACGCCCCTAATGATGATGACACATGACTTGTGTAGTGGTGGGAAAAAGGCACTGGGGGTTTTTACATTTATATACATTTACAGTGTGCTGTGCCGCTGCAGCAATGTTGACAAAGTGGATAACTGATTAAATTAGATAGACTAGACTATTCAAGGACTGTGGAACTAGTATGCCATCTAGTGGCTTTAAAATGCAATGAGCACTTTCCATCTCTCCTTACTCTGGAACACTTTGGCATAATGAGCACATTTGTGGCATGTCGGTAAGCTAGAATACCATCAGCAGGTTAATTTATTTCCACAATATAGCTCAAAAACTGACAGTGATCTACAAAAAAGATTCATTTCACACCCTGGTTTATATTCCAAGAATTTCTGTTAATTTTTCTGATCATTATGTGGGTTACAGCTAATGAAAATTTAAAATTCTTCTCAGAAAACTGTAATTTTAACATAAGATCGATAGAAACTTATTTTATTTACCCTAAAATGTTGAACATACTACACAGTGCCACCATGTACTGTACAATCAATACATTTTGTAGATCTTGTCTAAATTCTTGAATGGGTTTTGCTCAGCAACTGTTAAAATGAAACTGAATTGAAATTGTCCATTTTCACTCATAGTCCCATAAAACACAGCATACTAAAATAACATTAATACAATACATAAATCGATTGTCTCTGTTGCTTGCACACATTTCACATTACTTTTTCCTTCCACTCAATTTTATATTACATTAGGTAGGAAACAGCACTATAGGAACAGATTCTTTAGAAATGATCTCTGGTGGCTTAGCTTGTCAGACTGCCAAGCATGTCAGCAGTCCCACCGGTTGTGCAAGTCAAAACACATTTCTGTTTTTAGAAAGCTTTTTCTTGTGTGGTATTATAATTCCCTCATAAACTGAGTGTTCAATAGTTCAGAATCACCAAATTGAACAGAAATGCAATACTTATTGTACTTTATTGTCCCTTTACAAAAAGAATGTTTTCAGGTCAAGTTGAAAATGTGGGTTGCAAGTTGCAACTATAGAAAAACTTGTCCAATCCTTTCAGCCAATCCCAAATGGACTTAGGTAGAGGCAGTGTGATGCTGTGGTGCAGCCTCCTCCTAAAACCAGATTTAAGATATAATGAAATGGGATCAGTGACTAGAAACACTCCTACAGTACATACTGATCAATATTATAAGACTAGTTGAAAAATGGAAAGAATTTGTTTCAATCTCAAGAAGATTCAAAGTAGAGCTTCAAAATGTAAAAGGAAGTTATGGAAGAGAGAGAAAAAAAGAAAAGTGAAACAGGACGTTCATCAGCTGATCAAAAGTTTAAGGACACAGCATTTAAAAGCCCAAAAAATTTCAAAAATGTGGATTCAATCTCATTTTCCTTTAGGTATCCACACGGTCATGGTCTTCTGGTGGTAAAAGGCACAAAAGCTTTTTGAACACCCCAGCTGTTGTAGTTAGATGGAGTAAATAGCCATGTTAAACAAGAAGAAAACTTGCTCTAAAAACCTAATTAGAAACAAGACTGCACAGAAATGCAACATTAATTTTAATGTGTGCAAATGTCAAAATACAAAATACACCACTGTTAGATTCACAAACAACGAAAGTTTCAATAATTTGGAATTTCATTAAATGATTGAAAAAAAAAACACTGCAAAATGTACTGCAGTCATTGTTTAGAACAAAAACAAGATGTTCAGTTAACATCAATGTGTTAACTGAACACATTGATGTTCAGTTAAAACCAGAAATAAAAAAACAAACCTACCATGTGCATAAGTGACAGAAACAAAAAGTGACTCCAGCTTTAGCCTTACTTAGATTAATATTCTTTAAAAAGATTAGTCTTACAAAATTTTCCCAAGTAATTATTATTCCAGCCCAGTATGTGTATTTTCAACATTCCCTTCTCGTTAGCCTTTATTTGTCCATGAAAATGTACAAAACCCTTTAGTTACAGAATAAAGTGTCGATCAGTTGTATTTGAGGTATTTATCTTTTAGAGAAGGTCTCGGTAAACAAAAACGACACAAGAGCTGGTTCAGCAAAGGTTATAAGATGTATCTCTTCTCAAAAATATCTCAAGTAAATGATTGTGCATTTTTGTCTCTTGTGGGTGGGAATGTTGGGAATGTGAAGGACCATATCCTGAAACATGCCAGATATGATGAGTGGCATGAAAGAGCACCTTCCCTTAAACTTAAGAATCTGGGGAATCAGAGCCACCTGACAGCTGGGCGTCCTTACCCTGCGACCTCGCTCTCACTCTGTCACCCTGAGAGCTTGTAGCACGCCTCCTGGTAGGAAGTAGCATTGACAATACTGAATATATTCTTCCTGACAAAGGTTAGGAAGTTTTCTAGAGGGCAGAGTGGCTGGTTGATGTGGCGGTCGCTGGGATGACAGAAAGCAGTATGAAATGTCACATCCTCACCATTGTACAGCACTCTGATGAACACTTCCCCGTCTTTCCGATTTGACCTCTCGCTTTTTCCTGCTCTGTTTTTTGCCGGGCCTTGTGATGTAGGCGGGCTTTTCCACATTTCAAAGACTATTCTTGCTGCAAAGCGAGGAAATTTGGCCTCCTCTAGTCCCAGGGCGCTAAGCAATGGGGCAATGGTGACATCATGACCTGAGGAGAGGGTAAAGACCTCCTCCCCACCCAGACGTGGCTGCCGGCCTTCCTCGTTGGCCCTAGCGACCCGCTCCATCTTGTTAGCAGTTCTGTTGAGGTACGGGTACATGGCCAGTATGGCGTATTTACGATAGGCCCCAAATCTTCTCCGATCTACCTCATCGTCCAGCTGCTGTTGCCGAATGACCGCAAACTGTGCCATAGTCAGGCATCCGCCACCATCTCCACCGGAAACACATGGGAAAGGAAGGCCGTGACACAGGTGGCAAAGCAGCGAGTCTATAGGGTTTGCTGCTCGGAGCTGGCGAGTGAGAATACCTAAAGTGCGTGCCATGTCAATGTAAGTCCTCTCCAGTTTGGAATCGGCCACTCTGAGGCGATACTGCCTCCTCTGCTCTTCCTCCAAGTATTTGCTCCTGGCGGGGCACTCGCATGCCGAGCCACAGAACAACGTGCTCCACTGATGACGCACGGTCACCTTAGTCCAGTCGAAGTCTGGGAGGAAGCCGTAGAGAAAGGCCATTCCGCTTTGGAGGGTTCGGCTTTTCCCTGTAGTCTCCAGCCAAACCTGGCGAGGCGACCAATCAGAGGGGAGCAGACTGTGGTGCTTGTAGGCATGTTGGAGGAGCTGCCCATTACGAAGGTGCTGAATGACCCCTGTTGAGAATGACAAAGATTTGGATTTTAAGGTGAAAAGATTCCCATGGTATAACCAAAGACATTTATCCAATTATTAGGGTTGTCAACCTTAATGCGTTAACACGTGATTAATTTAAAAAGTTAATGAATTAATATTACACAATGCAGATGAATCGTATTACCTATTTTGAGTTAAAAGCATCTCTTCCAGAGAGCCCTATCTAGTGCACAGCAGCGTGTTACATGGTCTTATGCTGCGGTCAACCGTGGAGAGTTGCAGACGTGACTAGATGCCAAACTGTTGTTCTCACTTTAAAAAACACCATGAGACAGATGCTACATACATATTGGAGCTGTGAATTATCCTCCCACTGAAGCTCAAGTAGCTTATAGCTAAATTTTCTTTCTTAATATTTGAAACAAATTTACTATTAACCCTTCATGATTATGACAAGCTGAAAAACTGAGAACACTCTAATTCTTTAACATTTTTCAAGCTTACAAAGTCAAACATAGTGATTAATCATAGTGCTAGCGTGTGATTAATCTGATTAAATTTTTTAATTGATTGACACAGCTACTAATTATGAACAGCAGCACAGAGGAAGCCAACACATTTGAACACCTGTCTGCGTGAGTTCTCCCATCTCACAGACACTGTGGTTGGGGAGACGTGAAATGGAGCCCAGCTGTGCCTCCCAGTGGCCTCTGGTCCCCTGGCCCATGTGATTAATGAAGGAGTTTAGCAGAGGGTGGGAAGGCTGCCTGGAAAGACAAAGACAAAAATGGCATCAACCATGATTACTGACTGTCAGTCACATGTATGGTGAGTTTTATTTCACATATAGGAATTGTGCTGCGTGTTTTACTGCAGCATTTACTGCACTATGTGTATGTAAGCCATACACATAGTGACACTGAGCCATTACTCTCCTTTGCTCTTTACATTGTGGTTGTCAAATCATATGATTAGGTTGAAAGACGCTTTTTCCAGTAAATAACTAAATCTGAATTAGCGTATTAATAAGAATTATTGGCAATTTTAGATAATCAGTAGACCAGGATTTACAGTTGAATGATGATTTCAAAACAACCTGGCTCTGTGTGAAAGTAAAATTTGCCTTCATGATTTAATAACTTATATTAACCACATTGTTTGGAGGACCAAAATTCATTTACAGCGATGTAAAAGACTGCCAGTGTTCAAAAATATTAGTTGTTGCTCTTAACGGTAACGCAAATGTTTATTTACTTTAAGAGTCTATTCCATTTCCCAAAGGACTAGTTGGTTTGGATACCTCTTTTTCCTTGAATAAATGTTGTATGGTGTAGTATTTTACTCAAGTTATCTTTTACATTAAGACCTAATTATCTATATTACCTTTTTCTCATTCAGACTCACAAATTAAAAGTGTATTATCTGTCTTGGTTAGACTTCGGATTGCTGTCTTGGTGTTAAAAGTAAGCAAACTAATAAAACTAAAATAGCAAATATTATTCTAATAATTACTTGCAATAATAAATGCGTTAAAAAAAGTATGTTAAGACCATTAAAATATTTAGTAGGTGGGAGAATGTGACCAGTTCCTATACCTACCAGCAGGTGTCTCTTTAACACAAGGATGTGAACTTTGACAGGACAGCACAATGTGTGGGAGAAAAAAACTAAACAAGTAGATATAAAAAACGATGAATGAATTTGTTGTCTCCGGGTACATGACAATAAACACACACAAATCCTAGGAAACACACATCATCATCCAGAAATGAGGAAAGCAAGAAGAGCAGTCGATGATCCAGAAGATTAAAGAGAATTGAAGATTATAGATTAATATGAAAGAATCTGTGGGAGCTGCAGCTCAACTCAACCAGATTAAGGGTGGGTGCACGCGCACGCACAGTTTCCATAGTGATCACAGAGAGATTCAGGAACAAGCCATGAAAATAGATCAAATAAAACCTGCCATCATGTCTGACCTTACACAGTAAAGCCCAATCTGTCATTTACAGCCACCTGCTACATCAAAAAAGGACAATGAAAGCCTTTTTCTGCTGCCAGGTCATGTCAGTCATCATGTCACCACTCTGCACTGTTTGCATCATCATACTGTTATTCATTAGCATGATAATAAACAACTGTCTGCTGAGTGCAGATATGCTGAGAAGAGCGACTTTCTGCCATGTCAGCAGCAGATCCGACTGGTTTGAGGAGAACCGAACAATTAAGATTTAATTGGCTGCACCAGGAGACTGGATGTCTGAGGACGGAGACGCCACAGTGGACAAAAAGCCTCTATTAGGTTCATTGTTGCCAGCTGAAGATTAGAGAGCCCAATTACATTAAGCAGGGATTATTATCACTGGATAGGATGTGAATAGATTAGTGAAGAGAAAGGAAAGGATGGGTGGAGAGATAAAAAAACAAAAAATAATAATGTGAATGGTGGGATTAACAGAGAGAGGTTGTGTTGGAAATGCAGAAGAATGAAATAGAATGAACATATGTAGTGAATTTATAAAAAGACAAAAATATTGAGAAATTGATGTGAAAGAAGATAAGGAAAGAGAGAGGAGATGCTCCCTGTAGATGGAAAGAGCTCAGTTAACCGCAGATGGAGACAGTGGGTCGGCAGGCTGGTGCCAGAGCATTCAAACACACAAAATGTACAGCAACACACACACACACACACACGCACACGTCTCCTGCTCCCTGTGATGATCTCTCTGAGAGCATATGCCAGCTTGTGTGCTTGTAATCACAGTTTGGTCAAACTGGGAAGGAACTACCTACAACATCAGTTCTAGTCATACAATCATATGCATACACACACTACTCTTTGCATTGGAATTAGTTGGCTTCATTGTGATGAAGCAGAAATTTCACCCTTTCACCACAAACAGATGGGTGAAGTAATCCCTCACAGCCTTATAGCTGTGAGGGATTTGGAGAATGTTTGGAAGGGGGAAGACCTCCACCCTCTCAAGACTTCAGTCTTCTGATTAATTTAAGTGCAACCCATAGAAACAACACATCCTAAGTTCCAGAGTTATTCGCAAAGGGGAAATACACAACTAGAAAGCCTAAAAATACCAAAAGTGTGTACGGTAACATATGGCAAATGTGACCATTTCACTGTTTTTCCGAAGCAGAAAAATGCAGAAACAGTTAATGAGATCCAACGACATGAGTCCTTCTAACCCACTAAAAACAGTATGACTAGTAGAAACACTTTTTGTCAAGTGATTCTGAAAAAAATTGAAACATGGCTTTAAGAAAAGCCACAACTTAAAGCTGAGAGATTGTAATGCAACACAGGTTACTCCTCAGCTACAGCAGATATCTCCAGCAAAGTCTGGAGCCAGGACCGTGACTAGATCAGAAACAATGTTTGTGAGCATAAAGTTTTTCAGATAAGAAAACCCAGTGTCTTACCATAGTTTTTGAAATTTATATCTCCTTTGTCTGAAAACAACCTCTGTTGAAATCCACAGATTGTTTGGTATAGACCTATAGATGTTCTTATCATTAGTTTCAGTTGTGACTCAGCTTTCTCAGTGTATGAGCCAAAGGCATGGTAACTCATATTTGACTGAGTTGAGTGACATATGCTGTACTCAGAATAGCACTTTGTCTTTCTGAGGACATCATATGTCATTAATTTATAACCTTCACAAGTATGAAACTGATGATATATGTGTAGAAAAATGAGACTTTCAGCTTCTTCCATACATTGGGCCTGTTTTATGCAACAACTCCATAACTCACAAACAAAGTCTTCTGACAGAGGTGTCAATAAAAATGTTGAGTGTTTATGGAAGTGTTCACCATAGCAACAATGCTGGTCAGAACTGGAGCAGAATTTACATTTAATCTAATTTTGCCAAAATTTTTGATACTTTCACATCAGGAAAATCCAAATTTTTCATCTTTAATTGGGGAAATAGTGACTATCACAGTATAACATATAGCATTAGCTCTCAACGTTTTAGCTTGTCACACACTTGAGAAAACAGCCTAACCTCTACTCTTAGAGCTTTGTGCTAAGGATGCCTTTTGATGGGATTTTAAGAGCTAGTGTGGTATTTTAGATTCCAGGATGCATTTCTTGCAGAACTCTGATGTGACCTCACAGTGCTCCCTCTTGCTTTTGATTTTCTCTGGCTGGAACTGGTTCTGTCAGACATACGGTCTCCTGCGCTATTAAACAGCAGATAAAAAGAGTTCCCTCCCTGTCCGATTGCAACAATGCTCTCAGCTGCAGAGACGTGAAGCCAAATCAACTGACTGACATACAAAACACGGCTTTTTATTTCTTTTACGACCCTCTCCATGTCAAGACGGAACAGTAGAAAGTTAGATCGAGTGAATGCAGGTTGTAGCGTTCTAGCCTGTGGTTCTATAGATTAATGTGTCCTTGTGATTTGTCCAGATGTGCTGCTTTGTGCAAAATTAAGTCGCTAGCTAAATCTGAGCTCAGGTACTCGGCGTGAAAAGAGGATTTGTCTCAGACAATCTGGTGACCATATGGTAGGATTTTCTGGATTTAGTTTCCCTTGCTTATTTATTTATTTTTAAATTATAATGTGCCTACTCTCATGCAGAGTTTGCTTTATTTGAAGGAAATTAATTCAGAAAAACTAGCTGATTTCAAATATCCTGAGCTCAAATAGAAAGCAGAGCTGGCTTTTAATAACTGCTCATCATGAAATCTTATCTGACTCTCTTGAACAAGCGGAGTGAGTGTGAGCAGACACAAAGCACTGCAGATAAAAAATGAGAGTAGAGTTCAGTGAGTGGAAGAAGATAAGGGATTTTTTTTTTTAGCACTTTTGCTCCACTCTAGCAGCCAGAAAGCATGCATCCATGGCTACACAATGATGCATGACGTGTTTGTTAGCATTTGTTTGTGTTTTTCCAGCTGTAGAAAGGAACAGATGTGTCAAACCAAACCGTACCCACCCGTTGCTGATGACACATGCATTACGGCTGAGAAGCCAAGCAACTGTTAACAGTGTTGTGAGCAGAAATCCACTTAATGCACCTCATTCAGGTTATGATTTTAACTAAATTCAGCTGGAGCTTTTCAAGGCAAAACGTTCTTATCACTCCTTGACAGGAGTTTTTATGCGAGAATATTAAAAGCTCTGACATATATTTGTGTCTCAACCTCTGCTGCTTTCACATAAAAAATAAAATTAGAAAGGAAAACTGTGCCTGAAAGTTAATTTTACTCACCTGAAGTTAAAAAAAAGCATTTGTTTGGGTCCAACTTGGCTTCACTCTCTGTGACAGTCATGTCTACCAATAAGGGTCTTTTTGTGCATTACTGGCATAACAAAGACATTCTATGACTGATAAAATTAATTTATACTTGCTCTGGTAAGAGGTATGCAAACTACTTAGGAAGTGACAAGTCATAAAATTTTCCATCCGAACTGGACGTAGCTTGAGCTACTTTGCTAAGAAGTAGCTTCAATATCTAGATGTGCAAAACGGGTGGAGGCGTTGTCGATCTCATGAACGTGGATCAAATACATGATTGTAATGTCACAATATGTGAAATATTTAAAGGGATGCGAACACTCATGCACTATGTTGTATGAGACATCATATATATATTGTGATTGTAGTCACTATTATTGTGTACCTGCTGGCAGACAGGGTGCAGTCGATGCGGGGGCGTCTGGTCTTTGGGATGGAGTAGAGAGGGTAGCGGTCTCCATGGCGAATCATCACATGAACCGATAGCAGCTTGTAGTCCGCGGGGCTGTGACCTGTCAGGGCACAGCACAAATAGGCTTTTTTTCTGTTGCCATTCATTTTCCAACACATGTTTTATTGCTGTCTAAAAGAAATTAAAAAAAGAATAGTGCTCATAATCTGCTGATCCGTTTATTCTCAGTGAGTTACAGGCAAACTCTGTAATTTTCCTAATCTTTAATCTCTAGAGAAATTTTATTTTATTTTAATTTTTATTTTGCTGTTAGGACCAAAAGACTGAATACGTGAAAAAAAGAATGCCAAAGAAGACACAGAAGGCCAAGATATCAGCTGAAATGTGTCAGTATTTGGAAAGCTTTCCTGCTGCTATGTGGAAATCAGCATCAGCTGATTTGATATTAACTGGTGGCCTATAAAAATATTTATCATAAGTATTGAAGACAGTGGTATGATTGTTTTTACTCAAACAAGGCCTACTTTGTTAACAGAAAGATGGATGAATGGAGGAATATACCGGGAATCTGAAGATATGACAAATGGAAATTTCTAAGCAAGACAATAGAAACTAAGAACATGGTGAAGGAAACTCTAAATTCAGAGTAAGAAGGTTAAAATTGCTAAAATGACCAAGTCAATCATGTGATTCTTATCCAATTGAAAATCTATGGAAAGAACTTATGAATGATTATGTGGAAGAAAAGTATGTAATTAATCTCTTTGAGTGTGTTCAATAATTATTCCCTGTTTCATTTCATTATTTCCCCTTCAACGACATGTGAAGTGATATTTGATTTCATCGAATTTGTGAATTACTCGGGTTGCTGCCCACATCTGGTATGAATTTTACAACAATGGCCTCATTAAAAATATCTTGTACACATAATGATGGATCTGATGAATACTGAAGCAGCATCCTGACATACATTCACTGAGTTGTTCCTCTGTGTGTGTGTCTGAGTTTACAAGAGTTAGAGTAGATATATGAAAAAAAAGAAGTTAAAAAGAAGATTGTCTGAATAAAAGCAACATGTAGTGGAAAACAATGTGAAGAGTTATTTACAGTGCTTATGCGACTCGTCTCCAGCACTGCGGGAATCTCTTACCCTGACCCTAACCTAGATAAAAACGGCTCCGCAATGTAAAAATACAGATGATGTAATTACAAGGAATTGACTTCACTAAATTTAACACATCCCTGGAGTTATGACACACTAAAAATGTACCGTGGCTGAATTATATAAAGTTTACATATGATCTAGTTCTAGTTCTGGCTTTAAAAGCTAACTGGTCTCAAGACTGCACATAAAAAGGAGTTTGCATTTCCTGGCATTCGGTGGTCTTTCCTAAATCCTATAGTTACTTTTTATTTATGCATTTACCTTCCCAGGCTTGTTCGGTGCGGTTTGGAGTGTTGCAGTAGCTGTAGGCCTCAAAAACAGGATCAGGCTCTTGGGTGTGATGCACAGGAAAGACTCGCTTTCTGCTTTTCGCCTGAAGACCTTTGAAACCTCCATCTGCACCCTGGACCACTTGCTCATCCAGCAGGGGAGAGGTGGGAATCAGGTTCACTGCGATGAAGAGGAAATAAGAAGAAGTAACAATGTTAGAGAGGATGGAAAAAAGCACCAATCTGTGGTAAAAAAAAAAGGCTGAGGCTAAACTTGGTGGTCAGTACAGATTTTCACGTAATGGGACAAAGAAAAAGAGGAGAAAATAGCAGAGTAGCAAGAATTAAAGAAATTGATAGAGTGTAGCAGACAAACACGACTTTGTCCCACCACATTTCACGTCCATGACAACAGTTGTATCCATCTTAAGACCTCACTGTTACCATGGTGCAACAAAGACAGAGCTGCTGTGGGAACTTAAACCAGCTTTTGCAAAGATCCAAGAAAAAGAAGCACAGCCCCAATGTCCCCTTTAGGAAAGCCGGAGGTCTAAATCCTACTTACATCACACACACTTACACACACTTTAGACATTCAAGTTTAAAAGTAAATTATATGAAGCTTGAATGTCTAAGGTTCATTCAGTGTGCTTCCGGCTACAAAAAGAACAGACACATTCCTGCTTTGATGGCGACCTAAACAGATTATGTAGTTGTGATTATCGCAACATTCAGGCACAAATCAGACTCAAAAAGAATAAGAACACTGTGAATGCTGTCAGAACATTCCTGTGTCTTCTCACAAGCTTATAAATTTCAGGGATTTTGTGCCAACATTAATTTCTCTCTTGCCCTCATTTCTAACCAGGTGTGGTCAGTGATGTGGCTAACCACAAAAGAGTGGTGGGTCTCCCTTTTGGCCCACCACTGTGCCAGAAGGGAAGGAAAATATACATAATATGCTGTCAATAGAATATCCATAATATTTGTTATCAACCATAACAGCAATCAATATTGGACATTGATATAGAACCGAAGTTTCATAATGGTGAATCTCCATTTAGCACATAAGGGTAGGAATTTAATGAGTCTCAAAGTCAGTCACTGCTGGTACTTTTAACAGTAGTAAGATATTTTCTCTTTTGAGGTGTATGAAGTCTTTGTAAACAAAATTGTCTTTCAAAAAAGGGATAGTTGAGACCAAAGCACCAGACTGAAGACCAGTCTTGGTAGAGAGATAAATCTAGAAAATGAAAATGATGGAGTTCCTTGCAATCTATTTTGCAATTAATTGATTTATTGTTTACTGTGACATGCATAGTTAACAAACTGCAGTAATTGATAAGCATTTATGTCTGAGTTCTGGATGTAAAGCGTGTCCTTCTCCTTTCTAAAGGAAGGTCTGATTGGTGCATCTATGTTACAGAGTGACTGCTGATCTAAAATTTGTTCTCTCCCTATTTTGTGTATCCAAATTGAAATTTGAAAATGTGCTTACAGCAATATATTTAATAGCAGCAGTTGTAAAGAATAAACCACATAATGCTTTATTTTTGTCAAACAAAAGAAAAATAGTGATTCTGTTGGGTTTTTTTTAGCTGGAGATAAACACATACAGTTTCATGCTGCTATCTTTAGCAAGTTTTAAAATAAAAAAAATAATACCAGCTGACAAAGCCTACAGTATAAAGTAAGACGACGTTAACACTTCAATCTTAAAAGTAGCTGATACACTGATACGTACTTGTATGAGAATCAGTTCCTCACTAGCTACCTAAATCAAGTTATTGTGGCATACCAGAGCGAATAAATTACACCCGACAGAAAATGGTCATCTAGTCACAGAAGTTTACCAAAACCCTCTCTCTGGAGCTAAGCCTTAAGAATTGCAACCATATAGCTGTAAAAGTCAGCGAACAAAAAAAACCGTTTGTATAAACTCACCAGAAATTATGAAAAAGAAGAAAAGAAAGTGCCCGGTAACACTGGAGACCATACTGATGACTGCTGCAGACACGCGCACACTGGCACACTGGAGCTCATTCACTACCATAACCTGTTCCCCAAACGCAGCCACCTCCCAAGCCACCGTCCAAATACAGGCCTCCGCAGACTGACCAAACTTCTCCAGACCAGCTCTGTCACAGTCCCACATACAATGGGGCTTTTGTGATCTCATCCTCAGTTCGAATGGGAGCACAGGAAAGCTGCACAGGGCTAGCTGGAATACACACACATTCATAGGTCTACACAAAGTTTGGCTGCACTATTTAGAACGTCTCCTTCCTTCACATTAGAAATAAAAAAAGGGCTTAATTAGAAGATTTTATCCAAAGGAAAAACTGAGTTTGAGTGACGAGGGAGGGCTGATCATTAACATGTGAATACTTCAACATAAACATGTTGAAAAGCTTAGATCAGGGTGCTCAAATCCAGTTCTCGAGAGCCACCATCCTGCAACTTTTAGAAGTATCCTTACTCCAACAGACCGGGATCAGCTCTAAACAGGCCTGGTAACGAGCCATTCGTTTGATTCGGGTGTGTTGGAACAGGGTTGCATCTGTGGCTCTCGAGGACTGGACTTCAGCATCCCAGGCTTAGATCCCACTTTTAAATAGGAACGGGCATGAAAACTACTTGCTTTCTAACTACACCACAGCTGCAATTAGAGGGTAGGAAAGCACTTTGAAAAATGATCCAAGTGCACACCCAAAAGATGAAACACTAAAACAAAAAGAATTGCAGGTGAAAATAAAGATGACTGTTTCTTAAATAAGCATTGCGTGAGGTTAGTAAGCAGCTCTAACTAACCTCACGTTCTTATGAGTAATCATGATTCAGGGTAGCTTTTAGTTTCATTTCGGCAACTAAATAAGGATTTGGTATAAAACCTACAGCAGTATTCTAGCACATTCTGGAAAACGATGGACTTTAAAGATGTTCCAGGTCTGGATATGTGTTTTCGGACTGTTCCCTGTCACATTGTCCAACTGAGATTCTATCAGTAGGTCTTTCCATCAATCCCAACCATCCAGATTCTGGCATGTGCTGGATGGCCCTGAACCTCCCTGAAGCTAATGTTGATTCAACAAAAGACATCTACATCAGTGACTGTAAAGCCACTTGACATAAAAGGCTGAGAAAAGCTTGTGTTTCCTAAGAGGTAACCATGGCGAAAGGAGGATGGACCCAACCCTTAATGAAGAAATACATTTGTGCTTGATCTGATCCTCTTGCTTATCTTTTATTCCTACCCATCAAGTTACCAATCCTCCTGCAGAACATGGCTCTGATTCCCTTCTTTTACAGATTCACTTCTTTGTGTTTCTCATGTTCTGTGTTAGACACTTTAACCACCACGTGCTGCACCACTCCTCTCCGAGATGTCCCTGTCTTTACATCAACCTGTCCCCTGGAGGCCTAGCAGATGGACAATCTTCTGATAGTAAAGATCATCAATAAGCAATAAACAGGTGATCAGACTTTTCCATTAAATGCAACGAGCCAAAGAGGAAAGAGCAGTGAAGAATGAGACAGACTGACGACACGACAGAGTCATTTATTAAACATGAAGAGAAAATCCCCTGTTTCTCTCCTGGGCTATTCCTGGATAATGGTTCAATTCCTCCTCAAGTATAAATAAATTATGGCAACTATTTTCTCCCATACAAAGCTACTGAAATGAAATACGTAACAGGCATGATTAGCATAAATCCAATGCTTTATACTCCTGCAGAAAGCTGCAGTAAACAGTTAAATGTATTAATGGGACGGTTTTATAGGCACTATGATATATTTTTATGATATATATCAGAAGTTATAAATGTTGGCAAGCATCTGTCAAGAATACCAACTTTTCCAAAACAGCATTTATAAATTACACTTATTCTATGTTAAAGAGTCTATTTTGAGGGATAATGTGACAAACATCAGCTTCATTTGTGTGGTTAAAGTGTCATACTGCACTATGCACCTTCATAAAAATGCAATGGAGTGGTACAGACATTTCATATTTTCAGTTGCATAATGATTTGAATCATGATTTGCGTCCTGCTCCCCACTTTGACTTTGTTTCTTTTGTAATGGCGCTGGATCTGATTTGGTGGAACAAAATCCTTCTACTGTTGAATATTTTGAAAAGTATAAGGTTAACTTGCACAGCATAGCAAAAGATGATGAAAAACAAAATAATTCAATAAGAAGTTTTTCATTAAAATGCTCATGGTTTTTCAATGTGTATAGCACATTTCAGCGACAAGCTCATTCAAAGTACTTTACATCACAAAACACAAAAATACAAAGTCATAAAAGACATCACACAGTCAATAATAGAGAAAAGCATTAAACATTTTACGTGTTATCACGTGTCATTTTTACCCATCAATTATGTTGGTCAATATTTCATTCATTATGGTTCAAAGGCAACTCTAAAAAGCTAGGTTCTACTTCAGATTTAAAGATATTCAGTGTTTCAGCTGTTTTGCAAAACAGCAGAAAAAAACTAAAGTTACAACAGCTGAAGAACTCAAACTCAGATTCTGAAGTCTAAAAAAAGCAACTCCGAGTCACTATATTCCATTTCAGTACTTCAAATAAACATAAGTAGCGTGTGCATAGTAGCACGTCTGCTCTGGGAGAACTGCACCTTTACTTTAAAACTTTGCTGAACTCTGAATTTTACAGGAAGGACAAAAGAGGTGAATTTCAACACATAATGAATCCAAGTAACAATCATGATCTCTAAACTTTCTCTGCATCAACAACCACTTTTGTTAGACTTGCACAGCAGTTCATCTACTTTTCCTTAGTGTTGGAGGTTTCCCAGCATTCAGTCAGCTCTGCATTCATGCACCTTCTGTACAAAAAGACACCATTCTGTGCACCTCAATGTGCAAATAACGGAGATGGTGGGAGGGGAACAAACAAAGCATCCAGAAAGGCCCACCGCTGGTGCTGGGTATTTAAAGGAATTCTACAGGGAATTCTGCTTTGTTTTTGCATGAATGGAATGTCTAAAATAAAACAGCAATGAGAGGATATACTTGAATGGCTATTCCAAACCGCAAAAAAAAACAAAAAACGGGTATCTGACCACGGCTCCTGAATAACAGAAAATGTATATTTATATAAATGCACACGGGTGAACTTACAGAACTGGAGACTGAAACTGAGGACGGCCAGCACTGCCCCGCCCACCACCACCAGGAAGAGGAAGCGATTACGAGCCAGCATCTTGGAACCGGTCGGCATTTCTGTCCATCAGCCATCCAGACTACAGTTCATCCTTATAAACACACAAACATAAAAAAAAGAGATGAAACTACATTTGATTTTCAGCAGCTGTTGTTTTGTTGCACATATGGTAGATATGTGCAATGGAATCTATGAGTAAACCCTGATTCTTGTAGTTAGCTTTCACTTCACAATCCTTACAGACTCTCTTAACACTGAAACCAGCGATCTTGTTAATACTCACACTCAAAATTACAGTACTAAAACAGGAACACATGCTCTCTGAACACTGAGTTTTAAAAGAATTAAAAATGTCTTCATAAAGTGGGAAACTATTACTCATGCTAAATATCAACCACTTACATAAACAATCCAGATAATTGTTCAACACTGTGTATCAGATTTATTCCAACCAACTCAAATGTGTTGCACAATCTATTCAATAGGTTGCATTTCCAAACTACTAAAATTAAGGCTACATAAAATAAATATAAAGATAAATGTGCTATTTTATTAGGGTAATTATATATAAGTATATATATATAATTAGAATTATTATATGGTTTAAGTCACATTAATTAGGATCGGTATATATATATATATTTTTTTATAATATATAATTATATAT
Source organism: Phalloptychus januarius (assembly GCA_902982915.1). Lineage (NCBI taxonomy): Eukaryota > Metazoa > Chordata > Actinopteri > Cyprinodontiformes > Poeciliidae > Phalloptychus > Phalloptychus januarius. The sequence continues at coordinate 36,602,044 of CADWAE010000133.1, forward strand.
GACTAGAAACCTCTGTAAAAAAAGGCCAAAATTAGAAGCCAGTATGTATTGAACTAACAAAACGAAAAAGCCAATGAGAGGCCTAGACCTTAAAGCCTACTATTAGGTGGTGTGGAAATGTGCCCAGCCCTCAGTAGAGAAGCTGCACCAGCACCGAAAACCATAAATATGACCTTCCTGATCGGTTCCCTGAACACACTCGTCCACAGCTTCGGCATATCAATGATGAAGAGCAAAAATCTAAGTTAATTTGTTTTAACTTTCTTCTGTATGACTTAATAAACTCGTTAATTAACAAAAGACTTAACTGTTAAATTACCTTTATGAATCATGCACGATAACAGTCACCACAGCACAGTTAAATGATTATTACGAATTTATAATGAAACGTAATGAACGGTCTGCGCATGAGCAGGAGAAAAAAAACCTGCCATCTTTTGAAAGGAAAAAGTCAGGGAATTATTTTATATAGACACTGGAAAATACATCAGTGGCTTTCACACAGAAAGCGCTGGATTTTATGCGGATATGTAGGAATGTTCTCCCTCTAGGGAACTCAAACAGTCCTTCAGATTGCGTGGAGTAATTCCTGAAACTCGATACGTTTAACTGAGTCGATAAGCTCCCCTGAGAACAGTCAGCTGGTTAACTAGTTAGCTAGCAGTTAGCTAGCTGGAGGTCACTATACTTTGCTACATTAAGCGTAATGAACGTCACCCTCCGCTAAGGACATTATAATACTGAGCCGCAACAACAGAAATCAAAGATTTCATGGTGATTCTACATTGAAGGAACGAACTCAAATTCCATTCTGATGAATCTTTTATGTTTATTATCATTCTCATCTGTACCGTCAGATTTTACCCCGCATACCAACCACACTGACGTAGACGAGCGTCGGACTTTGATTACCTGAATTATTTTATCTCACATGAACATTTCCGCCAACTTTGTTCATCGCTACTTGTTGCTTCCGCCTAATGAAAGTAGAAACTCTGCACCGACAAAAGGCTTTGTGTTGTGGAGGAACAGAGCCAATTTTAAAAAAATGCCACATCAACAACAGTGCACACTGCAGCAGAGCATGGTCAAAAACCCAGAAGATAATAAAGCTCGAAAACACAAACTGATATCAATATCGGGTTTCTTTACCTGCAGATTGCAGTTACGGACCCTCACATAGTTACTCGGATAAGCACGACTGCTACTCAAATCCAGCGCTCCGGTTTCTCTTTTACACCTGACTGCCTGCAGAGAGCGGACAGCAGCATCAAAGTACAATGGATGGATCTAATGAAAAATGAGACTTCCGGGGGCGTCTTTTCAAAGTAAAAGAAGAGGCTTCATACTTTACCGGTCAAGAAAGAGTAGCAGAGTCCACTCTTAGCGATCATTAGAATAAATAAATAAATAAATAAATAAATAAATGTAGTAAAACCGAACAAGAAGTCAGATTGTTTTTTTTTCTGGGGCTTTCAACTTAAATCGAGATCTGCCTGAAATTTCTTGAGTCACATTTGAAGATTATTTTCTGGTTCTGGTGATGATTGTATATGCTTTTTGTGAATTTTATGTTTTAACTCCTAATCCCTTTAATTACGTAAAAATAAAATGACACTGAGTCTTGACATTCAACTAAACTTTGTAATTATAGTAATATAAAAAATATAAACAGTGTGCAAGTAAAATCATGTGTGGTGATCAAAGTACAATGGATGCAGTAGAGAGCAGTAGAGGATGCAGCACAGTAATTATTGTTATTAATGTAACTGAAAACTGAGACTTTGAGGCTCACTCTTAGCTTTTATTTTGAAACAATTTTTTTGGTTCTCCAGAAAGGCTGTAGCTTTCTCTTTCTAACTTGACAAGAGAACGAGCTCTTTTTTTTATAGTTTGTGGACTCTTGGCCAAGGCAAAATCACAACCTAACTGCCCCATCTGCTGGACTATCTACAGAGATACATGTGCTGTCTTTTTAGTATTAATGCTTCAGATACTTTAATTTACTATATTTCACAATGGAAATATGTAAACATTTTATATTATTTTAAGCTTTTTTGTTAATAATATATAGTGAATGGATAGTTGATTTTATTTAATATAGAATGTTTTTTTAAAGTTAATGAAACATTTTGACATACCTTGCACAAAAAGCACAAGAGATTATTCTTTTTTGTTTTGTACCTCTGAATATTGTTTTTCTGTGTGGAGGGCTACAGCCCTGGTAAGCTGGCGGCAATGTCCATCCAACAAATATGCGACATTGCTGGAAGAATTTACTCAGCCATCCAAATCATTGAATTCAGACGGTGCAATCTCCGTCGTCTAGGGATGCAGACTGCTTCTGTAAACATTTGTTAAAGGAAGGAGTGATCTAAGGAGCTCAGTAAATTCTGGCATGACACTGTAGTAGAATGTAAACAGTGCAAAAAGAAAATCTAGATAAAAGCAACGTAACCTTGAAGTGGTAGGTCACATTAAGATCACAGACTGAGGTCAGTAGTGGTGGTATAAAGCGCATTTCCACCATATGAGTGGAGCAGTGTTCATTGGATTGAATAATAATCTCTCACTGTCTGGCAGTCCAACAAAGAAGCCAGTTTGGCAGCTGCCGGGGAAATAACACTCACCATAATGTATTTTGTCAAGATTAAAGTTCGCTGCAGAGAGGATTACAGTGTGCAGCTCTTTTTAGGCCCCTAAATACATGTGAAAGTAACTATTAATACTTCAGCTCATTTAGAATTTATGAAATGGTCAAACACATTCCTAAAACGTAAAACTTTCATAACTGTAGAGGACAGCACACACATATGTATCTATCTGTAGCTTTCTACCACAAAAAACCAATGGAACATACGTCTTCAATGCTGTCCTGTTGACATCCTGCATGTGTTTGCCTCTGTACCATTTTTATTATTGAAAATATGGCCTGTAACTTTCTTTAAAATATGTTTTGGCTTGTTTGGATGGGTATAAGTCTTGTGTTTGCATACAAGAGGGCCTGTCCTCAGTTCCAAGATGAAATTTTCTCTAAACTCTTTAAAATGTAACTTTGACTGTGTGCTACCATGCTGTCTATCTTAGCTAACAAACAAACCAAATTCCTTGTACAATTGGGGCATTGATAAAGACTCACGTTGAAAATGTTTGTATTTCCACATGAGGACATATGGTTCCTGCTTAAAATGGATAATGTCCCAGGCAAAAATTCCAGATGATTGTTCAAAGAGCTGAGCTGTGTTTGCTTAATATAGAAATGGGGGATGAGTGAAAAAAAGATGAACTCCTTGGACTCAGCTGTAAGATAAGCACATGCACATGCTCCTCCAGAATTGATTATACAATGACTTTTGGTTGCTTAATGATTTCAATTAGGAAGCCATTCCCAAGTGAATCTAAAAGAAACTGCATGTAAGACACCAGATGAAAGAAACAGCTTTAAAATGAAAGTATCATTAGTAGCTTCTGCTTTATTTCTATTGTCTACAGAAAAGTAATTTTAAGAGCGTGGGCTTAGAGTGTGACTATCACAGTGTGAATCAGACTGAGGAATCTCCTGGCTTTCAGTGGATCATTGTCAACAGGCGTCTTCCTTCTCCTCCACAGTAATATCTAGGGGTTCGTCAGTCATATGAGTGGAACTGCTTGAACGTGCAACCACTTATCTTGCCGTGCTCCCTTCAAATTCTACTCAGTACCAATGCAAGTCATGGGATAGAGATAAGGATGATGGCAACCTTTACTGGGAATGACATGCATGTGCTTGAGAGTGAGTTTCCATTTTTCCACGTGAAATTCTATTAGGTTAAGTATAGCAGAAATGTCTAACTGTGTCTTTTATACAGTAAGACAGTAAGTAAGTGTGACCTGTTAATGTTTTGTTGATATATGATAGTCAAATAATATTGGATCATACTCAAGCCTTTAAACATAAAAACATACTTAAATATCAAGGATGGTTGATTTAACTGTGACCAATTCAGAATAGTTGAGAATAAAATACAAAGATTCTTTGGTGAAACTTATTTTATTGGAATTGGTGGGTAGGACTGCAAGGTAGCGCAGTATGCAGCATTGTTGTCTTCCAGGAAGAAGATCATGGGTTCAAATCCAGGTCTGAGGTTTTTGTGCCTGAACCTTCTGTTCAGGCATGGCTTTTCTCCAGCTCCGCTATCCAAAAACGTACCTGCTAGGTGAGGTGATCTCTGTAAGGTATGAGGCATGAGTGTGTGCATTCATGGGTGTTTGTCTTGTGTTGCTCTGTGATGGATGAGTAACCTGAGACAAACAGATAAAGACAGGAAAGGGAATTGTTAGGAACACCAATGATTGTGGCACTGATCACTTCTCTTAATACAACTATTTCTTAGATTGGGACTTTTTTAAACAGTATAAGTCCAATTAAATTAAAGTTGTTGTTTTTACTAGATTCACAAGTGTGATATTCTTCCACTTATGTCAAAGATACATGAGTTGGTGTATATTCACATATCTTCACATATCTTCTATGAGTGCAAATATTTATGAAGGCCATTATTTAAGATAGTGCAGATATGAATCACAATCCAGGAAAGCCCCAGAGAAAATGCAATCACTTTCAGTTTACAAAACAAGGAATTCTGCATTTTAAAAATGTTATTATTTTTTACAATTATTTTACATGAAGGTTACTTATGATATAACTGTAACAAATTATTTCTTTCTAAATGTATACATGGACATAGTAATATCTATTAATGTGAATCTAAATCTATTGTAAAATAATATTGTATACTTCTGTTTATTGTTGTTTGTTTTATATCATTTTCCTAAAACGAGCGAAAGAACAACCAATGTAGTCAACTAAAGGTAGAATTTCAGAAAATCTGGAGAAATCTGACTCTAAACCAGAATATCAATCAAGCTGTTTCTCCTTAAAAAAATACACAATTTAAAAAGAAATGAGGAAGGATTTAAGACTTTTGCATAGTATCGCACATCCCAGACTCCTGGGAGCTATGCAATGCAATGACTGTCCTGAAGATGCCAGAGAACATGTGAGCACCTCTGTAATGACTGACCACTCTGTGGTCACATGTGTTAAACTTAGAGCTCTGAAAATACCAAAACGAGATTTTCCGAAGGCTGGTGGTGTCACATTGGTTAGCAATGTTGTCTCAAGGGTTCAGGGTCTTTTTCTGGGTATTCGGACTTCCTCCCACAGTCCATGTTAATGTCAGGTAAATTGCGATTCTAAATTGTCCTCAAATGTGTGTTTGTGTTTGTAAAGTTGTCTGGGCTGTACCCTCTCTCCTGCCCACTGACTGCTGGATCCATGCTCCAGCCTGCACTTTTGAAAATAATTACCCAGCAACTGAAAATGAATGGGTGGGTATTTTCTGAACTGATTGCACCTTATTGTTTTAATGTACTTAACAACAAAGTTAAAAGTTCAGTAGCCCAGATGGTTAAACAGTGGTTAATCATTGACATTGTGTTGACTGGACATACAGTACATGTTTCCAGAAACACTGCAAAGTCATGGAGAAGAGTTTTTGCATTTGTAACCGACAGGATCAACCACGACAAGATAATCACAAAAGAAACAAATTATAAATTGGATGTGCAGTACCTACTTCCTATGTTAGCTGTTAGATCAATTGGCTGCAGTTAAAAATCCTAAGTCAGAGTTAATATCTCGAGGTCCTGTTTGCAATATACCAAAATACACCTTACATCCTTTTATGGTGGCACAGAGTTTGCATGGGATTACTTCAAACTAAAGGATTCCCCAAATCAATTTGCTTTATAAGGCAGCACCCTAATATGGATGTCACTCTGTTGCCGGGTTTCTGAATGTCTGTTACAAATGTAAAATATTCCACATTTCTTTAAACAGCAGGAAAGTCTTCTCAACAAAATCATGATGGATGGTCTTTTACTTTAAAACATAATAATAATAATAATAATACATCTTGTGAGTTTACATATGCAAAGCTTTGAAAAACTGTCCACAAATATAACTAAAGTGTGGTGTGAATTCGCATTCACTTCCCCTTCACTCCCTAATATACTGTATATACATATCCCTAAATACAGTTCTATGTAATCAACTCTCTTTTCTATCCTTGAATGTAATTTAATCTCAGTATAGCTGCAGATGTAATCTTAGATTTCTTAGGGAACATTCTCATGAAGCCCAAGGATCAGAGCAGACTGGGCTGAACAGACAGTCGTGAATCCTAAACCAGGATTAAGTTATACATTTATATTTCAGACTTTAAGTATTACACAGTTCTGTTCAGTCCATCATCTGGAAATAGAAAGAGGGTCATAGAACAACAAACCTACCAAGTGGTTCGTCTTCCAACCAGACAACAGCTCTAAACGTAGAAGAGGTACAGTAGAATAATTTAGATATACTGTAAATTTTCAGAAAAGCCCAATCAATGTCCAATTCTTCCACTATGGCAAAAATGATTGTTTAAAGATACTTTTTTGCTGAAATCAGCAGCAACCTATTTGATTAATACTGACTAGAAGGAGGTCAGTTAGGAACTGACCAGGTGAAATCTCATTTGAAAAAGATTTTTTGCAAAAAACGTAGTGAACCTGTTTAGTGTAGACCATTGACTTATTCTAACATGTATAAGGAAGCGTAATAGGTCCTTTAAATCAGCATTTGTTCTATTAGATTCTGTTGTTCCTTCTTGTTCATAAACACATATTCTTTTTTTTGTGCACAAACGTTTTGGCTGCAAATCTTTTTAGCTGTGATTGCATTTGTCCTCGGAGGCCAACTAAAAGCCACAGAAGAATGTTTACAGTCAAAGTTCAGACTAACTTTATTTGTCCAGACCGTGGTAACCAAGATGTTGGCCTCTGCATCAACAGCCAAAGCAAACAGAACAAAAATATATTTTCTTCACATACGGCCCTAGATCATGTTTGGGGTATTTATTTTGCTGCAGAAAGAAAAATGAAGGTAAGAACAGACAGAAAAACACCTTTCACACTTTTAAAGGATTGTTTCCTGTAGCTCAGCAGAAGTAGTGTGAGAGGATACATTAAGCTGGGCATGAAAACACACAGCAATGGTCAAATGGGCATTTGATTCATAATGGACAAGGTAAATTAAAGTACTTCAAATGAATAGTACTTTAAGTAAAATGTCTTAGACATTGACAGTGATCACAAGTATTTCAGGGGGCTGCACCATGGTTTTTAACAACAACACTCTTGTTGAAGGCACTTTTACCTCAATATTAAATGACTTAGGGTTGTAAGGCTATCTTCAAACACATGGCAACCACTCTCCTACAATATGACCCCAGCTTCAACTCTGCAAGGGTAAAGATTGGAGACTGTTTTGAAGAGGAATATAAAATCTATTCAAAGACAAGTAGTGCAGCTATTGTTTTATTCACTGTCTTAAACTGTTTAAAAGAAATGCTTCATTTAGCCTATAAACTATATAAAAGACAGACAAATGTAAAAATATAAAAAGGATTGGTGTCTGCACTAAGACTAGCAGTGCTTCCCTAATAAAATAAAGACAACCTATAGATTATAAAACTTTTTCCAGCAGCTTCTGACTTCTGTATTGTCTGTGTGATTACATGGCAAGTAGTGGCACATGATCTTAAGCAGTTAAAAGGCATCTGTAATTATAAAATTAAAGGCAGTATGAGTTTTATTTTCCTGTCCCTCTCTGGAAACCTCATGTTCAATGTGGAGTATACGTCAGTTGTCTTCTCTTTTTTCTCTCACATTGTCACCAACCAGAATATACTGTCTAAAAAGAGCTACTGTATCAAAAATTTAGATCATGAGCTCTATCTGGCAGGACACAGTTGCAACCAGTACTTTATTTTTTCCAGAAAAAAAACATACAAATGAGTTGTGTAACATAGATGATGCTCTGCGATGGGCTGATGACCTGACCAAGGTGTACCCCATTGACCACTGGAGATAGGCACCAGCATCCCTGGCGACACCACTAGGGATAAGAGTGTACAGATAATGGATGGATGGATGAATTGAACATATTTGATGAATAATGAATTGCTAACTCCAACTGCATAAGGATTTTGTATCACTTCTCAGGAACTCAGGTGAGAGTTCTGTGTTTTATCTGAAAGTCCAATGTTCAAATGTCTCATCATGCAAGTAATTAGTTGGCTATAAAATGGTTACTATGTAAATGTGTAAGATGTGTTTTACCGTGACTGTTAAAGAAACAGAGCAAACTGAATTCAATGAATGGATATTTCTGCTTCAAGTCTGAGTAAAAGACAGTACAGCAAAACAATTTGTACAACTATTACAAATTACAGCGTAAGAGATCATTTTGGCATAATATTAAAACTCATCTTTAAAATATCATTAATCCAAAACCAGTGAAACGGTCAAATTTCCTGACTCAGATCTTTTCACCCAGTCTCTGGTCTCAGCGCCTCTACAGCTCCGATGATCTCTGCCCTTCAAAATAAAGGCGATTATCACGTGAAGGAGTAGTGACGGGGCGGGCCTTAGGCACCACTCAGCCAATCAGGTTCACTGTTTTGCGGCTTGCCATTCGATGATAAACATTGCGACCTGACCCGCTGAGAACACAGTCAGGCAAAACACGTCAACGTGGGGAGGTCAGTCAGAGCGAATCCTCCCCTTTCTGCAAGTCGCAGTGTTAGACTGGAATTAATACGCTACTTTACAGATACGAACACTTCGATGAAGTAGTGTCCTTTTTCAGAAGGTGGAGACGCTAAGCTTGTGCTCGGATATCCACCTTTATCACCGGAAACCCGTTAGCTTCGTTAGCTAACGCGAGCTAGCTTAGTTAGCTGTTACCTACTCTCGTTTTCTTATACGCAGCTGACCTCGAACATAAGACAGACGGACAGTGTCGCTGTTTGTCATTTCGGGGTCGCTTACCCCGTGGCTTGACATCCTTGGTTCCCTTCGTTGCTGTGTGGCTCTCCGCGGACGGTTCTCGAATATGATACACAATGACTCAAAGAGATACCTTAGTTCATCTGTTTGCTGGGGGGTGAGTATGTTCTACTGTCGTGAACGCCAGGAGCTAAGCTAGTTAGCTCTGTGCTAGCAGCTTACCAGCTAGTTTAAGCTTTTCAATAATTACAGTGGTATGTAAATGTAAGTGGGATGTTATTAAAGGTAGTACTATAACCGTGTAGCTTAAGCTTCAGCCTGACAGATATGAGCTACAAAGGCTTGTCCCTGATTGTGTACCCGTACGAGCTGACACTTCAATGACAGTTACATATATGAATGAAATGGCTAGCTTGTGGTCACGCCTTCCGTTTTCATTAACAATCAGTAAAAGCAATACTATTTCCTATGTTTTATTATTTGTTTTAAATAACAATTTTTTCCGCTTTAATGTGCTGTGTGATACAGATGTGTCATAACCTCTACGTATTAGCCCGAATTGCATAAAAATACAAGAAAGATTGCATATAGAAGCCATATTCCAATAGGAGTTCTTAGATATTAATCAATATCTAAATGTCTCATTCTTTGCTAGATCCAGTATAAGCATGATAATGAGGATTTATTTACTTTGAATTATTTAATTCAATATTTACATATTTCAAAACCTTTGTAATATCGCATATTTTGTTTGTGATATTATAGGCCGATAATTCAGCTCAGCTTGCTTTTACATATTGCAATTTCACAAGAAATATGCCAAAGTACGTTGAAAAACAATAAGATTTAAACCATGTACAACTACATGGTTATTAAATTTCATTTAATGCTATTTACTCTTATAGGCAAATTCAAATTCAGTTGGATGCTAAACAATTTGATTCTACTTTTAATACAATCCAACTATATGTAGTTCATAATGGTAATTATCACTATATAGGACTAACCCTAACCCAACTGAATGCATTTAACCACTGATATTACAAAAGTCCCTCCTCCTAAGCAAGAACAGATCTTTTCAGGAAGAGACCTTTAGCAGAACAAACATGCCATGACCCAGTGGGAGTTAAGACCAAAACAAAAAAAAATGACAGCAGAATGTAACTTTGAGCACTTTGCCCAGCTTTCACTACAGTTTTTTTTTTCTACTACTGTGTGGTTTTATTGTTATTTTATTAGCCTAGACCTGTTGGGTTTCTCCTTTTTGATGTTAAACAGTTTTCCCCTTAAATAAAATCTGCTTTGAATAAATCAAACCAGGATCATTTGAGTGGTGAGATTGCACTCATCCATCTTGTGCATATGCTAAATAACTCAATCTTGAGCTCATTCCCACATGCTTTCACTCGCGAGAAGTTATACGTCTTCAATTTTCTACAGTAGCTGTATGTCCTTCGGCTGCCAAAGCGCTCTCTAACCGGACCCACTCCGACTGGTTTGTTGCGGATTGAAAATTAACCAGTAATGAAAGATAACCCCACCTGATATTCTCTACTCTGATCCTGCCCAGCCCAGAGCGGTCCTGCTTTGATCAGCTCAATCATGTAGCACATGTACATATTGTTTTTGTCTTTTGTTGTCAGTGTGCCTGAGATTAGGCTTTTCAGAAACAGCTGAGCTGCTTTTTAGGACTGTTTTGGTCCTAATAGGACATTCACTGACAAATAAAGTTAAGGGAGCGAATGTGAAGTAAGGTTGTTTTCATGCACGTATATATTCTGTTTTTTGGTGAGCATAGGCTATATAAAACTTTGCTTTTGAAAAATATGTGAATAACTAGTTTAGCATTTGTGTTTTGCTGACCTGTCTCTATTTATTTTTCTATTTTAAACACAAATCTACAGTTTTGAAAGTCTGTATTTTTAGCAAAACAAAGAAGGTGAATTTCAGAGTTTAAAAACCTGTGCATTTGATGTCATAACTTTTTTTTATATGTTGCCTGTCTTCTATGTTTTTGTACCAGATGTGGGGGCACTGTAGGAGCCATATTGACGTGTCCACTGGAAGTGGTGAAGACTCGTCTGCAGTCTTCCTCCATCACCTTCTATATGTCTGAGGTCCAGCTAAGTACTGTCAATGGGCCCAGTGTGACCCGTGTGTCTCCACCAGGCCCCCTACACTGTCTAAAGTGAGTAGTTGAATAGTTTCTTTCCTTTTAGATTCATAAATACAGAATATACTTTGTCTTCAAATGGAGATACCAAGTCTTTCAAATACATTCTTCTCCTCTGAACAGTTTTATCAGGATCCAACCACACATGTTAATTATTTTATCAGGATTTTATGTGAGCACAATCTAGAGCACATTTGTAAGGAGGAATACAAATTAAAATACTGAGTATTGCACCCAGTCCTCTCTGAGTTGATATTTTGTAGGCCACCCTTTTGGCTAAAACTAAATCTGCAAATCTTTTGGTTTCTGTCTGTCAGTTTTGCACATTTACAGACTGAGACTTTTACCCATTTTGGTTGCTGAAGAACTCAAGTTCAGTCAGATTGGATGGAGAGCGACTCATGAACTTTAAGTCTGTGTACATTCTCTAGCAGATGCGGATTGTGTCACTATAATTTTTTCTGAACTACACATAACTCTTGTTGTATAATTAGGATCATTACCCTAATAGAAAGCTATGCTTTCTCCATTCTCAAGTCTTGCAGCATCTAACAGATTTTCTTTCAGAAATGCCCTGAAAGAAAATCTGTGGTGAACCACATAATGATTCAGCTACCACCATGCTTCACTGTTGAGATGAGATGATCAGGGTGATGATAAAACTTCACATTTTTTTGTAAAAATATGTTCTGTTGTTTAAAACTATGCTCTGCTTTTGTTGGTCTATCAGCTAAATCCCAGCAAACTAAGTCATTTGTCATAGTGTAGAATGTGAAAAAAATGAAAGACATATGAATCTTACCTATCTATATATGTGCACCTGCCTCTGTTATATTGGTAGGCATTTTTTTTGCCGGTAACCAAGCTTAAAGTGAGATGAGTTCAGCTGTTGTTATGTGAAGCATTTGGCTCCGGCTCTTTCTTTACTCACTCCTTGCACCGCATTGTGGCTTTTGTTTTTGTTTACTGTGTCCAGTGTCCCCCAGGAAGTGGCCACAGTAACCACTTCCTGAAACCAAACGTTATGATCTCAGTGATTGGACAAACTGTTTGAAAAAACAAAAAGAAGCTGTTTTAGTTAGACAACAACAAAAACTGTCATAAATTGAAAGTTGTTTATGGAAATCGGGAGATCTCTGACAGAGCATGACTCAGGCGATTAAAGGAAAATAAGATCCAACATGTGTGAACAGAAACAACTCAAGTGCAGGGCATAATGTTGAAGCTTATATCCCATAAAATTTTGTCTGATGATTATTGTACGTTTAAATGACCTTCACTGAGAATCCAAAAATGTCAGACTATTTTTATAATTGTGTTCCACTGACACATCGTAGGCTTTGCATGTAGGTCAGAGTTCCTCTGCCACTTGAATAGAGATTGGTTTGGTTTTATGGCGGTGTGAGAGGGGTAGCAAAAAATAGCTCCAACAAATGCCATCACTGACATCGAACAAGATGTTCAACATCATGAGTCAAAATGGAATATTTTAGACCAAAAACTGACTGAAACAGAATAGATCTAAATCTAATTTTAATTTAGATTGTGTGTAGTTGTTTGGAAATATATTCATTCTTTAACAGTTATGTGATTGTAGAGCTAAATATGTGTGTTTGTGTGTTTTGCACTCAGACTGATTTTGGAGAAAGAGGGACCTCGATCTCTCTTCAGAGGTTTGGGGCCAAACTTAGTGGGCGTGGCACCTTCCAGGTGAGCTCTGATCTACTCTAATGGTCAACACAGCATCTATCTGAATAAATACCCTCAAGAGTATTAATTATTGCACATCTTAAATCAAGACATGGAAACATTTTCTTTCAATATATTTTTGACAAATCTTGTTAGTTAGCATTATAATTCTGCCAGTGCTTACTTTCTTTTATTTATTTGCTGTTTCGTTAGTTAAAGGAGTTCCACAGGGTTCTGTGTTGGGAACTGTGATGTTTGAAAGTCATTATAAACTATCATGTCCTATTTGACGGAAGCGTTGTACTCCAAAACTCTCAGTCTTTCCTGTAGAAGCTCACTGTTGGTCAGTTTTTTCCATTGACATTGTTGGACTTGCTCATGTTAAGCTAACTCCTGTGTAAGCGGTGCATGATGCATCACACAGAAAAATAAAAGAACAAGTATGTTTCAATCACCATCTGTCCACTGTAACAACTTGATTGGTTTATGCTATATAGCAGAAATATAAGTTAAACGTTGTAAAACATTCTAACATGAATGTTTTCAAACACTGAAATATTAGCTTAGCTGGAGGAGTTGCTCCCACTGTCTCCCCCTGATGGCTGACAATAAAAGTCCATCAGTTGAATAAAACCAGAATAAAATGCTTAATGACAAAGGTTTAATATATGAACATGAATCAGACACATAAAGATATCTATTAGAAACAGCTTTACTATTTCTAGTTTGTAGCATGTAGTAGGCATGCACAGTCATTTCTAAATATAAGTTGTGTGCAATAATAATAAAAACAGATTTAATTTCTATGTCAAAATCATTGTTTTTACGTCAGTGACAGTTCTGTTTATCTGGGTTTGTTCTGCTAAAATCCCCCGTTAACATGGACGGGTTCTGTACGTTAGCTGTCATTATGAGCCACTTACGAGGTTTTTTGAGGTTACTTGGAAACAGAGACACATTAAGGCAGCACGATCATTAAGGTGCCGTTCATGCTCATGGCTTTCTCAGCAGTTTGCGCATTGGAGACATGACAACAACAGCCGGCGTGTAATTAGGAAACTCGCAGACGGCAGTTTACAGTGCGTTTCTCCACATTAATGAGAGGAGGAAAGTGAGGACTAATGGCACAGAGCTGATGCTGAGGGGAGCAGGTGGCACTGTTCAGAGTACATAGTGCTTGATTACATGAATGAATTCTGCTGTCACAGCAAAAAAAAAAAAAGTGAAGACTCCTCCAAAGCTGAACTTTAGATTATAACATGATGGATATGCATTGTTATTGATGCTGCAATGCACACAAACAGTTGTACTTAAAATGAAAAACATAAAAATAAGTGGGTGCCTTATTTTCTGAAAGGTGCTTGTTTGAAGAGACGGTGAAAATTAGTTCTGCTGCTGTTGGTGTTTCATCTCATGAATTGTAAAAACTCACTAAGCAGATCCTGTGTGTGTGTAATTAGGAACCTGACTTGTGGTTGGAGGCTTAAAGTAATTTTGTTTAGTAGAGAATAAAAAAAAAGTGGCTGACTTAGCTTGTTTGACCTCATTCAGGTAAAACACTCGCTGATCCAATTGTTGCTTTTCTTTCAAATAGAGCAATCTACTTTGCTGCTTACTCCACCGCCAAAGAGAAGCTGAACGCTGTGTTGGAACCGGACTCCATGCAAGTCCACATGCTGTCGGCTGGAATGGCAGGTAACCATGAGATCAGACTGACAGGGCAGTGCCGTGTCAAATTCAGCAACCAAGTGAGCAGCTTTTTTTCAGCAAATTATTTCTGTGTGGTTTAGTGTCCGGTTGCTGTTAGTTACTGTGGTGCTGCAAGATCAAACCTGAGTGCAGTGTTTTTTTGCTGCTATGTAGAGCAACAGAAGTAGCTGCTTTGGTTTTAAAGTTCCTGAAGTAAAACTAAGTTAAACAACCCGATAATGCCGTATGGAGATTATTCTGAATCCTTTTTCACGTTTTGGCTTATTACAAATTCAAACGTATATTTTGGTGGATTTTATGTGATAGACCAACACAAAGTTGTCTTGGTCTATGATGTGAAAGGAAAATTAGAAATGGTTTTTAAAAAAATCAGAGTTGGGAGATCCAGCTACTTGTAAATAACTTTGTGTTGGTCTTCTACATAAAATACCAGAAAAATACAATAAAAGTTGTTGGGTGTGTCATAAAAAGAAACACTGCATTTACTAAAAATTGTTCTATTTCAACAGATAAAATAAAAAATCAATATAGTAACAGAGTGGTACTTTGTTGGTTTCTGCTCTGAAGGACTGTAATCCTTCTGGAGAAAACAGATCTGTCAGTCACACAGTCGGACAGCTACAGCTTTGTGTGTGTGTGTGGCACTGGGTGAAACTGAAAGTGGACTCCACCGATGCTTTTAGTGGACCGTAACTTTGTCCTTTTAAAAGTCGGCATGTGTCAGTGGGTCTCCCTTTGGTTTCACTCCACACATTCTTTAGTGTTTGCACTGTGAGATGAGGTGTCAGCAGTCTGAGCACAGTGCTTTCCTACGACATGGTCCATGAATAGCTGCGTTTGTTTAATAAGATTTAATTTCTTTTTTTTGGTCTCTGTTTCACATTTAGCTTAATCTGTGCAGAACAGAATAGCATGACATTAAAGATGTACTGCAAAATTATTCTAATGGTAATAAAAATGTATGAACAAAGATTTTCAGAATAAACAAACGGCACCTAAATGCTGGGGAATTATATTAGAAGGCTGAAAATTCAGAAGGTTACTTGCACTGTTCAGCTGTCCCTGTTCCTCTCGTGTGGTCTGTTTGAGGGTGATAATTTTTTCTTCTTTTTTTTTCGGTTTGTAGTGGATTAATTCCTGTGTTTTTGTGGGGAATGGGGAGTCAAATGGTTGCATGCCGGTCATGTTGCTACACACCAGCCTGTGTCTGTTTTAGGCTTTTACTCTACCGTAGCTCTCCTCTCGCAAGGGCATGAGACCCCCGCACCACCAGGGGTCTCTAGCTGCATCTGTGAGGAGTTACTTGGGTCTGCGTGAGTACTCACCACAGATCTGTGCCTCTCTTTTTGTACCTGGTTCTTCTCTTTCTCTTTCAGTATTTCTGTCCTCTCCTCCCTTACTATGTTTTTTTTGTTTCATTTGTAAAAGCTATTACAGCTAAATACAGCCTCCCTGACAAGCTGTTACTCACACCTGATGGTCTATAAACAGGCTATATTTCCTTCTATAAGCTGCCTTTATAGATTTTAGATTTATGTAGTATTAAAACAAATTTTCACCATTTTATTCTATGGCTTACATGGACACAGCTACAAGAACATTTACATATTGCTGTGAATTTACAGTATCGCTAAATATCACAAATGGCAGCTTAAAACACAACTTATTGTATTTTAGAAGTTTCTGGTTGTGTAATCCTCTTGTTTTTCTCCTTCCTTAGGTTTTACAGCCATCACAGCAACAAATCCAATATGGCTCATAAAAACGCGCTTACAGTTGGATGCAAGGTAAACATTACACTGAGACGGCAGATGTAGAAACTCCAGGATGGCTTTGGTGGGAACACCAGCTGCTTTGATTTTGACTTGTGGGAGTTCTCTGAATTTTTTTTATTGATTTAGTTTTTTTTAAGGAATGTGAAATTCTTTAAGGCCTTGCTGATTGTTGTTGGGGACAGCATTTGACTTGTAAAACATTAGTGCGAAAAATGATTGTTTAAAATATTCTGTTTGCCTTAAACCACAGGTTCATTTACCATTTATAATAATCACTTGTGTAATTTGTTACTTCTATGTTGGGAACTATTTGTACCATGTTAAAAGAAGCTCATTAACAAGCATTAAACTTGTCTCAGTAGTGGCACTTCATTAAACAAACTCTAATAGTAAGAGGAAAAGATCCTGGGGCTGAAACCATTAAGGCGATTTATCGTGCTGAATGGATAATTGAAACAATCAACTAATTTAGCAATCATTAACTAGAATATACAGATTCAAAAAAGGTAATTTGCTGGAAGAACACACTCAGAGCAGTTTCTAATCAAAAACTGTACAAAAAATAAATACATGCTTTTAAGATGGAAAAAAAACCCCAACTTTGTCTGTAAATATGTTAAGTCTGCTTGAAGTAATGCTCTCAGTATTTGTTTGAGGTTATTTTTGAGTTGTCTCTGTTGCCATATGCAAATCAGATGCCAGAAGATGCTATGTGCTTTTCACATCATTTTTTATCATTATTTTAGGAATCGAGGGGAGCGGAGGATGAGTGCGTTGGAGTGCGTTCGTCGGGTGTATAAAGCAGACGGCTTTCGTGGATTCTACAGGGGAATGTCTGCATCCTACGCCGGCATCTCAGAGACTGTGATCCACTTTGTTATCTATGAAAACATTAAGCGGCGCCTCTTGGAGGCCAAAACGCCGCAGAACATGGACGAGGAAGAAGAGGCATCAAAAGATGCTTCGGACTTTGTCGGGATGATGCTTGCTGCTGCCACATCCAAGACTTGTGCCACAACTATTGCTTATCCTCATGGTGAGAGTTGGAGATCAATTATGGGTAGCTAAAGCTAAATTACAATCCTTTTTAAATTTTTACTCACCCGAATCGTTTAATTTGCAGAGGTAATCCGCACCAGGCTACGAGAAGAGGGCACCAAGTATCGTTCCTTCTTCCAGACTCTAACCACAGTACCCAGAGAGGAGGGCTACCGCGCCCTGTATCGCGGCCTCACCACCCACCTGGTACGCCAGATCCCTAACACCGCCATCATGATGTCTACCTATGAGCTGACTGTCTACCTCCTGAACGGTTAAAACCTCCCTACCCCTCAGAGTGTTGGTGTAATCCTACCCCTGATCAGAGAAGGAGAGGAGAAAACGGTAGCACCTGCACACTAGATAGCACTGCTAACAATCTGCTTGATGGAAATGGGTAGAGAAAGCACCTCGGTAGTTGTCTCAAAAGCAAGGCCTTGGAGTTTTGTTTTACAACCAAAGGAAAAGGCACAAGGATACTCTCATTCACTCTGGAAGTCATTGTTTTGATTTCTGTTCCGCCCCTTGTTCAGGTTCAGAGTTCTGAAGTAGGAACCTGGTTGTTGGCAACTCCTGTATAGATGTGAAAAAATTGCCTTAAAATGCATGTTTTATTGCAGCAACATAATCTCACTGAAAATGTGAACCATTTCAACCCTTCATTTGGCTGCTTTTATTGGTCTTCATTCATAATTATTTTGAATAAAATCATTGGTGGCCCAATTATTGCCATTGCTGTTGGCAGCAATTTATCCAAATGTCTGTTTTGCCAGTCAGGTGAGCATTTGGAGGTTTAATGTTGGAGCATACAAACAAAAAGATGTTGGGTCTGTTTTCACAATCACTGAAAATTGTCTTAAGACCCTGACCTCCTTTCAACTCCTCCCAGCATTTTCTATTGAGGTTATATTTGAGGACAAATATGACTATAGGAAAATATTTTTGTGTAAATTTGGTCATATGTTTTTGATCATTAACTTCTCAATGTGGTCAGCTTTTGATACAATAGTCTCAATATTCCCAGTTGTTTTGGAGGAGAAGTGCATCCTCATCACCAGATTCCCTTGTGTGCTTAACATTGCCTTGCTATTCATCTGTTCTTTTACAATACACAAATCTAACTCAGTCCAAAGTTCAGCAAACTCCCCATGTTTACATTTGTGATGGTAGGACACAAATGTTTTTTTTTCTTGCATCGGCCCAAACAAATGCAGATAGGATCTAATCGCTCTTATTGTGATTTGTTGACTTCCAACATCCAATCTTCAGAGATATTCTGAGCATTCTGCTCACTGTGTGGTGGAGGAAAGCCCAGAGTGGCTCCTCGACCAGCTTCTCTGCCAGGGGAGGTGTACCATGTCAGTAAAACGTGTGAATGCATTATTGTTACTTGCATTACTGGTGGAGTACCCCAGGGTTCAGAGCTCGGATCAATTATTTTTACTATAGCATGGGATAATTTTCCTTCTGTAATGAGGATGATATTCGGCTATATTTATCCCAGGACCCTCTTGTAAAGAAGATTTTTGTTTTATCCTGGATAAATTAAGGTTAAATAAAACTAAAATAAAAAAGAACCCTCAGCTTTTAGTCACTAAAATATACAGCAGATGTTGGCATCTGGGGCAGTAAGAGGCTTTTCAACTCACCAGATGTTTCACTGGCATCCTGTGAGAATCCACGCGCTTGACCCATAATATCCTACCGAATATAAAGTAGAACAATCCTTTCCAATTTTGATATTGGAAATAGTAAAATTGTATTGTGCAGCTCAGTTGTTGTGCCATCTGTGATTTTGTTCAGTTATTCCTTTGTGCGATTTTTTTATTTTTTATCTTTTTGTCAACTGAATAAATTAGAAGTTTATTTTTCATAGTAAGATTATGCTGCTGCAGTAAAATTATTTTACTCACATATTTCTGACACCTGTTTACCAGGCAAGCCATCCAATTGACCTACAGCCTTTAAATCAAACTGCATCAAATGGAGTAAAAAAAAAAACAACATTTCAAAACCTGTTCTAGTCCTCGCGATGATTAAAGTAGCACATATTACTCCCTGCATCCTTCAGAATCAAAGTGAGGTGGAACAACGAGAAAGAAAGATTGCCTGAGGGGCAAAGGAGGAAAAAGATGATGTGCCTTGTGTGAAAACGACCCGCAGACGGAGATGCACAGCAGACAAGTCGCACAAGTTTTCATTTGAAAGGTTTTCTGCGTTTCCAGTATTGGAGTTTCTATCAGAACAGACACGTTTACAGAGTTCATACACAGTTTAAAATCAGCCGGTGCTTGGCAGGGAAGTCTGTAGGCGCGGCTGACTTCTGAACCAGTGGGTGTTGGTGTTTTAAGTGAAAAGTCATCCGGCGAAAACCGAACTGAATCCAGTTCTCAAACTAACTGAATGTACATAAAGAAGAGCCAAGAAAGGATATGATACTCACCCATGTTGTGAATTAAAAAGTTAATATAATTAACAAATTCTAACTAAATTTGTGATTTTTTGATATATATATATATATATCACAACTGAAATGTGATTGTGTTGCAGTTTTGAGCCCGTCGTGGGAAACATTTAGTGCTTTTTATCAGAGCAGACTTATCCCATTACTAGTTACAGTTATCTACAGAGAAGGTATTGTTTAAATCACACTTTTCCAGATCTTTCTCCAGAACGTCATGATTTTTTTTTTCTCAACTTTCTGGTGGAGACTAGCTTGTTTTACAAGTGAGGACAATCCTCTTTGTTTACACCAGAACACCCGTAGTGTTTAGCCAGCAAAGTGGAAAGCGTGGACAATAAAATGCTCGTCATAAACGCACATTCATTAAACTTTCACATCTCTGTGTATGTTTTACTATTTATATGTGAAGCATTTCACTCTTATTTTTGGTGTTTTTTGTGCATTAATGTCTTTGTTTGCAGAGATCAGATTTGTCTTCCTAGGCAAAACTGGATTTCTCATCTGACTTTATTTGTAACAGTTCACCCCAAAGCGAACACCTGAGCGCAACCTTCCACCTGGTCACCCGTCTGTTGAACGGGTGACCAGGTTTTTCTGAGACGGTGAGGAATCATTTTAATACTACTTCCAAAAAAATACAACCTTTATGTTGTACAAAGTACCTAATAAAAACAAAAAAGAAATGTTGAAAGGAAATCCCTGCTATGTCCTAGTTATAGTAGTGTCCACACCATTACTAAGCCTCCTTTAGATCAGTTTCTGCATTTAGTTTTCTTTGGAGTCTGTCAGAAAGCCACTCTTGTCTTCAGGTGACTGCGTGGTGCTGTTCTCCTCTGGACACCATCTGAGGTGTCCAGAGGTTTGGTCCATTTCCAAACTTTGTCTTCAACTTTGTAGCAGACACCTAAAGATTTTGCATCCGGACTTGCTTTTTGAAATTTTCACAATTTTTCCCACCTTAACACAAACCTTTGTTGCATCTGAAGATGAGCTGCCCCTCACCATGATGCTCCTACCACCATGATCCGGTGTGAGTACGATGTTTTCTCGCTGACTTGCCATATTCCTTCAGGAATTAGGCTTCACTGGATAATAACACATTGGGTTTTAAGAGACTCTAGGTTGGTCTGGGTGCTTTTTTAAGGACACAATAGTTCTGTCTTGCAGAGAAATGCCATATGTAGAACACAACCAGTTGGTATTTCCTGCAGCTCTTTTACTATCTCTTCAGCATTTCTCCAGCTTCCCTGGCCCATTTCTTTTTATCAATTTCCTTAAAATGTAATTTTTTTCAACCTCCCTGCTGTACTTTATTTTTCATAGTAATCGGTGACTGTCCCCCACTTTCTCTGTTTCACATATAATGCTACAGAAGTAATTGTGTGTGCTTCTCCTGACTGATACATTTGTACACTCAGATCCTTTGTAATATCTTTGCAAGAGAAGCAAATGTCAGTAAAAATCTGCTGATAGAGCCGAACTGTATTTCAGGTCCGTCAGATAGGCTGATGTATGTCAGATGTGAACTGAAGAAGATTAAATTCTGGAACTGGAGCTGAAATGTTGCCAACAGGTGTGCAAAAGGAGTTACCGCTGATTTGTACTTTCATTTCTGCCCCTGATTGTTTCCAGATGAATAGTGCAGAGTAAAGTCAAGATATGTGAAACAGTTTCAAAATGATCTCTCAGTCTCAACATTTTACATCAAAATTCCTGGGTTTTTACACAATAGTTCTAAAAGTTTCTCTATGTTCCAGTCTCTGGTTTCCAGCTTCAGGACGGACACTTAATATGAACCCACCCTGTTTTGTTCACTTTTATGATGAAATCAGCAGGGGGGACCCTCTGTGTTCCCATGGTGTAGGACCATCAGTTAATGATTCCAGGCCCCAGTTGCTGCTGGCCGTCAACCTGTATCTATGGGACCCCCGGCTCTAACCAGATCCTTCCACGCAAATATGAAGTAAAATCTCAAGAGCTTAGTAATAAATTTTTTCCTTTCATTTCAAGCTGTTCTGTCAGGTACCTGTTGCCAACTTGTCATGTAGATGTCAGTGAAGAGTTGAAGTGGGATGAACGGATCCCTTAAGTGTTCATAAGTAGACATTTCCTCACTTGTGTCATTGTCTGGCTGAAGGATTTATTCTGCCCTCCTACTTGCCTTTGTGTGTCAGTGATTTTGTCTCTGTCTGTATTTCTACATGAGTTACATAACTGTTCTCATTGGCTTGTATTTTGTATGGAAGAGACCATTTAGAAGTGTGTGTTAAAAACCTGAAGACAGTGTTTTTTGTTTCTTTTTTATGTTTTGTTTTTTTTTATAATTTGCTCTCACACTTTAGTGTTATTTTTTCCATGTCAAAGATGAGCCTGTTGAGGCTCTGTCTATGCATTCTGGTTTTACCTGTTTTTGTAAGAGAAAATGTCAATAAAATGAAAGAAGTGTATGTAACTAGTTTTTTTTTCTTCCCGTTTGTTTTGCTTATGTTTATAGTATTTATGACCAATGTACACTTGTAAAAATATCCGTAGGGTTTTAAAATAATTCTATGGCATTTTTGGCAAGTTATAAACAACAATATGATTTGATTGACTAAGACAAAGTTGTATGAAAACAGCTTTATAAAGAAAACTTACTTGAGTAAGTTTTCTTTTCTGACTCTCATTAAGAGTCGGAAAACAATGAATGAGTATCTGAAGAACAAACAAGGCAGTTTTGAGTACTTTGCTTCATCTATTTCCAAGGCTGTTTTAATACTGGTGTTTTAATACTTTGTCAAGGATTTAATTTTCATCTCTACTTTAATATGCACTAAAATGTTTTGTGAGAATAAAGAGATAATGATGCAAATATTGCAAAAACCAAGGGTAAACTGAATTTTATTGGATTTTGCCAAGGTACACTGAATGCAGCATGATTTGATTTTAGTTGAACTTAGATTTTTTTTGGCTTTACTCAGCTGGTGGGGACTTTAGACAAAAATAACTTTGAGAAGTTTCTTAAGAAATCAAAAGGACCAAAACCATTAAATATTCACTTTCTCCCAAACTAGAGCACACTGGACCTTTTTAGGAAGCCTCCTCTGCTGTCCAGTCCAGTGTAAACTACGTCTTACCGTGCCATTTCATTGGGTTGTGACTTTAATAGTAAAATATTGATACATTTACTGATTAATTAAACATTTATTAAATATTTATTTATATTATATTATTTATTTTATTTGTTTATATTTGAACAAATACACACTCAGATTGATCTAAAGTTATAGTCAGATGCTGGTAATTTAAAATTCCTGAATTAGAAATAAACCAAGCAGGAGAAATACTTTTTCAAAGAAAATGTCTTTTTAAGACTTTTTGGTTTGCATCATTGTTCTTCATACAGTAAAATAGATGCTGCATTTACTCAATAAGTACTTCAAAAATAATAGGAAAAGCTACCATGTAGTAAAAATACCAAGTACCTCTTTACCGAAAATAGTTACTAAATGAAATGTAGCTGGTTTCTACACATCTCTGCTTATTAGACTAGGGAAAAAAAGCCCAGATAGTTTTGGGTTAGTTTTTGTTTTCATGTTTTGTGTGACAGTTGTAAACATATTTCCTGCCAGCAGGTGGCAGTGTGGTCCGGCCCAGATGGCCTCTGCTGTTGAAGTCCAAAACACATAAAAGATCAAAATAAAATACAACCACATCAAGCATTTTCTACTTCTACATGCAAACATCGGAATCTTTCCACAAAAAAGGAGAAGCGTGCAATAACTGGGAATAAATACAGGCAAAAAGATGCCTAGGGGACAGTGGGATGGCTGAGAAACATGCTTCCCTAAGTCACAGCTCATTTCCTGGACCTGAACAGCAACACCTCAGTGTCACATTTGCAGTTACAGAAGCAGACTGACTCATGCACCACATGGGTTTATTTTGTATGTGACTGAAAAGGAGGAGTGTGTTTTCCTGAAATTTTCTGCCATGAATGGCAGGATTCTTGGAATAATCAGAAGAGCCCGAAGGAGCTGGTGGTGTCTCACTTGTAAACCAAAAACTGGGGACAATGTTGTAGGCAAGAGGTGGAGAAGCCAGGAGATTTATTGTCCTCCAAATGAAAAGTAAAATGTTAAACATGGTTTTCCGTGTTTGGTCTGAATGCAGCATCTTTAACATGATTTCTTTTTTTTTCTATGCTTTTTTATGCGTAATGACACAAAGTAGTGCAGAATTGATAAATACAAGCAAAATGATACCATCCATCCATTGTTTATTCCTGCTAGTCATTGCAAAGTCACAAAGAAGTTAGTGCCTATTTCTAGGAGTCATAAGATAAGAGGCAGGTAAAAACCCAGGACTTTCTTGCTGCACAATTATACTAGGTTCTCAAAATTCTTATATAAATAGAAACGAGGAAACAAAGGCATGCATTTCTATTCAGCCTGCTGAGTCAATACAGCAGCTGCAATTACAGCTGCAAGTCTTTGGGGTATGAATCTACCAGTGTTGTTTTTGCCCATTTTCTGTAAAACACCTCAGACTCAGTCAGATCGGGCAGAGAGCATCTGGAAACATGAGTTTTCATGCCAGCTCATGAACATGCTTTGATCTAAACCAGTGCTCCACAGCTGTCCTCGAGGGTCAATATCCAGCATGTTTGAGAGCTGCAGAGTTAAGCGCCCCTAAATTCAATAGTGTTATTTCTTGCACCACAGGGAGAGAGAACAAAATTCTCTCTTCTTGTGTGAGCAGGCAGGCATTTGAACAGAAATCTAAACAAGTACAAGTACAAAACAAAATGATCCAACTACAAAACCAACTGACTACCAAAACTCAAGTACCCATTGATCAAGACACTTTTCCGCAATCTCTTACATCCTTCCACTCTTCCATAAAACCCCCCGGATTTTTAGATTGCATGTCTCGTGGTTCAGATTCTTCCACCTTAACCCGACAAAACGTGAAAAGAGTCGAGCCGTGCAGATTAGATACTAGTAGAAAAGGGCCATTACATACTTTTGCACGGTACTTGATGAAAATGTGGGTATTCATCTGAATCAGGTAATTTTTAAAGTCCTCCACTCCTTTTAAACTTTTATTGTATCACAAAGATTTCTTGCCTCATTTCCGGGACCTGTTATGGGAATCATTTTGCTCAGATCCAGGCTTAGGAAGAAATCTCATTAGTCCTTAAAGGGACTCCAAAGATTTATGATTGGCATTTTAAACGGCGCTTCACATAGAAGCACTTTGCAAAGTTTAGGACAAGAAATCCTCTATAATAAAAGCTTTAAAAGTGAAGAAAATGCTACTCTTTCCTTCCTGCAAGTCAGCAGCAATCTCTGCTTATGCTGAGCTCCAGTTTCCTCAGAGGTCAGCGAACACGTTCAAATAGCCTGCAACTGTTTTTGAATAAGCAAGCACTTTTTACTCTGGAATATTCATAGTCCTGGATGGTCTCTTATACACATGTCTGTTCATCTTAATATATGTACATGGTTTGGGATGAATTTAGTCCTGTATTTGTTTCTATTTAAATGGTAAACATTACATATATTACATATATGAATAACCATTTGTAAAAGTGTAGTGGTTACATTGTTGTATTTAAGGCTTGCAATAAATATGAAGCCAGGACAAACTTTGTTCAGTGATATGGTTAGCTCAACTGTTGGCTTGCCAAATCATCTCTTTGCCAAAGCAAAGAAAGAATTTACTAGCAGACTGGTGAACCATGACATCAGAGGTGTAAATTGCCCAACTAAACAATATTAGTGGTGTTGAGTGATGGAACTGGAAGTTGGCCCACTCAAACTAAACTCTGCTTTGTATCCTGCACAATCTTGGCCTGCCTCCAATAGCATCTTAAATTGATGAGCCTCTTACTGAGAATCATCCTACTATCTGCAAGTATTGTTTCTTTTAGTAGGAAAGTTATTTCTATAATGTATCTTCTGCAGCGCTGCAGGAAGAAGAACCCTGGTGTTACTCTGACTGACGGCACTCCAGAATGCTGCCATGACAAAAAAAGGCAGCCTGTGCCTCCACTGTCGCCTCTGAAATAACTCTTTCTTTTTTTGGAGAGCAAATTATTTCATTCTTTTGGCTGTTTCCAACCGTACGGCTATGAACTTTAATATAAAGCATTCAGTCTGTTAAGGTTCTAGCTCTGCGGATTCTTTTTTTCTATTCATTTCTGACATCTAATGACTTGGGCAATTTTTGTGCTATTTCATCCATTTAAATCTAAATCAGAATTGGCTGCTCTTTCAGGACATGAGGCCTATGAATTCTTCTGTTTATATCTTTTAAATTTGTTTAAAAAAAGAAAACTTTTTAAAGTACTTTGTTCCTATCGAGTAGAAATAGAAAAGCTTTCAACTTTTCAAACAGCTTGTGCTCTTTGAAGGCTAATTTCTTCCCCTTTCATTCACCTAGAAATGCCATTCAATAGGTCAGAAGACAATGCTCTGTCATCAAGCACCTGAGCTTTCCAATATATTTCACAATTTTTACAAGATCACAGTTTAAATATCATGAGGCTTTTGATCAAATTCTGCCTAATGCTCATGACATCACAGACATCAACTTCGACTGAGGCTGTACGACTCAAAATTACTGCAATCTAATTATGCCTGCTGCCAATTCTTTAACAATAGGTCAAATTTTCATAGATCAAAATGGTGGAAATGTTCTCTTGTCCAATACACTGAGACTTTCAGCTAGCAGAGTCCTACAAAATTTGAACTTCATAGCTCAAAAACAAGAAAGTCTCATCCACTTCTTCCCAGACAACAATGTAAAAATCAGGGCAGCTACAGCCAGGATAAATGCATCATTGCTTTTAACTCACACCTGTGTCCACATTTCTGATCCTTTAGTACAATAAAATTTGAGTTTTATCTATAATTAGCCCAAAAAAGTAAGGTAATTTGGGTTTATCTGTTTATTTTTTGCTTTGTGCTATAAATTTTTCTAAGCAAAAAATATCGTATCATTCCAAAGTCTGATTACTTTACCTTAAGTAATGCCAAAATTGTGAAGACAATGGATTTGTAGCAGAAAGCTACAATTTTTCTAGTGCGTATGCACCCTCTATGTTTATGCCGCTCTGGGTTGTGAGCCATATCGCCTATCTAAAACAAGGCGTTTGTTTCAGCTTCATGCTAAAACCCTTAATCTATTCCACATTGTAAACAGTTCCCTTTCGTTAGAGACCCTCTATGGAACATAAACAGGACTTTTCATGTTAACTGGCCTCCAATCAATTTACAGGAGACCCACAGACTGGAAGGTGATGCCCTTAACATAGCCAATATCACTAGACCATCAGTACAAAACACTTTTTCAAACCATTCTGCAGTGAATCATTAAAGGTCTGTCAAGCCAGAGCTTTAATGATAAACTTACTTGCCAAGAGTTGTTGGAAAAGATCAATAGCACTCTTATTCCTGTCCATTAAGAGCAACCCTGCAGCCAGGAGATGCCTGGCTCGACACTGGAAGCACAAGGGGGCGAAGATGTACCTATCTATAAGCTGTCACCACAAGCAGTAAAATGTTTGTTGCTCACTTTGAAACCATGTCTCAGTAAGATGGAGGTAGCTTCAGCTGCATATGACTAAGAGCTACAATGGAGTGTAGAATTTCTCAAGTTGTGTAAGGGCAAGTCTTGTGCATATCTGTTGCGTGCTGAACAAAGCTCTGAGGCGGTGAGGCAGCATGTATCTGCCTGCCTGTCAGCTTTTTGGGGGGCCGACTTCAAGGAAACTTGCCTCTGCTGTTCCTCGCAGATTCCTCCCCAACTCCTCTGGCAGGCCTTTTTATACCAAATGTTTTCATTTCCTAACTTTCATTATGTCTTCTCTCTCACCAGCTGCTCTCGTATTCCTCCCCTTCCTTGTATTTCTCACAAAGTAACCCTGTTTGCCTGCTACTTCACAGTTCTCACGTGTTTCTTCTGTATTCATCTTTGGACTTTGTACATAGTCTTTAAATGGTGAAGCAGTGGACCGGACCATCAGTATAACAGAATTACTCAGCCAATGAGTACATGCAAAGGAATGATTGGTGGAATATTCTCTTGTGGATTTGTACATGAAGAGATGTCAGTGAACAGAGTATCTGAAAAAAAGTTAGAAAATAATTCTTTAGAAACTACAACAATGCATTAAAAAAGCTATGAGCTGAAAGGCTAAACATCTAATCTAGTGTTTAAATCAAATGCAATATTCTTAAAGAAAGAAAAATCGGGTTTAGTTCACAATTTAGTGTTGCCAAATTTGTAAGAAAAAAAAGAATGTGTGGGTTTCGCTGCTAAGCTTAGTAGGTGGGTAGCAACCATGATGAACTTGCCAAATCCTCTCTTTGCCAAAGCTAAAGAGCTAATAGTGCTAATGGTATTTATTGGTTTGGAACTTCAAAGAAGCAAGACAAATCAGCAGTTTAATAATTTATGCTTTTAAAAATCACCGACTATTACAGCTGACTATTAGATCCTCTCCACTCCCAAACTCATAATTATGGTTTATGGTTTTACATAAACCATAATTGGTTTATGTGAAATCCTGCTCTACTAGGGTGAGCATTGACCTCTTAAGGGATAGAATGTAGTTCCTAAAAGTGATATGAGATTTCTTCCAGTTTCAGAATCTCATCTTGATATGTCTCTGCATTGATATTGCTTGATGACAAGCCTTGAAAAACATGCTGCTCGACACAAGCATAATGGCTCCACTAAAAACTGTGGGGCATTGGTTGCAAATCAGAAGCTCAACTCAGCTGTTCAGCCCAATTATCTGCATATTTGCTCACTGGCTAATGGAGGCTCCCAGGCAGAGATTAACAACTTTAAGTTAACATTGATATACACAGCAGCTGTGTAATAAAGTTAAAACCTCAGCTCCCTGTTTGGATTTTAAATTATGTTGCTACTTCAAAGCATTTTTAATTGGATTTAGTCTGCAATTGATCACCTTTAGGTTTAAAAGATGACATGCTCAGACTGATCAAATCTATAGATGAATACTCTACACTGAACAGAGATTGTTAAAACACACTTTCAGATTAATGAAACTATTACTTCACTTGTAAGACTATAATTGGATAGCCTTTTGCATCATTTCATGTTATTTTCACCACACTGACCATTTTAGACAAAGCATGAAATAACACAAAAATACAGTCTGGTATCAGTTAGGCTGGACATGTGGACATAGATATCCATCCATCCATTTTCCTGCACCCTTTTTCCCTTACTGGGGTCGGGAGGGTTGCTGGTGCCTATCTCCAGCTGTCATTTCGGGCGAGAGGCGGGGTACACCCTGGACAGGTCGCCAGTCTGTCGCAGGGCAACACAGAGACATACAGGACAAACAAACATGCACACACACACACACCTAGGGACAATTTAGAGAAGCCAATTAACCTGACAGTCATGTTTTTGGACTGTGGGAGGAAGCCGGAGTACCCGGAGAGAACCCACGCATGCCCAGGGAGAACATGCAAACTCCATGCAGAAAGACCGGGGCCAGGAATCGAACCCAGAACCTTCTTGCTGCAAGGCAGCAGCTCTACCAACTGCGCCACTGGGCATAGATATATAAGATAAAATAAAATTACAGACCTTAGGAAGTTGTGTGTATTGATAGTTGGAAGTTTACTGTTAATAAATAATTAAATATATAAACATTACAACTCGTTCGACTGAATTTACATGAGGTGATTTGTAAGTTTAACATTTTAGATTCACACATAAAAACTGAAGGAAAATATGGGAAAACGATCATAACACATACATGTCGTAGGCATGAATTTCATAAGTACCAGAATATCTTGAATAGGCTGAGTATAAAACTATGTAAAGCATGAAAGCGTCTCCACCCTACCGCAGGTTAAACGCTAGCATCTAACAGGAAGCAGTAAAAACACCATTCAAAAATAAAAGCACAAAGTAATCAGATTTGGAAAGTATAGCACTTTTGAAAGTGCAAACAATAAACATTACACATAATTAATTAAAATTGTACTATTGCAGCTTTATTCCTTAAAATTTCGAAAAAATACTATCTCAACTCAGCAGTATTCTTGCTATATCTATTTTGTTTGGAGGCATCGTGACCGGAAATGCATCGTGATTGTGGCCAAATTAACGTCACTCACCTTTGCGTGATCCCGTGGTTCCAGCCAATCAGCGGCTGTCTGGGACACATGAGCGGCTATAATATATCCACAGAACAAGCTGCAGCCAGAAGGAACAAAGAAAGCCGCCCCGTTCCCTCATCACAGTCCTTTCACCTTCCCTGCCCCCTCCAAATAAAAAAACGGACTACATTCAGCCATTTTTCACCGCTGTTTGTTACACTTTCCAGACATTTTGCCTGTTTGAGTCGAGCGCTCAGATTGTCCGAGGAGAGTCGTGAGAGAGGTTTTCTTCTGCCTCGAGTCGCTTTTCTCCGAGACTCGCCTGGATGCGTTCGTTGGAAGGCTGCTTATCGTAAGTTTGTGTATCTCTTTTCTCGTTGGACGGTGTTGATAGAGTCTAAGAGCTTTATATAACTGTAGTCATCTTGTGGACAACACAAATCTCTTCAAACACAAACTTTCCTTCGAGCGCTGATTGACTCTCATCGAGTCCAACAATCAGTTCGATTCCCAAACTCTGTTTGGCGACAATAAAGTGTCGTTGTTACTTCTTTGCTCTGTTACAGTGACTAAAAGAAGAAAGAAAGACGTGGATATTTTTTTTGTAAGAGTTGGACAAGTTTTTCTGTTGAAAGTGCGCTTCTCTTAAGAATCTTTAAAACCGTCTAAACCTGTTGAACTGTTTGCTCCGAAGGTGTCTCAGTCACTTTTACTTGAATGACCCAAACGGTCTATAAAATATCTAATGTAGTCGGAAAGGAAAAAGAATCAGCCGCATAAAGTTAACAGTCACAACTTCTCAGATGTCTACAGTGAGATGGCGTCAGCATCAAATTACTGGAATTGACTCCGCTCGTCGTGTATGACCCCCATCTTACCACATCCATGCATTAACAACCCTTAGTCGTTCATGCATTGCGCCACTGATGGGAACGTGTTTCAGTCTGTACAGCAGTAAGGCTGCGGGTCTCAATTCACTGTCTGTCTGATTTAAGGCTTGCCTGTTAGTGGAGGCTAAGTGCTCAGCCTTTGCCCACACCATCTGCTTTGCCCTGCTGGGCCCTGGCAGGCTGCTGTCCAGATCAAGTGTGATAAAGGATCGTGTGGGCGGACCAGCAGCAGATGGACTACATAGTTGGCTGATGTGGCCGCTTGGCTTTCTGTTGTCATTGTTTGGTTTATTTTCATTTGGGGTGGTTGTAATAAACAAAAACTCCGATGCTATAGCAAATTGTATGGAATGTTGATGACCAGTCATGCTGTCATCACAGTTTGGACCAATAATATCAAAACTGAAAAAGACTGAATTTTTAACTGAGAAACTGTGTAGTCAGTGTAATATGATAGCAGCTCATATAAATAATCAGGATAAAAATAATAATTTGACTTGCGTATGAAGTTTTCGCAGTGTACAGACATAAAGCGAAAATATATAAACTACGGAGGAAATAAAATTATTTGCAACCACAGGTATGTTTTTTTTTATTTTAACCTGTTTAAGATTAAGGCAATGAATTATTGTGACAGTGGATGAGTGCTTTTCTTGTTTCACATCAGAGTAGTTGACTACTCGAGCTGTATGGTGTTCATCAGACTGACAGTCTGGGGGAAGAAATTGTCTGTGGCGACTGGTTTTTACATATAGAGACGAGCTGAGGATAAACGTCTGCATCCAGGATATGTGGGGTGTGCAGAGAAGTTTGCTGCCCTTTTCTTGACCCTAGGACCTGTCCAAGTCCTGGATGAAGGGAAGGTCAGGCCTGGCAATCGTGGATAACCAGCAGCTCCAGTAGAAGGTTGTTTAGTTGTCGCAGGAAGTGCAGTCTTTGCTGGACCTTCTGCTGAACAATGTCTGTGTGAGGGCTAACTTGGACCCGGAAGTGATCCATTTTAACAAAACAGAATTTATTTAGGAGTTTGAAACTGGTCATAACAATCAAAGTAAAATTCAGATTCTGATCACAAAGTGAACTGTTGGTTGTTGTTTTCCCTCCTATTAATGGCTCCTTTCTGTATTTCTTTCTAACCCTCATATTAATAAACAAAAGTACAGCCAAGTAAGTATTGGCCATTAGCACCTAGTTTTCTTTTCTGCCAGCAGGAATTACTCAGCACTCGGTATTGGTTAACCTCGGGTGTTAAACGCTGTGAAACTGGAGTTACTCAAAAGTTTTTGGTTTCAAAACCAAAAGCGTTTAAAACAGTGAACCATGTATTTAAACGCTGTGAAACCAGAATTACTCAAAAGTTAGTTTGTGGTTTCTAAAACCTAAACAGTCTAAGGCGGTGAACCATGTATTTTACATATGTTAATGAATTTTGAATAATGCCAAATTCTTGCAATATTAAATCTTAATGTTTGCGCTGCTAAATCTTGCATGGATAAAACATTTTGCTCTTTTTACTACGTCCGAATGAACATGAGCAACATTAATGCGAGTGTGATCAATGACTGTTGTTGCAGATTGCTAAAGCTTCTGCCACTTATCTCGTATCTGAAAGTGATGCACAAGTTTTCATTCGTTTCCTAATAATATTTCCCACATGCACAATAATAGAGATGTACAGTTAAGAGCCCAGGCTGTACTCAGCACATCGACTACTGCAGGCACAGAGTCCGATGCTGACTCGGTAGAATGTTAATGTTGTCAAATCCCATTAAGAGCAATGCGGTGCTGAGCAAAGCCCTGCACTTGCTCTGCTGGACAGCAGGCCATTTAAATGGCCTCATGTTTGTTTTTGTATGGGAGAATTGAAACGCTCCAGTGCCTCACCTCACAAAACTGCTTTTATATCTCTGCCAAACACTTTTCATTGCTCATCAAAGTAACTTCAACTAGTTTTTGTTTGTCTTTAAAAAAAAAAAAACATTTTTATTTGCTGTTGGTTTACTGAGAGGCTTTGATCCAATGCATGATTTTAACCTTTGACTTCTGCACAAAGGAATACATTTTTGGTCTTTCATCAATGAATGCAAGCCAGGACATAGTACAAAACTTCAAACACATTTATGGTCAAATGTTTCCTAACCAAAATGAGATGAAGTCTGAAATAAGTCGGCATGAACTATAATCGCATGCAATTCTGCTTGAAACTGAATAGGTATCTGTAGAAGGATTGTTAGTCTACAGTCCAGAACCACTTTGTACAAAGCAAAGCTCCATTGCTATCAGGCTGTAGCAATGGAGAAGTTTGCTGTATGTCTTTACAGACTGATTTTAATTTTTAAGCAGATTAGAGAAAAAGTTAAACATTTATTGGACGTTCTCCTAGTAGCAATGAAAACAAAAACTTGACAAGATCTCGCAAACGTTCTGACATCTCATCTCTGCAGAAGTGTTTGCAAAATGTCCCATCCATTCCATTTATGACACTGATAAACAATCAAAATCCAGTTCTCCTTATACTCCACAAGGTAGTTGCGTAGAGTAAAATGCTGGCTATATGTGATCCATGTTGCTACTGTTGACTGAATTCTTCTCAAGTTCTTTAGCAGATCATGGAGGTTTGCTACAGACTTGATTCTCACCAGATAGAGAGAGAGAAGTTGAGGTTACTTTCATCTTTTAACTGTGAGAAGGATGTGGTGTAAAGTGCTCCTCCTGGAAGAATCTTCCACCCACATGTTTCTATACTCGTACACTGAAGGTTTGCAGCACGGAGCTGGAAAATACTTTGAATGAAGATTACTCCTGACAATAATTCCCTCCCGTTTATTCCCAAACTGCTTTCTGTGTTCAGTAGCTGCGAAACGCTGTAATTTCCAGCCTCGGAGGCAGTAACACACAACTCATGTTGAGATGTTAATAAACCAATCCACGCTTGTGTTTTACTACGGTCTGCACAGTGTAAAGAATTTGACTATCTCCCCACTTAACATCATATTCCCATCATCCTCATTTTGTTTCCTGCCATAAAAGACAGCCATGCAAAACGATGTACCCAATCCTGGGGGTCAGTGCAAGGACAGTGTCTGCATGCACAGCATTGTAGGAAATCAGCACAACTCTGCAGATCCAGTATGCAGCGTTTTTTTTCTGTTTATGCTTTACTATAGACTACAGCTCAGTCTGATGTTGAAGCAGCTGTAAAATGACTATTGTTAAATCAAGTTTTTATTATGGCTGTCTCTGGTTTGTGAGGTAGCATTCATGGAGCAAACTTTCTTCTTCCTTTTGCCTGAAATTGAATCACAGAAGTGTTGCTAAATGTCTGTAATTTTCCCCAAGTTAGAGCAGTAAAGGTGTTTGTTCTGTGTGAGCTATGGATTGGAAACTGCATCAAGATGTTTTTTTTATACTAATAAGATAGATGGAACTGATAAATGCATAGGGTTTGATTTAAAAAACAAAACAAAAAAAAAAAAAATTTAATCTCAAAGGAAAATGAAATGTTTCAACTCATGTAATCTAAGTATCGTCAAAGAGCCGTTGCTGATGCGGTGGGCAGAGACGTGTTGGAGTCAGGAATGTTGCACCCCTGTTGCACTGATTTTTTTTGATGTTCATGGAGCAGAGGGCCTCTACTTTGTAGTTTGGAAACTTCTGGATCTCATCTTTGATGACACCCTGGTATTTGTTGGATCAAGGTGTCATCTGCAGACATGTTTCAATCTCTGGGAGTAAAAAAAGATCTGAACCTAAAAGCTCTCGATCTGTTGCTCACTTGGTTTTGATTCTGATCTTTAGGCTTTGAATGTCGATCATGTGATTGTCTGGTGAGTGTCTTAGCGTTAGAGATGTGATGAGGCGCTTTGTCATACAAGGTTGAGCTGAAAATACAGCTGCTACTCCTTCACATTGATGGGAGTCAGAAGGGCAGCTCCCTCTGGAAGTCTGCCTATGAGAAAGAGACAGACTTCCAAACTCACTGGAGGTACCATGTATCCCTTTTGGACTTTCTCTCTCCTCAGGCTGATCTCTGATGAGCTGAGGACGATGGCTAGATCTATAGGGGGCCTCTTGTCTGAGCTCTACTGAATATATAGGTTTTTGAAAGATTTTTCAAATCTTTGAAAAATAGTTTCAAATATTTGGAGTCAAAGCAGTGGACCTGAAGAGTTTCTCATCTTGGATATCTTCATAGCAGTTTTCCCAAATAAAGTAGTTTTGTGACTTGTAGTAAATTAGTTCTGGTCTTTTGGTCTGTCTTTCATATTTGTAAAGTTCTTGACCTACTGCATGTTGTTGCTGTTGCTAATACTCCGAACTTTTTATTTGATATTTCAAATAAATTATTTTGGGCGTTATAGTGGCGTTATAGTAAATGTTGGCACAAAAAGATTGAATAAACTTCGTTTTGACTCTTTTTAAGTCCAGTTCTTTTCATAGTTTCACTTGGTCCCCTTCCAAGACCGTCTTCCTGTTACTTTGATGTAACTTGACCCATACATTCAGCTTTCCTCTTAATACAACTATCCATTCAGCGGAGCTATTGTTTCCCCATGCTGTAATGGCATGAATAATTGAATTGTCCCCTGTGCTGGTGGACGTCCACAACTGGGATCTTGTTTCTGCAGTGGCGTACAGCATCTTTCCTGCCTTCTTTCCAAAGTCTCGGTCAGTTCTTTCTAATCTGCTCAGGATCATGTTGGTCATGTCCCCCACTCAGGGTGCTGAAATAGAAAAATATATTTAAATTTGGAGATTTCTTACACTGCCAGTTACCCAACTGTTCAGTTAGGGGTAGTACTAATGTTGTTGTGACTGGAGTTTGAAGAAGAGCATCTTTGTGAGATAAAAGCGACATGGAAAGCTGAAGACACTTCACTAAAGTGGTTACATCTGATCTTTAGAAATGAGCTTCTTTAATTAAAAAGCCATGAAGTTGATGACAGCAGCTGGTTAGTTGCCCCTGTTCCTTCATGGCATGTTTGATCGTAGTTCATGATTTTTATTTTCTTAACAAGGCCCCAAGCTTAAATATGAGGGTAAACTAATTTAACTCCATCAATGACATGACGTCCAGAATGCCTCCCAGTTAAGCTCCTTGTCATCAGAGCGTTTCTCGGCTGATGTGCTGAATGTGCCAAGTCGTTTTTGATCGTGTCTGGATTGGCCGGTAGGTTCTGCTTTTAATTTGCTGTCTTTGAGATCAGACCACTATCTCCACACTTTGTCATACACAAAGCAATTTCATTTGATGTCTGAATCTGTTAAAAAAAAAACGACTTGAATTTTGGCTTTCTTTTTTTTCATAACTTAAAAAATGGTGATGCGTTTGTCAGAACGATGAAAGGAATGAATCTGTTGTCCAAACTAAATCAGCACAAACAATTGTTTTGCATCATCTGATCATTGCAAATATATAATAATCTGTACATTTTGTCCCTTTTGAGTAATTCTTGGAACTAAGGTCAAAGGCTTGATCACCTTACTTGGAAGGAAAAGTACTTCTAGAGATGCACTAATCAAATGTGTAAACATTTTTCCCTTGCTGCAGCTAACAATTATTTCAGTAATCAATTGTTTAATGTTCCTTTAGTGTACGCTTGATCATTTGTGGCAGAATACATCTGCAGCAAAAGCAATACTTCTAACATGTTTGAAGCTCAGCTGGTGTAATCATGCGGCGATATCCATTTTTCTTATTTTGTTTAATAATTAGACAGCAAAGGTGTTTTGGCTTAATTACTACTGAAGCTTTAAAGAGTATCTAGCAATGTCACATTTTATGATAAATTTGTACAGAATTTTGATATTGCTGTCTTGCCTAAGCTACTTTTACACCCTTTTAAAGAGTAAAAATCTTCAACAAAAAAAAAAAGAAATCCATTATATAAATCAATCACAGATCTGATTAGATCATGACTGGTACAAAGGAAGTTGCATTTATATTTATTGCTTCCTTGTCTTATGCATAGAGAGCTTTAAACTCTTCAAAGCTTCTTTGGAAGAGTAAAAAGTTGTTTAACTTAGTCATATGACTGAGGATGTTTTTATAAGGACAATTCACACCTATTATTAAAAATGGGGGTGTTATCATGGGACACCCAGCACTGCTCTTTATTGGGATATTTAATGACGGTTATTTCAACATAAACCCATTCAGAAGTGCCACTGACCACAGAAGCAATCAGTCACTAGAGATCGTGTTTGAATTGAAACACATTGGGTCTGAAACGGTTGGCCGTGTGTGCCTTCCCTGAGGCCATCTGCTGATAAATGGTTCACTCCCACTTCCCTCCAGCCTTCATCAACAATGTCGGATCATTAAAAGCCACCGTTTTCCATATTCGCTAACCTCTGCAGTGCTTCCTCTTGGGAGCAGTTTGATATGCAGTACAAAATGCTTGTGAACCAAATTGGATTTGTGCCTTAGTTACTACAAACTAATTGTCCTGTTAATGAGAAGTAGATGATAAAATGGCAAGGACATAAGAGGTTTCACAAGAGATTCTCAGCAGAGGTAAACTTGTTAGAAAGGATTGCTGTGCAGTTAGAGCTTTAGGAAAAGAGATGAGTTTAAATCTAGCAGCAATCTAACCCAGATTAATGACTGATTCTAAATTGAAACTTTTTAAAAGAAAACTTATATTTCCAGTAAAAATATTTTGAATGCAGACACTTAATCTTTAAAGAACAGTACCTTGTTTCTCAACATCTCCATAACAGTATTATAGCTATAGTAATGTCCAACTCTTCTTTAATCTCATCTTTCTGCCATGCTGCAGTAATGAAATGCAAACATTCCAGGTTTGAAATGCTGAAACCTGGCCTTTATTTTAGATTGGTCCAAACAAATCCAGTTTTCTTAGAACAAGCACAAGTTCATTAGTGCTTACTGCATTTATAATGCATGACATTGTGTCAGACTATTGCCTCTGCTTGAGTTCATTAACATGTTCTGCCAAATATCATTTATGTTAATGGTACCATTTCCTTGGTACCTGTAAGTGAAGAGGAACAAGGTGACCCATAAAATACAGTTTTATTGTGCCATCTTGATTGAATGATGTAGTTTTTGTAAGGAAATAACCTGAATTTTGCTGATGTGACCCAGATGCTGTGATTCCGATACGCTCTCAGTATGCCAGATCTAGATGGGTTAGGTTGTTTAATCTTCAACTATTCAGGTATGAAAAAGTAGGGGAACAAGCATGTAGCCGTCCTCACCAAACCTGAAGCAAGTGCCTAAAATTGGAGTTGCATACTGGGTGCAGTGCCTTGCAGAAGAACTCGCACCTGTTAAACCTAAACCCACTTCTTTGCTGGAGCAGCTTTAAAAACCAGTTCTTCCGTGGCCTTATTAAACTTTGTTAGCAAACACTGCACAGTTGTTCCCTGTTTTTTATACTCCCTTCAGGGGTAAAACATTGACACCAGACTGCGTTGTCACTACATGAGCAAAGGACATCAAAGCTGCATGGTGTAGAGTTTAAATGTGAGCAGCGTCAGGAATGCATACATCAACTTTTGGAGCGGAACAACCGTGAGTTAGCAGCTCTAGAAACGGCAATGAGGAAGCGAGAAACGTTGCAGCTCAATGATTTGTTGGTGCGATGATGGGGAAACACCGAAACTGCAAAAGATTAGGTTGAGTTAATGTGCATCTTATTCTTTATTTGGGTTTTTCTTTTCAATACAGTTCATGTGTCAATATCTGTGTACATTTTTGTCTGGATCACCTAAATCCAAAGGTTTCCCATGTTTAGAAATTTTTTGACACATTTGCTATAAAATTAATTTAGCTAAACGGAATAGGCAATATTATGTATGAGTCTGCATTGAATATCCAGGTTTAAGTCTACCAAATCCATAAACTCAAGAGTCCATGGACATAACCCAAAAGTCTTTGACCTGTGACTGCAGTAAGTACCAATTAGTTCTACCAAAGTTCACGAGGCGGAAATACGGATGTCTGCCATAATATGACTTGTTGAAACATTCGGTCGTTTTTATTCTTCACAATTTTGTGCTAATTGAGGTTTGTTGTTGAAATACAACACAAGACATAAACGGATAATGTCTTGTGTTTATGTCAACACAAAATACAAGAGCACTTATTTGGATGTTATAAAGTGACAATGAAAAGCAGCTCAGTTATAATTGTAATGCCTTGCAGTGATCGAAGTTTGCATTTTTCAACTGCAGGAACTTTAGAAACTCAAGGATGCTCTGGACCCTCTGTGGTATTTCTAACCCTGGTTTAGAGCCAATGCCAGACCCTTATGCAGTCTGTATGAAAAGCTAGCACTGGCTCCTAGATTTAACACATAGTTGCCAAAGTTATTCTTCCTGGGTAAACGGAGATGCAGAGACTGTAAACGGCCTCTTATCCTTTGCTAATGGGTGTGTCTGAGGAGCAGGAAGTCATTTGGACAAATGGGTCCATTATTGACCTTCGTCTACCCTGGCAACATTTAGCCAGATGGATAAAGGGAGAATTTAATGTGCAATGACTGTGAAAATGAGAGTTTTTCTTTTAAACTTCAGTTTTGATCCCATTATTTTTCCTGCTAAGGTTTAATAACTCTCACGATGTTGGCCATTATAAAGCAGTTTTTATATTAGATGAATGGGATGTTTGTGTCAATCCCAATCCCGATTATTATTTTTTTATTTATTTGAGATCTATTAACAGTTCCTGTTATGATAATGTAAACTCTTATTTTTCTCTGTGACACTTGGTTTTACCTCTTACTATGTACAACACAGTTTGCTCTTTTTGGAGTTTCTCCTAATTGAGGAAATTCAGTGAAATAAACATGTCTTCACATTTCACAAAGCTGATGGAGATATTTTAATTTTGGGTGTAGTTTTCTATCAGTCCCATGCAGAAATGCATTAATAGTTTATAATTATTT
Organism: Phalloptychus januarius; assembly: GCA_902982915.1. NCBI lineage: Eukaryota > Metazoa > Chordata > Actinopteri > Cyprinodontiformes > Poeciliidae > Phalloptychus > Phalloptychus januarius. The sequence continues at coordinate 36,641,702 of CADWAE010000133.1, forward strand.
GAATCTTTATCTCAGCATTATTGCATGTCTTCCTAATTATAAGTGTAAGCACTTCTATAAAGAAGGTTGTGCTGTTTATGCCAGACTTTGCTTGCACCCCGTTAGGCTAAAGCTAGGTTTATAGTTTACACACTTTCTGCAGCTCTGGTGTACAGATGTGAAGCCCTTCAGGTATTTATTTTTAAACAGATCTGTATCTTTAAATAACTTTTTTCTCTCTTCCTTGTTTGCCATATCAAAGTATTATTTTGACAACTCTAGTTCAGTATCTCATGTCAGACTCTTTTTAATTCTATAACTATAGGTGTAAAATAATGGCTCCTTAATGACACTGAATGTAGCATTTTGTTCTTTTGTGTTATCAAACACTGTTTATGGATCAGTGTCGATTGGTCTCGCATCACATCCTGTTGATGTCACTTCCTTTGATAGGTGCTCCCGCACTGATTTCACTGCTTCAGAGGTGTTGGTGAGTTTTGATGGGCCGGCACTTTGTTGGACCTAATCCTGAGCAGCCCTGTGGGCTTTGTCCAGTTCAGCAAGTTGAGACGAGTATTAATCTGCCAATCCTGGACAGCTCTGTGTGTGTGTGTGTGTCCACATGGTCTTCTTTTCTGAAGGAGCTCAGTCAGAGTATCTGTGAGAGTGGGAGGTTTTTGGACCGCTTCAGTAAGACTTTGAGCGTGCTTCACACTAAGCCCTGCCTGCCTGTGTTTTCCAGCCCCCCTCCATTTCCTCCAGCAGCTGTTTCCCTCTTAGCTGGGAACTGAAGCCAAGGTTTTTTTTTTTTCTGTTTTTCTCCTTCCCCATACTCGCGTCACGAGCAGGAACTTGCTGTCTTCCCCACACAAACACACTCTTCTTGTCTGTCTCTGTCTTGTCCCACACTCTCCTGACTGGTGAGTGTGTTCTGACCTCCTTTTGGATGACGCATTGAAGAGCAAGTATTCCCACTATTCTACTGGGCTGCTGTGATTGCATTTGCATCGCCTGACTTAAAGCAATGCCTTCATGGTAAGATGCCACTTCTGTGTCGTCTTCTGCGTTTCTTGACATCCCAGAAGGTTTCAAGACGTCTCGACAGTTAGGGCGTAATTGGTGTATGTCAGCTCTGAATAAGCGTTTTCTTGTTGGTGCTGGACGTTAAGTCATGTTTTTTTTTCTTATATCTCCCATTTTTATAATCAGATGACTTGTTTGGTTTCTCCTCAGCAGAGCCTTTGATTGCTTTGGATTTCAGCACAATGTTTCACACACTTGTGTGTTGGTGTAGCTGGACTTAACTTTTTTTTTGTTTGGTTACGCTCTTGAGATAGAAACCTTTGCTCCCAGCCGTGGAACACATGTAGAACTGAGTCTAAACTTCTGAGTTCTCATTGGAGGCTTGAGGTTTACTTGAGTCACTTAAACTGGTCAATCCGATCAAATTATTGTAAGTCATTGTTTTTGCTCCCAGATACAATAACAAATTGAAGATTTAGATATCTTATAATGCCAAGTCTCATTTCCTGCACTTTGTATCCTTAACGTCCAGTGAAAATAACATGCTACATTTAATCTGTTGCACAATTTCCAAAACATGGTTATCTCTTGTTAGGAAAGCTGTATCTGACTCCACACATTTAGCTACAGTTCTCAATAAACTCTGTCCTTTCAGATAATCGTTTAATGTCGGGATGCTTACTCTGTTTTGATATGACTTGTTGCTCATTCAGCTCAAACTGTAACAATTTAAATTGTTTTTAAAAAGCATAAAATGTGATGACAAGTTTCTCAGCTGCTCTTTTTGCAGCCTTCACTCACAAAAAGCTCTGTGCATTTGAACCTGTTGCATGTTGCATCAGACACAGAGGGAGCTGCAGAAGCCAGAACAGCTTCTTTTCCAATGTCAGCATTGTAAATGGTAAAGAACACCAAGCAAAACCAACACTCAGTAGGTTTGTTTTGCTTGTCCAGAACACATTCGAGTCCGACCAACCACAGAGATCAGGAGTTTCATAGTGAATACAGTTGAGATATTGTCATCTGACCTGTTGACATAAAGTATTAAAAAATAGAAGGGGCTGATGGTGATTATATATAATATGCTTTATGACCTGTGGCAGGAGTTTGTAAATGACTCCATTTAGCGATAATCTTAGTTGATTATCTCTTGATTTACAATCTACTGCATATAAAGAATCTGGATGTATGCCTTGGTTTTTCACATTTTATTTGCAACTGTTTTCCTTCCCACTTTGTGTCTCCACTAATTTGTATCTGAGAAACATCACCTGTTTTCGATTTGGTTTCCACAGACTTCTCAGACCCATGCTCTGCGTGAAGGCCATGTACTGCAATCTGCCCAAATTCATTGCATACCCATTTCTGAGTGCTTCACTGAGGGTTTAGCTGCAGTCAAACAGAATAAATAAGAGATGGAAAAACAGAAATTTCATTTTGCGTCATCCACACCTGTGCTGCTCTCCTATTTTGAAAGTGTAGCAAAGCAGTATCATGATGTGACTGCTGTATCTGAAAACCTAAGCATAACTTTAACTGGGACCCTGCAGAAGATGTTTAAATTTTTTCTCTGCCTTTTAAAAATATATCTAATACTTAATATGCTGTTAATAACCTGCAAGATAGTTCTCTCAATTTCTGTTTGTCTTCTTTAAGGTTATGGGTGACAGGGACTATGTCCTTGGGCAAGACGCAGGGTATTTATTGAATTGACAGGTGGCCAGTTCAATGGGGATCAAAAAGTCAAAACTACGCATGCACACACACACCAGCTTTGAAGTAAACAGTTTAACTTTCATGCATGATTCTGCTAATTGAACTGGAACTCCAGAACCCAGAAAAAAAACCCATGTGTTCTCTTTAGAACATTTCAACTTCATAGAGAAGGAACCTTTCAAGAATTTAAAAGAAGATCTTCTTGCTGGGAGCCGTAATCTGCATCACATTAATTTTGCACTTGTAGATTTAATAAGTTCAGAAGAAACAACAGTTCAAGTCAACAATGAAAGTATTCAGACTGAAAATGCAAGTTGAGATAGAGATGTTTGTAAAAGTGGTCTATTCGGTTCATACTGGTGACATCTGCTTTCACTTGATATCTCTTAGTTAGTGTTGAAAGCCAACATACAGAAATTTAATAAGCGCTCACTGAGTTCATGTTCCTGTCTAACCTCAACAATTTTACTGTTCTTCCTTTAGTCATGTCTAATTTTATTCTGTGAAACTTTTAAGCTTGAGCACAACTAAGAATTTTTTTAGTCCAAACATAAATGGCTCATTAATTCCCCCAAATTTTATTTTCTTTAAGTGTAGAACGTTGTTGGTAAGTATGTGAACTAGAGCGCTCTGCTCCTCTCATGACCCTTGCTTTGCTGTCCAACTATAACTCAATGCTTTGCTACTGCATATGAACTCTTTCAGAGTTGTTTTCCTGTCTGTCATGCAATGCAGCCAGTTATAGTGGTGCATTGCATGACACCATGCGTTGCATTTTTTTTTTTAGACAGGAAATTCAGAATTTCTGAGTTCCAACTACAAATAAAATGCACCATTAGTTCCCAAATCTCAGAGGAGTTGAAAAGAAAGTTTCAAGGATGCAAAGCAGAAATAGCACAGGGAGGGTAGAAAGAAGTCCAAAACATCTCTTCCATCGACCATAATGTGCAAGGATCAGATTAACCATCTCAGTGTCTCTGCCCAGCTTTGTAAACATGCAACCAAGCAAAGACTTAAAGTGTGGCAAAACAAAATCGGGGAAATTAGCAGTGCTTGCTAACTGCTGCCAGGCATGACATGTTACTGAGGAAAATAGTTTCTTGTGCTTGGATATTGAGCTCTCAGTAGGACTCTCAGTCCAGCAACACTCTTCAGTCAGAGACTTCCTTAGATTTGTTGCAAGACTGATTGCTACCAGAAATCCTTCCTGCGCTCAGCATCACCATCCATGACTCTCTAAAGATACATGGCTATGAGATATGACAGAACTGCAATATTTTAGTTTAGGACTGATTACTCCACAATTTTGGAAATGAGTAATTATTGGTATTGAGCATGTCGTGTCAGGGTGTGGGTGGTTAGTTGACAAATTATTTTAATTTCTAGTATTTTCAGTGGGGAAACATTTATCAATTACTAATTGTAAAGATCCAAATTGCCTACCGCAGCAAATCAAATTTTTGTGGAGAGATTCCACTCTGTTAATCATCATGGTAAACTGGCAGGTGTTTTAGGATGAAGCACCTGTATTTGTTTCGGTGCATAAACTCTGAAAACATTTCAGCTGTAGAGCTGAATTTAGTCTCTTCACATGGTGCATGGGATTTCCTCACTCCAGTTTTTCACTTTTCCTGTCAGGGCTTCTGCATCACCTGTCCAACCAGTGTATTTAGCTGATAAAATGTTCTAGCTTTGGGGAATTTCACCTTCCTTTGAACACAGTTGAAGAAATATTCACCTTCTTTGATCCCTCATAAGTTGACAGTTCAAACATGTGTAAAAATGATTCTGAGGTCTTTTTATAATGAAGTGGAGCTCGACCTCCTTTCTCATTTAGTAGCAAATATAGTTACAACCAGGCTCTGAATGAAACCGTGGATGCAAAAGACCGATTAAATGAAGGCCACAGATTTAGACGCATAAGGTAAAGTAAAACATGTAATTATAGGCTTGAGTTCAGAGAGATGGAGGTTAAGTGAGCTTTCTAAGCCACCTACACTGATTAAACCTGGCATGGTGAACGTTGTTTTCGCTCATGGGTTATAATTAAAGTAACTTATTGTTTGTACAACATATTGTTGAACAAAGTTGTGTTGTTAAAAACTGCTCTAGAAGTTTTCTCCACAGATGATGTTGATCATATAGTCATTGCACCTGTGTGCTTATGAGATATGGGACTATGCATAAACAGAAACGGTGCTGTCTATCAAACTAGGATGATGTCACTTTGATGGTTGACATTCACCAGCTGGAAAGCCCTTTTATTTTGTTCTTTTAATGTCGATGTAGATGCTATCTAGTATCCCCTCAGAGACAAGCCACTTCGCAAGGTGAAAAAAAGTTTGATTAAAGGTTGAGCTTTAATTTTTCTAGATTTTTAGTTTCTGTCCTGGCCTAGGCTCAAAGTGAACAAATCCGCATTGACATAATAAGCTGCTTACTATAATAGTGCATTTTAAAGGGTACGACTTGGACATTCAATGACCTTCTACTGTAATGAGTCATAACCACATACGGCAGACTCTGAACACCCAACATAAGAATAGCTGTATGGACTGTTGGTCCTGACAAAAAAAAACTCTTGACATGCTCTCCTGCAGTGTAAACCCATTTATAGCCATGTTGCAGGCTTGTTACATTTTTAAAAATGTCATGTTGGTTGTCTAAAAATGTGGTTCACAGTTTGTGAATTATCGGTTGAGAAACTGAACTTTTGATTTGTGTCCACCATGTTTCTATCTTCGGTAAAGAGAAATGTGGAAGTCGCTCCATGTTGTAGGCCAGTCATGAGACGAGGTCCAACAAATGATCCTCAGAGATTGTAGAATCTGAATATTCTGACTGCTGTTGTCAATTTGTCATGGTGGATTTTTTTCTCTTTCCTGAATTGCTCTTCTGCTTTCACCTCTGAATGTTGAGATATACTCAACTTAAAAGTTTTACAGTTTCAATCTTTCTATCTTTATGGCCAATAAAGCTAGAAAATGTATTAATGCTTGGGATTGATTAGGGATTTTTCTTAGCATTCAGCTTCTATTTTGGGTTGACTTTTTTATATATAGATGTAGACAAGTTTATGCAACTCTGGGTCTTTTAGGAACTTTTTTTTTTTTTTAAAGAAATGTCAAATAATTTTGGATAAAATGCCAAGTCTTTAATCGTGTCCTTTTCTGAGCATTTCAAGCAGTTGTAAGTATTCTGCCATGGAACTGTGCACGGTCTATGGGAAAAGACTCAATCTTTTGAGAAAAGGCTCAATAAGAGCTGCTTATTCTATGTTTCCCTTCTGCCTTTTCTCCCACAGCCATGTCAAATTGCGGGCAGCGCTCAGCCCTACTTATAGCAGCATTTGCGAAAAACCTTTGAGCTACGTCTGCCAAACTGGGAGACGTGGGACTGTCTTAGGCAGGACATTTTTAAAACGCATAGTGGAATGAATTTGCATGCTACAGATTTTCCTGGTCAACAGTAAATATCTTAATATTTGCATATCTTACACTATACTTTAAGGATGGTAGATAAGAATTTCATAAATGCCTTACAGATTGCAGATTTACATTGAACCAAATTCAGCCCCTGGCCTTTTCACATCTGTGACCTTGAGTAGAAATCACGCACCATTTTAATTTTTAAGCGAAAGCCATCAATAAATGTCCTGAATAACTTTGAGGGATTTAAAACGAATAGGTTAATTCCAGTCATTGTGTTTTCCCTGGAAGAACCATGTGGAGTTTCCCCTGAAACGGCAGGGGATTGTGAAACCTTAGAATGTTTGCAGAGCGGACAAGGAGTTCTGTTGGTGCAGCAGGTTTTAAGCAGCTTCATCCTGTTAAACCACACTGCACTCTATGCTTGAAAGTAGTCAGTAGTCTTTAGTCTTCAAGCTCAGCTTTATGCCTTTTTCTTATACCACATAAATTACTTAACATTTGAAGTTCAAAGTAGAAGGAGCTGTGCAGAGGCCTTAATGTTTAGATGATCAGTGTACAACCTACTAGCTGAATAGTAACCAGGTATTTACTGGTTTGAGAAGATTATGCCAGTCTCGACTAAAAGTACTACTGCTTGTATATTAATTGTTTCTCTGTAATTGTTTCCCTCTTCAGCAGAGAAACAATCCTGCTGTTAAAGTATTTTTTTTCTTTTAACAATGATGTTTGTAATTTAATTTAAAATATAGTCTAATTGTTTTGTTTTGCCTTTTGAGCAATTTCAGATATCCACTAACTCATGGGAAGAATCTTATTAAAACAAAACTAATGCCTAGGAACAGAGAGGATGTTGGCAGTAGGCTTTACCTGGTCCAACAAATAAACATTAAATTAGTAGCTTCTGTTTAAGTCATTATTGCAAACAATGATGTCTTTTTGTTGTTTTGTTTGTTATAGAGTAATATGTTTAACACAGATTTACTGGTTAGTCAGACTGTCTGCTCCAGTAGAGCCTGGAGTCAGCTGCTCAACAGACATGCAAACTGACAGTTTATCAGCTGAAGTTTTAAAGTTACCTGTTACCTGAGCCAGAATGACGAGTGGCGCTCCTTATGTTTCCATGCTGACTGCACAAATATTTCCAAACAACCACATTGTTGCGTCTTGTGAACAAAGGAAAGTTAGACTAGTCGACTGACATTGTGTAATAGGAGGTGGTGAAGGTTTGAAGCCAAGTTAGTCTGAGCTCTATACAGACCGTAAAAACTCCAGCCACTCTGTCACCTTGTCTCTCATTAAAATCACGTAAAACTCTCCGTAGGAACATTTTCATTGTAGACTAAAAACGATGGCAACAAATTTAGTTTATTGTTGAATTACCAATTCAGAACAAAAAATTAGGATCATGTCTCTGTGTGTTTGCAGGGTTGTGGTCCCCTCAGGCTGAAGACTGTGTGCCCAGCAGCATCTTTCCACCCTGACCTCACATCATCTCTGTGCGCCCATGAGGTAACGTACGGACCTACTGGCCCCTCATCACCACCCTTTATCCATCCTCTTCCCTCCCCTATATCCCCTCCTCCCTTGAATCCCCTAAACCATGGGCCAGAAGATCTCTGGCAGCATCAAGTCAGTGGATGTACGTGGGGAGCCTTCGTATCGGCCAGTGCGTCGCGAACTACGAGGTCCGGATTTCTGTCGGCCCCCCAGACTGGATTTACTACTCGACATGCCGCCAGCCACTGCGGAGACACAACTTCGCCATGCCTGGAACTCTGACGACCGATCGCTGAATGTCTTTGTCAAGGAGGACGACAAGCTGACTTTTCACAGGCACCCCGTGGCTCAGAGCACAGACTGCATTCGAGGGAAAGTAGGCTACACCCGTGGCTTACATGTGTGGAGGATTCACTGGCCGGCCAGACAGAGAGGAACCCATGCTGTAGTAGGGGTGGCCACTGCTGAAGCACCTTTACACTCAGTTGGTTACACAGCCCTAGTAGGCTCAGACTCTGAGTCCTGGGGGTGGGACTTGGGCCGAAACAGACTTTATCACGATGGAAAGAACAGACCTGGTAACTCTTCTGCGCCCACATACCCCAGTTTTCTGGAGCCAGACGAGTCGTTTGTTCTCCCAGACTGCCTCACAGTAATATTGGATATGGACGAAGGAACGCTAAGCTTTATGGTGGACGGACAATATCTAGGAGTGGCCTTCAGGGGCCTAAAGGGAAAGAGACTGTATCCCATCGTCAGTGCAGTCTGGGGGCACTGTGAAGTATCAATCCGCTACGTCAATGGACTAGATCGTAAGTAAAAGTGTAAACTGGATAAAGTTTTTTGTTTTTAATATTATTTTTTTTAATTACCATTTGGGCTTTTTTTTTTCCTCTGTCAAGGCTCCAATCTATAATAATTTATTTTAGTCACGAGCCACTTTTTTTACTTCCAATATAAAAAAACAGTGCTGAATTAACTTAAAACTTCTTTTTTTTAAACAGACATAAATAAATTGCAAATTTATTTACTAATTCTACACCAGTACAGCACACTTAAATCCACCAATAGCTTCGCAACCTTGTCAAACATGTAAAAATGCATCTTTAATTTGTTCAGTCAATGCAGTTATGGTATCACAGCTTTAAATGTAATATAAACTGAATATGATAAAAACAATTGGTTGACTACCTTGATCAAACATATAAAACAAACTGCAACAAATCTTTTTTCTTATGATCCAGAAAGTGCCATTAGAAATTCTAGGTATGATGTAAAATAAAAGCATGATGTCGCTCAGAGCGGAAAGTACAGAATTAGATTGATTAGAACTGCCCTTATGAATTGGGCACATTTTCACCAATGTCTGATCTGCGTCGGGATCAATGCTGATGTTATCGATCAGTGCTTCTCCAATTTATTCAAATTAAATTTTTATTGTCACTTTTTAGCACCTTTTTTGCATAACATCTGATAACTTTAATGCATGTATACTTCCATTTCTTATATGGCACAGTATAATCACTCCACAAAGAATGTATTACATCACATTGCACTTGTTTTCCCAATCTTTACTCAAAATAAGAAGTCCGTGGCCTTTTCCCATTTATCATTTCCCATGTTTCGTAAAGAGCTGAGCTAAAAAAGTGAATAATCTCTGATATCTGGCATTAGAGATAGCTGTGAATCTGTATCTGAGCACTGCTCTGGTGCTGTTCTATACTAGTACATGGTCACCCTGAACAGTCTGCATTAAGTTGGATGACTTGCTGGAATCCAGCCTTGTATAGATGAACCGCAGTTGTTTCTTTTGCCTCAGCAAACCTTTTTGTTCAGATTTACAACCACCTTCTAAATAGCCTCCAGTGCCTCGCATGTTTTGTGTGGAAAGGAAATTCTTCTTGCGTTGCAGAAAGTACGTGTCAGCTTGACCTTTTCCGTGTTTTTCTTTCCCATGCTGCTTTTCTCTCATTTTGTCCGCTCCAACTAGTGGAATTGTCAAAGTTTCGCAAGAGCGATTATTGTAGGTCTTGCTTCTCTGCATGGCTGTGCGCCACTAACCTGTGGTGGGGACAGTTGAGTCCTGGAGGATGTCCCAGTATGTCACTAAGATTAACGTCTGGAGTTGTTTGGCGGGAAGCCCTACATTGTAGGCTTATTCCCCCTCTTTTGCATGATATCGGCCAAACTCTTGTATTTGGTATTTCTGTTGGCAGTGCTTTGCAAAGGTTTTCCTACCCTCTTTTGTGATGTTACAACCACACACACTTCAGTGCAATGTATATATTTTTGTGAGATCAACCTAAGATAGTCCCCAACTATGGGATGAAACACATTTTTCAATGTTGTAGAAATAAAATGTAAAGTGTGCCAAGCAATATGAATCCACCCTAAATAAAATGCACTAATCAATAGATTTAGTTTCCATGTGTGGAAAGCCTCGGATGTTTTTAGAGAAAATTTGTGAACTAAATGAAATGGCACAAATACAAACTTGAACACGCCTCTGTTGAAGTCCATGGAGGCCTCTGCTGGTGTAATGGTGGCAGGATGGGTCAAACCGGAGGGGTGACATCCTTGTCCTTCTTTTGCAAATGAGTCCTGTTTGACCCAACCGTCATTGTCCTCCCACCTGCTTTTTAACAATCTCTTTTCTTCCTCTTCCTTTTCAACAGTAATCCTTTGAGTAATTAAAAAGCTAGTTGTGGTGGCAGGTTGCTGTGGAAACAGTGTAGCTGACTTTTGTGGCTTAATGGGCCTTTTAATTAATCTTTGGAAGCCTGCTTTGTAGCTTTTTGGCCTTTGGACAACTACTGTTCACAACACATGATCATGCTGGCATTGATCTGAAGGCATGCTGAAACAAGCATTCTTAGCAGGACTTGCATTTACAGATGGCATGAGTGTTTTAGTAGTTGCCTCTGAAATTGTGGAGGTGTGCTGGATGTGATTGTCATAGCAACTACAGACAGTTGTATTGCTAAAAAGATTCTATTCAGATTTTTCTTGGGTCGTGAATACTTCAGGTACCTCTGTGTTCTCAGTATGATTTTATCTGGAGCCATGATGCAAAGATGACATGTCAGACTTGTAGAGTCTTTATCTTTACTTCAGGAGAGCAATATTATTTCAGAATTGAAATTTTTTTGACAACAGTTTGGAGCAGTAGCAGAATATGTCCCAATACCCTGACAGTTGGCAAACCTTTGCTTGCCAAATAGCCAGACATGTTTAAAGTCGACAGAATGAATAGAAGTGTCACAATGAAGGCTTGTGATATAATGGAACTCAAAGTTGCCTCATCAAAACTTTCTGAAAAGATCAAAATTAGTTAACATTGTCTTGCATTGATTCAACATTCTTGGAGGATCATCATGCTGAAAAAAGGCCCCATCTGTCACAATTCAAAATTACTTCATCTCTCATTTCAGCAGTTTTTGTAGAAGGTCAGATGGTGGGAACAAAAGCTTTGTAATTTGATGCTCTTACATAACTAGCTGTAAAAAATTCATGGTAGACTTTTGCATCTTTGAAGTTTACTTTGCTGGTTGTGCCGGACAATAATGATTACATTGATGAACAGACAATGATAAAGCTGAAGTTTAGAATTCAGACCGTCAATCCATGCAGTGTGACAGGCAGTAGTTGCTGTCAATATTTTTACAAGATAGAGAAGATATTGTGAACTTTGGTGTCAACTTGGTTTTTTTTCCCTGGTTGTACTCAAACACATAGGCAAGTTTAAGTTCTGCAGAAGTGACTATTATATTGTGTTTCTAATTCAGAAAGTAACATTATTAAATCACGATGTCCTGTTATTCTGTGATTTACTTTGTTTTCAGAAATGGCTACAATTAACACTGATGTTTTTTAATTTGTTCTTTGAGTTTGTGTTGAAACAGATGTTGCCCTATAAACAAGATTTTTAATTTGAAACAATTTTGTCATAATTTGTGGCGATGGTGGTAGGAGTTTGTCCTGTAATTGGCGGTTACCAGTCAGAGCCCCTCTCTGTTGTATCCTTGGGAAAGACGCTTCACCTGCCCTGCCCGCTTGTGGTGGTCAGTGTTTCACTTGTGGTGCTGGTGCATGAAAGACTCACCTCTTAGGCTACCTCTGGCCAGCTGTGGCTACATTGCAGCAGCTTACCATCACTGTGTGAATGATTGAATGCATTGTGAAGCAACTTTGGGGATCTCTGGAATTAATCAAGCACTGAGGATATACTGGCTAAATACCATTTCTACCATAGTTAATTTCCAGTACAGGAAGACAAATCCTAATCTTTTGTCCATTTATTGGTCATACTAATACTGAAATCTGATGTTGAAGGAATTAATTATTGAGCTTTACAACTAGAACCTAATTCATGTAGTTATTCTGCTGGCATAACAAAAACCCATCTGTTCCACTAGCAGAATATTTATTTAAATGTCACTGTTGTCACTGCAAAAAACGAGTCAAGTGAAAGTTGAGCTGTACAGTCATCGTCGTCATTGTGTTTGGTGTTGCAGCTGTTAATTAGAGGACTGCTTGGATGCAGACTATATAGGTAGAAATTTTGATGAATCCATTAAGTCTGCTTTCACTGCCTTTGATTCTCACACATGACAAATCTGTCGGTAGTCTTTGGTATTAACCCACTTTCCCTTATCTCAAAGCTCGTCATATTGCCTATATCGCAATGGCATGATTTCATAATGCTGTCCAGCCCTGAATCTGGAAACTATGCAAAAGTAGAACTCCTTAGCCTGGTATCGGGCATGGCCAGAACTTTCTATCATCTTTCAGCTACATCAGTGTGTGATTGCCTATAGATTAGTCTTTCCCTAGTTGATATTCCAGCTCTCTGGGTTGGTGTTTTTCTGTCCCTCCTGGTTCTCTTGCTTATTTCCAACATCAATGATCTGATTCTGTCCATTCCTGAATATATCTTGCGTTCATTGTCCCCCTTTGACTAATTTGTGAAGAATTCTTTTCGTCTCAGACGTTTCCACACCTTAACGGTGATGCGTTCACCTGAGATCTTAGAATTGGGTCAGATGGTCCCAATAGTGTTGCATTAATATAATGCATAAGCTTGCCTGGAGTTCTGTACCTGACACTGCTGTCTTGGTGCATCTTTCTTAATGAGTTGAGGCAGAAACACCGGGTAGGAGTTCTAAGTTGGACGTAACTGGGTTGTGCTGTCTCACACATTGAGCTACTGTCTGAGCAACGCCCACCTGACCTCTGAGATTCACTGAGCTCCATGTGTGAAAGTGAGAGGAACTGGAAGGAACTCTCACCACTCGGCTGTAAGCAATCTCACCTGACTGAGGACAGACAGACTGACGTCCCGCCATCACAAAGTCTATACTCCGTTCTTCTGCTTTGTTCTCAACGAGGTGCTAGGTGTGCACGCCCACCAGACTGCCTCTATGGATGGCTGGTCCAGTAGTGCATCAGACGCGCACGCTCTCTTTTCTTGAAGCACACTTTCCCACACTCGGTCGTGTCTTTGGTGCCATATAGCTGTCAGAAAGTCTCTGGCTGCTTCGGAAAAGATGTGAAGAGATGTGAGAAAGGGAAGCTTACAGATATTGACAGCTGCATGACGGATTGGTGGAAAGAGAGGCATGAAGGTGTGAAAAGATCCCACCAGTCAACCTAAGAATGAGCAAGGATGAATTATTAAGCCTGCCTTTTCGTTCTGCGTCAGGCGGGGGCTTCAGGTATAGAGAGAAGTAAGTGGCTGAGAACAGATGGTCTTCATTTTAATGTTCATCATGATATGGGCCCCAAAAAATAAGCTGTGATTAACATCCAACTGCATCTGATTTAGAATATTGTTGCAGCGATGATCTCCGGTGTGTGAAGTTGGAGTATAGCAGAAATGTCAAATGCTTCCAGTTGACATTTCTATGTGGCGTGTGTTGCATCTGCTCTGAAATGTCTTGATTAAAGCTTGTGGTCCAAACTGGGCCCAGAGGAAATGACTTCTTAACCACAGAGACCACTCACATCATCACTACTCCGTCAGACCATTTGATGGAGCGTACACCTCCCGTCGGTGCTCATCAATTTGTCTGACAGGGCCATTTGTCGCCCTAGGCAACCCTTACCATGGAGACCAGCTTGTGGTGGAGGCAGCAGTGATTGGCTGGTTTTCAGTCCGTAGGATCATCACCACGCTGCCGCCCTCAGGAGATCACTGCCAAATGACGCGAGTGTTTGTGGTAGCATCACCGCAAGCAACAATGATTCACCCCCAACGAGAAGACTCTGCATGGAGCGATAATTAACTTTGTTTCACCAGACCAGGCATATGCAGCACTTCAGCTGTGCTACGTTAGTCAGAAAACTTGTCCCATGCGAACAGTGCTTGGAATAACTCTGTTCCACTAGCAGAATGGAGAACATTTCATCATTGGTGTCAGGATATTTTAACCACATATCTAAGACAGTTCTCGGGTCTCTAGATTTCTAATGAAGAACATGTGCATCTGTGACTTCACACTCTTTTCTCATGAGGATGTGGTTGTCATGGAAACTTTCCATATGTAGAGCTGTTTTAACGGTACTAACTTCCCAAACAGGACTACAGGTGGACGATGTTTTCAGGAGCTATTTGAGGACAAACTTGAGCAGGTTACCAGGTGTCTGTGTGATGGAGATCTGCTTTTTCTTTTAGATTTTTGTAAATATTTGAAGCAAAAATTGGGAAACCAATTTGATCTGCTGTAACTGTGTCCATTTATTCACCTCCAGGGTGTCTGCACATTCTTAAAATGTCCTAAATATTTTTTTCTGAAAAATAAGACCTTAAAGTGCCTGACATTAATTTAAAAAATATTTAAATATGTTAGTCACAGGTCTTCAATGTTGTCATGGCAATACTATTTACTCTCCCATTCTATGTAGGTTTTTCCCTGTGGGACATTCCAAAAGACTGAGTCTTGGCACACATCGTTACTCACTGCGTTCTGTTAATACTTGCTAACTAGGTAGCTGATAGGAGCCATGCGTCCTGTGAGAAGCACAAAATTGCTGCCAAGAGCCACAAAAAGATCCCAGAAATGTTTTTCGTTCATCAGTCATGATATAGGTCTTAAATTGTATTTATGATGGCCCTGAAAAGGTCTTAAAGTTTCAGTTTGATACCTGCATAAACCTTCACTTAGTCTTTGTTCTTAAATCACAGCCATGTGCCTATTAATTATCGCGTCATCTTCAACATGTCCCTTCATGTTTTATTGGGTAAATCTAAGTGTGATGAATCAAAGTCTTTGCTTTCAAAGTGCCTTTAAACACAGCATGACAAAAGGTTTCTGAGTTCATCATTGCAAACAAAGAAAAGAACCAGGTTAAGCTCGAAAACAATCAGAAATCAGCGTCTAGAGTCGTGTTCAGTCTGGATTCCTGTCTAAACTTGGCCTTGAGAGAAGCTGCTGCTCCCTCTCTGCTGTAACAGGGAGCAGCAGTGATGGCTGAGGTCTCTTATTCCAGTCTACTTCCATGCTCGCTGCAGTTTGTGGTCATCTTTGGGCCTGACTGTGCAGAGAAATAGTTTAGCCAGTCACAGAGGACTCGTGTTTGTGCTCATATTTTTAATTTTGTTTATAAAATATTTCTGCCTTAAACATTTAACTGTGCAGATGGACCTTTCTCAAGGTGCACATTTTGACTTGTCGCAGTAAGCGGAGCATGGATGCATTAATAATTTGCATTCTTCGTAATGGAGCGTTTGCACATGTGGGTTCATGACTAACTGGGAAATGAAAGGACGGCTTAACAGCATGACGCAGCGACTCATCCTTAATGTTACTGATGTCACAAGTCAAAGCGATGTGCTAGAGTGAGAGGTCGCTATGGGGATAAACTCAGTAATGATGAGATGAAGGTCAGTTTTACAAAAAGGCTTGATGGTTAAAATTCTCTCATTTAGATCTACTCTATGGCTCGTATCCTTTGGAATAGTTAAAGAAACTAGTTGCTCTGCAGCCTAGAGGCCAAAATAGCCTCACGGAGTTCAGTTACCTGAAGGTTAACAAACTTTTTTCAATGGTCACCCACTTGATGAGGTGTGTATTAATGTTTTCATGCATGTGTGATAAACCTGATCATGTCCTTCGAACTGTTTGTGAAATCGGGGCTCTGCTCAGCCAGATGGCGCGTCCGGGTGGTGACGCTCGTTGCCGGTAAACGGGCAGCAGTTTACGAGTCTTGCGTCCTCACACGACTTCCCTTTCAGATCCCGCTGGCACACATTATCCACGGCTGTGACGTGTTGACATGCCAGATATCGGAGTTGATAAGTCCTGACAGGAAATGGTTCACAAAGACGTGTTTAATATCATCACCAATCTTGCAACATTTCTACATCTTTATCATTTGATATCATAAGTTCATTCAATAATCTTTTATTTCAAAGTTGACAATTGTTGCCTTATATTTTTGTTGCAACTGCACATTTCTATGTGTTATTTCTTATTGGTGTGTCTGTGCTCTTCCGTTTGCCTGTCACTTTGCTGCTGATGCACTGAAATTCCCCTACTGAGGGGAAAATAGATTATTCCGTTTGTATTTCATGCATGCATATTTTAATAGGATGCAGTGTATTGTATGGGGATTTTGGGAGATGGAGCGACACAAAGTAGTGCTTAGATGTAAAATGTAGCTTTGCCCAGTTAAAATCTGAAAAGTATTAGTAAGTATTCATCCCCTGAGTCAGTAATTTGTATAATGTTTTGCTGCAATTACAGCTGTAAGTGTTTAAGTCTACACCAGCTATGAATATTTATATTCAAAGCTTCACAGAATGGTTTTATCTCAGTCAGAATGGATAGACGGTCTCTGAATATTCTACCTCCTACTCCTACAGATTTTCAGTAGGAGTTTATTTTTTTGTGGTCTCCAGCAGGTTTTGTCTCAGGATTGCCTTGGATTCCCTCTCATGTTACTCACTTCCTGCTGCAGAAAAAAGCATGATGCTGCCACTTCCGTACATCAGTCGTGATGGAGGGTTTTTTTTTTTGCGATGCACGATTGGTGGTTTCAGCTTCTGAGCGTCTTCCTCCATCGTCCCGTACCATGCATGATTTGTGCTTGGCTGCAAATAAAGATCTTCCTACATAACTTTCTCTTACCATTCTTCCAGGAACAAAGGATTTTTGAACAGCACAACTGATCGCTGTTCTGTCATCGGATTCTCTCACCTGAGCTGTGGATCTCTGCAGCTCCTCCAATTACCACAGCCGTCTTGCCTGCTTCTAAAATAATTCTCTCCTTGCCCAGCCTGCCTGTCAGACTGAATGATGGATTGAGCAACACTCTGAGACGATCAGAGTTCATGATTCTTTTAGAATCTAATATGCTTAAATTTTTTTCACAGCATTCCCCTTGACTATAGGAGAATGTTGTAAAGAATGGAATTTATAATAAATAACTAAATTAAATAAACTCATAAATTAATTACTTCATCATTTTCCAGCAAAAATATTAACCTCATTCATAGCAAACAGAAGAAATCGTCTTAAGTCGCCGTTTAATACATTTAATAAACTATTTCAACACTCTTTTATCTCGTAGGTTGTGAAAAATGTTTACATTTCTGATTATTATATACTTTAGTGAGGCTCCATCTCATTTTTGTCATCTTACTTGATTAGATTTTTGCTTCCCTGCATCTTGGAGGTTGAGGCTCCCCCTGTGAGCCATATGATGAACTCTCTGCATGGCTCCAGATCTCATTATGTAAATGTCTGAATGGGGCTCTGAGGTCAGCTGTGTGTGTGTGTGTGTGTGTGTGTGTGGGAAGTGTGTTATGTAGTCTAGCTGGGATCAGGGCTTTGGTGGGACTGGACTGGACCCAGATGTGGCTTCCTGTTCTGTTTGGACACTAACTGCTGCTCTCTCCTGTCCCTCACAGCGGAGCCCCTCCCCCTCATGGACCTGTGCAGACGAGTAGCTCGACTCGCTCTGGGTCGGGAACGCATCCATCACATCGAGACGCTTCCGCTGCCGCAGACCCTGAAAAACTACCTCCAGTACCAGTGACTGCTCTCCTCCACATGCACACGCGGGGATCCAGGCGGCGAGAAGCAGAGGCCACCTGGTGCCTCCAAACTGGACTTAAGAAATCTGCTGAAGTAACACAGCGACGTTGACCAGAAACAGGTGGTCAGGAAGTGCTGGAAGCGCGGGATTGTTTACACCTTTAGGATGTTTTCAGTTTGGATGTCATCTCTTGGTTTTTAAGCTTTTTTTGTTGTTATTATTATTTTGGTGGTCATATTCTCTGCCTTTTTTCACTTAGGCATTATTAACGGAGCTGATGAGATGATTTGATTTGCATCAAGCTGATGTAAAGAAGTCGAGCCCCAGTCGGCGCGGCCTTACGCAGCGTGGTTTACACCGACGGTCTGCTCTGCACAGCCTCTCTGAGGACGCTTCCTCTCAGACATGTTGGTATTTATATTGATGTTCCCAACGACACAGCAGACTCCTGTGGGGACAAAACAGTCCCTGCAAGCCTTAGGAGAGAGAGAGAGAAGGTAAGGGAGAGTGCGTCTTCACTCACATACTGTTCTATTTTTGTAAATGCGCACACACAGATCACATATATACACATGCAGTGTATGGAAACATAACCTGCACTGTTGGTAGCAGGAACACGACGGCGTAGAACGTGGCACCTCCAAACTGGTCTGAATGTTCAAAATCTGCTCTCTCCTGCTCTCTCTCTCCATGCGTCTTTGCCACTTCCTGCTAGTTTGAGATTTTTTTTTTTTTGTCAGGTTTATTGAACTGGAAGCGCTGCAGATGCAGTTATCCTGCTCTCTCGCTCTTAAGCAGAAGATGAAGCTGTGTCTTCAACTGCTAATGTGCCTGCTCCGCTACAGTAAGCATTCAGATGAAAAGCACACTGCATTCTGTCACAACACAACTTTTTTTCTGCCACGAAGTTGGAAATGCTGCTTTTTTTTTTTTTAACCCCTATGTTTTATCGTCTTAGTTTTTATCTCGGATTTTTTTGTTTTTTATTAATTTTGAAATATGTCTGTGGGACATATCTCGCATGCATAGGTTTGAAGAATGTACTACCATAAAAAGGTTTTTAAATGTAAATAAAAATAAACTGCTAAACAAACACTGGCTCTGGGATTTTATGTTGAATATCAAGGCTGGAGAAGATACCCGTTTATTGCAGTCATTCTCCTGAACCCCAACTGTGATTAATATTGACACTTTGCGACACTGAAATTGATCTGTAGGGAATCTTGTGCATGTAACGAGATGGATGGCATCGTGAGCAAAAGACGATGTGGAAATGTTGAGGCAATATCTCGACAAATAAGCCAGAAATCTGAATCTGAGTAAAAACGAGTGTTTCAGATGGGAATACGGCCACATTATTTTTTCCTTTTCTTTTTTTACCATTACAATAAATTGGCACAGGTGTTCTCAGGCTGACCAACCGAGCCTGACTCTTACACAGCAGTTCTGTCAGGAGGGATAGCCTGAAATTCAGTGCACTATTGTGAGGAGGCTAATTCCACCAAACACAAAGGAAACATTAACTTCTGACTTTTTGCAAGAAAAGACTCATCTGGCCTTGACCAAAAGGGTTTTAGAATGGGGAATTTTACTGCAGCAAGAAGTTATTCAGCTTTAGTTCTAGTTAACTGAGAAATCATTGCTGCTGACCTAGGCTGTTTTGGGGCAGGATCTACCATCTACATGACAGAAATGAAGATGAGCTCAGAACTTCCAGCACAAAATCCATAAATGTTAAAGTGCAGCTTCTGCTGGCAACACCTAATCACCCTGAGAGGCATCCTCTGCTTTTAGCTGCATGGGAGAGAATGATGGCAACTGCTAATGCAAGACAACTGATGGATGTGCATATTTAATGCTTCAATAAAAATGTCTAAAATGTGTTGAGGCAGACTTGAGTGATTACTGACTTGAGAAAGTGGTCATTAACACTCGGATGGAAGCGAAGGAATGAAATACAGGTTTCAGCAGACGAGATCAGCTTGAAACTCTCCTCTCCCATTGATCCTCAGCTGTAGAATGTCTCCCTCAGCATGGAGAGCTGCTCAATAATGCAGGTACCGGCTCTTTAAAGGATTATTGACAGAGCCAGAAAGGTGAAGCGCACCACTTGTCTGATTTAGTTCGAAGTAACTCGACTTGATCCATATTTAGGTTCCTCCTGACATTGAACTTTCACTTTAAATTTATCATGCAGTCTTTCCTTTTCTTTTGTCCCACCATATAAGCTTCATCAGCACTCCTGTGATAGTTTTCTTCGTTTTTGGCCTTTGCAGACATCGAACAATTTTCAAAAACAAAGGAAACAAAAAAGTATATTTTTAAGTGATGATTCAATAAAGGGAAACATGCCTTGCAAACTGCTGCGTCCTTATTGGAAATGTAATTTCCCTTCTTAATCTAACAAACTGTTTTGCCGCCTTTGGAAGCAACAAGTGTCACACAGCGTTTGCAGTGGCTGGCATTTAGTCCTTTTATCACTATGGAGGGATTTTTAGCAACATTCTTTGCAAAATTGTTTGAATTTAATTACAGTGGAGGATTTTCAGTGTCATGCCACATATTCTTTATAATATTTAAGCCCAAATGTTTTCTAGACCTTTTCAAAACTAACTACTTAACTAACTGCTGCCATTTTGAAAGCTGCAGCTTTTGTGATGCCTGGAAAACAATAACCTGTCTTTATTTGCCAATCAGAAAGATGCCTCCTCTTTTCCACACTACACCTCTCAGTGTAACAAGGTGATTTATTTATTCATCAGATAATAATGAAACCAGAAGGTGGCTGGTGAAAAGCACAAAATGTGAATTTTTGTTAATTCATGATATATAGAAGGGAAAAGGGTGAGGTTGCTGGTTTGTGAGATTTTTCCTTCAGCAATTGAAATCAGCTGAATACTGCATACACTCAGGATATCTTTTGATCAACATTTATTTGATGTTGATATAAAAATAAAATGTTTTGGACATGGTGATCAGGCTATAGATGGAAACCGGCAGAAATCCTTAATTTAAACTGGGAAATCCTGTCTGCTTTGCTTGGAAGCCCATTTAAAAGCTGATATTTTGCATGTATTCACAGCATGTGGAATCCTCAGAAGACAAATAATCCTCAGAGTGTAAGATACGCCTCTTTGATCCACTTCATGATCTGTAAAAGCTCCAGTTAAGCCCAGTAACATCAAAGATACATGATCTGTTCTTGTTCTTGTTCCTGGGATTTATTTTATTTTACTTTATTTTTTTTGCTTCCACTTGTTCATCTTTAGAGACAGAATGATTGAATGGGGAGTTTGAACAACTTAATACAGCATTTTTCACAGCATGAAAACACTGTGAGATTCTGATAGAGTGGAAATGGGGAGATTTATTTACGGCAGCAAAGAGGATGTAAAACTGTCTTCTTGTGGTACCAAGGAGATGGATGGCTGGTGAGCCGCTCCGCCCCTCCAAGTCTGTCCTCGGGAAAGAATTAATGAAGTGGAAGCAACATGCAGGACATAGTTCTCACTAGTATTGCTTCAGCAAGCATCACCACAAAAATCATCGATACACCAGTTAATTATACAGCCGCTAAACACAGAAGTAAAGTCCATGTAAATAAGTTGATTTTGCCTTTGTAATTTCCTGCAAACGATCAATTTATATCCTCTGGTTTGCTGGCAGACCAGAGGATATAAATATCTACACAATGTGTAAATATTCATAATATGTCAAAAGTGAAGAGAGAACTTGTTTTTGTTTCAGTAAGTTTGGAATGTGGCAACAGCTGTAAACATCTGTAGTAGAAGTGATTAAACTGGATGGCAAAGAATCCAGTTTACAAGTCAGTTAAGATCAACAAAATCTGGCTAATTAAAAACCCTTTAATATTAAATGAAAACTAATTTTTACAAAACGAGCAATTAAAGATATGTAAGAAAAAATAAGTCCATAAATATTCAGCCCCTTCTATTAAGTATTTGGATGCATCTTTGGCTGCAGTTCCATCATGGAGTCTGTGTGAATCGATCTCAATCAGGACTCACATTGGGACGCTGCATTTTTCCTCAATTCTTCCTGATAAACGCTTCAAGCTCTGTCAGGTTTCATGTGGATCAGATGTGAACAACCTCTTTCTAGTCCTGCTACAAATTTTCTATTCCGACTGATAGCTGTGCTTTGACTGGACCACTGTAGAACATGCATCCTGTTGTCCTTACTCTAACTCTGTTCAGCTTTAACTCAGTGTTTTTCAAGCCTGGTCCTTAACAACACTTTCCTGCATGTTTTATTTGTTTGCCTTCTGCCACACCTGGTGATCGACAGGCTTTCTTATTGACATTCTCCTCTAAAACTTTGAATGGTGAAGAATCCAGTGTATTGACACACTTCAAACCTGTTTGGGGAGATTTTTTTTCTACTTTTTTTTAGGCACTGTGTAGTTTGCAGGTCATTCTGTGCTGCATTTACCTGCACTCAGACATTTGCTAATGAATTATTTAAACACTTGTTCAGGCGGCTATGTGCGGTTTACATTAAACGGTGTAATTAAATGTGTTGATTTTTTTAAACTTGTTTTTTCCGCGGTTTTCTGCAGGTCATATTTCAAACTGGCACAGAAAAGTGGCAAGTTGATTAGTTGAACGAACGGGCAAATAAAAACAAGGTGGAAAATCATCAGTTAGTTTGCGGCCTTTCATCGTCACATTTATCTGTATGGCTCTGCTGTCAGCCTCTGTTTTACAATTTTATTATTTTAGTACATAATATTTTCACACTGTTTATCATAAACTCTCCATGCAAAATAAGGTGGAGAGGTATTTATTATATGTTGACAAATGCAACCAGTTGTCTGAAGTCATGTTGCAAAATCTCAAGAATAAGTTTGTAAATGAAGATAAATGCTTTAAAATTCACTATCAGCTGAACTGGGATCCTGCTGGCCTGGATCCTGTATGTGTGCCAGATGAAACGACTGTGCGCCGCTCCGCCCTGACAGACAAATATAGCCCTACATGTTCTAAAACAAGAACAATGCATAAATGAGGAGCGGGCCTCATAGCAACCTGAGTTTTCCCCAAACTGTGACTTTAACCTAAATTCCTTAGAGAGTGTCCGGTCTGTGCTGACTCAGCTCAGGTGTTATCAGAAACTGATAACAGGTCTTTCTGAAGCAGCAAAGCACCTGTTATCAGGTGCTTCGTAATCGCAACTCAGTGAGAGTTTTCTTTACAATGTGTGTCAGTAAACTTGATAAATCTTCTTTTACAGCTCAGGAGGTTTCTGAGGCTTTCTGCACCCTGTCAAAGGTGTTGCACTTGTCCAGCAATATGACAGAAAGCCACAGTTACGACAGTGAAGCAAAGCACTGCTTCTTCAGTAGTTACAGCTTCTGCTGTGAAAGACATTTCCTATCTTTTTAAATGACCTTTTATATTGGAATTGATCACACTAACATCATTAAAAGTAAATATCCACGTCAGTCATGTTTAAAGAGATACTAACAGATGGAAGACTTTGGGCCCAATTTTCACCCAACGCTCATGTTTACCTTCAAAGCTGTAGAGTTGAAGTTATTTACAGCAACACAATCAGATTAAGTTACTCCAAACCTAAGAGAAGAGGATCTCTGCAATCAAATGCTTTAGACCGAAACAAAGTGTAGATCACAACACTTCCATAATACATCATTGAGTTTAGGAAAATCATTCACTGTAAATCAAACATGATGAAGCAGAGAACAAATGTGCTTGACCAGATTTAAAGGCAAAGATTTAAAGTCTGTTGACTTTTCATGCTGATGATTCTGAAAAATGAAACAGGATAAAGTAGCCTGTCATTATGTTTGTGGCTGTAAGAGTTTTACCAGAGGCCATGTTGAAGTGTCTGGAGTTAATATGTAACATTTTAAGAGATATTTAAAAGAATCTGCAGAAAACATCTGATTCTGACAACTTTCCAGACCAAAGGTTGTTTTGTTGCTGCCTCCCTGTTAGATTCAGCAGCTCAGCCTCAGTGATGGCGGCGCTCGCTGCAGCTCCCTACATTCCTCGCATGGTTCCTGAACAGCCTGTTCCTCCAGTCTGAACACAGTGCTGATAACCAGAAGAAAGTTGGCTCAAAATGAACAGAGATAGCAAACGGGAAAGGAGGAGAGATGGCAGGTAGCCACCGAGTGGAGGGAAGATAACGGAAGGGAAAAAAACCAACCCATCACAAAATGATGGCACAGAGAACAGAAATATTGGGTAGCACGGCTTTTTTCTGTTTTCCAAACACCAGCCTAATGAGCTAATACACAGTTTGAGCCTTAAATTCTAATTTCAGCAACTCTGCTTCAGCATCTTAATGTTTATATTTAAGGGAGCCTATGCATGAGTCACACTCACCTCAGCATCACACACCCCCAGCAGGAGAACTCAGTGCAAAGCCAAACAGCAACTGTTTCTTATCATCCTTCATCTTTTCTTTTCTCCCTCTGCTCTCTGCCATCACCACCTCCCTCTCTTCATCTTCTTTGTGTGTGTCTCTCTTTTTTTGTCAAACAAGTAGAGTATTGACTACAGCAGTGTCACTTTTTCTCTTTTCTTGCCTTTTTTTTCTTAAAAAAAAAAAAAAGTAAACGAGCTGCTACAGAGTTCCCCGGCTTGAACTTGTTAGCATGTTTCAGTCGGACCACCCGTGTGACGTCTCAACCTTTCATAAATGTTAACTGCTGCCTGCAAAGACAAAACACCTTTCTGCATCTGAGATGAAAAAAAGCCGATTCCCGGGTTCAGACACACACATCAGATTTAATTGCAAGCCGCGGCCTTCAGGCAGCATTATATTTGTGCATAGAAACCCGGTGTTTGTTCAGTGGTAGATTGATGATGAAAATGCTAAAACCCAGAGGGTGACCTCATTGTTTCATCTGAACAAACACTGCAGCCATTGTTGTCACTGACTGTGCGCCAAGGCTGTTTAATTCCTTGGTAGCTACACGTGCCCCCATGACGTCAAGCCACAAAGTGGTCTGCGCCCACCGGCCCGCGCTGGCTGCCCTGCACTGCGCCCTTTGTTTGTTGTGTAAAAAGGAAAGCAGCCAATGAGAAGCAGGAATTTAGGTTTGTGGCCTTTTGTGCGTCATCATCCTGATTTAGGTGACTATATTAAAAAAAAACTTTTCCCCAATGAATAAAACATTGTTAAACAGAATTAAATGGGTGTGAAGACCACAACTGAAGTGAATTGAAATGAATTGAAGACTTTTCCCTCAACAGGAAATTATTTAATATTTTATATTAATCAAAAAAGGTGAGCATCAAGAAAAAAATATTGTTTGTAAACAAAATGCAGCGACTTCACTGCAAAAACACAAAGTTTTACAAATTACATTTGGTCTAATTTCTTGTGAAAATATTTCAGTTCACTTGAAATAAGACAAAACTAACTTAAAAGTAACTTTTCAGCAAGAAAGGATCTTGTTTTAAATAAATAATTCCTTTATATTGATGAAAAAGTACTACAGTACTAGTTCCACTGGTAGATTGTTTCACTTATAATGGGAGAAATGTCTTGAAAGTGAAATAATCTGCCAGGGGTACCATAGTATATTTTTATGTCAATATTAAATAATCATATACTTTAAAAAGGTGGCTATATTTTACTGAAAAGTTAGCTTTGTCTTATTTTAAGTGTTTTATAGGCGTCTTATTTTGTGTTTTTTCATAGTATTAAACTACATTTTGTCACATTTCGACTACAACCTTTAGTTTACTTTTTGTAGATTTAATGCTCCATAGCAACACAAATTAATTCAGGATTATAAATTGAAAGGGAAATGGTACATGGTTTTTATTAGAGAACAAACAGCATCATGAAGACCAAGAAACACAGAAGACAGGCCAGGAAGAAAAATAAAAATCATATCCCAAGCTTTGAACATCTGGCAATGAATGCTTCATTCAATCAATCGGATGAATGTAAAAAGGACGAAACCACTGCTGTTTATTTCATCGAAAATGTTACCAATTAACACTTATTTTCACATTCTACTTAGAGTTTCAAAGTCGATTAATTACAGAAAAATATATAACTAAAAAACCAGAAAAACACCTCACTTTTAGATCTTTCTTTGTGGATAAAACATAGGAAACGTTCCTGGTTTGTTTGTCCCAAAATTTTAATAAAATAGTGATGTGACCATACATAGGGATATGAATACTGCTGCATTGCACTCAGTATTTACTATACTGTTCATGTAGCAAGATTAAAACAAGAGAGCTATATTCCTTTATCGTGTTGTTGTTTTTTTTAAATGAAGTAGTTTAATACACAGTTTAACAGACAGAATGAAAGTCAAACATTTTGTGTTCACCTGATTTGGTACTGAAGTGTCACAGCTGCCACCATCTGGTTGACTGTTAGTATTGCAGCATTCGGTCAAAGCAGCTGAAAAGTGAATGCTTTACTATAATAGAACGGATTCAGAGGCAGTTTTAACACTAAATCCATGTGTGTAATAGAAGAAGCTCTCTAAGTCCTAAAACCGATTATTCAGGAAGGTTATTTTAATTGTGGGAAAGAGAAATAATACTTTCAGTAAGTATAAAACTGATACTTTCACAAATAGCTACATTTATATTTAGAATATCTTAAAGAGAAACCGGTTGACTTCTAAGGGCATCAAAGTAAAGGGGGCTGGAATATAAACGAATGCCACACTTTTCAGACTTTGTTTTTTTTTAATGGTCAAAACCACATTTCATTTTCCTTACACTTTTATTATAATTCAGTTGCGACATTTCAAGAAGGGTGGAAACTTTTGTAAGGCGCTGTAAATCACTTCTATGTGGAAATGAGCCGTTTATTGTATAGAAACTTACAATGAAAACATAGATAATCCAAGCTAAATCTACCAATTTCCATTTCTTTCTTCTTTTCTGTTTTTCTCCTCTTCTTTCTTCAGGTCTGCAGCCTGTTGCATGTAAATAGATCCCTCTATGAGTCCTCCGGGAAGTCTCGGTTCCAAACATCGACGCCAAAACCTGAGACGTATAAAAGAGGTGAAACACGCAGCTCCAGCAGACCTTTTCTCCAGCAGGAGAAGCGCAGCTGGAGTAACATTAATAATGCCTGAGTTAGCTGTAAATCTCTCAGTGAGGCATGGCAGTGAAGCAGCATGCACAACAGCAGGAGCCTCAGCCATCTGTATTAAAACTCATGCAAAAGGATGTAAAATCTTCCACGCTTGGAAACGTTGCTGCCTCAGAAAGCAGTGATGTTTCAGTAAAGTCCTGGTACCTCATCTTCTGCTCAGCATTTTTCTCTTATCCCCATTTCAATTAGTTAAAAATGAAACATTGGATTTTATTTGTAATTTTTTATTTTTTTCACAAGTGTGCTGAAGTTGAATCAGCCACCATGTAACCTGTGTGTGACGACCTTCCTTTCTGAGAGGCTCTTCTTGTTTTTCAGGCCCGACTCCCATGTTATCCCTGTAATTAGAGCAAAGTGGATTAAAGTGTGCTTGACTGTGAAATGGCGTGTTACTGCTGCCCACTGGAGTGTGAGGAGCTGTAATTGTGGGACAGTACGCACCAGATGTGTGGAATCCCTGGTTGAGTTTAAGAAGTGATTATGAAATCAGGTTTAAATGCTGAATTTGAAACTTATTCAGGAATGAGAGACGAACCATCTTCAGCGGACTGAGTGAAGCTCCGTGGCCATGAAAATATACAGCAATGTGAAAAAGTGTTTACTTTCTTCTTGATTTGTTATGCATATTTTCACAGTTCAGTGTTTCAGAACATCAAACTAATTTAAATTCAAAGACACAAGTAAACACTTTTTTTTTTTAAATGAAGGTGTTTATTAAGGGAGAAAAAATCCAAACCTGCATGTCCTGCGTAAAAAAGGTGATTGCTAATAACTGGTTGGTTGCTGTGGAAGAATTTTGGCCCACTTGTCTTTCCAGAATTGTTGTAATTTACCTTTTTTAAAGCCACGCCACACCGTAACAATAGGATTCAGGTCAGGAGTTTGACTAGGCCACTCCAATTTTGTCATTTTTCAGCCATTTAGAGGTGGATTTGCTGGTGCATTTTGGATCACTGTTCTCCTGCAGAAACCAAGTTGGTTTCAGATTGATTTAACAAACAGATGGCTGTACAATGTCCTCCAGGATTTTTTGGTGGTTCCCTTTATGACAAGTTTTTCAGGTCCTTAAGCAGCAAAACAGCCCTTTACCATCACAATACCACAGTCATATTTTACTGCTGATCTGATGTTTCTTTTTCTGAAATGTGGTGTAACTTTTACGTCAAAGCTAAGTTTAATATGCCGGCATATATGAAAAATAGAATAGAAAAATGTGACTTTGAATCTATCTGCATGATCGGATTAATTGAATTGAAAGTCCAACTGAATGTGACATAGTTTTGAGCTTATTTTAGGATCTACTGCAAGCCAGTAGCAAGTACTAACATTTACATTCGTGCCGTTTTAAAAGCATCAAAGCATAAAGTAATAAAATCAGCTAATAGATCATGACTCACTGTAAAAAAACAAGTGCAATTAACAAAACTCTAGTCCCGGTCTTTCAGCAGCACTATTAGTTCACCGTGTGTCACTTGCTTTATCAGTTCAGGCTCTTGCTGGAAGTCTGAAAAAGAAGGGGGCGGCATATTTTAATGATCTCTTATCCAGATCTGCTCTAACTCTGGGAACATACATGAGGAAAAGCCGGAGAATGTATGTAGTCTATACCTGTTGTGGGACCCAATCATGAGAGTATGTCAGGTAAGAGAGAACTAGTTCCAGTATGCATTAGTGCACAAAAAGAACATATTTGGTGTCTACAAACAGAAAGAGAAGATCAGCCGGTGGCTGCATACAAGTGACAACCGCAAACATTAAAGCCAGAATGAGTGACAGAATGAAGAGCATGATATCTGAAGAATCTGGATGCAGTTTCTTGAGATATTGTTCAGGTGAATTCACTCTCAATATTTCATCATAACTCAAAAGAGGATGTTATTGATCAGATTTGGTGAATAAAACAGGTCTTGTTTCTGCAAAAGAAAACCTGGTTTAGGTTTTATTTAGACACACGATTATTTATGTGCTCCTTGGGACTCAGTGATATCATTCACCACCTTGACAGCAGCTGTAGTAGTACTGTGCTGCTTCCTGAAACCAGACTGACAGTCTGACAAAACATCATTCAAATCTAAAAAAATCTATAACAGGAGTCTTCAGATGCAGACCTCGAGGGGCGATGTCCTGCAACTGCTAGATGTGTTTCAGCTTCAACATGCCTGAGTCAAATAATGAGGTCTCTGGAGAGCTTGACTCCATACTGGGAAAGTAATTCAGCCATTTGATTCAGGTGCGTTAGACCAGTGACAAATGACTGCAAATGACTTCCTCTAGTCCTCTGCCAAGCCACATTACTTCCCTGCATATTTTAAATACAGGGAATAAACAAATCTTTGTGTTGAGGAGGTAACTCTCCTGTGCAGATCTGAGGAAGAAGCTTACATCTTCATGTCTGAAAATGGAAAAAAAATAAAAATAAAATAAAAAAAAAGGACCAAAAGAGTTTCCCCTGAAACTGAGAGTGGATTGTCACTCTCAGTTACCAAGCAGAAGTTGGTGATTTCTACTCAACCAGCACTTTATTAACCCTTTCAAACATGAGAACAGCTGACACATGTCACAAATGCTCAGCGTCTGATTATTCTAGAGCCATAGAATCACTACTGTTTTATACTTGATGTTTCTCACTGGGAACCAGTATTTCTGGCTCAGCATTGTATCTCAAAATTAGGATGATCAAACCTTGCATATACAGAAGCGTTCCACCCTAAACCATGGGATACCTCTGGCATCTGTGAATCTTCCTTAAGTTCCAGCATAAAAAAATACAATGAGCTTCACATGAATCTAACTGCAGCTACAAAAAGCAAAGTGAATATTCTTTTTAGTTTACAAACAACAAGCTTCCAAAATTTCATAAATAGCACCCAAATGCGTTGAACCAGTGACTGTGTAACATTTCAAGTAAAAAGTAATTTTTTTTTTTTGCAAAAATATGGTCTTTTATTTGCTTTGAACTGAAATCTTGTTTTGGCCAGAACTTTTAACTCCTTCATGAGTTTTAGTAAACAAAAGTGAACCAAAAGAAATGAGGTGAGTTACCTAAAGAGGTCAGCTCAGAGTGAGAGCCAAATCTGCAGCTGTGTAGGAAGTGGTAGGAAGTGTTTTTCCGTTCTTTCACTTCTACTCACAGGCTATCTGGACAAAGAGCATCTCACTCGCACTTTTAATAATTCACTAAAACTACCCAGAAAAGAACAGCGGCTCTAATCATTCCCAGGCAGGACAGTACTACATGTACTCAGTAGGAACTGGAAGGATTTTCACAGATTATGATAATGTTGGAGGATCAAGCTAAGCTCTTGGCTGTTTACACAGAACAGTATTTTCTGTTCTCCGCTGTGGATTTGTGTGAAGTGCTGGTTTGTGCTGCTTCTTCAAAGTGAGTTTCCACACGCTCCAGTTTATTTGGCTACCAAGCTAAAAACATAAGACTAACAAAAATAAGTTGTTTTTAAACTATAAATTAGCAGCCCAGTGGTGCAGATTATGCAGCCTCCTTGTTTAACGGACCCATTACTCACTTCAGTTAGGATTTTTTTGAAAACAATATTTCTTGTTTGGATTGCATTGTAAAAAATATCAATCAGTTATTAGATTAAAAATAAATAAAAAGTAACTTTGGCCATTCCTGCATCATTTCATTCAAGTAGATTTATTAGTATTGTAAATGTATTAATATCTGGCCATTCATTTGATACTGAGATCTGGTGAAACTCACATTTTAGACCTTTTCCAGTCATTGCTAAAGATGCATTGATTACAAATGGATTCCTCCAAACAGAATTATGAAAATACCACTTTTATCACAATATATAAAAAGATTTGCTCAACTCACTTCAAAAGCTTAGTGTCAAAATAGAGCAGCAAAATTTAAGGAAAGCAAAACTTTAGAATATTTGTTAATTTTGCAAAGAGAGATACGTGCTGACTAATGAATGTTTCCCTCTGTACTGTTTGTGTTCCACCATCAATGTCCTCTTCACACAAAGCAAAGCGTACAATTCTCGGTCTCTGAGGCTTCTATTAGTTGTGGGAATAAAGGTCAGTTAAAGCTAATTTTAGTGGCCAAATGTATTATGGGAAAGTCTGATTAAATGAGTGTAAATCAATATATATATATATATATCAAATGATACACCATCATTTTCCAGAGGGTTAAAATTGGACAAATTAAACCAATAAGTTGAACAGTAAATAAAACTTTTTTGCCATAGTTATTGGTGGATAATTTGATTATCATGTGAGCTAGATTTGAATCATATTAATTTTCTTATAAAAATGATTTATACAATACTTTTCCAGCTCAATCAATACCCAGCTTGCATGGGGCCAGAAAATACAGAGTACAAGCAGTTTTGAAGCGTTCTCTGCTTTGCTACTAGTGTTGTGCTGCGGGACACTGCATGGCGGGCATGAAGCCCATCATCGCCGTGGGAACCAAACACTGCTGCATCAAGAATTCAGAATCTTTCAAATTCCCTGCACACCTCAAAAGAACCCTTTGCTGTTATATTAAACTATCAGCTTGACCCTTCCTCTGGCTCAAAATGTTTGATCTGATCATGATTTAATTTTTGTTCTCAGTCAACTTCTTGTGTTAAATTATATGAGCATCTCTTTGTTCAAAAGAGATGTGCTTTAAAATCTATTCCTCTGTTCAGGGTTACAGTGAAGGCTACATGATGGACTGAACAGCTACATAATGAATAATGCATAGAGAACGAGGCTCTGTTTGAGGCAAGTTGCGCTTCATTATTCATGTTCATGTGTCAACCTTCACTGGCATGATGCCTCAGCCATGCTCTGATTTCACAGCCTTTGTTGCAGAATACGCTAATGTGAGCTTTGAAAGAAGGGAAATGGCCACGAGGTTACAGAATTACGAATTATTTCACAACAATGAGTTGGAGGATCTCCTTGGCTTTTTTGTAACAGTGTAATTCTGATTGGCTTAAATATGAAAGAGATATTGAAAGAGAGTTTTGAAATTCTGTACTGTACTTTTTAACCACTAGATGGAAACATTCCATTAGATATTGTGGGAAGTTATTCTAGTATATATCAGATATGAATGCTAGACTTTAATATATATATGAAAAAAAACACCTTCCTGAATTCATTAAGAAGGTGTTACTGTGATTAATTTGGTAACCCAAAGCTAATAACAAAACTGCCTGTTACAGCGAAAGCAAAGCCAGTCAGGCAGAGCTAAAACAAACACCCAACAAAAATACCCAGACTGCTTGCTATGGTGAGAGCAGTCAGGTTTATAGGTTGGGATCATTGGCCCAGCTGCTCCTGGTCTGCAGCTAGCTCCAGGTTTTCAATTTACGCACATAAATAATCCCAATTGAAACTTTTTCAAATAATCCAAATTGGATAATAATATCTAAACCTTTAATTACATAGGCCAACTTTACCAAGTTAGGGACTTCCATGTCTTAAAGTTGTATTTTTGTATTTCACTACAAGCATTAGAAACAGCTCCCACAACTTGATTCAAAAACAAGTTTTTATTGGCCAATTTACAGAAAGTGCTGTAGTGACCATTCCAAAGAAAAACAGAACAAAGAGTCCAAAAAACGAAAAAATTTACACGTTATACAAGGTTTCAATGTTAATTCCAATGTCCTCTTCTAAAACAAACGTCAGGACAACACTGGGGATCAGGCCGATGCAAAATCCACCAAAGCTTTAACTTGGGGGTGCGGGATGGGAGGTGATATCACAAGACCAGGTTTCAAGGCAGATGAAGAAAATTCCTAAACATATGAGAGCTTTACATGGAGATACAATAGAGCTTACGGTACACACATACAGCAGATTTGCCCTCAAGAGAAGACCTTGAGGCTGAGCAGGTTAGAAGAGGCCCCTTTCCAGAAAGAAAAGCTTCGATTTGTCCTCATCAGAATGGTTTCTCTGCTATCAAATGGTACAACTGGACTGGATCAGGATGGCCACCGTCAGAGAGTAATGCCCTTTCGCTTTGATATGAAACAATTCCCATCTGTCTTTGAGCAAGTGAAAAGTGACTCATGAAATGTGTATTCATTTTGATTCCACTTCTCCCACAGCTGTACCAGACTATTTCTACATTTTGTAGACTTAAGTGTAGGCAAATGCACTAGGATTACGTTTTCCTGCAGGATATTTAAAGACCTACTGCAAATATTTATGACAAGTAGCACATAAGAAAATGGCAACCATCTGTTTAAAATTGACTTTAAATGACTTGGACCATATGCAGTTGATTTGATAAACGTGTAAGAAATAGAACAATTACTTGACAAATTTAAAACTTCTCTGTCTGATGTCATTTTATTGCAGCTATAATTTAATTTCATGTGTTATATTTCTGTATTTAAGTTTGTCATTTGGTAAGGAAATGTGTAGTGAAATAGGATTCTTCAATTGGACCATTAGCTTTATCGCCACCAGGTGTCATACTAGAGCTGCAGATCTTCTGTTCAGAAACGAGTCAAAACTGACAATACAATTCGTACAATTCAAGATTGTAAAATTTTTTCACAAGACTGACTCAAGTTTAATCTTTCTCATAATCCTTTTCAGTTTCCCTACCTCTGAAAGAACATGAGTTTCCTCCCCTACACTTACAGAGGCAATCACAGATCCCCTGCAATGACCCCAAGTCAACATCAGCTTAAAACAAAGTAGTAACATTTTTTTAACACCAAACAACTCTACTCAAAATGTCCTGTCCTTTATAATCAGTTACTGGATCATATCTAAGCATTCCCTGATCATGCTAATCAGAAGTGGAAGTTAATGGAAAGAAGACTCAGAGTTAACTATTTTAAGTATCGGTGAGGCGTTGGATAAAGAGGAAGCAAAATAATCAGTATGAAGCTATTAGAAAGGCAACTGCATGTTCAGCTGATGTTTCCAAGCTTTTTCTTCAAACTTTATCAACAGAGAGTTAGACTGCTGTTGATGTTTTGTATAAAACTCAACTTTTACGGGGGTGCAAAAAACAGAACTGACTAACATGGGATGTCATTTTGTACCTCAGTAAATAGAGCCAACTGTAGCAGGCTTAAGTTGATAATTTCTGTAACTTCTGACATTTCAACCTCTGTCTCTATGGTGAATATGCCAAAACACCTTAAAACATAAACTTCATATCCTTTATCATGGGATGTCGCCTAATATAATTCAAGAAGACAATTACAAGAACAGCTGTGAGACTAAATTTTTTTCTGGAAAGCTGTTGATAATAGTGGCTATAATCTGTATATATGAGAGAAAATTTCACAAAACGACAGCTTGAAAATCCTTGACAAGTACAACAAAATTGCAGTACCTACAGAGGCAGCAGCTCATATATTTGAATTAAAGTCAATGTCAGCTGCATTGGCCTTGTCCTGG
Source organism: Phalloptychus januarius (assembly GCA_902982915.1). Lineage (NCBI taxonomy): Eukaryota > Metazoa > Chordata > Actinopteri > Cyprinodontiformes > Poeciliidae > Phalloptychus > Phalloptychus januarius. Next base: position 36,675,898 of record CADWAE010000133.1, read on the forward strand.
AGCTAAACCATAAAAAGTAAAAAATGCCTTAGAATTCTGCATAAAGCAGGATTTGTAAAGCCCAGTTGGTGACAATTCATTTATATCAATGTGTAGATGGCATTAAGTGAAATGAGATTTAAATTTGCAATACCGAGTCCAACTGCAAAGATTTGACACACATTATATACTGGTGATACCAAGACAGCATGAAGAGGCTAGAGAACAATACTGTGTCATTCTAGTGCGAATCTGATTTCTTAATACTGGTGAAGCTCGGTATTTTGTTGCCTTTGTCTTGAATTAAGGAGATGTGAGGAAAAGTTTCAGACAAAATGATCACTTTATTTAACTTGTTTCTCTGAGGTCTCTCCATCTTAGGCCAGTAAAGAGGTTTTGAGATGCTTCACCATTTCAAACATAAAGAAATTCTGCTGTGGATCCCAGTTAGTCTTTGAGCCGGTTTGGTGGGGAGAAAAGCAGACTTCGGGTTGTATTCTTGCACGCTAAGGGATCAGAGTGTGTCCGTACATATGAACAGGTGGCGTGTGCTGTGTACAGGTGAAGAGAGGAGGATTGTTGAACATTTCAGGACGGTGATTAAGGAGAAGATGATCACTCACTATACTTGATATTTACAAGAAGGGAGCGTATAAAAATGTACAAGGAGACTCCTCTTCTATTCTCAAAAACCCAGAACGTAGAGCTGGCTGCTAATTCGACATGACATCTGATCTTTTTTTTTCTTTGTTTTTTTAAAATACCATTGAAAATATGCTTTTTCTGTAAAATCACCTGGCTTTGCCATATTGGCTAGAATAAAGACAGATAAATAATAAGTATACAAACTAAAAAATAGTCTCATTTTCTTTACTTTTGCAACTCATTTTTTTTTCTTAAATAAAGGCTGTTTTGCATTTTTAATGTGGGGACATCAGAAATCTTACTGTGGAATTTTACACATCAAACTGGGTAGATGGGACCGAGTCGACAAAAAATGGGTTTCTTACAACTTGTTCTCACAGAAGACAGTAGAAATGAGGGAGAGCTAACATCTCTCCGAGAATGACCCAGATTTGTGGAGCTTTGTTGTTGGAGAAGCAGTTCTGGCGCCCCATTGTTTCTCTGATCTGCATTTGTTGTGTTTTCATACAATCTTCCACAAGGGGGCAACAATACTTTATTTTTCAAGCACGTGAAGTCCCTTTTTGTTGTTGTTTACAGCCATCTGATACGGGATTTCATCGAGGATGTGTTACAGAATGCGCGTGTGTGTGCGTGTGTGTGGGAGTGAGAGAATGCGTGTGTGAATGTGTGTTTTCAATAGCATATTGTTGGTTTGTCCCATCTTTGGGGGTTCTCACTCGAGCGCTGCATCCTGGGTAGCTGGACATCCACTTCCTCGTCGCTGTCATCTGATTCATCGCTGGTGACCTCTTCGTCCTCTTCATCCTCATCCTCCTCCTCCTCTTCATCCTCTTCCTCCTCCTCACTGGCCTCGTCCTGTCCTACAGTGTGGTTCTCCAAATTCTGTGGTGACAAAAATATATTTATATTTTTTATTATTGTCCCAGATTAAAAGGTTAAAGAAGACTAAACTTCCTTGTTTAGGTAAGAGCCACTTAAATTATTATATCAGAATAATGAGAGAGATTACATGGACCTTATTGTTTTTAACCACATACTGTTCTGTCTTCATCTGTTTTGCTGAACACGTCCACACCATGATGCTGCCACCTCCGTACCTCACCATGGGAATGGTGCTCTCATGCTTTCAAAGTTCCATCTTTTTTCTTCAAATGGCATAAATAACTTTAAATCTATTTATAATCTTAGTATTAACTTCAGACTTTAAAAACAGAAAACTCTTCTGAAAAATCTTGTGCTTATAATTCTTGCATTTTGCAAACAGACAATTCTGGCAATCCTAACTGGCCTAAAATGTTAAAAAATTAGTCTGAATTAAAGTTCACATGATACAGTGTGTAAATATCTGGGATTGGGTCGCACACGTCAGGGATGATATACTTCACAGATCGAAGCGGGTAGGGCAGCAATTAAAAAAGAAGTCGTGATGTGAGGGGTTCGTAGTAGGAGTCTTCTGTTTGTCAGACTCATGAAACATGACTGAGTCTTACATTTTTGTGGAGTAATGACTTTCTTCTGTATCCCAAAGCAAACAGAAGGAGTGCTTTCTTGTCAGCCAAAAAAAGGTTTGCCAAACTGTTGTGGCATGGCTGCATGCTTCACAGCCGCTTGCCAAAGATGAGCCAGGCAGCTGGGTTTTGATCAAAAGACTTTTTTCCCAAATTTTTTATTAAGTCTCATTTAATTTATAGATTTTTCAGAGACGTTGCAAAGCTTCAGGTATGAGCATTTATAATCATAGAGAAGAATTGTACTTTTTAGCCCAGGTAGCCTGCAGGAATCTTTCTTCTTTTTTTTTACTGTATTGTTTATTCATATGTTCTATTTAACAAGCCCGTCCTCCATCTATTCCCTCTACCAAATACGGGTCAAATTTAATCCAACTAGTTTAGAAAGGGTAACATTTTTGAGCCTAAAAAAAACAAACACACCTGCAACTGCAAGACTAAAAATCAGTTATTTTCAATGTCGGTTTTAAAACTAAATAGTTTATTTTAAATCTAAAAGAAACACAAATGTAGAAAGATGCAGTTAACAGACAACAGCATTTTATCCAGATGGTTGTTGAGCATCGGCTCAGGCTACTAGGGACTGAACTTCAGCAGCTCCTGGACATTTTGGTCCTTTGTCATTATTTTGCAAATTTGGTCATTTTATTGCTGACCTTCTGAAACAGAGCCATCTGCCGTGGCACTTCAATTTGCACGTATAAGTTTGGTCTGATTGGCGAAGGAGAGGCTTTATCTGGATCCCACTTCAGCAGAAACCAGAAAGGCTGAACAGCTGCTTTGTTTTATTCTTTTGAAGTTTCTTCCTCAGTCTATGATGGAACATGCAGGATTTGAAAATTCTGGAAGTTTTTGAAGTCTAAGATTTAAGCTAAGGGGCTACATTTTCTAGAAAATGTGGAATGATACTGATATCCATAGTTAATAACAGTAACTGTGCTTACTGTATTGTTAATTTGCGATAGATAGTCTAAAGGATCAACTCTGTAATCATTGTATTTTTTAAAATAAAATCTCAGAAACATGCTGCATTCAGAAAATTTAAAACTTATTGCTGGAAGGCTTCAAATAAATATTTTGAGAACTGTAAATCAAAATTGACTTGAAATCATAAAATATCCCAACAGAGCAAAATATATAGCATCTCTCCCAATAAACACAAACAGTAAACAGGACAAGGACATGAAATCCTGTTCAAAAAATTGTTTCAGAAAACACAACCTAAAGGAATGACGAACATCTTCAAATCATCTAAACTTAAATCAGCAGGTCAAGATTTTATAAAAACTGGAGAATTTCTGATTGGTGCATTTTTGCATCTTGGCTCAGCAGCATAGACCAAAAGACTTATGCTGGAGTTAGATTTCACTAACTGCCAGCTAGAACACTGGAGAAAGTCTTATTTATCTTGCAGACATTCTGATCATCGACATTCTCTTCACTCCTACCTCCATGGGGTTGACTGTAATCGTCAGAGCCGAGTCGTCCCAGTTTGTGTCCGCCTCCTTAGCTGCTTCCCCCTGCTTCACCTCCTGCTGGTGGGTCACGTGGATGCGGTATATGCCCAGCACCACCACCACCACCAGGGCGGCGATGCACATGACGATCACCACCGTGGCAGCGCTCGGAACACCTGAGGGCAGAAGGAGAGGAAGCAGATGAGGCAGCGTGCTTCTCTGTTATAGCTGGACATAACTTAGTCTGGATTTATTTTGCAATTAGTTAAGAAGAATAAAAGCTTATTTGGAGTTTTTTTATGAGTAATTATAAACAGAGTGAGAATCAAGACACGAGTCTAAAGGAACACTGATGTCACACATCAGTGTTCCTTTATTATCAGAAGTAATAATGGATGTCCCCATCTATGGATCAATTTAAGGATTTTATTCAGGAATGGGAGCCACAACATTGTCACAAGATCATAACAACATGAAGGGCCATAATAAAAATACAACACAACGAATAGCAATAGCCTTTTGCAGAGAATTGACTGCAACTCCTGTTGGGAAGTCCGTTTGGATGTGTAATCAGACTTCTTTCATAATTTCAATAATTTTCAGTTATTTGCCATTTGACTTCTTCTTGTACAAAGCTATGATGGATGCCTCATGTCAGTGACTGAAAAGCCAGACACAATGCAACATGACCATTCAGTCTGTTGACGCTTTAAAACTAATCGGATACGTATCCTATTTAGTTCCAAATATCGACGTGGCAAAACATTTTTTGTGGGGGTGAAAAGCTTTGAAGTGGGTCATTTAAAATGCCTTGAAAAAGTCAGATCATTCAATTTTAATATGAGAAGTACTGGGATGTTACTGTGTGGCTTCAGTATTGCAAGGTTAGCAGGTAAAGAGAGGGCTAAACATCTGATTTAGAAGAAGGGAATCTGCTACTGTTGTTTGGGTTTGCACCTAAGTTAGAACCTTCTGGCTCCATGATTAGAAGTTGTTATGAAAACATTACCCATACATTAGTCACTTTATGACCTTTGACTCATAAAGTGAAATGTCTTAAAGTCACTTCTCTACTGTAGTTGGCAATCTACATGTTTAGCAAACTAAGATTCATTAATTCATCATTTAGATGAACAGCTGTCCTTAACGGATTCTAAAATAATGTGGCAGAGGATCCTCCTTATTAGTGACATACCACTGTAAGTGTCTCCATTTCATCATAGGGGGCAGAAGAAAAGCAGGTAAACAACAGCATACAGGATGAGGAAGTGCTGACAAATGGTCAGAACCGCATAGCGGTACTGTTGAAACAGTTCAAGCTCAAAGTAAATTATAAATCACATGCATGAAAGTCAAGCCCAGAGTGTTTAATGGTTTCATCAAGTCGAGTCTTAAGTCATTAAATTTGTGACTTGAGTCCACACCTCTTCTCCTAAGATATTTTGTTTCGGGTTATGCAGCCATTACTCTGTGACTGTTAATCGTCTCCCTAAATCAGATTAGATCGTTTTATGTCAGAATGGGCTTCTTTAATAAGTTCGATTTTTCTTCTCTACTTTTTTGGGTAAATTCTAGGCTCTTCCTGAAAATAAATCTGTCAAAACTAATCTTATTTTTTGCTTTATAATTGCATTTGTCTGTGAACTCTTCATAAACTCCCTCAGGTGAGTTAAAACATTTATTGCTCTTGTCAGAACTGGGTTGGTGTTTGAATCTTCAGCAATCAGTATTCTCTCCTTCTAATTATCCACGTTCAAACTGTAAGCAGCTCAAGCAGATATTTATTTTCTTTTTTTTAATCCATGCCTGAAATGAAGAGTGACGGTAAATGAATCATAAGAAAACCTTAATAGAGCCCCGCATTTCCTACCGAAAATATCTTTAAATTGTGACTTTTTAGATATATTTTAACTGTTCAGCTTGAAAGTCTGCCTTGAAATTTTATTTTTGAGAATTATTATTCACTATTATTGATAATATCAACATCAATATCAGTTGGGCAAGCAAACTGTGGTAAAAAAAATATTTACAAGCAGAAGAAATCATAGGCTCTTACATTTTGTCACTTTGCATCACATCATTACAAACTACAAACACACAATGTATTATACTGGGAAAGCACTTATATGTGAAACGAAAGTAAAAAATATTTATAACAACTTAAGTTATAAACAACTTGATGATAGATATTTTTGAACCTTCATAAAAGAACCACAGACAAACATAATAAGTTTTATGGCCGCACTTTCGCAAAAGGAGAATGCATCAATTTTGCAAAAGGAGAAAGCATTTTGCAAGGAGGATCCTCCGATCCTCTTCACAAAGCGTTTCTGAATCCTCTCAGCTTGGGCAAGCCTTTTTATTTAGGAAAAGGGAGATTGTGAAAAAAAGAGAAACAAAGCAATCTTGGTCTGCACACAAGTCATCTAAATTTGTCCTGAATCAAATTGTTTTAATTTGCTCTCATATCATATTATTTTTCACTTTGTGATTGTTTTTTTGTTTTGCTTTTTCTATTGTTAATTTTTAATATACCGGCATGTTATTAGGGTTGAACAAAACAACTGAAGGAAAAACAAAAGAAAACAAAAAGCACCTAAAGCTCAGAAGTTTGAAGTTTATCCATCCATTTTCCTACACCCTTTGTCCCTTACTGGGGTCGGGAGGGTTGCTGGTGCCTATCTCCAGCTATCTTTTCGGGCGAGAGGCGGGGTCACCCTGGATAGGTCGCCAGTCTGTCGCAGGGCAACACAAAGACAGACAGGACAAACAACCATGCACACACACACACAGTCACACCTAGGGACAAATTTAGAGAAGTAATTTAACCCGACAGTCATGTTTTTGGACTGTGGGAGGAAGCCGGAGTACCCGGAGAGAACCCACGCATGCCCAGGGAGAACATGCAAACTCCATGCAGAAAGACCGGTGCCGGGAATCAAATCCAGAACCTTCTTGCTGCAAGGCAACAGCTCTACCAGCTGCGCCACTGGGCAGCCAGTTTGAAGTTTAAACTAAAAGAAATATTGGTATCGGCATTGGCAATACCGTCCTTGTATTTAATTGATATTGGATCAATACCAAAATATGCAGTATTGCATACCTCTACTGATAACCCTTTTAGACAAGCTTGTTAAATCAGCTTGTCTAAAGTCCAGAAATAAACATTCTGGATGAGCTGTGTTCATTCCTCATGGTGAGCTTGACAGTGCAACTCACCATGTTTGATATTAATGATAAATAGCTCAGTGCAAAATGTTTTATTCTGAAAATAGAGCAAATGCTCTTTAGACTGTGTATTTTTGCATCCTGAAAAAACAACTTTTGTTAAAGCAGATCAGGCTGTACCTAAATCTAAACACTGCAAATGGATTTATTTTCTGTAAGAGTTGCTTTTTGCCTCAAAAACAATCATATTTAATCTACATTAGTCTTATCTCTACTTATGGAACGCCTGTGACGGAGGGCTACAAAGGCACATCATAATGTTGCAGCACATGCTGAGGCATGGCTCTGGTACTGAAGTTGTTTATTTGGTTCACTCTGATCTCCAGCCGCCTGGAAGATGCGTGACTCCTCTGTGCCGGCCCTCTCTACAGCAGTCCTTCCTGGTGAGTGGAAGCGTGTGGTTAATGAGGCTACGGCTCACAGAGCACTCTTCAACTGATCATTTGATTCAGTCTAGTTTGTAGATTTTCACACCAAATTCAGGGCCTTTGATGTTCTGAGTAGCGCTTCATGCAGTAACTCGAAAGTCTCCGTTCGCACAAGTGCATCACTGCCCCTTCAAGTACTCAACATACGGCGGGTCTACAGCAGCAGGCACATGTGCCTAAAGAGTTGGGGATCTCTCTTTGTTGAGTATTTAGTTTTTGCCATACGCTGATTGCTGAGCCGCTCTTTGCCCTCTTTGTTCTTCTGACCTCCTTCCACGGACACACACACACACACACACGCCAGCTATCTGCTCCGTTAACAGCCTGAGCCACTGAACTCTCCAGGACTCTAAGTAGAATCCATTAGAGTCTGATGAATAATTAAATCACATGTGGTAGATTAAGACCGGCTCTCCTCCGTCAACCCGCGCTCTTTTTACCTCGGATCACTTGGATGCTCAGAGGGAAGAGCAAAAGTGGCGTTCGAAAGCAGCAGAGTGATAAACAAACTTAGAAAAAGGAATTGAGCATTCTCTTGGATCTCTACATTTTTACCCCACAACAGTTCATGATTTTTGATTTCTTTGCCTTTTTAGTCAGACTTTCAGAATTACTTCGATTTCAATGTTCTGAAGATCAAGTGTGGGTTTCCCCCCCATTTCAGAGCAATGCAATGCTTTGTGTTGCTCAAGCAAATCCCAATAAAATACATAAAAATTTGTGGTGGGAACAAAACTGAACTCCTGCAACCAGCGCTTGCTTTGCCGTTTGGTACTGAAATCTTACAAAAGTGTTTTCCTACCTGAAGCATGGTTGGGGTAAAGGTCGCTGATCATGGATGGGTGGTGGACCACCTGCATGTACTGAGGGGGGGCCACCATGTGACTGATGTGCTCCTCTGTTTCTGAGCTGTGCCAGACGCTCACCTGGAAGAAGGACAAACAAAATCAGGTTGAACCAGGATCCCTGGCTTTAAATGTTTAAACCATTCAACCCAAACAGAAGTTTCTTCCAGGTAAACTAGAAGAAAGTGAATTTTTGTTCCAGTCAGGAAGACAAACTATGACTCACTCATCAGGTAAGAGCCAGCAGCTATCATGTGCAAATGTTTCTGTTGCTAGAAAAGGCTGCCTAAGTGCCTAAGTGCAGCATTTTGTTCACCTTGAGTTTTTGGAAACATATCATATAAATAAATTTGATCTTGCCCTGCTGCAGAATGCTTCAGAGGAAACAGAAATTCAAGTTGATGCTCTGTTTCCTTTCTTTATAATGTGAAACAGCTGTCTGACTACAGTTGAATGTGTATGTGTGCAAAAATCAAATTTTTTCTTCTGCCATTTTGTTTATGTGACAAAGAAAATGGTGAGGATGCCTGTTAGTGCAGTTTGCAATAAAAGTAACACATCATATGAGAACTTGTTGTTACTATTACTTTTACATTTACTATTTCAAATTGTAGGATAATACTTTTTTTTAACAAAGTTTTCTTGACTATATGATGTCATAAGAAAATGTGTGGATTCTAATGTTTATTCTCAATGACAAAAAGGTTAAAGACTCAGAAAGTACGATTTGATTTAGATATCCAGTACTTTGTAGTATAATAATGGAGATCATTTATCTGTGTGTTAACGGTTCAATTTGCAAGAAGCTGTGACCTCCTAAGAAAACATGAGAGGTTGAATCAGGAATATATCAATATGTTCAATGCAGAATCTGGAGCATCAGTGAAAACAGTGAGTGACGGTCAATCAGGGTGTGAGGATTCCTCATAGATGGTTTATGATGTATTTTGTTTTTACTTGGATATTGTTCCCCTCCTGAGTTCCCAAGTTCAAATTACAAGACAAATGGCCCCTGAAATTGTAAGGTCGGACGTCGCCAAGCAGCTCCAAGGTTTATTTCCAACATGGCAACCATAGACAGAAACGTAGTGAAGGTTGCAGACAGTGCTCTTTGGCGAATGTTACTTTAGTTTTTCGTTGTCTGCATGTGCACCACATTTCATTTATGCTGGAACATTGACTTAAGGTGCTCGATTTATCCACAGGGACAACATGTAATTATCCACATGGTGGCTAAAACCAAAGCACTCAGTAAAATTGCGACAATGCTGGTTTGGACATGACAACTTTTTATTTTGATTAAAAATTATTTGTACCAGCAGATCATCTAACATTGACCTTTTTGCTTTCTGGCTTAGCTCTCGATATCAAACAATGTGATGAAAGGAGAAAACAACTATTTGGTTTCTTGTTATTTTTGCAGATGGCGAGCAGCAGTAATTCTGAAAATCTGTTTTGCTGCAGCCGGGGAAAGTCATGTTCATGCTCTATGTGATGCTTGTGTAACTGCCATTATTGAGCCTATTATATTGAGGTGAGTCATTCAGACTTGCACTCTTTTGGCTCAGCTATAGAGATTCAAAAGAAGCAGGGTATGAAGCAGTCCTCTAAAAGTGGATTCTTAAAATCATCATTGTAGTCCTCAAAATGTCTGCTGCGAGCAGCTTCATTTCTGAGGCTATTTTCATTTAGACCTGAAGCAAACAGTTAGTCGTATTTATGTTAAATTAGATTCAAACTATGTACGCAATTTTGCTGCTTGTTATTGCCTCAGATATCAATAAATTGATGATTTCAAGTCAAAATGACCCAAAGGAGCACAATAACAGCAGGGGAAAAGCATACGAATAATAAAAAGTCTAACAAGCTACAAAGAAAAGAAAAATAATATAGAAAGAAAACTCTATTAAGCTGCTGGATGGCTGACCTCAAGGGTAAACTCGTTGCTGGTGTAGCGGCCGTTGAGCTCTGAGCAGGTCAGGCGAAACCTCCTCTCTGTCAGCTGTCCAGGCTGCAGGTGGTAGTAATGTACCTGTCTGATCACCTGCTCATAGTTTGTCATGGAGTCGACGCCTGTGGACAGGGACAGTGGAGGTGTTATTACTAATACATGCAGCAGACACAGCAGAGTGGTTTGGAGGTGGGTCACCTACCATATATGGACATGCCAGACGTGGAGTTGGTTGCGTCGAGGTGTTTTCCCAGAAGCGAGCTCAGCTGCAGCTGGAGAGATTCTTGCTTTGGGTTTAGCTCCTCCCCCAACACAAGAATATCACAGTAGTCCAAGTTATGAATGATCTCCTCCAGGACGCCGGGTTGATGAGCTTTGCAAACAGAAACACCACAGCAAGGTCTGACTGTCTGGCGCTTAAGAGATAGTACGCTGGCAGATACCTTTGTTATGAATTGTATCTGTTCAACGCCGGTCAAAAATATTCCGTGAGGATTTTTACAGATTGTTTTGAATCAGTTTTCAAAAGAGGAGAGATTGTATAATCAATCGAAATTCTGACAGGCCATGACTCCATCTTCGACACACCCTTTAACAGTGGAATCTAGCATAATATAAAGCTGATTGTAGAAAGGATCACAAAGAAAAGGGTTCAGATAAAAAGAGCCTGAGAGAGCAGCTGAACACCAAAGGAACAAGGAAACAGTGACCTCTCTAGCAACGCAGGACAGTGGAGACGAGACAGATGGCTGGGGGAAAAGTGGGAAAGTATCGAGCATAAAAGATGGTGACTTTCAGAATCATCTAAATCAATCTGGAAAAAGACATCTTGGGGAATTAATGGGAGGAAGAGGCAAGAAAGTGCAGCGTTAGGTCAAGTAGAAGACAAACCAATGGCAAAGAGACAAAGTGTCATAAACATCCACAGAAAAGAAACTTGAATCGCAAAAGAGATCCGCAGTTTATCTTAAATCCTTTAGGCTTTGACAGAGCACAAAATCTACCCATTGTGACACTTTAATGTAACTCCTCCCTGACAAATTCCTATAAAGTCTTCCCATCCATCCGTCTTCCATTCTTCCCATTCTCTGGTTTGCTGCTAATCTTTCCCTCCCAGCTGTAGTTTCCATTTCACTTGCAAAAAAGAGTTCCTCTAACTCCCTGAAAGCAATGCCACTTTCCGCTCCTCTTCCTTCACACATTACGCACAATGGAGGGATAACATTTCCCTCCCGCCCCGCTTATCTGTTCCTAATTGACTGCCAGCGGCAGGGCTGCGAGGCGAGGCGGGCGGTTCCTTGCCTCTGTGGTCTGATCGTTGGACAGAACAGGAGCAGGTGAGATTTAACAGTCGTACTCGTTTGCCACCGGTCAAGGCAGTGCAACAGAAAGAATCAGCCCTCAGGCAGGCGCAGGCCGTATTTAGCAGCAGGAGGTCTGCAGCTGCTGAGTGATAAAGAGGAACTGGAGGGGCTAATACCTGTAGACTGGTGTAGAGAGGGATGGACTCTGCTGCAGGTGAATGACTCAACATGGTGGGGAGCAATCAGAACAAAAGGCTCTCGCTTTCACTGCAGCTACTGCTGCTGAGAAGAGCTGCTCACCCTTAAAGGGGCATCGTTTAGTTTACAGCTCTCTCAGGCTTGTGTTTGGATGTCATTGCGTTTCTATTTTATGCAGGTTTAAGCCTCTGCGAGCGAACGCAGTGGGACTTTAATGGGAGATAAATTGTTTCGGGTTAATTATGTTTGACTAGCAGTAGAAGTGGAATCAAATAAGTTGTACTTATTTCCACTACTTCTTGGATATGCGATTGACTTCATGTTGTTTTTCTGCTTTTATATTTGTCTTCTCTATAATATTGTTAACATTTGAATTATAATAACCAATCTGCTGGTTCCGGCACTAAGAAATGGATCGTCATGTGTGGAATTGTAACTATCACCCATACTTTTTATTGTCAAAAGGTATGTTTACAAAAACGCAATTTCAGTATAAATTCAGCTGTTCTCTAAAGGCCTTGGAGGTTTGTTAGAGAACAATAGGGAGCAAAAGGCATCATGGAGACCAAGGATCATCAGTGAGAAAGTTATGAAGAGGTTTGGTTGGAACATAATATTCCAAGCTTTAAACGTCTCACAGTGTTACAGATAACAGTCTCTCTCCAGACAATCTGAGTTTGAGTTATTCTGCGAACAACTAGCAGAACATTTTGTCTCTAGATGTACTAAACTGAGTTACACATCTCTAAAGCCAAAGTTGGTTTAATATTAACTCATAGTCAAAGTCACGACTTTGGATTACAAAGTAACCATGACTTTGTATTTTTCCCTCGTCTCAAAGAACATGCAGCCTGGTCTATTATATAAAAAAGGGTCTATTATATAAAAAAGCTTACTAAAGAAACATTAGGGTTTGTGTTTGTGGCATAATGCGGAAAAGTTCAAGGGGTGTGAATTTTTTTTTACAAAGTACCAGATGGCAACAACTTTTTTTGAAAACAATTTACCATGAAGGACTGTCCTCGTTGCATGTTTAAGAAAAAAAACTTATATCCCAAGTTGGAGAATTTGCCATTGTGAGAATGAGAGCACAATGGTTTGATGCTTTGACTTGACGGATTGTGCAGATGCGGCGGATGAAAGCAGCATCTGCTTATCCACGGTCTCAGGAGGTGTTATGAAATGTTTATCTTTCTCTGAAGGTTTGCTTAGCGAGACAGGTGATATGTGAATGTGCTGGTGGGCTTCATGAATGAGCGAACACACCATGAATATGAAAAACACTTGCTGAAATATTTACCCAAGACAGAATTCCACCTAGAGGGAGGTACATACTCAATCTAAAAACTTTGTGAGATAGTCAGACTTTCTTCCCTGTTGTATGAGAGATTGGAATGCTTGTGTTCACAATGTGGACTTTGTGAACACAAAATAGGAAATGTAGCCTTAAGAAATCATGAAAAATCTTCACTGGTTATTCCCAGCTGTTGTGAGTGTGTGGAAAGGTCCTACCTGTGTGACAGGGGGCGGTGTCCGCCCTGGTGACTGTGCTGATAATATGAAGGTCCTGAAATAGAGAGATGCCTCCCGCCGCTCTGAGGTCAGAGGCCGCTGGGCTGAGTCTCTCCACCCCGCTGATGGTGATCCTGGGCTCACTGGGCTGCAGCACCATCACCACCGCCTCGATGCTGGGGATAGTGATACACGTGTCTTCACCAAAACACCTACACCAAACAGAGGGGAACAAAGAAGTGAGATGAAGAAGAAAGAACAGCGGACTGAATCACCAAGCACAGGTTGGTTGAAATGACATCAAAACTGTGTTTGTTTGTGTTGTGTCACAGTAAGGTTTTAGTTTGTGGCTATTATTTGATAAGCGACAGGGGCTCAGGGCCACAGACACTTCAACAAAGCTCGGATCAGAGGCAGAGTAACAAAGAAAGCTGTCGGATACTCCATTTCTTTTTTCCCAAAAAGAAAACAGTAGAGTTCAAAATCGGTGCTGAAGGAAATGGTTTTGAACTAATATTAGCAATTGCTTTGAAAATAGAAATATTCTTTATTGTCCCCAAATGGGGCAAATAAAGACACATTTTGTCATCCCCCAAATTCAGTTGTGACAGCAGCTTTGGAGCTTTCAGGTTCACATAAGATAAAGAAGTAGCAGCGTCCATAAAAACCCTTTAGTGTTCTGGTTGTTAAAACGTTTTACTGGGTTATTTTTATACTCCAGATTTGGGAAGTTGTCCACTACAAATTGTCTCCCTCTTTTGGTTTTTACAAAACCAAGAAGGAAAAAAATCAACAAGAGAACAAACCAAAACAAACACAGTTATGGCACCAAATCTTATAACGTATGGAATCAACGGTCCTGGAGATCGCACAGTGCGCTGTTTCCTACGGAGCAACAAAGAAAGCTAACATTCGACAGAAGACTGTTTATCATTCTCGCTTTGTCAAACACACCACTAAAAAATGTATGATGTTGTTGTACTAATTGGCAGATCGTTTTTCAGATTATGTGCGTGAACAGAAAAAAACTGAAACAAATACATTAGTACTTCATCTGGCTTTCATATCAGCTTGAACATTTTGATTCTTCAATTTCACCAAAGACTAACAATATTCTTCATGGTTTTGTTTTTTGTGCTTAATTTTTTGCCATTCCACATGTTAATTTGCCCTCCTGAAGGAGCTTTGTAACCTTTCCACTGTGAAAACTGTTGAGGGCTTGTTTCCTGTCAATCATCCCAGAGTCACAGCTCAACAACATCCACAAATTACAGGGAGAATGATTAATGTGAATAAATATTTGCAATTGATTGCCACATTAAGGAATGTTTAATTTTTATGAATATCGTCCCCACATTTACTGGGACCTCTGGTTAAGAGTTATAAAAGCAGTGAAATAAGTTATTCTCTCATTGCAGTTTTGAATATTTTAGTAAAACTAAAATGGCTAAATAATTATATCACTAAAAATCTCTTTCAGATAGATAAAACTGAAGTAGGTTTTCAAATGCAGAAATGCGGACTTTCCTTCTTTCCTTTTAAGAACTTCTAATAAGTAATCTGCAACTTTCTGTTTATCTCGAGTATATGAAATAAAACAGAGTCCTGTTTCTTTCTGGGTCTATACCCGCCTCATACACACACAGCTTCAACTAGCCTGGATGACAACCCATATTTATCTATCCACCATGAACAGAGAGCAGGATTATAAGGGCCATAAGAGTTCACTCAGCCAAGAGTAGCATCTTGTTGTTGCCAAGTCAACACAACCATTAATATCTCCATGCCAACCAGGAGTTTGAAAGTGATGGAAGGAGGAAATAAATATCTTACCATCACAAACACAAATAGGATAAATTTTGCAGAAAAGTCCTTGGATTTTATATGGAACCGTTTTTTTGGCTTTATATAAACATATTCAATAATCCAGGTAGATTTGGCATAAACAAAAGGAGGAACATGGGGGATTTGTTATGCTGTGGACCTGCTACTTCAAAAGTTCACGGAATCTTATTAGGCTGCTTGAGTCTATGGATTCTTAGAAATCATGATAATGATCCACATGAAATGGAAAAAGCAACCCAAACGTGGTTCATCAGGTAAACCACAACTAAACCATCTTTCACAGCAATCTATGACTCAAAACTCCAAAGATCCATCTGTGAATGCTCTGAAAACGTTGAAGTGTTCTGTGAGGACAGAGAGAGCTGTACCAGTGGGGAAGTATTAACAATAAAGTTACTAATCGTCGTGTATTCTGAAATTCAGCTAAATACATCTCTTAATATTGGAATATCTTCCCTTGTTGAATAAATATACTCAATGTTTGGGTTTATTAGTGTTTCAGAGCATACTGCTGAAGTAAAATGATGAATATATTTCAATTCTTTAAACCCATCTTTGCCAGGGGTGCCAATAAACGTTGAATACACATTATGTTTTATATTTTAAAAACCCAGAAGATCATTTACAGTCATATTTCAGAGTGTTATTTTGTTACAGCAGAATAAATATCATGCAACTCTGTGTTTATTTTATTTTTGCCAGAGGGTGTAGTAAACCTCCAATCAAACCTCTGATAGTTCACAGAAAAAAACTCCTATAAAGATCTATGCCGTAATTACTACAGTTATTTAGAGGGTAATTCATTCTGTCATGTTAGTTTTCATTGAGTAGAATCAGAGCTGCAGGACAATACTTGTTTTCGATACCCGCCTCATAAACACACAGCTACATTTAATGGGTGGGACCTTATTGAGAGCTTAGAATTAGCTGTGATCTTACAATAAAGCTTGGGTAAGCGTTATCCATAACCCACACACAGACATACATCTGCCATGTTCACACGTGTGCATACAGAAATGATGCGAAGCCTGACGGATGCACTGGTGGAAGACTGCAGGTCGAACATCAATCACATGGAAAACAGGAGCTATTAAAATGAGAATAGAAGCTGGCGGGCGGGGTGAGGGATTGATGCTGCAGCTGGTGGTGATGTTGTGGTGGGAGCTCAACAAACATACCCGGATTTTTGTTTTTACATTTCACCAAAGGCCTTTCAAGCACACAAACGTGTCGGTGGGAGGGACATCAGAGCTTTCCCTCCATACTGCGCCTCTGCTGCAGCTACAGGAAATGATAACATGTTTTCTTTCCTGGATTAGGGACCTGGAACATACAGCTTACGCTGCAAGGCATTAGCTGTCTTTTCCCACCTACGTCCTGATGTAAATTATGCTGCAATACACCAATCCATGACACACATCAGCATAATGTTTCCCCATCTCAAGCTGGGATGTTTCTTAGTTGTTTTTAACTTTTTTAAAATTTGCATTTAAACTCAAAAATGATTTACAAGAACTTCAAAGCTTTACTTTTTATTTCATCATTCAAAGTCCAGTCAGTATACTTATATATAGATTAAACCCATAGGTTAAAAGTTTACATGTAAAATGCCCCAATTTTCAGATTTTTAAGAAAATCTAAACACAGCAGAAATCTCACACAGAGATTTCTGTTGTTTTTATTTTTTTACAGTAGAAAGCAGAGTATTAATAAATACCTGTTCATGCAAACTTCATGCAGAAAGAGCCTGGGCCGGGAATCAAACCCAGAACCTTCTTGCTGCAAGGCAACAGTGCTACCAACTGCGCCACCAACTGCGCATACATTCTGTGCAGCCCCATCATCACATCAGTTGGGGTTAAATAACTTGTTGCCAGTTAAAACACAGTCGGCCATGCAGTAATTATCCAATAGGATGCTTCGTTAAATCCAGGTGGCGAAGCAATGCGTTACATATAAAAGTTATTTTGTAGAAGAGAATGTATAATAAAATAAAAATCTGGTGCAAACTTAAGTTTGCAGAGGACAAACAGAAAACCCCACAAAAATAACGACATTTTACGTTGCTTTTTGCTGCTCCTTTATGCCTGTCTTGACAAGAAATTAATTAAAGTGTGTTAAGTTTTGAGTTGTGGAAACCTTAGAATACTTTGGAGTTACACATCAGTCAGAAACCTTCTGTGCGTCCGTCATCATCATCACCAGATACGCTCGCTCACACAAGTCTATTACAACCAAGCCAAGCATTGAAGCAGCTTGAAAGCAATTGAGACATAATTTTGGAAACGGAGTAGGAAAGCTGTGCTGGACCCATGGAGTCATAATTTGATCTCTGCTGTTACTCTGCAGCGCCATTAGGTCCATCTGCATGTACAGGAACCTCTCTGCATCAGAAGCGAATGGATTATGAAAAAGTTCCAGATTAAGTTTTGCTCATGTTATCTTTAAAATGTGCACAAGCAACGGCTGACTGGGTTTTTCACTGCTTGATTACATAGAAACTCTGGCAAGTTTCCTTGCTGCATCTGATTCTCACCCAAGCTTGTTTGGACCAATGGCTGGAGAGGTGAGCAGAAATACTGAGCATTATGGGGTATGCAGTGTGATTAGATTGAGCACCATAGAACTACTGAGTAGGCCAATACAAAATTAATATAACTGCATTGGGGGCGAAAGCATACATTCTTTAAAAAGTATTATTTCCTCAATCTCCAATTGTTGTTGTAGAAATTCAAAGCTGCGTTTTGTATTATGTTGCAGAAGGAAAGGTTGAATTGGATTATCATTTATTTGGAAATGAAAAAAGATGGAGTGCAAGTACTTAAACTTTGCAGTTTAGTTCGGACACAACTGATTCACAACCAGTAATCTTATTTTGTGGTCAGCCTATTTCCAAATTCAATTGTGTTTACAGTTATTTTGTTTACCTCTTATCTCTAATACTTACTGACAATAAATGGTGATTCTGCTGGTCGTTCTGCTGGAGCAGTAAAACCGTGAGCTAAAAATTAGATCAGCAGAAGGATCCAGAGCACACTTAACACACATTTACTGTTGTTAACTCAAAGTAGATGAAACAGTAACACAACCATGGCGAGAGGCAAACTGTTTAGTGGTCTAAGGTTGATAAATGTGTAGAATTAAAGGTCATTAGCAAAGCCCCCCTTAGGTTTATTAAATACTCAATACAGATGCTCGCCTTTTAAATGTAAGAGCAAAAAAAAGAAGTTTGCCAAATGATGTTAAACCATTTTATTAAAATATTCTCTGTCGTTAATAAGTTAATAAGAGCTTATGCATTTGTGGGCAGTATAATTTTTCTATCTATCCTAAGGTTCTAATTTCATCATCTGCAGCAGAAAAATTGCAACTGGAGCAGAAGAATATCAGAAGGAGTCTATTTTCATCGAGACATTAAACCCTCAGGCCACGTTTACATGAGACCACTGTCTGGAAACTGCTGGTATTTCGATGCTGACCACTAAGACGCCTTGAATCCACTGCAGTTGTCATGCCGGGCACTAGAAGGTGCAGTGGTTGAAGAATGTCGGTGGAACGCATATGCACCTTTGAACCATAGCTTCCACTTCATTTAGAAAGCAGTCGCCCTGACAGCCCTTATCATGGGGCACTCACATATTAGCTAGTTTATTTTTATTGGATGTTCACTGGTCAAGGCAGGTCAAGGTAGAAAAAAATCTTCGTATTTTGATCACCGACTGATTTTCTTATATTTCTCTAATATCAGCAACAAAGTTGATAGCATTTCCATGCTTCTGTGCATTTTTAGAACAACCTATCAAGTCAAAATATCTGTAATTAGAAATTAGTGCTGCTTGTTTATTTTTGCTATGTACTATTGCAATTATGAAACATCAACAAGAAACCTGCTTAATTGCTAAAAATCCTTCAGCATATCATCTTATTTCTGCAAAACAATCCTCACCAGATAGGCTTTGTCATGCAGTTGCCAAAATTTTCTGGTAGGGAGCCAACTTTCACGTTTAAATTTGTGCATGTATTTGTAAAGCCATTGCTTGTGCAGGATCTGCAAGCAAAATTTCATTTCAGCAAAATGTACCAATGCAATGATGCAAGCTTATTTGCGTTTGCATAATGTATTCCTTAACAACTGCTATGCCTCCAGCTTCAATGGCTTTGGTTTATCACCAGCCACCCGTGCAGCGTGCACACACAGTCCTCGGGTCCGTGTCCGTGCAAAGACCCTGGCGGGAGGGAAGAGAGATGGAACCCAGGGCTGTGCTGCAGGGGTCTACATATATTTAAAACAATCATGAATTTTAATAGTAACCCGCTGAGGGAGACTGTTTTACAAGCCACTCGCTCTTTCTCCCCCTCCCTCCCTCAGACATACAGATTCACGTTCAGTTTTTTCATGTTTATTTCTCCACTCCTCCAGCAAAACCCGCCCGGAATTATTAATACATGACATGAGGATGTTAAAAGTAGCCCCCGGTGGCGACAGCAAACTCAATTTGGTGTGTTAACAGGAAGTGACAGCCAAAGAAATGGCAGCACGGGGACAAGACTGGGAGAAAGACGTGTGGAAATCGATGTGTGAAAAGAGAGTTACATTAGTCAAGGCCGTCTTCTGTGTTTTTGTTACACTTAACAGAAGTGTTGAGGTGGAATAACACAGAGACCCAGAAACAATATGAGGCATGCTCAATATGAAGGAATCCACAGGGAAGACGGGGACAAGTTGGATGGAAGTCAAAATAACTGTAAGAACAAGTCGGTGACACACTTACTGGACGGTGGTGGAGATCTGCAGGCGGCGAATGCCCGGTGTGGGAAACTGGCGGGAGTTTATGTAGGAAACTTTCCTCACAGCTGTGTTAATGTTCTCCAGATTCTCTCCCTCCATCACCAAAATGGACTGAGCTGGGTTGAAGTGGAACTGGGAAATGGAAGAAACAAAAAGCAAGTATATATTAAATGAACTGATGGACATTTATACAGTGGATCACTCTGGTTTCTGTTTTGGAAGCCATCACTATCCGTCTGTTAGCCATGAACAGGCCAACCTGCAGGAGGACAAAGAGTGATCTGAGTGTCCTGATCTTCTGACACTAACTGGTCTGTCATTTTCTGAGTTCAAAACTGATTACAGGTCAGATCCCCCAGGATCAATCAATAAAACAGAAAACAGGCTAAAATTGTAACATTTTGAACACCTGGGGGCAGTGTAGCGAGTTGGGAGAACTAGGATCCTTGCGTAAAACTGTTCGTGAACATGTTTACGGTCAATTACAAATTCAGCAGGTGCAAAGCAGCATCATTAATCACTTGGAGCGGTATCTGTGGCCACTGTGTACAGGAGAGTCCAATAATCACTCTGCACTTAACTCTGCAGCAACTCCGGTGGGAAATTTGTGGCTATTTAGCACAAATTTCTAAGCTAAGTGCTCCACTTTGCTCACCAAATAGCTTTGTCTGTCAGTTATCTGATTGCAGCACAGTTAGTGTACAGATGTTTTTCTTCTCTTTTGGAATAACAACTTCTGGAGGCTGCAGAAAAGCAACCTGAAGTTATTCAACAACTTTAAAGTAGCTTGTACTGGTAATTTGAATGAGCCAGAGTTCTGTAAACCACTTATGAGCATAAGGGAGTAGCTACAGATAATGCATTTAATTGGTATTGACAATGTAGTCTTTCAAACCCTAACAGCTAGGAAGGAGCAGCTCAGTGGCAATGAATTCGTATGCTGTGTATTCAAAAGATGAAGGTCACATTTAGATGGCCGAAATATGAATTGCAGAAAATGTTTGGAGTCAAGATTTGCATTTAAAGTTACAATTCAGCTTTTATGGTAATAATGTTTGTCTGATCAGTGTTATTAGATGGGTTATTCTGATTTAGCCAAGTAAAAAACAACAATAAGAAAAAACCCCAATCCTATCAATATTCCTGTTCCTGGTTTAAAAAGTACAGGCTGTCCTAATGTAATAAATTTTGGTTTGTTCTACAAAGTTTTTTTTTTTCACTTAGAGCAACTCTCAATGAGAAGGAGGTGGAAAACGATCCATCAGTGATCATTTTTGGTACTACTGTATGTGTATCAATATGGATACAACAGAAGAAACTGAAAAAAATCAATACAATCTGATCCTATTGTATTGATCAGATCAATACAATGTGCATGTGTTGTGTTCAGGCCTGCTTCATTTATTAGCCTTTAGGTCTTTTTGAATTGAATTTGAATTTTATTTTGTGCAGTCCTTTGATTGGTGACAGGACTTTCTTGCCCCAAGATGCGATTGTGTGTTCCTACTGCAAAGGCTCTGATTGCTACCCATTCCTTCAAACTGGGTCTTTGCGACAAGGTGACACTCCTCAGAGCTCTCCCCTGTCATTTTCCCATTCACATTACCCTTTCTCTTGCTGACTCCACTCAACATCCTGTTTTCTGTCACCACCACACTTACCGCCTACCTCCCTCAGATTCTCCCTCTAAGCAGGATATTCTCCTCTGATTGCAAAGTGCCAGCCCTCCACCTCCCTGGATAAACTCTTTCCTTAAGTTCCTGCACTCTTATTGGAGCCACACGAGTGTGGCTAAGAGGAAGACATAATGGTATTCTAAAGATAAACTGCTCCGGCCCTTAAGAGGATATCCTCCCCTGCTCTCTCATATCCCAGCACCTCGTTCCACCAAGTCATCTCAAAAGGTTGCCAAGCATCTATTCACTGCATCGCAGCACAAGGAGACCTATGCAAAGAGTGGGCTTTAAGAGAGAGCAAGACTGAAGAGGGGAAGATGAAAAAGAGAGTTAAAGGAGCTGATGGTGGGTGGTTAAGGGGGGGACAGCTTCGGGTGTGCACAAACCCCCATTTATCTTGTCTGCCCCCTGTCTTCCACAGCACAGGGAGATGGATTAGCTGGGCTGGTGCAAAGGGAAATTTGGGGGGAGAGAAAGAGAAAAGCAGATAAGTTTCATGAAAACCAGCTGGTGATTCTGCTGGTGATTTAAAGCAAAACATTTCTCTCAAAACAGAGATCAAAATGTGTGCTTCTCCTTGTACACATTCGAGAAGAATGTATGCAAAACGTTGTCTCGGTGTAGACAGGATCGGTTCTGAGCGGGAACAAGCTGTAAAGCATCCACGGTGGCAGAAAAAGCTCAAGTTAAAGAAGCAGATTTTTTTTATGAAAGAGAAGGAGGGGGAAGATGAGTGATGTGACTCTCAGGTCTGTTCGCCGCTGGTTCTTTGTGTGTGTGAGTGTGAAAAATAGAAACAGTAGCAGCAACTAGAAAATGATGAATGAGGCCCAGTCGACACAAGCCATTAAAAACAGAGATTCACTATGCATGTTTCAATTACATTTACACTTGTTGCATGTATATATTGTAGGTACTGTCTTTTTTACAAATGGAGGAGCTGATAAGTATCTCAAAAACTCAAACAACAACTGAATTATGACCCCAAGTCTCACAGGGGTAAAACAGAGGCTTTCTTACCAGCAGAGATTTAAAAAGTATAAAAGCAAATGAGATGGATTAGCAATGCTTGGCAACAACTGACTGTGTCATCTAAGAAATTTTTCTGTAGAAGATTGTCATTGCTTCCTCTAAACTGATCTTTTAGCATGTCATGTCAGTCATGAAACATTATATTTTCAACTCAATAGAATGTCAGCAATTGAACGTAATTTTTTTTTTAATTATCAGCTGTTCAGTGATGGTTTTAATGAAATGTCATCAGCGATTCTGAAATACTGAAACATACCAAACATAATCACTACAGTAACTATAAAACATTATTACCATATTTGGAGGGATCGTAGTTTTCAATATTGGATCTGCCAAAACTGTGGAGAGAACTTAAAAATGAATATGTTCAATTGTTTTAGATCATGTAGCTTTTCAAAATCAGTAAGAATTGAACTTCTCTCCTACTTGGTATCTAAGACTTAAAATATTTCTGATTATCTGACTTGTGAGTCATAAAGCTCTTATACTGTATTTGTCCCTCATGACAATAATTCTGAGGCACAACAACAGTAAAAGGCCACCACAACAAACAAGATCCTGCACTTTTGATTGTCTTTATTGTCCATTAGTTTCTGTTGCAGATACTAAGAAGACATTAAAGTAAGTAAAAGTGCCTTTGTGAAGCTGTGCAAGTAATAAAAGCCCTGAAGGATCCAGGAAACTGAAATTGATGGTTCAAAAGTTTCAGACAGGTTCAGTTGGGTCAGGTTATAGGGGAAGGACACAGTAAAAGTCCCATCATTCTTATTCTCATCCAACCATTCTGTGACTGCTAAAGTTCGATGGACAAAGGCACCTTTAAGACAGAAAGTCTAATTACAGAATAAGATTTAATACTGTAATTCAGAATAACTTTCTGTTCATCTGTATTGGTCTAGTTGTGAAAAGACATACGCAGTATGAAACATTTATTTAAAATTTATCTATGCTATAATATTTGTGACAAAAAATTATTCCTTAAATCCATTTTTTAAAATATTTTTTCATATTTCTTTCACCATATTATTCCCCAATTACTATTGGCTTCTTTTTCTTTATTCTCAGAGTGTTTGTGTTTACCTTTATACTCTTATCCAAGCTTTCAAGGGAGTTTATGTCCAGTCCCTCTTTGCAGGCCTGCAGACAGGAAATGACTTTCTGACTCTCGATCTTCCCTGGTCGGATGGTCAGTCCAGATAGGCTTCCCCGGAAGTACTGAGTGAACCGGGGCTTGGTAACTTCTCCACCTACAAGCATAAATAATAAACATAAGTATCCACATAATTGGGTTATTAAGAAAACCCTAATACAAGTCCAACCAGGTTTGCTAGTTTTGTAGTGAAGTTTACGGAAACTACATTAGAGTCTATCAATGGAGTCAATGGGCAAAAGGTGAGCAGCACAGATCTGAAATGCAACACAGTGTCATTTTGGAATAACTAGTCAGTGTAACACTTATTTTCAGATGATTGCAGGAAGTGTGAAACAAACCAACACAAGCACAAATAAAACTTGCAAACTACTCACAGAGCAGAATGCACTGATGAAAAACTTAGAATACTCCTTAAAAGACTGTCTTTTTATACCATAATTTAGTTATCAATTATGAAAATAAGCAATAAACATATAGTCAGAACAAAAAAAAAAATCAAGCAATATGAATAAACTGTAGAAAATCCCTTCTGGATATTTCTACATTTAGTTAAGTCAGGGATACCCACACTTATTTCCGTTTTAAGTAATATAGTTAAAAACCACAGTTACTTAGCAATTTGATCCAGGTTGGCCTTTTTAACTATCAATATCAAGTTTGAAGTGCTCCTGACAGCTAGCCTGAGAGTGAGATCAGAAAAACTGTCCGAGGCCCTTAAAATAACTTTCTTAAAATATTTTGTCATCTGTCATTCCGCTTTATGGAAATAGTCTTCAAAACAACTGCCAACCTGCTCATGTATGGCACCGCAAGTTCAATCTGAACGTCAGACCGCAAGGCACGGTTCTTACTACTGTTGACATGAAGGTTCATGCTTGTTCAATTAAGAATGAGACAAAAGAAGTATATATTTAATGGGAAGTGTGCATGGAGGGAACCTTTTCTCCCTAAAAAAACATGACAGTCAGAATAAGGTTTGTCAGAAAGAATCTAAGACCAGAGCTTCTGAAAAAAGCTTCTTTGTACTGATGAGTCTAAAATCAAATTGTCTGAGCTCCACGGCAGAGGATATGAATCTTATCAGGTAAATGTGTTTGTGTTACACAAGGAGCTTCTCCTTAAATTCCACCTTGTACCAAATAGTGCTTCAAGTAAATCTACAACATTTACAACACTATTGGTAAGCATATAAGTAAAATTAGGTTTCGTGTTTGATCAGTAACATTATGGCAAGTATTTTTCTACTTTTAGTGAGTTAACCTTAATAATAGCACAGTGATTGCTAACCCCAAACAAGATGTTGGTTTGA
Organism: Phalloptychus januarius; assembly: GCA_902982915.1. Lineage (NCBI taxonomy): Eukaryota > Metazoa > Chordata > Actinopteri > Cyprinodontiformes > Poeciliidae > Phalloptychus > Phalloptychus januarius. The sequence continues at coordinate 36,700,760 of CADWAE010000133.1, forward strand.
AGAAACACATTTGATTCCCTTTTGTCCTTTTCCATATATATGGAATATGTCATTGTATAAATATGATGACATTTATACAAAGACCATGAATTTAAAATAATGAGAACAAGATAACAACAGGGTTCGGCACAAGAAGAAATGAGCAAAACTACCAGGTATGTTGTTGAGCCTTTAGATCCCAAAGACCAAATAGCAGTTATGCCTCTGCATGTGGTGATAAAGCAGCAGGGTGCTGCAGTAAGTGATATTCAGCCTCCCTATTCAGGCTAAATAAAGGGAAGGAAAAAGTCAATACATTTAAAATCTGTCCTCTGAACCCCATAAAGGCCAGAACCAGCAATAAAGGCCTCCAAACCATTCATTAGCTAAAAGGTTACTGTAGCTATGCCTATCAAACTTCACCTTTGCATTCCTTTCATTTATTTCCTCTGTCTTTCTCTGCTGTTCTTTAATTCTGGAAGTAATCCAATGGAGAACTACAAACAAAAAACATTTCTTTCATTCGTTGTCTGTCACCCTGTCTCACTAATCAAAAACAAATAAATAAATAAATAATTATTAAACAAAGGGAAGATGAAGTGATGCAATGACTGATAAGCAAGATGAAACCGACTTCCTGTATTGTATCTTATAGCTTGTCTCCAAACAAATCTTTGTGATCTTCAGTCTCATGGCACTTTTCCTCCCAAATGGATTGTTGGTTGAATTCGTTTGTAATTAGTTTGTAAGTTTAGATGTGCAAAACCAGAGAATATAATGTGCCAGTCAGTGCACATGGCTTATAGATTTGCCTGTTTCATGAGACATATCTGAGTTTATTTCTAAAATAATGTGTGATGACCACAGATTATGTACGTGTTTTATGTGATAATGCTGGTTCAAAACTACTATTATCAGCTATTCAATTTTTTAATACAGTGCATAAAAGAGGTATTGTTTTAGAATCCAAACTTTGTGGCTTATGTTTATTATTTAAAATGTACTGCTCAGTCCTATTTGGATCATAAATTATGACCTGGGTATAAAACAATAAAAAAGCTGAACACTACCCAGCTTTTTCACTTTTTCCAAATTTATCATGCATAGAAACATTGCAGAGAAGTGGAAACTGCAGTGTGAATATCCATTTCATACAGCTGAAGCCCAGCAACTCTGGCAATTGCTTCCTGAATTCAAAACATTAGTCTCTATGCTACAGTTACTGGGATCCTATATTGTATGGTTATTTGCAGAGCCATGTGTGTTTCTGCTGTTCATGCTTGCTGGAATGGAGGAAAAATTGCTTTCCATTTGAGCAGCTACAAGAAAACATGACTATCTCTATCTTTCCTGTGAAGCGGCTGCTAAAATCCCACCTTGGTGCTGATGGGAACGTGGGAAGAATAGATTCCATCCACATGTTTACAAAATCCCATGACCACATATTGAAACCCATATATTAAACACATTCTTTCTGTTATTGTCACGCTTCACCTGCTTCCTCTTCTAGACTCACTTTTTAGCAGTCCTTTATCTTAAGGCATCCAACTGTCCCTCAGTCCCACCCTGACAGATGTTATCAATTTACGATGCAGTCAGGGAAGCTATTAAGGTCCCCAACAGCAGATTAAAAGACAGAAAGTTGAGGTGAGAGTATTAGTAAGACACTGCAGAGAGAGAGGGAGAGGGAGCATGATAAGGATGATGAAGGTGATGATCATTCCACTTGAGTGAGAGCTATTTTATTGCTCTACAGATCTTCACTCAATTATTTTTATTCATCTCCAAAACAGAGGCAGATAAGAGTGAAAAGGCACTGCAGAGCTGGAAACAGGACTGTTACTTAAGTAAGTGAGAAATGTGAGTTCTCACTCAGTGTGATTTAGAGTATGTGGATAAATGCATCCATGGCTCTGGGCCTATATTTATTCAATTTACTTTGTATAAAGGTATATCAGTTTCAATTTGTGCTCATGTGCAATCACCAGCAGATCTCCCCTGCAAGCTTGCTGCTGGTGGCAGAAAGTTAGGAGGCCAGACAGCGGCGTGTGATTTCACACTCTAAGAAAGCAAAGAAGGTGGCGAGATGATTGTGCTACTCTAAATATCAAACACTTCTGAGAAAGAGCTGGTCAGAGAATAAATGTAGGCGAGAGAGTATGAGGTTGAGAGAGAAGAGCACAGTGGGAGGAAGAAACTTTTTATATAAACAAGTAAAAGAGTGAAAGTTCATTTTTAGAAGGAGCTGCTGTTGTACAAGATAAATTAAAACTTTGCGAGGGAAAGCGTTAAATCAAATTCGTGGCAATTAAAGTTTGTTGAAGTAATATGTCTATGTTTATGCATGAACACGTTTCAAATATATAGTTATGGAAAACAATTAGCACAACCTGCGACAGCCTGTGTGTTTTCTAACATATTCGAGCATAATACGGATATTTAATATCACTTTCACAATTACTGAGAAATTCAAGTAAAGTGAAGAAAATAACTTTTGAGTAAAATTTTTCTGGCGATGAATAAATTATCACATGAAATACAAAAAAAAAAAAATAATAATATAACATGCCCATTATAAGAACCTAGGATAATTGGCTTGTTTAAGCCTCAAAGATTTAGTCTCATGTGCTCCTGACTGTTGAAGTAAAAGTAAACATCATGGTGAGATTAAAAGAGCTATCTGAGGCCTTCAGAAAGAAGATTATAGCAGCTCATGAGTCTGGTATGGGACTTAAAGAATGTAAAATCAGCTATTCCACTGTAGAGGAAATAATCCACAGAGGAAAGACATTTAAAACAACTGCCAACATACTGATCTATGACCAATCCATGCAAGCAAGCTGCAAGCTTATAACAGTCTCCAAAACACCCTGAAATGTCTAATAATTCCTTTCTCCAACCTCAGGAATATTGTTCTCTGGACATAGTAATCTAAAGCTGAACACCAGCAGTAGCGACATGATTGGTGTAAACCAAATTTAGCCTCCCAAGAAAGAGAACCTCATACCAACAGTGAAGCAAAGACAAGAAAGAGTTGTTTTAGGGAAGCCCTATTGCAACAAGACCTGGTCAGCTCACCATTATTAATCCTAGAATGCTTTAAACGGTGATACAGCAAAATATGAGCACAATATATAAGAAAATAAAAATAAAGAAAAAGCTCAAGCCAAAGCACAAACCAACCCTGCAGACCTAAAACATACCAGCAAATCCACCAAGAACTGACCAAGAATAAAAAATGGAAAGTCCTGAGCTGTCTGTGCACACACATGCTTCATTTCTGCCTATCTATGTTAGTCAACTACAGGCTTTAATTGTGAGAATGCAAATAAAAATCCAGTTTTCCTCAGGTCAGAAATTACTTCTTTTTTTGAACACACAAATTATCATGGTACTAAACATGAAATCCCATATGCTAGCATCTGCTAATATTGTCAACGGCAGACTTAATTACAAATTTTACACACTCAGAATCCTGTCACAATAAACCAGAATGGCTCCTTTGGGTAAACACATGAAATACAATAATTCCACATGAAATGTATTTGCTATGGTCCAAACAGAATCTGTTCTCATTAGACAATGCTCACTCGCCATTTGTGTGTTATGAACCATGACATGAAATTAAATCATTAAATTGAACACAGCAGACTGTTTAGAACTGACAAATCTTTTATTTATTCCGCCATCACACTCCATCAAGCCGTTTACCAAGAGAACTTCATATCGATCTCTGAATCCTTCTTTTTTTTTTTTTACATATATATAAACCCATCCAGTAAGCTAGAAAATGCAGATAATCACTCTAGTAGTTCCACTCTGAAAATGGGTTCAGCGCAGAAGCTTCAGAAGTCAGTCAGACAACAGATGAGCTCATCTTTGCAATCAATATGGCAGATACAAACAGCTTAGTGCTTTGAAAAGGCAATCTGCTGTGGCTAATGGCTTATGTTAAGATTTCGGTAGCGCCTTTATGACTCTTAACTGAGGCTTAGCCTCAATTGTAAAACAGCCGCAATACTCTCTTAACTCGCTTTTCAATTCAAGCCCCTTTTAATCCTCCCAAAAGCACGTCGTGCTGTGTTCACTTAAAGAAAGGGGAGGGGATGGAGGAGGAAAAGGAGGGCGGTGCAGTGGGGCGGTCTCTGTCACAGATGAAAGTGACAAAAGATGACCCGCTCTCGCTTTCACACAGAGGGATATCTTCATCTAAGGCAGAGCATCGCTGAGCAGCTCTTTGGTCTGTCAGATCAATGGTGGGGTGCACCAGGGGTAAAAAGTCCCTTTTCTTCTTCTGTGTCCAATTAGCGGCAGCTATCAGTTTAGAAGACACTTTAATTCGAGGCCTTCATTCAGACTGGGTCAGTCGTTTGTCAAAGACAGACTAAGGGTTTTTCTTAATTACATTGTGCATTCAAGGCCAAAGAGCATGTTCGGCACTCAGTGTCTCCCTGAATACTTATTCTAGAGTTTTAATACGAGGAAGCAGCAGATTCCTTAAAACCTAAATAATCACTTTGACTTTTACTGTATGTCTAAACTTTTCTTCCAGTTGAACTCTTCCACTTTCTAGGCGATTAGATTCAACGACTGAATACCTCTTAAAACCTCTAAAGGCATCACCTTGCCAGCAGGCACCAACTGTGAGCTGCACATCAATCTGCGATGGATGGATGGGCCAGTCATCCGTCACCAGGTAGGGATCGTAGGTGACTCCATCCACGTAGAGCGCCACCACCGGAAACTCCACGTTGATGACGTAGTAATGCCACTCCTTGTCACAAATCTGAAATAAAGGAAGAACATGAAAAGGGTCTATTAATGTATGGACTACCCTAAAGATGTAGTTCATGCAAGCGCCACAAATTCACTCTAAGTACTTTACATCTCAAGTGCACATATCAGCCACTTTTTAGGAAACTAATGGTTTTCCTGAAATAAATTGTTAGATGTATCAACTTTAACTCCACTGTGACTTTATTGTCTTCAAGGGGAATTAATTTTAATTCTCAAGCTACCACATGTATAAGAACATCAATATTGTGCATAAAGGTGTTGCCTCTTTTCATTTCAATATTACACAGATGATCTGAATATCCTTTAGGTATCGTTCTAGAACTATTTCGTTACATTGGACTCGATGTTCAACCCAATGTGTTTGAATTTATGTGGGGGTTCTTTCTGGATGGAAATGAATGTTCTTTCTGTGCTTAAGTTGGTTCAAAAAATCCCTTCACTGTTTTGTCCTAGAAGCTTTTAGCCACTGTTTTACAAAAACCAGGTTCTACTAGTGTATGTACTTGTATCATTATTTATATATGGTTTTTTTAAGATATGACGTTATTATTTGATTCAAAGTTTCATAATCAAAACATATGCACAGAAAAAAAACATTTATACAATTTTACTTAAGTTAATTATGTGTAATTGTAATACTTTATTAGTATTACTCATTTCCATTCTTTAGTTGCTGAAAAGCTTCATGTTTAAAGTTAAACTTTTAGAATTTTGGTCACATATCAATTTTAACTAGTTAGTCATTAGCAAGCATTCATATCATTTTTATTGCACAACTTAGCTCAGAGTTAAGATTTTATACTCAAAGCACTTTTGGCCTTAGAATGAGAGGCATATGTAAAAGCTAACATTTATACAATAGATACATGCCTTCACTGCATTAACAAGCAAACAGGTATGAAGCTAATTAGCTCCACCAGTGCATAAGGAGTTATGCTTTACATAACATTCTCCTTCTATAGATAGCTGGCTTTGTCTTTCAGCATTCAGCCCTGTCTCACTACTAGACAAAGCAATTGCTTTAGCTTTTGTTGCAACAAACTGCATGTGCTATCTTTCATCCTATACCCTTTCAAACTGTTGCAACATGCTCGTCCAGGAGGAGTGAACACTTAACGTCGGTGAGTCAATGCAGTCTGCTGGGTTTCCTTAGATAGAAAACCTTTTATAAAATTGGAATAATAACTACATTGTTTGGTAACTAGGATCAACTTCAATTTGTAGATGACTGAAGTGATTTTTAAAGATAAATTAGGCAGAAGTGTAAGAAGTAAATACTGACGCACCAGCATGACAAACATGAGGATAATAAAGGAAATGGAATAAGGAGTGAGTTCCAATGTACTGCTGCAATTATAACACGAGAGTTGCTGATTTATTTTGGTTATTTTAAAGATGCAATGGCAATTATTTATTTATTTTTACAAATTTTGAAGCTACCTCTGTTGAGGTAGTTTTAGTTGACATATTTAGAAGTTAAGGCCTCGGTGAGAACATGTAAGTTCTTACATACAATTGTGAGAAATAAAACTTATACTCAATCAGAACTGTAAAAAAATAAGGAACTTGTTTTCCTGGTGTTTTATGGTTGTTTTTACTGTGTCTATTAGTTTTCAAGAAACGTTTTCTTTGCATGTTCACATAACTATTTTATTTCTCTTTAATGTTGAATATTAATGGATAAAAATCTAGATAAAATAAACCGATCAAAGGCCGTTCTGCCCGTATGCTTTTTGATATTGTTAAAACTTTCAACTCGTTTAAACATATGAATAAATTGGATGAGTTTTGAAGCTTCTCTCAACAGGCTTTTACTTTTCATATTCAAATTGCTAAGTTACAGCTTTACTATTCACTCAGAAATCCTTCAAAGTTGAAAAAAATATATATATCTCAGAGGCTTTTGCCAAGATTGTTTCTGGATAGTGTAGTTTCCTCTGTGTGAAATGCTCACTTACAAAAAAAAAATATATATATTAATACCTCAGTGGTTTCACCTCTTAGAAGAAAGAACACTGAATGGTTCTCCAGCATGTTTGACCGTTTACCCGGCCTTGCTGTAGGCTTTAATTGCAGCGGCTTGGCCACGCCCCCTTTCCCTCTTTCCTACTTATGGAGCTGTACTTCAGCTGTGGCAACACTTATCAGAGTGTGCCTCTCCTCTTTCAGCTCCTCTGATATAACCTGGGACAGCCTTTGAACACACAGCCTTGGGTAACCTCGCTCTAATGAGGCGCGCTCGGCAGCCTGCTTATTAACACCATGCTAGCACGGCAGATGGGAGTTCTAATCAATGCGGTTGATTTTCTCAGTTATGGAGGAGTGAGGTACAACATCTGGCCTATTGATGATCATTCTGCACAGCTGCTTCACACACACACACAGTGTGTGGGTCTGATAAGACGGTGGTGAGGGTAGTCAAGAGGAATAATCCTGTTAAGGTTTTGATGGTGCTGCAGATGTGATCGAAACTAATGGGATTGACTTTAAGTAGCTATTTAGGATGTTACGATACCATCTAATACAGAGAAAGCACAACACATACAATTTCTTCACTTCATTTCACAGTGATATAATGATTTCTTCAAATTCGTTTAATGTGGAGCATGTCCTGGATACAGGTAATTCTTTTTAATCCTCAACATCTCCATAATAAGGATCTTCGTGCCCTTTTTTTGAATCTGGAAAATCCTATTACTCAGCTCCCGGGTGTAATGCAACTATGTACACTGACATACACAAATACTAATTCCTCTGACATTTAGACTATCCTATCCTCATGCGTTAACACTTTTAGCTGCTCAGCATTTCAAAGAGATCTCGAACCCATCTGGGACGGGAGGCCCTAGCGGGTGACTTCTTCTTGAAGGCTTCAAAGGAGAAATGGTGCGGCATTATTGCCCAAGAGGCTGTTGCTTGAGCAGGCTTTTGATGACAGCTTGGAGAGCTCTCTCTAGAAGGAGGAAGAGAATAGTACGGCCGCATGTGTCAACAGAAAGCAGAAGACCCAAGGGCAAAATAAAAGCTAAAATTGAAGAAGCTAAGAAAAAAACATCACTCTCCAGATATTGCTGATTTCCTGTTTAGACAAGTGTGTAAAAGGTCGTTAGAGAAAGAGGTTTTATGAAAGTTCAACTACAATATGCAATCAGACCAACATTTGCCAATTCTTTTTTGCATGGAAACTGGAAAATGTAATCTTAATTTGTACAATAATGTCTAACTTCCTCAAAGATCATGAGTACCTCTTATGTAAGAAATTAGCACATTGTCGGAAATTGTTTGTAGCCATACTGCAGGATGGCTTAGGATAGTCTAAGTAATGATGTCCTGGCTTTACATTCTTCCTGTTTCACCTGTGGATGTGTTTTAACACAACACATGAAACACACTGCTTCTTTGAATGACATGATGTGAAAAATAAGAAATCAATAAATACTTTAGGGAGAGAATTGAGAATCTTCACAACTTTGGTTCATCTTTGGTTACACCTCACAGCTGCCTAGAGGTGCCACATTCATCTGTTCAAACAATTATACACAAGCATAAACACCATGAGACTGCCCTCCTATCAAGGTGTTCAGCAAATGTGAAAATGTGCGTCAATGCCAGAACAAAAGCAAATGACCTTGTGAAGATTTTTCTAAAGCTGGTAGGAGAATGTTATTCCCCTCAGTGAAACATTTTCTGTTACAATGAATAGATGGCTACTTAGTGAGAAAGAAGCCATTACTCCAAAGGCAATATAAAAAGAAAACTTAATGTTTTCGAACTAACAAAGAAGCAAAAATGGACTAGAGAAACTCAGAAGTGTTTGGTCATAATGGTCCCCGTTTCCTTTGAAGTTAAAAGAAGAAAAAATTAAAGCCTGAAAACACAATCCTAACTGTGAAGCATAGGGGTGTCAGCATCATGCTGTGGGACTGTTTTGGTTCTGGAGGAACTGGTAAACTTTATAATACAAATGGTATCATAATTAAATAATAAATGAAAATACTGAAGCGACATCTAAAGAATTCAGTCAAGAAGTTAAAGTCAAAATGGATGAGAAGATTTTATCCCTCACCCCAAATATTCCTTAGAAGGTCCTGTAAAACGGCTAACCTGTCAATTAAAACTGGAAACAGTACTTAGCCCATTAAAGTGACATTTTGTAACCCCTATAAGATTAAATCATACTTTGCATTCTGACGTTTTCCTGTTTACAGAACTGAAGATTTTTATTGCTTATGTGTGAAAGAATTTGCAATAATAATTGCAACCTCAAAGCTTTATAATAAAACTACTGTCCAATTGTTTATGTACATTTGCATCCTATCCTCATCCAGCTGCAAAATGTAGAAGAAATACAGAAAGAATACTTTTAGGGACATAAATCTGCAAACACATTAGTCATACTCTATTAAGTGTTAGCTTCAAAAACCTAAAAGGTGAAGCTCAGTTTCAGTAGAGCCTCTTCGCTCTGCCTGCTTGTGGAAAAAAGCCAAAGAAATTTCCTGTTCCCCAAGGCCTCCACTTCTGTTTGATGCAAATTGACAGATGGAAGAAATGAATGAAAAGAAAATAACCACACAAACATGGGAGCAAGAGAACTCGAAGCAACCAGAAGACAATGAATAGAAGTGATAGAGGTGGAGAATGAAGACAGCACACATCAAAGGACCCTCCATCATCTCTTGGGGCACTTGTCGGGCGAGACGAAAACAAAAGTTATATTGCCTCTCTCTATCTCACCCTTTCTCTCTGCGGTTTATTTGCACTCATCTTTGTTGCCTGTCTCTCCATTAGAACCTGACTGTGGGAGTTGCTGCCTCGAGTTCTTTGGAGTTGAAAGGCTCTTGTAGATCTGTCGCCCAAACCATCGTCTTAACTTGAAATAGAAGATGGAAAATGAGATAATAGGATGAAGATAAGGTGGTGTGAGATAGGAAACTGGCCCATAGATGAAGGTGGTGGAATCACAGCTGGAGCAAAAGAGAAGGATGAAAAATAAAATCAAGCGAAGCTTACAAAAAAGAAAAAGAAAAGCTGCATTCTAGTAAAGAGAGTTCTATGCTGCTCATAATAAAAAAGAATGACATTTTAAGCCGAATTATCATTTTTAGAATGCACAAAACAGAAAAATATGTTGTAGGAAAATGAGAAAAGAACTGCTTTGCTAAGAACTCTGCAGCTTATAACAGCATCTTAAAAAAGAAACCGCGCCTGTCCTTATTAAGATAAACGTTTGCTAGGGATGCAACTGTGAATTCATATCATGATATTGGGTTTAACAGACTGATCCAGGAAAAGATGTCAGAAATAAAATACTAAAAAAAATACTAAAGTGTGTTCCCTTCAAAACATTTCAACACAACAGGTTAAACGTGGAGACCAACTATTTGATTGGCTCTAATACTGGCTAGAAATGTATGTGAATTATAGGAACCAATATTTTATTTGCTGTTGAATTGCTACATCTATATTTGATGAGGCCATTTGAAACAGACGTATTTGTCTTACCAGTCAAATATATTGAGATAAAAATGTCTGTCAATCTCCTCCTTAGTAGCTTTTAGAGCTTCATTTCCTTGTCCCCAGTGAAAAAGCAATCTAAAAGCCATGCTAATAAAAATAATCTAATTTATAAACATTTGTCTCCAGGAATTCATATTTATTTCTTTGCTGTAAACAAAATAATAAAGAATAATGGTGCAGAAGGATGGTTTGGCTTCAGAATGAGAAAAATTACATCCCTGTATAAGACAATAAAGATTGGTTCACCAGAACAATTTGATAAAAAGATGAACAATTCATGATTTATGTCTTTAAATGTGGGCTTACTTTTAGAAACTGAGAAAAAGGATGGGGGAATAGAGGTAAAAGAGAAGTACGGACAGAGCTAAGAGGCGAGTTGGGTCTGTGGGGTGTGCTGCAGAAGAGAGCCACAACAGAGATTGATGAGCATTAGAAACAAGGTGACTTTACTCAGAGGTGAAACGGAAAAGGAACTAGAAAAAAGTGGACTTTTTAGGTTACAGGCGAAATGGAAGCAGAAATTTAAAGCTGAGTGCCAAATTAATCTAAAAACACACAAAAAATCAAAAATAAATAGACCTTATTTCTGACTGGATCACACTAAATGTACACTTAAGAGTAACCTACAATTTTATTGCCTTTGTCAGTCTTTTCAATGGCTCTTGTTGAGCACTATATTTTTGCTTAATGAATTAGAAATAATAAATCAGAACACTTGGTTAAAAAGTATTCACAAAAACAATGTAGTTTTTCATATTGACAATAAAGCTTCCCGCCCCAGGTGATTTTGACAAAAAGCAAAAAAATATTTCAGTTTGTTATGAATGAGTGTTGTATGGTTTATTTTCCTGTCCACCTGTCTGGTTTTGAAAATCCTGCTGTACACTGGATGACTCTAATTCACAGCTGGTCACATCTCCACCAGTTTATTCTACACTGAACACAGATTTGCTAAAAACAAAGCTATGAAAATGTTCTTGGTATTGGAAAGGTAAAGCCATCCATCATGTTATTTATTTTTGAAGAATCTACTGTGTCAGGAAAGTGTGCATGTATTTTTGGCATTAAAATGAACAGTTTGCACAGGGTATTATCAATGCAAGAACTGTCACCAAGAATAAAAGTTATTTAGAGACCAAATAATTCCATTAAAATCAGTGTCAGTACAACATGTACAATCTGTCCGGTGTCAGACATACATAATTATTCTAGATTAATTAAATGTATTGTTTGTTAACACCAAAGTGTCATAAATCATTGCCAGTTCAGTGTCGACACCATTATCATGTTAAACACTGGAAGCTTGAGAAATCGGAGGTTCAAGAGTCTGTAATTACAAAAATAGAAGAACAACTAAAATAGAAGAGTGATAGGGAAATAATGGTTTCTGATCAGTGTGTATAAAGTGTGCACGGCATGGTTGTCTATGTGTTAAATGAGGACTATCCTTGAAGGTGACTATGAATTACTGGCTGGCTAAAGTGCCTAATTAGAGAAGCAATTATACAAGCACTCCAGGCAGAAACCTGGAGTCAACAGCAAAATGACCTCTCTACAAGCTCTTAATAGGCCACACATAAATAGAGAGACACACACATACACTGTACTTATGATACAGTAAGTCCAACACAATGATGTACTTTATGGTTTTGATTTATGCAAAACACAGCAGCTCCAACAATAAAACTTGCTGGAGTTTTGTTTTATAGGTTATTGTTTTTGGTTGTTTGCAAAATTCTGAGGTAAGTAGGTGGCATGCATGATTTTTTTACCCTTACATCCAGAAAAATGTAAACCTCGAACAAAGAACCTTTATGTTTTGGTGAATTAATCTGTCTGATCCTGGAAAATCAATTAAGGAGCAGCATGGAGCATGGGAGAAACATGAAAATCATGGCCAACCTTGTCTAAATTAGAAACTATTGCTGCATACTAGTTCAGAGCTAGGAAATTCTTAGTTCCCAATTGAAAAAAATCAACTGGAAAACCCTTCAATTTCACAATTACCACTGAAAAGTGGGAGAAACTTCAACTACCCCCATTTACAATCTGTAAGGCTGACTTCGAGTATAAACAGTCGTAAGCTGTTGTGAAAAAATATTTATTTTACAAGACTACATGTAGTATCTACAACTCTATATTGAACAAATTAAAAGTGCTGCTTGCTTATGGAAATTAAAGCTCAAACTGAGCGTTGAGTTTGACCAGTGTTTATAGGCGTTGCCATGTTGAAATCCCAACTTCGTAACTGGAACACGGTTACCTGGGTTATTGTTGTTTTCTTTTACATCCTGAATTGTGAGCCTAGCCTTTCTAGCAGCTGTTTCATAGCACAGAAACAGCTGCCATCATTTTCACAATATTGCATTACTTAAGGAGTCTAGAAGGTTGTTCTGACTTTTCTGAAGCTTACAGGAAAGGCGTCTTAATTTTTTCTCTGAATATTTTGTCATAAATATCAGAATTAGTCAGAGAAAGTAAAAAAAAATATATCACTCATTCTCATGTAACCAAGAAGCAAAAATTTCTAAATTTTAACTGGGTTATAGCTAGTGAGGTCTTGGCACTAATCATGATTTCACTTTGCTTAAAATTAGTAGCAAGTCTTATTTTGCACAAGTTTGTCTAAACACATTTAGGGAAAATTTTATGTATCTGAAAATGTTTAAGTGATTGTCGAGAACAACAGTTGGCAGTTTGTCTCCCAGCTTCAGCAGCTGATATGTGAGATTGTAGGGATAAACAGTTCTTCCCAAAGCACCCTACACAATTACTGGCATTCCTAGTAAAGATGTGTACAAAATGTTAAAAGTAATTGAAAACATATCACTCTATGCTGCACATCACAGTGAGCTTTGGATTTTTTTTTTCCTTTTGTTGCCTCTATTAGCATCCTATTCACTTTGATTTCTGGAAAGAAAAATGTCTTCATCCATACATCAGTTTTAGTTATTTTATTTTAAACACTTAAATCGTTGCTTGGACTGTAGATATGTTTACCCAACATTTTATATCTTCTTGTAGCCATTTTTTGACTTATGGCCAGTGGACTAGTAGACTTCTATTGCACTTTTCTCACTGACCCCTCCAAGTATTTTAACCTACATATCAGATTCACCCTCCATAGTCATTAATGTTCCAACATTTTTATACTTGAGAAGTTGGAAATTAATTGGTAATCTACTACTCTTACTACTAAGCCTGCTCTTTTGCTTCTCCTATCATAGAGTTTGCCTAATAGCTACAGGGAAATGCCATAATAATAGCCTGAATAACCTAAAAAAGTAAAGTATTGAGTAAAAAAAAAAGCTTTGTGGTTATCCTTACTTAATGGAAATGTTTAAGATTTTTAATAAAATCATGTTGGCATAATTTTGTTTTCTCCACTAGCTGAAATTACAAGTAAATTATTTTCAGTTATTTCTGTTGGATATTTTGCACTCAGAATTAATGGTTCATTTATTTTAAGATAATTAATATATACAAATATTTAATATTGTTGGTGCCGAAGAATTTTAAGTGTGTTTTGCAAAACTTCAGAGAAACACTCCTACATCAGCCAATGATTTAAAATAAATTAGATGTTGTAAAGCACTTCAATATTGATTTTATGACCACAGATTATATTTATGTATATAAAAGTATTTATAGATTGTTTTCAGGATTCCAGACCTAAAAGAGCAAACATCAAGCTGTAAAGTCAATGAGAACAGAATCAATTCCAAGGGCTCTAAAAATAAAGTAACATTTGAGAGCTTTCTATTTCTCTTTAGCATGTTAACAGTCTCATAGGAATATCTCAAGTCTATTCTGGATGGGAAATGAGAGGCTTGGAAGTAACAAGCCAATTAGATGGCAGTAAAAAGAAATCAAGGATCATAAGGTTTATGTACAAGACAGATGAAAGAGGAAATATTGTGTAGGGAATCTTAAAAACAACATACCAATATCAAAGAAGACATGTCACTTTCTCCTACGCGGTTTTAAATGGAAGATAAAATGATGCACACAGCAAGTATACACAGCTCTTTTCCTTTAAGTCGCTACTTCTCTAAACACCCACAATAACCGTATTTCTTGGCCCACTTTTGATTCCAACTCTCCCCAAAGCATTTTGCGTTGGCTCAGCGAACAAAGAGAGAACATTCAGTTGCAGAAATTGGGACTGCCTTATTTCACCCTGGTGGGAAACTCTGGGTTTTTGGGGGCTGAAGTACAACCTCATGCTGTGCTGCAGCTTTAGCTGTAAATTACAATGCTATGCATCAGTATCCACCAATTCAGCCATTATAAAGATGTTTTTGGGAAACAGCTTGTGAAAAGATTATATCCTGGTTTTGGAGTCAGTATTAGATTAGCATCTTAATGTGTTGCATGAAGGACTTCCTGATTCATTGCAGAGCTTGAAGGATTTGAACCAGACACCATGCAGCCAATAATATGTTAAATATGTCTCTGGCCTCACAGTATCCCATTTCCTTTTATCTCCCTCTTCTTCTGTTCTCAAATCTGAGTGATATGCAAACACAGTAAAACACTTAAGTCTACTTCAAATTCAAACGAGGCAGACGCTTTCTGATCTGAGATTGGAGCAAGAGGAGAAGGAAAAAGCTCAAATGAGCACCAGAGGCTCAGTGTGAATATATATTGTGCTTAGATTTAAATGGGACTTGAAAAGAGGGAGAATTTAAGCCTTCAAGGTTCAGAACGTAGAGACCACATCCAAATTAAATGCACCTTTAGCTTCCTTTTAGAGCAAACTACTTAAGATGTGGTTGGGTAAAAAATGAAGGAGAGGCCACTTCAGTCTACCAACATACACTCACTAGCCACTTTTTTAGGTACACTCGATCAGCTTTAAAGATATTGGTGAATCAGCCAAACCAAGGCACCAACTGAAGTTTAAACTGAATGGCAGAGAGTAGGTAATTAAAGAAATGAAATGAGAAAATGTGGCATTGTTGTTGTGTAAATATTGTGATTTTCACACATAACTGTCTTTCAGGTTTAAAAAGATTAAAAAAAGAAAATATCAAGCAACGCTGATGTCAGGGGAAAGGATGCAGGCTAGATCCAGATGAGGGACGTAGCCTGTCCAAAGGTTACTCCCGGTAAAATAATGTACCATGTCACAATGCACAATGAGTTAACTGGACTTCAATGGCCCCCATAGTGACAAGATGCTAATTAAACACAGCTCCTTTAGGATGTGGAGATTCACATCATGGATATGCAGCTGACAAATCTGCATCAACTGTGTGATGCTTTCATGTAAATATGGACTAAAATATCCAAAGAATGTTTCAAATACTCTGTTGAAGTTTCACCCTTTGGAATTAAGGCGATTCTGAAGGAAAAGGGTGTCGCCTGTTACTAGCAAAACATTTACATAAGAAGTGTTTATATAAAAAAGAGCCCAATGAGTTTAGTTCCACTGATAATGTAAGTGTGTCAGAAAATACAACCTCCAGTAATTTTGGATATGCTTCTGTGTGGCTTATTATTTAACATGTGGCCACATATGACATGTTTCTAAATTAAATCTAAAAAGTGAGATATGCACATTTATTTAGTGCTATTCTGTTCCTCTCACCTGCTCTGGTGTTTTGTCTCTATCACTCCCTACATAGAAGGACTGACATTTCTGCCCATTCTTTCCAAAAGAGGTCAAATTCAATCAGACTCAAAGACTGAACTTATTAAAAATCATCACAGATGTAAGGTGAATTAAGGACATGTAAATATAATTTAATCTAAACAATTTCATCATACCTCTGACTTATCCGTATATTCTTGACAGAAAATATATACTTCTCATTAGTCATTGCTGTAGTCTTTGAGTCTTGGTATTATGTTGAAACAGACCTGTATGCCCCTCACCAAAAGAATTACTAACACTGCTTGTTTTAGTTACAGCATTTTAATTTAGCCTTCTTTGGTTGGAATGAGATATCTGTTTCAAATACTTTAGATCAAATCCGAATAATTTTATCATAGAGTAACGGGCTACATATTTGATGCTATATTTTAAAGAATTAAAACACTGAAATGAAAGCGATATGCATGTTAATATTAATGCAACCCATGTGAATGGTTTTTCCATAAGGTTGGATAGCGTTTCATCTGGCACGCTGTCTGGTGATTTTGATAAATTTATTAGCAAAGTAACAAGAACTGGAAGCATCATAGTTTGCTAGAGTTAAAATGACATTTTCTGCAAGGCAGGAATTCATTATTAATGAAAGCATGATGTTAGACTTAGTAATGTCTCTTTCTGGCCAACATACAGAGCGGTGCATGCTGACGCAATGTGTTGGCTGCTGTTTACTGTGAGTGACTGTGAGGTAAAGCCAATGCCTGAAAACAGGAGGAAGAAGGGTCAAGTCACAAAACGAGAGAACTGTGGATAGAGAAAACATAAAGTATGATCAACATGAGCCGAGCGTTGCGTAGCAGAAAGACAGAACAAGATGTGCTGGGAGAAGAATCCTCATGCCATCTCTCCTTCTGCCACACCGCATTCATCACGCCCACTTTTGATTATTTAAACCCGCACAACAAGTGCATCACTGTTACTCCTACAACAACCTGCCTTCCACCAGGCTCCCTCTCTCCTCTCTGCCTCTCTGTCTTGTCGCTCCTTCAATTCATCTTTTCTAGCTCATACCTTTCTCCTGTAACACTTAAGGTCAGGATGGGATGTAAACAATAAATCTTTGGTGCACGCTCTGACAGGAGCTCTCAATCCAGGAAGTGCTTTGGCTCGTTGGACACAAGAGCAGCACTTCACCTAAACACTTCCCTCTTAAAAATGATTTGAGTAGGCAGAAAGTCAGGTTGGAAAGTTTGGAGAGTGCTATTTGGTGTGAAAGTAAGACAAATTGGTGAAGGGAAGAAATGAGGAGAGGAATAAGTGCAGGAGGGCGAAGGGTAAAGGGACAGATTTTCTGTAAGAGGAGTGGATCCGGCGGGCCCAAGTTGTCGGGATTAATATGACGAATGGCACAGAACAGCAGCTCTAACTGCACTATTATTTTCTTTTATTTGGTTTAGGTGTTCCCTTTTACCACAAAACGATATCAAAGGTCTTCGATTTCTCACCCTCAAACTCACAAACACCTACACATACTGGAGGCATGACAGCGTGTGAACAGAAGCTGTTGTATAGGTGCAGATGGTGCCGTCATAAGACACTGGAAACACTCGACAATACTTAAATACTTATCCCTATAGTACTGGTTTGGTTTTGAACATCTTCAAACATAAATTAAGACTTTCCTTTCACTTTTTTCACATTCACATTACTTATGCATATAAATATCTGTCTAAATATTTAATTTTAACAAAAGTTCCTGCAGGACAGCGAGACAGCTTGGTTTAACAAATACAATGTATCTCAGAAAATGCACATACATACAACAATGTAAAGTTGTATATATGTTGTCTAAAATTATGTACATCTTTGTCTGAAATTACAAGGTTTACAAGGTTTGCAAGGTGTTCTTGTTTTGTGTTTATAAACAAACACTTTCAAAAACTCTTCTTGCCAGGAGCAGGCTCCTGGTTGGTGCAAAAGAACCGAGCATGCATACATAACTTGGCCCATTTGTTCAGCACTGATGGAAAAGTTAAAGAACCTCATTTGCTAATGTGAAGATTAAAGCAATTGAATATGTTTTTGTAAAACCATTGGTGACGGCTATGATTATGATAATATCAATATAACAACTCGCTACATATATACACACAGTTAAAGTTTCTGTTCTTGTGGGTTAATATTGATTCTTCCCGTTGTAAAGAAGTTAATATTTTGCTAAATGTCTCTCTCAGCTTTTCGTTGACAAATAGAAAGCTTTTTAATGTTTCTGAAGCAGAAGTTCAGAAGCAGAGTGCAGTTTAATTTTGCCAGGCAACAAAGACGATCAAGGCCAATATAGTCCAACCAGTTTTCTGTCACAGGTTACTAATTTTTTACAAAACTACACTTTATGCTTCATCTCAAAATTGTGTCAGAATATATTCTGCATGAATCTGTAATTTCTGTATTAACTTTGTATTTTACCTTCACCAATGACCCAGGAAGTAAATAGGTCTGTACATAAACATCCTCCCAATGCATAGGACAAGCTCTTATACCTCTGTGCACAACAGCAAAAGTGCACACCCACCTTACTCTGAGATCACTGCCACTCAGTCACCCACACACACCGGGTGAGAACGGGCAACATAATAAAAGCTATTTCTCCTCCGCTCTGTCATTTAGTGGCCTCTCCAGCACCATTTCCACCCATCTAAGACCCACAGTACTTCCCACGCTCATAAAGGGGAAGGTAATATCATCCAGGGATGCCTGTGTGTGATGGAAATAAAAATAATGGAAAAGGGCATGGATCTGGCTTTTGGAATATGTTTTTGTAATAAAGGTTGATTTCATTTGTGAAAGAGGCTGTGCTTGCAAAGGTTGAGAGATGCCTCGGCACACTACGATAATGCTGACTGACGAATGCGTGATATGTGATTGAAGAGGTGTGCTGCAAAAACTCAAGCTAGTTATAAATACATTTATAAAATTATCACTGTGCATAATTTTGCCTCTTTATCTAGTTTGTTATGATTTTATGTTGATGTAGTGAATATCCATCTACCTTTTGTACATAATATTGTGGTCCTTACCCAATCTAAAGGGCAAATTTTGTTAGTAGCGTATCAGGCCCTGTACACACACAGTATATTTTTAGAAACACAATTAAGAAAAATGTGTGTTCACATGACAGGAGGCAGCACCACTAAAATGGTGCAGAAGGTATGCCAGGCTGATTGGTGGCGCTGTGACACAGCCAAATATCAACAGAGAAAACACAAAACAGCGCTGTGTTATTTGAGAGCGAAGCATATGCAACATATAGTGATGGAGTTTTAACGTTATGATTTTAAGCTGGAAAACGATTTCAAAAGTGATCGTTTCTAGCCTTCCAAAACACTGAATCCATGTGGCCTAAAGGACAAAAACTTTTGCAGATACACCTAAAATTGTTCTGAGTGGACGGGGACAGTGATGGCTGGGTTTTGTTTTCCATCCTGCTAATATTTCAATGTTTGAGTCCTGCTTATCTGCCCTTTCTGATGTCTCTTAGATACATCACCTTTTCTTTCTCTTAAACAGTTTTTCTCTTTTAACCTTCATCCCTTAAGGTTTTCCTTTCCTCCACTTACCTTTTATCTTCCTTTCTTTCTTCTCTCTGTTCTCCACCCCTCTCCCCTCATCTCCCATGGTTATTGATTGCTGTGTCAATAGAAACCTCCACCTGAATTCAAAAAAGGCCATCTACATGCCTCACAATCAATCTCCAAAAACCAGCAGTGGGCACTCTTTAGTTAAAAGCAGATCTCATGTTTTATTTTTTGGTGCTACTTGAGTAATAAAGAGAAGATGGAGATTGCTATGACAAGTACATTTCAGGGGAATTTTTCTCTACTTGGTGAAACTTTACAGACAAAGTGGCATGGGCTGTTGAGTCTGGAAGCTAAAATGCTAAAGTAAGTCCCTGCCTCTCTTCTAAGGAGACTCCAAACAGCGCTTTTTAGTAAATAAAGTTTGTCTTGGCCGTGTGCAGGGCAAATGGATCCCTGAGCAAACAGATGGCTTTAAGTGCACAGGCAAACACATTTTAGAGTGACAGTTAAAGATTTTCTGAAGAGCAGTTGTGTTAAAACCTCCAGTGATTAACTCTCTTGGCATCTTCATTAGAATAAATCCGGGCAGGTTGTTCCCAGGGGGCGAAGATAAGAGCTAATCAGAGAGGGGCAAATACAAAGCAGACCTCTACTCTCTTGAAGAACCTATTTTATCTGCTATTTTATTAACCTTTAAACTGTTGTCACATTTGCATTGGGATGCTACTTATACAGAAGATGGTTATTTACATGGGACATAGAGGGTGGTGGTGGCGTGGTACATGTTATGCACCATGTAAAGCATAACTGAATTCCTGCACCTTGTAGATGTGCCGTAGCTCAACACACTTGAAATAAAAGGCCAAATTATCCCTTCAGCATGCAGTCACTGCACTGCTGATGTCCTAATATTTGGTTCAAGTGTTGAAGCAGAGGTAGAGTTAAGATCAGCCATAAAAAATCCAGCCAAATTAACTTCTGCACTTCCCTTTCTTTCTATACTCAACAGGGTAAGCTGCCAACTCTTCCATTTATACTATGATAAGTAGATTAAAACTTTACATTGCACATTCTCATTTGCTTGTCTCTGTGCTGTATTTATTGCAGGCTTATTAAATGCAACATACAAGCTCAAGCCTAACCTGACCCAATCATCAAGAAAATAATTTTGGCTCAACCCGGCTTGAATTTCGGGTCTGACTTGGGCCATAAATCTAAACTCTAAGCAGAGACACATCTGATAGCAGGACAGAGGCACTTGAGGAGTGGAGTTTAAGATCCCTGAGGTAAAAAAAGGACAGAAATGAAAGTGGGATAGAAAAATATCCATTACGGTGTCCAAGTGAATGCTTATTGATTTTTACAGCTCTTTCCCTTCATATTAGACAATTACTCTTACTTGATATGCATTAAATTCTCTGCTCTCATCATGTCACCCAAAAAGATTCCTGGTGGCACAATTCATTCTAACTTCTTTTGCAAATCTGCTTCCCTGCCAATGACTGTCCAATGAAAACATGACATAATATATAACGAATAGTATGGCAGAGATAAAAAAAAATAAGTTGTCTTAAGATAGTAAAAGTGTGCTTGGGTCTGTGGCTTTTCCCGTATTACATTTAGGTCTACCTAAGGTAGTGAATCAAGATGCAGAGAGTTACATACTGCTGATAAGATATTAACTGCTTACAACAAACCTATAATGAAACTCTGACTTTGAAAGCCATGAAACCGTATCCCTTTAAAGAGTTTCTGCTTTAGAAAAATAAGGAGCGGCAGCTCTACATATGCATGGCGACTGAGGTTTACAGACAGAAGCAGAATTGGGGCTTAACCTACCTGGTTCAAAATGCATGAAGACAGTGGCAAAGATGCTTCAAATGTATGTGTGAATCTCTGCGCACACACATGTGTGTGTGTCCATCAAGCTTGTTGGAGACAGTTGGTGCAGTGGAGCTCTAAATTTAGCAGGCCCTTTAGAAGGAGTCATCTATCATTCAACATGACCCCTCCCATGAGGAGTGAGGTGCTGTGTGAGTGTGCATGTCTCACACACTAAGAGATACACATATAAGAAGTAAGATATTTCAAGGCCTGCTGAAAACTGGAAATAAAAGGTTCTGTCATTTTTTTTTATAAATTCTGCTCAAATGAAATACCATGAGCTTCTGTGCTCAGGAATTAGATGAAAATTTTTATTTATCCTTTACCAAACTATTACTGGAAAATATGTTTTTAAATATCTATCTGCTCACGATTGCAAATTTTATTCTTATAATTTTGAATTAAGGGCCTCAGCATAAAATGATGCATATGGAACAAACCTGCAGAACCTTCACTGCAGACGGCTTTAGTAAAAAACAGAGGCCAGCTGCATGTGCTGTTCTTGGAGCCTTTGGTAATGGTCTGTGCACCTCACACAGGATCTCAGCCTGAAGGTGAGCCATGGTGGAAGAAAGCTGGACGCCTTTCTTTTCCTACTTGTAGTCTCCTTCTTGTCTGAGCCCCACAGATGGCGCTCCACTACTTGCAACTTTTGGGGCTTTTTTTTTGCTCTATACTTTCACTTTGAAAAATAGCATAATTTCACAACCTTATTAGGTATGGTGGTCCCATTGCAGCCCATAAATTGTTAACAAGCTGTTTCAAATGATAGCAGTCAAAGGCAACACAAAAAGTACCAGATGCTTCCCATTCAAATAGCACTCAGGAGATCCTTGTTTTGACAAAGAGTATGAACTACTTTGTGTGAAACTGTGGGGAGAGATAATGGCAAATGGGTTAAGACTTCTACCAGTTTTCCATGCTCCATTCTTCAGACTATTTGGCTAGCAACCAGGTTTATGCAAGTTTTTAACAGTCCAATATATTTAGATCATTTTTGTCATTAGGCATGTAAAACCTCCTTTTGGTGATTTAAATATAAAATAAGTTACCTCTCAACTGTCACCCCCAAAACCCTTAGATCGCCGCGGTGTCCCTGAGGATACCGGTGCCCTCGTGAATCAAGGTCAGGAATGACTACATCAGTGGGGCTGATGTACTCACCTTCCAACATCTAAACATGTTGGATGTTTAGGAGACAAAGCCAGGTTGGGATAGTTTGGACATGTTCAGAGGAGAGAAAATGGTCAAATCGACATAAGGATGCTGAGATTGGAGCCACAGAGCAGGAGGACATGACTGAGACCAAAACATAGATTTATGGATGTGATGAAAGAGGACAGAAAGTTAGTCAGGATGAGGGTAGAGGATGCAGAGGACATGAGTAAATGGAGAAAGATGATTTTCTGTGGTGACCCCTGAAGGGAAAAACTAGATGAGAAGAAGAAAAAGCTCAAGTCAAATTCCAGACCTAACTAATGAAGAATCTGTGGCAAGACGTAAAAACTGATATTTACAAAATCACTGGAGTTAAGTGAATAGGAAATAAGAATATAGAGCCTTACTGCAAAAGACTAGTAACTCTCATAGCAGGAAATGAGGGTTCTATGAAGAATTGCATTTGGGCACTGAGGACAAATGTAGACAACACTTTTCACACGTCTACATATATATATATATAAAATGCAAAAACAATAAATAATTTTCTTTAGTTATGAGCAACTTTGCAAACCTGATTTGTCATATAAAATACTTGCAAAATGCATTATGGTTGTAATGTCGCAAATGTAAAAAATGCACAGCACTCACTGAAGTAGTGACTAGTCAGCACCCGACCTTTGCTTCAAATGTTAGTTACTAAGAGCAATGTTTAATGGGCATCAGGGAACCCACATAACCATTTAAATTGGTATCCAAATATACAAATGTCATGGTACAATTAGTTTTATTCTGCAAAAATACAAAGATTATAGTTATGAGGAACAGTAGAGATGTGCTGCTATTGCACTACAGGACTTGTTGCTGATTGAATTTGAATATTTTCTACTGCTGTACCCCCTGGAGTGTTTTTCTGATTGCTTTTTGGTTTCTATGGGAGTAGCTGACGGTAATGATATCTTTACCACATTCAATTTAGACTCCTGTTGCAAACATCATTGAGATCTCAATTATCCCAGTTGTCTTTTTGCGTTCAGTTTTTCCATCTGAGCGGGTCGAGGTGACTCCTTATAGATTTCTGCTTTGTGTTGAAAGTACACTAAAGAGAAAAATGATGATAACCCTCCAATTTTCTAACTTGAAAACAAAGACTTCCACTTGTCTTTCTACTTGGTTTGCATTATCATACTCAACACAAACTTTGCAATAAAGGAAGAGTACTTGTTTGCAAAATAGGACTGCTGGACATTCCCATCATGTTTTTGCAACATGTAGCTCAACTGATGAACATAACACATACAGAGAACTGCAATGTCTTTCTCAACATTATATATGAGAGATGGTAATAGTAATGGACTGGTAACCTACTGGTTTTCACCCAATCTTTCCTCCCATTAGTTTGGACTAGCCTCCCTCCTGCACAGGCTACACATGTGAAAAACATCAGTCATGGCGGGTCAACTCAGTGCCAGCTTCAATTCTAGTCTATAGCTTTGACTGGGTTGGGATTAAATATTACATTGTTCTGTTTTTGGAAACAGAATTTATTGCATGTTTGAAATTTGAGTGTTTTTGCTGTAACCTTACAACAAAGAAAGGACTGCAGCTTTAAATGAATCGTATATCTAAGATATTCATGATAAGTGCTTTTGAGATATCAGAGAATTAAATTCAAATGAGTTGTTTTTCCGAGTGAATAGAATAATAATATATCAAAAGCTCTTACAATGTGGATGAACAAAAACATGAATCTGGCGTGGTTTCAGGCAGTGCATTTCTGTTTCTATTGTGCTTTCCAAATTTAAATTCCCTTTGAGACTCAAAAACTTGCAGGGCCTATAATTGCTTATGCAGGAAACATTTGAAGACAGACAGCCTACTTCTTTGAAATAATTGAGATTGGATCGGTGCTGAAAGAATATGGAGCTATGCACAAAAGTCATGCTGAATGCCACCTCAGTGCAACAATTATCAGTGATGTCAATTAAAACTTCAGACGCCAGCTGCTAACAATGCAGACGACGGAGATAAAACTAGTGAAAATATGGACCAGCGCTGAACACAATAGACCAGTGTGCAGAAAGCCACTGACTACTGCATCTGTTATTAAGAAACTGAACTCTCATTTTGTTAGTAGGTAAAATTAATATCTATAACCCTCTCTCTCCGGTTCCATTCATTATGTACCAGCTCACTATGCCTGATTGCATTGTAAGAAAAATTAATTGGGCCTCTGTGATAAACCAATGTAGCGAAAGATTCTTTAGTGGAAGGCTTCGCTGAGTTTGAGGTATTCAGATGTTGTTAAAAAGACATTAGAGGCACAGGAAGTAAAGAAGCCATTAAGGCAAAAGGAGATATCAACTTAATGGAAATCTTCTCCTACACCTCCATGTTTGAGGAAACCTTTAACAAAAGAGAAAAAAATGGAAACACATAAATTATAAAAACTAAAAAGGAATGTACTCTCAGGAATCGCGCGAAGTTATTACAATATCAGAATGGTCTTTACAAATGTTTTGTTGATTGCAGATAAGAGAATATAGTTTGAGATAAAATAATTGGCCCATAAAATACTGGTAATTTGCTGCACAAAGCATTATATCTCTATTACATTAAAGATATAATTATGTTTAAGGAGAAGGCATAAATTCTCCAGGAAATACCACACTTTAATACATAACTCACCAGTTTTAAAAAGTTAAATCGATATTGAAAAGATCTCAGTTTAAGACAAAATGTAGTTGAACCTGAAAAGATGAAAAGATGTCTACAGAAACATGTCCATTGTGGTTCTAAATTGGTGCTCAGGTCATTAGGCCAAATCGAATGCTCTAAATAGGTCTGAATCTCAAAATCTTTCTTTTGAGAAAAGAAAGACAAAATTAGGAAGACATCTATAACACTATAAGCGTCCAAATTATAACATATTTTTTCGCTGTAAAAAAGAAATTGCTGGGCAACCTTAAATAGCCATAAAAAATGTCCATAGGTACTCAGTTTCTGTTTTTATTATAGTTCAAATATTATTTCATAAAATCAGAATAAAATATTTTCCAAAAGTTTCAAGACCTCCAGAAGCATGTCATAATTAATGGATATATCTATATCTTTATACTCTGATTTGTATCTTTGTTCATTGTTTAATTATTTTTAAAACTTCTTAATTTAGCTAAGCAGAAAAATTAAGACTGTATTCAATATATTTTGTTATCTTTTTTATCATTAAGCTCATTCAACTCATTGTCATCAGCAGTTGCAATAATTGTTGCTTATAAGTTAAAGCAGTTGAACCATGTGACACATTAAGTTTTTTACAGAGGAAACAGAGGTACATACATTGAGAAACTTTTACAAACTAGTTTTTTGCACTGTCAGTATTTAACAAATCAGAAATACCTTGTTGTGTTTTGTTCTATGTGTAAGACTTACATGCTATAGGAAAATTGGATTATACTAGATGGGCTAAATCTCTCTGTTTATTTGATATTTGTTTGCAACAGTCATTGCATGAATTTATTTTTATTAAGATTGCAATGTTAGCACAGTCTTAACAAAAAGAACCTTGATTTCAGAGGATGTAATTTTCTATCAACTTTTGAATGTTGTTCAAAACTCTCTCAGCGAGAAAATGTGGAGTCAGAATACAAAAACACAGACAGTCTGAGCTCTTTGTCTAAAAAGCCTCCAAAAGATGACTCACACACACTTTACTGTCTGTCAGGTGGGTGACGGATGACCTCGTTCATGCTTTCTCCCCAATCAAGACCAGTGATCCGTCTGATCAAATTAGCCTACGGTTCTCCATCTGGATGTCCAGGCTCAGCTGTGTGTCTCTAGCCTGAATCCAATGTCCTTGTTGGGTGCAAGTGTGGGGTCTGTGGAGTCGAGGTCACCTGTCTTAGATTTGGCCAGCCTCCTTGAGCAAAAGACAGCTGCTGCTGCTAAAACACAACACACACACGCGCACTCCCCCCCACACACAGCTACAAGCCTCTGGAGTGACAATGTCTACTTCTGCAATGCCACCCTGTTAAATATCCATAACTTAAGAGCAGAAGTATGTTGAACAAAATGATGAAAAGTAAGTGTTGAAAATGAAAGAAAAAAGGATTTTATGTTTTTAGCATTTAATTAGCTGTCTTGTAAATCTTTCATTCATTATTTTCAATCACATATAAGCTGACATGTAGCTTCAGTTCAGGGCATACAGCAGCTGTTTAAAAATGGATGGAATGGCAGAGGCAACAGAGAACTACAAAATAATGCAAGACTTATGGGAAAAGTCCTTACAGGTATGAAATGTTACCACCTACCAGTGAATGAATCCCAACTAAGTTTACTCTTAACAAGAACTTGCTCAAAGTTCAGTTCATGGGAAGTCATTTATTCACCATCTCTCTTCAATTCTGACAGCAGCGAGATAAATTTACACTCCAATAATTTACTAATTTGGGTTCATTTACTAGGTTTTACAACATGGGGTCTTCTTAAGGTAGCTGTATTTGAAATAGTTTTTTTTTCTAGCGTTTCATACATGCATTTTACTATAGCAACAATTATATTAGACCAAAGCTAATTTACATTTTTTCTTGTCTTGCTTTGTTATGACAAAGCAAAGAGATCAGAGATCAAGACTAAAAAAACAGGTTCCTTGATGTTATATTAGCAACAGGGAGACAGAATTGTTTTTCAGACCTAGCAGCTCTTTCTATGACCATAAACCCCCTATTATGAATATTTTTGTCCTTTCAGATCAGATAAGTTCATTTGCCAGGACCACAGGCAGCAGGATTGTGGAGTCAAGATTTTCGAGATGATAGCTCAGCATTCACTTGAGCAAAATGGATGAGATATATGTGGGGATTTCTTTTTTCTGGCTGAGTTCTGTCATTGGCCTCATTGTCTTAAATACAAAAAAAAAAAAAACTTGTCCATCATCATCCAAATCTCACAATTTCCTCATTTGGTGTGAGTCATTCAGTTGTAGGTCCGTATGACAGTGGTACAGCGTAATTAGAGGTGCAGGCTCACAAAACACATCTCATTGACTGAGGTACAGAAAAACATAACTTCCTCCCTAGTGAGAGTCCAACTAGTGGTGGAACTTCATCATAAAATATTGCACCAAACTGCACCGACCCATGTTGTACCGATCAGTGGAAATGAGTCACATGTGTCTCAGGTTCTGCGAGATCCGCAGACAACAATGGATGTTGTCTGCCAGTGTGCTGGTGAACAGCTGCAGTTTTTGCCTTTGCCTTATGAAATACTCACGTTATTAGTCAGAAATGGTTTTAGATTTCACAGTTTGGAACATTGAAAGTGATGAAGAATAAATAATGTTATCAACTAAAGGCTCCCACAAACAGAGCTAGATAGATGTGCCACAGTGAAACTTCACAGCAAGCGACCAAATCCTTCCCTTAAGAAACCTTTGCCATCTTTTTCTGAACAACAATAACCAAGGTTTGACCTGAAGGTTTTCTAGTTTATTGCAGCCATCCATTCTGCTATAGGAAATAAACTTAAATATAGAATATTGCAATAAATCATAACACACCAGAAAGCAAGTATGTTTTTATGTCTTGTGTTATTTTGAAACTGCACAATCACATTTTCACGACTGTTAACGTACAGCAGTGCAACAGAGCAGGGATTGAAGTTATTTACCTTTTTTTTCCAAGAGGTTTAATGGTCTGAAACTTTAAAAAAGCAAGAGATTAACTTTTGTTTATCACATTTTAGCAAATTAAAATTGGGTTTTGTTCAAAAACTGAAAAAAATAAGAAAATAAAAGCTTTTTCCACACATCAATACAGATTGAATGATATCTTTAGTGTTAAACACAGACAAAGATGGATTAAAAAAATAAAACCCCAAAGGATGTCTAGTAAACTACATGCTTAATCCAGGATAGAAGCTCCACATCTCTGTGACAGTGCCCTGTGACCCACTTATTTAATCCACAAAGGCACAATGAGACCACGCAGGTTCTTCTGTCTGTCCCTAAAATCTTAACATCAGCTTCTTACCTGCTCCAATTTCCAGTGGAACTCTGCTGGTCTGAAGGTGTCCACCTGAGTAAAGTCCCTCCTCAGCAGGAATACCAGCCGGCAATTATGGACATACAGCGAGTAGTGATGGCGATTCATCTCTGTAGGAGAAAGACAGATGAGTAGACACCAGGGAGCAAATCACACCACACCTATTCACAACTGTCAGGTAAAGTCAGTCTGGCATCTGGCTTCCTGAATCCACAGGAAACTGGGACAGAGGCGCGTTCTCTGACTGAGGCCTGCTGTCAGATATTCATCCCCACTTTCAGTGCAAATATTAAAACGGAACTAATGTCAATTGCATTGCTGTATTACTAAAAATGAAATAACTTTTTAAAAACATTTCTCATTTGCTGGTTAGACAAAAAACTGCAAATGAAAAGAAAATAGCAGTGAAGTATCAAAGCTGTAGTCGCTATTTGAAAATGATCAGTTTTTGCAGAATCTTGGTATAAAACCCTGGACACACTGGGTCATATCTACACTACTTCACCATATGTAGCTTTATTGGCTCTGAGAATGACGGGCTAAATGCAAAGTAAGCAAGAAGTGTCAGGTTTTGCCCAGGCAAATTAAAATAGATAGGGTTGTATGTGTGCAGATTCATTACCTTTTTGATGAATCTAGCACCAGGTAAAAATTGCTAGCAATAAGTGTTTATAGAGAAAGTCTATTTAGTGTTCTTTTTTTTCCCAAAATAGAGCAACAAATTCTGGCTGCTGTAACTGAAATGTAAAATCCACTAGGGTTGAATATAAGTTTCCAGGAGATGGCCCCTGACTTTAGATCACAGTGCAGATCTTTGTCACAGACTGAGCCAGATGGGAACAATCAATTTGTTGTCTATCCCTGTCTCTCCCAGGCATTTGCCTGGAAGAAACTTCAGAAAAGACAAACGACTCACCGGTTTTGTCAGAGTTACAGAGCAGTGTCTCCTTCTCAGCTCTGAGCCCGGGGCTCGGTCCGTGCTTCATCCATGTTGCGACTGTGAACTGGTCAGTCAGATTCTGGGGAACCACCCAGTCGGGGATTTTGGCTGCCTGACGCCCATCAAACCTGAAGATCAGGTCGCTGTCCCGTCCACTGTCAGACACAAGGGAAGCTGTCCAGTTGGTGGCAGCGCTGGGGGCCGGGAGGAGGTCAGTGCTACCCGATGAGGCGCCTGGAGGTCACAGTAGTGGGAACGAAGAAAGAGAGTAACACAAGATGTGTCAATAACAATCATGGAAGATATGTGGTGTATATTGCCTCAACCTTGGGTATGATTACTTATGAGTAAGGAAGATGACAGGGTTTAATATGTAATCAATAGAGCAAGATGGATAGAGGATGCAAGTATTGATTCATGGCAGATGAAACTAACTTTAAAAAGAAGAGAGATGGAGTCATTGTCCATAAATTTGGAGCATAGCTCACAGCTGAATTGTGCCTTTATGGAAACCAGAGAAGACACGGACTGAGCACTGTGGTTACACAATGAGAGGAGATGCAGCTGGCACTTGCTGAGGAGGACAAAAGTGCCGTATGAATTGTTTACAACTGACACTTTTGGTAGATGATCCCCACAAGTCCTGACAAAATACACCAATCATCACTGCACAGCATTAAGTCATTCCATTCCTTTTCCCTCTGCGGACAGCTCCATCATTCCTTTTACACAATAACCTCAGTGTCTTGAGATCAGAGAGGTCTTTCTTTCTAAGCTGTCACCTTGACAAATAATATTTTGCCACATTGCTCATCTTGTGCCTTGACATATTTGACATGCTCTTCAGTGATCCGTCATTTCCTTTCAAGATGTTGCCCTCAATAAATGCTGCTCTCAATAAATGTTCTGAAGATTTCTTTTGTTGAATTGTCAATAACGATAGTGGTCCTGTTGCCTTTCTTTCTGATGCTCTAATGTTGATGTCATAGTGTTTGCAGGATCAGAACAAGGAGAAACTGAAGTTTTCTGGCTCAGATGCTTCAGCTTTCATATCTGTGGAGTCACCTGTGGAGTGATTTCAGCAGATTGAAGTCTTTTGGATTTCTCGGTTAACTTTATCTTTTGTAGTCATGATTATTTCATCCTAATTTAGTTGATTAAAGTAGGAAGGTCTGGGCTGTCTGTCTTGATTCTCAAAAATTAAGTTTTGACAGAATTCAATCTGTTGTTAAACTTCTAGGGATAGGCATTTGTACCTTGGCTTGGTATTTTTCACAGTTTTGAGTGTGATTCAGAGTTCATTGTTGAGGAAGCTTAAACAATTGAATACTGTACATCTTGCTGGTTACTGAACAGATTTTTAACTTTTAGCTAATTTATCACATGGTTTTATTTTGTTGTCTGAAAAATGTTGTGTTATTGTACCGCTCAACCAAAAAACTTTTGTTTTCGCCAGCCGCCACTGCATCGTAGACTCTTATTTTGAAGTGAGGAAGGATGAAGATTTGTGTTGACAGTTTGCTAATAAAGTCTTCTAGACCGTCACCAACAAAGGCACTGAAAAAGCTCACGACTCTCCTATATCCTGACAGAAATTGTATAAATGATTGGCAGAAATGAGCACACCACGGCTGGCTAACCATTAGCCAACAACAGCACTAAAGTAGGCAGAAGCTTCTAAGCTTCCTATATTCACCTGTTTTTCTTCTCATTTTTAATGAGTCTGTCTGTTTTTCCAGTACCAAGGAGTTTGCACAAGTAAAGCGACATTCACTCAACTTGCTAGATTGTGATGAACTGAAAACAGTGCTTATGATGCTGCATCCAGTTCACTCACAGCAAAAAACAGAGCAAATTATATTTCCTGTGTTTAAACCAACTTTAGTACCAAACTTGACATAGTGAGGCAAGCAAGAGAGGAGCTCAGTTTCAACTCTCCCCAGTCTGAAGCAGTCTGATAGATATTCTGTTTCTATTGCTTTTCACGGTGAATGTGTGCGCATGAATGGGTGAATAACTGAATAACTGAATGTAGCACTGGCTTATTATACTTGTACTATACAAGAACAAGCCACTTACCATTTACCATATGTGACTCAGCACACTGAAGTTCAACATGTCTATTATGGGCACACTTCTTTGTATTACAAAACTGTATTAAGATAAAAAAAAATATGTAACCGTCTGATTTTTTAGCCTGTGTACTTTGCCTCATCTCAAGTGTCTGTTCAACTACGCAATTTATTAATTACAATTTCTACAAAAACAACATAATTAATGATTCTAACCAAAAAGGGAATGAGAGTAATCTATTAATCTGTCAATTTAACAAAAAAACACATTCCTGTTGAGCTATCAGCGTTTAATATTTTCTTTATCTCTCCTTGGGGTCTGTCTGGTGGCAAACCACCGTCTTCCTCAGCATATGTAGCCACTTCTGCATTCTAATCTCCATGGACACTACAAGTCTACTGCAGTCCTTCATTCCCCCAGGGATGTCCCCATGCACTGTCCCTCAACAGTGCTCAACTGACTACATATCAGATTCCATACATTGTGAAGGTCTTCGCACAATTTGTCTAAACAAAAGAAAAAAATCTGAAGTATTTTCAAGAATAGTTTATTACTGGAGGACTTAGAATTTCTTCCCCACGTTAGACCAATTATCCCAAATGTCAACTAATACACAAGACCTTAATTGTTAATTGATGTTAGGGTCAAACAAAGCACTTGGCAAGATATTTCAGAAGTGTTGAGCATTTTGGGTGACTGCCAGCCATGTGTGTTTGAAGTTTTATTGCATTTACATTGGTTGGCTAGTAGATGGCAGTGTGTGGAAAGGCGCACTCTGAACCAATCAAGATGCTTTTGACTATCTGCCCACCCAGCATGAAAGGGACACCAAGTGAGTTATGCACTGCGGGTAAGATATTAACTACTTATGAAATTTTTAACAAAACCTCACTTGCAAAATCCTGGGTAATCCTTTTAAAGCAAATTTTGAAACGTTTCTCCACTGATGAATCCTAATGAAGCCCAATGATACAGAAACCATAGCACTATTTAGAGATGATAGTGGACACTGTTCTCCAAATGCCACAGGCATCTGCTCATTTATGCTAAAAGCACATTAGCACATTAATTGGTGTTTTTCCTCCATCTCTAAAGGTCTGATTTTCCTCCCCTGCCTTCTTATGGCACCAGCAATGTTTCAACTCAACTAATTAAATTCCCTCAGTAAATAAAAACTGAACGACTTCTCCAGCACCCAGCTGCAAATGCCGCTTTGCCCAATGTCTCTGTACATTATCTGAAATTGATTGTGCTTTAAAAAAGCAATTACAATTTATTCTATTTGCTATCAGATAACGATTATGAGGTGCCAGAAAAGAGCTCTTTAGTGGTAAACCATGCATGGACCGGGAGCTGTGGGGGAGGCAGGGAAAGCGGGGGTGGGGGTTATGCATTCAGATGAGCTGGAGTGGGGCTTGTGTGAAGATCTTAGTCAAAGCTGATGACTCCTGCCCCCCTGCTGGCAGTGCGGTGTGGGTGGGGCAGAGGGGATCGGGGGCCTGGTTGCTTTGTTTGAGCTCTGGGGACTGACACGACGACTCTGCTGCTCATCAGTCAATGAGGAGGGAGCGTGGCTGCTTCTAGGGCGGCTAATGCCCTCACTCCGTCACATCATTAGTGACACAGCTTTAAGTTGCCATTCTGGTGCCTTCATTTAGCACAGGAGTTTACCAGGGACATAAGTGGAGATAAGACTGTAGCATAGGCTGAGAGCTTTTAGATGTTAATTTAAAAAGGGCAAAAGGAAGGCGCCTCAGGCCCTGTCTGACCCTGCTTCTCTGAGTGTTGACTTTAAGCATAAAGCATAATCCTGATTTCATGCTCTCACTTTTAGTCTGCTGCTTCGCTTCTCACTACGACATCAACAGACATACACAACAAAACCTTCTGCCAGAATGATTTGAAATCTCCAGATGACTTGCACATATATAAGGCTTTGCTAAAGGATTAATAGACTTTGAACTTTTGCGTATTTAGTCACGTTTCAACCACAAAGTAGTGCAAGATTGCGAAGTGGAAGGAAAAGGGTGGAAGATTTTCCACATTGCTACTGACACAAATCTGAATAGTGTGGTGTGCATTTGAATTTAAACCATTTTAGTCAGATCCACTAAATTGAAATTGTGTACAACCAACAGTTTCCAGAAGTAATCTACTTTTACAAATAGAGCTTACATGTGTGAAATTTAGGGTGCTTTGGGTGGACCAGAATTTGTTTACTCAGAAAGTTCACTTCAGCTGGGCAGGTGTGCAAAGCCTTTTAATTCAGGTTTTGACAAATCAAGCAAACTGTCTGCCTGAAAACATGGCTCACTTATAAAAGGCTGTTGACATGCATAAGAGCATTATGCAGTAGAATGTAATACAAAATACAGAGTCAACATTTTTCACTTAGTCTTCAGAAAGTTGGGCATAGGCCAACCTGCTTTCACCTACTGTGGGTACGAAAATATGCTTCTAAAACTGCTACTCATTTTTATACGCTATATAAAAATAAATTATTCATATTTTGTTTAATAGTGTGCAGTACATATGATATGTTTTGTGAATTATTTTTGGTACATTCTTAGTCCTGTCTGATGCATCAAGGTGGGGCTCCTGACTGATCTGGCTGAAATTTTTATTTAAAACACAGGGGCACCTGATCAAAGTGTTTGGCATTTATTTAAATGCAGGGAATCTAGTGCAAAGTGCCTTCTCCTCACTCTGAAATATCATTATATATTTATGAATGGACTGTTTAATTCAGAGGTTTTCATGCAGCTCCAGAGACCAATGTGGCTCACTGGGCCCTCCACTGAGGTTGTTAAAAAAACAAATAAGAAATGTTTGTAATTATAAAGGCAATTTGAAAGGGTGGTATTAGCAGTTCTTCTGTGTGTTTATATGCTCTACCCATGTATAATAGCTACACCAAAAAGTTCAAGGCTTGTAAAATGAACTTTTTTTGCTTCAAACACTGCTTTATTTATTTATTATTTGTGCTGCCAATTTTATTTGTTTTCCTTGTTCTGCAAAATTTGTTTTTGTTTATTTGTAAAACTTAGATCCTTGGTTTCATTCTGAAATATTAAAATATAATTCTTTGTTTAATTTTATTAGTATTCAAAATAGAACATTTCATTTAGTACATATTTATGAAAGACACCTTTTCCCATCAGTAGATGAATTTCATGGTGTAGCAGTGGGGGCTAGAGTGACTCTTTGAATTAAAAATGTTGCTGTCCCATGACTCAGCTTGTAGGAATTGTAAACTAATTTTGCTAAAGACAGTGGGCGGTTTCTGTTATCTAAGCTAAAATAAACATAATATTCTCAAGGAACTGTTGGGGTTTAAAATTGATATTGATTTTTGCAGATTTTGTGTATTCCAGATTTATACAGTAAACATGTTCTGTAGTTTTCAGGGCTGTTCCAGCAGTGGTTACATTTACAAGTTACAAGAGAAAATGTTTATTTGCCAATTATCTTTCCCAGTTTATGCCAAATATTTGCATTGCTGAGTGTGTAAAGTTGCAGTGTGGAGGCAGAGGGGTCCAGAAAGTACATTTAAAGCTGTTTAGCATAAAAAATGTTAAAGACAACTTCAACTTTCAGAATAAGGCAGATATTCAGTATTGGTTCACTATATGTTTTTGACTGTAAGAAATGTGGTTTTATCATTATCAGGACAATGATAAGATGGTTATTTAAACTTCACACTGTGTGTGTGCATTTGTGTCCTTCTATTTGATATGTTGCAAGGCCCAAAAAAATACTATGCTTTTTATGGGGCTCAAAGTTTGGGCCTCATAAGAAGAAGAGCTGTTTTGGGTTATGGGTGTAATTTGGGACTAAGGTGTGAATTTTGTTCAGATCAAGCTTACTGTCATGCATGTACTGTAGTTATGCTAAAGATAAGGGCTACAGTTAGGCTATAGAAATGAATTAAAATGAATAAAATTCAATGCAAAATCCTTGTGAAGACAGTAAGACACACTATCAGTGTGCATGTATGTTTGTTCATGTGTAGTACTCAAAGTTTAAATGTGACAAGTGTTTTGAGCGTTCTGTTCAAAAATAAGATAAGTGTAGTAACCTGTACATTATGGATTTTGAAGTAAACTCCTCGCAGCCACCAGCAGTTTTGTTCATTAAAAAGGGAGATGCTGAGGCCAACTGGCATGGTTAGCTGGCCTCTCTGTCGGGCATGTTACCAAAGGAAGCAGGATAACCAGTTTAAAATGCCAAATACAAATTATTTTGGCTTTGTTTTAGGCCCTGTCCACAAGGGAAAGTTGTTTTTTTCAAAAACAGGAATGTTTTCTGCCCTGTAAACACACTGAGACAGCGTTTTATGGGATCCAAAAAGTTGACCAGGTGCTTTGTAAGCTTTGTCAGATGGAAATGATGAAACACAAACAGCCAGGCAAAAAAGAAACCAACCACAAAGTTTCTGTAGAGATTTCTCTGAGTAGGTCTCTCGGTCGCAGCCCTTCCCGATGTGGCTGGTCTGCAGCTCCACGGTGACCCTCAGCGAAGACAGCGGCTCACCACATGTCTCAAGGTGCATCTTGGGGAACAGCTGCTTACTGCCTGTTCCTGGCTCATAGTCCACTCGTTTATTCCAGCCTGAGAGAAGGAAGAGATGGAAGGACAGAGTTGTAAGTAAAAGGGATGGTCTGCTCTTAAGTGGTAATCACAATCACATATCACGATGATATGCTCTGCTTTTGTTTTATCAGATTTCATGACCCCTTTTCCTGATTTTAGAAAAAAAAAAACAAAAAAAAAACATGATTTTAAATTTTTCTTGTTTGTGGTTGTTTTGTTATGTCAAGTCAGTATCTTCCTAGGACAAAATAGCTGGCTTATGAAATTGTGCCTCTATTTTTGGAGTGTAGTGCCTGTCTCAGCGGCAGCAGTCATTACGCTGTCACTGTCCTGTCAGATGTGAAGATATCATTCTGGTTTGGAAATTATTTTTCATCTTTGATGTCCAATCTTTTCCTCCAGCCTCTGTGGTGTGCATTTGTGTTCAGTTTGCAGCTTATACTGAAATTAACACCAGTTCTGTCAGGAGGAAACTGACAACATTCCAGCATTTTACCCACATCATTGAGCTAAATCAAATATTGGGAAAATGCCTGCAAATCTTTGAAACTGAGGAAAGTGAAAAAAGATCTCTAAATAATTTAGTATTTTTGGTAATTCTAACTGACCTAAAACAGGAAGAATTTTTTTTTTGCAGGAGAAGTTTATATTTTTTCTTAAATGCATTGAAACCCTTTATCTGCATGAGTTTTATAATCACTGATGAAAGTTTTTCTTCACAATCCTTTCATTTGCAAATCAGAATAAAAAAACAAAAACAAAACATTCAACTATTTAAAACCCATCGGTGTTGCTTGTGGAAGTGAATGACTGCCAATTCGCCAATCAGTAAGAACAGAACATGTAAGGAGCTAAAGGCAAACACATGGAGTCTAGATAAAAGCATCAGGAGGGGATGAAACAAATTCTGTTGTTCAGCAGCCTGTTAAATCTGCCATGTTCGCTTCCTCACACAATCACCATGTCATGCTCAAACACATAGGAACACACTGCATCTGT
This sequence comes from Phalloptychus januarius, assembly GCA_902982915.1. NCBI lineage: Eukaryota > Metazoa > Chordata > Actinopteri > Cyprinodontiformes > Poeciliidae > Phalloptychus > Phalloptychus januarius. The sequence continues at coordinate 36,737,921 of CADWAE010000133.1, forward strand.
TTTGTTGCTGATTTACCTCCTCGAGTCTGCAACTGCTGTGGGCTGCTACAGCACTGTTACGACGGGATTGTCCGTGATTGTGATAAAAATGTGCACACACCGTGGGGCATGCTTAACAAGAACAAAAAAACTAAAAAAATAAGTGAAAAAAGGACCACAGGCATAAACAGGCTTTGTTGATTTATGATGGTTTATACCTTTCTCTCCCACACATGTCTTTCTCACCACAGTGGCACTGTGTTGTTCTTGGATTTATGGCCCAGCTTCTCACCTTTAGATCACTTCTTTATGTGTCATCTCTTTCTGTAGTCTGCTCTGGGAATTCACAGCTCAAAGGTGGTCAGGTACCGAGAGTAACAATAGGGACGCTACCAGGATGCCATAGTGTGAAGAAGAAACAGCAACTGACCTTAGTTTAATGAGATACCAAAACGAACGCAACTAACATTTGCAATGTAACAAGTCAAATTATATTTTTGATTGTTTTCCATCAAATATCTGATCATTGCATTAACAAGACTGCATCACAGGCTTCTTAAACTAGGTCTACTCTCGTACGATTCAGGGAATTTTACAAACAAAAGTTTTGTGCATAAGCTGGACTTTATTGTGGATTTGCTCCAACAGTGTACACATTTTTACATATAAATCAACACTACTATTTGATTAAATATATGTTAACCCCACACAGTTTGCAGTTGTGCAAACTGTGTCCACAAGCTTCCAGTATATCCAGGCTGTTTTCCAGAAAAAAAAAATGTTTAATGGACAGACAAGACAAAAAATATGACCGGAATTTGCCAATGGCACCAATGGCTTAGCCTGTATATTGGTAAGGAGGGTCATCCTCTTTGTTAACAGCATCCAATAAACAAAAATTATTTTTACGTTTTGTTTGCCATCAACATAAGATGAGGTGAACAGGTTTGAAAAGTTTATCTTCTGAGTGGTACCTAAGAAGATTTAAATATTGCCCCTAAATTGTGTTTTACACTTAGCTTAACTCAGTATAACAACTCAAAAAGTGGTTAAAACAGTTACAAAAAGGGCCTTTATCAGTGTTGAATAGACTGTGCAAAAGTCAATCCCTAAACTAAAAGGAAAATAAAAAGATTAGATTAAAAAACATGGTTTTGCTATAGTTTTCTGCCCTATATTTCTTTTTTTTGTGCTGTGTCATACTGGGACTGGGACTGCGTCATTAAGCAGGTTCAAGATGGAGTAAGGGCCTAGCAGGTTATTTAGCAATAACTTACTCGCCAGAAAACAGAGAAATGACCTGTCTGTGACTCGGCTTTAACTCAATATGGGGCCGGCTTTACATCGTGAGAAATGGAGGAGAATGAGGCAGCACCTGGTTAAGGATTCATGGTGAGGACTCGGTGAAGGTGGAAGGAAATATGAGCTGTAATGAGCTCGGGATGGAGGCTGCATATAGAAAGCCAAGAAAGGCTTGGGGTGTACTTGAACATGAATCATTTAAGGTTTCTGGGTTAGAGAGCAATGGACAAACATAAGGCAAGGTCTGCAAAGAGATAAAGATTATTTTATACCTGGCTGAGTGCCATTGTCTTTTCAGAGTTGGCTTATTATTAACAGCCAATTTAACTGTCTTGAATTATTTTTATTTTCTTATTATTTTTATGAGAACATAAGATACATACAAAGTTACTAAAATAGTTTTTTGATACAAGATTCTAATACCTTCATCTGACTATTGTGCATCTATTTGGCTTTTCCAAGAATCTGATACTGCACTAGATATTTTTTGATCTACAGCTAAATCAGGCATCCACAAACTTCACAGAGCTGCCACACAAAACATGAGAAGAAAACATAAAAAGAAACCCTTTAATTGTTCATAAATGAACAAAGCGCACAAATTTGTAGATTATTCTTAGGAAATGCTGCGTTAGCTGGAATTAAAAACAATCACTCATAAGAAAACATTTTTTAGAATTTTTTTGTAACTTTCCACAAAGTCAAAAGTTTGATTTAGCAAAATGAAATAATTTTGGTAATTCTAACTAAGCTAAAACAAGAAAAGCTTAATCTTTTTTAATTCAGAAAAAAATTATTTGTGTCTTTTTTATTCATATATATAAATATCCGGTTAAAACTGCATTTAAAAGCCTGAGCCACAAGTGAGCAGCGAGCAGGCTGTGTGGGAATTGTCAGGTTTGAGCGCATGCCAGAGAACTATTGACAGCGTTTGTGTGATGTAAATGCACAAGAATCAAGTTATTGTTTGTTCACATAGATATATACATTGAGATCACTCTTACTGCATGCACAGATTGGTTGCTGCGTGTTCAACTTAGAGACACAAAAATCGCACCGCATATTCCTACTCTAAAACCGTTTCATGACAAATATTCGCCTTCAGATCTTTCCAGAGTTATGCTTATATAAATAGGAGACGGGTCCAAAACAAACCAGAAGGGCCAAGTTGTAGATTGCACTGATTTCCAGTGAGTTAGAAGTCAAATGATGAATTGTGTCCACAGGGTGTGATGTGAACTGCTATCCGATGTGTTGAAGACGTTAACTCAACATTAAGAGAACAAAGGAGCAACAGTCACGGTAGCATGGACAGCAGTGGATCAGCAGATGCTCTCCCACACTAAAGGGCACATCACTTTCTGAGAGACCAGAGTCAGTGAGTTAGAAAGCAAAACATTGTGAGGCTGAAATGTAAGCTGTTAGAGGAAAGAAAAGGGAGAGGCATTTTCTGCACAAAGAAAAAAGCTATTTATTCTTTCACACAAAACCTTGTATCAGTGACTAATATTTAGCTCTGACATTTATCTTTAATAAAGGAGACATTGCTGTAGTAAAAAAAAATTGCCAAGAACTCAGTGGGGAAAAATAAACTCATTTCCCTTCAACATATTTACTTTAAAACATTACTGTATGTACCCTCCACATATGAGGGTAAAGTCAAGCCAAACAAAATGAATAAAAAAAAAACATTGAAGTTATAATTAAAATGCAGAAACCTGTGGTAATTTGTCATTATGCACAATTTTCTAACTTAGGAATGTAAAGCATTTCCACCCTCACTATATTAAACAGTGTTTTAATGATCTACTCATATTTTTATATGATTATCATTGCAAGATTATATACTTGCAGTAATGGTTTGCGATGAAAAATGTAAAAATATGTAAATACTCTACTTTGTACAACAGTAGTAAAATGAATTTTCCTGTGTTGCCAAGGGGCAATGAATAATACCGGGAGCCGGAACCTGAGTCCTAGAACAAGACCGGAGCTCTGACTTTGAGCTGTCATGGATTTCTTTACAATGGCGTCTGAACTTAGCCACAAAGTCAAGTAACAGATAATGAAGTGTAAATATTGACCCTCGTGTTGACCTGTTGTCCTTTGATCAACCTTCCACACAACTCGGGCTTTTTGGTTCAAGTTTACTCTTCACCAACAGAATTGGAACCATACATGGAGAAGCAACATTCAATTGCAATGCTCCAAAAATCTTTCAGAACGAAGTCTTTTCAGAAGGCTGCTGAAAAGCTGAAACACTGAGTTTCAAGACTATTTCTTGCTGTGAAATCTAACCCTGTGCGCAATGATTGATCACATAAATTTGAAAGGCTTTGCAGTCGACGCCCACTCCCCAGCTATTTGACAATTACACATCACAGAATTTAAAAAAAAGTTCTCTGGAACAGGTGGGATTCATTATCAATACCAGGCTACTCAACGGCTTTTGACCCTTTGATGTACAAAGAAAATTGGAATGAAAGTTTAATAATGACTCAGACAGGAACCAGAAACTAGCATTGTAAATTGAAGGACAGGTACCACACAAAAAATCTCAGATGCAAGGATGTGTGGTTATGAAAAGACAAATGAAATAAAATGTATTAAAAGTAAAAATAAGTTACAAGTTCAAATATCTCAAGAAAATTCCATTCAGAAAAACTTTCCAGTACATCTAAAAATCTTCTGACAGAAATCCTGCATCATCAAATAGAAAACCAAACGGCAACCACAAATCCAGAGCACTGAGCGAACACTAATGTTCTAAGCTTTTATACGAGTAAATATGCAGGATTTCAGAGGTTACAGAGAATTATAAGAAAACGAGGGCAGAGTCTCTGAGCAGAAAAAGATATGTGTTTCCGTCACGATCCACTGCATGCCTTATAAGGCGTTCCTTTCCATTTCTTCTGGCTGTATGTCACTTCCACACATCTCTCCTTGGAGTTGTGGGAAACTCCTCCATCAACGACTCCACCACATGCTCAACCTTGACAATGTCAGGCAAATCCGTTTCTGTGGCTTCTGCTTGAACTTGAAATAGCTGCATCAAATGGTCTGAAGGACACCTTTGGACCCCAGGTTGGATTGTCTTTTCATTTCGGACAGAGGGGTGACCTCACTTCTGTGTGTTTGTGTGTGAGTTAACAAAAGAATTTCAACAGATGTTTCTAATAAAATGGCCAGTGAATGTAGTCTCACAGGAGGAAAATTAGCTCAACTAAATGCAATCTCATTCTCTGTTGAGTTCACAAAGCAAAAACATATATAATGTAAAATTGATATTAAAGATATTGCACCACATATCTAGCTTGTTACATTGGGGGTTCTGTGCTGTCAGTTGTGTAAACTTTGCTTTCAATGCAATGCATATTATTCCAGAAGCTTTTTCATGGTCTCACATTTAAATGTTGATCCATTCTTTTTTTAAAGATGTTTCATCATTTGCCTGTAGACATTCATTTCTGTTCAACTTAGCTCATTGATTTGACACAGTGTAAATTTACATTAAAATGACTTAAATTGAAGCAGGTAAAAATGAGCAAGACTTATAACATTCTGCCTTTAGTCATTATAAACTAGAATCAGAGTTCATCTACAGAACTCTGATTCTTTTCATCAGATCAACTGCTGACTTGTTTTTATGTGGTCTCTGAATTATTTAGTCCTATCCAAGTCTCTAAAGGGAGATGCTATTAGGAGAAACAGGTAAGTTATGTGCAAAAAACAAACAAAATGCTACAAACAGCAGAAGTACAAATACTATAGAGACATACATCTAAAAGTGACTTTGAAAATGCAAATTTGAAGCATAGATGGCATACCACAGAGCTCTGAGCTACAGCTCCCTTTAAAACTGTGTGGGTTTATTATGAAGCTATTAGGTCTCTACTGAGATGTGTGCATGAACGCAGCACAGAACTCAGATGGTGGGCCCAAAAGCTCTGCTCTTTGTGAATCTAAGACGAAGATGAGAGAGAGAAGAAGCAGGGAAAAAAATGAAACAACCAGGTGGAGTCATTTTATTATTGCAGGAGAACAAAGTTCTCGCTGGAGTTGTAATGTTACAAAAAATGTACTTTCTTGTGCATCTTCCAGTTTTCTCATTACAGTTTTTGTTGAATCTTGCATATGGCAAGAGAAAAAGAACTAAGTTAGTTTTGAAGATTGAGTTGTGTTGAATGGGGCTGAAACTAAAATGGTTAAAAACAAAAGAACAAATATGTAAATGGCCCAACAAAGAACTTTCCCTAAAATGTTCTAATTTAATAGACCTTCAAAATAATTTTTTCAGTTTAGTTATAGGAACTTGAAGCTCATATTATAAATTTTACTGTTTAATTTTTTTTTCTGAATAGTGTAATTAGTAGCCAAGCTAATTCAACATATCAACATATATCAAATGGTAATAGGACTTGTGGTTGAGAAAGTTTCAGCCTTAAAGCCAGAATTATAGTTTGCATCCCAATTAGCTAGTGCAGCATTAGTGCTTCTGCTAACATTAAATGTTCTTGGTAGCTGAGCCTCAGTGACCCCAGATGGGAGCACAACTTGTTCTGGTTGTGGTTATTAAAGAAAAGGCTTACACTATCTGTTAGATTTGATTTAACTTATATTAAATTGTATGCAAATCACTAAAAATGTTTGTTAAATTATAATAGTTTGTATCATACAGTACAAATTTGAAGCATCTTCCTTCTTCAGAAATTAGAAAAGCCAGAAAAGTCAGTATCTTGTTTGCTTCAAGATACTGACTCAAAGCAAAGCTGCACAGTAGAATGCAAGTCTTGAGCGCCCTGTACAGAGTGCTCTCACTTCTTTGCCTGTTTAAATTAGGAAAAGTGACAGATGTTCACATGAGAAAATACACAGGTGGATTTATGATGGCTGTGTTCCACATTGGGGAGCACCTGCTGCTGTTCATGCTGGTTGGTTCCTGTGGTAAACTGGAACACCACAGGGAACAGAACTCTCATTAATTTTATTAATTCAACTTGGGATGTTCCTGCTGTGGCGTGTTAAAAATTCTGCCCTGAAAAAGGTCTGTAAGCTCACATTTGAGTGCCTTAAATTGTGAAATATGACTAATGCCATTGATCCAACATTATTTTTTGAACTTTAATAAATTATCTCATAAATATAACATAAACTTATTTTTCTGGAAATTTGAGTAATTTATTTATTTCTAAAAGCACCTTAAATATGTACCAAGTCATGGTTGTTAGTCTCCATGACATGCTGTAGAAGTAAAGTATTATCACACTACAAATCAAAAGGCAAAAACCAGTCACATTACTTTAAAAGATATGGGCAACTGCTTCTTGAAAGCCATTGGTGTCCTTGTATTTCAAATGACAGAGTTCCAAATGCAAACTGTGTTCCTGTCATCACAATGTGAATGCCTTCTCAAAACCCAAAAGCAGAGACTAAAACTTGTCTGAAAATTTAAGTTTCAAAAACAAAGAGGTGTCATGATTTTGACAAAAAAATAATATAATTACAGGTATAATTAAATGTAGGAATACCAGCAGTGGATCAGTGTTTGTTCACTGTTTGAACTACGTATCCCTACAGACTAAGTTTTAGTTAGCCACTCCCTCTCTCATTGCTACCTATGTACCATATAAATACAAGTTTGGGCATGAGTGGGTTTTCAAATAAATCTGTAATTGTGGTACACTTATATATATATATATATATATATATATATATATATATATAAACAAACAACCAAAGAAAAACAAACCAAATAAAAACCTTATCAACTATCCAGATTCCCATTAAAAGCTCAGCTTCTGAATCAAAGCAAATCAGTTTGTTACTTGACTGTATAATAATGTTACATAAATAATCCAATTGACTAACTAATGCAAAAAACATCTACAAGCAGAAGATGGATAAAACAAATGAATTCCAATGGCATAAAGTGCATAATCTTAACAGCGGTTCAGGATTCGAACGGCTTGAGGCTGAGAGTGTATTAGTGAAGTGGATAAGGACTGCTCAGATTCGACCTTTCATATACTTTAAATGTTTTCCTTTCGGTCATTTTCAAAATGTCCTCCATTAGATTCCAGATCTAGTCAGAACAATTATAAACGTTGCCATGAAGATATGCAATCTTCAGTGTTCAAGAGCATAAAACTTTGGGTATGATAGGATTAAAGAAGGAAGAAATCATGCCTCCAGTTAATTTTGATTTATTTTAACTTTAATGTGATAGCATATTAGACTAATCCACATTGATCCAGTTTAACATAGCATTAATCTCCCCAATAACATGGTTTATTTAACGGAAACAGCTCAAAGGTTCCTGAAGGTGGAAAGTCTTCCATGTTCTCATCTCTGTTCATGCAACACTTTCTATACACACTCCACAGCTCTTTCACTATCTGTCTGCAGGGCCTCTTGTCTGTCATCTCTGTAGAATGACGGGAGTATACTGGTAGGAAAGGCTGTTTGTTTCAATTTCTTCAGAAAATGTCGTCTCTGAATGGCACATTTAATGATCTCTGTGGTGTTCCTGAACTAATTTATTATCCGCTCTCTCTGTGGCATGATTGTTGATGCTAAAGGATGTTCAGGTTGTGACCTCCATGACGCTGCTATATTGAGTAATGACATATCCATTACAAAATTGGTAACAGGAAGGGGTACATTTCTTTTTATTTCTTATTTTGTAAATCGTTTTGGAAAATAAGAGACTGGTCGGCAGCTGTGACTAGAATAGTGGTATGTTGGTTATCTCATGGAATATTTTCTTGTGTGCACACAATTCAAACGCCCCGATAGTTTCAAAGCACATCTGCTCCTGTAGAAAAACTTTGAACTAAGGTGAGCTGCCATCATCCTCCTTAAACTTAAGGACGTTAGGCAGGGACAGAGTCACATGGTAAGGAAGGGAAGATGGATAGAGGTGCTTAAGAAAATGATGCATCATCACACTTTCACACAGCTCCTCATCTCTGGACGCTTTGGACGAGTGTGTGCGTCAGTGTATCATCAGTTGGTTTTTGCAGACCTTTAAATGTGCATGTAGATGTGTGGAGGTCTGGCATGATGGTTGTGTGAGTATTGCAAGTGTATCCATGTGTGGAGTCCATGTAAAAATGCTGATGCCACATTTAAGTTCGGAGGTGGGGGGTGTCATCATTACTCATCCCTGCCATCGGTGGAGAGAGCCAATTTCAACTCTTCTCCTCTTTTTCCTCCTTTCCTCTGCACCTCATCCTCCCTCTACTTCAGAGAGTGCCATCGCTCCGATTTCTCCTGCTCCAAATTGCCCCTAAAACATTCTTTCTAATGCTTTCATGCTCTCTGAGAGCCTTACAGCCCACTTTGTTTCCTTTCTTGAGTTCATTTAACCAGCTCTTCCTTGCTGCGCTGGAGGACTTGCAAAAGATTTAAAAAAGTAAGGCTTCAAAATGGGGTGCTAGAAGACAAACATTTTAAGCAAAATAATAGAGTACATGGATTTTCTTTCGTGAAGGTATAATAACAGAAGATTTTATGTACCCGCCTCATACAGTGCATGAATAAAATGATCATAAAGATGGCATAAAGTGGAGCTTGTATAAAATAACAAGTTTACCCATTGCTGCTGTTGAGATATGTGTAGTTTATTGCAAAAGTTTGACCGTCAATCAGATTAACCACCAACATGTATTCCTTCTTTTTATTAAAACAATAGTAAGCTGCCAAAAGACCAGTTTGGTAATAAAAAACAAGCAGCTGATCATAAGAATGCCTGTGGCTTAGTTTATTCTCCCATTTCCACTTTGTCTATTTTACTTTGTAAATTAGTTCTTAATTATGAATAGAGAAACATTACAAGTTAGGAACAGATAAAAATGTGCAAAGAAACTTTTCAATAAAATCATGCTGATGTTCAACTATTTACTTTACCGTCTTTTTTACCTCTTGAGTGTAGTTAATTTTAAGTCCTTTATCATAAGAACTAAAGTTCAAGTACAGTGTTCTTGTCTTCTTTGCCCATACCACTACTAAACGGACTATTCCATGCATTCTACAGACTGTCTCCTCCAGGGGGTCCCCAGGGAACCCAAAGCTTTTTGGGATATACGCTGTGATCTTTGCAGCATATCTGCCTCAGGGTCTGATCTCTCAGAATGAGGCGTTCCAGCCTATGGCTTTTTAGCTGCTATCCAAGCCTAAATGTGTACAAGACGGAGTCAGAATTCAACATAGCGGTGAAGCAAAAGGTAAAAGGATTTCACAACTTGCTACTACATTCACTATTTTATCTTATCTGTTAATGGTAGACACTTTTTTGTTCCCCTTGTCGTCACGCTGTGCGTTTTTAGCCAATATCCCCCTCTCTCTAAGTGCATTTATAAGGCTGAATGCTGACTTGAAACTGAATTACCACAATAAAGGAAACAACAGTTTCAACAGGGAAGAGACAAGGACTTAGGCAAACCTCAGAAAATAATTATTAGAAAGAATAAGTTGTTAAGTTTTGCCCAGTTGCCCAAAAAAGGATGTACAAGGTTTTGACAGTTGGGCTATTTAGCATTCCTCTGCTGGTGTTTTCGTTTGTTTTCCCCAGTAAACAAACTTCTTGGCTAATCAAGAAGTTTTTGGCTAACTTCTTGATTAGCCAAAAACTGACATGTGGCATGAACATTGGGATTCAGAGCATAAAAAAATAATAAAACCTCTAAAATATCTAGCACTACTCCAAAAAGAGCAGGCGTAATATAAAATGTTGCACATCATTTCTTTTCTTTTATATTTACAGAGTGAGATAATGTTACTGCAATTCATTATTCATTTCTTTTGGCTTTTCATACATATTTAAAAGGGGAACCAATAATGTAACTATAACTATAGGGTGTTGTTTGCTTCTAGATCAAAATAAATCATCTTTATCAATACAACTTGATCACATTACCCCAAAGCAGAATTATGCCTATGATGAAGCAAGGCTGGATGTCTGGTTTGAGAATTTCATTCAAAAATCTCTATTTAGTACAAATTCCTACATTGGACTTGCTTAAAAATGCATGAGGTCCAGTTTTATGGTTTTGATGATTTTACTGATCAACAAACTGTCTACAAGACTTACAATGAAAAATAATCAGTTTGATCATAAAGTTTTCTTGGTTCTCAGGAACCTAACTTGAACTTTACAGTTTTCTGTAGGTCATCATTTCATATACTTTCCAAAAGCTTTGAATTAGGTCATTTATTTTCAGAATGTAGTCTCTTAATTGTTGGGACTAGGTTTTAGACTTAATTAATGATGAATAAAGGAGTTATAGGCCAAAACGTAACTTGGCCTGTAACTTGTTCATTAAGATACCACAGATTATCTGTGGTATCTTAATTAACCACGTCTTTACAATGTGCTCCTCTCCTATTTTCAATCTAACTCAAATAAGGGCATGCTACAATTAAAAAACACTGCTAAATGTAATCTAATTATAAACTAGTGGAATGAATAGAGGTCATCAAACCTTAATTTGGAAGAACATTCTACTCTTGTTTGTTGTGGCGTTTAGCAGTAAATATGCCAGCCTGTTAGGGTGTCAACTGAGTCTGAGTATTTTCACAAAAAAATACTACAAATATTTTGAATAAATTATTAAGTTTGCCCTGACAACACAGTCTAGGTTAGGGGTTTGCACAAGTGCACAGAAGCAGCATCACAAAAACAGCAGTTAAATTTACCGAACGTGAAACCCTTTAAGAGAAATAAACAGACTATTAGATTTATTACCATGCATCTTTACAACTAAGAAAAAATGTCCTTGTGTTCTTTGCTCGGTTTGTTTGTTTTTTTCTCTGCCAGTCTTGGATATGAGCTTTTAGCAGGCAAATTATTTGTTGTACTGATGGATAACACATATAATGCGATTTCATGTTGTAGTCCTCAACATACAGGGCTTGTGTGGCTGATGGAGACAAGGGATCACTTCAAGTTTTTTTCTGACATGTAACTTAAGAATGTTTGAAATATCATCTCTTCCAAAGCTGCTAAATGGAATATGATATCCATTGTCATTACAGCAAGTTAGCTACAGACTATACGCATTTGTGCCAAAGATCCAAGAAGAAAAGAAGTAGACAGCAATTTACCTCTCAGAACTTTTACTCTACATTCGGGCCTTGAGGTCCCATGATCAAGATCTGCGATTGCCCCCATACAAAACTAAAACCTAAAGGAGACAGAGACTTTTCTTCTGTGGAACTCCCTTCCTCTAACTCTCAGATCAGTGAACTCGGTGACTTCCTTTAAAGGAAAGGAAAACTTACCTTTTTAAATCAGCTTTTACTTAAATGTGTTCTGCGTATTTGTTATTTTGTTTGTTGAAACACTTTGTGATTTTTGTCTTGAAAGGTGCCATATAAATAAAGTTTTACTTATTTTACGGTATTTTGTATGCTGGTATTCCAATGGGCAGCTCTCAAAATTGCTGGTTTCAACATTAACATATGAGAGCATAATAAAACAAAAGAAATAAAAGTAGCCTGACTTCTCTACTATTGTTAATACAGAATATAGAAGTATGTCATAAATTAATAATACCCTGGAATGAAGACTTTGCTTGCAGTGATTGTGCTCTGTCTAACAGTAAAATCAAAGATTTAGTAACATATAACATTTTCCATAACTTCCATTCACTTTTAAAGTGCCTTCTTAATTATTTTTTGTTGGTTTCACCCCTAAAAGTTACAGCATCTTATCACAGTTTGAGAGTTTGGTAGGATTGTCATAAGATGCTGTTGGGCAATCAGCAGTCACTATGAGACATCTTAAAAGGATGTGTTCAGACAAAATGCGACAATCCTTCACAGCCAGAAAGTGCTTTCTATTTTCTCTCTTTTCTTGGGTCTGCTTTTGATGTTGTCAGTCACTGTCACAGTTAAACACCATACAATTTTCCCCCATTGAATTGAATTGAATGCAAACTTTTCTATATCCTACTACAAAGATTGCAAACCTGAAAAAAATTTTTTATTGTGGTTTGGGGATTTAAAATGTCCTCATAAATTCTTAAACTAAAGAAATATTTTAAATGATGATTTACTTCATTTTGTTACTGGATTATTTTTGACACAAAAATGTCAGATGGAAAAATAACAGAAAGGGAGGAGAAAATGGAAACATAGAAAAGTGGGATCAGTCCCGCAGAGGTAAGCAAGATGCAAGACAGACATCCCTGCAAAAACGGATGGAGGGAGTAACAACTGTAATAAGGGAAAACAAGCTAATACCAGAGCAGGGATGAAAAGTGCTAAAACAGCATTCGGACTGAGATTACAGTACAAGCCAGAGAGGAGGAAATGAGAAAGGAAAGTGCCAAGCCATTTATTTTTCTTCTCTCCTCAGTCATTCCTCTACTTTTTCTTCTTATCGCAGATCAGGCCGCTGACTGCCAATACGCACACACACACAGACACGCACACCCCTTTTTACTTCTACCCATATTAAGACTTCCATTAATTTTAGTAACTGCATTTATGCCTAACCCAGACATTTTCCCTAAACCTAACCAGTACTATTATTTTCCTAACCTTAACCTAACTTTACCCGTAGGCATAAGGATGTGCCAGAAGTTGTCCTATATGGGATAATTAAACACACATACATGCAAACATATAAACACACCCAAGATTTGCTGGGGTATGCCAATCACCAGCAGTTTTCAAGCATGCAGTACATCCAACATCCATGTTTCCGATGATGAGATCACACAAACGAGAATGTGAAAATAAATAACCTAATAAGTTGGAAAAACATAGCAAAGACATAAATTGGCTTAAATAAAAACCAGAAGCAAGTCTGATAAATTGAGGGTTTTCTGGAGCTTCTGTCAGACTACCCCAGGGCAGCTGGAGCTACAATCCAGTAGCTTGCCATCATTAGTGTTTGAATGCACCCATTGAGATTTCTATTTGAGATATAAAGGGCATCATAAATAAAATTGATTATTTTTATTATTATAAATTCAGTCATGAGACATCAGTCAGGACCAACTCAAAAGATCTTGATGCAGTTGCTTCACCTCTTTTATAGTCCAATGCAATTCACACAGAAACAGCACCCTAAGTGGTTGTAGGAGAAGGAAATATGATTTGTTTTTGGTGCCGTCTAAAATATAGGTTCCCATTGGTTCTTTGACCTCTAATACAGTATGCTCTGCCATTGCTTTAGGTGTTAAAGTAGAGGTGTAAATCACAACTGACAAAACACAGGAGGGCTCACTTTGTTACATTTATAGGAAACGCTAGCTGTTATAGGAGCTGCCACACACTACTTGTTTGGTGGCAAAGATTTAAGCTTCAGGTATAGCTGAGCTGTCAGATAGACAAGTCCTTCAGACGTAGGGGTGCTGTGTACCACTGTGCTAACACAGCACTGCCTGTTCAGATTTGAAGGATGAAAGGCAAATACATACCTTTACATTTACAGTTTAATGTAACTTTCACCAAGCTTCTTACTAGGCATGGATCAGCTTGCAGATTAAACTAATAACCCAGTTTTTAAAAGTTACAGTTTCAATGCAGATACCATTTAACTTTACATTTAGGTACAGTCTTTACAATGAATATTTGTTATGATGCTCAGAGACAGTGGTAATTATTGCCTGCTTTGCTGACATATTTGACTTTCCTGTGAGTTGGCTGCCACTTGCGTATGATAATCAAAGGATGGAAATTTGTCGACACAGTTCCTCTTTTTAAAAAGAAAAGTCAACACTAAATGTTTCAATGCGTAAAGAAATGAATCATACAGTTATATGCTATTTGGCTTAAAAAACAACACTGGCCATTACTTTTTAAGGTAATACTATTTCAAAACATTTACAAGCTTTGAGAGTTTCAATGTCTGCTGGCATATTAAGCAACCATCAGTTGACTCCCAGGCATTTTTTTTTTACCAGAGTACTGTCAAAACATTCATTCTTCTTTTATGTATCTGGCATTGATATAAGACGTGCCTGGGGAACCTCCAAAGCCAGGGTCTGTTCAGAAGGGCAAACCATTTTAGCAGCCTGTGTTCAGGATATTATGCTTTGAGATGTAATTGGTAAGTTATGAATGTAGGTGAGGAACATTGACTCTCACCTACAGTGCAATTGTCATTCAGTGCAACTGAGTGTGCACAGTATGACTCAGCTCTCTCTACACCACGGCAGACCTTCAGACGACATCCCATTCTATCGATCCACCTCCCACTAAATCCAAGAAGCCGTGTCTCACCCCAGCCACTTAACCCCACAAATTATACTTTTGGACATATCACAAATTGACAACTTTCAGAAAAGACAGCTTCAAGTCATATTATAGTTCCCCCTTTTATGAAATTACAGTCCTGACATGCAGTCCATGCATTTTTAATCTGCAGTCACAGTGACAATACATGTAAAAAGGATGTAAATTTTTTTGGCATTATCTTTAGAATCATTTCTGCAGTGAACATTTATTATTATGAAAAGGAGTCTTACAACAAGAAGATTATGTGTTTATGTATATATATGTATATATATATATATATATATATATATATATATATATATATATATACACACACACTGCTGCTTAAAGTAAATGTCAACTGGCATATCTGGCTTTAATCTCATTACATTTTATTACTATTATTATTAATAAGATGGCAATGATTAAAAGTGGTAATTAACTTGTTGTTTTCAGGCACACCAGTGTCTTTGCCTAAACTGGCTGACAGCACATTCTTGTGCCATGTTGGCTTCATTTCGTAAAATCAATACTAAGAGAAGTTGAAGATGGTTATTTGTGGCAAATTTTATATGAAATAAGCTATTTTCAACTTCCCAGGTTGGCACACAACAGAACCGTACAGAAGACAACAGAACCGCACAGAAGACAACAGAACCGCACAGAAGACTCGACATTGCAAACTACGGATACTAGTGGTGGCTAGAAGACCATTACATATACAAACATGAGAAACCCTGTTAAAGACCAATAGTATTGTTTATGAGAAACATAAACACAGCGAGAAAGACACAAACACATTCCATAATGTAGGAATAAGTTGCCAAAAATACAAAGTTGTCTATTTGGGATTACTTTGAAAATGGATGAAGAGGTAAATCACAAGTGGCAGCAAAGGACTCAAACTATTCTCCTGATTATGCTACTCAATCAGCAAGTGCTTCAGCAGAAATATAAAACACAAAAATGACAGCCCCAGATGGATACTGTTATTTTTTCCACGTACTTCATCTTTTGGGGTCAATGAAGCATTGCTAATACAATAATTAATAAAGCAACTAATAGGCCCAAAAAAGCTAAAAAAAATTGTTCTTCAAAAAACAACCAGTGAAGACCTTTGCCTCTCGTCGATAAATTCGACCAATCACTCACTCGACCTTAATAAATGATGCTGTCAAAAGTTGAACAGAATGTAGTAAAAATCTGTAGCAACCTCCCCAGAAACCAAAAAGGGCAGCTGCTGAATACATTTTCATGGACCAGATTCTTGTTCACACTGGTAAAAATCCTGTTATGCAATTACCTGCTCAACAGAATCCAATTTCCATACTCAAATCAAAGGACATTAGCACTGCTTACAGTGTTGCTTAAGAAAAAGCAAAACTGTGTAAAGAGCTGCTGAATTCCCTATAGCTCAGTGGTTCTGTGCTTTTCAAGACAATGAAAACTCATATTGTTATTGAAATCTTAAGAATGGAGTTACACTGAGTTCTTGAATTCTGAGTTCTGTTTCTTGGGAGAGAAGAGGTGTGACAGTTGGTGTTTCCCTCCAAAGTCTGCTCTCCTAATCCTATAGAATAAGAAATTACTTCAAAGGCATAATTGCACATAATTTTATAGTTTTAACATATGAAGTAAAAATAAATTAATTGCTATTTGAAAAAGCCTTCATCACTCGAGAGTCTTGAAATTATATGTCTTTTTTATAGTAGCTCTTAGGCAGGGGTGCCCAAAGTCAGTCCTCGAGGGCCGGCATCCTGCATGTTCTAGTTCTCTCCTTGGTTTGACACACCTGCATCAAATGATGGCTCATTAGAAGGCCTAAGGAGAACATTGACTTGCTGAGGAGGTTGTTGCTACCACTAAGGACAGAACTAAAACATGCAGGATGCCGGCCCTCGAGCACCAACTTTGGACACCCCTGCTCTAAGGGCTCTAGTGGTCTTTATTTCACAGTGGATTGACAGGAAAGTGGGTTGTGAGAGAGGGGGAAGACAAAGGGACTTGAACCCTTGACAGTCATAAGAAGGACCTATATGTGGAGACTAAGGGCTCCATATTTAGGTCAGTCACTCGATCACTGCGCCCCATTTTTTAACTTTTTTTTTTTTAGAAATAGCAAGTTTCCAAGTGTAGCTACTACAATGCAGATTTGATTTTGTGATTTTGATCATGCCAAGTTGTCCAGTGAAGTGAAGTGTGTTTCTGTTATTCTATATTTGAATAATCAGAAGTTGTGGTATGGACTGATATGTTGTATTAAATATAAATCAAACAGGCCTCAGGCTTTAAAACCAAAACATATTCTTCAAATTTGATGAAGTGTGAAGTGGCCACAAGAAAAAACTAAATGCAGCAAGATTTAAAACGTTGGAAGACCTTGAGGTTCGAGGGCTGCTGAGGTGGATGAATGCAGTTCATTTTCATGGTACGAAAGATACATTTTTTCCTTCCATAGCTTGTGTAGTTGGTATTGAGGATAATTAAATAGACTGCAACTTAATAAAGTGAGGCAAAGAACAGTTTGATTTCCTGCAGATTTTTCAACATTTGCTTGCTCACAGATACATTCACAACATTTGAATTTTGTGGTATGTAAATGTGAAAAGACATAATATGAATGACATTTTAGTAAATGTAAAAAAAAAAAGCCATGTATGCCATTGGGTAAATGCTTTATCCTCTACAATACTTCTAGAATTATGCATGCTACACACAATTTGATCAGTTTATGATTTACAGATACTTCTGACCTACCTAACTTTGCTCACTTTGAGCAAATGACTGCCAAAGAATGCCAGGATCAAAATAGTAGAAATTCGTAAAGGTTTTGGAGAGATCATAAGGAAAAAAACGTGTAAAATGATCATCAGTTGCCTTCAGTTTAGCCCCTCACAAAGTCTGTTAGAATGGTCATTGGAAAGATGATCATTGGAAAGATGAACAACAGATGACAGTTGGTCAATCATCAAAAAACACCCTTCATAATAGTACAC
Source organism: Phalloptychus januarius (assembly GCA_902982915.1). Classification (NCBI taxonomy): domain Eukaryota; kingdom Metazoa; phylum Chordata; class Actinopteri; order Cyprinodontiformes; family Poeciliidae; genus Phalloptychus; species Phalloptychus januarius. The sequence goes on from CADWAE010000133.1 coordinate 36,755,425, forward strand.
AGTGTAATGGAGTCAACATTTTTATTCTCTTTCTTTGGAAGGAACATGTACAAGTCTGTCTTAGATTTCTCAGTGAGCTTCTAAATCAGAGGTATCTAAGTCTTGAAAAGAAACAGAAACATCTTAAATAGGTCAAAGGTCAACCTATTATAGTCCATCAAGCCACTTTTTTTGTTGTTTGTAACAAAGTTACAAACAAAATACCTCAACCATCTCAGGATTTAAAAAAATAATAAAATCACAAAATATGTCACTTTCAGTATAACAAAAATAACTGACCCTTGGACAGAATTCTTGGATAAATAAAAATGTCAAGATTTCAGGAAACAAAACACAATGAAAAACAATTTTCCATTCCATGCCGCTCTGAGTGAATTTTGCTTCAACTAATCCACTTCAGCTATCTGTGTTTTGTAGCTGCATGCCTTTATGAGACACAGTGAGAAATGATGTACATTTGTGGGATTATGTACAGGTTTAAGAAAAGGTGTAAATAAATAAATATGCAATATATGTATTGCAAGATCAGTAACAAAGAGCAATGATTGAAATTAAATTTAGTGTTACCAATGTCCACTTTCCATTGAAAAGCTCACTGCATATGTGCAGTAAAATAGCAATCTTACTGCACATACCTACATCTGGCACAAGTAATGATGCCAAAGATGGCAAAGATTAAATAGATGGTTGGAAATAACAAATATAGGAATATAGGAAAATGTAGATTTCCCACAAGCCTCATCTTACTATTTAGAAATAAAATCTAATAATTTTCCAGCATTGTGTAGCCCTTTAATCCAATATTCTACATGAAAATAGTATTGGGTTAAACCAACATTGTTTTCCAATACTGCATTGTCTGACCAATTTAGGGTGGAGAACAAAACACCCTCCTTCAAAGTATTATGCCCAAACAACACTGATAACTGTTACAATGGATGAAATGAGAATTCTCAATAGTAACTCATGCCATTATGAGGTTTTTTTTTTTTTTTTTTGCATATTTGTATGCGTTTGTGCCTCTTTGTGGACAATAGAGACAAGGAAGATGAAGAACCAACATATGAGATGGGAAATTATAGTTGGAAGGGCTTTAAATTGTTTCCAGCAAACAGAGAGAAAACAAAGGTTGTGTCCATGTGATTTTCTGTTGCTGTAGCAAAAATACAGGGTTCAATCAAATGTACCCAAATAAAACCATTATTTGGTTAATAATAGCAAATGGGAAAGGAAAAATTAATTTAAAAAAAAGAGTCTTAGAGCATTTAACCATGAAAACAACCAAGAAAAAGACAGGAGTCAAGTGGTCCTAGAACAAACACAACAATGGATAGCATGAATTACTTCTTCATAAATCATTATAGTACTTCATGGAGTGATGCTGCCACCTTGATAAGGTCATGATGACAAGAATCCACTCAACCTAAAGAGTGGGTTTTAAAAGCAAAAAAGCAAAAAAAAGATTGCCAATGAGGAGGGCATCTCGTTTTCTAATAATAAAACTCATAATTTCTCCTGGGAGAGGAAAATTTACTGGCATGTTTACACTCATCTGAATGATTTATCATTTAGCCCTCTCAGGGGTCCAATGAATTTAATAATCAACATTAAACTAGCATCCTAGTGCTAGTTTAAATGCTAGCAGAGAGAAAGTAAAAATGGTTTGTTTATTTGCATAGCAAATAAAATCCTAAGTCAACCTTATCTTCAGTTTTAGTAAAAAGCACTAAACATATTCACAAAAAAAATAAATCCACTTTGTCTTTTTTACATATATATTTTAAGTGTAGTTATGGAGAGCTCAATGAATTCTTACAGTTTCCCCTTGAGGACAAAAGCTTGGCGAGAATATGCACAGTTGTGTCAGGTGTGTTTGCATATCTGTCATCATGTGTATCCTGTCTGTATCTCAGATATTTGGAGTGGCTCAAAATGACAATCAAACTTACGCTCTGATATATTTGACCACTTGGGGGATCTTATATACTGTGTTTGGATAAATTAATTGTCAAAAAAGAAATATTCTTGACACTACGTATTGCACCTCTTTTGAACTCTACGGTATGAGTCAAAAGTCGCAAGTACCCGTAGGCCAACTTTTTTCAATAAACAATGTAAAAGAAAATGGGATAATTTTTTTTAATGTGAAACATTAAGAAAGTTACTTATGTTTGGCTTTAAAAGAAAGCCAATTTGAACAATCTTTGTGGAATTTCTATTGTCCGTCTGGTGATCTCTAAAAAAGGAATATGGCTAATCTCTCTATTATCGGATTTTTTAATTGGAGCTCCAATCCCTTTTTTCAGTGAGTTGGAGCCTAATAAATGTAGGGAGTGAATCAAGGTGGCGGCTTATAGGTCCTACACAGAGAAGCAAAGGATTATCTTAAAAACTTCAAACTTTTCTCGCTGACTGTTTAACAGTTAGATATAGCTGAAATAAGATGCATAGATGCTATGTTTAATTTGCATTAGTAAGGGTTTTGATGGTTAAAAGTCTTTATAGGAATCACTATCTTATCAAAAAGATAGGTTGCTGTAAAAGGGATTGCAGTTCAGCTATTGAATCTCAGTCTTGTATTCATTAAATACAATTTAATTAAATGGAATCATAAAAATAATAGGCTTCAAAGGCATTACAGCTGAAAGAAGATTAGAATTGTCCAGATGCTTCTTGCACATTGGCCTCAAAACTTTCACATAGTCTACAATGATGAAGGGTTTTACTAAAAGAAAAAGAATTTTGCATGTGAAATAAATATAGAATAAAAAAATACATCATGTGTAAACCCAGTATCCAAAGCTGGTGCAGTTACATTTACTGAAGATAGCGTTCAAGCTAATTACAAGAGCTGATGGGTAGTTTTGTAGATGGTGTGGAACAATCATTTTAAATTGAAACATACACCAGGACTGCACAAATGAAGGGAAGAGCTCCAACATTTCAAACACTGGAAAACAAGTTGAACTGCTGGAAATCTGCAGACATATTACTGGGGAACAAATTGGGACAGAAAACGTGACACTGCGAATGTTTTTCTACTAAGAACTAATGGAGTAGACCCAATTTAATTTCCTCATGTTGTAGCATAACCTCTAGAGGTTTATGGTGGACTGGGTTACACCACTGAATGCCAGAGAGGAATAGGTGTAAATAAAAACATAATAAACTCTCCAATATACTTGTGAAAACATAGTTTTTTCTGTATTATATTCATGACCCTCACTTTAACAGCATCGCCCGTGTTGGAGGTCACAGATTCTGCCTCTTCTTTGGAGCTTCATTTGCTGAAGTCGGGTACTCTTGAAAAGTACATGCTGTAAAGGTGCAACAATATTACAATATTATTGTAGTACCCAAATGAATAAAGTCTGTCCTGCAAAGCATTGTCCGTCTGCTATCAGCATGTAATATGGTGTGAAATGAGTGAACCCTTGATTAGAGGGTGAATGTTTTAAGTTTCAAACTCTGTATCTATGGTTGTGGCTGACATTTTGAGTTGGTTATTGAGTTCCATGAAGATATTTGTTATATGGTTTCTACCCTAAATAGGCAGCTAATATTGGTAGCTTAATATAGATAAAATGTCATCCAACTGCTCATGTTTTTTTTTGGATTCTTTTGGTTGTTGAGCTTTAGAAAGTAATAAACCTTTTCAATTGAACTTGCTCTTTTCCAGTTAGTAACCAACCCACTGCATAACTTATAAGGTGCTGTACTTGTTGCCAGGGTGACATTGGCAAGAACAGATGTGTCTTTCAAATACATTTGTCCATTTTCAGTAAACAAAAAACCCAAAGAACTGTTGTACAAAAGAGTACTACACAAAAAAAGGCAGATTATGCAATCAGTTGGGAAAGGGGCCTGCTGCTCATGAAGACAAAAGGAAATAATTACAGACACGATACGTTTTTGATTGAAGCAACAGTTCTCACAACATTGCAAATGGGTCACTAATTGTTATAAACTAACAGGTACTAGTCCTACTATTATATACATGTGGTGTATTTGTTGTTTATGCATGTTTATGCAAGCAACCATACAAGATGCCTGTTTGCTTTGCATAATAGAACCAGTCATTGACATTATTGACATCATGATTTTCTTTTTAAAATTGATTCCCTTGTTTAATAAGATACTTTGTGCATGACAACTGAAGTAATCACACACAAACAAAAGGATCTCCACTAAGAATTAGACAAGTATGTTAAAGGTTTTATGGGACATTTGAATTGAACTGATTTGAATGCATTTGGTAATAGCTCAAATGAGTGTGATATTCACACTTCATGACCACCAGTCAAGAATCATCACGGGGCACAAAAGCATGAGAAAGCTAAGATCTTATTTCAGTCGTGGTTCTCCAGATACCAACAACACAAACATACAACAAGTGGAAAACAAGCAATATGGGTAAATAGGGAGGGGGACAAAAAAGCAAGAACCCTACAGCTAAATGTATGTACAAATTGGTAACCATGTAAAAAGTTATTTTTAAAAGACTCAAAAGAATTACTTTATTATTATTCGTTTTAAGAATTTAATACACCACATAGCTGCAGTACACAAGACACTGTTCTTACATAAAGACTTACATTTGTAAGGAACAAAATCTAAACTTCCTGAAAAGGAACAATGGCGAATATGACATACAAATGAAAAATCATTCATCAAAACTACGTTATCACAGCAGGTCCTTACGCTCAATTAAGATTGAGCATGAGAGCAATCAGACTTCTGTGTGAACGGTTTGTGATCCAAAATCGACCCTCATGCGCAGAAGAAGAACGCAGACGTCACGCAGCAGTGAACTATTCACAGAAGTAATGTGGAGTAAGTTATTCAGCAATGGGAGCTGACAGTGTCGTCAAAAGAAAAAAGTTAACAACATTTGAGATAGATTGCAGGTTTTCCAACCATTAAATAATATAATGTATTGCATGATCTAAGTGTGAACATAATGGGATTTTTACAAATACTTAAATAACTTTCCTAAAAATAATTTATTTTCTACTTGAAAAATAAATATGATACACATTTTATGTTTTTTCTTTGTAACTGATAATTCCTGTATGAAATCAAAAACACTTTGATCCATTGCAAATTTATCCAAATCCAAACGTCATTTTTCCAGAAAAAAAACAGATTGAACAACTGATTAGGGAGCAAGAAAGGTTTAGGGGTACCAGTAAATGACATCAAACTGCTGCTAGAATCCTGATTTAGCGCCACTTAACATAGACTCCTACGGGACACTGGAAGGCTGGATGCCAAATATAGAAGATGTGACTTGGTTACCAATGCACTCTGCGCATGGCTCTGCCTGAAGATGCATATACTGCAAAGTGTTTGTATCTAATTACTTCTGCTCTGTCCTCTGACAATTGTCCTCATATGCTGTCATCCTGAGTAATGTTTGTTGTTGCGGCACCAGACTGCTGCCAGGGGGCTTTTCTAATGTGTTGGGAGCAACATTGTTGAGTTGTGATGCTCTAAGTAAAGAGTCGGTTATTACACCATCCTATCTTGACAAGCCAACTCCTCAGGGAGGGCAGAAGACAAGGGCGGCAAAAGAGAGAGTTTTGCATCATGTAAGAAAGGTGAGAAGAGAGAAACATGAGCAGGAGTTTAAAAACATGTCAGAAATTCTCAGGGTGTAAGCTAAATTTGTGGAAAAATAATCTTGCTGGGAGCCACACATTTAGTGGACTGGGGCAAGGTGCAGCGAAGTACTACAAATAAGAGAGCAACTGTGTAATCTCCAGTAATCAGGCACATACAAACATTGCTGCATTCTTGGATGATTAAACACTGCACAGTTTGCTCACACATGTCTGACAAAGACCAACCTTGCCAGCCAGGTTTGCAGACCGGCTTGACGTCAATGTGCACCGGGACACTTTGCAAGGCTCTCTTCTGGCCACAATCCCAAGCCGTCACCTGGATCTCATAGTGCTGCTGTCGGTCAAAACTCAGCTTCTCTGTGTTTCGGATGTTTCCTAATGGGAAGAGAAGGTCAAAGTAAGGGTCAACCCAAAGAGCTTCTTAAGAGGGCACAAAAATAGTTGACATGAACAAATCATGAGGGAAGTGTTTTAAGCAAGAAATGTGGAAAAAGATGCAGCTCAGCTGTGGCCGTCAGTCTAATGTAATCATGTCGTTAAGGGATACTTTTAACAAGAATGTGTTGTTGTACTTTGTGTGTTTATTGAATAAGGACTCAGGTCAGTTTGACCTTTGTCAATGCATTCTCCTGTTTCATACAGTTGAAACCACATAGAAACATACACATTTTTTCTCAGTCTGAAAGTAATCAGACCAAACTGCTGTCTTCAACTGAATAATCCTTGTCATTGAGATGGAAATGAACCTTGACCCGATAAGTTTGCTCTTCTGTGTAGGACCATTTGTTTTTGTAGCTGATCTTTAGTTTCTCCAAACTGCTCCTCCAAACACAGAGAAAACCTTTTGACTTTTCTTGGTTGTTTAATATTACTAAACTTCACTCTATGTAGCATAAACCCATAGCTTTACCTAAGTGTGAAAATTAATTCAAATAATTAAAAACAAACTTACAGTTGTTCATTCAAGGTGAAGACTCAGCTATTTTCAGAATCAATTAGTTGTTTAAGGTGAATGAGAATAAATTGAATGATGTACAAAGCTAATTAAAAACAAAACTTTATTTTCTACGATAAAGAATGACAATCATCACTTTCCCTGGAGTTCACAGGTCTGCGATTGATATGTGATACCAGATGCCCATCTAACACAATTATATGTACAACTCATTTTATTTCTAAGTTATTATAGTAATAAATCATTTAAATAAAAGCATTTCTTTCCTTATTTCATGAAAACATAAAAATAGTTCCCCTGTTCAATATAGTCTCACATTTTTCTTGCTTAAGTGCATTTTTAACCAGTTAACTTAAAAGTTGCTTTGATGTCCTTTCAGTGAGCTTTAATAAATTTGCATAAACACTGACAGATTTAAGTTCCGTTTACTTCTTAAGGCAGACTTTAAACTTAATGTATATACTTTATACTTTTTATCTAATTCTTTCTTAATCGCACCGTTTCTTATCCTGATTCTGAAACCTTATCAAAAGTATTCATGTTACATTAGATGATGATAAAACTATAAAACAGTAAGGGTTGCTCTCCTCTATTCTGTTTTGGATATTGTGAAGTAATCAATCTGAATGGTTTTTTGTCACCTATACCAAACTTTATGTATGTGCTCCTACTTATTTACAAAGACAGTGTGTCAGTGTTTGCTTCAAGGAGTAATGGTTATTTAATCTTACATCATCATTATGTATCATTGTCAAATTAACTTTAATGGCTTAACATAATCACTGTAACAAATGAGATCACAGTGGAGATGACAGGTACCTTCTATCTCCTTAAGGGGTCTGATTAACTGTAATGCTTCCCAAAATTGGGTACATGTTTCCATTAAATACTTGCCGCCTCCTCGTGTAAAGACATTGCTGCTTGTTGGCTCCCTGTTCACCTCTCTGTGGTTACTTTTCTGAAAGCAGTAATTACTCATGCCCACCAGCATCAACATTAAATCTCTGATTTTATCAACATTCAGCAGAAGTGAGATTGCTGTTGTCCTGAAGATTTGTAAGCTCATTATATTAAGCACAGCCATGACTCAGTGACTAATTCTGCTTAATTCAACATTTGCTACAGCACACCTCTGGGACAATGGGTGGTCGTCTCGTATTTGAAAACGACATTTAAGAGTTATGTAGGGGTTCAACAAGATATTGGGGCATGAGATAATTTGATAATATTTCTCTTCAAAGGGAAGTCTGCATCACAGCTGCTGACAGCATGACCTTGTCCATAAAAAATATCTGTTAGGCAGTGATTCTTTTGGACCCGCACTGGAGTCATGTCAGGAAAGTGTGGTGATGATGATGAAGTATTCTCTGTATTTTCTGCAAGAGTCGGTTATGTGTGTAGTCTTTCGGCAATCAGAGATTGGTTCTAGAAGATTCCACTTATGCTTTGAGAAACCAAAAAAAGAAGAAATGTCATTGCTTTTTTGGCACCACCACCATGACAGATTGAGACAAATAAAAACACATCAACTGTGCGCCACCGCCTACGGTCTCGTCGCCGCCGCCTACGGTCTCGCCGCCTACGGTCTCGCCGCCTACGCTCTCGCCACCGCCTACGGTCTCGCCACCGCCTACGGTCTCGCCACCACCTACGGTCTCGCCACCGCAATCGCCACCGCCGACGCTATCGCGCCTTTCCCTAAAATTGTGTTTAGCCAGCAGCCAAAATTGCTAAGTTAAGCATCATGTCATTTTATGTCAGTTGGCAAAGGTTTGAAGCAATGTGAATCATAGAGTAAAAGTAGGAAATCCAGCACAAAAAACAGGTAACTTCCTGTTGAAAGGGGGCGGGGCTAAGGTGATGTCGTCAATTGACCACGTGAAAGTGAACAGGCCTGGTTTATAATGAAATTCGCAGAAGGCTTTAAATTAAACCACTATGCATGTTGGTTTTGAAAAACATTAGAATATGAGCACTTTTCTTAAATCTTCATTGCTAATAATCCTAATAATCGTAAGGTCGTGGGTTCAAATCCAATTGTAATTTAAAGAATCTAGAAAATCAACACTTAAAAATAATAAAGGGCAAGGGAATAAAATTGGCAATTCAAAGAAATACTTTAAATCAAAACACTATGCATATTGATTTTGAAAAACATTAGAATATGAGCACTTTTGTCAAAATCATCTAAGTGTAAATGAAATTAGTTTAAACTCAGCATTATGTATGTCGCGGTTAGCTCAGCTGGTCAGAGTGTGGTGCTAACAATCCTAAGGTCATGGGTTTGATTCCCAATACAGGGCAATTGAAATTTAAAGTCTTTCAGAAAATCAACACTTCAAATTAGCAGAAGGCTTTAAATTAAACCACTATGCATGTTGCTTTTGAAAAACATTAGAATATAAGCACTTTTCTTAAATCTTCATTGGGATAAGATCATATAGGTTTTTCATAATTTGATGAAAACTCAACACTATGTATGGCCCCATTAGCTCAGTGGGTTAGAACATGCTGCTTATAATCCTAGGTTCTTGGGTTCAATCCCCATCCAGTCCAATTGAAATCTGGAAAATCAACACTTAAAAATAATAACGGGCAAGGGAGTAAAATTGGCGATTCAAAGAAAAGCTATAAATCAAAACACAATGCATATTGATTTGGAAAAACATTAGAATATGAGCACTTTTCTTAAATCTACATTGTGGTAAGATCATGTAAGGTTTTCTTGAATCGAGGCTCAACATTTTGCAAGGTAAGTTGGCTGAGCTGGTTAGAATGTAGTGCTTATAACACCAAGGTCACGGGTTTGAAACCCCATAAAGGTCACTTCAAATCTAAAGTCTAACAGACAATCGACACTTAAAAAAAAGGGTCAAAATCAACACGTCAAAACAAAAAATGGGTCAAAATCAACACTTCAAAAAAAAAAAATGGGTCAAAATCAACACTTGAAAATAAGAATTGGGTCAAAATCAACAATTCAATAACAATAAACCTTTTTGCACGTTGATTTTGAAATACATTAAAACTAAGAAAATAAACATTTTGATTTTGAAAAACATTAGAATATGAGCACTTTTGTCAAAATCATCTAAGTGTAAATTTAATTGGTGGAAACTGAGCATTATGTATGTCCCAGTTAGCTCAGCTGGTCAGAGTGTGGTGCTAACAATCCTAAGGTCATGGGTTTGATTCCCAATACAGGGCAATTGAAATTTAAAGGCTTTCAGAAAATTAAAACTTCAAATTAGCAGAAGGCTTTAAATTAAACCACTATGCATGTTGCTTTTGAAAAACATTAGAATATTAGCACCCTTCTTAAATCTTCTTTGTGGTAAGATCATATAGGTTTTTCATAATTTGATGAAAACTCAACACTATGTATGGCCCGGTTAGCTCAGTGGGTCAGAACAAGCTGCTAATAAGCCCGAGCAGCGAAGCGTGCGCCACTGCCTCCGATCTCAATGCTATCGGCAATGCTGGCTAAAATTGCTTAGCCAGCATTGCCAATTTTTTAACCAATGTGAATCATAGAGTAAAAGTAAGAGATCAAGCAGAAAAAACAGGTAACTTCCTGTTGGAGGGTGGCGTGGCTTAGATGACATCAGACTGTGATGACGTAGGATGGTTAGGGATTCCACCAAGTTCACTCATGCCAACTTTGGTGCCAATTGAGCTTTTTATGTGAAAGTTATAGCGTTTCGCTTGTTCTGGCGAGTACGCCAAGTTCGCCGCCATGCTACACCCCCTGGACATATACGAAAAGCCAATTTTTTTGATAACTTTTAAAGCCCTCTGCCTTTACTGCACTCTCACCAAGAATGAAGCTGATAGGTCGAAATATCTAGGAGGAGTTCGTCAAAGTTCAACGTGAGTAAAAATGAAAAATGGCCAAAATTTGACTTTTGACCCAATATGGCCGCCTCTCTGTGCATTTTAGGGGATACCTCCAAGAGATTTTTTTTCTTGACTCAGGGGGGATGTACCGAGTTTCAGATCTCTACGACCTACGGTTTCCCCCCAACTCACTTTAGGGGGCACTGTAGAGCCGTTTGGCCATGCCCAATTGCAATTCCACCAGAATCCGAAAGTTTCCCTAGGGGGACAATTTTGGGTCAAGTTTGGTGACCTTTCGAATACGTTAAAGGCCCCAAGCAGCGACGTGAAGTGACGGAAAAATAATAAGAAAAACAAAGAAAAAGAAATCCTGCGATTACAATAGGCCTTCGCCAGCGCTTACTTCGCTGCTCTGGCCTAATAAGTTTAACATCACATAGTTAAAGTGAAAAAAGTCAACCCATTTACAAAACCAGAGTATTTGCTAACCAGAATGCATGAACAAAGCCCTGCAGTCCTAATTTGACTGCTAATAATGAATTACTCTTCCCATAAAGAGAGCTGGGAATGCTGTTCACTTATTTAGGAGAAAATACAGACTGAAAACAACACCTAAGTAAAGGTATTCAGACCATTGTCTTAACTTGAAGTCACTTGAATTAAGATAAGATACGTACAGCCCCAACCTTAACTCTGTGTACAGTGACAGCTTTTATTTTTGGAAATGTTCCATCCCTTTAGAATTGTGTTATGGTTTCATAACTGAACTATTCACATAAAAGTTGTTCATTCTCATTTTTCAATGTGCTCTGAATAGTCTTTACATTATTAAATGATTTAGTTTATACTGCATATTGCATAAAAAGAAAAAAAAAGCTTACATTAAATATTCAGCACAAGCATGAGTCTGACAAGTTGTAATCATCCTAGATTTCTTAGCATGTCAAAAACTGATAAGTTCCTTTAAAAATGTAGATGGAAATAGAAAGTGATAAGATATTTGGCCTTTTTTTCCTCCAGCAACTTCTGTCCCCATAGTGTTGTTTTCTTTTTACGTCTTGAAGACTTATAAGTTGTTAGCATAATAAATGTTTTACTACTTCATTTTTTTGTAGCAAATACTAAAGCATCATGCAATGCTGACTAAATTCATTTTCATTTCTACTCACCATTTCGATCTATAGCAAAAGGCGTGTTAGTAGTGGTGATCTGGTAGTTGCAGATCTGACTGTACTGTGGCGAACAGTCCTGATCTGTGGCCTCGACTTGCAGGATGCTGTCATAAATCTTTCCTTCTGTCACAGCAGCTCTGTACTGTGGCTCTCGAAACACGGGAGCAAACTCATTCACATCATTGACCTGGATGTGTACCACTGCCCTGCAGACAACACACAGACACAGGGGAGGGGAAAGTTCAAACTAAAGTATCCTCTGCATAGAATGTTATACAAGTTAAACAGTTTTTATTCCAACTTTATAAAAGTATTCTGCTTGTTCCGTTTACATTTTAGTAAATTTCCCTTTCACATAAATTATTATAGCTTTTCCAGTTAAACTGCAAGAAACATATATTTGAGAAGTTGTTAATCTGACAGGATGAAGTGAACAGTCATGTTCATTTAATCCTAGTCATGTTTTGTGTTTCACTTAACCTCATCACTTAACCTCATCACTGGTCATCTCCTTGTATAAATCTACATGAATATTGTAGATTACTTCAGTACAACACTGAAGTATTACAGTAAGATGTAATGTATGCATTTTTTTCTTTACATCACCATTGACAAGTTTTAGTCTTAATAATTTGAATAGATTTAGCTACTGCTTATCATGCTTTGCGGGCAACCAGAAATTATATTACAGAACGTAAAACCAATAGATTATGAAAGTGTCCCAAAGACTGAGCCCTGGGGTACAACACTGGTAACTGTCAAATGGTTTAAACTAAAAATATCTGAGTTCTTTAAACTGAATGCTTGAAAAATAATTGAGAGAAAAATGTTGCTGATCACAACAGTAAGGAGAAGAGTGTGAAATATTTAAGACAAAAGTCTGCTGAAAGCTGCGAGCATCACTATGAGTTTGGTTTCAATGTAAAATTCTGACCAAAGATAAAACAGAAATTCAAAATTTTGCTGTTCAATTTTTGACCATTTGTTTTGTAGTACTAAGGAAATCTTGCATGTTTCTCAAGATGTTTTTCAAAATTCACAGTTGTCTGGAAATAAATTAATTCAGCTGTATTCAGCATTAAATAATGGCAATCTCAACCCATGATGCCATTTCCTTTCGCAGCAGCTGTCAGTCAAGAAAATAGTGTTTAATAAAGGTTTGCTGTTTGTTTTCTTCCCCCTGTAGCAGCAGATAAGCAGAACAGAAGATTTGTTTATGTAACTGATAAAAGGTCATGAGTTAGTTTCAAGTTTTGCGTTTCGTTTAACCTCATCCCTGCTCAGTCATGCTTGGAAAAACTTATAGACATAGCTTTTGATTATTCTATAAAACAATATTTAAACCAACTAAGGATACATTTTTATGAATATTAAAATGATCATACTATACAAGGCCTGAAAGCAGATCAATCTGTTAAATATTCATTTGTGATTTGCTTAATTAAGTCAAGCATAAATAAATGTATTCTTTTTAAACAACAGACTTGCAAAAATAGTCCTTTGTTTAAATAAACAGGCAGAGATGACTGACAACTACTCGAAAGCGAAAGTAGTGTGTTGCTTTAAGCCAAAGGGATACAGATTAACATGTACCTTAGAGGATTAGCAGCTGAGCACCAAAAATCATTTGACTAAAAAGATCTGTCCAGCTACAACAGTAGCAGACTGGAACACCAGGAGGACAGAGACATTTTCATTCTCTTATCATCTTTGTCCAGCATACACAAAGACCAGTTTTTTAAGCCTCAATACACACACAATTTAATATAAATCCATCCAACAAATAGCAAACCAGTACCTTAAAGAAATAAATATGTCAGGAAAAGGCAGTGTTGCTGCAAACAAAAAGAATTTGGTCACATATTTAAAGCTGAATTTATTCTAATATGTCCAGTTAGTTAATTTTTACTTATTACACATGCAGACACACCTTTGATCAGGGTATCAATGCTATCTCAGCTGAAACTCATCACTGTCATTAACAGTTATGTTGTTCTAAATTCATGCTTTAGTTGTTTCTTTGCTCTTGTGGCTAGAAGACAGACATTTATAAATTGCTTTTAAAAGCTGTTTAGCATTTTAATAACCAACTAAATTAAGTAATTAGGACACAACAAATAGAAATTTCAGCTGGCAAATTACTTAGTAATAATGAAAGTACTTTCATTCAAATTCATTGCTGTTGCATTGGCTTTCAATAACAAGAAAGCTACATATTTTCCAAAGTCTTCTCAACTCAATTTTCTCAAATGCATATTCTAAATATTTTTTTTACTGTTTAGTAAACCATTTAATTACATTTAATTTAATTCCAAAAGCGTGCTGTCAGCACCTATGATACCTATAAAACTGCATGAGCATTAATCTATTTCGATTTTCCATCAAAAATGTATTTACATTAAATAAAGATCTTTATCGCAATCAACTTTGCCTTAAATGGTCCTTACATAAATGTTACAGGTCCCGAGTGAGAAAGACAGTCACAGAGAGAGAGAGAGAGAGAGAGATCCGATTTATCGGATAATCGTAAAAATATTCTATAGAGTACTCGATTAAAATATTCTTTTACAACAGCCCTAATCACGGCCTTCTAATTATCTTCCCCCTCGGGACTTTCCCAGCGCGGGTTGGCATCCTGCCCAATTTACCCTCGCCTGATAAAATTGGTAACTATTAGCAAAACGGTGAGCAGGAACCTTAATACGGTGCTACATACTGATCAAATAAGAGGTAAACATCTTACAGAGTACCTTTAGTCTGTTTTTACCGTGCATAAATTAGAACTCAGGAAGCGCTGCCTTTAGCATCCAGATTGTGTTTGAGGCAAACCGGAACTCCGACCCAAAACCAACCCGGATGCAACGCCCCCTAAAATACAAGTTCCGCTTCGCCGCTACTGCTCCTATCCCAAACCCAGGAAAGTACTATAAATGCAGGCAGATTAATGTGCCGAAATGCAAACAAAATGTAATTTGTTCATTTAAAAAAAATTTTGATGAAATTATATATGAAAATATTTCAAAATTATAAAACAACCAAAATAATGTGGTGGTATTTTTAGGTACACCACATAAACATGACAGTAACTGTCAGTAAGTCAACAATTAAAACCATTATGAACCAGTACAGCTATCAAGCCTCTTTTAGGGCTTGATAAAATACAAATGTACTTACTTATCTTCAAGTAGAAATAAATTATTTTATCACAAGTTCTTCAAGTTCAGGATGCTAGTACAGAATACATAAATGAATATGTGGGTGATAGTGATGAATTGCTGAGCTTTAGGAAAGGTGGGATGTTAATGGTGATGCTAACAGAAGCAGAAGATGGTAATAAGATGCTCTGACAGATGATAGCAGTACCAGTGTGCACAGTAAATCCCTCAGCCAGCCTTGTTTTGTCATATTAATGCAGTTCTCACATAAACATTTCCCCCCTAGCTTCGCCTCTCTCCCCAAATAGTGAGTGAGCAGGCATATGCTCCGTTCCTCTGGGACTCACATTTGTGAGCGCCATTATATTCATGCACACAAATGAATAGAATATAACTAAATGCAGTAATTGTGAAGATGTCTCTGTGTCCATGTGAGCGGGCGTTCTTTGCTGATGGCGCACATCTGGCTGGAACGGACACCTCATACTCTGGGGTGACTAGATACTTGTGTGTACTGTGAGTGTAGGAGTTTGTGTGTGTGCATCTGTGGCTTCATAGTCCTGAAAGCTTGCCAAGCTGGGCCCAAGGCCACTGTCGCTCCCCATGACAGGTTTCAGTGTGCTTGGCAGGGGTTCACAACAAGTCAGAGAGAACAGAAAACAGCGAGGGCCTGTGTGACCCCAAGGGTGAGAGAATGATTACGACAACAAACAAACTGGATAAAAAGTATAGCCAGGTAGATGATTAGTCAAATAGTGTCTTGTAGCTAATGATAAAGTAACATCGAGAGCCTTCTTTTTATTTAGTGTCATTTATTAACATGATGGTCTCAGTACAACTTAAATATTAGTTGGAAATGACCTGTCCTCTACATGTATCATGTACTGTGTTTAGCTTATATTATTTATCGTGATCTGCCTTTAAAATGCTCCCTCAGCACATCGATTTAGCAAGACATGCAATATAGCCCCCCTGGTGTGCCACTAGTTGAAAGATAATGACAATAAAGCATATTTATATTACCCGGGATGCTTTATCAGTCAAGAACTGGAACATTAAACCCCCGTTTGGCATCAAGCTGTGAGCTACATCAATTTAAAGACAGTTATCATATAAAATGATCTTGCAGACTGTGGATGAAATGCACATTAAAGTTTTTTTTCTTTGTAAATACAGTACTTGACTTGGTTTCAAACTCAGTTTATGAGTAACTTGCAAGAAAAATGGTAGCAGTCCCAGCCAGACACTTCAATTTGCAATATACAGTCACATACTTCAGTGCTAACATGAATTCAGTGGTTTAAGTCTGCACTAACCTCTCTGTGACCTACAGTCACGGGTAAAAGTTCTGAAACGGAAAAAAAATTGCATTTGTCACAAAGGCAATAACATCATACATTTTTTTGACGGTGGCAATTTGCAGTTAGTCTATGTTGTTATGAAAAAAGATTGAAATAACTGTATAAAAAGTTAAAATTAACCTAATCGCAAAGGTTTTGCTCTGCCACAAAACGACCATTTCAGTGAGGTCAGGAGAAAGTGTTAGTGAGGGCACGGCAGCTCATATCACCCTGTCAGTCTGATTGAATTAGACGAGCAGAGTGGTTGCTCTAAAAGGGAGTGGAGCCTGAAATCATCCTTCATTTGTCAACCATGGTTACCTATAAGGAAACACAAGGTGTCTTCATTGCTTTACTTCAAAATGGCTTCATGGACGAACAGACTACTAGTAGTAAAATTTTATCCAAATCGACAATGTATCATGTAGTCAAGAACTGCAAGGAGAGAGGTTCCAATGCTGTGAAGTAATATTAAGACATCCCCCAACAAGTACAAGTGCCAGGACTGTCTCAACTAAGGTAATGTGTTGCCACCATTGCAGAGCTTGATCAGGAATCGGAACAGAAAAGGCCCACATGCCCACTCACTATTTTGACTAAAAACATGGACATAAACAAAGAATGGGGTGAAAACATTATGATCTTCTGGGCATCGGGTGTCCTGAAACCTGATAGATAGTTCAGTAGACTTAGTTTGAATGAGGACCAAATTGCCACTTTTGTTAAACTTTCAGCTGGTGTATAATTTGATGTTTTGACTGTGAGGTTGAGCTATCTTGTTAATACCTTCTCAAACTTAGAGACATTTGTGTCTGTGGTCATTCTTGTTTTTGTGAGGAGATTCTGCATTGAATTCACTCCTTCATGAGAAACTAATAAAGCTTTGCTCATGATTTCAGATTCTAAAATCATAAACCTCAATTTAACTAAAGAAACCCATTTTATAATTTAATTAAAAATGAATTATTTATCAAGGTTATTGACAACTACATAGGCAAGACATGATGTAAATTCTGATTCCCAGCATTTCTGCTTCCCTGCGGTCTACCACCATACATGCATTCAGATCCTCAGGCTTTGTTTCAACCTTCTCCTTTTTCTGCTTTTAGAGCTTCTCTCTTTGCAGACCCATCTGGTGGTCTATCTGTAGCTGAAGATAACATTTAGCTTCCAGTATGGAAGCTAAAAAACAAGGAAGACCATAGATACGAGGCATCCAAAGTCAGTCCTTAAGAACTGGTATCCTACATGATTTAGCTCTCTTTGTGGTTCAACACCCTGGTAGTAACTTCCTCCTCAGCATGTCAATGTTCTGCAGAGGCCTGCTAGCAAGTCATTAATTAGATTCAGCTGTGTTGAACCAGGGAGAGACCTAAAATATACAGGATTTTAGACTGCTTAGGAATCATTTTGGACATTCCTAATCTATGGTCTTAATTATTTCTTTTCTTGGGGGTTTAGCCAATCTTTGCCAAGGAAAATGAATAGTACTCCTGGACTGGCTGCCTTGCAAACGCCAGCCAATATTGCACTTAGGTATTTCAGCTTCCCATTCTGCATTTTATTTCCAACGTTATAGATGTACAATACAAAAATATCTGCAAATATTTCAGTTACGCTCCACAAAAAAATCTGTAAACAGGGGAATCTGCAAACACTGAACCACAACAAAATGAGGTTCACTGTATTACTAAACAGTGTAGAGTTGTAATATGCTGATTTATCCTTTTCTTCTTCAAGTCTAATTTAACTTGGTAATATGAATATAAAAGGAGTAATTTATTAGAGCTGTTGAATTTTTTTGTGCCACTAGTGGACTTTATTTACAGTAATCAGACAGTAAATGGGCAGACTGAGTACAGGGGGAAGGCATGCAGCCAAGATCCCAATGTCAGAAATCATAACACAGATGGCTGCATCTGTACTAATAACCTCTGTATATGAAGCATCTGCTCTCTGCTTGTTACAGGCGCCGCCCTGTTATAAAGTGTGTTTGTAAGTCGTCTCAAAATACAATGGTCCACAATGTCCCTCTGTTGATACCTGACACATTTCCAAGCGGTCTCGCTTGAGACATGTCTAAGTCAGACAGAAACTGTAGGTAGCATGATTACAATCAGCAGTGTTGACTAAACCTGTACCATCTTCCTCATGTTTCAGTCAAAGCAACTTCGACTTCCATCAAAGAAAATCAGCTTTTTAAAAGTTGATAATTAATCAGAGAACTTTGAGAGGTTCTAACAAGAGATTTGATTGTTGCATTGTACCGAATTAATCAAACTGTTTTAACCCACATGCTTCAAACATTCAAATAAAACAGAGAAATAATAAACAATAATTTCCTTTTGTTCTTTTAATAAGCTCAGCTCGTTGATTACTGTGAAAATATATATTTTGTTTAAATATTTTTGGTTAAACATTAAGCAAATCTGAGCTGATACTTAGCAGCTCAGACAGTGGGGAAAAAGTTTCTGCCCCTTTCCTAAAGTACTGTTTTTTGCTTGTCATACTTGAGTGTAACAGAACAGAAAATGTTAGCATTTGTGATTACTTCCAGCATGAATATTTTGTATCATCATTCAGAAATTTTGTGGCCCAACTTCGCAGACAATCCACACATTTTAGGTGGAAGAAAAAAGTTTGCTGAAATCATTAAGGCCAAAATAACCCTCAATAAACAAACAAAATGCACACTAATAGTTGTTTTCTTAGTACTAAGAAAACAAGTCCTTCCATTTATCTCCCATAATCCACAAGAAATGTGTCATAACCACCTGGCCAAAGGCAATGATAATGTAAACACACAAAACTTAATCACTCATAGCCTCATTGCCCTCAAACTGTTGACATAAAGACTTTCAGAAGACATGAGATTCAGTACATGCAGTATCTAACACTCATTTAGCACAGGACAGCAACTAAATTCAACATGTTTCCTAATACTCAAAACTCAAATGACTGACTGTTTGTGAGGTAAAAAAAAAAATCAATCTGAAACAAGAATATCAGACATATTTTCCTTCTGGGCCATATCAAGATTACAAATGTCCTCAAAGGACTGGTTGTGGCAGAATGTATTGATAAAGTACCCATTACTGGATGGTTAAAATTTTAATAAAGAGCTGTCTCTGAATTTGATGAGTGCTTCTTAAAATTAAATAATATTGAACATCTTGTCAAATTGATGTGATTTGGCAGATTGCAGATAACAGTTGCTTTGATTTGATTGATGAAATCATATTTAAGCACACAACTCTCAACCTGAAGGTTCTATTTATGTGTTTCTCCGGAGTTTAAAGGGCTGTATAAAAAGTTATGGTGAATCGGATTTGGCCTTCTGGTCTTGAGTTTGACATATGTGACCTAAAGGATTTTCTGTTTACATATCACTTTACAAACACTTAAAAATATATCCAGCATATTTGGTAAAGATTTAAATATCTCATCAGGGACGTTTAATGAAGAAGCTTCTAAACAGCGAAGATCTATTCAAGAGCCAGGTGAGGTATCAACTCAATCAAATCATATGCAGAGATATTAAAACTAGGTGATGCATGTTAATGCCAGGCTAGTATTGTTCCCAGCTTATTTCATATTTATCTGTACTCGTTATCTATCAACACACACAACTACTCGAACTAAGTCCTCCTTGAAAACCTCTAACACACACCTCCACAGATAACAGAAAGGCAAGGGACTCAATTAATCATTGTCAAAAATTAGCCTGGGGGTTTAGTCATTCCTTCTCTTGCAGAACTGGAATGAAAATAAACCACCTCAGCTACAGCAGCGGGATCCAAAACACGATATGGGATGGGAATCTCACTGGTGTGAAGGAAAATTCCATCTTAGCTTCAAAAAAAGGTAAAATTATTTCAATATTTCTCTTATTCATATGTCAGCACAGTTTTAAATGCTTGGTATTATGCAAAATCACAAATGTGGAATTTACAATGTTCAACTATGCCTGAATGGGATGCCTTACTTTTCCATCTTTTTGATTTTTTTTATTATGAATCAACTGACAATGTAGGATTACATTTCAATTGTCCAAGTCCCTCAAAGGGTTCAGGTAAATGTTAGGCAAGTTATTCAGAAAGGACACTATGAAATTGAAAGCAGGCTACTTTTAGTTTTAATAATCCTACATTCTAATGTGAATATAAATTTCATCACCAGAATTCAAGTAATATTGTTTCATTGTTCTGCTATTTGAGTAGCAGTACTGGTGTTAATGCTGCATCAGTGGTTTTAATGTACAGAATACATGGCATCAAATTATGCAGGTCGTGGTGTTGCATATAAGAGGTGTTGTAGCTTTATTTAACCAACATAATTTATCTTCCTACAAGACTGGAACACATGTGTGTTTATGTATTGGTATTTTTGTGGTACATTCATTTGCTGTGGTCAGTGTTGATACAATGGCAGTTTATTCAACAACACTGGACAAGCTGCAAGAATAAAGAAACAAATTGCAAAAACATGGAGACATCTGGTTGTGATCTGAAGTTGGAATGGAAGCAGCTATTGCTTCCTGTTTGGTAACTGAAGCAGACAGAGACATATGTTCCTGTTCTTGGCATGTTATAGTTTGAACATGTTAACTATGCTCTCCCAAATACATTCTGTTAGGTGGAGATAAACAACATATTCCTAAGCTATTTTTTTTCCGATTTTATGGCTTGTCTGCAGTAACAGTCACATCAGCTTACAGGTTTTGACAGAATGAGGTTTCACTCAAATTAGCATGAAGTGTGACAAGCGTTAAGCTAAGATTCTTGGTAGAATAAAGAGTCGACACCTTGGCAAGATCACTGTCTGTGTGGAGCCCCCTGGTTTCTCACTTCAGAAATTTATCATGACAGCTTATGCTAATGAGGCATAGCTTTTTGGCCCGCTTCTTCTTTCTTTTTTTCTTTATAAATTTATCTTACTTCAAGTATGTTTATATCTTAATGTTTTGCATTGGGATGCATGGTTGTTATGAATTCCTGAAATCAGCCTATGCCTTGTTTGCTATAGTGTTTGTCTTATTTATATGGTAATGCATATTTATTGGTAAGGATTGACTCAGCAGTGTGTTTGTGCGTAAACATGACTTTCCTTCAGCTCGTTTTATGGAAATATAATTAGCCTCTCCAAACTGCAGTGGAGTTCGAACATACAGGTCTCTAAGATTTGCTAATGATGTCTTTAATAACTCCCTTATTGTCAAGTATGAAGTGTCTTCACGTGCTGCTGTTTGGAAAAGCCCATTTTTGGGAATTACATCTTATAGCATGCCCACTGTCATGCTCTCCTGGAACCCCGGGCATGCATTAAACCTGTTAGATTGCTGCCAGACACTCAACCTAATCCGGGTGACATTAAATACACAGGTCATGGTTTATATATGGATTTTGGAAGGACTTTTTATATGTGCCTCACTTTGCAGAGTAACTTAGATGTCCCCTAAGCCTAATTACTAAAAAAGACATGGAGCACAGATATAGATTGATATTTAGAAAAGGCCAGTTCCAACTGCATTATAACACAGATCTTTAGGTATTTATTAGAAAGATGACTTGGTTGTATGTAGGAAGCATTTATCCAAAAGAATCATGACAGATGTTTCTTTTTCATTAAAAAAAATAATCTCCTTTAATTGATGCTATTGTCAACTGATTGTTCTTGGGAATTTTTCTGTGAAGTTCATTAGAAAAGCTATTTATGCAGAAAGCAAAAAATGTTGCAATTTTTTCAGTTCCTACAAAGATTATTTTTCCTGACTTTATACACAACATTATAATTTGTCAATTTGTGTTTCTGATTTATTTTATGTAATACTAGATCTGAATTATTATCACTTCAGATGTTTTCCAACATTCCTCCATTCTTTTTCTATATCTGCTCTATCTAGCCAGGGTTGTGAGGTGGTTAGTGCCTATTGACTGAAAACATTGGGTGAGAGCTGAAGTACACCCAGGAAAGGTTGCAAATTATTTCCCAGCATATGCTTTATATAAATCTTTGACAGGTAACCTTGGATTTTCTGCGCAATATTGGCAGTTACGGGTGTTTTAATAAGACTTTTCTGCCTTTATTTAACAAGACTGTAATTTTCCATTAACATAATCGCCTGAGAAAAAAAATCTAAAATACTTCATTAACACTTGATTACAAATTTATATATCAATCATCCACAACTACTATTTCATGTTCAAAATTACGTGCATAGTGAAAGAAAAACATAACTCTTGCTTATAGTACAGAAAAAGGAAGAGGGATATCAACTGGTGGGTCAAAAATAGCTAATACTTAGAGACTTAGAGTTCATCTGTAATTAATGTCATGACTTCTGTTCTAGGTAGCAGTTTGCTAATCTAACACACACTATGAAACAGTCTGATAATGGTATCAAGATGATCTCCTATGCAACATACTGATTTTAATATTCTACAGGCTGATACATTCACTAGCACAATATGTTGGTTCTAATTGATCTAATTGATTTTCTCAGAAATCAATTAGATTTGTAGCTGTAGAAAAGCTGACTTTTCTACAGCTGCTTTTGTAGTTCAGCCTAATGCAAAAACCTGAAATGAATAAAGGTGTAAAGATGCAGTTATTCAAATTTCTACCTAATAATTCTGCTCTCTGCTGTGCAATTATAATTACTGTATGTGTAGAGAAACACCGAGTAGTTCCACTCAAGCATATCATCACTGGCCATTATACAGTTAGGTTTTATTACCATGAAAACACATTCTCAGCTCTACATAGTGGTTCACAGAGTGTCCACTTTTGTAAATCTACTGACTTCACATGTTCATACTATACTTGGTACTCGGTTCTTAGTAACTAGCCCCATT
Organism: Phalloptychus januarius; assembly: GCA_902982915.1. NCBI lineage: Eukaryota > Metazoa > Chordata > Actinopteri > Cyprinodontiformes > Poeciliidae > Phalloptychus > Phalloptychus januarius. The sequence continues at coordinate 36,778,362 of CADWAE010000133.1, forward strand.
ATCTAAAAGCTTCACCTTGGCAATGAACGAAGGGCATAAATCTGATGAAGCTATGCAAAAAATTACTCTCTTTCTTCATTACATTATCTTTCTCCCCAAAACCTACAGAACTATACACCAAGAATATGCAAAACAAAAGGCAGAACATTTTCAGAAATGGAAATTTGAAAGTGTCCTTGGATTCACCAAGTCATGGATTCACCTATTTGCAGATTTTTCTGTAGAATGTAACTCCAAACTGTTCACAGAATACTGGCCTATTTGCAGATATTTTTCATAGAGCATAATATTAAATATTTGATAGAATATGCACCTGGGGAAGCTGAAATATCTGTAGGCGCTACTTGATGGGCTTTACCACCAACAGTGGTGATAAGGAAGAGCTTGTGTTTGAGTTAGTGCTAAGATGCATTCCACAGTGGTTATTAATGTATATTAAGTTGTTTGGCATCTGAACTATTAAAATAAGCACTTATAAAAATTTTTCAGAGGACGTCTGAAGTACCTGCAGATTTCAGCTATTCATGAAATCTCCTCTCGGCCCCTTTTTGTATCACTCCTCATACACACACTCGATCCCTAGACCCCATCTATTGTTGATATGCTCAATGCTCATCTTATGTTGCATCATATCATTAGATATAAGTATTATATATTAAAGTTATTGCAATGGAGTTGAATCATGGTGCACAAATGTGCTTTTATTTACATATTTTGCAAATGTTGCACAATATGCAAATAAGTCTTGAAAAATGCACGTACCTAAGAAAAATGATCTGTGGTTTGACCAAAATACTGATTGATTCAGTAAGCTTGTTCACAAATTGCGGCTTTAGGTAAAGATAATGGGGCTTAGTGTTTTAAAAACTTTGAAAATTGTAAAGTCCAAAGAATTGGATTATATGCAAGCTAAGTGTACCAACAACATCTACCTATATAAGAAAATAGCTTCTACATAGCTGTCCTCTGTGTGCTAAGGGGTGAATACACTCAAAATTGACATTTATTACCCCTTTTACAGGTAGGAAACATTCCACTTCATTTGACAGAGGCCAGTCCAACATTATGGAGAATTAATTTATGTTTCATTTAAAGCTGACCTTAGCAGAAGCAGCCTCAAGGAGTTTAAGGTGAATTCATTTGAGCTTTACATTTTGCTGACAGGTGAATAAATCTTCCTCTGGCAGGTGTATAAAACATATCAAAGAAAAATGTAAAACAGTTTGACTCCAAAAGGCAAATTTGAATGCAGAGAGTCCTAACCATAAGTGCCTGTTGTTGTGGTTACTGATTCAGTCACAAAAAGAGCAGCAATGCAACACTTTATGGTCTCTTAAGGAAGATGCATATGTCCAAAGTTTGACATGGCATTTTGAAAATAAAACCATCTCATTTGTTTGTAGAAAAAAGGCAGCTCTGACAGAAACATTTGTACAGCCATGGTAGAGAGAGCATCCATTTGTGAATACAGAGACAGCCTGACAACACACACAAATGCTGAAGCTGGGAGCAGACGCAGAACGCCTGGCAGATAGAAGGCCAGAATCGAGCGGAGAGAACCCTCTGAGCTTTCGGAAAAGGAATAAGTGGGTTGGCAGCTATTGGTAAGCAGTGCAGTAGAACAAGGAGGATAAAGAGAGAATTTTAAACTCATCTTGTGTCACTCCTGATCCCCTACCCTGTCCTCTTTAGCTGCTAAATTTCTGGACTGCCTTCTTTCATGCCCGTTGACGTGTCATGCGTAATTTGAGCACAGCCTTAGGCAGAGATTTCTCTTTCTCCCTATTAGCTTCTTTATAAATTCGAGCAAGCGGGCTGGTAGTGCAGTGAAAGGCGAGTCTCATCCTTTGAGATTTGCCAGCCGAAGGACAAGCCATTTAAGTGCTCCCGAATCCACTTAACCTCCAACGTCTACCTATCTGTACCAACAGATCCAGGTCCGTCTTATAGCAGACATAAGTGGTGTTCAGTGAAAACAGTAAGTTTCTCAAAATTTATATAAAACATAATTAACAAAATTTAGAGGTGGAACAATACAGGAAATTCCTTGGACACCAATAAGTCAGAGGATAACAGTTTAAGAGTACTACCAAATTTATTTACAACTGGTACCAGAAGTCCTGAGTGTTCTTTTTAAACTTTTTTTTTCCCCCCCATCTCTAGTGGTCTTTATTTGACCGTGGTCAGACAGGAAAGTGGGTGGTGAGAGAGGGGAAGACATGCGGCAAAGGTCAACGGGCCAGGACTTGAACCTACGACAGCAGGACTAAGGCCTGGGTCACGCCCTTCACCCCTATGCCATTGCCCTACATGGAAGACAGAAGGTCTTCCATGGTGCTAAACCTTTCAATGATTTATAAACAAACAAAAGTATTTTAAAGTCTATTATCTGAGCTACAGGGAGCCAGTTTAAGACTTTAGAACGAGGCTGATGTGTTATCTTTTCGTAGCTTTAGTGAGAATAGGTGCAGCACTGTTCTGAATCAGCTGCAGCTGTCTAACTTTTTTTTTTTAGGAAGAACTGAGAAGGCACTGTTGCAGTAATTACTTCAAGTTCTAAAATCCTGGAAATGTTCTTCAGGTGAGTAAAAGCAGACTTTGTAATGAAGGATGGAGTGGGTAAATTGGATGAAACTGCGCCATAAAGAAAGGTGAGGAAGATGAGTGGCAAACAAAAAGCCTGTTAGGAGGGATGAGTAGAATGAGAAGGATCGGCAGAATATACATGTGGAAAAGAGTACTATGTTGTATAAACTAGCTAAGATGATTGATGTCTTTACTGCTTTGCAGAAGTGAGGGTAAGAGCAACTAAACAAGACTGAACTCCGTGTAGTGGACAGGGAGTTTTCTCTGCACATTAAAACTATTTCAGTCAGAAGTCACTTCATTGGAGACTAATGAGCGTATCAAACTGCTTTTATTAGTAAATCTCTTCAAACTAGTCCACTTTTGTCCGTGGAGGAAGTGAGAAGAGTAGCTGAAATAGGAACTTAAAGAATACCTTGATTGTTTTTTGACAAATCCTTCAAGGGGAGTTTTTTTCTGTGCATACAGACTCTCAAACTACCTGCAGTCTGCATAATCTTGCTGGTCATGTTTATTGTTCTTGATGGATTTTCATGCTGCTGTGTGCGTCGTACAAGTAACTGCAGGCAATTTTACCTCCTCAGCATTCTCCACAGACTCGGCACACAGAGAAGCTCCCCCATATCCGTGACAGATGGTGCTCTTTGTGGTAAATTACAAGCAATTTTCTATCATTTAGTGTCAGGTTTCTATCAAGACAAATAAGAATGACTTTTGGTGTGTTTTCTGCAGAACTTTAAATTCATTGATTCATAGCTGTCAAAACAAGATACACCGCCTTTATTTTTTTGTTGATTTTTGCATGCTAAACTTGAATGTTGGTTATAATCTTTTTTTTTCTCAAACCATTCAAATAGCTTGATTGCGTTTTTGACAGAGACTGATTATGCTGGCATCTTTGTAATACTGATTTTTACCATTTTAGCTTTTAGGGTGGACAGAGGCACAACTTCAAAAACCCATAATTTCCCTCATTGTGTCCATACATAATTAAATATAGCTCCTCCATTCTAAAGTTTAAGTTCATTGCTGGAGATTATATATTTAAAACCATTTGTGGAGAGAGATTATTGTGTGTTCTGACAACATTTCTGTGAATTGTTCTGTTCTTGTGTGGTCTTGTGTTCACCAAGCCTGTTGTCAGATTTACTCACTTGTGAGACTTTTTGCCCTCCAAACCCCCAGGGCCTGAACCACAGTCATGAGCTTGGATGATGAAGGTGTACTCCTTTTGCAACTCGCAGTCCACCAGACCTCGTGCCCTTAGCTGACCCTCGCCAGACGTTCCGTTCAGCACCACTGCCTCAAACGGAGCCTCTAGCCCATGGATGTTGAATGCACAGATCTCCCCTAGAGAGCAGAGAGAGACAAAGAGAGAGAAAGAGAGAAACGGACGAGTTGAGACTTTATCACAGTCTGTCAGCTTGAGAAGGGTTGAGGGAGTTTAAGAAAGCCAAGCTTTGAAAGCCACGGGCAATTGGATCTGAGGTGATGAAGACTCTTGATAACTAATTGCTGACTGACCTACTGTTCAGATTAATTTATTGATATGACAGTTAGTTGCTGTCCAGAGTGATGAACAACATTCTGGACACTTGGTGTCACTTTGGTGCTTCCATTTATTTTCTGAACAAGCCTGCAATCCTTGCAGGCTTGTTTATCAATCATAAGGCAACACAGAGATGCAAAACAAAAAACAAACCTGCACACACATTCATACCTAAAAAAACAACCTGTTAGGCATCTGTTAACCAACCTGTTAGGTTGTTTAGATGTGGAAGGAAGCCGTAGTACCCGTAGAACCCCCCCATGTACTGGGAGAACATGCAAACTCCTGTGTTCGAATCGGGACTGGAACACAGGAACCTCTTGCAGCAATTCAAGAGTGCTACCAAATGCAGTGGAGCTGTGGTACAGTGAAAAATGAAACTTACACTCAAACACCCCTGAGGAGAATATCTGTCGATGTACCTATCTATGTATCTATATCTCCACAGTTGAGCTCATCATCAAGTTACTGACCTGTAATTTGTGATATTCTGCTGCTGCTGTCAGTTTAGCTGATAAACAAACAATGAGCACAATAGAGTGGACTCAAAGGAGATTCAAATTTGTCCTTGAAAAGATTTAGAGGATGAAAATCTCTTTAAATTCAATTTGACGAGCTGCGAAAACAAAAACAAAGGGGAAAAACAAAAGTGCATCTGACATCTATTAGCAGAGACATAATATAAAGAAGAGGCATATTTTGCTAGGCTCAGGCAGGAGTTTAATAATTTTTTTTGTTTGCTAAGAAAATTGACATCGCCCTTGTGATTCTACTCACCGCATTTCAGGAAATCACTTAACACACCACGCTCACACTCTGACCTGTGACAGCTAATTGCACTGATTTTACTTGAACTAACAGCGAGGGCTAAATTGGATTCCCAAGAAGCTTTGTGCGTGCCTTGCTCCTGGCAAGTTCTGATAAGAGGAACTTTATTTCCAATCCTTTCATCCTGTTCCTGTCATAATCCCCACCACCTCAACCCCAACCTCCCTCTTCCTCTCCCCTGCTGTCAGGACAAGGCCCCTGAAACGATAATTTGCCTGCAGAGGAGCTCTAAGCAGGAGGTAGAGAAACTGGAACACAAAGGTAGAGAACTGGCACATCCTACTCCCTCCCTCACCCACTTCCATCCGGGCAATACTACTTGAACAATGTTGTATCAGAACTAAATGGGCCCCGGCGCTATGGAAAAACATGGCTCAGCGCTGTGAGCATATTCATAAAATGGCAATGAGCAAACAGTGTGCGATGGCGAGTGACAGAAGATGCAGCAGTCTCTCTGTGCTGCTTCTTTTAATAGCGCGCTGCCGCACAAAACAGGCGAACACAAAATCCATCACCACTGGAGCGAGAAATAAATCCAATATACCCAGGCCAGTGCAGAAGCTTCCCATCAGGATGAATATGCCTAGGATATACTGATGACGCACACCTACTGTTGAGGCCCGGTGGCCCAATGTGTTCCTTGTAATTTAATTGTAGCTGATGGGGTGGGAGGGGCATCAAGGTGACCGAAGGGAGAGGGTCTCTTCTTTCTTCCAGACTCAAATGGCTCCTGGTTCCAGCACACCTGACACAATTTTCTTCTCCTTTATGTCTGTCTTTCACTTTCCTCCAGACGTGACAAGTGATCCGCCACCTGCGATGAGGGAGAGGGCTGGTGGCTGCGGGAGCGGGAGTGATGAGGGTGGACGTGCTAACCCCAGTGGAGGTGAGGGAACAGATGTTAGGCGACTGGCACTTGGCAGAAAAGCCATAAACATAGTGGCTAAATATGTCTCTGTGCCACATCAAACTCCTAAAGAGGTACACCTTTGGTCAAAAGCAACTCATTATCAAAAACTAATAAAGAGGCTGCTTCTTTATAAGTTATAATCTGATAGTCGAAGTCTCACATGATAAAGAGGTTGGCTAAAAAAGCATGTCCCTTACAGTTCTTATTTTAGCTAAAAGGACATCATAAATTGTAAAAATATGTACATATATAGTATACAACAGTCTGTGCACTGTCATAATTTACAAAATAATAAACCCAAACTAAAAGCTGTATGAAGAGCCAACTACGTAAATTACAGTAAATAGCCCGAATAAGAGCCTTTAGCAGCAAAACCTTACCTGTGTGATCATGAGCTTTATCTGTCAAACAGATGGCTTCATGTTTGACTCTTCAATGCTTTGATATGCAGGTTTCCATAACCTCTCTTAAGGCTGATAGAAAATGTAGTCTAAAATGTTGTACTTATGCATTGATTAATTTCACTGAAGATAAGCATAAATTAGGCATAAATATTTAAGTAGGCTTGAAGATGTGCTACCACAGTGTTTTAGAGGAACGAGGCTTTTTTCAAACAAGCCATACTTGTTCAATCTTTTTTTAGTTGTAGTGTAATGAACTTGAAACTTTAATACCTGGGATATAATATTTGAAAAGCAATGGTCAGTAATACAGGAAACATTGCATGATCTTTCTGTATTGTGGTTATTCTGTCTTATGGAAACACACAGATATGCTAAAGAGAAACAATTTCTTTGTGCCAAAATCCTTTATTTTATAGCAATGGTGAGACTATCAACAAGTTCAAACAGTTAAACAAATGTATTTATTACCAGTTCCTTTATTAACTACAAGGAAACAAGTTCTTCCCAAAAGACCTTGCTATTTTTATCCTGGTTTTGTTTGTAAACTACAGAAGTATATACACTTGTATATATTCCTGAATTTAGATCTGAGCAGTTTCACATCCTGGCAGAAGACAGATCAATTTTATTGTCTTAATATGTAAAATTCTCAGACTTAAACATGACATTTGTGCCTTGTTGACATGACTTTATAGTAAAGATTTGAATCTAATTTATTGACTTTTTTTGCAAATGTTTTACTTGTCTCATTCCTCTTTGCATGTTCTGTTGCTGTGGTTGCAAAGTCCCACCCTGGATGACTGTTATTTATTTAATCAAGTACAAATAAATGGCTGTCTATAAGGCAGAGGGAAGGTTGATAGTACCTGAGCTGCCGTCCTGTTTGGAAATAGAAGTCATGCAGTACTAAAAACCTCTAGGGAATCTGGCACTTGTCCACGGAAGACTATCTTTGAGGACACAGAACTCATTATCAGTGAATTCAGTGAAGGCAGAGCTGTTTTGCTGGCAGCGGTGGACGGTGTTTGCTAAGCTGGAGGAGTGTGACAGAATATTGTGGGCCATTCACGTTGCCTTGGGCTCCACGTTATTATCAAAGCTGACACAAGCGTGTTGATCAGCTTCCTGTGTCTGAATGGGTATGCGCATGCACATATGCATGGTGGGAAAAAAAAAAGAGGTTTTCACACATAAGTGTGGAGATATTTTCAGCAGATGTTAAGTGAGCAAGAGGTAAAGTAGAGATATCCGTCGAGCAAGAGTGATAGAGCCTAAAAGAGGAGGAAGATGTAGAGACAGATGAAAAGAAGATCCAAGAAAGACGGGAACGGGGCCACTGCCTAGGGCCAGCTCCGATCTCAGCACTGGAGAGTGACCAAAGCACAGGCGTGAACACACACTCAGATTAACTGAAACGCAGCCAGTTTGGAAGCTCTAATCAGAGCCAATGTGCCTTTCATCCTCCTACTGTTGGAGCCCACATGGCAGACAGACAAAAAGTAAATCAGATTACTGGATATCATACTGTCAATGAGCAGATTCTAACCCAAACACCCATCTGTAGGAACTGAAATGTGTTTGCACACATGTTCCCTCACCATCGTAAGTAAATCAACCCTATTTCCACAAGAGTAATGTTTGACTATGAGGCTTACGCAGTTGTTGTGATTTCTACTGCTTTTCCAGTTGGGGTTTGGCATCAAATTATCTCTTGTGTTAGTCACCCCCATAACCTGCTAATTCTCCCTCTCATTTTGCTCCTGAAAACACAATTACCCATCCACAAGCACTCCAGGATACATGGATTCCTTCCCCCATAAGCCCCCTCACAACCCTCTCAGCTGCGGCTCAGAGATAGAAAGTATGCCTCATAACTCTGCGGAGGGCTGAAATTGAAAATGCTGTAATTATGCTCTTCATGAAATTAGCCAGGCGAGGAAAAAACACATTTGAGAAGCTGTCCATTTTGAAGATAAGGATTAATACTAATCAAGCTTGTGTGTTCGGAGTCGAGCAAATGAATCCTCGAGTAGTTTTTGTGTAAAGTCCGAGTGTGTGACCATGTAGAGTGATGGGATTTAATTAAAGACGCATTTTTTGGAGAGGGATTTAGAAGCGGGGGTAGAGGTGTGCTTATGACTGTTGCAAAGGAATCCTGCAGATGATTTACTCGACCTCTTGGTTGCCTCTTCTCTGTTAATTACATTAACGTCTCCTCTCACAGAGTTAATGACATCCCACTGTCCTTTAACAAAGTGACCCCCCCGCCCCGGCCTTGTGTGTGTACTGCCCCAGCTGTGTGACAAACTGGTGTCAGAAGGAAGGATTGAACCACTATCAAAGCTCTTATGTCAAGGCAGCTGTAGGTTGGCAAAAGCATAAACCCTGAAAATAGCTCCTGCTGTTGTTATGCGGCTAATGGGTTGAGTGTTTCAAACTGGTGGAAGGGAGGAAAGATAAAAAGTATAATTTAAAGAAACTTGTAGCTTTGTCAAATGTTCATGTGCCTTTAATCACCCAATCTGGACTAAAGAGAATTTTGTGAACATTTTATATTACTGACAGCGTGATTAAAAAAAAGCTTTGATATTTGCATTTACTTTGAATTGTAATAATAGACCTGCAGCATGAATCCATGTTAAGCCAAGTATTAGGTTTACAAATTAGTCCATAACACTCCTGTCACACTGAAGTGGTGACATTGAATCCAATGCTGTATGAAGACACACTATGTATATATATATATATATATATATATATATATATATATATATAGTTTTTATGGGGCCAGCTCACTTACAAGAGGAAAGCAACTAGTTACAGCGCATCCTTTTCATATTTGTCAAGTCTTACCATAAAAAACACTGCATGAGACGAGCTGAAGTCCATCGAGACAGAACGGATGACTGGACTTCCATCGTGGGAGTTAGTTGTGGTCAGAAGTCAGATGTGGGCTGTTAGCAACAATTACATCTGTTGCTCCCAAAATTAGTGTTCAATAAAGATTACAGTTTTTATGTATTCATTTTCTTTGTATGCATGCACTTAAGCAAAAAATACAGCATAAACATCTGCTAAATTTAGCATTCTAGTAGCTTTTAATTGCTTATTGCTCAAAGCATTACATCTTATTACCATTCTGCTCTTTAAAGAGAAACACAAGTATAACAAGCTGATATTAGCTTTTAATTGGTCTCATATCTGCTGGTGTATCCAGCCTGCAGTCAGTGCCTTAAAATACCTCAGAAAAAAATAAAAGCCTACCAGTGCTGTGACAAGGGATACATGGGCAGTAGGCACCCTGCTGGCACCGCCAGCTAGACAATATATACATAATATTTTTTTAATAATGACTTTAAGTAAGGAGAGTACATATTGGCGTAAGTTGCAGTATTTGTTTTTATTTATTTGTGTTTTTATTCATGGAGCAACAAATAAATGTGACACTTATTTGTTCCTTATTCTCTGGCCTTTTCCAGACTCTTTATTCATGCCAATAACACTGTAATATTCTAAATAAACCTCTACTGTGGGTTTTGGTTTTAGCGCACTACCCTAAAGTTAGGGGGAAATCAGCATCCACTTAATTTCCACACAATTTTTTCCATAACCTGAAATATATTAAGCAACATATGGGGGAGGAGCAGTAATGCACTAGTCTATGCACCATACAGATGGTGAAAAGTCCAGTCACTCCAGAACTTTATGACAGCACATTAAAATGACTTTAAAAAGCAGGATTGGTGATTTTCACGTTGTTACTTTTCTACGACCTGTGCATGCCTTGTTACCCACAGCTTATAGTGATTTATTATTGTAGCTAGAGATTAAAAGTAAGCTTGTGGCTTCATCAAAAAGTGTAGAAGTGGTGAATATCATATCACCCTTATTCTAAAAACAACTTCTTTGTGGATCTGATTAAAAAAATAGTTGAAATTATCTGAATTAGTTAAACTAAGTTTCACATTTCTTGGTGAATAAATAGTTAATCTTGGCTCCCTAAGAAAACAATTCTATTTTCTTTTAGTAGCTGGAAAGAACTGCTAGATCTGCCAGCAGCGTGTGACACCAGCCACACACACCCACACACACACCCCAACATATCAATAAAGTTAATCACAAATCTCACCAGGCGACGTGTCAATTATGTGGACTTGGAGTAGGGCCAAAAGAACTACTGAGCAAGAGTCAAGCTGTCAATAACCAAGTGGCATCCAATGCAGCGGCTGATGAAACCTTACAATAAACACCAACATCTCAATTTAATCTGCTGTCTGTGAGACGGTTACATCCACTGGAACACAATTCACTCAATACTTTTTCTCTGCCAAGATTAATGAAGTCAGATGGCGGTGACATGAAAACTAACTGAATTTATCAATAAATTCAGGCTTAAAACAATTATAAGCCAACACATTCCCACCCATCAATATTGTATATGGCTATGCTGGATATAACATTTTTTGATGAACCATCACCAATTCTTATATTCGCAGGGTTTGAAGAAAGACATCATGTAAGGATGAGAAAACCAAATAAAAGTGGAAGCCTGTAGGGGAACCAAATAAACCTGAGAAGCATTAAGGCAATCACATTAAACACAGTGTGAAATCAATACTTTCTATTTTCCAATGCTGTTCATGGAAATGGCCTCGGGAGTGAACATGTGTGCTCGTCAGAGAAAGGCCAGTTAGAGTTCAATATGCTCAAACAGCCGCATCAGAGTTTATGACCTCTATTTAAGCCCCCTGAGGATGTTCTGTACAGCTGAGCAGCATGATGAAATAAGGACCATCACCTCCCTAAATAGTCTCTTTGATCAAAGACAGGCTTTATTAGATTGTTTCCCAATAAAACCAAAACTTGGTTTTCTAATCAGTTCCAAGGTTTCACTTTCATTTGCTGTGCCACATATCACACTCAGTGTTTCAAGAGGTTTACACGGCACAAATCTGTATCAGAGGAATTACAGTCGGAGAGACAAAGTTTAAAGCTAAATCTGAATCCTTTCTGTGCAGCTAAACAAAAGCAAAATGTGGGGTACTAAAGAGGATTAAAGGGGAGGGTGCAGCAGATAAAATATAAAATATGCACAAACCCTACACATACATGCTTGACTTAATATCCCCTCTTAATTGATCCCTAATTCAAAGTCACTAAGAGTAGAAGCAAAGATCTGGGATTCCATAAAGTGATGTGATTCCTGGAAAAATCAAACATGGTTACAAATGTAGAACAATGCATAAAATGTGACATTACCATGGTTACTGTAGCAATAAAGTATTTCTAACACACATAGATTTCTAATTAAGCTATTTTCTGACACTTTACACAAGACTGATGACAGTCATGGGTCATGGGAAATATTCATGGTGTAAACCAGCCTAGTTTCATACATATAGAAATATGAAGACCACTGAAGCTTAGCACATAGAGTCGTTGTCTCACAATCTGAAAGAGACACGTTTGATTCCAGATCCTGTCACATGTCAATGTGCAATTTGACACAAAGTTGCCTACAAATATGCATAAGAATGTGTGGGTGTTTTTCAATGTGATTGGGTGAATATGTCTCTATGGTGAAGTGTACTGAGTTGCTTGGAAGATTACAAAAGCTCTTCACAAATTCAGTCCATTTATCATATATTGGTCTAATAAATAAGACAGAAAGCCCTCTGGAAACTTTTTATGGTGGCATGAAAAGAAAATCTAAAAGTCCCTGTGGTTCTAATTAACAGCAGGTGAATAAACCTCAGTCAGAGGATGGTCAAAGAAGCATTAGTATATCTGACAATAAAATTATTAATTTTAATATTGCTTCTGACATCTTGTTCTTTTTTTCCCAGCAGACATCACTTTCTGGCCATCATACAAACTATCATAATCATTTAATCATTCCCTGATTATTCTTAAATCTGCTGTGTAACCGGACACTGCCCAAATACAGAGTGTTCTGATACTGTGATACTGATCATTGCAGTGCATGTTGATGCCTCTGGCTGTAAGGTTCAGCTGTCTACCAACATCATCTCTGAATACTACTGACTCTGCTCCCTCCGGATATGACTCCATGCAGCTTTTGTTATAATGCCCATGGCTCAAACTAAACCAAAGGCTATTGGCACGGTATAGAAGTTTTATTCATGCATTCAAGACATTAATCAAACACATAAAAACAGAAAAAAAATACATTAGGTTATCACAAAACTTTTGTATATATTACATGGAATTGCTTGGAGAAAAAAAATTTAATGTAATGGAAATAGAAGCTTTGCATTTGCAGTGAACACACAAAAATACTTTTTAGATTCTGTATTCTGGTCATGATTATGATTCATTCATAGAGGGAAGGAAAAGCCCCTATAAAAATGCTAGCTTGAAATGGCCCGCAGTTGCCCCTGTGTACAGATTGCCCTTAGTTACATCATCTAGCTAACTCCTAAGAGACAGGAACCAATCCTTTTTAGGTGAGTCTGCTGAAATGAACTTGTTCGCCTCTTGGCAACCATGGAGAGTATGACTGATGGACTCTATGCACAGCAGTTTCTGCAGTTTGTGAAATACATAGTCTCCTAGTAAAATCACAATAGCAAATATCTTTACAGGTGACTTCCTAGAGTAATTACTTCGAGATCAAAGCAGTTACAGTTTGATGTAGATGTCAATACTTATTACCCACATCAAAATCAGCCTCAAATCAGAAACTCACGGCCAATCAGCAAGTCAGTCTGTTGTTAAAATACACACAAACAGTAAACCGTTTGAGTGCCTTGCCTGTAACATGTTTCAAATGTTTTCATTGGGACCGATCACATCCTGCCATGTGACAGTGTTTGCAAATTCATTCGGTGTTTGAATTTGATCAACTTTTTTCAGAAGACTTTTTCAAACTGATACTGTAAGAAGAAGTAAAAGTACATTAGTCCCATTTTGGCCAACAAGCTTTGACAAAAAGTACAAGGGGATTTTACTTTGGAAAGAAACAATTCAACATTGTGTATCCTATCATAACCACTGGATGTCAGGAACAAGCCCAGCCAATGAATGCAATGACAGGCCATCTATTTTTGTAACCAAAACATTTCCACTCCATCACAAGTTCAAGGTGCCAGTGGAAACGGCGTAAAGACACTTTGCTAAGATCAGACATTTCAGTCTGGGAAGGAAAAGGTGAAATCCTGGATTTATTTATTCATCCATTTGCAGTGCCTACTGGTTACTTGCTAGGAGCGCTAACGGCATGACCTTAGGCTAATAGTGTTTGTTGCAGGTGTATCACAGTGCTGTGTCACTGCTTCGAATGACTTCTCTCAACCCTTCTTTGGACATTTTGGAAACCCTGACAGTAGGGATTTGCCCCAGACTGCACACTAATGACTAAAAATGGCTTCTTATATGAAACATTTTCTCCCAAATTGGAAAGTGGCACTGGGCATGCAAAAATTTTCGGACTGCAAGGTTTTAAGAGTACACAGACTAAAATTAGTTTGTTTGCACATGTAAAAAAAAGTACAATTAATAGGTGAAAGTCTATGAAAATGTGGTTGCAGCTAACATTGAGCTTCGTCTTACACATTTTATGTTAAAAAACAAAAAACAAAAACAGCATAGTGGATCATTCTGTCTAAAGTCTCATTACCATATGAAACATAAAGTCAATTTTATGTACAAATATACCAGTAGCTGAAAACATGCAGTTTTATTTCTCTGCATGCACTGTTTTTGAAAATTATTTTATCAATGTGATTATAGAAGACTTTGTCAGAGATAATACATCTGATAACCCTTCCAATCTGAAAGGACATTAGGAAGGCAGAACAAATGTTTAAGACATCCAAATATAAGGTGTAAGGTCAATGCACTCTTAATAGGTGTGCATAGGAATTAGCAGTTCTGTATTGCCACAAAACCAAAAGCTTCTCATCATCTGCAACAAACATACGTCTCTTCCTTGGACAGAAGTATGACAGATCAAGATTATGGAAAAATTTTACTTTGGGTTGTAGCCAATAAGTAAACGATAAATGTGCAAGTTATTCTATCATTGATTCTGCAAACATGCAAAGACTACAGTTCTCCTATTTCAGAAAGTATGAGATGCTTAGAGAATACAGAAGAAGCAGTCCTAATAGCTTGTTTCTACCAAATTCAAAGTAAAATTGCTTAAAGGCAACATTTTGACTTAATTTCCGTTAGGCACTGTTTGTATCTGGGCACAATGTAAAAAATGACAACTTTTTAACCTTGGTGTGCCAACACCAGTGTACCACCATCTCTCAATAATGCAGTTCAAATTGGGCCAGGGACCAGGCAGCACAAAGGCAAACTCTCTGCCAAGAACGACTGTGAGTGAGTGGTGTGTTTTAGTGTGTGAAAACGAAACTAGGAGATTTAAAGGACATCACAAAAATCCCCAGTAGTCTTCATCTCTTGATGTCTGTCAGTTTTATGTGTATGTTTGTCTTGGTAAAGTTCTTAGTCCCATATTTGCTGAAAGGAACTGCATTTTCTGTTTGTTTTCTCCCTGTGTATACTGCTGTCGCTGTTTTCCAGAGCTGCTACCCAACATGTTCAGTAGAACTGCTCCATTCTTCCCTTTATTTATGTCCTTCATTTAAACTCTGTTATTTCTGTCAATCATCCACAGCTGTTTTTCATAACATAACATTTACACTTACTGGGGATTTCATTGTGATAATGATCCAAAATATTTAGCCAGATCAGTCTTCTCAAATCACTCTCTCAGTACCCAGAGCCCAATCTGGATAAATATAAAAAAGCCTATGGAAGGAACTAAAGAAATAAGAACATTAAAAAATAAGCTATTATGCAGAACCACCATGAGCAGACCTTTCTATCTTGAGTGCTTGAGAGCTGTCATCTTCCAAATTTTAAATGCTTCCATTTGCCAACACACCTAAAACAATTTTCTGATATGGCTACTCATAATGTCAAGTTCTGCAAATACCTTCTAATGAGCTTCTTTGTTATATTCACTTGAGATGGAAGAGAAATTAATCTAAAAGTTGTAAGACAAAGGCTCTGATGGACTGGACTTGAAGACCTCTGCATGCTTTGTCGTTGTTAAATTTTATTAGAGAAGATGCGACATTGCTCTGTTGACAAAAAGGGGACTCTAGTATAGATATATGCCTATATCTATATGTTGGTATATAGACAGAAAGAACATTATCCATCTGTACAGCTTTGTACAGATGGATACAAAGTGCATCCATCTGTACTTTGTATCCAAAGTATCAAAAATCTAACATAAA
This sequence comes from Phalloptychus januarius, assembly GCA_902982915.1. NCBI lineage: Eukaryota > Metazoa > Chordata > Actinopteri > Cyprinodontiformes > Poeciliidae > Phalloptychus > Phalloptychus januarius. The sequence continues at coordinate 36,793,914 of CADWAE010000133.1, forward strand.
AAAGGAACAACCGATACTTGAATAGTTATTGGTTTTTTGGTGAAAAAACAAAACAAACACTGACTGGCATTGTGAAAATTTTTTTAAAATAAAGTGCTTTTGTTAAAAACAAACCTCCTCTGACTGAGGTATTTTAAAAAAAACTCATAAAATTACATAAACAAAACAATCTATACACGATCACACTGTGTACTTACGGAAAAACCTTTTGACTTTTGACTTCCCAGTCTAAGGAGTTATCAATCACTCTTACACATGCCTGCTTCCTCTCCTTTGATTCCTCACATTGGAGTTAGGGAAAGCCGATGGGACCTGAGAAGTCAAACTGCACTTTCTCACAATAAGTGAAAATTGATAAAAACTGGCAACACAAGAGCAGTCTTTTCTCTTATAGATTTCAATGGATTTTTGGATGAGTGTTTTTTATTGATAAATCAGCAATCGTCTATTCCACAGTGCCACTTTTCATAGTGCTGCTCTACTTGACATATTTGATTACCAATGCCAATCAGCCCAACACAATGAAAACATGATGACCTGCTTCGTTTGTGTGCAAAATAAGTGTTAGAGTGATACATATGTCTGGTTTTATCAGCTCAGTCAGACTTGGTTACATAATCTGTTATTCTTAAAATCAATAGAATCTGTAGCGAAAGTTTGAGGATTTCTTATTGATTTGTCATGAAAAGAAATTAATACTTCAAATACAGCAGAATTATATTTTTTTAGGTTCACCTTCTGTACATGTACACTTCCTGTAAAAAGTATTACAGTACAATTTAATAATTTTATTTTCTGGACACTAATGTAATTCAAGTCCACAGTCGCCTGTGAAAGAGATCACTTTCATCCGTTGAGCCCCTAGTGGACCATTAAATGTGCTCACTGTGTGGGTTCTTTCAGGTACTTTTATTCCCACAAAGTAACATTATCTACAATCAGATCAGCATGTCTCCAAATTACTGAAATTATACATGCCCAAAGATAAAGATAACCTGATGGGCCAAATAACAGGTCATTCACAAACAGATTACTTTTACTATAAAAGCTACATAAATGTTCTCTTTAAATGACTGTCATAAAGACTTCAGCAACTACCTGTGATCAAGTAGGTGGGAGGTGGCCACATATAAGTCTATTGTAAGAGGGTTATTATGAGGGAAGAAAGGCTAAGCAACAAAGTGACGTGACTGTGCCATTATCAGACTTTCTTTTTTCTATACAAAGTGGGAAAAAGGAGCTCATTGAACCTCTTAACACCGTTTGCATACTAAATAGCAAGCAGACATTAAATCAGACAAAATATGGGAAATAATTCAGCAATTAAAAATGAAACTTCATGTTAAAACATATGAAGTTATACTTTCTTCCTTTGTTCCAAACGCAGCTTTACATAATGAAATAAAGCATTAACTAAAATGTAGTTTTCTATACTAAGCACTGTGATACAATCTTTTGTAACAAATGTGATAGCTTATTTGTTTTGCTCTTTTATGATGAGTTGAAATGTATCACCTTCATGTTTTAAGGTATTTTACATCCTTCCCACAACAGCTGCTTCTTTCAGGGTTTACCCACAGATTTCCAGAGATGTTTCACTTAACCTTTACTTTGGTAGTGATGTACTTTGGATTTGGAAGTGAGGCGGAGACAATTCTCCTTATTCATCTTCATTTGTTTTTATCAAAAGAGGTTTTCTGTTTGCATTCAGAATTAGCTCCCCAAACATTTTTTTTATTATTTAAAATTTTCTGTATTAATGCTTTCTTTTAAAAGGAAGGTCATGAATGCAGTGCCTGAAGGCAACATGTTGCAATGAGTCAGTTGCAAGGCATGTTCTATTAGAATGGAGTGCTAGGAAATAACAATAATTCTACAATTATTTAATTGTTTTGCTTTTTTTATGCAACAAGCTTAAAATTCAGTAAGATTTTAAAATTACAATTTAAAATTGAATAAAAAATGTAAAAAAATTACAAAAGTTTTACCAGTAAAAGCTACACAAGTAAAAATGGATTCCAAAAAACGTCAATAATAGCCAAGATAAATCGTAAAGGTCCAGCCTTTCAACTTTTAGAAATAGGAGGCAGTAGAAAGTAATGTTATGTGTTTTCTTATGGAAAGGAACTGGGGAAATAGGAAACTCCAACATGTGCACAGCCTTCGGACAGCATAGTCCTAATTCCTAGCATAATAGCATAGCATAGTCCAAAGGACAGCATAGTTTACTGGGATTAACTGGTTGCAAAGCAATCTGTACTTGTTAATATTCATAACAAATATTGTCTGACAGGACTTAAAGAAAGAAAAATAAATAATTTATTCCAGTTCAACAATATATGAATGTTTAACTTTTAAAATGAAATTGTTTTAAATTGATATCCGCATTGTGCAGTTGGAAACTCTGTTGAACTGCAGCAAGAAGGTTCTGGGTTTGAATCCTAGCCTGGGGTCATGATCTCCCTATGCATGTACATTCTATGCATGGATGGGTTCTCTTCTGGTGTTCTGGTTTCCGCCCACAGGTCAGAAACATGACTGTTCGGTTAATTGGTTTCTCAAATGGTGTGAGTATGTACCTGCATGGTTTTTTGTCCTTTCTGTTTCTTTGTTGCCCTGCAAAGGACTGGTGCCCTGTCCAGGGTGCCCTGTCCAGGGTGACCTGTCCAGGGTGACCTGTCCAGGGTGCCCTGTCCAGGGTGACCTGTCCAGGGTGACCTGTCCAGGGTGCCCTGTCCAGGGTGACCTGTCAAGGGTGACCTGTCCAGGGTGCCCTGTCCAGGGTGACCTGTCCAGGGTGCCCTGTCCTGACCCCGCCTCTCGCCCAATGACTGCTGGAGACATGATCATAAATGGAACCCACTCAAATGTCAAGAAAAACAGGATATTGAGGGTGTGGTTGAGGATTGGTCAGCTGAATAGGGTGATCTGTCACTGAACACAGAAATAGGGAGTTTCAACTGGGCACATTATCTCCTACAAGATCATGCAATCTAAAAGGCCCTTTAGATTGGATAAACTTCTCTTCCTCCTTGAGGATAAAGAGCGGATACTTGACCCTACACAACAGCTTTAAAAGCAACTGACTTGTGAGCTGCATAGCTAAGGCAAGAGGTGGGATGTTAGATGCGGATACTGTAAACACATTTAAAGCTTCCATACACTATGGCATTGAATGTTAGGCTATCCAAAAGAGATTTACAGACAAATAAAGAATGAACAAAAAGCTTAGGCACTGTGTAAACATTTTTATATTAATGTTTCATATCTGGTCATTTATACAAGCATGTGATCCTGACAAGTTGTAGTAATTCTGATTGTGTTATGTTGGTGCAGACATGGGCTGATTTGAAAAAAGAGACTTAATTTCCAAAAAAATGTCACAGAAGTAGGAATAGTTTGCACAAACAAACAATTTTGAAAAAAAAAATGCTTTTCAATCAAAATTGTTAATATAGAAAATTATCTGATGCGATAGCTCACTTTTTCATGGTAGATTAATATAAATAAATTGTAGGTTAAAATACTTTTGTATGGGGGAAAATCATTGTGATTATTGTATAAGCTCGTCAACATGATCTAATAGACTTTTCTATAGGATAAAATATGTTGATAAAATATTGATTGTAGTACTTGATGTATTTCTTAAAAGTCTTAGTTATGCAATTTGCTTATTTAAAAACAACTTTTTCACTGTCATTTGATCTTTTCTAATTATGTAAACATGCTGTAAAAATAACAAGTTAATTAAAGTCTAAGAGCCTTCCATCACCATAGCAGGTAAAAGAACATAAAGAATGACATAAATAAATGAATAAAGCTTAAAGATTGTCTTGCATTTTTTAACATCAAGATTGTAAAATTTTCTTTAAAAACCTGAAAGGATCTCTTAATAAGAAATTAGTGCCATTCAGATTTATATTCATCCCACAGATGTGTTTGCGTCAATGCCAGTTTCTTAATTAAAGGAGAGCTCATCTTGTGGTCTGGATATATATGTAAGTTCCATGACTAATGGGATCAACTAGGCTAAATTAAGAGCCTGAGTTAGCTCACCTGAAGTCTAATCAATCAAACAGATTGGAGGTGTGGTTTCTGCTTCCTTGTCTTGTAAAACAAAAACGCAATTCGCAGTCACATTTACATTTCACTGAAGGCAGCTGCTAATGTGAACTAGCCTTGAATGACAATTGATCTTGGACAATTTACGGCTAAGATTTGCCGCTCTATGGAAAGTTAGAAATTGTGGAATCATTAAAGAATATAAACATGATCAGCCCACAGCGGAGAGAGAAGACAAACTTTATACAAATGCAAAGCATCTAATACTGCAGCAATTCTTTTTTGATTTGGGTGAATGTACACCGTAGAATATTAAGTGAGGTTTAGGAGAGTCCAGATTAACAGCTGAAGGCCTAAAAGATTAGAGCTGATTAAATTTATCTGCACATGCTCCTCCCTGGACATGAATGTCCGCCCATTTCAAGGACATTCAAGGACTAGGGTTCCCCTCTAAATGTGCAGTGGTGGATGCCGCATTACTGTACAAAGAGGATAAAAAAGTGTTTTTGTAAAAACCCAGAATATGTAATGTGGCAAGGGGAGAAGGAATAGTTACTGAGCTGAGCTCATTCAAAAAGATTTTGCCGCATTTCTCCTAATATTGCTCTGTTAGACGACACTAATTCAACCTTGTGCTTTATATTGATAACAAAAAATGTGATCAATATAGAAACCTTTCTTTTTTAATAACATACACTATTGGTGGAGTTTATCAATTAATATTTTTGGATAGTAGCAACTACGTCCTCCAAAGATTGATTTAAAGTGTTAGCCATAATTCTCCTAAGCGCCCATAAATTCTTAACAGAGGCTAAGCCAGGTGATCAAGAAGGGGGATGCCATTATTCTTTCATCTTTAAGGGAGCCGTGCAGTAGAGTAATTTAGTGCACTTGATGAAGCATTGTCCTGCATAAAAATCATTGCCTTTTTAAAGGATGTAGATTATTTTTCTGTGGCAGTAATTGAAAAATAATTTTTTCCAATATCTGGCAATAGTTTAGGATTGACAGCTTTTTCAAACTTGTCTTTGATAATGGATGAGTTACCAGTACCCAACTTTCACCTGGCCTGTTCCTAAGTTGAAGTAGAGCTCTGTGTTTGTTAATGATCAAGTCATTGGCCTTTCTATCTAGTCTATTAAGAGTCACTAATCTCGTCAAGCACAAGTTAATGGTAAGTTAGATTTCCCTGAAATTATACTTAACTTGTGGCTTTTTTTTCCAATGTGCTTTTCATGTTTTGTTGACTAATTATAAACTGTCAAATGGTTCTCTGATCACCCCAGTACTTTGGAAATGTTGAAAACCTTCTGAAGATTTTTTATTTTCTTTATTTTTGAGTTTTTATATGCAGTTCTATGCCAGATGACTTTTATTAAACATGACCTTTGATCAAAGCATACCTTTAAGAGACCTCATGCTGGCTAAATCAGCAGTTGTCAAGGTGAGTACAAAATATCCCCTTTGCAGCTATAAATTGATGCATGGTCGGTATAAAGTGTTGGCAGTAAATCACAAAATTACATACAGTATCTAAGTTAGTTGAGTATGACGCCACCAGAAAAGCAAATGTATGAAATGAAAAAAGGGTGAAAAGATCAGCAGTCATTCGTCCACAAATAGCACTAATTAGCATAATAAAGCAAGCCCCGATCCTTCACTCAACTTATTTGTATCATATAAATATTAATATATGAAAAATCAATATTATTGTGTTGAAGATTCAGGACGGTTTAACCTTCCGTCTTTCATCTTGGTTGTAGTTGATTACTGGGAAAAAAAAACAACTAAAAAAAACCTATTCATCATGCCTGTCTGAATCTCCAACAGCTCCTTTCACCTGGTGAGCATCTGCCAGCCAGCTAATTAGCTTCAGCACTCGTGCAACTCTTACATTATCTTTACTGCAGCTTACCAGTTCGCCACATTAGCTGCAGAATAGAAGCTGTCAGCTCCTGTAGAAACAGCCCCAGCTAAATCTCAGCCTCAGGACCCGAGCCATTCAATGTAAGAACAAACGTATGAGGTAATGTCAGACAAAGCATTAGTCAGTGAAGTAAAGAAAAGTGCTAATTGCCCACTTACAGCAACAAAACCTCTATTACCAAACAAGGTAGTATTGACTATTTAGCAAATAACATAGTAAACAAGCAAATCTATTATTCTAAAGTGTTTTTCACCACTTTGTGCTTGAATTATTTAAGCCTTTATAAAACTTTTAAGAAGTTGACTTTAGTTTTAACACATTTATGTTTTTTTTATCGTTTACCTGAAGGGAATATGGATTTTTATGCCATTACACTCCTTTTCACAATGAGGCACTTAAAAAAATGTCTGTGACGTACTTTATCTCAAAATATAAAAGAACTACAGAGTTGCAAAAAATACAAAATCTTTTTCTTAAAAAATCATCTTTGTATATAATCTTAGTGGGCATGATGACAAATGAAGCTGAACCTGAACTTTGTGTTCTTCGATATGGTGACAAACAAAATCTAATCTATGAGCTGTGTTTGAAAAAATTCTATAAAATGTTCCATCAGTTTTTGCACAGGTTATGAACAACAGCCTAAAATCTGCAAATACTTGAAACTCCCCCTGAAAACTCTAGTAGCTGCCTATTTTAATATTTATGCATTACTAGAGATACCGGAAACGTCTCAGCACGATCACCGGCCTGACTGTAATCTCCCAAGGTCTTGTTGAGGAAAAAGTGGTACTGAAACGTTTGGGTCAGATTTTTAAAAGTATGATTGACAAAGAATAAGCAGACTTGAGCATTCCCAGAACAAACACTCTTGTACCAAGAGTAAAACACGGTGGTGGCCGCATCAAAACATGATGCGGCCACCACCGCATCAAAACATGCGTTCTTCACTTGGAGCTGGAAGGTTTGACCAGCTGGATGAAGATGTGAGCAGTTCCTACCACCAGTTAATTTTGATACGGACCATGAAGAGGAATTTTGTTTTTCAGCGATACAGTGAGTCCAATTCAACAAGACAAAACGAAAACTGTTATTTGATCTAATCCTGGTTGATAAGTGAATCCAATAGAAAATCTGAACAACGACTTGAAGGCCACAGACAAAAGATGTCCCCTCAGTCATATTTTAGTCTGCAAACTGGATGAGAAATTTGTTTACATCTGGTGTGGATGTAGAAACCAAAGGCGTCTTTTATATATTGAAACAGTCAAGCACTGACTTCAGCATTCGGTGTAATTTAGCATGTTATTTCCAAAAGGCACAAAAAATCTTCAATTTCTGGGACTTTTAAGGTCCAAGATAATTGAAAGGTTCATACCAATAATAGGTTTGTAATTAAAAATGTATAGCTTTTTAAAAATAAGCAAGCTTACTTTTAAGCTTACTAAAAAGCAAGCTTACTTTTAAGCTTACTAAAAAGTAAGCTTAAAAGCGTAATTTTTAAAAGTAAGCTTACTTTTAAGACTTTTTAGACGTAAATGTGCGTCACATAGCTGCCAAAGTTCCTGCTAACGATGCAGTGCCATGTCGGATTGTATTTCTTGTCAAAAAGTCAAAAGTAAGCTTACTTTACATCTAGACTCTATAACATCAGAACAGTTAAAGACAGACTTACAGTAAACCAGCACCCACCAGTTTTATCACCTCTTCAACAAATCTGCTTCCAACAGACATTCATTTAAAAAAAAGAAGAAATCTCAGTTTCATCTTGGCTTTGGAGTGAAACTGGACTGGAATTCACCACCAAAATACAGTGAATGCACAAAATACAAAGACTACCAAAGCAAAACTCTACCACATATTCACATTGAAGCTGTCAGTATCAGTAACAGGTTTAAATGTAACAAGAAGTGAATGTTAAACACAGTATGCTTTTTGAAATGTGTGTCCTGACATATTAATTAAATACAAGGCAGATTTGCAATGTTTCATTTTTAGATCATATCATTCTGTCCCAAGCAATGTACAGAGTGCATGTGTAATTTAGGAAGTCGGGAGTGCCTGAAGATATATTTCCCCTGTTTTATTCAGAATTGTGAGCTCAAAACAAACAAAACAAAACGCAGAAAAGTCTGTGATATGAAAGTTGTAATTTTCTACCTTCTTACGGCCAAATGAGATGAGAGTAAGCTAATAAATTTTCAGAACATCTCCTGGCAGAAACACAAAGCAAGTGTCAGCATTTATAAATGAAGGAATACAGTAAAATATTTTAAGCATCTCTGTAATTTGTCCCAGACTTGAGGATGTGATTGCTTCATATAAACATCTAAATTCTCTTTAGCATAACAGATATCAAAGTGGAGAAGATTCAGTAATTCCATAAAAGAGCTTAATTAATATTAATAGGTAAAGTCCAAACATTGATTCACTGGAATGAGTCATGAGGCACTTTAAAGTATTTATGACAACAACAGACCATGTGTCAAGAGGGGATTAATTATGGATTACTCCCTGCCTACAGCAGATGATAGACAGTGGATAAAGCCTTAGCCTCTTGCTTGATAGTTGATCTTTTGATGCCTTATCAATATTATAAAAGATAATGGGAAATGCCTGTTGCATTTCAATGCTCCCTCAGAGTGGACATGATGTATTTACACCACCTTTTGTGTGGGAGTGGAGGTTCAAGTTGTGAATAAATCCAAAGGTTGGTTTTCACAATGAGAGCATAAAAGTTATTCATCTTCATTAATTTGCCACCCCAGGTACCTCTGAAACAGTCAAAAGATTCAGGACCCAGTGCTCTTCTTACGTATCAGCAGCGTCTTTGTGGGTTAAGTTCAGCTTCTATACTTTAAAGCCTGTCTCTGAAAACCTCCGGGTGTCTCTGTGCCATGTGTGGGTCTGAGCCGGCTGAGCAAACTGTCACTGCACGAGGATTCTTGCCGACGCGTAAGTCCGCCGTCACGCTGATGAGAGCAGCTCAAAGACATCAGCGTTGCGGCAAATGTCAGCTTGTCAGCCAAGAGTGACACAAAGATATCCCCGCACTGAACATGGCAGACTTTTGCCTTGACGCGTCACACACACACGACAATGCCAAACAAGTTGATACAGGGAAATCCAAAACCCCACAGGAGCACATGAAGGGATGGGAATGGAAAACTAATGCATGCAAGGATGTTTATATAAACATGCTACACCAACTACGAAGAACTTTGACTGTACAGTGCCTCGTGAAAACATTGTTAGCCCTAGCCCAATACATTTTGACACATTGCAGCCATAAATTTCAATGTATTTTATTGGGAATGCATTTAATTAGTAACTTTTGATAGGTTAACTCAAGCATTTGAGTTAACTGGAGGAACACCATCTGTAAAAGCATACGCGAGCCTACAAACCTGCCTCAACTCCACTAGTCCTCCAGTTCTACGAGGAGGAATGTTGTGAAAAGCTCGTGGAAGGAGATTCAGAGTTTTGGTCCAAATTATAAAGTTCAAGGGCCCTTTCAGTCATAGAAAACACTTTTCTTTCTCTTTACTGATACATTTAAACAAGAAGCTCCTTTTTAACCTGTCTATAAACTTTTGCTTTAGCTAAAGGATGGATATAGAAAAATCTAACACAGCTGAACTTTGGTTAAGGTAAATCAGATCCAATGTAAATAATGGAAATTGAGGATCAAAGAAGGCAAACGTGGAAGTAAATCTAATGGCCTATTGTCATGTTTTTACTCTCTGATAAGCTTTAGTCTGGTATTCAAGCTTTTGAGGGCAGAGGTTTCCTGCAGAAGGTAAATTAGAGCAGAGCTTACAGCTATGCAATTTCATACAGACTTCTGTCACCAGGTTTTTGCAGTTTATTTAACACCTACATTTCCCCCCAATCAGATGTGTTGCAGTTTCTGATACTGAAAAGGATGTGTTACATTACAAAAGAAAAACTACTGAGATGAGTTGTTTTGGTTTCACTTTTACAACACAAAAACCTGGCATTTCAAACAGGATCTGAACACTTTATTTCTCTGTTGTATGACTGCATCACGACATCTGCATTTTCCACACATTCCTATTCAAACCAAAGTCTCTGCTTTTGCCACACATCACTTATCTACACAACGCTCCCAAAGGACTCTTTAGGAAACTTGCTGTCGACTCCCTGGATGGAACATGATAACAGCCGTGTCTCTTAGTGCGACAAGAGGGTTAGATGAATGAGAAGAAGCACGAACAGATTCTCTCATAAGTCATTGAAAAGACAGTTATTGCTTTCTGTGCTGCGTAGGGAGGAATTTAGATTTATAAAGTGTGATGCTGGAATATCCTTTCCAAGAGGGTGGCACAAAAAGGAAATAAATATGTTAAGTACATTTCACAACTTTTTATTGAGTTTCCGTTGCAAAATATTCAGCTTTTCAATTTGGGATGATACATTTCTCTTTTATTTATACGGGAATAATTACCTCTCATTCAGTTCGGAAATGATGGATGCCTGCTTTTTCATTTATGACCTATTCAGTAAATTATTGATTTAATGTCCTGAGGTAACATGGCAGATAGAAATCAGTCATGCTCCCATCAAATTTAAGCTGATCCTTGAAGACAAGGCACTTCATGAAAATGCATCTCATTTGTTAAAGTAATTTTTCTCATTCTCTCAAATTATAATTGTTGGGCATAAGAAGCATTTTAACCAACCAACATTGTACTATACAGTTGAAACCATAAGTTTACATTCACTGTCTAAAGTCAAATTAGACCAGACTTCTTTTGGAAAGGTCAGACATTATAATATGTCAGACTTTTATTTATGAATATCTTAATTTATTAATTTACTGATGTTAGAAAATTACATAGGAAATTATTATTGCCGTTTTAAGCAATGAGAACAGCCCACATGATGATGTTATGGCTTTCTGGTTTGACATGACTGGAAAGAAAAGAAATCAGCAAAGATATTAGGAAGAAAACTGTGGAGCTGCACAGGTCTGATTCATCCTTGGGAACAATTTCCAGACAACTCTTTCACCTGTTTAAACAATAACACTCAATTGTAGGCATGATGGGAATGTACCAATTTCCACTCGAGTTTTAATTTCTTGGTTGATGACTTTAGATGTTACTTCAATATTACCACCCATTTTTTTGTTCCTACCCCTTTTTCCTCCAAATGTAACAGAAGTCAAAAGCTTCGATTGACATCGTCATGAGGTCATTGACATTTTTTCTGAGCTACATTTGGATTTTTTGATTCAAAACATGTCTTCCAAATTAACAAATACCCTAAGCATACAGGTTACAACCTTCCTCAATCACAGCAAAGGCAATATTTTTGGTGTGGCCATCAAAAAGCCTTAATCTCAGACCTATATGGAATTTGTGGGATGCTCTGAAAAGCTGCGTATGGGGGCGCTGCAAGGGCAAAGCACAACCCATATATTGAGGCCACAAGGTTCGACACATGAGTCGAACCTCGTGGTCGCAGGTTCGACTCTGTCTTCCCCTTCTCTCATTACCCTCTTTCCTGTTGAACTACTTTCAAATAAAGGCCACTGGAGCCAATAAAACCTTTAAAAAGATCAAATTGGCCTGCAAACCTTATTGAGCTATGCCAGTTCTGTCAGTAGGAATGGGTCAGAACATTCCTACTTGGAGCAAAGCTGATGCTCCAAATCATACAATGCAAAGACATTGATACCAACTACTGAGAAAATGAACACACACGTCTGATTTGAAAGAGAGATAAATACATCTCTGACATATTCTTTCTCCCATTATTGTGGCAAAAAGAAACTATTTTGGTAATTCAAACTAAAACAAGTGGTGTTTTGTCTGACTTAACTTTAGACAGTGAGAAAACAAGATGTATGTCTTTTTACTGGGTGTATGTAAGACTCTGGTTTCAGTTGTATATTATTAAATGGAAGGTGAGTTTTGTTGTGACTGTGATTGTGATGCCCTGAAAATAATATTTAAAAATCTTTGTGGTAGGCTTTAGATTAATTTAAAGCTGATTTGTAAGATATTTTACATCCACAAATGATCCCAATTGAAACACTTGTAGCAAAGGCTGACTGACAGTATCAATAAACCAAGAGGTCTGGTGATTAAAGCAAAGGGTGAAAGTGAAGGAGAGGAGCAGAATCCCAATAACCGAGGGAGGATGAGGCTGAAATAAATTGGGAGAATGATGGAGGGGGGGACAGATAATGCAAACAAATCAGAAAGAAAGAGAGATGCGAGTGGACTACAGTGACATCCAAGCCTCTCTTAATGCCCTCTTATTAGATTAGAGCAGAGTGAGAAACATGGCACCACAGGCTGACCTTCTTTAACACCATTTCATTCCTCTGGATCAGACTAAATGATTCGATTGGAGCTGGAGTGCCCTGAGAGAGGAAAGCTGGCCAGCTCTAAGAGTCACCATTCTGACATTACCATCACCATATAAACACGCCTAAAAGTCCAATATCAAATATTCCTGTTTATTACCGGTGGCTTCATTAGCATACCAAATCTGAGAATGGGAAATATAAATATATCTTATTTTATGGAGGTCTCAGAGGTTTGTTGAAGAAAATTACAGAATAAACTGCATTATGAAGACCGAGGGACACAGGAGACTGGTTAGGAAGAAAGCTGTGGAGAATTTCAAAGCAGGATTAGGTTATAAAACAACATCCCACGATTTGAAGATATCACAAAGTTCTGTTCAATTCATCCTCTAAAAATAGAGGGTGGCACAATGGCATGCTTCATAATCATAATCAGAAACTATCTGGTTGGTCAACGAAAGCTTTAATCAGAGAACCAGACAAAAGAATTGACAAAAAATGTCTGTCTAGATGTGCAAAGTTGATAAAGATGCCTTGAAACAAAGTTGATTCTACAAAGCATTGCCTGAGGGGAGATAAATACAATTGCATGCTACTATTTTCCAATTGCATTGGTAAAAACATAAAAATAAAAACCAGGCTTTCTTTTTCCATTCTCATGGCATTATTCTCCAACTTATCTAAACCTGTGACATGAATTTCAAACAACACATGTTGATATTTATAGCTGCAAATTCATAGCATGTAAGCATTCATGCAGTATGAATACTTTTGCAAAGCTTTATATGTACCCATCTATCAAGTTCTACTGAATTGTTAATCCTATGCAGCCATAGCTTTACGTTGGTGTACAGACTGCTGCAAAACAGTAGGGTTGGGTATTTCTGCTTTATGGTTGACAACATACATACTTCGATACAATTTGACACATTAACTCTACATGAACAAGACACAGCTGTTTGACACGGTTCATCTCTCAGCCATCATTCAGTCTGATTCAGTGTTTTGATTCCGTAGAAAACACTTCAGTGTTATCCAGCAGAATATCAGCCAGAAAAAAAATTGTTTGGTTTAAAGCAGAATAAGAAACTGTCTTTCACAAACAGGATTTGTTTTAGAGTTTCTCTACAATAGGATGCTTCTTCAGCAATATTTTTTAATTCACATAATCAAAGTGAATTCAGTTATGCTGGGCTCACATGCCATATTTTTGTAAAATTTAATTAATCAAGTAACACAACAAAAGAGGAGAACTCCAACTTCATCTTTCATCAAACTTCTAAGGATTTTAAAAGTTTTTTTGTCAGATCTGCATATTTTCTGTGAAAGCTGAAATCTAAGCATGAGTTTCATAAAAGTTTTATGGATGCTTTTGTAGGCTTTGGAAGAAGTAGATTTTTAATGTTTAACAGAGGCGGGAAGTGAAGGCTATGCGGCTGGAATACAGAACTAGTTCATAGTCAACAACACAGTTTATTTGTCTTTTCTATGTTCCTACACTGTCTGACAGATGCTGCAGATGTCGTCTCTGACTTGCATTTCAAACATCTTCTCCTTCACAGTGTGTCATGTAGAATAGCAAAGATTAACCAACAGAGTTTTTAAAGGGGTTTTCTAGAATAGTAAAGGTCTACCTCTACAACCAGACAAGCTCACATGAACGACAGCTCAAGTGTTTGCTCCAGACACAACTCTTCAGTAACTGATCTGCATGATCCCCCAAAGATAAGCCCAACGGCCAATCAATGGATCCTCAATTAGTGTTGTTCTAATTAGAAACTATTGTTCTGTGCAGCAGCACAGACAGTTCATTCATCAATATGAAATTAAACAGCAGCTACTTAGCATGGAATCATTCATTTGAAATAGAATAAATTCATTTGCATAGTTTGCTGCAATCAAGCCTCCAGGCAGAGCAAAGAGTTTCTGAGATGGGTTCAAATGCGTCATACGTGGATAGTGGACACCGATGGAAAAAGACAGAAAGCACAAACTGTGAAATTAGTACTGAGTTCTTCCACAGGAAAAGTCACTTATCACAAATTAGAGTGTGCAAATGAAAGAAAGACTGCAAATCAAGTTCATATTTTAACTACTTGGGCATTTTTCAACAGCTAATAAAACATCCTGCTCTGAGATTTTCAATTTCACTTCCTGTCTTGTATGGCTTCAGCAGCAGGGGAGGCATCCTAAATTACAACAAGAGACGTCAAAGCTGCAAATGGATCAACACATCGCTGGGAAAACATGAGAGAACTGTTGGATATTTAGTTTGTGTTCCTGTCTGAAGCTTTGACATTTGCTCTCTCTTTTATTTGTGTCTTTCTCAAAAACGCACGTTGTTGCAACCACTGCAGCATTGTCAAAGTGAACAGAACATTTGCGTACACAAACTCCTAGTCAGTTTACCTCTGAATGGGGTATGTTTATTATTACAGCAAATATTAGCTAGACAAGCTGATATCAGTGTACTTACAATGCACCACAAACTGTTTATGGTTCAGTGTTTGCGACTCCACCTATTTGCGGATGTTTTTTTAGAGCTTATGGAAAAAATTTTAAAGAAAATGCAGATTGGACAGCACAATGCACAATACATAGGCACAATGCTACTTGATATGCTCCTGGCATAGCCATGTACCAATGGAGCAAACCATGAAATCCAGATCCAAGTTTATCAGTAAGACAAAAGAGCAGAGGAACATAAAAAGCCTGCAGCTTCTATCTTTTTACACGGTTGCAACAAGAAAGTATAGATGAATTACAATTATTTAGTGAAAAGATTATATCAGTAGCAGTTTTGTCAACAGGTGTGCCTACATAAAACCTGGATAGTTATTATAGTTCTTTGGAAGTGGCTGTGCCCATTATGAGTCACCTGTTTGAAGAAATGCTTGATGATTTGATAACAAACACAAATCTAAACATGTAGTCTTTATTGTTGTTTTTTTTGGGGGGGAAATGAAAGTTTATATGGTCACAGGAAATAGGACAGACTAAAGTAAATGTAGAATGCAGAATGGCAGAATTAATATTTTATGGAACATTCAGAGCTGTTCTAAAAAAAGTAAAGGCACCAAAGAAATAAATTTCTAGATAATAGGCGGAGAGTGCTTACTCGTCTTTATTGTTTAGATTGCTTCAACACAGAGAATCAAATTTAAGATCTCAAGGCAGCAACCATATTTCTCATCTTTATTACTGACAGCCCTCAATATTAATGCTACTTGTAAAAAGACCAGCAATTCAAGAAAATTGTTAACAGCAGTTGAACATTTGTTTAGAACAAGCGAATGCCAACAGATATAGAAGTTGGATAGTAGTGAATTATTATAGTTTTACATAGGTAGACTCTGAATCTCTAGCTGAATCTCCTCTGTCAGTCTGAACAGAGCAAGCCAACTCAATCATCACCAACCAGAAACTCACACATAGCCACCCAGCTTAGCATGGTATTGATCAGACACACAGATACAGTCATACTGCTCATTAAACAGAGCAATTACCTCTGTTGCCCATGCTGAATTTCAAGGCAATTATCTGATCTTATCAAATGTGTGATAAAGAGTTGCCTCATCCCTTTTTTTTGTGTACTCCAACGGTAGCACATCTCAACTTGGAGGCAAAGCTGTTACAACCGCATGCCCAGTGCAAGTCGTAAACAAAATCAGAGCTAAGAAAATTTAAAAGCACAAGTCCACCCACATTCAAAATTAACCGAGGCCTAGTCAACCCCTTGTAAATCTGTGAAGCCTTCAAGATCTTGGAGAAGTAATGAGTTATTTCAAACTTGGACAGTAACCGTTTCTAGAAGCCCAATTATGTGAACTTTAAAGCACAACAACACCCTTGTAAAGTTCTGCCTGTTACCATTAGATATCTGTTAGGGTATCTAATGGTACTAATTAAACATATTAATGCATGTTGCAAACTTCACTGCCAAAAATTTGTTTTTTACAGTAATTTAAATTTTTTTTACAAGAAAACAAGGAGCAATTAATAAGAAAAATTGAGAAATAAAGAGATTAAAAACTGCTTATGTCTGAGAGATTTTTGTTTTATTGAAATATATCAGTAGAATCTTACATTGTAGGATTGATTGGTGGGTTACTTTGAGTCTAATAGTTTCCAAGGTAACTCCAGACATCCTGGTTCTCATGCAAGTTTGCCTGAATGTTTGAAGGTCACACAAACCCAACAGCACTTACTGGGCTTGGCCTTTACATACTGAGATTGTGTTAGACACCGTTAGTCACCTTTTGGTGATAATCAGATCTAAAAAAAAATATACAAAAGCAGAATAATTATTTTAATATTGGTCATTGCAAGCATGTTTTGATATATGTGCTGTGAATTTGCAAATATGGGAATTGGGGCACAAGCACTGACATTTCTGCATAAAGATGAGAAGATCGTCTTTCTGCGGTCAAAGAGAATAAAATCACGATAAGTCTCTGAAAATTACGATCTTGTCCCTGCATTCAAACTCTCTTGTAAGACAATTTGTTTTCCTCATCTTAGTTATTTCTTCTTAAGCTGCTACCCCCGCGACCTGACCGCGGATAGGCGTAAGAAAATGGATGGATGGGTGGATGGATGGATAGTTATTTCTGTGACAACGGGCTTTGTTCAATCACAGATCATATAATCCCTCTGTTGCTGAGAATGTAATACTGCTTTACAGAGATGTATAATCTGCTCTTCACACTACAGATTAAATTAAGAAAAACATAACCCATGAGTGGGTATACATCACTCTTTTGGATAACCCAAAGTCAGCTCCTACTAAATGAGACTGAGTGCCATATCGCTTCACTAATAGCCTGCTTTCGAGCAAAGTGAAAATTTTGTAATTGACAGCAAATTAACATCTCACATCATCCACAGAGCTGAACTTCTTTGACTCCGCTTATATGTGAAGAATCTCTCCTCCACCATCCCCATGTGGTGCTGTGGGGATGCTTTTTATTGGTAGGTAGAGAAAATCTGATGAGAATTGATGGAAACACGAACAACGCAAAACACAAAAAAATCCAGCAGAGCCTGCAAAAGACTTGAGATTCACCTTCTGGGTAAAAATGCTGTTCAATGTCAATGTCTCAGTTGAAGCCCAGACCATTACATTTCAGAATCTGTGGTAGCGCTGTTCACAAATGCTTTGCATCAAATCTGACTGAGGACTTTTCACAAAGAAAAAGAGGATAAACCTGTCAGCCTACAGACGTGCAGAAGCATATCCTAAATAACTGCAGCAAAAGATGATTTTGCAAAGTTCTGACTGAAGGGACTGACTTTTACTTGTCTTGTGTGTCTATAATATAGAATCATAACAATATGCACTCAAGTTTGTGGTGATAAGAGGTGAAAAGTTAAACAAGTCAAAATACTTTCACTATATCAAAGAAACCTGTACTTTGATTTCACATGCTTTGAAAAATAATTACTAATTTACCTTATAATCCTCTTATTGATTTGCGTGCATTTATTTTTGCCTTTCTTGTTTTCCTTGTTATGTTTTTTTCTCTTCTTGTCCGAGATGCCGGATTTAAAGGCTGTCATTGCTCACGCTGAGGCTCTTTTATAATCATCTCCTCAGATTTTAATTACTTTGGAGTTTCACACAAATTTGTCTGCAGCTAAATGGTGCTTTTCATCCAGAAAATTAGGAAAAATTCTTCACAGTGTTATTAGTGCTTCAACTCAACTCCCCAGGCAAGCCACTATTCTTCCTTGGCTTATTGTTTTTATCCTCTCCTCAAGTGCGTACACATCCTCACCAGTCCATGACAGACAATGTGCGCAGTTGGTGGTTCCCGATTTCAATAAAAACCCAAGCCTTTAAGCATGTCTATCACAATTATCATTAATAAGTGTAAAAAAGCAGAAAAACAACTTGGTATTTTCAAAAGCATTAATTAATTTGAAAAGATGAAATAAACATGATAGCAAAAAGAACAATCCAGGAGCTGGATCTCTGATTGTAGTGATCAACACAAATGACAATGGAAATGTAACTGTCTGAATACCCCTTGCATGCAGTCACTTCAGTTCTAATGTTCTTCTTATAAACATTTCAGTGTTAAGCTGTATTCAAAGGTAACAGCCTGCTGCACTGATTTATGACTGATAACTAAGAACACACTAACACCACCAAATAAAAAGATTTAAACAGCTTGTTTTTGTTAAGACTTCTTCATCATATGAGGGGTCCATTTTAACTATGAAATTCATACCCACTCTTCCCATATTTGTCAACTGGATGTGCTATGTGAAAATACAGGTGGACAAGTATTTGCATGTGTAAATTAGCTATGGGTGACAGACTAAAGTTTAGTTTAATCAACAGATGTCTTCTTAGAATGCACGGTTGTCTTTGAAACAATTTCAGCCATGTCATTTATTCATAAGTGTCTTGTATTTTACATGAAAAAATGTCCTCCTTTAACAGCTGACCTGCTGAGGTCGTTCTGTACAACAGATCCTCTGCTCTGCTCATAATCCATTAAGTTAGTGGTCTGTTACTATTTAGAACTTAGCTTTCTTTTGATTGGATTTCACAATTTCTCTTTCTTTAATAAAGAGTTGGACAGTTTTTAACCAGATTTTAGTAGCTTCTGATTGACACTAACCCTTGGTTAGATGCATAAAAAAAGATTTACTTTGCAGTTGAATTCAGGGAAAAAGCTGAGCTCTTTGAACCAATTAGATTTGAATTACACATTCCACTGGTTCCAGATATATCTAGAAATATAGTTTTAACTCAAATTTGCTTGTTAAAATTTCTAAGAGCTCAAGTTTGACTGAAACCAAACTAAAAACTGTTATTCAGCTCTTGAAACTTCAATGGAATCCATGTCTTTATAAACCGCAGTGCAGGAGGGAGGAGGTTTTATCATTACAGGCACTCTCTCTGTGTCCTTCTCTCTCTTTTCTCTCTCTCTCGACTTCTCGCCATCCAGCTGTGTCCAGGCCTGCCAGCTGCTGGCTCAGCTCCAGGCTGTCTGTCACAGGGTCAGCTCAGAAAAACGACCACTCATGGCCTGTAAAACACTGCTGATAGCTAAAACACTCACATCATCCATCATGGAGGTGCAAAGACTGTACTTATCCCAGAGGGTGGGGTTCTACACACACACACGCACACGCAGGAAGAGCCAAACACACTTACCTTTGATCCATCGTTTAGCGGAAGGTATCGATCAGTTCTCTGTAATTAACAAGTACTCCCACAGGGAATAAATCAGTACTAATGAATCACTTATTGTGGTGCTTTGGTGGCAGAAGCCCACATGTGTGTGTTTGTGTGTTCAGGGTTATTGGGTCATTAGACTTGAGTGAGTGATAGCCAGGCTCTGGGGTACACTGAAATAAAAATGCCCTGCTGGCCAGTAGAAAAAAAGCTTCTCTTCATTGGAGGCATCACAAATGACTAAGAGCCATTTAAAGAGCACAAGCCACCACATAAATTTTCCATCATTCACTCAGACATTAAGCACAATATTTTGAGATCGTTAAACATGATTAAATTCGCATACTGATGCTCATATTTTCATTTATGAAGGTTTTGATTATAAAAAAAAAAACTTTCCCTACAGAAAAGAAATACATACATTGCTAAACTTTGAAAAGCTTCTCACTTTAAGCATTTGTATATGTCATAATATTACTATTTATTCTTCTGGTAATGGGTTAATATTTAAGTAAGAGCATAGCAAAGAGCAGCTGAAATTTGTAAGGTGTTGAAAACTTTTACTATTGAAGTAATTCTTTAAATGTTTTCTATTCAAAAATGTTGCTGCCTCTTCAGCATCTTCTTTTGTCACTTTGTACAAACTAAAACAGCGTTAACTTTTTATTTATTATGCAGATATTCAAGATATCAGACTTTTTTTGCATCATTATGTTGTTTTGCCACTACACATTTACATTGGATGCGTAATCATCCCGCCTGTTTCTCATGTTCTTGAGCTCTTTACCATTTTTAGTGCACTTTCAATTCTTCATACAGATTTACCAAATGTTGGGTAACATCTCCAAATCATTGAATCCAGGTGTTCTAGCAACTTCTACTGTTACAAATGCATAAAATTCAGTACTTCAGGAATTCAACTCCTTTTACACATATTCATGATTTAATCTGATAATTCTTAGAACATCAGTAATTAAAAATGTGGTGCACAATTTGTGTTCAAAAGCTATCATTGGGAAGCAATTCCCTATCATTGGGAAGCAATTCCTTATCAATGGGAAGCAATTCCTTATCATTGGGATGCAATTCCTTATCATTGGGAAGGAACTCCCAATGATAGGCACCCAGCCAGTATGTGGCTGGGTGACCAGCCACATACTGGTAAACCACATACAATTGTAGGGTCTCCAACCCAAGTGCTTGAAAGCTACTGCCCTGCAGTTTTTGGATGCATCTGTGCTCCAAACCAGCTGGATCAAATGATTAAATCATCTCTACATCATCTGGCAATAAGTTATTGATTTGATTAAGGTGTGTTGGAACATGGATGCATCTACAACCTGAAGGACAATAGCTCTTGAGAACTAGGATTGGAGCTTGATGCTTAAAAACTGACTCAAGAGCAGTGGAGACATTTTCTTTGGAGGCATAAATCATACATACCCCTGTATCTTGGATTTCAATGAGTAAACAGAAGAAAGTTCCCAAATTTTTACATTTTACACATTTATAAACCTCATAGAAAGACTTTCTAAATCAACAGGAGCAGTTAAAGCTGGAAAGGGTTGGCACTTGTTGCTGTGCTCCTGTTTGGTTGGTAAACATGAATTGAAGGCTGAAGCCTCCACAAAATGCTGTGTGGGTGCTGGAGCGCATAGTGAACAACCTACATGTCTCAGTTCATTTTCTGACTCCTGTGCGGTGGCCCCAACTCCTAATTCTGCCTGTCAGTCGAACCCTACAAGCTTTCAGCTCCACACGGGGAAAAAAAAGAAGGGCAGCAAAGAAAGTAATTCTTGAATAGATTGTTTCATTGTATCCACCCCAGCCTTATTTTAGTCCAAAGGATAGCATCCAATTACCCCTTTAACTTAATCAGCTATGGTTTTATTTGCCAACTCATATTTCTTTCTTTTTTTTGACACAGGGCTCTAACTTCATGTCTTTCTGTAGGTTTTAAACCAACCAGGAAAATGACCAAAAATAAATAATTTGAGTCTTGTATTATCTTGGCAATGAGCTTCAAAGTTTATGTAAAATACTGAGGCTGTGATAATGTGTACCACAAATTAACATGAAGCATCAAATTTTAGATGCTGCAAAGACATAATATAATTTTAATTGCAATGGATGTTTTATTGTTCTGCATCCTCATCCTCCGAAACAAAACGTAGTTAAAAGACAAAGAAAAGATGGCTTATTTTGTGAAATTCTGAGACGTTTTTGTTCGAGCTGCATCTTTAAAATGATGTTCAAAATAGCAGGCATACAAAAATAAAATTCACATAAAAAAACCCAAAAATAAATAGCATGTAAATAAGGTTGTGAAAAGTGAATAGATGTCTCATTCTATTAATGAGACATTGAATACATTTCCAAAGCATTTAAAGGACTAACCACAGTCAGAAACACCCCAAGAACCACCATAGACTGGAAAAGTTAGAACACCAGTGTCAGTCCACGGTAAAGCAAATTTAACAAACATGTAACAAATTTAACAACTGCAAATTACTAATGGACTGTCTAAATAAAACGTCACCAAATGATAATAGGTGTTTGTTTAATTTTGAGCTTCTATGTATAATTTAGACACTGTCTAGATCAGACAAAGATCCCAGGTTGCGATTCAATCTCACATTTAAATCACATTTGCCTATTTCTTGTTTTGAAACGTCATTGAAGATTTGTTTTTTCATCAGTTCTCCACAAAACAGAACAGCACAAAGGGATTATTAAAATATCAAAACAAATATAGGATTAATAGCCATAATAAACGCCTGAACAGAATTTTAACTCTGACTTCAAAGTCTTGTGCCACATTTTTTAACGTATATTGAAATGACCATTAAAAAAGCGTCATAACTTGTTTTAAAATGATCTAAACATAAAACACAAATTGCTCCAGCTGGCACTTGACAGGTTGCTAGGCGTTGTTTTTGACTGTTGACAGCATGTAAATGAGGCAAAATTAAGTAATTTTAATAGATGCAACACATCCATCACAGAATTTTCCACCAACTTTTTTCTAACAACCATATTAAATTCAAGCATCTGGTGTGAAAGTGTTGACTGAAAGTTTCATTTCAAGGTTGTCCTCCTCTATAGCGTTGCAGTATAGAAGGTGTGGTTTATGATGCTTTTCTGACTATTAAGGTTTAGACATTCAGTTAAAAACAGAGGAATCTTTCAGCTTAAGGTGTGGAAATCTGGTGAAAAAAATGTAATCTAGTGACAAAAAAAAATTGAGTGCGTCTCTTCCTTTCTTGAGTTCCATCCAATATTCATAAACTAATCCTTCACAACAAGTTGTGATGTGATGCTACATCCAGCTCAAAAAGCAAAATGAAACACAAAACTGAGTTAAAGACGACATGAGACTTTGGAAATTTTGGGGGGAAACCGAAGGTCCTTCAGATCTTTAACAAATCACAGACTGACTTAAAGATTCTGTGTAGAATAAGCCAATCTGGGTTTGACAAGTCAATAAATGGCAGTTTTTTATGATCATCTCTTAAAATGGCTCTAAAATATCCCAAAAATAATAATAATTACAAAAAATCTAGTGTCATTTTGATTAAGAAAAGCATAAATGTTTGATTAATGTCAATCAGGGTTTTAGAAAAAACTCTATTACTCAGCTCAAGTTTGATCAGTCAAGATATCTTAGATTTTGATCTGGGGGTTATCAAATACAATTCAAAGTCCTTAACAACAGTTTCATAATCGATTACAATTGAAATATGTAGATTCTTATTCTGAATTTGATTCTAGTTAAAATACAGCTGTCCAATTCTGTTCAAAACGCCAACTGGTAAAAAGTTATCCATCATCTACAGCAGAGGTCTTCTAATTCCAGGCCTCAAGAAGTGACGTCTTGCAACTTACTCCAAAAAAAATGAATAAAATGGTGGAATTACCGCTTCAGCATGTAGCCAAGTTGGCCAAAGTCCTGCTAACAACTCCGCAGCTGAGCAGGGACACATCTGAAAGTTGCAGACTACCAGGCCTCAAGGTCTGCAGTTGAAGACCTCTAATCTGAATGATGCTCTTGGTAGCAGTGAAAAGGAGCAACTCTATTTTAATAAGAAGAAATCTCAAGGAGAACTCCATATGAGCAACCATCTGCTGCAACCCACAAGGAATTTGTGTCAACAGGCATCTATGAAGCAGACAGATTTTACAGTCATTCCCACAAGATGACATATAATTTGTCGCTTGTTTGTCACTGTTTTCTTTTTGTTCCAGGCACCCAAATTGTGTCCTAACATCTTGAGATTTGTTTCACCTCTTTAATAGGTTTTTAGAAATAAAAGAAGGGGGTTAAGAACTGCAGTTCCTTTCATGGCCTAGAGGCTAACAGTCTTTAATCAAAGTCCCTGATTTCATAGTGAGGATCTGCTTACTTGAAATAAAATAAAATATGCTGTCTTGTCAGGCATTGGAGATATTCTGTCTCCACTCCTGCCACTAGCCTGGGAAGTGAATGCATGAGGTTACTGAATAACCTTCTAACTATACCCAAACAGGCAACAATGTGTGTCCATCCATGTCTTTCTTTACCAGTGCCCTGTTGTGAAGCTTGAGGGATTTGGGGAACTGACATAGGGGCAAGTACAACATGCTTTAATATGTGCAATAAAAGCTGCCATCCTAATACCCTCTGTGTCAGACGTGCTGCATAACCCTGCCAATCAGTATTATTGTACTTCATTACAGTCCTTCCTGACAGCTCTAGGGAAAATTTGCCGGTTTTGTACTCTGTGCTTCTGTTGTTGCTCAATGGTGTCATTTCATGTCCCATGCTCACCCCTCGTTTGACATTTTTTTAGATACTGAAGGTTGTGCACAGATTGAGGAAAATGGGGAAACACAGACTTTCATAAGAAATGGCAAACTTCATTGGAAAGGAAAGTGAGAAGGATAAAATGCTGAACCAGAGAGAGAGAGGAAAAGGTGGTAAAACATTCAGGCAAGAGAAATGAAAGGCTGAGGCATTTATCATCATCCACTTTAAGCACAGAAAAGGCGACAAGCAGAGGCAGTAAAAGAGACATGGAAAATCATAAATCTGGTCAGCGTGTAAACTTTAATGGGCCGTCTGTGGTTGAGAAAAGTTTGCCAATATTTAATTAACTGTAATGTGATCAAGCAGATTGTTAAAGGATGGAGCTGTTCCGATGGGGCACATTGCCAGAAGCACTCAAGCTATAGCCCATTTAACCCCGAGGAAGCTCAAAGCAATCAGAAGCATTTCTTGATCTGCATTCCTCTACCACTAACCCCATAATGAAGCAACTCATCTTTATCACTGGCACAACTTATTTTATTCAATGTGTGCATCTGCGCTTTTCACTCATGATCTTTGCATTTCTCAGTTCTGGTATTTATAGTATGCATACATTCAATGTGTTGGGCTTCTGCCATTTCTTCCTCACTGAGCTGTTGCTCCGTGCAGCAGGAAAGTGATAATCACTCAAATTAATTACTACCACCAGTTGGAACTGTGGCTTTGCATAGTTGTTATAAGGTCAGCAGCAAATCACTACATTGCTTCGCAAAATATTCATACCTCATGAACTGTTTCAAAATCTGTCACATTGCAGCCACAAACTTGAATGTGTTTTACTTTCTGCCTCTGCAGCAAAGTTGGGTTTAATTGCAAGACAGTGGCAAATGATAGATGCTACAACAGGCTATCAGGATCATTGTAGATAAAAGGAAAATATAATGCAACAATGGAAAAGCAAATTTCAGTCAAATAACTCCAGATGTTCTTGCAGATTTTTCACATATGTAAAAAACAACATCTATAGCTATCCTCTGATGTCAAAAAGTTGCAAGAAATTTGTGAGAAAAAAATAGTTTTCCATGAATAAAGGTATTAATTTATAATGTTAAGACTAAGATATTCTCTGACATCATAAAGTCAGAAATTGCATAAAAAACAAATAATTACTGTCAAATGTCTTAGATTCAAGTGGTAAATTTCACATATGAGCATCAAGATATTTTTAAAAGTATAAGAGTACAATACGAAAATAAAGGATTCATATTTGTAAAGCATTTATTTTTATTTTCCTTCCAACACATTAAGGTTTGTGGCTGTAACACAACAAAAGTTTAAAAAGTTAATGTGTTATAAATGATATTACAAATATTTTTGTCATACAGTACCCACCATCCAATTATCACTCTCCATTATCCAAACAAAACATGGGGTTAGGCTCACATTTATGAGCTGATATGTATTGGATTTTTATAAGAAACACTCTCTGTTCATAAAGTAACAAAATTAAAAAAAGGCTCATATTGAAAATCAATCTAAGTGCACATTGGGAAAATTATACACAACAAAAGTAAAAATTACTTCATAGCAACAAAAAAGATGGGCATGACTGATGATTCAATTTATTTGGCCTGAAATAAAGCCTATGGAATACACATCTGACAGCTTTTATTTTTCACATCAACTTGTTTTATATTCAAAGGCCTTTTATTTCCAGGGACTTCCAAGGCAGCTTCTGGGGCAGATCAAAAACATCATGGGATTGTGTTAAGTTATTAGGAGAGTGACCTCCTTGGTTAATGGACAGCTGTCACTGCAGTCTGGGCATATGGTGATACATTACTTATTTTGTTCTTTATTTCCTTACAAGTGTTTTTGGACTCAAAGTGTTTTCAAAACAAAAATGTTTAGGTTCATCTCATTTTATTTTTACATGCTCTAACACAAGCTGTTGCTTATTTAAATGCTTTTAATATGGGTCCCAAATATTCCTTACCTGGTGAGCATCATGTCTGATTCAAGCATTTCTGAGACAAAATGTAATGTTGTGCTGAATTCCTTTTTAGATTAAAATCTGCATATCGTTAACATATACGTCTTCATCCCAATGTGCATTGTGCTCTTTGTTTGTTTTTCTGTGTAAAGATATTTTCCTCATTAAAGATTTATTTTGTTTTCCCTTTACCTAAATAAGTTATTAGAACCTTTCTGACAACATGAAGTAGACTGGAAAGCAGCACATCATGGGATGGTCCAAATACATTTAAGAACAAATGAGAAACAAATGTATCAATCTGGAAACTTTTACAAACTCCTTTCTTGAGGGCTTCAGAAAACCACACTAAGAACTTTTATTAAACAAACTGCCAAAAAAACTGCAAGGTAAACACTTTTCACTGCACTGTAGAACAAACTTTCTTAAATAAGACCTCTATCTGAGTCCTGAGCTGTATCTCATTTACTCATTTGCTACAACTTCACTCCAATTATTTAACTTCTTCTCTTTGATATGATAATGTTTAGTCCTCTGGCACCAATTTAGAGTCAGCTTTCAATAAAACTGAAGAAACTCTACGCTCTCAGTACCAAGAAAGGTTGTTAATTGTTGGGCCTTTAAGGTAAAATTCATGAGCATGCTGTTAAATCTCATCTGGCGTAGTTTGCGAGTGACAAGCAAGAGCCCGCGGATAGCGATGTGATATGACAAGTCTGAACACATAGTGGGCTTTTGCCACTTGACTGACAGAGAACTAAAATACTCTGCAGTTGTATAAGTAAGAGAGTTTTATTGTGACATAATAGCAAAAATTGGTAAATTTAATACATTGTACAGGCTTCATATGAAATTGTCCAAAGATCTTGAGTTTGTGATGAAATCTAAACCCTTTTGAAGTATACTTTCAGGCGCCAAATGACATATAGCAACTCTCGTAGTTGCTATATGTCATTCAAAGTTTCATTGCCTGTTAGAATAGTGCTCATGATGCAAGATCTAAATATATTTTTAACAACTGTCTGCAATTTTCTTAAAGAGGTGTAGTTTTTATGTTATACATTACAGTAAAAGTTATTGTTGTTTCAGCCTGTAACATAAGAGAAGCAAATAAACTGATTAATGCTTAGAAATGTGGAGAGGCATTTCTCAGACAGTAGCTCAAAATATGTTTTTCATGTGGCAGAACTTGCTTCCAAACAGCACAGATGTTAAATTAACTCAAAGTTATACGCTACATTTCATATGTCAGACATGTGATTTATCATCATGTCTTTTCTTAAAGTCTGAGTTCCCTCAGAGGGATGGAATATGACAAGTACCTTAGTCATATAAACCCCACATCTTCCACAACAACGTTTTCAGTTATCAAACATCTAAATGTTTTAATTTACAGTTGTAGACTATCTCACATTTCCCTTAGAGCCAATAGAAAAAGTGGACATTTTTCTCTCATGTCATTGCAGTGTCAGTGAAAAACCCCTGACATCTTTGTAGTTGAGTCAACATGTATTCTTTGGCTTCCGTCAACAGTCCAAAAATATAGTTGTCAGAAAAATGGATGGATGGACGGACAGATGGAAGGGAAGCATTTCTTCATGTTCTCTGCTCTTGTTCCTTTGTGATTTCTTAATCTAAAAGCTCCAAAATCGTGAAGGTAAAATAGACACAAAGATGACATGGCAGGGGGACAAAGGGTTGCTTTGTCCAAAACAGATAAAATAATGGGAGCTGATGATGTGGAAAGCCAATTACATCTGTTTCAGAGGGGAAGTGGTGTATGCTCCCTTCCCTGCACTCTACTTCACCTTTGATGATGCAAACCTCTGCAACTAAAGACTCACAGTGGACGTAAATTAACTTGGAGCATGAGCAGCTATTGTTTCTTCTGTATGTGCTGTAACTACACTCAAGTCAAAGCGTTTTCTGCTTCAGCAAACCTTATGTTTTCAGCTTTTATTATCAAAATACAAGTCATATTCTGTTAACAAATGGCCCATAAAAGCCAGATGTGATGAAATCAAACCCAAAATATGCAGCTGTGTTCAAAGGCAAAGCATTGCAAGCAAGGGCAGATTTGTAAGCTATTAGTACAAACAGCCCAAGCAAAAGGCAAAACCAAAGCCACAGCTTATATGGTCTGTGCATACAGCCTGGAGACATTCCTTGTAAGGTCTTGTTTCTCTTGTCTCACGCTTGACAGGCACCTTTACTTGTGCCGCATCTGTTGGTGGTTATGCCTTCATGACATAAGACTGTAACCATACACATGCCCTGGGCAAAGATGGGTGAAGACTGAGATGGATAAACAGCAGTTTTATGGAGCACAGCAGAGGGAGTTCACTGTTTGGGGCTAAAAAACAAAACACTTTCACTGACTGTAAAGGATCATTTTACAGCTACAACCTACATCCGTCCCATCTGTTCAGTTAACTAGAAAACAGCATTTTGAGAACAGTTAAATGCCGCTCTGCTTTTAACAATTCAAAACTTTAGTAATGGTACTTGAAAAAGGGGGTTGTAAAATACAGGGATTTAGCAGGATAAAAAAACAAAACTTTATTGGGAAGATGTGGTCTTTGAATGAAGCGAGACAAATCAGAGACTGATCTTAACTGTCATATGATTTTGCGTGAAAGTGTTTGTGCTCCTTGATGATTTCCAAGTATTGTAACGGTGCAGCTACACACTTCAATGTATTTTGGGGGGATTGAATATGATGAGATAAAACAAAGCTGTCAAGATTTCCAGCTATGTTTCATGCTGCTCCTCTGCTCTGCCCCTCCAGCTCCTGCTGGATGCTGATGGCTGATTTCTCCCACCTGTGCTGCTGCCTCCTCTACACTGATTTGGTTCAAGTGGCCTTTGAGCGGTCCACGTCCAGGTCCTCTGTTTGTGAACTTGATGTGTTTTCTGCCAGCTGACCACTGACTTTACCTGATCCTCTTCTCTTTTCTGAATCTGATTCTAGATTTGACTTTAGCCTTATGTACTGAGACTCTGATTATTTTCTCATAAATTCTGGTTCCGTTGGGTCATCTCAGCCTGCCCTGTCTTCATTAATTTGTCCATCCATCCATACAAATGCCCAGATTATATTGTACACAGGTTAACTCTACTTACTATTTGATTTCTTATGGAAATTACTTGCACTGAATTTTGTTAAGTGTCATAAGACTAAGGGAGGCAGAAAGGAAAAAAAATATGTGCATTGTTTACCTATGAGGTTGTCACATGACAAAATACGGAAATGTTTAAGGGGTATTAAACATTTTTACAAGACACCGTTTAGAAAAAGAGACTGGTAGGACCATAATGCGTTTGTTTTCTGTTTCTATTGTTTACAAGTGCAGATCGCCTCGGCCCCTCTTGAGTTGCACCTCTATTTTATGCTCCAGCAGATGACAATAATTTAAGCCTCTTGAAATGCAAATGTATTTAATTGGACTGTCACACGCAGCCTGGCATCGTCAACCTCATGGAACGACTAGAGCTGTGAAGCAGATTACATTTTGGTGACCAATTTTGTGCTTATAATTTTCAGCAATCTTGCAAGCACTTCACTTCATGTTCCACCTATAGCAGCGTCTATATGTGCTGCCAGGGAGGATCACCCTAATTTTCAGATCAACACTTAAGTTATTTTTTTCTCTGCATACCCAGTTACTTCCTTTTCATCCAGATCACTCAACTGCCAAGCGACTCATCTTGTTTGTACCTTTTTAAAGCCTGTATGATCAGAAGGGTGGAGCTGGCATTGTCTGTCCCCATTCTGTCAGATAAGTATATTTTGTCATGGTTTATCATGTTACAAGAATATATCTTTTTCATACCGTGAGCCCAAATGAAAGCCTATGTTTGAGACTCTGCGTCCTGCACAGATGAATTGTAATTCATGATCATTACATTAGTCCTATTGCATCAATATTCCATGAATCTGTGGCATGTGTTTTCTGAAAGAGCAGAACCTTGTTGAACTATGAAGGTCCATATTTTAGTGAGAGTACTTTATCGAGAAATGGAAAATGAAACCTGCTCATGTAATATGAACCAGACATATTTAATGTATTCCCCTTTCAGCCAAAAAACCTTGATATCAAGCCTCCTGGATGGTGTTGGTCATCCCAATTGAGTTAATTACACCTGATGCTTCCTTGTCATGTCCTTGCATAATATTGAGTTACTTAAAAACATCAGATCATTTCAATTAATTATATCACCTCGATCAATTTTTACAATCTAACTTTTACGTTCAGTAAAAGTAATATGAGCACACCGAGAAATGATCCTGTTTGGAAAGTTGGTAGGTGAAGTTATTTGATTTGAATGACGCAGGTGTGCATAGTGCAGGAAACCTGCAGTGGCATGTTTGCTTTAGTCCGTTTGCTGTGGCTCTTAATAACTTTAAAATGTAGATGCATCTAAAGAATTTTTAACTTTTTGATGTTTTCCTTAGGTATTTTCATGCAGGTGTTTTCTTCCCTTGTATCTGTAGGTTTTCTCTGGGTACTCCCACAGTCCAAAAAAAAAATGGTCTCTATAAATTATTCATAGGTGGGATCATGTGTGAGTGGAATGGAATGTGGGCTAAGGATGTTTTGGCAACACCATTGGGAATAGGTCATAATGTTATGTCTGATCAATGTGTATGTTACACATACTGTACATCCCATTGACTTAAAAGCTAATTTTTAAATAAATTCACATCTGTTACATTGTCTTTAAGCTTTGCTATTCATCATCATCTCTTTCATGTTTTCTTAAGCAATAATTTTTTGTACCCCACAGCCCCCCTCGCCCCCCTCACTTAATGGAGCCTTTGATTCGCATGCATATGAACATGCTGAGATGATATTAGAGAAGATGGCATGTAGGAGAAAGGAGATAAAACACGGATACAGAGATGAAACCCTGAGCCAGAACAGGATAATGTTGGCCTCAAAGTTTGTACCGCCTCTCCCTCACATGTCAAGGGTGCATAAATCCTCAATTCTTCATCTTGACTTTAAAAATTCATGCCGTTCATTTGGTTTGAAAGAATGGTGTACAAGGGAATAATTGATTTCTTGGCTGATCATGCAACCTCATGATTAATGGTACACAACATTTTGTGAAATGACATTCTGCCAAACCTTCTTAGCTGAAACAGAATGCTCCAGGACTAAGGACATAAAGAATTATTACACATATGTGGAAGGGGATTTATTATTGCACTCGTAGCACCAATTTTCTCTTGTATTTCCATCACCAGCACATTTTCCATTTGGCTCTGAAGTTTATTTTTCTGTGATCTCTTAGGTAATGTTTAGTAATGACAGTTCGCTGCTTTTTTATGCAGTGTGCCTGACAATATCTTGCCCTTGTGTGAAAGCAGTGCAGTAAATCTCTGAAGGCAATGTGAAAGAGTTTGGAAAAATAAGTTAGGAGAAAAATAAATCAACTGATTGTAAAAAAACTGTGCCTTGGTGATGATTGCTTCAAATTTTCCACATTCCTCCACAAAAATCTAAAGCCGGACTATGTGGCTGAGTACAAGTAAATCTGATTAAAGTTTTTCATAGAGCTTTGTAAGAAACAATGTGTTTCTCTTTGTCACTGCTGAATGATAAAATTAAACTTGATGTGAAAAAAAATCACGCAGTGAAGTACAAAGACGTTAAGCTCAAACTAGATTAATGAAAGACTAGATGAGAAAAAACTGAAAAAATGTGTAAATATGTAGTCGGTATGTATAACATTTCCCTTGTATAACTTAGTTTTTTGCTTAGATTTGACTTCACATTTCAGCAAGAAATGGCACATCTTACAATTTCAGCTGATGCACAAGACTTTAACATTTCTGATAGATGAAAGATAAAAAACATCTCACTATTAATTTTTATCCACATGAATATAATGATTTATGTGTTTTTGCTTTTTTTATTGTGTTTTGTTGTCTACATTTCTTCGTTAGGCATTTCTTCATTTTTGTTGCTCTGAAAAAAGTTGTATGCGTATGAAGGTGTTATACATGTACATGTATACAACCCTTACATGAGTGTTCATAAAGCTATTCAGAGATAATTAGTTGTCTTCTGATTTGAATTAAATATTTGCAAATTGTCTTGTGTACATAGATATTGCAAATTCTCAGTTAAAACTGAGAATTTTTAACTTTAACATTAATGAGTGTTCTGTAAATTAACCTTATGAGATGAAAAACTAACTTTTTGTGTACCCATCAACAGATGGTTTGTTAAAGATAGAAACAAGCCAAAATATCAAAACTCTATCAGTTTGATATTTTTAACATTTGTAGCTATGGTTATAACCTATTGCAATGCCAACCCTGCATGCTACATTACTTTAGGTCATGCAAGCTGCAGTATGAACGCATATCTTAATGTGGTAGGAATTACCCAGTAAAACTAAAGCAATCACACATTTAGCCAAGTGTGAACGTAATTTGTCGGTTTGTATAGCGTGGGCGTATGACACATTTTCTAGTTTTGAACAGGAGGCTAAATTATTACATTTATTACTTACTAGAAATAGTTTTAGCAGAGTAGACTGTTTACAAAATTCACACCAAATGTTCATGTGTTCTTTTTGTCCTTGAAGTGTTGATCATTAGAATCCCACTTATTTCACAGTTTCCATTAAAGTCACATAAAGCTATTTAGCCTCAACAGTTTTTTTTAGCTCTTCTCCCAAACGAGCAGTATGCGTATATCAACTAATCCCGCTCACTAACAGAGGAAGAATTTTATAAATATTTTTGGAGTAAAACTAAGAAAGCCTTGTTTTATGTTGTTTTCACAAAGTTAATGAAAGAAGTATTTGAAAGGCTCTGTTTAAATTAATTAAGTTCAAACTTGAGTGTGCCATTTGTATGGAAGGTGATCACAGCCACTGGGGGAAAAAATAATTCTGACTATTTGAAAAGAAAAAAAAATGTGAGAAATAAGACCAAAAAAAAAATACAAATAATTAGAAATTTTAAAAATTCTGAATATTTTTCTTAGAATTCTAACTTTAATGTGCACCTTGCAGCAACCAGCAGAACTAAAAGATTCTTTGCGCTTATGATTATTTCAAACAAGTTGACAATAACAATATACAATTTACTGTAAAAAAAAAGGAGCATACAATAAAAATGATTTTATATTAAGTAACATGTTACTGACATTACTGGACATGACTGATGAAAACATTTTTGTTGATTTTTTTTTTTACTAATATTTTGGACTGGGGGTTTTATTTGCTAGGCTTCGATAGAAAAGGTGCAAAGAGAGAAAGAAATAGGCATGCAGGAAAAATTCCAAGGTCTGGAACCAAACCCCATATGGACGACCAATATCGTTCATTTCAGTCATCGCCATAAAAGATGGATCATAGATATTTTGATGACTCAGTTATTGCAAGAGCTTGTTCTTGGCATACACTTCTGCATCTTAAAAGGTAAATCAGGATCCATATTTAAAGTTTTAGAGCAGTTCTCATCACATCTGCACCTCAGTACAGCTAATATGCTGCTCCAGAAACAAGGGCAGATCAGAAAAAGAAAAAGACATCATCAAACGCTTCAATGTAATCATGTGAAGACAACAATGCTACTGTTTTGGAAAGCCAGCCTATCACGTAACAACTTTCAAATTTGGATGAGGCGAATGTCAACTGGAAACTAAAAATGGTATTCAAGAAAACTGAAAACAAGCTTTTTTTTTCATCTTTTAAAGGAACAAAGAATTTGCTGCGAGTCAGCATGACCGCTGTGAAACTCATCAAAAGACAAAAAAAGTAAAAAGCATGAAAAAAGCCTAACTCATTACAAAGACTATTTCCCTCATCTGCGTGGTTCACTGAAGGAGCAGATTGCAATTCAGTACTTCATTAATAATTGAGCATGTGAACAATGGCAGAGTGATAGTTCCATTGTGTTGAAGTCAAAGAATAAGGCACTCTGAATGCCAGAAGGAAGATAGTTATTATGCTGTCTGCGCTTATCAGCTCAAAAGTCTGCTGAAAACAAATTTGCATGAATAACAGCGTCACTGAATAATACTGTGCAAGTCTGACTAAACAGGGATGCTGTGTTTGCAGTTAGTCCCTCTTGTCAGAGTCATCTGTTTGCTTCTGATTTCTCATAAAAAAAAAAATCAAAAATAGACCTAATAAGATTTCATTCTGTGAATAAAAATATCAGCCATTTTCAGAAACATGATGCAACACCACGAACAGTCTGCAGTGTTCCGAAAGATGAAAAACGTCACTCATGTCTCTGAACTCAAACGATCTGGATAAAATCCGACAGGCGGAAATTATCTGAGAGAGATAGGAGTGGAGTGTGAGCACACAGGAAGGAAGGTGGAAAAAAAAAAGAAGTGAGGGCTTGTTCCAGGTCAAACCGAAAGCAAAACAGCTGAAACAGGAGAAGAGAGCGGTGCTGAGGTCGACTAGGGCAAATCAAAGAACACATCGATTAAGGGCATTTGCCTAACTTGTGGTTAAACCAAATTTTATACGGAATATCGCTTTGCAAACACACCACAGCCTGCTCAGTTTTAATCACAATACCTGTAGCTTCCAACCTGGACAGTATTTTTTTAAGAACCTGACAAAGAAATGGCAAAAATATTGCCCTTTAAAAATCAAATGCCTGTTCTAATAACTTTAAAAAAAAAAAGTATTAATAAAGATCTGAAGCCCAAAGAAAATGGCTTTATTTTGGCTTTATATACACAAAATGCAGAGATAGGTAAAAAGTCAGCTAAACAGCTTAGTTATTACAGATCTAAGCTGTTCTATAGAACATGATTTAAAAATCTTCTGATTTTATGTGACTAAATTGAAACATGATTTTTTTTTGTTTTGCAAAAAAAAAAGTGAAAAAGAGTGTGGAGTGCACTTATATCTACCCATATATAATATTAAATGGCAACCCCTATATCAACTAATAGCCTTCAGCATTCCTCTTATGATGAAGTCATTGACCCGGGGCCAGCTGACCCTTCCAATCCAACTATGAACTCTAGATGGACTAGCCACCTCCCAGGTTGTACCTCGTCTGTCACCTGTTGACCACCAGCACCCCTGGCAACCTCATTAGGGATAAGTGTGTAAGATAATGGCTGGATGGATGAATGGATGGATGTCCTAAGTGACAGTGTCAGTCATTGGCAAGCATTGCTGATCCATCTCAATTTCTTTTGTTGCTCCTCTTTAAATCTGTCTGGCTATTTCATTAGGAAGCCAGGCAGACAGATGATCCATGCCCACTAGGATTAATGGAAGAGAACGTTTGGATTTCCTTCTTTCTCTGCTCTTTCGTCCTGCTCTTTATCCATGAAGATTATGGGTTGTAGTTAAGGCATTAATTGAGCTTTTCAGAAGATTCTCAGCTGCTCCCACTTGTAAAAGCAACTCATTGTTGTCATAGTTACACATAATAAAAGTAAAAAAAATAGCAAGATCAAAAATCCAGAAGGATTAAATATTCCAAACATGCAATGCCTCAACCTAAAAAAATTATTAATGAAAATCTACAAAAACAACAAATTAGAAACTAATAGAGCAATTCCAACATACCACCATCAGCAGCGCAACTATCGAAACATAAGAAGCTTCAGAAAGAAACTGAACAAATAGGTTTTAAAGTAGATTTTTAATACTGCTGCCCTAAACAATATTTTTAGCAAATTCAGCTCTAGATTGTGACTAACAGCATTTCTAATTGTAGACGTAATGACCCCTGAGTATATATTCAAGATTTAACCTCTAGACCCTCTTTTTTTCCTTTCTGAATAATCTTTATTTTGTGGTTTTGTACTTTGTGAGTCACACAACATGTCGCAACTCTCAGACATGCCAATTTCACTCGTCTTTTGTCATTAATCCCACTTTGATTCTCCATCTACATATTGTGTGGAGCTCATTGACACTGTGTGAATGATACCTTGACATGTCTCTCCCAATTACACAGTAACATCTATTTAATCACAGCAATATTATGATGCCCTGTCCTTACCTGTACTGGATATTTATATATAGTTAGAGACAGGAGGTCATGACCAACAGCTTTTTGATTAAAATGAAACTGCTGGATTTTCCAAAGACAGGAGATAATTGATTTCTTTGTCTTCACAGGCGCGTTTTAGTAAAGCAGACAAGACTGAAGTTAGAGACTGTTTTTATTTTCATGTGCAATCTCACAAGAACAGCTCTGATTACTTAAAAAAAAGCAAGGGACAGTATGCATCTCAGTATCCTATTTAGGACCATTTCTGGCATATTTATTAGGTTTAGAGGTAAAACTGTCTGGGTTAGGTATAAATTTAGTTACTGAAATGAATGGAAGTCAATACAAAGTCTATGGGTAGAAATACAAACTTGTGAGTGTGTGTGTGTGTGTAGGCGTGTGAGTGTATGTGAGTGGGTGATTTGGGGACTTTGGATCTTTCCAAGCATTGCTGATAGAGCATAGAGTATGCAGTTTGTGGGTCAGTGGTGAGACATTTGCTTGCTTGTCCAAGCAAAAACCACAGGGCTCTGGGGACCGCTGAAACTGAGGGATTGACACATTAACAATAAGTTTCCCTGCAAGAAAATGAAAAGCTGTCAGTGCCAATAGGCATGTTGGCGGTAGAATATTAGAAGTGACTGACAATCATTTGACCTGTGCCAAATACCAGCACTTAGCAGAACTCTTGCCGATTAACCTCGCAAACCCAGTACTTTGCGAGCTCTCTGTGAACAGTGACACTCCATAAATCATCAAAACCAAACCAGTTCAAATCAATCAACTGCATGGATATCGGTCTTGGATATTATCAAACTAAATAATTCAGGATATTTATATTTATAGATTTGAATGTACTTACAGCCAGATCTTACAGTAAAAAAGCAGATCAAAACACCAAGCACATCACTTATCTCTTTCAAGACCGTTGGCTATTCTGACTAATAGTGTTTTTGTCCCTTGTACAAAACCTCTCATTGCCTTTGATGAAGATTAATCAGTAATAAAGCTTTGGGTTTGTTTAAAAAATGTCCAAATAACTGACATTTATGGCAGGGAAATTTAAAGATGTATAAATACTCAGAACCATACAAACAAACAGGTTTTATCTTATCTGCTGTTTTCCAATCATAAAAATTTTTCTGTCAACAAAAGGTAATATCTTCTCGTAAATGGCAGTAACTCTTTCTGCCTTACCTGTAGGCAGAAAGAGTTGGGCATGCACCACTGACAACAGGCATGACATTTATTTAAGTCAGCTCGAGCATGAAAACGAGACGCTAAGAGTGAATCACTGCATGAAGAGAGGGCCGATATACTGAGATAATTGGTTGAACCTAACTGATTCAGAGCCATTATTTTTGTTCCATGCAGCCTTCCCTGACTTGTTTCTGCACATTATTACAGAGCTATAGTGTTTGCCTGGTTCTTTTCACCTTTCAGAGGCTTCAGCATCACCGTCATGTACACTTGTCACTGAGGTGGAAAAATCCAGAAGAGTGATTGACTGAATTTGTGTAGGTGCTTGTCAACTAGTAAAATTATGAATATCTTTAGTCTAGACAGAAGCTGTGAAAACCAGAACCTAACGGACAACAAGGTACTCTGTCAGCTTAACATAAAGAATAAACTCTTGTTGGTTTTTTACCTAAGTTATTTACTTTTGTTTGTTAGTGCAAACTGACTGCACATTGTCAGACACAGACATGCATAAAGGAGAAGTCTTTAGAGCAGACATGTGCCCTTCACTCTTCCTGAAGTCCTGAGTAGGTGATTCTGAAAGTGGAGAGTTGATTTGGGGCCACAGTCAAGGTGGGTGTCAGTTTTCGTCAAGTTTCAGACACAACTCTGCCACAATTTCTGTTGTTCCAGATCAGTGACTGCCCAGCAGCCCCAGAGGAATGTTGGACAGGTTCAGAGTGATGTAAAAGAAGAACAGGGAAACTCTGTGGAATTGTGCCGACTTAGTGGGATTTTCTCTCTGAATTAATCTGAACTGCGTGTTGATCTTACAGTCAATGTAAGTTATAGGATTTTTTTTTTGAAGAATACATGCAGTGCCTTCCAAAAGCATTCATACATTTTTTGATATGTCACATAATTACACACACCAGTGCATCTGATAATGTCATGACAGGCCAAAAAACTGAAGTACCACAAGCAGTCATTGTGAGGTGAAATGAAAGTAATGCATAGTATTTAATATTTTCACAAATAAAACCCCCTTTACTTGGATACCTCTAAAACGATGACAGTGCAACCAATTGTCATCAAACTGGCACATACAGCCTGCCTGTGTCTATTATTACTGTCTCATCTCATCCAGCTGTATATTAATACAGCTGGATGAGATTTGCCTGAAGCTCCTTCAGGCTCCAGATGTTGGGTTGAGTTGGTTGACCCGCCTCTGCAGCATCACATTGACACTGGGAAGTACCCTAAGAAAGGTAGCTGTAACTGCAATGAGAGTTTATTGGGTGGTTGGGAGGAATAGTCCATTTTGAAAAAAAAAAATAATAACACACACACACACATATATATATATATTTATGAAAATATATTTGTAAACATAAAAAAAGCATGGAAAATATTTTTTCAGTTTTAAAATCTTATGAATATTTTGTAGTGGTCTATCATATAAAATCACCCCGAAATTCTCTGGGAATTGTGATTATTAGGTCACAAGATTTGAGAGGTTGGAAGCAGTGTTAATACTTTTGCAAGACACAGATCAGCATACAGTAGAAAATTTTGATTGACACACTCATACAATCTGGAATATTATATATTTTAATGGCATTAGGAAGAGCTTGCAGGCTTTTTTTGTCCACCACTGATGCACGAAGTAACAATTTGCTTAGTGCAAATTGTTACCAATCAGGCTTTGTATCTCCATGTTGGAGCATTACCCTAATGAAAATATGTCTGACCTAATTAAAAAGGCTCAAATACTACCTGTACACCGACTTGTAATTCTACAATCTCATGAAAAACAGATGGACTTTATCTGGCTAATTACTGAGTAACTCTGTCCATCAAATTCAGAACTGTATTAGCTCAAAAAAAGCTGCAAAAGCAATATTGTTTGGGTTTGTTGGGGTTGCTGGGAAATATACAAAGAGGTAGGTGAAACATTTGGGAAGTAATGTTGAGATGAAACCAAAAGAGTGGAAAGAGATACCTAATTATGGCAAGAAAGAAAGAAGAGAGACTCAGTGCTAAGCAACAGGTAACCCTGGTCTGTGCCTATTAATATTTCAGTGAGGAATCTCTCCCGGTGCTCTCACTTTGGAATTCCAGGAATGTCTATATGCAAAGCATGATCTGAGTGTGTATATGAAAATGCTTGTGTGAAGCCAGGCATGCAGGTGCACGTACTATCTCCATGTGTAGCCATCAGTCTATTGAGAGCTAGAGGGCATGTACTGGTCAGCCAGCTACTCCCACCAACCTCATCATTCTCTCTCTTTCTCCCTGTGGGGTGGCCATGCCAGCAAGCCCCTCAGGCCACAATGCACACACAATCGCACTCACCTACATATAACATATGCATGTGCACATTTGCAACCAATGCTAAACATGTTTTCACAAGCATGCTCACATTTGCGTGCGCAGTGCACACTCTCTCCCCCACTTCAACCATTAATCCGTCCTTCCATCCAGCTAAGCTTGAGGGTCTCTGTGAGTGGGCAGCAGCCCCCTGCCGTGGCCCTGGCCACATTAGCAGCTTGGCGGGAGAAGGGAACGACTGGGCAAGCCAGTAGCCTCCAGCAGGCGTCCCCCTGCAAAAGTTGGCACCCTTGAGATGAGCTGGAATGGCCACAAAGTGAGAAGAATCTAATCCGGTTATACAAGGGTTTTTTTTCTCCCCACGCTTCCTCGGTCACCAGAGGGGCTTATATGGGCAACATTACATAGGAAAAAAAAAGTCCTGCACGTGGTGTTTACTCAAAACTATTGGATTAAAATTAAATCGGTACAGTCCAGTGTAAAACAAACAAAAAGTATATGGGGTAGAGAGGATGCAGCGTATCTATTCAGGCTCATTAAGGGATATCACATGACATCAGGTGGCTTATACCAGGTGGCTTATATCTCTGGTGTAAATAAATCCTGCAGCGATGCTTCCGTGTGAGGATTAACTTTTCAGTCATTGTTGACTGGCCTCCAGTGGATACCAGTTAGTCCATGTTGCCGAGTGGGTGGTGAAACATAGCCTACCTGCATAAGGGATGGGGGCATCTTTATCCAGGGCAACCAGTGGAGGGTCCAACAGGACAACATCAGTGTTTTCAGTTATCACTCCATGGTATGATGTCTCTATCCAGGGTTTGTGCTTGTTCACTGTGGACACAGAAAGCAACAAATGAGCCTTAAGAAAACACACTTTAACACACCTTAACGCAGATCAATAGTTTCATTGCACTCAAAGTATCTCAGCTTCTTTGATCTTAGAAGGACATATTTTTTTGTCTCTCTTTAGTGCTCCTTAGCTGTTTTAAATGACATTTGTTTTTACATTTCAAAGCAGTTTAATTCCAGAGTTTAAGGACATAAAGTAGTATAAATACTAAAAGGATTAATGTTTTAGGGCACTTTATCAGTCTTTGGAGTATGCAGTGCTGTACAAACACTTGCCACTTCTCTACCATCTTTCATTCAATACAGAAAAAAACACAAAGAGAACAAACAGGGAATATTTTAACTTCTATGGTGTTATTATACTTGACCAGAAAAGAAGAAAGAGAAAAAACAAATTGCAACAAACTGTTTGACTCTGTAAATGTCAGGTGTGAGTTGAAGGATCAGAAATGACAAAGCAAGGTTGTAATTTTGGTTCCCCTGAGATTCAGGATTTAGGCGCAAAAACAATAATTACTCCCCATTCAACGACAGGAAAAAATAAAAAGTGGACTCTCTCTAGGTTTAAATCAAGCAGCAATTGTTACAGACCACTTCAGTCATGCACCGGATGTCAGTAAAATCAGTGCCAGTGCTAAAATGTGCGGTTTCGAATAATTTAGAAGAACAAAGTCACAAAACAACCTCCACTTTCAATGGGGCAATGAAAGTATCAAAAAACCAACTTGCTGCTGTACAATACCTGCTACTGCACGTTTCCCTGAATTATGCTGCTTTTGTTTAGCTTAAATATCTGCAAAGTCCAGACCTCAATCAAATTAAAATGCCACGGGGAAACCTCAGGAGACCTGTGCAGAAACAAATATATCAACTCTCAATGAGTTAAGGCAGTATTGTAAAGAAGAAAAGGACACATTTCCTCCACAGTTATGTGAGAGGCTGTGAAAGTAAAAAAGAGTAAAACAAAATACTTTTAAGTAGTTTAAGATTATTCAGTAAATGTAATTTCAGCATTTCCAAAGATTGCATTGACAGTAAATGAAACCTTTGCCAATGACAATAGTAATCAGAAAAAGCTGATAAGCCTGTGAGTTACTGATGTCAATTTAATGTTTTTTGTGTAACCCAGTAAATGATAGTGCTGCTTGCACGAATGACTTTATATCCATTTTAAGCACAATAGATCACCACTCTGTAGACTTAGAAAGATGTTTTGTGACAGTGATTTCATGACAACACAGAACCAGGGAAACCTGATAAACAGATTTTCTCACATGAACACCAGAAGACTCCATATTCATGAGGGGCAGCCAAGAAAGTGTGACTAACAGCACTGATACAGTCAGAGGAGATCATTCACTAGTATATCAGGAAGCGATTAATATTCATTAGTTTGATAAAACAGTGAGGATAATCATGACTTTTGAATGTGTAATGATGGGAAATATCTTGGTGATGAAGCTACAGTGCAAAAGACAGCATGTTCAGTTTGATACTAAACAGAATGGATGTTTTTATGTTTACAGAACATACTTTATCATCTGAATGTTTTAGCTGAAAGTAAGGCTGTATTTATACAGCAGATCTTAATGCTCACATCTGACTTCTAGTTAAATCCCACTTTTTTTTCATACCACTAGTTAAATATGACCAATATCAGACTCCTGTGTGAGTGGTTAACAACCCTAAAGAGAATCACATGCATTGAAGAACACTGTTGATGTTACACAGCATCACACTGTTTACTGATGTTATAATGAGTGCCAATGTCTATGTATCAATTTAAAGTGTTTCAATATTGTCACAAGATCATAACAACTCAAAGAAGCTAATAAAAAGAAAGCACAGCTAAAAACAAAATGCCCTTTTGCGGAGACTTGACTGCATTGTCTTTAGAAAAGTCTGTTTTGATGTGTAGTCAGAGCCAGGACAGATGGGATTGTGATGTGTTGCATTGTAAGTTAATAATTTTAATACCACTATTTAAGTCAGGATTCACAGTGTCTGCCTCCTGATACCATATACCACATATGTATCTGAATTAGTACCACATTTGAAGGTGGCACAAATTAGAATTTTTATGGAGGTGAAAAGATTGGAATTAAGATCAAAATTGGGTAATTCAGACTGTTGTGAAAAAGTCGTATATATGTCACATATGGGCAAAAAAAAGGATTTGGGTTGCATTCACCTGCTGTGTGAACATAACCTGGTGAACCTGTATATACTGTAACCCCAGTTTTTACAGTATTTTGCGGCTGTCGTTCACCTTCTTCAGAATTCAAAATGTAGCCCGTTCAGCGTTTTCTGTAGCTGCAATAACTACTTATTTGGCATTTATTTAATCTCAAGCCTAGACAGGATGGTTACAATTAAAGTGTTTCTTTCTCTTTTCAGAAATAAAATAAAGATAAGATTAAGTTAAGGTTATGAATGTAAATACCAGACCAGCCTATCTAATAAAGGACATTCAAAATTCCTTAATCTGAATGTCAGCAAGTTGGCTTTATTATGGATTTGTTCTGATGTGATTGGCAACAACCTAACAAAGTGGCCAATGAGTGTTGAGCAAAATGCTAAAATATTTTTTAAAAAGCCCATCGTCAAGTGAAATTTCCATTTGTGACAACAGCAATGTTCCACTGAATTTGAAAAACACACCATGAGCCTGAGCACTAGTAGTAATTGGGAGTCATGAGGACTGAAGAGCCTTTTCAGCATAGTCACAGCCAAGGATTCCTGCTGACCTTGTAATCTGTGATGCGTCATGTGCCTCTCATTCTCTCTATTAGCGGTGTCAGACGGACCCGAAGGTTGTGTTCTGAATTATGAAATTCCACCTTCAATACACCAACGAATATCTAAAGACCTGTTTT
The DNA here is from genome assembly GCA_902982915.1 of Phalloptychus januarius. Classification (NCBI taxonomy): domain Eukaryota; kingdom Metazoa; phylum Chordata; class Actinopteri; order Cyprinodontiformes; family Poeciliidae; genus Phalloptychus; species Phalloptychus januarius. The sequence goes on from CADWAE010000133.1 coordinate 36,837,446, forward strand.
CTTTGATGTCATAAGAGAAACATCACCAACAGAAAACTCAAAATCACTAATTAGCGCCCCCGTTTGGGGGTCATCAGTCAGCATGACCAAGCTGCTTTGCAACTGCAAGCTACTCATAACTTAAAGCCTTGCTGCTCTCTATGTGTGTGGGATAAAATGTTTTTTCATCAGGAGTGATGAGAGCAATGAAGCAGTCTGCCTCCGGTAATCGCCATGGCGTCAAGATGAGGTCCCACCCACATATGAACCCTACCCCCACAGCTCAACGAGAAGACATACGTAGCGGAGCCTCGAAAACAGAATTGGGTTCATGCACTGACAGCCAGAGACCTGGCCCTGAGTCATTACGGGAAAATGGATGATCTGTTCTTTCATCTTAGAATAATGTCTGGCCGCTGGAGGTCGAGGAGGCAAGAATGAGAGGGTGGGATGATGGGTGGAGACATCAGTTGCCGATTCCCAGTGGAAGTGTTGCTGCAGCTTATCACGTTTAACTCGAAGCTAATGCCCTGACATTAAGTGATTAGCTACATGGAAAACCACGGCAACCTGAATGAAAACTGAACTTGATAAATCCTCTAATCAATACCAAAGTAACATCACTCTATGCTGTTGGACTCAAAGGAACAGCACTTCTCAGCTTTGCTTTCTTTGCTAAATGTCTCTAGCATACTTAATGTAGGTAAACATTTACAATGTGGTAAATATTTGGACTCTACGTTCCAGACTGAAATGGACTGATAAGAAAATTTTCATTTTCTTATCTGTCTTTTATTTTTCTCTTCTGACAATTGTTTTTCACATGATTGAAGTAAAGATTTTATCATTTTATAGTTGCCCTTTACATTTTTTGATTTATACCTGTGATGCTCATCTGTTGTTTTACCTTCAAGAAAGACTCTAATGGAATGAATACTTAAAAGAAAACTCAGTCCAAGACAAGTGACCCCAATTTCAAAAAGTACACAACCTGTACAGCTGCTTAAAGCAGCAGTAAATGGCATGCGATAACCTGCGAATGGAGGGAGGTCAATTCGCTGCCGTCTTGAGGAACCTCACATCTGTCTGAGTCAATCTGGCCTGCTAAGGTGTCAAACGATTTGCATGTTCATACCAGAACTTGAATTAAACATATAATTGTGTGCAAAAAGTCGTGGTATGGGTGGGCTAAATATACTGAACTAAGTTTCTGTGTTTGCTTATTTACTGCGCCTAGTTAAAGCATCCAAACCAACATTTTCAAATTTTTTTCACATTACAATCATAAATATGAATTTGTTTTACTAGGCTATTATGTGGCAACCCACCAAAAGTAATGCATGTTTTTAAAATTAAAGTAAAAATGTATATATATATATTTTTTTAAACGCAAAAATCTGACACTGAGTAAATACTAAAAACTTATTTTCACTATTACAGTTAGAGGATCCACTCGATTTTATTTGTGGGTTTTGGAGCAAAAACTGGGAATAGAAATGTACACCACAATTTCTTCATATTTTAATTTGTGTTTTAGAACCACATATAATTTCATTCCACTTCACAATTATACACTACTTTATCTTAGTCTTTTATATAATATTCCACATGAAATTAGTTAAATTTTGGGGTTGTAACTTGATAACCTATTCATATTTTCAGAGGGTATGAATAATTTTACAAGGCACTGTAGTGTGGGGTCAGTACTGAAATATTAAGAAAAAATACTGGATATTCCAAGGCAATTGTCTTAATTTCCAGAATAAAGATACTGTTTCCAACTCTAACCCCTTCAACTGTTCCATACTGTCAAACATCTGGCTGCCAAATTAATAAATTGCATCATTCATACATTTTAGTATCTGCCTATTTTTGCATTTTCACAAATGAGCAGAGTCACAAGCCAGAGAATAATTTCTGTGCCTCAAATCAAATTAATCACAGGAATATAGTTATTACCCCTGTCCAGGCTAATATAATCAGTTTGTGTGACAGCTGAGAAGAGAATTCTGGAGCTGCGATGCCCTTTACAGCGAGCTGCAGGTCAGTGGGCCTATCCCCCGCCATTTCATTGCCAATTAAGCTGAGAGGCGTGGATTTGACTTGAGGTTCTGAGCATGGCAGAGGCGCTATAACGGTGGATTAATCTCTGACCAGGCAACAATGTGCCACCGTGGCAGTGCTGGTGAGAGCCACCTCTAACCAGCACAGCTGATGCTGCAATCTGAGCAGACCTCCGGAGGGGACACAAGGAGGAAGAGAAACAGTTGTAATTAAAAAGAAGTCTGTAGAAAATTAAACTCTGATTGATAAGGTCAAGAAAAAGGGGCTGCGATGAATACATCAGCATAATGAAAAGTAAATGTAGCGGAGACAGCTAGGCATTACTGCTAGCAGCACGCAATTACAGCCAAACTGGAAGCGGGGAGCTCATCACAGCTCAAAGTGCCATAGAGATGTTCGTCAGTGGGCAACTGCAAATCAACCAGAAACATCTCCGCTCTGCCCTGTATGAGGAGGGGGCTCGTCTCTGGTTTTGCTTTGCTCTCCACCACTCTATCATTGCACTGATCTCTGTCTTCTTTAAACCCTGGAGATCTTTGCAAATGCTAATCTTGTATGCTCTGTGTGTCCTGGCTTTGTGCCTATGAGAGCAGGCTGACAGGAACCATCTGCAGGGAGACAACTTTATCACATTTAAAAGCTTCCAAGTAGATCACTTCTCCAGACAGGGTGCATCCCCCAGTTTGAGCTTGAAATCTGTTTAACTACAGGCTGATGCATTTAATATCAAAATGTAGCTGACACTAGCAGTAATGCATTTTTAAAAATAAAATGAATGTTGTAGACTCCTAACTCCAATCGTTCAAGTATCTTTAAAAAGTCATAGGGGAGGTGATGCTGTAACTTCAGTAGCAGTCAGTCTTGCAACACAAATGAAGAGACCTCTGACTGAAGACTCCTGCATGACAGTCACATAAATGTCATGACATGCTAACAAAGCAGCTCCAGATCATCTACCATCGTCATGTTTGGATCCTTTATCTGAATCATTTTAGTTTGATAATAGATGAAACTGAATAAACATCTCCTAAAATATTCCCATTATTTTGTCATCATATAATACTTTCCAAAAAGTCTTGGGGGATTACCAATATCTATTTTTGACAAATGGGCCACAATTTTTTGTGCTTTTTTGAGCAGAGCTTTTTGCCTTGAAAGTCTTTGTCTCGTTTTTGTCCAGTCCCTTTCCTTATTGTTTATTTGTAAATATTGTATTTATCTGAGGACTATGGTGCAGGGCAGCTTCATTATGCTAACAGTATTTGTCCTTGTCTTTATTAAACTGACAGTCTTTGTTTGAACCTCATAAAAGTTGTGGCAATTGTTTCAGCTGCTTTTCTTACAACTCTCTCCAAACAAGGACGACAAATAGCAACGATGCTTTTTTTGGCATCCCTAATTGCATGATTATGTTTTCAATCACACATTTGCAGCAATTTATTTAAGCAGGTGTAGAGGGAATTCCAGTTTGTTTATCCACTAAATCATCAGCAAAGTTAAATGCAACGATTAAGTCAATAGAAGACACACTTAAATGCTCCTCAAGGTGACTAAATAAATCTGAGAAAGACTTGAGCTGAATACAAGCAGGGTTATTAGCCTGAGCACAGAGCAAAGCAAAATGTGTTCCTGCCAAACCTCCTGGGTCACATTGAGCCCATCGTAGCTCCTCTCAGACAGCGACACCCTGACCTGTTTCGTATCTGTTTCTGCAGTCCTTTCAGCTCTGAGCTGTGTTTGGAGGACGTTCAGTGGAAAGTAAACTCCAAACTAGAAAAGTAATCTAAATATAGTAAAAATCTAATTATATGCACACACAGACCGAAAAAAATTAATTCTCACATTATTTATGACTAAACTTTTGTATTTTATGCCATTTGGGTGTATTTTTTTCCTTTTTGCTAAATGCCAGAAGGGCAAAATATAGCTTAAACATATTACTTTCTTTCATTTCAAATTCAGTTTAGTAAATTTACTAAGGTACAATTTTTGTATGCTTGAAAATGACATAGCGAAATGTCCTAACAATGATTCCTAAGTATCAACAGCATGGCAATGCCCAGCCAAGATACAGGAAGAAGACTTATGTGTCCCACAGAAATGTTTAGGTAAAACTGTGTGGTTTAAGCTCAACAAAACAAAACATTTCATAGATGCTGACTAACGGTGAGGATAGTGTGCCATCATCCACAATAAAACAATCTGACATAGGCGCTGGCAGCATCATGTGGTGGGAGTATTGGTCTGGTGCACTTCACCAAATAAATTAGTTACAGAGCAGTTTAAGTTCAGTAAAGTCAATAAGTCAAAAAAATCCAATCTGAATCCTGTAGAATATGTGTAGGCGGAGCTAAAATGTGTCTGAGAGATGTGTAGCCTACTAATCTGACTCAGTTGCACCATTTCTATTTAGAGGAAGGGGTCCAAATTCTAGCAAGCTGTTGTAACAAACAAAATAATTGATCAAAGTCCTACAGGCTATAATGCAATTTTACAAAACACTACAATTGTTGTGACTTTCAGTAAAAATAAATACATTTTACTGGAAACAAAAATGCTTAGTATGGTTTAGCATAAAACAATGATAAAAAAAATTCTACTTGTTTTTATATAGCAGATGTATCTGTTTTCAACTCAATATACAGAACTATACATAAAAAAAGGTAGTTTTATATCAAAGGTGATAACATAATGGCCACAATTTGACCTTTTTGTACCTGTTGTGTTTGAATTTTAGTTTTTGATATGATGAGCTGACTCTTGGCTGAGTGAGATGAAGCTGGATCTCCTCATTCTTTTTAAGTTCAAAGCCTGCGCTGTGAGACTCTGGGTGTATGTAAAAGTGTAAAGTTGTGTTACTGTGTCTTTGTTTGTGTGGTATACATGCTGCTTCTGTCCATTTAGGCCATGATCTTAGTACCTTGTATCTTTTTGACTGTGTGCTTCTGTGTGTGTTCAACATAACACTCCACATGGGAGGATCAGTGGTGTTGATAACGTCACGCCCTTGCAACTTCTTTACCTAACAGATCCAAAACAACAAGTGCACCAGTGCCCTGCAAAGAAACAGGGTGAGTATTGTGGCTGTGGTAAACAGAAGACCTCAGAGCAAACATCCCTCACCCCCTTGCACAAGCAGAAATAAACTTTCAAGAATTTGTTCTTCATAGACAAAAACAAACACTCACAGGAGGCAAAGGGCTGGCACACGTGTAAAAATCCTTTCTTTATTTGCACCGCAGCATGCAATGGCCTTTTGTCAGAGCAGTTCTTTCCTATCTCTCCCTCTCCAATCCTCCAGCAATATGAAAGCTGTGAGACAAAAGGTCAGACTTTTATTACAAGTTTGTTTTTTACCTTCGCTGGCTGAAATCCAAACCTCCTCAACCTCCCCTCCCTTTGGATTCAGAGCACACATTTACAGATGGGTCGCTGAAACTGAGACGAATGCAAAAATAAAGCCAATCTGTCTGAGTTTGTTCCTTTGATTTAATCAATGTGCTGCCATGTTACTGCAAGTTTTGCTCTTCTTCCAGAGAGAAGGGAAAAAGAGTCAGTGCCCCGCTAGCCTTCCTGCTATCCCTAGGGATGAGTTAGAAAAACAAAAAGCAAGATGAAGGCGTTTTCCTGCATTAAGGCTCACGCTCACACAAAGCTAAAAGCATCCATCCAAATGTCCAGGAGTGGATGTTTGGGAGCTGCATATGCACTTTTGGAGCCATCGCCCCCAGCCATCATTACCCCTCTTTATCAAACGGCTACATAGTCACAAATGTGCTCTCTCTGGATCATTTGAGGGCCATTATCCCAGTCCATTATTGTATGTGCAATTCGAGATGCAGCATTTGCAGCTTTCAGTTTTTCTCATATACATGTAGACTCGGAAAATAAAATCGTTAGGTGAGAAGAATTGAAGAGTCTGAGGAGTTTGAGATTTCAAAATGGTAGGTAAGTGGAAAGCATCAAATGAGTGGGTACGGACCAAATACCTAATGGAGAAACTTATTGGGTTATTCAATTATATGAATGGCTTAATAGTTTTAAACTATGCAGGAAACGTTTCCGTCCAATTTTTTCAACATTTCTGATCAGTGTTCATGCTTAGATTGTCCAACCTACGTACAAAGATTTATTGATACGGGGTGACTATGTCCAATCCTCAAGATCTGCTATCCTTCAACTTTTGGATGCATCCCTGCTTCTACACACATGAGTCAAATGAATGGCTCATTACCAGGCTTCTATAGGGCTAAAAGATGTTGAGGAGCCATTTGATTCATATGTGTTGAAAAGTTGTAGGCTAACTCTCAGGGACTAGTCTTAGACAAACTCTATCTTGATATACAAAGAAATTGACTTGCATTTCTTTTCCATTTGTTTAATATTTCTTTACTATTCAAAGAAAGAAATATTGATTGATCTTTGCTATGATACTTTTGACATAAAATGCTCACACCACATTCACTCAGAAGATGTACAATCACAATTTGCTTGTCCTTTTTTACACAGGGTTAAGAGCAAGCCGTGGCCTCTCTAAACTGGAACAATTTTGCAAGATCGCTGTGAACTAGAACAATGTGCATTGTGCTTTTGTCCTCACTTCAGTCTGTGAAATATCACACAGTATTTTTTCCTTTTGTTTCACATACTCTGACCTTATCTTTACTACACATAAGTTATGGAAAGCAGAGGGAAGAAATTGTATGTATTGGCAGAGAACTTATGATGTAGAATATGTTATATATACTTATATTTGCCAAAAAGCAGCCCTGATACATGGTACTATAGGGAAACCATCTGTATTAAGAATATATATATATCCATCCACTCTAAAGTTCAGAGACTTGAGATTTTTCATTATGAGTTGTTCTGCTATTGTTGTATTATACAGGAAACCCCATAAGTCTAAGTTTTTGTTTTGTCCTCCTTCTTCTCCTTCTCCAGCCTCATTACTAAATATGACAACACCAATTGTTCTTGACAACCAAACAGGTACAAAAACATAGCTTGTTTTGGTCAAGCAGCCTGTGGTGCAATTTGGAGGTCCTTCTGTACAGCTGGGACGCCGATTCTAACACAGGCCCAGCACATGCCCATCACTGTAGACAGGGGCTTGCTAGTGACACTGTGGTGGTGTAGAAATAGTGGATTATCTTATTCTGTTGTTGCTGAGATGCTTCAGGTTGCAGCTTGGACACAATGCACATAGCAGCTGAGAAGGTAGAGGATTTTGTTATGTTTTTGTTACTACTGAGAGAGTCTGGGGAATGTGCAGTTGAATTTAGCATTGGTAGTTCTTTCTTAAATTGACCAATCCATGTAGGTGTGTGCATAGAAAACATCAAGGATAAGCAACCACAAAAGTACATTAAGATTTCCCCATGCTGGATCCATGCTGGATATTTTTTAAGTATTCAAAAATAAAAGATTTTCTTACTCCTTGAACATGCAATCTTTTTGTCAAAATCCTGAAAAATATGTAAGTATATAGAAAAATGCACATATCGCTAAGGCAGTAAATTGTTTTATTTGTCTAAAATGATATTGCATTGCAAGTGAATGTCTCGCTTCTGTTTAACTGAACTTTGAAGTAGTCAAAGGAATTTTCAGAAAAAAATTACAACTCAGATTCCTTTCCAGTCACTACTGTGTGGGTTTTATCAGATGGTATCATTGTCCAGCACAGTAACACCAAGGTGATTTTATTAGTGGACAGCAAGCAACATCTCTTTCAAAGACAGACCAATTAATTAACAACTTTTGGTCATTAATATTAGGTGTTTTGCTTTTATGATTTTGCTTGATGTACTTTTGTGTTTTAGAATTTTGTCATATTGTTTGATTCCTATAAAGTGTCTTTGGGTTTTTAGGATAGCGCTGTGTAAAAAAAAAGATCAGTTGTGAAACGGGCACTTTGACAGAGGTCATGTCCCAATAACTGTGAACCAGAACAATGATGTGTATAAACTGCATGAACTCAAAAAAGTCCAGCTTCCTAATATTTAAGCTTCTAGTATTACCATTCTTTTATTCCGCTTCTGTTTTTTTGACCTCACAAACAAATTACACGAGATGGAAAGAAATTTTATGTATTTGGGGAAAACTAATGATGTAGAAAATCATGTATATAAATTGGCCACAGACAAGCACTCCTGCTGACTCAAACCACTTCAGCTCTGTATTGCGGCCCAGTAAGAGCCTCTTATGTGCAGATGGCCCCCGGCATAAGCTGTCTCTGAGTGTGTATGTGCTACAGGACATGTTTCCAGGTCTTTTTGATCCCCACAGAATTTTGTGCCAGCCAGTTAATGTGACACCTGCAGCCAGCTGCGAAGTAAGGGGGGTGAAGACACATTGAGTCAATAAAAGTTTCCCCTGTGTAATCCTTTTAGAGTGGCAAGGCGTTTGAAGTGAAGGCCACCGTCTTATGGAACATGAGGTGCACTATGCACTATAATCTGGTTAAAGAAAAGCCAGTGTGTGGCTCCGGCTGTGTGGAAACACAGACGGGAAAGCTGGAGTGTGGAAATCTAAGTGACTGCCCTTTACTTGTCAATTTAAAGGGTGAGAAAGGCGAGGAAAACTGATTTTATAGGAAGAAATGAGTCAAAGTGACATAATGTTGAAAAACTGTTTGTTAGGGGTTAAATCTGAGTGTGCTGATTCATATCAAAGAGAGCACACCTGGGATATAGAGCGTCACTGGCCATTTTGGGAGATAAATCAAATCTGTCTCTGGAATAAAGCTGCTCATTTAAATATACATAGCACTATTTTTCTGAACTACCAGCTAGTAGGAAGCTACTTGGTCTAGCTAACAAAAACACAGTTTGGTGCTGAAGTTGTTTCTGAAAGAAGATGCAAATGTAGTATTTTATAGTATCTTTTGCACCCGGAGAAATTAATAAATTAAGTTAGGAATCGCAGCCAACAGTGATTTCTGGACTAAAATCCAAAAATGCTTGAGACCTCTTCTAAAAATGCTTATGGGTACTAATCTTAATAGTTCAAGCAATAAATGTACCTTAATATGCTCAGCTGAACCTACTAGCACTACCATAGATGCTAACTGTATTCCTCATCTCTGCTCTTTGGATTCAGCACAAAAAAACCTGAACAACTGCTTTGCAAATACCATGTGAAGTAGAATTGTGCCTAGAAATTTCAGGTTCCCAAGTGGCATTATATTTCAAATATTTTAGGATTTCTCTACAAAACAAATTTTGAATAGTTTTCAGTGAATAACTTGAAGTTGTTTTCCACAGAAAATACCTGAATAAGTGACTCCCCAAATACTGAAATGTGAATAGGTGGAAGTTCAGTCTGAGTTGAAGTTATAAGGTTGGCATAAAAAAATGAAGAATGCAGTATTTTTGTTCTCAGTGTACTAATAAATGCCCTTTTCTTCACCTGTCCTGTGTCTTTTCTTTTGTTTTCCTATGGTTGAACTGCAGAGCAGCAGGGCACGGCTGTGAAGCCTCGACTGTGGACTGGAAGAACAGAAAGGCTGGAAGGCAGTGGTATACTCAAAAACAAAAGATGACTTCAGCTTCCTCGATGTGCCATCCCAGCAATAGGAAAGTGATGATACATTAAGTTAATTTGTACTTCAGCTGTGTTTTAAATATCAGCAATGCAGCAGCAACTAACACTTGCATGTCTGTTTGTGTGATTAAAGAAATACTCCCAGATTTCTCATGGTTTTGCTTTTTAATCACACTTAAATTTTTCAGATCATGAAATGAATTTCAATATCAGACAAAGATACATAAACAAATTCAAAGATCCATTTAGAAGTTATTAATTTATTCAGGAAAAAATCTATTCACACCAACATGATCTTCTGTGGAAATAAAATTGCCAATTGTTTTGTCATGATTTACCATGATATAACATTTTTACTAGATACACTCAGATCCACTTACTGGATCCAGAACTTTTGTTGATCAAAAGAGAGACACCGACTTGTTTCATTTTTGTGAGGTAACATCTTAGTGGATGAACATTGTGGTAGGAATGAGGTAGTTTGGAGCAGCTTCAGGACCTGGATGCCTTTCCATAACTGATTGGAACCATCTTTACAAGAAAATCCTGAAAAAGAATACCAGGCCTTCAATTTGTGGCTATATGCTCAAGCGTTCTTGGGTTATGCTGTAGGACTACAGTCCAAAGTATACAAGGAAGTCTACCTCAGATTGGCTCAAATCAGCAAATGGAAGGTCCTGGAATGACTTAATCAAAGTATGATTGAGATGCTGTTTCCTAATAACATGCTCAAAAATCTCCACTGTGACTGAATTTAAGCAATTTTACAATTCTGTTTAATTTCCCCTACAGTGATGGAAAAAGTAATCTATAAGATTGTAAATACGTGATGGCAATGGTTTTCCATCTTTCATATCTTAGCTTTCATAATTTTTGTGTGTTCATAAAAACAGAAGAAAGGGAGAAATTTTAAAGCGCTGTGCATACGTCTGAAATTATCATTCAAGGCAAGGCAACACTTCAGTATTTAAATGAGGTGAATGCCATCCTGGTTAAAACAAACAATCACCCCTCATACTGCCACCCCCAATTCAGCATTCAACAGTCACCACAGACACCCACAATTTCCACTCCTAAATTGGAGAATGCGCTTATATCCATTCAGCCATTCCACCCACTGACCAGGACTTTTTATTGTACAATCTTCGTCTGTAGCCTCAACCCACCCTCCTCTAATTGAGCACTCGCTAAAGAACCAAAGCAATCAGTCACTGCCTACAAAAAGGTGTCCGTGTGTGTTTTTTCACTAGCCAAAGATCAAGCGGTTCGTTTAATTTCCATTATACTGACGAGTGGGAGTGTGGGAGAGAGGAATAACACGCTGTTAGTTTGTGGTGCATACAGTCGATCTCTGAAAACTTCCACTTCGTTGTTTAGTACAGGAAATGAATTCAGGCGGAAGACTCATGGGGCCAGGGGTTCAGTGGAATAAAGCCCAGCATCTGTTTGCGCCGTATTGTTTTCTGGGTGCTTTTAAAAGGAACCTGCCTCATAACACAACATGAAAACAGGCTCCGAGCCGCACTGAGGCAAAAGCTTGTTAGCCAACTGTTGGTAGATTATCCCTCTGACCAACATTTCTGGCTTATTGAGCACTGAGATTTGTGTGTTTGTGTGTCTTATTTCCTTTTGTTTAGTTTAACTGTCCCAGCCAGGAGATTAAAATAAATTGCTGGTAGCCAGAAATAAAACAGCAGCTCTGAATAATAGGAAAGCTTGTATGTATGTATAAGGGAGGAGATATACAGTAGATGTATGTCTACAACTTGAAAAGAGTTGTAGTCTCAATAGGAAAACATTTGTGTAATACCTTACATCTGATGTCGATACACACATCTATACACTTTGGTCTAAGCAGTTGTCTCCCCTCAGCAGACAAAATGTGGCCTGAACTGCTGACTGAACTGCTGCACGCCTGTACTAGAGAAGTACACTCTGACTGAACCACTGGAAGGCAATCCCCATGTTGATGAAACATGTCACTTCTATTTGGCTCTGGCCAGATGACAGATTATTGCAAAATCCCAAAGTTTTCTGGATTTCTTCTAGATTTAGAGAAGACTGATGGATTACAAGTGATTCGAGAGAAGCACTTGCAATCCATGTGATCATGTTACACATGATCACCAGTGTAACATTAGTATCAGTTAAAAAATATATGTTGAATTTAGCTACACCAGGCAAGTTGATAACCTTGACAGCCCTGAGGATTTCTCGACTCTTCTAAAAACACATTTTACAATGACAACTGTCTACTCCACAAGTAAGTGACGATGTAACTTACAATAATTTCACACAACTTTGTTTCAAAATATCAGGACTATCGCTTTAATACCTCACGACTCTTGAGAAAACTTGGAGTTGCAGAATGTTTAGCAAGTGAAGGTCAGAGGCTTGGAAAAATGTTTACTTTCTGTGACTAGTCCCACACAGCATGTGGCTCTTTTTCTCACATGAGCAGTTGGATTACTCCGGCCTGACTCATTCTGACCCAGAGCTACAGATGGCAATGAGGCTGCAGCAGGCAGAAAGACAGATGGGCGCACAAACAGAAATGTGTGCGACTCTCAGCTTTTAGAGGAATTACAGATTTCAGCAGTAACCAATGAAAAATGACATATTGGATTTTGGCAGAAAGAAAAATACATTTAAGACACAGAACAGAGACATTGTTTCTACCAACATATCTTTGTTGCATCGTTCACTGATGGCCATGTGACACTGATACCTTCTTACTGTACCTTCTTGCGCCAAGGGGGAGCTATAGAAAATCTATCCCAGTGAGATTTCAGAGAAATGAACGCAGTCAGACAAAGGAAAGCCTGAGCATGCTTAATAGGTTTGCACAATATTTCGGAGGGAGATAATATACCACACATACACACAAGCTCAACAAAAAGAAACAGGCATCTGCCCAATCTATTTCCAGCCGTTGCAAAGACAGAGTTGCCAAATCTGTTTGGAGGTTCATTATTATGCCAAAGCTAATCAATAAAAGATGATTGTATTTATTTCCAAATAGAGATGCTTTTTTCCCCATGCTTTTTCACACACCCTTTCCTGCTAAATGGGGATTGCTTGACAATGACAATGGTATGGCTTTTTTAGTCTCTCAGATCATTATGGAGAACTTTTGCCCCTCCCATCCTCACAAAATGGCTTCAATCCATTGAGGTTAGGAGACATTAATTTCTGCACAAGATTTTTAAAGCCCTGCTGTAGCATTTCAATTTTGTTCAGGTCTGGACTTTGACTTGGTCATTGCAACACCTTGATTGTTTTCTTTTCGGTCATTCTGTTCTAGATCAGCTATTGTTTTCAGGGTCATTGTTCTGATTTAACCCAACTTTAGCTGTCAGCAAAAGGCCTCTAATTTTAATTTAAAATACGTTGGGATATATAGGAGTTCATAGTCAATGTGCCCAAAGAATGACCCTTCAGCCACTGTGCATCTGTGGCACTGTACATAATGGCCAAACATCATTTTTTTATCATTTTGTGCTGTTGTGCTTTGGATGCATTCAGTTGTAATTTTGCAACCTTCCAACCAGGTGTCCTGTTAAGAGCTTCAGTTTTTAACATGTTAGCTGAAATCTGGAGCACTTGTATTAAAAAGCATAGCAAGTTCTGATCCTGAAGGAAATTTGAGGGGACATTAGAACAAAGAAAACCGTCTCAATGATTTTCTCTTCTAAAAATGAACTGATTTCTATATTTTTTGAACAAACTTATAATCTCAAGAACAGCAAAACCCCAGAACTCCTGCTTTCACAGAGGTGATCACACTCATAAAATATATTTGACTAGCAGAGCCTGGCATGTTCCCTTTTAAATTCTACAGAAGGAGCAAGGCTGTACTTTTTCATACACACTCTCCACTTTGGCTTTGTCTTTGTTCAATGTGACTCTGTTTGACGTTAACTTTGGCCTCAATTTCAGACCCTTTCACGCAGTTATGACATATCCGTCAATTAAAGTCACCTGGAGAGTGGACATTGCCTATTATTAATTACCTACTATTTCTATCAGCAGTAGCTATCATTCAGACATTACTCATTCAGAGAAATCTACATTTTTCTGAAATCAAAGAGCCATTTATTCAGTAATTACAGAGAGAAGTGAGTCAGACACCAAACAAGACAGCTTGAAATGTTAAGTCTAACCCACGGCCATAAAGTTTATAAAATCTGGCGATTGTATGATTTAGCAAATAAACAGCTTGTTATTAGGAACCTTTGTTCTTGATAAACAAAAAGCTTCAAGCACCCATTCAATCACTGTCAGTTTTCTTTTTTTCTTTTGTATCATTTTGTTCTGTCTGATTCTAATGGTTTCTGCTCTATTCATGTCAGCTTTGCAGTGCCATTACAGAATCCCTGCCTGCAATCTAAATGGTGTTGATTTTAATGGCTTTTATTTGTTTCACACCCATCTCAACCCAATACCACTTATTTTCTCAAAGTGATCACAGGTCAACGGAGGGAATTCCATTGCAATTATTTCAGGGAACAATTTTCATTTAAAAAATAAGAATGGTTTAATTTTAATTGCTACATTGGCTTCAAAGTTCTTTATTGGCAGTAATTTAACTGATTTTTTTTTTTATTTGACAGCCTTGATTCATTTGCCAAATGACACCCTGAAACCTCTGAGTTCACACTTGGAGCGAAACAGAAGACAAATAGATGAAAATGTTTTCAAAATTCACATGAACAAAGTCAGACTGGGTGAGTCTACAGACCCTTCCACCCTTCCTGAAAAGAAGGGAAATCTAACTCTAAAACACAAAGATTAATTACATCATTAGGTCCTTATAGTGTCAGTGTGATGACAGCTGTATAGAAATTCGATATAACAGCTTGAAGAACACATTAGGTGCCAAAGCATATGTTTGAAATTCAGCTGAAGAATGCCTCTGTTTTGATCTGTGTGATGAATTAAGCCAAACCCCACAAGAGAGAAGTAACTTGTTGTTCTATAATCAGTCCAAATGATATTTAGTTATGAAAAATTACTTTAATCTACAGTCAGAGTCTGCATAATGAAGCACAACCATGCGTAGCATGAGGGTTTGGTTTGGGGAGCCTACCATTATTTGCTAGCATTGTGGCTGCTGAAGAAGATAAATGCTTTGCAGGATTAATTAAGGGATTGCTTCACAGTTTGGGAGCTTTTTTTCCTCAAAAGTTTAGCTGAATCACTGATTTTTTGTTGTTGTTTCATAAATGTTCTTGTTTAAACTGGCTGTTTTATTATAACGTCATAAACAATGCAGTATCAATTGATTGCTGGATATTAAATTTGATCATTTCATAAAGTAGCTCTGACTCATAAACAGCAAGTCAAATACATGAATTAAACTATGGTTTTCTGATGAATAAATGCCTTGAACGTTGGCTAATGTGCTGCTCCAACGTTTGATTAAAACAAACAACTTTAATAGCCTCAAAAATCATCATTTAAAATGATTGTAGCTTTGACTTTTTTTTTTTTTACTTTTTTAGTTTCAGAATATTGAAAAGTTAAAGTCTAGTGTTTCAGCTGCGCTCTGCGTTGCTCGCCTGAACAGGAGGAGACACATTATCACAAAGCGCTGCAGGTCACATGATGCAGATATACTGGTTGCCACAGCAGCCAATACAGTCTTTCTTTGACTGAAGTGGAAAACATAGGTCATGACTTTTGAAAACTGGTACAGAAACCATCAAGGCTAAATCCAGCACACTAATAAAAAACAACTACATATTTTTTTAGTTAGGACTATAACAAAAAATATTTAAACAGGTCCTTGTACCTGTTCAGTCATGAAATCCCTTATTTTAAGTATAACTGAATAGGTGAAGCATAGTGAGAAATAGCTTAAATATTCCTGAGGCATTTATGGATCAGGATGTTCAAGAAATCACAGATACTGCATTCTAAATAAGTTAAGTAATCATTGATTGTTGCTCGCCACCACAACACAAATGATAGAAAAAGATCTTTCAAGGAGGCACAGAAGCTCCGAGTGAATTTAAAGAGGTTTTAAAAAGTCAAGATGTTAGTATTTCATGAAATCAGGGTCTCAATTAGCATAATGTCAACTCAGGTAGAAAACAGCACATACGACATGATGGACTTACAGTTGCTATATGATCTAACCATGAACTTTACTGCAAAACTCTACATGACTCCCATTACAATGTTTGCAGTCACCCCCATATCGAGACAGAGAGAGAGCAAGATAAACTACACTTACGACCTTTGGGAAAATCAAAGAAAGTCCTTGCGCCTTGCAGTGTACTATCCATCACAAATAGCAATGGAGCGACACAGCCCATTGTGCTGTGAGGTATGTAGCCATTTTTACAGCCTGGTACTCTAACACTGTTCACAGCCCAATTCTGGCCCATTGTGGTCAGAGCTGATCAGAGTGCAGAATAATGTCCATTGGTATTCCAGGTGAGGTCTGGTCCCTATGAATATTTGAGCCGTTCGTGGACTTGCTATCGAGCCGAGGCGTAAAGATGCTGGCTACAGTTCAAAGTGCTTTCAGCATCAAAAGGAGCACAAGGCTCAAGCAATTTCTGGGTGAGACCGCGGCGATACAACAGGGTTCAATGGCAGGCTGCAGATGGAAAAGCTCCATTAAGATTAGTTATAAACCATTAAAATAAAATAAAAGGGATTCTAATCTTTCTCTGTATGGGTTTCTATCTATCTGATCTCCACATGAATCATGGCAGAGCTCATAAGGTACAGATAGAGCATCCATTGTATTGGCAGATGATAAAGATTTATCAGACGCCGGCCCAGTAAATCCTGCACTCGCATTCAATAGTTGGTGTTAATCAATCATCTTCGAGCCGAAGTACTGATCCGTAGTCAGTTCAGGTCATTCCGGTTAATGTGAATACAATGATCAAAGGCAGGCAGTTGGTGATTCCAGTTCAGCAGTCCTCATCTGAAAAACTGGATAAATATCACCTAATGTGCTCATAGTAACTGCCTGGCAGCACAGGCTCATCAGAATTGTGTAGTGGTGCATCTCGGAGTGCCAGAATCGGACGTGCACACACAACGTGCACATCTGCAGTTGATTAGAGAAAGGTCAGTGTACCGTCTGTCTCCCTTGCTGTTCATGTAGTCACATTCAAGCTGCGGATAAACCCCATGTCTTAAAAACGGATGTGGAGATTGTGCTGAGATTGTGGGCTTAAGAAGGAACAAATAAGTCTACAAATCCAAAAATGATCCAAGCAATTCCACGGGGTTGAAGTACAAAGGCTATGAAAAGCAAAAGATGTTAACAGGCAGATTAAAGGACAAGTATAATCATATTTTAGGACCCTAACACATGAAATTACCGCATAAAGAAAGTCTAGTTGGTTTTCATTGTGCATGAGTTTTTACAGCTTTGTAGTCATGTTTGACTTGAAAAAAAAAACACTGAGTAGCAAATTTGAATAATAATGAACCATCTAAATTCACCAATGAAATATTGACCTGCAATGCTGAGGAAAAATATTTGCCTCCTTTGAGTTTTCTTCTATTTTTTCTTTTTTGGTCACGGTGAAATGTTTCAGATCATCAAACCAATTTTAGTGCTAGAAAAACATGACCAGAGTGAACATAAAATTAACTTTACAATGATAATTGTATTGATTAAAGAAAAAAGAGGCTGCCCAAGTCAAACTGCCCCTACATAAAAATAAAATGCCTGTAGATTTAAGTAATCAAGAGATTAAGTAGAACATACCAGACAAAACATAACTTGCTAAACAGTGCAGACACTGACATGCACCTGTGCATTTCAAAACCCTTTCCAAGGCTTTGCAAACCTCTTTCCACATTGAATGTTCCACTAGTGACTGTCCACATTTACATCTGGAACACAATGGTGACTCATCTAGAAGATCATAAAAGAATCTAGAACAAATAAAGCATTCAGTGGCCTCACATAAGGTCAGTTATTCAACAACAAGAAAGAGACAAAAATGGACTCAATGGAAGAGTTCAAAGATGCCAACCACTGCAGACCAACAAGAACACAAAGACCTACAACATCCCACGCTTACCAAAACATTTTGATATTTACCAAGATGCTTTAAAATATATGTCCAATATATGTCCAATGTTAAAAGACAAGCTTTGAACATTTTGGAAGGTTTGTCCCATAACATCTGGAGTAAAACTAACACAGCTTCAGAAAATTAACATCATACTGTCAGTCAAACAACATCATGAGTCTGATGGTGTTTTGCTTCTTTAACACTTAAAGATTTGGGAGTTGCCTATAGTTAAAAGTTGGACTAAAATCTAATACAAATTATGTGGCATAATCTTTGACAAATCAAAAAAACCTTCTGATATGGAAAGGACAATGAGCCAATGTTATTCACAGCTATGTAAAAAAGCATCATGGAAGTTAGAAACAAAAAGGGGGTGAGGTACAAGAAGACATTTCGTAAGGTGGAAAATACTTTTTTAGAAAGCAGTATCTAGGGCAATGTGTATTTTCTTGATTATTAATTTTTTAAAAATCCATTTGAAATAGAGCTGGAGATTTTTTCATCCCCAGTTTTAGGTGCAATGTATTATTCAGTTATGTCAGAATTCAATATTCCACATAGAGCATCGTGTCTTTTGGCAACTTTTCAGTGAATTCCAGTCATAGAAATGACAACAACTACCATGAGCTTAAAGCCCAGTCGATGTTGGAAGAGTAAAATTGATAAAAAATATTAACGTGCACATCAATAGAGCTTTTCCTATGAATATTAGTGTCATGTGTGAAATATTAAAACTTTGATTGACTCGTCTTGAACTTTACATGACTTGCTCAGGCTTCTGTCAGCCGTCGAGATAGTTTCACTGTGGGAGATGGTTCTTAAAAGATAAATGAAGATATATATGATCAGACAGCATGGAGAAAGAGAATCAAAGCATGAGTGAAAATAAAATAATAGAGAAAAACATGCTCATTTATTTTTCATGGCTGCTTTCTCTTTTAAAACCTACGGCAGTCAACAGAAATACAAATGAAGCTTTTTTTTCATGAAAGCAAATCTCTGGGTTTGTGATGCATCACAAATTCTTTTCAGATTCGAAAAGGGAGTGCTGCAGTTCTTTCAGGTTGTTTGTCTTCAAGTTACAATCCTGTTGCTTGCCATCATTAATGTGTGAATATGTGTGTGAATGGGAATGACATCTTTGAATGAAGAAACTGTGACAGTCCTGAAAAGCGCTACACAAGTCTGATGTCATTTCAGTGATCTGATCAAGTCAACTAGATTTGCAATCAGTGTTTTATTATTTGTAATTCAGTAAATTCTATGAAGACGTTTCATAAAGGTGGATGATTGAAGGCTAATAAGTGTATGTTCATGCCTTAGCCCACAAAGTCAACATTCCTTCTATCTGATGACAATCTAAATATCAGTCATCAGATGGAAGGAAAAAAAAGAGGGAAGCTAAAACACAAACACAATCACACAGTGAGGTAGTTTACCAAAACAAAGAGCTGGCACAGAAACAAAGCACAGAGCATAAAAATCCAGCTGCTGAACAGTGAAGAGTCTTTGATAAGAATAACCAACAAGGAGCATAGATCAAAAATACCTGACAGACTGGAAAACCAGCTGAAGCAGAGAGACATATATACCCACAAAACAAGACAAACTTCGAAGTCCTGAACCTGAAATCCAACATTTTCACACAGAACCTAAATCTCTATAGAATTTTATATGATAGAGCAACACAATGTGAAGAGAAAGAAAATAGCACCACAAAGACCAAAAAAAATTCAGAAAGAAGGTTGGCTTAATTTAAGAGTTTAATTTAAGAGACAACTGCAAACCTACAAGGACATAGCCATCCAACTAAACTGACAGGCCGGCCAAGGAGAGCATTAATCAGAGTAGCAACCAAGAGGTCTCTGGAGGAGATACAGAGATCAACTATTCTGGTGGGAGAACCATTCGCTGTGCATTTTGCACGATAGCCTTCATGGAGAGGCATCGAGAAACAGTTGCAAAAAAAAAAAAGGCATCAGAAGATTGGGTTGCTTTTTGACACAAGTCATGTAGAATACACAGCAAACATCCAGAAGAAGGTGCTGTGGTCAGATGAGACCACATTTAGATTTTCTGATCAGCATGCCAAGTACTGTGATAGATTACTGACACTGCACATCAAACCTGCTAGAGACTGAAAAAGGGCTGAGACTGGGAAATAATTTTTGCCTCCAGCAGGACAACAACCCAAAATATTTAGTCAGGGATACAGTGGAAGAGCTTTGATCAAACTAGGTTCGTAATTTGTGAAAAGAGTTATAAAATGTTGTTCAGGGTCACAATCCAACTATGCTGAGTGAGCTTCAGCTATTTTATAAAGAAGAAAAGTCAAAAATATCTGTCTCTGTATGTTCACAGCTGGTAGAGAGCTACCCTTCGAGACTTGCAGCTATAATTATAGCGAACAGTGCGCATGACTTGTGGTTTTGACTGAATATGAGATTAGCAGCAACAGAAAAGAACACCACCTACTTAATCAAAGTGTTGCAGTAGTCATCTACCTGTAACTTTACTGTATTTTCTTATCTTTTACAGGTTAATCCTATCATTTCCTGTTGCTAAGGCTGTGTGTGTTTCACTGAAAATCCAGATAACCTTTCAAATGATAAACTTTTCCCCCATGACTCACGCATTTCCTGTGCTAAATTATGTTAATGCAACATTTGAACCATGAGCAGTCAATGAGGAAAAAGAGAGAGACAGAGAGAGAAAAAGAGAGAGAGAGAAAGAGAGGCTTATTTTGTTAAATCTGGTACATGACGCAGAATCCAACTTATGCAAAATGAAAAGAGAATGGAATTTAAATTTGTTTATGTTTTAATAGCTAGAGGCATAAGGTGCAGAAAAGACTTAGTATTATTTGGGGAATCACATAAAGACAGGAAGCAAAACCTTGAATTACTGTGCCTCAGGCAATGTGTCTCTGTGAACCTTTTAATGCCTGAATGAGGTTGACATTTGTTCAACATACATTGGATAGGTTGCTTTTAATTCCATTTTACCTAGATGCAATGCTACTTGACATGCTACTGGCTGGCGTTAGCATGTCAACCAATAAAGTAGCGCCCTTAGCTTTTACAGCGTTGATTGGCTGTACCGAGATGTAAGCTTCTGCTGAAGTTCTAAGATGCATTAAGGAAACAAATGGTTTCCTCAATGCATATTAAGAAATACTTGGACAATTCAAGTATTTCTTGGACAATTCAAATAGTCAGATATAAAAGGGCTTTTCATGTACTTTTGGTTTTTATATACTCTCAGATGTTTGTGGTCCCTAACACCAGCACATATGTAATATTATGGTTGTTTATTTATTATTAATAATATATGGGATGTTTTTCAATCAATTTGTGGAAATTTTATTGATCCACTTCCTGATTAGATGCATTTTACATGAAGTAATATAAAGGAAAATAATCATTTATAAAAAGAATTAAAGGAATTCTGAAATAATTCTAGAAAAAGCAGGGCACTCTGTTTGTTTGTTTGTTTTTTAGGAAAAAGTAGCACAGGGTGTCCTAACTAGAATGCTTAAATAGGTTTTCTTTGACTTGCTCATGTAACCTTTCCTGTCCTAACAGCATGTCTGATAATTGGTTTCTAAACAATCTAAATGTAAATCTTTGATTTGTTGTGTATGTGTAGGAGCCTTTTCAAATCTGTGAATGTTACATTTGTGAGGTTGAAGGTGTTAAATTTTAATGTTTGTGCAACTTCTAATTGCGCGTCTGTACATGTATTTTGCATTCATAATTTCCTCATTTTGTGTATTTTAACACATATTGCAAGAATCGAAATGTTTTTTATGGCTTACAAATCATGTTTTCCACATGCAAGCACCCAAAGCTACATAAACAGGCTTACATGGATTACAGGTCAAGCATTGCATATGCAGACATAGTTGATTTTCTCCCCACATGTACATCCCTCAGACTGAATGACTCTGAAATGCCATAAAATCCTCCGTCCTTGTCCTTTTTACCATAGCCAAATCTATCTATTACTAAATTAATGTTTTCCTTTTTAATGACATGCACTAAAGAAGAATACAGTACCATTCCCATTTATGCACTAGTATTATACTTCATTTAAATATGCAAAAACACGACTACATAACATGTCAGTAAATTGTCATCTACTTAGTATTCTGGAAGCATTGCTCGGTTGAACATCCACACAACTCTGCATACGGCTCCCTGGGGAGGCTAAGCGGTCGATTGGATGAAGGTTACCCTCTGTGGTTTAACATTTAAGCGGTCTGATTACCTCTAAAGTTATTAAAACAAAGGTTTAAAGTGAAATCAGAAAGTGATACATAAAACTAGGCAGAAGAAGTCTTAACAGTACCTGTACTGTTAAGACTGTACAGGTACCGTCTTAACTGGTACCTGTACAGGTACCAGTCCTGTACAGGTACCAGTACCTGTACAGGTAACAGACCAGTTACCTATACAGGTACCTATACAGTACTTATTCATCATTTCATTGGATATATTTAATGCTCAATAATTGTCAGACTGAGAGAGCCTTCCATGACACATGATGGAAAAACGTATCTATCTTTGCACAGTTAACTTCTGTTGACAGTGCTCCCACTATTTACCTAATTACCTTGTGGTTGCCAATACCAGGAGCCCAAGCTCATAAAACACAACAGTATTTACCTTAGAAGAGACGAAGTAGGCTGGGCGAAAACTGTCAGCTTCCTGCTGATTAGCCGAAACGTGATCTTACTGTCAAAGGAGCTCAGACACAATTAACTTGTGTGTGATCTTACAAAACACGTGTTGTTTAAACTGAACTTGGAAAAGTTAGAAAGATGCTGGCGTGGGAAGGTTCTCTGAAAGTCAAACATAAATCCCAGCCTGTTGGTATTTGAAGATGGCACCGGAGATATGCTACGGTACGCAAAGACAGAGTGCATACGATGTTGTGATTGGGAGAAAAAGTTCTTATCTTATCTGAAAGTGGTTTTCTTAGGATAAAACAAACACTCCATCTATTTTTCTCCGATTAGTTATTGCTCCTCATCCTCCATGTCTCATCCTTTGGCTTGGAAACCCTCATCTTTAATATCTCTCTTCCTCTGTGCCGCTTCCATTACTGTCAGCCAGTTCCTGCCTATCTGCGGACTAAAAGTGGCTGTGCTTGGCTGATTCCTCAGATAAGAGACTGAATGCTCGCTGTCCACAGAGGAAGAGGATGTGGGGAGAGAGGAAGGGACAGATGGAGGAGATGGAAAAACTGAGAAGGGATGAGAATGACAAGTACTTTTTTGGCAGATTTGCAAAATCCACCAGAGTTTGTGCACGTTCAACTGTTAACATATCTAGCCTCTTCACTATAAGCACATTTATTTGTAAAAGTATCTGAATTCTTTTTACTTTTTCATATTTTGTTACTTTACAATCACAAATTTCAATGTGTTTTCATTTATTGGGATCTTATGCTGCAGAAATGTGTGCATAAAATGCAGACAGAGTGATGTGCAATTGTTTTCAGCCCCTCAGATAATATTTTGTAGAACCACACTGTAATGTACTTACAGCCACAAGTCTTTGTGTTATCCTCCACATTACCCTGTGATAATGAATCCTTCACAGTAAAGAATTTGCCAAATAGCTGAACCTTTCTTGAGTTAGAGATCATTTGTGAACATCTTTTTCCAAGTCACTTCAGATATTCTTAGATTTATATCAATACTTTGATTAGGACATTTTAACACAAAAGTCTGGACCTTTTCTTCATACATTATTCTGTTTATAGGCTAGTAATTTCCATTCTGAGGAGAGTAGCTTTACTCAGATACAACACATTCATAATTTCTGCAACCACTCCAGTTTTCCCATGGGAATCTTGACTGCATAATGCTCTCCTTCTTCAACCGATCAGTTCAGTTTTTAGAGTTCTGTTACATTCAAAGGTTTGGATGATGCCTTAGACTTCTCCACAAGTTTCTCCTTGACCTGTCTGCTGTGTTCCTTGGCCTCCATGATGCTAATTTTCTAAAACAAAGCTTTTGAGGTTTTCAATGTGAGATTGTTAGGTTCAAACCCCAAACATTTTTAACACACACACTGGAATGAGACAACAGAGACAAGAGAATTAGTTTCAGACTCGCGAGGAGAGGAGTTCGGAGATGTTTTTCAGTCACATGCCCCGAACCACTCTGAAAACATCTCCGCTCTCAACGCTTTTTATTAAGAATAGGAACGCCCTAGTTACATGATACGGTCAACTGCTAAAGGGAGGGTTAAAAAACCAGTTGGCCGTAGAACACACAAAAAACACCTCCATATATGGTTACTGAAAAATGACCTTCTTCTCTGGAATTCTTCTCTGGCACACAATGATCTATGACTTCCTCTGCAGACAGTTTTATGCCTACCCCCCTCTGCCAGTTGCATTCCTCCTCATTCTATTCTCCTTCAACTCAGAGTCATACAACTAAACAGTACACAAACATTTCCTATAACTAAAAACAAATAGGACAGATGGCATAAAATATTATTTACATTTATCCAACAGAGATTAAATTAAACACAAGTTGACTCTGTTTAAAAATTAAAGGACTTCTGAAGGCAATTAGTTTCACTGGGACTTCATTAATATAGGGCATCATAGTAAAAGGGGCAGAATGCAAAGGTTTGACATACCTTTAAAATCTTAGCGTGAAAAAAGAGGGTAACTGATTTTTTTCCTCTTAGTTTATCACCTGAAATCCCAACAGAAGACAAGCAAAACCCTGCATGTATATATAAAAAAATCATGTTTCAGCATTTAATAAAACAAAACATGTGAAGTACTTGACTTGTAACAGAAAATCTGCTACATGAAAGGATTCTTTTATTTTTTTTCCACCAGTCATGGGCGGATGGCACTGTATCAGCAGAGGATGATGAATAATTTGCATTTACATCAAATGGTGATGAGGGGAGTTGTGGAGGAAATGTGGGGAAGAATGAAGAAGGGTTGAGGTCAAGCTGCACTTCACAGAGGAGACACTAATCTCCTGCAGAGGGAAGAAAGGCACCAGCTCTGCATAGGATGCAGTTTGAACGGGGTGAGGACAGAGGAAGATGAACACAGTGGAACATCACTTACTAACTGCTGACGGAGGTGTAGCACTTGAGGTGATCTGGGAAATGAATGCATTTCAGTCAGCACACACTGCTCCAAGCCTCTCTTTGTTCAGCACACTGATGCTTTGTGAAATAGACAAGCTGAGATAATGTAGGTTCTAGGGTAAAAAAAAAATCTGGGGGAAATTAAAATTCAAAGAGAAGAGAAGAAAGTGTGCCCATGAATTTAGAATTATACATGTTTCCACTCACTACTATTGGTCTGATATCTTGCTGCCGATCCATCTACAAGACAGTAGCTCTCCTGTGGACTGGCCTCCGCAGCCTCTTTATCTCTTTCTGTGTTACTGCTGTAAGCCTTGTGAGAAACTGAGCTCAGCCTGATTACAGCAGGAGTTTAGCCATTATCACCATTAATCATGAGTCCATTCCACCATCAGTTACCCAGCATGGCTTCAGTAAAGGACAGTTTCCTGCAATGGACAGCCAGTTGTAGCTGCAATGTTACAGAGTTTTCATCTGACAAGTAACCCTTTTGACCTTCAGCTACCAGAGGTCAGCACATGACTGAACTTGTAGGGGTGGGCAGCCCCCTGTGAGAAAATATAAAGTAATTTCTAGAACGGTAGTTACCATAAGAGCTGATAACTTTCTGTATATGGTCACCAAAATTGTTTTATTTTATTTTTTACTGACTGTTAGTAAATGACAAACTGCAGTCAAACTGTGCTGAAAATGTTTGGTAAAAACTTAGCACATGTTAAATGAAAGCAAAGTTGTTGTAAAAAAAGAAAAACAGAATGTTTTGTGCTGTATTTTCAAAACATAGCACATAAAACGGCAGTAAAAACAGCATTGCAAGCAGATATAACCCAGAGATGGTGGCTTTCCCACAATCATTAAAATCAGATGCTTATCAGGTTTTTACAGAGACAGTGGATAAAGGTAATTTGGCTTAGTTCAACAATGATAAGATAACCAGTTAGCTCTATGTCAGACTTAATTCCTCACTTGAAGCATCATCACCAAATATAAACAACTGTTGTGAAGGAAAAACCAACTAAAGTGCAACTGCAGCTGGTTGAAGCCTCCAAACAGCGAATCGTTGATGTTAGAAATATTGTTACTAACAGACTTAAAGACAAAAACTGTCAATTTGAGCTCTTAAGTAATTTTTTTTTCTTCTTTTTTAAGACCTGTACTGCATTTTAATAGTACAAGTGAATAACCAAAAGCTGCTAATCTTAATACAAGAACAATACTAGCCTGGTAAAGTTCATGATGAGTACTTTAATATTTATTCTATTATATATTTCTTAAACATTTGCCAACAAATGTGTTTTTTCAGCCAAGGAGAACACTTTTATGTTATGTAAGTTGATGAATAAATGAATGAATGCAGGTTTTTATTTAGAACAGAACAGCAACAACTATGGATTCCTCCAGCTAAAATATTATAATTTCTACAAAGCCATGTTTTTCATCTAAAGTTATTTTCATATTGCTCTATAGGCTAACATAGGGCGAAAAAGAGAAGACAAAATAAAGTGTTGCTCTTTGTGTTAGGATTTTTACATGAACAGATGAACAACGATGGTGTTAACACCCACTGACTTCAGTAGAAGCTTAAAAGTGAAAAGCTTGTTGAGTGAAACATTTTCATTACTTGTTCTTTATTTTTAGAGAAACTCTGACTGATGCATTTGCATTACAAGCTGGACAAACAGTCTATTAGCTAATCTATAATCTGTGACTTTACAGAAATATTTTCAAAAACTGATTTGCAAAGTCTCCTGCCAGATAAACATGGAGAGTATATCTACATTTGTGGAAACCACATTATTAAATAAAGAATTATAATGTCAGACTTTCTTCTTTTATGCAAACATGAGAGTTATTGAGTTATTGAGTTTCTGCAGTCAATGAATATGTTTTATGTTGTAAGAGACACACACAGCGATTTCAGACTGGATGAGGCTCATTGTAAGTTGGATTTCCATTGATCAATGGAAAAGCTGTCAAGTCAGACTGACTACTACACTCTTTGGCTTGAAAATCTGAAGAAGAGCAGGGATGCAAAAAGATCATACAAAGAAAACAGTATTTCCCTCCACATGTCAGGACAGATCAAGATATGTTTGTAGTTAACTTGGGTCACAACAGAGTGACAGACATTCAGTAGATAAAAGTATAGCTGCTCTTGTTTTCCTCTTTTGAGCTCTGAGTTTCTATCTGTCATTGAAGATGCGGATTTGAATATGTGGGCAACTTTTTTGGAAATCTCATAATCAAAGTGTCAATCTATAAGAAAGAACAGAGATGTTCCTGCCTGGAAGAAATAAACACTATCTTAAGAAACAAATGTTTATCTCTAATGATGTTTTATTTTTCCAACATCAGCAAAACCCCGCTTTTCAAGCAAATGCTGTCTCACATCAGAAAGCATCTTGTGAATCTTTAGAAATTAACTACTTTCAGGTGTGTGGCATGATTGTCCCTTCCAATGTGAAGTGGTTTAGCCCAAAACATATTTAGGCACAAGAAAATGGGAACAAACCAAAATTACACATGAAGATGTATTCACATGAATTCTTAAAATTATTAATTACATAGTAATCATATAAAATCAAATACAAAATAATTCAATCATAGAAACTCATTCATAGATTCCTATTCATGCATGTGGGGCTTAGACTCTATATTAAAATATCCATGCATTCTTATTATGCCTATGATATTCTCCCTGCGAGTTTTTCTTGATATGTGCCAAAGAAGTCCATAGTATATTGAACTGTTCTGGAGATCAAATCACACATGACAAAAGCTCACTGCCTTATGGGAAAACTTCCAGCAATATACATTTCTTTAAGATAAGTCAGACAAAAGCTCACTTTTTTCCAGTCAGATATTTGATGTGGTAAAAACTGTGAAAAGGTAAAAAAAATGACAATGGCATGAGACCAAACTTAACGATACATTTAACAATTACATTTTACTCACACAAGCATAGAGTAAAAAAACATGTACTTAATTTATTCACAGTAAAAGAGCAAGACAAACAAACGAACAGCAGCTTTACCAGTATGCCTGCTTTGCTCAAAGAGGTCTGCAATTACATATATTTTTTGATCGTAAAGTGAAAACCACCAGCTCTGTGTTGATGGAAACACGAGCTGAACATTTATGTGCATTACTGCAAATATCGAGAACATTTTAATAATGATTGTGATTTCTGTTTGAAATCGAGCCCTGTATTTTCCTCCAGTGCGTTAGATGTGGAAACAGGGTTTACAGAAAGCTCCGAACAAAACCCGTGCAGTAGGAGAGATCAAAGCAGCATCCATTCACACATGCACACTCTCCAACACAGACCAGTGTGCATGCTGTGAGCAGACTGTGCCCTTTGCTGCAAGTCCCCCGCTGTGCTACAGAGACCAGTGCTCTTTTCCCTCTCCATATTCCCAATGCACACACATGGTGATCCCTTTAATGACCGCCAAGAGATCAAATCTTTATTTATCAGACCGGCTGCTGAATAAACTGCACTGGTTGGCTTGGCTGAGTGTTTGAGAATCAAATCCTCTGCCCACAGTGACAGATTTCTGGATGCTTTAATCTCTTAATGAACATGTCCCTGATGAGAAATCATTTATCAAGTTAAGCTTTGGCAGCGGCCTAGATACACAGTCTTTCATCCTTGAAGGTATTTTTGAGCAGAACTATGATGAAATTTTGCTTGAATCAGATGTTTGTCTTCATGCAGGAACTCCCATTTTTGTTTTAAGGATTTCCTACATATTGTCCACGCCAAAATTCCAGATTTTTGTTGACTTTAGGCCATTTTGATGGTAAGGATAGATGGATTCGGGAACAACAGGAAAATAGAGCAATGGATCTCTGTGCCACATTTTGAATAAAACCTTTTCTGCTTAAAATAGAGCAAACAAAGACAGAAACCGATTGACTTTAGCTTCTATTAAAGAAGAAAGTATTAGGTGGTTTTCCTCATTCATAGATACACCCTCTGCTTTGTCTGTGTGTGCACAGTGATGCAAACAGCAGTTCTCGTGCACCATGAACTCCATTTTTAATCAATACTAATGTCATTTTAGGAGTAACAAATACAACATCCACTTTCTGGAGCACATAGATGACAATAATAAAAGTGTGATTCTATTTTCTTATACTTGCCAGGAAGTCAAACAGCTTTCAAGTGTTTGCTGGGCTCCATCAGTATTATCCTCCATCACAGATACTGCTTTTTCTTCTTTCTTTCCTTATGGATTAGATTTGAAGATGCAGCCAGAGTTTCAAGATATCTCATCCGGCTTTAGGATCCCTGAGGAAGGGCTACACAATTTTGCTCGGAAAAGGATTGTTGGGTCTGCTTCACTTAACCCACCTCATCAAGCAACGGAAAATAACTAGATGGATAAGAGAGGATCCCCTCAGTGTGTCGTTCACCAGCACTCAGCTGACTTAAACCTTCTCATTTTCATTAAGCCTGTGCCTATCAGTCAATTACTTTGTAACTAATCAATTAAAATCCAATCATTGTCATGCACCATGACCAATCAGCTTTATGAAGTAAGGTCTAAACATCAGCCTGATGGCTCGGTCTGTTTTCGTCAAGATAAAACTAAGAGGGCGGCCAAGAAAGGAGCGAGGTCGCACTCAAGAGCTTTGACACAAATGGAAGATGAGACAAAACCTAGAGGAACCTAGAGGAAATATTTTTAAAACCATGGTAGAGAAAGACATTCGCTAAAAGTCTCAAATCTAACATTTACTACAAGATATTAAGAAAAGATCAAATAAATTAGCAGAAGTGGATTAAAAGCACTGAAATAGAAGCAGCTTTGCCAAAGTTCCCAAATCATTGCGTAGAGGCCGGGCTTTGATTGTTCTTAACGAGATTAAAAATTTGAACAAGTCTAACAAGGCTGCGGCGCTAATAAAGGCACATGAGATAAGCCTAACGTAGGATGATAAAAAAAAGGAACAAGAAACAAAAACAAAACTAATGAACATCCTGAGTTTTAGCAGAATTTCTGCTCTACTCTCTGAGCAGAAAGAAATGTGTTTGATGATTGTAATATTAAAGCAAAATGTGGCGTTACCTTGGAGGACGCTCTGTTTTGGCTTCCAAAACTCTCAGTTACATTGAGAATATGTGGGATGCAATAAAGCATTAATTTTTAAGAAATACCTTGTGTGTGTGCGCGGACAAGTGTGTGTTGGTGAGAAAGAGAGCATGCAAGCGTTTCATTAGACCTGGCGAGAGACTCTATTAGGTAGGTGGGAGTTGCAAAGGTAATCCCTTGATACTTCTGCTGCAGAAACACATCACCTTCTCTTTCTGTCTCTCCCCTCATCCCTCTATCACTTTGTCTTATCACTGCGGCTGCCTAATGATGATGAAGCTGTGGACTCAGCAGAGGAGTCAGAGGAGCATTACCAATGTTGCTCTCATACAACAGATGTGCAATAGATGTGCAGCGTAATGCTTCGGAGGTGAGCCAGTGGGTTTATCCTTTAGATATCAGCAACCTGCAAAAATTGCAGACAAAATAAGGGTTCACTGGGGTTGAGGCTCAGCCCAGGTACATTACAAATGAAACTATTAAAAATTTCAATCATTTATTGTTTTTCATGTGATAATATCGAACAAAATGCTTGTATTTCTTGGAGTTTTACTCCTTTGCTCCTTAGCATACGCATTAGGATATTAAGTAGCATTTACAATCTGCTTTCTCCTAAATGTAAAGATGCAGTGAGATGGATTGAGGCAGAATTTAGCTAATCTAGCCCTAACTGGTGGCATCCTGTTTGGAAGCTTATCTGTAATCTTTTTTCAGTGAAAACACCATAAAAAACTCTGGATGGTGCTGACAATACTCTTCACTGTGGCTATGTGAAGAAGATCCAAACATGTTTATAACTGAAATAAGAGGCAGCATAGTGAAACAAGAAGCTCTTTGAAAAAAAAAAAATATATATATATATATATTTCTGGATATTTCAAGACATATTTACCAGTAATTCAGACGGCAAGAGCAAAGGAGAACATGACTTACAGCAGATAAGAGGAAGGTTGAATCTATTAAATAGAGATATATGCTGCTGTTTACGTAATGGTAATGCACTAACCAGGGAAATCACTGATAAAAGATGATAAAGATACTTTAAATGTCAACTCGGTTTATTTTAGAGAGAAAGAGAGTTCCTCCAATTTATAATTACTGACACTTCATGCAAGGAAAGCTATGAAAATATGCTTCAGTTCTTGTTTCTTCATAGCTTGGAGAATGAAAATTGGAAAAATTGGTATCAGCAAGTTTACGTTTCACAAAAATCAAATGTGATGAGGGCATCTCCATGTTAAAGCTTTGTATAGCCTATCCTCTGCTTTTATAAAATTCATTTTTTTTTTTAAAGAAAGAAAACCCTATACATAGAAACTTTACTTGTATGCATAGGGACCAGATAGAAAGCACGACGTGATGAGATTTTCTTAAGCTGCCTGCTTCTCATTCCTCCTCTATTCTGTCTGTGTGCTGTTATCACTCTACGGCTGAAGCAAAGCCTCATGGTATGCTTCTGAATCCAGCCAAGTAAGCACATTTTGGTTTGGGGTTTCTGGTGTTGATGACGAGTTCAAGAGCTTTAAGTGAGGGATAGAAGTACAGCAGTGTACACGTCTGACCACATGGTGTACACAGCAAACAACTGGACTGGACTCACTTTTCTGATGCTTCATTCTCTGATTCACTCTGCTAGTGTGAACTGGTTTACTTTGTATTGAAGCTGTTTCACCTATTCTTAGTTCACTCATTTCAGTTCAGATGAGAAATATAAAGACTTGTTTCCAAGCATCTTCATATGAAAAATCAAGAAACAAATCTAAACCCAAAAGCCTGGCTCCATACTAGTCTGGAAATAGAGTGTTGATCCTCACGTGATTTGCATTATTTGACCTAAATCCCTGTGTGGCTTCGTAAAAGATTATTCTGAGAGCAGATTGTGGTTATTTTGTATATTTAAACATATTTCTACCACTCCTATAAATCTCACATTCAGCACGTCTCTTAATTTTTCACACATTTTTTTGTCCTATCGAATTGACATTTTTCTGCATATCATAGTGCCTTACAGCTAAGCACAGAGGTGACACTTTCCAAATGTTCAACTGAAAAGACAGCTCTATCCAAACCTTGGCAGTCGGGTCTTTGGCTCTACCTGTTTGTAATACTGCCTGAAAGCTGAAAATTAAATCAGAGACTCCACACTGATTTACCTCTGCGCATTTGTCTTCCACTATAACAAATTAGTTTTAAATTAGTCTGCCTAATTGTCACCCTCCCATGACAGAGGACTGTTCGTTATAAACAAAAACAAAGGACGCATATTAGAGGAGTTCCTCTGGATACAAGCTGAAAAACGTCTGAAACCCAGTCGAGAAGTCGCTCACTGCTGCTTGTGCAGCTATTGGTCTAAATATCACCCAGAGGGTGTGTGTCCATGATTCCTCCTGCACTTCTATCCCCCGCAGCAGATGGATAACTGCGCCCATGCAATAGCTAATGAAAGCAGATTTAGAGCAGGCAGACACCACACGCGCACACATCCGATAAACTCAAAAGGCACAAACGACGAGACGCAGTAAAAGCCTGCACAGACGTCGCCATTGTCTCCCATTAAGAGCTATGAAATCTCATCAATGTGCATTAGTGTGTTTGGGTGGGGATTTAGGTGCTGAGAAGATTGAATTAGTTCTGAGCTCGGGTCGCCTCAAAACAATTATTTGTCCTCTGTCATCCTATTAAAAAGCAACTTCCAGTAAAGATTACAGCTCAAAGAAACACTGACGGCAGCATTTCACTCCAGCTATTGACAGAAGGCGTTTCCAGTGATTGGCATCGTGGAGACTCTTAATGGCTGTTGTCGAGATGATCCATTGGAAGATCGTTGGGCTCAGAGTGAAGGTTTGATCGCTTTGGAGATGTGAAGTCAGCAGCAAACTGCACCTTTGGACAACAATTAGGAACAGTTTATTTTTTATTTCTTTTATGTTTTTGTGAATGTGCTTGGTGTCGATCAGAGCACACATAATATAATACATAGATCTAATACTACAAACATACATTTTTATTTAATATTATATTATATATCAGAGTTTATGAAAAAATAAACTTCCATTAAAGCATCAAAAACATGCAAGACACGGTCTTGATCAAAGAATGTTCCCATTATATAAACCTTATTAAAAGTTCTAGAAGAGGAGAGGTGTTCTATTAGAGTAGTGGTGCCAGTAATTGTGCCACCAGTTATTTGTTGACATTGGATATTTTCCCCCTATTGTATATACGTTCTTGAGCTAAAGGCTGGATTTTAGTGAGGTTAAGCTACAGCAATAGAAGATAAGAAAATAAGACAATTTATTCTCTTGTTATATTTTCACATCCTTTTATTCTTTCCACTGTTTCAGTTGCTTTGTAGCTCTTACTACCAATAGAACTATGCAATATACCACATTTCTTAAAATGTCACCTGAAGGATCTTCTGTTACACAGTTAAATCTTCTCCTGCTCCTAGAATCCAAGACACACACATACTATCCTTTCCTTCAGATAAGAGGGATCATATTGGTAAGGTGGTGAACCAGGAGAGGAAAAAGAATACAGTCAGCAGATGTACCAATGGAGAATAGACAAAAATGGTGAAGGAAAAAGAATAAGAAGTTAAGCTAGCCTTAGAGTTTGATGAAAAATGTTAGAGAGCAAAAAATAGGAGATGACATACACATGCTTAGACGTGATCACAATGGAGGAGGTGGATCTTTGTGGCAGAAAGACAGAGTGCCTTGTATGCAAAAGCCCTGATAAAACTCAATTCAGGTTTAGCAATTTGCAAATAAATATTTACATGTGTGCCACCGCCGTGCATCTCTTGCTTTTAAAGCCATTCAATGCAAATTGGAATGACTAAAGAACACACACACGCACACACACACAGTCTTAGGAGCCCCACTGCTGAGTGACTCAGAAGAAAGAAAAGATTTTAAAACAATAAAAATATGATTCTATAATTAAGTGAGCTATAGTACTGTAGGAAGCCTCTATGTGTCTGAAATAGCAAACGGAAAGAGGATGGACTCATTTTTAATCCATACAGTGCCTTAGCCATAATAAATGTCCATGTCGTTAATTAGGTTTATGTGATATACAAAACATTATGTAAGGCAACATTGTGAGATGGAATCAGAAAGGTAGAGTGTACATTTTTACTGAGTCCTTTAGTCTGACACCCCTAAATACATAAAGTGTTACCAATTAAATTCAGACGTCGTCCAATTAGTGAATATATCCCAGATTTGTTTTGTTTAATAGAAATTCTGGAGGAGCTGCATAGATCAGCTGTGGTGGGAGATTATGTCGAGATGTCAACCATTAGTCATGTTTACAGCAAAGCTGCCCTTTATGAAAGAACATTATCAAGAAAAAGGCACTGCAGAATGAAGGTCACATAGAAGACCCATTTGCAATATGCCACAAGCCATGAAGCGGACATGGCATCATGTGCAAAAAGATGCCCTGGTCAGATAAGAGGCAGTATCATGCTGTGGGGAGATAATTGGAGAGCAACTGTGAAAGAAATATGCTTGGTCTGGGGTGTCCATGTCTTTTACATTTGTTTTTTTGCAAATAAGGACAAGGACCCTGTTATTAACTTGACTGAAATATTTTAATCAAGTTCCCATACTATTGGAAATTTTGTTAAGAATTTTGAGTTTCTTTTTTTATGCTTAAGAATCACGTGGCATGTTCTAACAGGACAACAATCCTGCAACAACAGCTGCAATGCTCTAGTCAAAGTCCAAAACTAAGTCTGACAATCTGTGTGGCAAGGCTTCAAAAAATATTCTCTACATCAAATCCAAATGAGCTGACTTGAATTTCTATGAAAAGTATAACGTTTCAGGTATAAAGTTTCTTTTAATTTCTTCCCAGGCGTTGAACTGAGTCAACGAAGGTTGTGCAGAATGTCACATTTCTGTGGCACCTCTGTTGCCCAAGTGTTTCACCACTGAATTAAAAATTACTCATTCAGAAAGGAGGAAAACAATAATCGGAGTGCACATGACAAAGATGCTAAGACTTTTCTAAGAAACAGGAGTTTAATCAGTGAGGATTTGCAGGTATTTTTGTTTTCTTTTGGTGCATATCTATTGATTTCAGCGGACATCCAAGAAAAACAAGAGCATCTTACATAAATATTCAGTGTAACATTTTGCATGGCAGGGAAAGAAAATAATATAACCATTTATATTGCATACAAAAGTTTTGATTTCACAAAAACTGCCAACAGGATTCCCTCTCATCTCTGTTGATTACTTTACATAATTAGCTAAAATCTCACACAGCAGCAATCGAATCCCTTCCCAGATAAAATGACCATTTTGTGCTTTTACAAGGCATGGAATCTCTGTGCCAGTGCGTGTAATTATTGTTTCTCTTATGAGTCTTAGACAGCTATTGTTATTCACACTCGCACACACTAAATTGTACTGTACCCTCTCCGCATCACTGAGTCGTGAAATCGACTCATCAGTAATAACAGGTACAGAGACAGAGAGCTGGGGAAGATAGAGGAAGCAAGGGACTGCGAGGTGAAATCTCTCACAGAAGGGCAGAAGAGTTAGAAAAATAAAAGAAAAAAAGAAAGCAAAAGGGAGATGCTCCGGACAAATTCCCCGTGAGCTGCCTGATAATACAACCTATCATGATGCTCAGTTCCCTATATGAAACCAAGCTATGTTGCAGGCTAAAGAATAAAAGCTGAGCTACAAAAAGAAATTAAGTGCTCAGATGTTGCTGAGTGTATGAAGGATGCTATAGAGGCCAGATATTGATTGTCGAATGCATCAACTTAGCTCTGGAGAGTTGATCAGAAGCCTTGGAAGAGGCTCAGCAGTCAAGTACTCACACATCAAGTTGGCAGGAGTTAATGTTGGGGTATCAGTCAGTGCACGAATGCAGAGCTGGTCCAATTAGGCAACCGTTTCTGATTCCAAGACAACTAAAAAATATACCATCAGTCCGAGAGGTATTACTTGATTTATCACAATTTTAGTTGTGCTGGACAAGTGATAGGAATGCTGCTGTTCTACTTAAAGTAAGTCCAGTCCAAGCTGGACTAATTTTTAAAAAACTGCTGAGGTCTGATTTGTTTGGTTCAGTAAACCATCTAGTTTACTGATGGTAAACTCAACTACTGATGACAGTAGTTGAGTTGTACCAACTCGAGTACTTTTAGACTAATTGATTTTTGTGCTCTGTAGTTACCTTTTATGTTTCACATCAACTAGGGTAATCACATAACACAACTGATTTCTCTGAGAATACTAAAAAAACATCACACTACACTGCTGTAGAGACATACTGCGCAAAAGCAATGTTATCACATATCTTTGCCAAACCGCATTCAAAAAAAATTTATAAGACCACATTTCCTTCCTCACATGGTTTTTCAAATATTGCAAATATCACTAAATTAAGTTTAGTGAAGCAAAAGAAATGCAATTAAAGATCCCTTATGGTACTTTAATTTGAAAGAGCATCGAGTTTCTCTTGTCTCTCATAATCATTTGTAAATCCTTCCCTTCCTCTATTTCAAACAGATGTTATAGATGCTGCATAATGCAAAAAAAACATTAGCACGCAAATGAAATTTAAAATCTTTTTTTCTCCCCAGAAATGCCATGTTTTTGATTTGTGGTCTCAAATTTCTTCTCATGTGACCTCAGTTGCTGGAGTTCCTGTTGATCTCAATGAATGCTCCCGTAATTGAAGTGATGTAATCAAGTCAGGAAATGGTGATTGGGCTCATTCTCTGCCCGTCCCCATTACCAACACAGAGTAATTAAGAGTTTAGATGTTGAAATGTAAAATTGCTGCTTTTGAAAACGCCACTGATTCCACTTAGCCTCTATTCAGCCCAGGTCTTTAGACAGATGACTGATAAGTAGCATGTGATGACTGATGCAGATTGAACCTTTGAAACTTATATAAATCCCTTTCTTCTAAATCAAGGAATTTAACTTGTTTTGTATAGATGAAAAGATTTTAATCAATCAAGTTTTTGTGATGCTTTGACCTGCCAATAACATTTTTTATCAATTTCAGTTGAACTAGAAATAGCAGTGCTTCTTCCCAGCCTTCTTACTGTAAGTGCTTGCCACATCATGTGATGTGTCTGTAAGAAATAGTTTTATTATTTTTAAAACAAGAAAAATATCAAGCTTCAAGCTTCTAGAATTGGGAGGTGAGTTTAGCGACTTGTAGACAAAACGGGTTACTGCTGAGATATAGGTACAGCAGTTGTGTTGATTCTGTTGCAGTGGTACATTTGTGCGATGAATCTAATGACGCGCAATTTCCTCAACATTTTTTAAAGTCTGCGATTGACTGGCTTTGCTAGTGGACCATAATTTTCCTCTTATGTGGTGTTGTCGTACAATACTGAAACGGCAGGCAGTTTGTGTAATAGAGTATAACTGTAAGAATTATGGCAGGCTGACACCATTTGCAAATCTGAAAGCTGTGTCATGAAACAGAGCACCTTTACTGTAATAAATCTGACTTTGTACACTAGCACATTGAATAACTCCTCTAAAAGTGTAGCTCTGTTGTAGCAGCCCGAGGAAATCACCAACATGCCCCTGGACATAGTTTCATAGAGCTTTTGAGCTTCCTCTGACTTAAATTTTAAATATCTCACTAATTACATAAATAGCCAACTTTAGGCTTGTTTTGTCTGCAACAAACTCATCACTAAAGAGTGTTGTGATTGGTGCAAATGTAGATTCATTTTGTAAAATGAATCTACAAAAATGGAACTAGGTAAATATTACTCAACAACCTTTTTTTCCTGTTTTTTTTTTTTTATTCCAGCTTTCAGTCGAACCTCTACACAAAACCAAAATTCCTGGTTTTAATTGCTAGCAGGAGTTTTTGTTTAAGGATCTGTTTAGAAGAATATAGTGGCACGTAGAGACGTGAGATGCAGGTGTTGGCTGCATCATTCTTTGGTATGATGCTGACAAAAAATCTATTGAGTTTTCCACCATTTTTCAATGGATATTAACCAGGTAAGCCAATGTTAATTTCTCAATGCCCCTTTAGCTTTTTGTACTTGTTATACATCGCACTAGGTTTTGTGATTTGGACAGCAGTGCATGTGATGGTTGAAGGAAAATGTCTTTCAACAGGTAGGGCATAACAGAAACCATTTTGAATGCAATGAGGGGAAATACTTGTGAGATAATCCATACATGAGGCACACAAAATGCCAAAAAGCCACAGCACAAAAACATCCAGCTTGTGAGCACATGAAACACATGAATAACATTACTGTACACATGAAAACAGCTAAAGACTGCGGTGAACAGCCAGAAATTAAATCCTCCAGGATTCTCCATGGATAGTGAGGAAAATGTCGCATATCCATGACAAAGGCCGTCTTAGGAAGTGACCAGTGGAGCTGTCTGAGTCCTCCTGATTCGCAGGTAACCATGCGTGTGTGAATGCCTCTGCATGACAGAGAAAAGGTGGGTTAGAGAGGAGCCATCAATCACACCCAGGACAGGACTGGATGGTGATTACAGCAGGGGTTCGAGATCAGTTCTCCAGACTGATTTACTTCTTTCCTTCCTGGGTCATAGTTCAAGAATGGCTATTTCACACTTTTTCTTGGAAAAGAAATCTGCAGCTAGGGTCATAAATCTACCCTCTATTCTGTTTGTGTGCATTTATTTGTGTTTGCATGAGCGTGTCAGAATCTCCTCACCCAGATTTCCAGTGCTGATAAATAATTCAGAAACCCCTGCACCCCACCCGACAATCCTCCCACCCCTCTTTCTGCTGTTTATGTTATTAGATAAAATGTTAAGATGATGAAGAAAAGAGTAATATAACTGAAACAGAATAAGAAACGGGAAGAAAAGAGGAGAAAAAAAAAACAAATATTTACTTTGTCAACTCTCATTTTTTAAATCTCATGAAAAAATTATCAACCAATCAAAAATAAATTGGCAGTTTATTGCTTTTGTTGCTGATTTGTTTGGTGTTGATTTGTAACTTTAATATGCAGACATGCGACTAGTGTTTACCATATGTCCTCATTTGGGGGAACCAGAGAAAATGAGATGATTATATATGAATAAGCTGCCACTGCACATAAATGAGTATGATGCGTGCAGCTGTTAATTCTTATAATTGGATATTATGTTGTTCATTGTACACTCTTATGGATGTTCACTCCAATATTGTGCTGGCTTCAGAATTTAATTTCCCGTGCCATAATAAATGTAATCACAGTGTGTATTACAGTGTTGTTATCCCTTCTGGGCTGATGCCCGAGTCAGCAGGCCCTAAATGTTTTTTTTTCTCCCTTTTGTCGTGTAACATTTGTCAGGACTCCTCTTCCAGCTTATCTCAGCTGTGTAAGTCAGAAATGGGGGATTTCAAGATGATTTGGGTAAAACTGTGAAGTAGCTCAGCCTTTTGATCAGTGCTCTGTCCTCTGTTTATCCCCATCTAAATCAGCTTCTTCTCCCCTTGTTTGCTGCCCCCTTGCTTTATCTATCTCTATCTCTCTTTCAAGCAGGGTTTTTGGATTGGGCTCCCTGGCTGAGGATGCTGCCAGAAAACTAGGTGTCCTCTAGGCCTTGCCTGCCATCATCATTTTTGCTTTTGACAACTTCAACCTCAGGCAATACCACTCACTCCAAGCCACTTCCCTTTTCTTAATCTATCTCTGTCTCCAGGCCGATAGAAGCCTCTTTCTTTTTCCTGCTCTGTCGCTCCTCTTCACCTGCTTTCTTCTCTAGTTGGCAGCTCCTGGGCTCTGCATTTCTGACTGATCTTCTCCCTCTCACCACCTTTATAACTGTCTTCCCAACTATCATTATATTTTCTTTCCACTTGAGATGGAAAGCAGCTTTGGAACAACTGCACCTCTTCTCCACCTGGTCTTCCAACCATTACCTTTCCTCTCCCACCATGACCCACAAATACAATGATCAATAACGCTCACATGGCAAACAAATAGCAGCAAGCCAAACTTACAACTAGGAGACACAGCAATGCTTTCCTCCCACAGTATAACACAATGACTAATTGGATTTAAAAATTGATTTGAGGATGGAAAGAAGATTTGTCAAACAGTTTAGTTAAGGAGGAGGAAACCTGTGAGGGATGTGAGCAGCTCATACTATGTGGTAACTTACAACAGTATTTTTATTCATCGTTGATTAAAAGCCCCTCTTCCTGCTCAACATCCACCTATAACTGGGGTGGATGTGGTTTGTTAGTTTTATACAACCCACATTGTTGTATTGGAAAAACCTGAGATGCCCTTTTTAAGTGTCACATGGCAGACAAGAATGAGTTATGGGTTCAATGTTTTTGTTGTTCTAAATCAGCAATAGAGGAAATGGAAAATTGATGAGTTGACCAAATCTGTTTTAGGATAAATTACATTACAACTATTAGAGTTGTAAAAAAGTTATGTAAACAGATTGAGGAATTTAAGGCCACGGTATTTCTTATCAAATTGAAGTTTGTGTCTCAAAGTGCTGCTCAGTT
The DNA here is from genome assembly GCA_902982915.1 of Phalloptychus januarius. NCBI lineage: Eukaryota > Metazoa > Chordata > Actinopteri > Cyprinodontiformes > Poeciliidae > Phalloptychus > Phalloptychus januarius. Next base: position 36,877,817 of record CADWAE010000133.1, read on the forward strand.
GATTTTGGCAAGTGCTTTGGTCTGATACTGCAAATGTAAATAGACATGCCTAGGGAGAACATCCAAACTTCATGCAGGGCAGGCAAAAATGCAAATCCAATGACCTTCTTGCTACTAGACAACTTACAACTTACAATGATTGCTAGGAATATCCTAAGCTTTATAACAATACACAGTGTTAGTGTTGAGCTATTTCAAAAAGCAAATGAAAACTATGGCTGAAACCCAAATGGATAACTAACTATGTAGCTTATAAAGCTAACTATAGGGATCTCCAGAAATTTCATTCTAAGCCACAGATATCAAGTTACATCTGGACACATCAATATCTGATCATTTTTTGTGGAAGTGGATTTCAAATGGCATGATCATTTCTTGTCAGAAAATGTCCTGCAATCACATAACAGTTAATGAGAAGAAAAAAAAAACTTATTAATATGGTGCCAAAACCAAGCAGAGACAATAAGCTTGCAGATCATTTTTAGAACGTTTATTATCTCTGCATCTGGAGTGTCTGCATGTGTCTGGGAGAAAATGTGGAGGCAGAGTTCAGGTTATTGCCAAAAGGATGAGTTTGTGAGCAAGCTTATTATACTGATGGGCTGAAACCATGGATTTAGATTACAGTTATTGTCAAGGTGAAAAATCTCCTCTTGGACAACACATTTCGGCTAACAATAGCCATGGATTATACCCGGCACTTATCTCTGCAGAGGCTGAGTCCCTCTCACTACAAAGGTGTTTGTGGGGATGTGTGTGAGACACGTAAATTGAGGAAATGTATGTTTTTCAGTGTATGAAACAGCAGTTACATGCGTGTGGGGGTGTGTGTATGAGAGAGAGACAGAGAGAACACGACAAAGTACAAAACCACCTGCATGTGTCTAGGCTGGTGTCCTGTGGGTTTAAGATGTTCCTGACAGAACAAGGACACAATGCCTGACCTTTCACTGTTGCGGTGTTACAGGATAGTGACTTAGTGGGAGGATGGTGCCATTTGGCCATGACGATGTGTCGGTCACAGCTATCTGTGGATGCCCAGATCCAAGCCGCCCACCGAGGGGCACAAGACTTGGCACGGCATTCCAACGATGCAGTCGGACGGTCATGGCATGCATTGCAGGGCCAAAGAAGCTTAAGCTGCTTGTATTCAGAGCTTTGAATGGAGAACCTTCACAGCTTTAGCCTCCCAGCAGAGATCAGGAAAAGCATGTGCATGATGGCTCATTATGAAGAAACCAGACAATTTGGGGGAAATTAAAACTTCAAACACTGATACTGATGTAAGCCCGCTGTTTGATGTTTGAAATATGAGACAACACTGAAAAGGTCAATTTTATGTTCAACCAACCCAAGCCATCTTACATCTCTATGGATATGACCCAAAAGCAATTCTCAGTTCTTTTTCTTGCATCAATCTCTTCTGACTGAGCACCTTGTGTTTACTTGTCACCCTGACATCATCATATTGTTTCGATCTTGTTTTTTCAATCTTCTCTTTACAATGGTAGAATGAGGTGCTTTTACCACTGTGCTTCAAGGGATAGAACTGTGCCTCTGTTACAAGGTAATTAGCAGCTAGCATCTTGACCGCAGAAGAGGGTTCTCATGGCTTCATGGCTATTTAGCATAAGTCCAGTGTAGTTGGTCACAGATGCCTAAGCTGAGAGGAGCTAAAACCACTCAAGGTAGACTCAAAAGGGTTAATTTTTCCAGCCAGGCACGCATGCTTGGTGTCGTATAGTAAGCTGTTTGGAGGGAAACAGTATTCGCATTGAAATATTTCATATGCGACACCAAGCTGGTAAGGTTGAGTCTGCCACTCTCTGTGCTAGACCGACAGATGTTTCCTCCAGAAAAGAAAAGCTGAGCGTTCAACTAGCTCAAACTGCATACCAGTATCAAAGTGGATACTATCCATGTGGATTGCGGGAATTGAAGAAATTTTTCACATGAAAAGTAAGTTATCAATATGCATCAAACGGCACTCCCCAAACAGTGCCGGTTTCGGGATTTCAGGCGACACAGAATATGCACAATATTCCCAAGTACATGGTAAGCCTTAACTTCTTTCTGATATGGGAATATCTTGACAGCTCAGAATAAACCGAGATTGCTACTGCGGAAGGGATATCTGGGTGTTCCTGCTGTTGTTACCCCACCAACACAATCTTGGTAATAAGGAACAAAATAGATGGATAGATAGATTGAGTTACTCTGATTAGAAATGCTTTATGTTCTCTGGTGGTGAATAAACTTTTAGCTCCATTTTCTGCATAAATTATAACCTGTGTCTGTGTAAATAACAACCCTCTGCAACTGTCACTGCAATTTGGCCCTTGCTGGACTAGACTTAGTTCAAATTAAATCAAAATTGAATTTAAAATAAATGAAGTTACCAAGAAAGTACAACAGGAACAATATTGGCTTCTAATGATCTTTAAACAAACCTTAGTTAAAAAACCCTACATTACTTTTTAAGGTAAATGGCATTAATTTTCCAGAGTCTACCGAAGTCTTTTTGGGCTCATCTATCACTTCCTGCTTACTCAAGTCAAACACATTCAGTGTCCTCAAGTTATTGACCTGAATTTACAATCAGGCTGCCATTCACTGCAAAGGAATCTTTCAGAAAACCAACAAACATGTGACGGGGAAGTGTTCACCAATCCCTTTGAGTGAACATTTGACTACAATGCAATCAGAATAAGATCCCATTCAAAGCAAGCTATCAATCTTTATCACCTGGGAGAAAAACAGGAATCTCTATGCTCTCACTTGTACATAAACAAGAAAACACACTTTCGAGCAGTGGTAGGAGAGATAAATAAATCCTGGAGTAAACTGAAGCGAACAACATGCTGATATGTCTAACAACTCGCTCCTTATCAAAACCTCCGACTGTACAGTAACACATCTGGACTTGCAATGCCATAACAACAAGGTTAGGTAAGGAGAAATCAGGAGAGCAGGGGCTGTTGGGAGGAAAAGATATACATTATTTACTATGAGGAGCTCATGTTTACACTACAGTCACTTTTCCTTGTGGGTCATAGTAAAGTTACAGTTTTCTCCACATTACTTTCCTCCCTTCACCTCAATCCCCAATCAAAAGTGGGTGGTGAGGGATTCTCTATTTACAGCAAAATTGCAGCCCTGCTGATGGGATACTGGATAAATCGGTGCATCAGCAGCGCGGTGTCATCCACTCTTCATTCTGCAGCCAATAACAAACAATACACTGGTGCGTTTGTTTTGTTGACTTGATGGAAAAAGCCGAGAAGTTAATTGTGATTGTTTGAAGAGGGGAATTATGTGACAGAGAGGGAGGCTGAGGAAAGATAACTGTTTGGTTCTCCAGGGTGCACAGCTAGGAAGACAAGGAATATTTACTGTATATTCGCTCACTCTCAGACACTGCAATGAATTGATAGTAGAACTAAACTACTGGATGGAGAATGTTTATGCACAAGTTTCTGTAGTGATGACTGTTCAGTGTCAAGGAGAAACGTAAAATCTGTAAAATAACAGTGAATAAACCAACGGATGCCTTTAACAGGTAGAGCTTAAACTGCTCACAGTACTCGGTGTGCTTTGATTCCCAAAAGACTGCTGGGGCAAGCAATCAATGTCAGTTTGCCTCTAAAAAGTAAAGGGATCATCCACCATTTGGCCTTTTCCTATGATGTAACTTTATTAACATTTACAGTACAGTAATAAATCTTTATGCTTGAAAATGACTCATTTTTGGAAATATTCACATGCAGGAGGAAGAAGTGATCAGTGCACAAGTTTAAAACACATTTTTAAGCCTGAAATTTTCTTAATAATGTTATAAGTGCATCTCATTTAAAATATATTAGTTTCCCAGAAACTAATATATTTTAGTTTCTGGAAAATATATTAGAATGACTGTCTACGTCAATCATTCCTAGTATGACTGACATAGACATACGAGGAATCTGCTCCATCTAGGACTAAAGGATGTAGCTAATGTATCGGTTGGAAAAGTGTAATTTCTTAAAAGGAAATTTAAGACTGGCTATTGCCTTCCTATAGCGCTAATCTTTCTAATCTGCCTGCACAGGTTTTTGTAGGGCATGAAGGGATTTCTTCCACTGAGCTCTATCTCTCAGGAGTCATTTTATCTGGGCCAATCAGCAAACAGAAGAAGGAGTTTTGAATTATTACATAAATTTCCTGTGATGTTTTAGAATTGTAGTTTGCTGATGGTTGTACTTCGGTCATTGTTTGAAATATTGCTGCAAAAATACAGATATTGTTTTTTATGGATACATGTACTTTGAGACACCAACTGCATGTATCAGTGGGATACCAATTCAATTCTTCCATTGGATGTAATATATAGTTAAGAATTTAAAATCCTACATTAAAACTGGCAGTTTTAGATTTGTAGCCCAAAAACCTATTGTTTATACAGAGAAAGCCCAATCTAGGTTCTCACTATTCCGTCAAATCCGTCTGATGGAATAGATGGACTTGACTCAATAAACTCATATGGAGGTTATGGAGTCTGACATTCTAAAGTCCATTAGTGGTTTTGAAAGAGCACAGTGTGTGCTGGGCCCTTTAGGTGATTGTCTTTGTATATTGCCCAAATGGAAACTATGAGCTTTAGTTTAGCTTAGCGTATTGTATAAAAATGAAACGCACACAATTAAGCCCGAATGTATTTATATTCTTGGCAGATTCACATAGAAAATGATTTTGTTACTTATAAGAAATTAAAAGGGCATCTATCAAAAACCAACAATACAACAATATAAAATAATTATTAATTTGGAAAAAAATCTGTATTATTTAAGTAAAAAAAAAACTCAATAATTGATAGAAAATTAAAAACAATAAGAGCAACCCTTCTCATTATTACTGAGCTTTTTGAATGTCTTTTCATTTAAGTTCATTAAGAATTCTTGTCATCACTTCCATTCTGGAATCTGAAGGATTCCATTTTGGAATTCCTTCAGATTCCATAATCTGAAAAGATCCCATTCTGGACTCTGGCTGTGCCACTCCAACACATTATTATTACTTCCAAGAAGAAGCAAATTAGTAAAATTAAATGATTTCTTTAAACCATCGGTATGAATTATTTTGGGTTTAATGCATCTCACTTCACTCCTCTGTAAACTTGCAAGCTTCATGTGAAGCAATTCTGAACTCATCTGTTGCACTCTTAACCTCACCAAGCTTTGATAGATTGCAGCGCCTGAATCTGTTGGCGTTACTACAACTGTGCACAGAAACCCTAATCAAATAGGGTTTCCTCTGGATAGCGTTAAAATGAATGGAATCATGTGACTTTCTGAAATACTCAGTTTGGGTGGAAAAGACAGATAAACTATTTAAAATAAACACTAAAGGTTTAAAATTACCATACACGCACCTTCATGAGTACATTTTTAGGAAATGACCCACACAACTGTTTTGAAAACATTTGTTTTTGTAGACTTGTTGATAGAACATGTCACAGTGACAATCATAATGTCCCTGCATTTAAAGTTATTTATAGTGTTGCACTTAAAGAATTCTCTACATTTGAAGTTCTAAATCACATACTTTGTAGACCTAAATATCTTCCGATTTTGAATCTTTAGAAGTGGATACTATAGGAATGGATACTCTTTCGGAATCTGTAGCGAGCACTTTCAGAAAGTTGTGTCATACAAAGACTGCAATGGGTGTAAATGATTGGTATGTAACTTCTTTTATTAAAACTGTAAGGTATATTTGAATGACTTCTTAGAATTTTTATTTCTCAAAAGACAGAAGTGGTGGAGTGGTGGTTGCTCATTGCTGTGACCTTAGTACTTTTTAAAAGAACGTCCTGCACACATCCACGCAGAAAGTGCCTGAGGGTTTTTCTTCGAATTAACCTTTTCAGTATCAGTTTGTTGAGGGAAAATACAAGCCTCTGGATCATAGAGCTGGTATTTTTACTCTTCTTGCCATGAATAATGTAAAGAAATACTTGAACAACGCGATTCTGCCTAATGTGTACAACTTCAAAGAAGTTTAAAAAGCTCAGTGGGTTGATATTATAAAGCTCTGAACATAAGGTCTGACAATTACATGTCCTTCTATGCTGCCTCGCAAAGATATTCCACAACCCTTTGAACTATTCACAATTTTATTGAGATTTTATGTGTCAGAGTAAAAAGAAGTAGGGGCTAAATGTTAGGTGGGATGGAAAATGACATATGGTTAGAATTAGAATCTCAGACGTGTAACCCTCCTCTGCTTTAAAACCCCCAAATAAAATAAATTTTACCATTGACAGTGTGCTGGCAAGAAGAATGCAACTTAAGTGAATTTTTCCCAGGCAGGGCATCATCGTTATGTTTCTTTTGATTGCTTGCTTTATGAAGTCCATTGCGAACACATTCATTGTGAAAGGCCACTTTATAATGCAACTGAACAATCCGAAGAATCGGAGCGAAACTGGAATGCCTTAGATCAAAGCATATTCATGTGTTAGAATGGCCTGCTTCAAGTCTTGACCAAAATTCAATTTAGAATCCTTGGCAAGACTTCAAAAGTGTAGAGCAAATACAATCTCAGTCTAATCTGAGCTTTAGCTGTCGTTCAAAGACCAATGGTAGACATTTCAGTCTGTAGATGTGCAAAGCAGGAAACCTGCAGCTGTAATGCATGCTATATTTTTTACAGTATTATTTGAAGGGCATTTTGATTATGTATCCTTTTTATTTCCACCTCCCAATTATCCTCGACCTTGAAACGTGGCTTGTGACAACATTAAAGGGTTATGAAAAATTTGAACAGAAGCTGTTTTGAGATTAAACCTTTTGTATAATCAGATGAAGATTAAAACGTGCAGTAGGTTGTTTTTTCCCTTACAGTATGCCCCCGTCTCTTTTTCTAGCCTCCCTGACTTAAATCAAATTTGAGGAACACAGCGCTGACAAAGATCCAACCACGGAAGGTAATTAGTGCTGCCCGGAGGAGGCTTAAAGGTGGCTGAATTTCTTCTTCATTCAAACAAAGTGTTATCACTCTTGTTCAGCTGCAGCTTTACTTGCTTTACAACTATCTGAGGAGGGAAGAAGATTATTCTAACATCCAAACACCTCCAAATGAAAACCAGTTTCAATCGCTCGAAGCTGTACAGATTTTCTTGTATTTAACAACAGGTCCACGCAGACATTCACACACCACAGCCAGTGGGGAGACAATTCTAATTAGCGTTTAGACTGATGACCCGACTAAATAATAAGCCAAATGCTGGGTGTCGGCCTCCCAGCCATAAACAGCAGTGCCAGCTGGGGGTTAAAAACAAATCGACCGTCTTGTTATTTTCCTAACTGGGCACAATTGGCAGTGCTTTCTGACACCAGTCATCTTGGCATGTGTTAAATTAGCCCTATTGACAGGATGCTTACCCCTCTAATTCTAATCACCACAGGCACAACTTCAGAGCTGAAGCTTGGAGTTGTGATTACATGTTGTGAAATAAAAATTGGAGCAAACAGCAGTCATGGGTGGGGGGGCAATGTGGCAGCTTTGAAATGACACCAGCATAACGGTCCCTGCTTTTGCTCCTTCTTTAATTTGAGTTAGATGCATTTGCCTTGTCTTCCTTCTAATGGCCACAGGCACTTTTGGTCATTGAATTCAAGTAAGAATTGCAGCTTTCACACAAATCAGAAACCGTAGCCTGCTGCGGCGACGACTCATGCAAATCAATCTCTAGAAAAAAAGTTTGTTTCTCAAAACTCCAAATAGAAGTAATAACACCCTAAGAGCCAAGCTAATGCACGGTAATTGGCCCAGAGAAGGTTTGCAGTTTTTCTCATTTGTGTGACAGTTACCTTCACTCGTTTCAACATGGCTGACCATAACCAAAGTAGAAAGGCTTAGGCAAGAGAGTGCCACGTTGCCAAGTGCGAACACTTCATTTCACACTTCCGTCAGCGTGATTAACAAACCGCGGGTGGTCGACTTTGATAACGCTGCGATGCGCGGTGGAAAAGAGACCCTCTAACATGGTTAAAAGGTGGAAAGTGGGAAGGAAATAGAGACTAAAGTGGCTGTAAGAGGAGAGGCTTCTAAAGGTAAAACGTAAGCTGTAAAAGCTGTCCTCCAAGCTTTTAGAGCCGTGTTATTTGGACTACTTAGCCCAAAATGTTCCACACGACGAAAGTGGCGGATGGATGGAAAGACATTCCTTCCACCGCAGCCAAGGGAAAGTGGTGGACTGCATTAACACGAGAGGCCCTTAAGGTTTTCAAGATTGTTAGGAGGGAAAGACGAGAAAGCGTGTCCCAAAAACTATTTCACGACATACATATGCATGTGTGTTTTCCAACCTGGGTGTGCAGCCATGGAAGAACCTCTTTGGTCTCTTGCTCACCTTGAGGATATACCATAAGTCTAGTCTCCATTCCCCACTGTGTTTTATTCATACATGCCCACACGCACGCACACACGTACATCTTTGATGCACATCCATAAATACAGCAGCTCACACTTAAAAGTCAGGCTGCATTCGCACACGGTATGGCTGCTTCACGAGCATCCCACAAGGCAGTCTGTGATTTTGAAGTGAGAGTCTGTTTGAGCTGGAAGAAAGCCAGACAATTGCATAATGTTTGGAGATGAAGAGAAAACATGTGTATTGAAAAGCAGGCAGCCTATTCCTCTCAGTTTTCTTCTCCCCCCCCCACTCGGTCGTTTAAGGCTGGCGGTATTTTTAACCCTCTTGTTTACAGCCGTCTAGGTGCAGTTCGGTCCCGACACCATCCATGTTTAGACTGATGCTCCACTAGGCCTTGTAGCTGCACAGCACTGCCTTCATTTGTCACTTTTCCGACTTGAGGTGAGCAGTGAAGGTGTTGCTTGTTAGTTTAAGATCTGAACCAGGACTGAACATCAAAGGCAGATTCTCTGTTCAAATCAACTTGATGTTTGAAATCCTTTTTGATGCAAAAAAATAAATAGAAGTCAGAGTCAGAAGGTAAAGTGAATGCTGCAATATAGAGGAAAATCCTCGAGGACAATTTGTTTGGATGAGAACTACAAAGCCCATTTATTTACAAACAAGACCAGTTGCATCCAGTTGAAGCTACACAGAAATGTTTTGAAAACTACAAGGTGGATGTTTTGGAGTGGTCCAGTCAAAGTCCATACATCAATCCATTACAGAATTTGTGACAGGGCTTAAAGAGGGCTGTCCCTCCTCAAGGGATAGCCCTTAAAGAGGTTATCAGCCCACAACCTGATAAAGCTGAAATAGATCTGATACAAAAAGTGGAGTAAATTGCAGCATCCAGATGATTGAGATGTGTCCACACACACTCCATGCTTGATTGAGATGTGTCCACACACACTCCATGCTGTGACTGCATCTAAATGTGCATCTAGTAAAAACTGACTTGAAGGAAGAGAATATTTCTGCAATCATTTATTTTATTTTAAATATTTTTAATATTATTTAGTAAATTAGTTTTCACTTTGGAAATAAAGTTGGGTTTTTTTGTGAAATTCTATTTGAAGTGGTCCAGTCAAAGTCCAGACATCAGCCCATTGCAGAATTGATGAATTGATGGATTGATTACCAAATAAGGTAAGAAATCCAGACAGCGGTTGTTTAGATATTTTAAGGAATAATTGTTCACTTGTTTTCTAAATCGTCAGCCTTGGTGCTCTTTTGTACCTCTTTAGCTTTGTGTTTTCTTCAGATTTTAAACTATGAAGTAGAAATGACTTGTAATCAAGGCAACAATAGTAATGATGGTATAATACTTGGCTAAATCCTTTCAATTATCCTTTTTATTAGGAAACAGCATTTCTGTTTCCTCTTTTATTGTACACTAATAATGTGAATACATATATGTTTATGAAGAAATAGTAATGTAAAACATCCGGCTGAAATCAGATATTTACACAGAATACACTGTGGGTAATAATACAAAACCTATTTTTTTCTCACTGTCTAATATTAAATTATATTAAACTCTATGCGTTTCAGGTTAGTTAGGATTGCCAGAATTATTTTCATTCACTAAATGCCTAAATTTAAACAGGGAATTTTAACTATATTTTCCTAAATCAGCATATGATATGAGATTATTTTGCATTTAGATGGTGTGCAAAAGGATCTGATGACTTTGTAGGTTTCTGATAGTGTAATTAAACACATTTGAGTTAATGGCAGACATGAGTGCTTAATCACTAGAAAATAAAAATAAATCAACTAGAGCCATATGGAAGAATGTGGTTGACCTACATAAGTTTGATTCATCTTTAGGTGCAATTATCAGATGCCTGAAGGAGTTACATTCATCTGCTCAATCAACATGCAGGAATAAACAGTAAGGGAATGTCAATACGCCCTGTGACAGACTGGCATGTCCAGGGTGTACCCTCTCGCCAGGTTGTGGGATGGGCACCAGCAACCTTCAACCATAAGAAAGGGTGTAGGAAGATGGATGGATGGATGGATGGATGGATGGATGGATGGATAAGAGTTGAAAGATCTACTTTCAACTCTTGAAAGTTGACAAAAGTTGTAATGGCTTCTTCTTTGAAAGACACCATTACACCTTCTTTATTATAATTTTGTTTGTCTTATCAAAGTAGGTCTCATAAATGAGACATTGATCTCAATGAGACAACTTCTATAAATAAAGGTCAAATAAAATAAAAATCTGTGCAAAAGTATCATAAAAGCCAGAATAAAGTTGAAAAGTGCTTGCCATCTTCCAAAAGAAACAAAGTGAAATATGCTAAATGATTAATGTTTAAAGCAAGTCACACCCTTTAGTAATTTTAAAGGTTCATAAAATAATCTGTGTGAACAATATCCTATTTGAAGATTAGCGTTTCCTTAAGCTGCTAGGTCTATTTTGACATTGTCCCCACTAAATCTCATTAATAGCTTTAGCTTTCAAGGTAAGTGAATATGATTTTAGAAAATTAAAGTCATTTATTGGACAGAAAATTAAAGTGCCTCCAATAAAATCTGACCCGAATTCCAAACCATTCTTCAATGACTTGTGAAATGTACAGTTAGCTGTAGAACAATTATAGATTAAATGGATGGCTCTTCTCCCAAAGCATTGATTTGAATTTTATATGATGGTTGTTTAAGAGTTACTGGATTATATCAGCTTGTCTGCAGAGTTTTGAAAAAGACAAAAAAATCAGCTTAAAAAAATGATTCCTGGCTCAACTACCTTTTTTTCCCCAGAGCAACTGGCTCAAAACTTCTGTTTTTATGGAATAGGAACCATCACAAATACAACAAAATACTCTAGAGTCATAATTACAGTTGTTGCTGAGTCCAGGTGTAGCTCTGTACTACATAGCATCGTCGGCTCATTATATGTAGTTTCCTACATATCTGATTTGGATGGAGTGTAAACACTGGCATGTTATCATGTTTAATTTTTTCTTTTTTTTTCTTATTGTATTTCACTGTTTCATTCATTGACTTATTAGATTAGACAATGAGTTCCACACTAAAGTACCCTAGTTGAATGGCCGAATTGTGATTAGCTTTAAGAAAAGCATTTTTAATACAATGGTTCATCCTAATGCAAAATAATATTGTAAAAATGTTTAAATGTAATTCAGTCCAAGACCTTGAACATTATTACAGTTAGATAATCAAAGCAGAGTGTGCATTTCTTCCCAGAAGACCAGAGTTGCTTCTCTTACTCTGTAGGAAACTATGATTACAAAAACTTCACATTTCATAGCAAATGCATTTAAACATACAGTACAGTGTAAGACATCATGGATGTCGAGAAGCATGTCCTCAGTGGGATAACTGTGTGTTAAAGCAGAGCTGTGAGATATGTTCTTTCACCTCAGCTTTCTGTAAGCTCCACACATGCAAAGAAAATTTACGGCCACCTGACTCTTGGCATCGTAAAACATCCAGAAACGCTCCTGTTTTCTCATTTGAAACCTGGCTCTGGATCGATGTTTTGTTAAATCTGATTAGATAAAAGAACATTTGTCCTCACTGTGTAGGTCCGAAAAATTACTGCCATTTTTTATTTGAGTTAAACAAAAGGCAAAATCAAGAGGTGACTGATTCGTACAATAAAGCCCCACAGACCCTGAAGTCTGGCTCCTATGTAGGCTGCATCAGGTCTAGCCTTCATCTTCTCACATATTGGCATTATGGTTGTAATAGTTCTTCTATCTCTCCAGGATGATCCCACAGCTTATCCTCCTAACTGCTTCGGCTTCTTTATCGTCCTTGAGGGAGTTGCAGCATTACATGCAGTTTATTGCAAATAAAATATTCCAGACATCTCTGTTACAACACAAACAGCTCTGAAGCCGAAAAACATGTCCTGCTATCCAGTCCCCAATTCCTTGAAGTAAAACTCTTTACTTTGGAAATGCAGTACTCTTAGAGCTGATTAAAACAATTCTTCATTTCCCTTAGAAAGCAATTGTCTAATGTATAACTGCATGCCTTCAGTATGTGATAGAGTAAAACATATTGAAAAATAAAATAAAATATGTTTATTTGTAAAATCTATGCAAATAAAATCCAATGTTGTAGCTCCTAAACACGTGATTATTTCTCGCAATTTTGTTGAAAAGCAAGTGTACAACCTTTCAGCGGGACACTTGCATAAGATATGCATCAGATAGAACATCCCCATTATTTCAGCTAAGACAATTTCCACAGGCAGAAGCTGACTTACTGAAGATACCAATTTCTATTTTGAACTTGATGCAATCAGTTCTGGTATAAAGCTTTCCGTGGTAGAAGTCCATTAAACTCACTTCAACACAATGTGTCTTAAAAGTCACAATTGATTAGTCTCAGTTTATGTGCATTCTGAGTGCCTTGTGGCCTTTTGTCAGTCAACCTAATCAAAGGGAACAAAGATGCTATTGGGTAGCTTGATATAATTACATCCACCACACTGAACATAAACTAGAACACAGTTGTAAAACTTGAGTTGATAACTATGCAACTTCAGGTTGCTCCTTGGTCCAACACATCTGATTAAAATAATTAGGTCATTAGCAAAACTCTGGAGAAATTGACTGCATTGATTCAGGTGTGCTGGACCAAGGAAACATCTAAACGCTGTGGGACACCGGCCTGTGAGGACTGAAGTTTGAGGCTGCTGGACTAGGGAAAGCACAGGCAAAAGCTACTCAAGACACCAAGAACAAAGATTATAGATATCAACGTTAAAAATAAAGACTACAAGGCTCTTTGCAAGTAACTTCATATTCATATGATCGTGGTTCTTTTCAGGGAAAGTATAACGTTCAAGGTACTGTAGTCAACCCCAAAATATGTCGATCCCAGTCAAAATCCAAACCCAGATTACTCAGAGGGAAAGTGTGGATGGTCAAAAAAGAGCCAATCACGCTGAACTCCGAGTGATCTATCTGATCCCAGAAAGAAGATGCAAATGTACACAAAGTTACCAATATATGCAACAATAGGAGTGTATACACAATGGATAGGTGGATGAATATGTTGACAAGGAAAATGCTTTTGAAGAAAAAGTGCACAATAATGCCTATTATGAAACATGGAGTGTGCTTTGTGCCTGTATTGTTTTGGTCAAGTGAGTCCATCCACTCAGTCAATAGGCAGTGGTGAGAAGAAGCATGAGTTTAGTAGATTTGTTGGCAGTGTTTCAATTGTATGTTTAGTGTTACATAAAAAGTAAACGTTTTAAATTAAAATACATAGGTAAGAATGCCTGCTTTCATGACAGAATAAATACAGAACATTAAGCAAGTAAAAGGCGTAAAAGGCTTTGCATGTAGGGAACACTGAATGCTAAAGAATTTATTATTCAAAACATTCATATTTGCCAAGTCAAGCTAAAATGTGAGGCTGCAGATGATAATAAATTGATAATAAATTGCTTGCCGAAAGAGCCAGCTCTTCTTAGGGAGCTGACCCAGAACCGAAAAAAGCAGAACTTCCCATCACTAACACTCATCTCGTTGTCAAGGACGGCGATCAATTCAAAGTATTATGTTATTGTTCAAAGCATTTACATTTTTTATTTGTAAGAAAAAATACCGTGAATAAAGTGGCAAAGGCCTATTATGTCTAACAAGTAAAAATACAGCTTTTAAAAGTGAGTCATGACAAACCACAGAGAAAATTACACCTGCAGCTTTCTGCAGTTCCGCCATGACTTCGGTTGACTTTCAGTCAACTCTCCAGATTTTTGTCCCCACAATTTGCTGTTCTGGTTCAGTCATGTTTTTTTTTCTTTCTTTTTTTATCATGCCAGGTTATATTTCTTTACCAGTAAAAAAAAAAAAGGACAATTGTGAGCCTGATTTAATGCTCCCTGCCCAGCCGTAAACAATATTAAAGAGTCGCGGGTGAACATGGGGGCTCACTTATCAGTTAATGAGACAGATATTGCTCAAAGGAGCTGGGGAGATGATAAACAGATTAAAAAAAAGTGAATATTGGACTTCATCAGGTGGCTAGAAATATGACACCAAATGAATGCTAATGTTGCTTGGTTTCTGATGGGTGTGTGTATATATGCACCCGACAACTTGCTTCTTTTAACCTTGAAAGTGCAGCAAGCTGCCAGGAACTCTTCCATTAGTTGGAAGCTGAGATCGACCATTGATGATGGTGAGAGCAAAGAAATGACGATATTGTCTGAAATACACCAAACAACATAAATATACAAGAGTATTATCTTTATGGGTAAATGATAAATGTGTCTTTTGTGGCAGCTTTGCCTCAAAGGATGCATGTAAAATATGCAGTCTGAGAGGAAGTCATTTGCATGGTTATATTATCATTCGTTAGGTCCATTTACAGCTGACATTTTTCTAATGCTTTTCTAATACTATGTCCTAAAGTGGATTTTCAGGCACAGATTGATGACAAGTCATCAAATGGCAGGTTTTATAACTTAAAAAGCACCCTGAAGAATATAACACATTTCTTCTGTGGTGACAAATCTAAAGTATAAGCAATTAGATGCAATTTGCCTCAGATGATCTGTTAAATAGACAACAAAACAAACTGTAATGCCGGCTAATTAGAAGCAACTTGGATCGTTTTCCATGTTTTCTGAAAAAAGTCCTCACTGCCAAATGTTGTTGGTTTTCTCTCTAATTAAAGTGGCTTAAGAGTCCTTTAAATGGGAAATGGAGTCAAATAAATAAAAACGAAATTAGAGTTGAATTACTGCTTTCACTTCTTTGTTTGTTTAAAATGTGCAAAGAGGAACTTCTGTCTCCCTCTGGTGGCAATAACATAAATAACACAAGTGCTGTCAAGCACAGTGGATAAAAAAAGACGTTAGTGATATGCACTGTCTGCCAATGTTTCCAAAGTTTTGTATTTTAATTGGATCATCAGATACTTTTAAAGTTTAAAATGAAGTCTTGCTGTTTCCATCATAGACCCAACTAAGTCTAAACTGCTTCATTTTCAAAAGTGGCAAAAAAAATTAATGAATTAAGGAGGTCCATGACTCATATAAAAAAGCTACAAAACATGTGAAATCTAGTATGCACTTAAATAGGCTAAGCAGATCTTCCTATTAGTTAGGTACAGAGAAACCTGCTACCTCAACTGGCTCCCCTCGATGTGGAGAAGCAGCAGTTCTGCTGCCTCTCCTGGATGACCAACCTTCTCACTCTATCTCTATTGGTGCATTCAGACTGAATGCATAGGACACTTGTGCACTTGATGCTTGATACTGAGGTCAAAATATCTTTCCACTGAGCAAGGTGTGGAAAGAACCACGTTGGAAGAGCCTCTTGATTTTTTGTTGTTTTCCTCTGCTTGTCTTTTTGTATGATGATGGATGAGATTAAGTGAATGACTTGGCTTAATTTACGGAAAGGAAGAGAACATCATCAATGGACACCTGGTGCTCTGAGTACACTGGTGCTCAAATGCTCAAAATCTGAAAATGAGCAGTGCTAGATGTGCAAGAGTTCTCGACACGCCTAGACACACGTCCACTGTAAATTTTTCACATAAACCAAACATCCCAGATGCCCAAATTGGGAGAGGGTACATCCATGCTGTGGAGGAAATTCACTTTGTCTGCCTGTATCCATAATCATGTTTTTCGTTCACTTCCCAGAGGTCCTGACCATGGATGAGAGAAGGAGGATCAACCGGTAAATTGAGAGTTTTGCCTTAATGGTCCACTCTCTTTCCACCACAACAGACCAGTACAGCTCTCACATCACGGTAGATAATCTGCCAATCTGCCAATTAATCTCTCTGCATTTTTCTTAATTGCAGACTCCAAGATTCCTACACTCCTCCACTTGGGACGGGGCCTTGAACCAAAACCTAAAGCTAAATTGTCTTTGTCACTTATAGGAGCAGCAGTGTTCTCTTTTGTTATTTCACACAAACAACAAACAAACAAAATGCACCAAGTCACATATCTGAACAGAATGCCTAAAGGATTGTCTTTCTATACGCCCCCAGGCTAGCAATGGACTGGCAATGTGTTTTTCCCCTTTAGTGCACTTTGGTGAAAGGTAAGGCCTCAAAGCAAAACATACCAAGTTGAAATAAATACTAAAACCTTCAAAAACAGGAAACCAGAGCCTCTAGCTGCAGCAGGAAATGGATAGATGCTGAAAGATGGAGTTACAGACCTGAGGATAATCCAGACGAAGCAATAGTTGTTCTCCCCAGTGAAGGAGCGCAGCAAAGAGAAAAGTGGGGAAAGTAAAATAAACCCCTCTTTCTGTACTTTTTTTGTCACCTGTCTTTTCTTTTATCACCAGCTGCCTGCCATCGCACTGTCAATCCACAATGCGGGGAAGAAACAGATTAGCTTGTTCAATAAAGCAGGATTACGTTTCTTCTGTCAGAAAAAGCTGAAACCAGATGAAAATGTTGCCTCGTTCAAAAGGTTTCTGAAAAATTCTGACAATTGAGGTTTTGAGAGTGAAAAAATACTTTTGTATGTCACTGAGTGAAGAGTCAGATCTGTCTATTCTGAACAAATCGTCGTAGCCTCTAGTAAATGCATTCCCTGTTCCTTCCTCACGGTGCATCGGTATAATTTCCACAATAAAACAGATTCAACACAAAAACTGATCTTGGTTTAATTTTATAAGTTATGTGCTGTCAAATGGCAATACAGTGTTAATTAGATCTCCTTGCATAGAGTATAATGTAATGCATATTTTGCTCCCCAATCAAGGCTAATGATCACTCAAGCAAAACATTTTTTTTTTCACATCTATACTTTCTGGTCTAAGATCAAGTGCATTTAAAAACCAAACTTTCAATCTAAAGCCGGTCTTTTTATGAGCTTACTGCATTTCGTCTGCCTCTGGTCTTTTCCTGCCTTTGATGTTAATAAGCCTCGTTAATTGTCACATTGGAAAATGTTGGCTCCTATTCCTACTACAATAATTATCTTCTTCTCTCAACATTTCCCACCCTCCTCATTAAAAAAAACACAGAGCTCATTTCTATGATGACCTGTTTGATGCAGACAAAATCTCCGAGTGGGAAACAAAGAGGCTTAGTGGTGTTTTTTGGAGCAGCCACTTTCTGAATACATCTACTGCACTGTGGAGTTCTGATAGAGACTGAAAATGGTGTTACTGTTTGGATTTCATTGGTTTGTGACATAACTGTCCAAAACACCCAATTATATCACAATGTTTTACAAGTGACGCTTTTAAAAAGCAAACCGCTGCAGCCATTTGCAAGAAAGAGCAAAGGTGGATTACCTGCAAGCAAAAGAAAAGTATAATGGCCTTCTGTCAGCCAGCTGACAGGCAGATAAAGCAATGTGTGGGGGAGGGGCGGTGCTATATTGTTCTGAGGTCTACATCAGCAGAGAAAGCTATGGTCACTCTAAAGCTTAACCAAAAATATTAGTAGTTATGAAACCATAACAACATCTCCAATACTATTTAGTTGGGACTTTGATGATGTTAAACAAAGTCTGCTGTCAAGAAAGTGACCAGCACTGAATACTTTTTATTCAGCGCTGAATAAAAAGTATTCACAATTGTAATTGTGATCACAATTATCAGTTTGATTTAAGGTTATATCTATTGTAACTATTTGAAAACTAATATTTGTTTGGAAAGTTTGAACTTTTCTTCCATTTTTAATTTTATCTCAAACTAAAAGTCCCAGAGAGCATGATTTGTTTTGTTTTGCAGAGTATGCTCAGAGAAACGCAGCTTCGCCTGACATCAAAACCTAATGTCTCCCAACATCGGGAAGAAAGAACTGAAATCCACTGATCTCCAGCACCAAGTAAATTAGGCATAGAGGGAGATGAAGGGAAACAACAACCTGCTGTGGTAATAACTCAAAGAATGGGTGAGGGACACAAATGGAAGCAGATGAAAGTGAGCTTTCTTTGTCATTACGCAGACTGACACCTTGCACACTGTGCATTTTGATGTCACGGCTTTCTTTGAAATGTGACCTTTAAATGCAGTCAGGAGTCAATTTTCTTCTACTTTATCCCCGCAATGTAATTTTTCGTCAGTGCTGGTCTAAAATACCATCTCCCCACAATCTCAACACCAACTGGGATAAAAGCGATAACGATGCAATAACACGGAGCATCTGTAGGTTTTAAAGCTGTCAGAGCTTCTTCAAAACATCTGTGACGGCAGACACAAGAAAATTATGCCGGAAGTAAAAAAAAAAATAATAAATTTCATTTCCATGAAAATGTGACAGAGATTTAAAATATTTCTTCCGTAGACATTTTGGGACACAAAACTAGCTCAGTGTTGACCCATGAGTTAATAGAATTCTTTGTACATTTAAGTGCACAACAAATATATGAAAAGGTTTGGGTTATTTTACTTCAATGAATAGAAGGTAGAATCACCTAACTTTGTGTTGTTATTGCTTTCTACTTTGATGAATGACCAAGGCCAATGTACAAAAATGAAGAATTAAGAAGCAGGGTATTTTTCTTCAGTTTTTCAGATGGTTACAAAACAAAAACATTTATCTTGAGTTTTGAGACAAATCGTTTTGTTTACTGTACACTGTGACATTACCATGGTTTATTATTTATACCTGACAACAGCAATCTTTCTTTGTAAAATGTTAAGACTAACCCCTGTTAAAAGCAACACAACTCCTTGTGGAGTGCTATTGTACTCATTCATTCAAGTGTACTTGAAGTTAAAAACCTTTAACTGAAGTTTTATGTAGTTAATTGTATCATAAACAGATTTTACAAGAAAGTTCCCTAAAAAAGGTTCATCATCACTTCCAAGGCAACAGTGCTACTGTGCCAATGTACAGTTTTCTGTTTAAAATGTGGTCTTTTTACAAGGCGTCAGCTGATACATTGTCCTCTGCTACATTATCCTCTGACTGGATCTAGAATCACAGACCAGTTCATTACAAGTAAGCACTGTGTAACAATTCTGCATCTAATGAAACAATGTTTCATTAGCTCAAAATCACAGAGTGTCTTCACCTACATTTTCTCTTAAAAATATGCATCAACGTTAGGTTATGTATATAAGCTACATAATGTGTCTGTGCAGCATTGACTAATGTGTGCCACAAGATGAAGTTTCATTTGTATTACTATTTTTAATCAAAAACCAAACTGGTTTTGCATTCCCCGAGGCTCTGAACAATATTTTCTCAGCTAAATTTAAGTAAAATGAAAGAAAGAAGAAATTGTTTTAAACAAACTATGTGCATCTGCAATGAAGCTCCAAATATATATTCAGGGACAAGGCCATGTCCCATCTGAGTCAAAGTCCCATTTTTGTTAACACATAAAGTCTGTGTACTGCTGTCAGCAGTCTGAGTAGGAGCTTTAAAGGGATATCTGGGACTCATCCACCAGTGCCATCAACTGCAGAATGCTCTGCTATTCTTCTTTGTCCTCTCTATATCACTGTCAAGAGAGAAGTCAGAAAGTAAAGGTGAGTCTCCAAAAGCGTTTTGAGTAAACAACGCAGCTCAGTTCCAAGATACCCTTTCTCCTTTTCACATGGCTGCTTACTCAGATTAAATGCTTTGATTTTTTGTTCTCCATTCAGTTTTTTGCATCATTATCCTACACCTTCTTCAGAAACCTTTATGGAAAAAAAACACTTCCTCAGGATTTTCAACAGAGGTTTGCTTCCACTAGAGCAAACCTCTGTTGCTCTAGTGGAATAGCTAGGTCACTTGCTGAAATTGCTGCCGTTGGAAGCTGTAAAGCACAGATTGGCAGTGAGGCCTGTGTGGTCAGGATTAAAATGACAGAATTCATTGGAGAGCCTGAGGAGTGTACAATGTGCCCAGTCTCACTTCAGAAAGTATAACAAAGACTAAAGCTTTTACACACTGATGGAGGATATATCAATTAAGCTATTCAGAATGTCTTTACTGAATAGCCACATCACACACACCCTGTTCAAAACAGTGAACTTTAACATTTTCTTTCTGAACTATTCTTTTTTTAATCTTTAATATTTATGTCCCTTGGTTTACCATCTCATGCACTCTCAGCAATCTGGATGGTTGCTGTTTGCAACCCAAAGTTATTATTAATGTGTTAATCACATTAATAATAATGTGATTAACATTAACACATTAAAAATAAAGATCTGATTTTTGTTTCAAATGAAAGCACTTAACTACTCTTCTGAATTGTTCCTTTAAATCATGAGAGACTATGTTAAGGTGTCCGCAACAAACATAATCCTGATCTAGACAGAGAATAGATTTAAATTTACAATACAGCCAAGTCTTTTTTCATCGCAACACTAAGCCAATGATTGACAGTAAAATAGAAGTGAATGGTCTCTTCTAATATACGATATCCAAATATAGGATTCTTTGACTGACATTGGTAAAACACTGAATGTTTTGTGTTACTAAGAGACACCGTCAGGCCTAAAGATTCTGAATTGCTATGATTTATGAAAGAAAATTATGTATGAAACAAAACAAAGCCCAGCATTGTCATTTAAACATGACTTTTAAAACATATCTTGTAAAGTGGGGAGTGGCAACTGACTTTAGCCACTTGTGATCTAACACTCTCCAGAAAACAAGGCAAACTTTAATCTCTAACGGTGATTGTCGATTGCAATCTTAATTGAAAAGCCCCTCTCTCTCTTGGCCTGTCCATGTCTCCTTATGTATACATCTCCCTCTTGCTGTCTTTAGCAGCATCGGCAGCATTTGCGAACAAGTTGTGATGATTGATGGCTGAGATACTGGGGAATGAATTGCTGATAAAAGCCCCCAGGCAAGAAAAGGTGGCAGCTAAGCGATACGCGTGTGCAGGGGTGTGTGTGTGTATGTGATTTTTTTGTGGGTTACTTGTGTATGCACAAGAGACAACAGCTCAAGGCAATGACATGATGTCACAAGAAGCCAAGCATTATCTCTGGCACCGCACATTCAGCTTTCACCACGAGACATTCACACATACACGCACAGCTTCTTCCAAATGTACATGTCTGGAGGACTGACAGGGGGGATAACATGACAGATCATGGTGGGATGAAATGTCATCGACTCACGCTCGCAAGTCCACCCACTCACTTCCAGCAGGTTTGCAACGCATTTTTCAGTGAGCAATAACAGCAATTATTTGGTCGGCCAATTTAACAAGCTGATTAAATACTATTTTGAGGTAAGCGCCACCGGCTTGTTTTTAAATGAGATGTGTAAACAAAAAAGTAAATGCAGGAATACACATCAACAGGGTAGGGTAGCTGCGACAACTGTGGGAGTCCTGTCCTGTGCTGAAAGAATAAGAACATCAGGAAGAAAAAAGATTCCTAAACTCAGGCTTCACCCCACCATCCCACCTATACTATTTTAAGATACTGTACTAAAACACAGACCAGAAAATAAAAGATCAATCCACAAGAGATTAAAAAAGAATTTAAAGATATATAAAAATGGGAGGAAACACTAAGTTAAGGTGTTAACCTACAATGCAGTAGCATTATATTCCAGAGTTTTGAATAGATGTAATAGCAAGAGCTCTATACCTTCTTCCCTTCCATACAAAAAAAAAAACAGGTGAGGTCAACTAATGAAAACTATTGATACTGATGCAAAAACGACTTAACAAGACGCAAGACCTCAGCAACCAGAGAACAAAACCTGTTATGCACCAGCCAAGGGTATCTTGTGATCTGTTCTTTCAGAAGCTATGTTTGGGTACCTTAAGTCACAGTTTAGAGTCTCTTGCATCTGTTTTAGGTATGATGGGTCATCCGGAAGCACAGATAGTCAAAACAGTGAATTCTTCAATCTGAAAGCAGTTGGACAGTTCATCCTCGGTCTGATCAAACTGGGGCCTTTACTCACAAATTACAGAGGTGTTACAATTCAAGAGTTTTTCGTTTTATTCACTTTTAATCAATGCCACACTTGCTTGTATTTATCCAGATGAAACCCAAAATAATGAGTTTATTGCTCTTATTAGAGAGCGAGCAGTCAGAGACGTCAGGAAATCAGGGTTTAATGTAACTTGAAATCTCTATTTTTTTCTCTGTTTGAGGAAGTATTAACTGGCAGACACATTTAAGGTCTTTCAAATGCATGCTATTGGATTTCAATCTTCTCTATTTGCATTGCAAGAATCCCATTTGACAAAATTGACTGAGCGCTTTGGCTCCAGATGAGAGTGATAGCAAAGAACCAAGGAAAAGAAAAGAAAAGCCAAAGAGCAGAGAACAGTTTTGTATGAAGAAGTTAGTCAGATTTAATAGTGTGTAATGAAACATGCATATATTTATATCTTTATATATATTTATATAAATATGCATAGAAATGAAAATGCAAAAGGAAAACTATAAATTCAGACAGCAGCAAGAAGGCCCCAAGACAAGCACAATATATGTACCATTTCCTTTCATTTCAGTGTGAGAGGGCCATTTGGTCGCTGCTCATGGAAAGGCGGAAAAATGAGCGACAGTGATAGAATGGAGAGAAAATTAGAGAAGGACTGAGAGATAACAAGGTGTTTATGGAAGACGCCGCTCAGCTATTTTCCCCCCAGCTCACATTAGGGTAAACAGAGCGCTGAGCTGAAAGGAGTGCACGGGGAAAAGCTCGGCTGGTAATGGCCATGATGGGAGACAATGATAGCAATCACACTAGCCACAATAATCACCGTCAATTCTCCAGGGACTTTTAAAGCATCTCGCAGAGGCATGTGTGTGCAAAGATGTGCGTGTGCATGTGTGTGAGTTTTTTTCTTTTCCACCTGTGTCCATAGCACGCAGCATGCAGTGGACTCAACTGACGCATTGTTGCATATTTCTGCAAACCATTGATGAATTAGTAGCATCACTTCCAATGGAATATCATGCGATGAGGTGAGTCACCCACAACAGAGAGACTTGTGTCAGACGAGATGTAAAATATAGCATATCTGTGCAATCAATGTTTAAGGCTAGCATTCAGGTATTTATAATTCAAGACATGGCCAACACAATATCTTGAACTGGTAAAACACATGGAAGAAGATCAGCAGGTAAAAAAACCCAGTCCTTCATATGAACAACAGGAGAGAGAGCATACTTTTTCTGTTTAGAGGATTACGATTGCATCATATCAGAACTAAGGTCCCAATAAGAAGGGTGCTAAGTCTTAAGCAGGTATATAACACAGTCAGCTGTAAATCTGGAAAAGAACATTTGTTTGGTACCCCCCTGGCTTAGAATTATAGCATGTGCAAAACATCCTTCTTGCTGATAACAGAATCCATTGGGAGAAGTCTCATATCAGCTGTTTTGGATAGCAAAACAGCTGGGAATATCTTTTGTGCGATTATCCCAACATTTTCATCCCCTATGCTATCCTCTGGATGGGTTAGGGATAGCTTCAGGCTAAACACCAATGAATATGATAGTTGCTATGAGCATTTTCTTCTGCGTTTCCGTAAAGTCACAGCAAATAGTCAAAGTCGACTGGGCTTTTATCATGTTGACATCTATTTTAAGCTCCAACTCACCACCTAAAGAACTGTACCTCCTCAATATTAATTGACTTTGGACTTTTATGGGCAAAGAGAATAATTGAATTGCCCTTCATTGCTATGTTGAAAACCTAACCTATATTGTTCAAAGGAAAGACAAAGAATTTTGAAAAAATATAATTTTCTTGAGAATATAATATTAAGGTTTGCCTTTCTGTACATGTTTGTACACCAATGGGGTTTGCTTTTTTCTTGTTTGTCTACTAATGTTCAAAACGATAAAATGTTTCTGCAAAAAAAAATGTATGTAAATCCCTGAACACAGAGGAGCTTAACTCTCTGTAGCAGTCTACTCAAGTCAGTCATTCCCATATGAGCAATATGCATAAAATGCCTCAATGTACAGTACAAGTAAGACCAGTAAGACTCCATGTTGTTATTTTATGCTGCTTTATTTACCATTACAAATAAGCAAATATCTTTTTATATTCAAAACCCCAGCTCTTCTCTTTAAAGTACCTTCATCTCATTACATGCATCTGAGCCACATTCAAAATACCTTTTCCTGTTGGTTTCTAGCAGTCTGCAGTGACATCTGCATAAGAAAGCGATTGGGCTCTTATTTTTCTTAACAGCCTCGTCCATCTTCTGCTTCCTAATGACCCGCTTGCCATTGATAATCTAACAGCTACAAGTCAGGGGGCCTGGGAATTAAAACAGCCCCCAAATCTCTTCTACGGCAGTAATGGTTAGGACATGTTTGATCTGATAGGCGATTGGGCAGGCGTGTCCACCAGTCCCACTGGCACAAAATCCCCCATCTGTGCTAAGATGAGATAAACACCATCCTGCTCTCCTGACAGTTGTGATGAACACATGAGAAGTGTGATGGAACATTGAACAGGGCACACATCAGGCCGAAGTCATCACTTTAGACGCTGCGGCAAGGTTTACCCTGCAGCCAGGCCTAATATCTCCCCGCTTGGAGCTACAGGCAATGGCTGATGGAAGCAAAAAGGGAGGTAAAGCAGCTGTAGAGTGCTGCTGAGACCGCTCTGACAGGTACCAGCTCTGCTACACCAAGCTGTTCTTCAGTGTTTTTCAAAGGACGTAATTAGAACCGATAAAGTCTCTAAAAGTGTGTTCTGGGTAGTGTACTGGGTCATGAAGTGGATGTCGCTCCAAGCAGAGACTTAAGTGTCCAATTGAAAATGTCACATTACATCACAGGCCATTTCAATAAAGAACACTCCTACAGCAAAAGCCCCTTAATAAAAGCAAGAGAGGCATGGGGAAAAAACATAAAGTGGAAAACAATTCACTTAATTGAAACAGTCATTACTTCTAATTCTGAGCTCATCAGCGTAATCAACACCTGTTGGCAGCCATGTAAGTCTGCCTACTCAGGGCCAGGTGACAGAGTGCCAAACCTATACATGTATATGCAGGATTTTATTACACTTGCTAGCATACTGTGGAAAGATGTAATCTAGATAATTGAGAATAAATGTACATATGTCAAGTTATATCACACTCAGCCATATGGTGATACACTTAGACCGTTTAAAAATCTGTCATATATGCAGTTAATAGGTTAATCCAAACCGTATGCTTGGACAGAATGAAAAATCCAATAAAAGAGTTGCGAGCAAATGATATAATTACAATGTTGGATATGACTGTTGTTCTGATTCAGAGTAAACACAGCGTCAAATAAAAAGGAAGGAAAAATCTCCAATTTGCAATCAAATAAACAAACCAAGAGCCACTGATTAATAATCAGAAAATGCTCAATCATAAGTTGGAGTCTGAAATTGTGTCTGCTTTTGTGACCTGTGATTCTTCTGGAAACACAACATTAAAATCAGTCATACTTTTTATAACCATATTAATGTAGAATTACCTGGGAAAAGTTAATACCACATTACCGTATGTCCACCATTCATTTCAATGATTTTCAATAGGACAATTTATTTGTGGTCTTGTTTACAGATAAAGTGGACATGTCACCAGTTTGCATCATTAAGTAATACAGAAACAAGTTATTCTTCTCACAGCCTTACTCAATGCAACAAAGAGGAAGCAGTTAGAAAGCCTCAATATGTGTGTTCAGACAACCAGGCTGTGCATCTTATATGCACATTATTACAAAGGTTCATCATTTAATCTCAGACCAAAACATTATGGAAAATGTTCAGCACTTTCCTTGCAGTAGCACAATGACAACTTTTAGTTTTACTTTTTATTTATCTTGTTTGGATTACTAATGCGTTTGTCATCATTAAAGAACGTCAGAAGTATACAGACACCTGCAGTCTTACTCCAGTTTATTTTTTCCTGCGGTGGCACAGACCCTGTTGCTCTTCATCCTGGTGTGTAATTACCGTTCAGGCAATTGATCAGGTCAATAATACAATTCATTCAGCAAGATATCAGCACTAATATACTTTCATTTGCAAAACTTTTTGAGAGCTTTGAAAATAGCAGCAATAGTCTCTTATGAAAGAGCTCTCGTTTGCACAGGCAGACTCTATTATGGATTCTGTGTAATAGCGCTTGGCACTATAATAAACTTTGTAAACACTGTTCCAGTCCAGATGTTCAGTAGCCTGCTGGTGCAACCTAGCCGTCTGCTGCCCTCGCTTCTCCCCTGTGCTGATGAAGTAGATTATCTGTAGTGCAGTTTATCAAGCACTAGAGCCTGAGTTTAGCTAACAGTGCAGAATAGGGCTTTTAAGGTACAGTGTTTCACACAATTTAATGCGTTCGCACCCTTTCATAGGTTTTCTTCTGCCTTTGCAATGTATTCAACTCCATCCATTCTTGCATCACCTTTGACCAGCTGCCATTCTCTGCTAAAGAAAACCACCCTTTATGCCTGTTGCTGATGTCCCTTTGATTTGCGAAAGGGGGTGGTATATTTAATGTGATGTGCACTGTTAGTTTTCCATAACATTTAGTGTCTGCATGTAGGTCAGAAGATTCAGGTTTGGTCTGAGAAAGCACCTTCACCCACTTCTCATCTGTGTCTGCTTTGGGGCTTTGGAGCAAACTTTGAATAGGCTTTCTTGTATGGCATTGTTTCAATAATGGGGACCTTCTTGCCACTCATTCCACCAACAGCAGAGTTGTATGGTGAATGATAAGTTACCCTGTCAACCAATTATTCCACCTGAGCTTGTATTTAAGAGTAAAGGCAGATTCCAGTTAACATCACATTTGTGCAACAATTGAAAACCATTTGTCATTTAACAAATGTGACTTGCTTTTTGGTTTTATATTACATGAATTCCAATCAAATCCATTCCCTATGAGATACGATTATTCTGAATTTTATCTCTTTTATGGCCCTCTACTTGCAAAGTGACCAGATTAGGATACATTTCCCTAAATAGGCATCTCAGCAGGAAATGCTACATCCCATAGGAGAGTGCAAGCTATTGACCTCATGCAGATTGCAGCAATGCAGACTTGCTCAGATGCACACAAACTAACACACTGCAAAATCTTTCCTAAAAGCTCAGCAGAAATCGCACAATGTGCAGCTGTCGTGTTCCAAACAGCGCCGACTCCAATTGTGGAGCTCTTCTCTGGTGATCACAATACGCCAACAAAAAAGAAACTGTTACACACCTTTGCGTGTGTGGAGTTAAAGGCAGTCTGTGCAAGGAGATGGAAGAAAAACCAAAAGTGGGAGAATGACAGAGTTGCACTGAGATGTAATGAAAGGCAGCAGTTTTTAGAGTGAATCCTTTCATCAGCCAATGCTGATCCCTTCTCTTTCATTCATTTTTTATAAATCTGTGAAAGAATAAACCCTTTTCATCAGAGTGAGGAAGAGGAGGAAGAAATCCCATTGTAATTATTGTTGGCCGACATGGGAATCACCTCGCGCTAAGCGCTCACACTCTTCCCTCTGTTGGCCCTAATTATTATAGACCACATATCGCATTTCCTTAATTCTCCTACCATGCCGTCTTCTTTTGTTTTTCTTTAATTCCCTCAAAAAAGCAGGGCTTATGTCTTTGCAAATTTAACCAACGGAAAGAGAGAGAACTGTATAGTTTTACATTAACACTTCCATCTGGCCAATTACCCCAGCGGTTGTTTGAGCAGTGCTGGTGAAAAGAATTAGCTGGAGCACATTTTGGCTCCCTTCAGAAGAATAGGAGCAAAGATGGGACCCTTGTTAGCCAGTTTTCATGAGTCCGCTCACTGCAGAAAACCAGTTACAGTGCAAGAACAAAATGACAGTCCGGAGAGTTACACTCCAATGGCTTTAAACAATTCTCTCTTTCGCTAAATAGAAATGTTTTTTCCACTCAGAGAGCTGTTGCATCTTTAATGCGAGATTACTCCTGATTTTCCACAGATGTCAAAACGAGAGCTGGAGCATTGCTCGGCCCGCGATGTGTCAAGTCAACGTGTTACTGGAGTGGAAATGACGTGACTGAAAGGACTTGGGGAGTATGATAATTGTGTTACTGGTTGTCAGGGTGTCGCCAAAATCCAAACATGTTTTTCTGCATTGTTGTCATGTGGTGCCGGGTGTACATTATTAAAAATGACAAGAGCCTTGTTAGTTTAATTTGGAAGATACCATTGTTGAGGCATTCACAAACACAATCAGGCATCCATCAGTGCCACGTCTGCTCACAAACAAAGCAGGAAAGGACTCCAGTGAATATTTCGGATGATAATGAAGTGCTATAAAACTTTAACCAACATCTGTAATTCCATAGTAAACACCGACATAGCAAGTTTATTTTAGTACTGCCAAAGAAAAGAGACAGATGACATCATTACAGATCTCTAAGCTGCAAAATGTATTTGACTTTAAAGACTGCTTTCCCCACAAATGGGAGAGAGAGCCAAGAAAAGAAAACAAAGTATCCACAGTTTGTTACATAAAAAAGGATGTGAGAAGCACATTCGCCGCTGATGTATTTCTCCTGTTATTGAAAAGATTTCACATTCCCACACTCTTCTTACAAACGTATTTTACTTAGATTCCCTTGCTGGCTTTTGTGTATGTCCTCCGGCACTGTCAGTCAAGCTTTAAATAGCAGTTGTACCTTCCTTCCTTTGCTCCCTGTCCTGTATATTGCCTCGAAGACAAGTACAGACTATACAGGCCTTTTTGCATTAGCAGGGCAGCGGCATCAGCATTTTAGAGTCTATTTGAATGTGATCTCTGCAGCCCTGCATACTAGTCAAGCTGGGTAAATCTCTTTCATCTGCCTACCATTAGACCCCTGGGACTGGCAAGAAATTAGTTGCAAAATGTTGAACTAAGAATCAAATTTGCAGCCAAGCGATGCAAAAGGATAGAAATAATTTACAAATGTTATAATTTACAAATAGATGTTAACAGTTTATCCTGATACCAATGTCTGCATAATGTCCATTTGATCTTCATCTCAAGACAACAAGAGAATAAATCAATTGTCTTTAGAAAGATAGGACTTTCTGATTCAAACAGAAGATATGTGAACACAAACAAGCTTAATACACTTACTGTTCCATTTAAAAAAGAAAAAAAAAACATCAACCAATATCAAAACTTTATTATTACTTTATTATGGTTAGCTGGTTTAATGCACTATGCTTGCAAGTAGTTTTTATCTTGCCCTCTTGTTCTTCCAAGCACCCACAATTCTTGCTTAGAAGAATTGCCACACAAATGATTTAATATGAATGAAGGTTTCTTTATTACAAATGCAAATCTTTCATCCAGGTCAATGAGAGGTCTTGACAGTTCTCATTTAACTTGACAGGGAAAACTCATGATTACTTGTTTTTCTTCTAAATGAGAGTCCTAAACATTTATGCAACAGACTGTCCATCTGTAGGCACTCATTTTCATATCAGAACTATTATATCACAATATATACCCATTATCTAACACTGATTATCCTTGAAGGGTTATGAACGAGGCTGGTGCACATTTTTCCAGCAGTCAACCGGCGAGAGGCCGGGTACATCCTGGACAGTTCACCAGTCCATCACATGGAAACACAGAGACCGACTGGCAAACAACCTTGCACACACACTCTCACCAAATGATCTCTCTTAATTTAGAGACCAATTAACCTGTCATGTTAGGTTGTATCACAATATATTTGGTTGTTCTGTGTTGAGAATAATAATATATCAGTCATAAGAGAGTCTGTACAGTGGACTTATCTAACAGTATGGGTATTTCAGACTCTTATGAGTTTTGTCAAAAAAAAGAGCTATATTATCAGTACATATGAGAGGAGTAAAATTATTTTAATAGAGGTGGCTGAAAACAGTTAGCACTTTGAAATTATCCATCATAAAAAAAAAGATCTATAATGTGTGATTTAATGTATTCCTATGCCGAAGCAGAAAAAGCAGAAGCCAACGTAGAAAAGTAAATCTGTTTTCAAATTTAGCCCCATAATTCTGAGCAGCAAATGGAAACACTTTTCATTATTATTTTAATGATGTCAAATATCTATAAGCTCTTATCCTATTTCGAACTTTTCCACGCTTTCATTAATCCTCAATTTTTTTTTTCCTGATACCACATCTAATGCTTACTCTGACAAAATTCCTGTCTCAATTCCTCTAAATCTCTGCCTCACTGTCAAACACACATACACACACCCACACATCGAAAGAATCTCACTCATCACCTCTCTTCCCCCCTCTGTCATCAGTGGCCAGTCAAGGTCAGAGGTTTTTATTTTTAGTCATCCAATAACAAAACTGCTTATCTTAGCCGGCCCAGAAAGACACTCTGAACGTGAGCATCCATCTCCCCCCGGGGCCACTGCAGCATTTAAACTGAGAGCACAACAGCCACTCCCCAGACACCCTTACAATCCTCATCACGTCACTGCTGCCACGGACACGGCAGCTGCAGCAACATCAACATGGCAGAAGTGGCCCAGCACTGCCTCACTTTAAAAAAAAAAAAGACCCCAGCATCCTCTAATCAGGTGAAAAAAGTATTTCTCACACTTCAAATTCAGCTGCGCTCGCAAGATTTGCCTGTGTGAAGAAGTTAATTTTTGCTCATTTACAGTGAAATGACACATTTGTTACACTGAGAAGTGAGGAAAAAAGAATAGATGAGGTAAAGGTGGAAAGGTAGACGACTGCAATAAGTTAGAGAAAATGTGTCCATTTTGTTCCAATATAGAGCAACTTCAGAAAGGTTTAGGAGATGTAATCGTTTCTATTCATGAGACAGAAATCAAGGATAGGAGTGAGTGAGATGATGTGAATTAATGTGGATGGAAATATATTCTACAGCATTCATTCAGGTGTGATGGTCATTAAACAGTAAAAACCAGCTCAGAGTGCGTGGCATTCTGTCAAAATATTGGACTGTGTTTTGATTTGAAATATAGCCAATTTGATCCAATATCATATTGGATGACAACTGTATCAACTGATACAGTTGTCATCCTTGAATCAATCCAATAAAAGTAGAAAAACCAAGTATTGTCCAACCAACAGAGAATGTTTACAACAAAGCAATATTATGCAAATCAAATTGCTTTTGTTTGGTAGCTTATCTCTAGTTGGCACTCTCCTGTTCAGAACCATGTTGTTTGACTTTTTTGTAATAGTGAGGTTAAATAATATTTTACAATCTATTACAGTTTTTTAGCAGTAGATTATATAAATGTCATTGGAGTGAATGGAGTCACTCCACTCCTGAAAACCTGTTCTGATTGGACCTTTATTACTTCTCTCATCTCAATTTGTTGTCAGGATAATGTAATTTTTCAATATTATAAAAATAACATTGAAAGTTTCTTAATTTTTCAGTAGATACAGGCTAACTCAAAAGCTAACATTGAGTTAGCTCCATAACAAACCCCATCTGTTATGGGGAGTGAAATATTTTGTATTTCTCCCAACCCGTTACAAAACTTTTAACACAGTATTAATATTAAATGCTGTTAATACTTGCAACAGAGACTGCTATTACAGTTGGCATTGCTAATGGTATTAGCTGCACTAATCACTAATCAAAGCTGCTAAAAGCCATACATTGTTTTTCACTTTGTTGCACTAAAATAATGAATTCCTATGACTGATCACAGAAAGGCCAATTTAAATAGTGTTGCACAGATATTCTTTAAGAAAACTTTCTTATGTTTCTTGTGCTTTCTCCTTCTCTCAGTAGTCTACTCACACTTAGCCTGTCTGCAGCTGACAAGGATATCAATACAGGCATTATGGGGACATTCTGTGGCTTACTTTGGTTTGATCAATCTTGTCTGAGGGGCACAACACAAACAGCACCAGTATTTCTAAAATAGCCTTTGTGGTTTGTTCATATTTACTTCTGTAGGGTTTCAAGAAGGTGTCACAGCTAAATGTCTCAGATCATTAAACAAATACTAATAGAGAAAGGTAACCCTAGTAAATACAAAAAAAATATTTTTAGTGACTTTATATAGTAAAAAGAGTGTAAACATTTCAGATTCAGTCGATACTCAAACATGAGAGGTATTTTTTTCCTGCCGTTTAGCATAATGGGTAACAACTGGTGGGATTCATTCAGCATGTGTCACTAACAATCCTAAATAAACAATCTGGTAATTATTACCGCTTGTGCAGCTATCAGCAAAATAGCATTGATGAGAATATCAGAATGGCTGAGAATTAACTTTATTACTCTCTTTATTTTGCTTTTTACTACCATCTGTCAGCAAGACCATGTAAAAACTGCTAAATGGAAAGGAATGACATTTTATGGAGATGAGGGCCATGTGCTTTTTCAATTGTGGTGGAATCAGATCTGCTTCTGTATGAGAGTAAAAGAAGGACATGGCTTTGGCCAAATAAGAAAATGCTCCATTGTCTGATTTTCCACCCAAGAGATCAATGTAATAATCAGTCAGTAAGCCTATTTAAATGAATAAAGGCCTTTTTTGAGCTTTTTGATACCGTGTTCCACCCTAAATCTGGACAAGGGAAAGAAGACGTTTGAGCTGATAAGAACTTAATGCTAAGTGATATCAAAGTAATTGCTACAGTCTCATATTTCTTGTGATGGCTACAGTATTTGCTAATAAGCTCCATCAGCTTCTGGCTGTTGTTATTGGATTTGACTGCCAAAAGAAAAGACAAGCAAGACTGAAAGTGAACACAGACTGACCAATCAGATTAATGTCTGCCAGGATCTGACTGGACCAGATCTCCCTTTTCAGCATTAAGCTTTTAGGGGGGAAATTGCAAATGTGTAAGTAAAATAAAAAGTCTTAGTTGTCATTGCAGAAGTCCATCTGTACAAATCACGGAGATTTGTAGGATTTCCGGAGTTTGCAGAGTCTAGCACAATATGCCTTCAAGCTGTTTGAAGCCATGTATAACAGGACACAATGGATTTGAAAGATTATTGATGAACAGTGGTGTTAAACTTCAGTCTGAAAAAGATCTGTACTAGAAAACTAGAACTGAGGGGGAAACCTACTACCACCATTATTTTTGGTCTAAATGTTCAAATAATTTCTTAATTTTACTCAACTTTTTTTAATCTCTTCTGACATTTATGGTTTAAATATGTGAAAAGTGTATCTAAAATGCAATGTAATTGTTTCCGGACCTAACAACCGTCTCTTGTTGTCATAACGATCCATCGGTCACAAGCATTTCCATTTTTATTTGATCTATTTAATGAATGACAATATTTACTCTGTGCTTTTCCACACCACAGGCTACATTTAAATCATTTTAGAATCCATTTATTCCCAAGAATAAACTGAGAATGTGATTGCTTTTCACCTTTACTGCAAATGTCTGTCATCATAAAACCAATATACCCTAAGCTTTATTGAGCCTGGAAATGGAATTTTTAGAAATAATAAAAAAAAACATTGACCATTCCCTCAAAGAGCTTTGACACCATTGGAGACGATGGAATTGCATGTCCAAGTAAACATGGGATTTTCCCCCCCCCATCGAGGATTTGTTCATATTGCACTTGCCAAGGGGATTATTTTATCTCTTAGTCCTACCCGCAAGCTGGTAGCTGAGAAAATCCCTTATACTCCTCACATTCCGCTGCAATTCATCCTTACTCCAACTGCAAATAATACCTCAATCAAACAGCCTGTAGCGAGTGGTCTGGGCTGAGAGCCAGAAACTCTTAAACACTTCTCTTCTTCTTCTGTCTTCCTCTTCCTCTGAAAAGACTGGAGAAATTAAACTGCATTTAATCGAGATCCATCCAACTCACTCTATCAGTGGATTGTGGAGAGGATGAGAGGAGACCGAAAAATCTCCTGATTTAAAAGTGTGTTACAAAAGCCCTCCTATTTTTTAGCTAGTAATGTTTTAAATAACAAAAGTGTGTCAGAAAAATCTGTAAAGCTTAAAATCCTTATGACAGTTTTGATTCCCCACATTCTTTTAAAAACCAGGCATCAGGAAAACATGCATTTGCGATACCATTACCAATTATATTATGAATTACGATTAACCCATATTTTCCTTGGTTTAATCTTCCTATTCCATAATTTCAATCTCACCCACCACTGTTTATGAACATTATCATCTCGGCCAATAAAAAAATATATTAAGTTTAAGATGCACTTAATTAAGTTATTAAGTGCATTTCTCTGGAGCAATCAACATCTAACTAGAAACTAAACGTATTGGGATATAATATCCAACTGAATTTCACATCCAAACAGTATGATACAATATCAATACACTATTGTATTGATATTGTACCAATATCACAACTTGTTGTATTATGCACATCTACTTATTTGCCACCAAAATATACATTTCTACTAGTGTTCAAACTGTCAAATCAAAAACAGTGATTAATGTGGTTTGAAATGCTGGTCTGCTACCGTTAGAACACAGTTGCATTTCAACACACCCTCTGCAACACAGCAGCTAGAGCGTGCATCACAAATACTAACATTTGAAAACTCAGTAGTTCCACTCTATGAAGAAAAAAGATCAGAATGTATGAAGCTGTGCATTTTGTAGCAGGAGAATGAGGCTAGTGCATAACTAAAGATTCCTGTGTTATTATAGAAAAAGGAAAGTCGGAGTCAGCTGCTGAAAGATTAATAAATGCAGCGGAGAACGCTGTTCCAGCTATTCAGCCCAATGGGGATGGAAAGAAATTGATTTTGTAGTTGGAGCTCCGCTGTCGTTTGGCAAGACAGTGATCCGTAAGCAAAGCAGGTTTTCTGTGATAACAGTCGTGACCTCTCAGTGACCTGTGAAGAGTGCTTGTAAAAGAAGAATGGGAACATTTGGCTGCTTGGACCAAAATGCTGGATCTGTCTCTGCCTTAATTTCAGCTGTTGTTATTGCTGGTCATTGGCCAGATTTGAGATGGAGAGATCGATGGTAAGAGAAGTGACACCTAAGTGATAGATCGATAAGATGGGTGGCGTCTCCAGGCAGCCAGGAGGAAAAGATTGTCCTCAGGTCCATGTGTCGTTCTGTGACATCACCACAATAATAGGAGCATCACGCCTTCCATTACGCAGATCGATTCCTTTTTCACTCTTGCATCCTCTCGAAGTTTTAAAGATAAGAAGAGTGGGAGTGAGCCAGCATTTATTCACTGAGGGAGCCCGTAGAAAGCGGCTACACTGTCACATTGTGATTTATAGCAGCCGTCGCATTTAGCAAGACAAGAATAAGAACCAAAAGAGAAAAGCAGATGTAATCCAAGCTGCAAAGAGATGATCATGGACAGACACAGATAAAGATTTACAGCACCCAGAGATTGGCATATAATGTGTAAACAAGCGACAGATTGCCTGCCATCCAACCACCCACACACACACACACACACACACACACACCCCAACACACGGCTGCATTCCAATCCCGGGGAGCCGGCCCGTTGCCCCTGGCAGCCGGTGATAGTAATGGCACTGCACCGGCTCAAAGGGAGCGAAGCATGGTGGGCGCCAAGCAATACGACATACGGACAGCCGAGCCGAATGCGGCAGAGCTCGGCTGTAAAGATGAGAAATTAGTAGGATGAAACCAGGGGACCAACATCAAACCCAACAGCACAAACTGCATCCAACACATTTTCATTACAATTGTCCAAAGAAATGGAATAAAGCACTGGGCAGCCATGACAGGAAGGTTTGGGTAGGGATCAGTGATAAATTTGAAGCTCCACATGTGCACCAAATACAGTTTCCAGGTAAGTTTTACAATTTGAGAACTAGCTTCCCATATCCGTTTACATTCCCCACAGTTTTTTAATCATACTCAAAAGTGTACCTCAAAACTCCAACCAGGAAAATGTTAAGTACAGTTTTGTTATTGCACATTTGAAGATGTTTTGATGTGACAACAGAAGTATTTTTTGAGTTGTTACTCTGTTGTGGTGACAGAGTCACTTGGTTACTTCTTAATCACTTCGGTGGCAGCACTTTGGGTACTTGGAAGAAAATACCATGTAATGTAGTTCAGTGGTTAGTGGGTGGACTGAATATAGAGGCAACAAAACGTGCTGCAGCTGTTCCAGGTTCAATTTCCTGATTTGGGCAGTTTCCTATATGTCAAAACCTTTTTCCTGTCAAGTTGCTGATCAATGAAGTCACAAAATCTTTGACACGTTGTCAGAACTCTTTTGGTGTTAGGTTCATCATAGAGTGGAACATAGATAAAGACTGCCATTTACTTATTAATAAAGCATGGATTAAAACACACTCACATATGATAAACATGGTTTGTTGTGTGTGATTTTTGACATTCCTCGGATGAGTTGTCATCACTCAGATAGACGTGACACAGTCTTAAACAAACTGTGCTTTCTTTTTCTGCTTACCCCACAGAAAGGACACATTACAGATAACTTTTAGTGAACGGTTGGCATGAAATATCTGCTTTCCAGCCACACATAAAAATGGACCATTAGTATCAGCCTTGAAAGACCTCCACATCCATCCCAGCCATCCTCCCGCTCACAGACACACACTTCTATCCTACATCCACTGACCCAGGGAACTTAATGGACGCCTCCCTGTCCATAAACCCAGCAGTGGAAATGGAAAGGAGGGCGAACGACTCTGGTAGAGTTTGACCAGTAAAACAGTGAACCCTGTTCCCTCACATCCAGCTGAAATCCTTTTTGCTATTAAATCCGGTCTATGCCCCTCTTTGTGGAGTTTTATGAACTCCCTTTGTTGCATAGGACCTCCTTGTGTTCTTTGCCACATTTCTTGTGAAGAAGTGAAAAAAAGCGTGTGATCAAAAATAAATCATTGAAATTGGCAGAAGTGGTTGAAACTTTAGCAAAATAAAAACAATTATTTTCAGCTTGACTTCTGTGGTTACCCTGTATTCTTTACAACTACAAGAGATACATCTGAGTATAAGTTGACTATTTAAATTTAAAGGAAGGTTATTGGCATGGCAATATGTCTGTGTTTAGGAGTGTCTGATAAATATAGTTTATATAGCGAGTGTCGTTGCATCAGACTGTAAGACTTTGTAAGGCTGATTAATGCCTCACCCGTTTTGCATGTAATAATCCACTTGCTATCACATCAAAAGACATTTTCTTTAAACAGTGCCACAGGACAATGGTTTTAATCCCTGCTCAGCACTGATAGCTGTACCTCTGTGTTTCATCATGCAGCCTCAGAAACTCAGGAGGATACAGACAAAAATAAGTTTAAAAGTAAAAAGAACTGAGACTTCTTTTTTTTGTTTTGCAGACCCTGTGCATTAGCCACAAGGTCATTCCAAGTGACGTGCAGAGGATTTATAGTTATACAGTGGATCCCCACCCATTTACAGTTCTATATCCACAGATTCACCTAAACCATATCTGATATATTTGAAAGACAATGCCATTTCATGTGGTGAAATACCTGGGCCCAGGGCTACTTAGCACACTACTGGCTGGCATCTGAAATGCAGTCGACACAGGCGCGCCATTTATTTTCCTTTGCACTGATTGGCTGCACACCCAAGAGCGGAAATAAGAAAGACTGTGGTAAAGTGTGTTCCGACCATTCAGATTAATATATAGGTTTTGATTAAACAAAACACCTACTCGGGTTAGTAGGAAATACATAATTTATGTCTATGTAGCCCAATGATGGACTGTGTCTATATGTGTGATGGATGATGTTCTTCATCAGTTAGGCTGGACCACAGGCAACAGGGTTGCTAAAAACCCAACCTGATTTTTTCTGACGCCAAACAAAAAAAAATTGTTCACCACCCAAATGTTCAAAAGCAAATTCAAGAGATTTCATCCTTTTATGACATTGTAGAGGTTATAGAAATGAAGGAAATGCCAGAAAAATGCTTCCAGATGTCTCATTACAGTAAGACTCTTTTGATGTTTCCAGTATCTTGACTATTGTGTGACACTTGTTCCTGCCATCTAGTATGGAAAAGACCAGCTGACTGCATGTTTAGAGCCACTGTCCTGGCGGAAAGTGACTCCTGCCCAAACCTCAAACCTCAAGTCTTTACAACCTCTACAGGTTTTCTTCCCTGAATGCCATGTACTTTTCTCCATCTTTCTTGCCATCAGTAAATGGTAGTGGATTGCAGCTTTTCCAATCATCTTTGACCACTCAAAGCACTTTACTCTAGAGTCACATTCACCCATTCACACAAATGCATACACATTTATACAGTCAACCTGGGATTAAGTGATATTAAGGAAGAAGCTGAAATCAAACCTACAACCTTCCGATCACAGGATGACTACTCGAGCCACAGACACTGCAATAAAATACTGCCACGTTTGCTGTCTCTTCTAAATAGTCTGTGGTAAATGTAAAAAATTTTGTGCTTTCCTGTTAATTAATCTCCCACCTGGGCAGATCTCTGTGCAGCTCCTCCAGAGTAACAAGGTGGCACCAATAGCTACAGATGGTACATGTCAAGAGAGGAGAAACAAATAAGTGCTGTTTATTTGAAAATTCAAGCGATAAATGTCATCATTGTCTACATTTCTCTAACCTAGTCTTTCTGTTTATTGTGCATCATTCTTTGACATGCCTGCCAAGAATCTCACCTTTTTTCTGTTGTCACCTCGCATTCGCTCTGCCAACACTGTCACACATTTCCATTATTTCTTTCAAAGTGTGTTTGAATATATAGCCAAAAACCTCCCGATGTGTTGGAAATGGAAGTGGCGAAGGTGTGATTGGGACGATGGTTCATAAATATAGCAACAAGAAAATTCTCTTCACAGCTGGAAGAAGGTTGTTTGTTACACAGCAGAGCAGCACAACCATCAGGAAATGCACTAAAGGCATAAACTGGAGTTGATTAAATACGGTGAATTTCAGAATTTTAAGGCAAAGAACAGAATCAGCAGTTGAGTGTGTGTGAAAGTGTGTCTGCTCCACCCAACAATTGTTCCTCCCTCTTGACAATAAGTAACAGGGATCAGCTGTCCGTATCCAAACACGTGAAGGAAGATCCACCCAGGCAGACAAGGACTCAAAGGCCACGTAATAGCTGACCAGTACACTTAAGCAAACAGACACAAACACCCTCACAAACACTCACACAAATGCGACCATTTCATGAAACCCGGAGCATCAGGTGGTCTGCACTGGAGAGGCTGAAAATACCACCTGGGAAATGGCACACAGCCAGATCTAATCTATTTGTTGTTTTGGTGGGCAATTGTGGGGGGTCACTGCATAAAAGGAGATCACTCTGATATTTAAATAATGTATTTGCATGCAAAAGTGTGTGCATGTGTGCAAATAAGTGGGGGTGAAAGGCAGCAGCTGTGTGTATTCAGACAACATGAAAGTGTAATTTTGAGATAAAATATTTCTTTGTATTTATGAGACAAAGATGGATGGTTTCATATCTGTGTGTTGTTCGCAGAATTACAGGAGCCTGATGAGCTAAGAAGGATGATTGCAAAAAGTTAAGGGAGATTACTCAACTGAGTTGGATTGTGAAGATTAGCTTCATATGTCACCTCCTGAAAAGTATTTACACCCTATGAAAGTTTTTTTTAACACTGTGTCACAATAAAACCACAAACTTTGAAAGCACTCCATGAGATTTATGAAGATTGAAAATAATCCATCCATCTATCGTCTATGCACACTCATCCATGCAATCAACTTGCATTCGGTATTTTTGAAATGTGAGGGGAAGTAAGCGCAGCAGGAGAGGTAACATAATTTCGGCTTTTTAAAACATAGTTCAAGCTCAATCATAGTGGATAGTGAGCATCCACGCACATCAACTTTCAAGTCTTGTAACAGACTGTAAATTGGATTTCATCCGAGACTTTGACTAATTTATTCCAAAACTTGAATATGCTTCAAATTGAACCATTCCCTTGTAACTCTTGCACAAAGTTTAAGGTTGTTCTACTGCTGGAAGGTGAACCTTGGTCTAAAATCTTTTGTAACCTTTTGCATATTTTCCTACAGGATGTATTCTGATCTGCTGAAGAAAAGAATTCCAAAAGCAGCTGCTGCTACTTCCACATTTTACTGTTTTGGTGGATGGCCACTTATTAGTTGGTTTGTAGTTGTTTTATACACTTTTCATTACATGAACATAAGATTTATAGGCATAGTGCATAGTAAAGGCATGGTCACAATGGAGTCAGATAAAAGTGGGGCAACAGTGGAGTTGTTCACCCAGGGCACCAAACAGGCTAGAACCGCCTCTGCACATGCAACATCTGCAAACAACAGCAATGGACGACAAAACTGCTTCTCTTGGGTCACTTGGGGTTCATTTTTGCTTCAAAAATGATTTAATGGGACCCTGGAAAAAAACTACTGATGTATGTCAATGTGCAAAAAGGAGTTGGCCTATTACTAAAGCTTTTCAAGCCTAAAATACCACCTCAGTGCAAAATGTGTTGCAGTAACCACAGACGTCCTTAATGCTAATATCATGTCTATATTTCTAAAGTATTTTTTCAAATAAGTTACATGAATGATGAGGGGTTCCTGAAATTGGATAAAATTTGTAAGTTTGTAATTGTAGAGTGACAAATGCAAAAGTGAGGATGGATATATTCACCAGGTAGTTAGATTCCTTCTTGAGTCTAGACAGCAAACAAGCAGCTAGTGAATCATCAGCAAAGGAGACAGACATAATGTATTCATATTAGTCATAATTTATTACCTGATCTGCAAGAAATAACAAGATAACTGGAGGAGCAGTTAGTTTCTAATGACAACAAGATCCTCTGGTTTAATATCGGTTTCTGTCCTGAAATCTGCAGAGGGAGAGCACCTGTGGTGCCGATTAAATTTACTGCAGGTCAGGATAATTTAATCCAGTTCCAAAAAGGACATGGAACATGAAGTGAAAGGCTACTCTGAGCCTGCAGTAGCTACAAACACAAGCTCTGCTCAGAAATCGAAGCAAGTCTTGCAAGTCTCTCTCTGCTTTCACATAATTAGCTTCTGCTCTTCACAAGTAGTTATCTGAACCCGGGATGTGTCTGAGGTCACAGAGCTGACCTGCATCTCCTTGGAGATGTGACTTTATGCAAGCCTGTCTCATAAAGAAAACTAAAATAGGGATAAAACACAACTGATGAACGCAAATTATGCTTTTTCTTTATGGAAACCGTTGCTCATCTTTGCTTCCAAATTTTAGCCTTTGTTTGGTCGAGATTAGAATTTTATATATTTAATCCAACACAGCATCTCTTTCCAACTAATCAAAATCTCAAATTACAATACAATATTTGACAGTACTACCCAGTCTACATAGATTTATTTCCTTGGTAGCCAAAAGAAGAGTCCAGTATTGCATTCTGTTCTCTTTTGCAGCTACTGTCAATGTAATCCTGGGCATGAAATGAGTCCTCAGCCTTCTTTAAGTTCTTATTGAGCAACACTCTTGCACTCAACAGACTGGTGAGACATAAACATCTAAAACAGTGAGTCTACAGCATCATAAATATGAATAATCACAGTATCCCAGAGAGCAATAGATTTCTGTTGTGAATAAGTGAATAGAGGAGGAGGAACTCACAAGGTTCATATTTTATCGCAAGTAGAAAAAAATATGTAAGAGAAAAGAAGGCTTAAATCTCACTCGAAGACATTTAAGTGTTCCCCTACGCAGGCTTGTCATATTATTTTATTGTGTTTTCTTTAAATATTAAAGTCTCTGTGCATAGTAGTTTGCATTCTTCTAAAGTTAAACTACTTCATGCTTCTTGCTGAGATGACTTATTTGAAACTCATCCAAGCTTTCTCTTATCAGACAAACATGTAGGAGGTTTGTTTCTTTATCACCATTGTTCATCAATGTGCTTAGAGAACATCTGATAGCTTTGGATATAAAAATATAAAATATATTTTAGAATTGTTGCCACTTTGAAAAGTAAATAAATTATAGCGTTTAATGTGTTTGGAGTCATGTCTCCAAACACAAATGGAATATTCTGTAAAAACAACAACAATATTAATAATAATAATAATAATTGCAAAACAGCTCCACAGAAGAGCACAATATTAAATTCCCAAGCAGCTTAGCCCTCCTAGCCTCATCTCTATGTCTCATATTAACTGATGGAAAAATCTAAATCATGCAAAAATACTAAAATCCACGAGCTGAAGCTAAAACACATTTTGATGTTTATTTTAAAATATGAATATCCAAGAGCTAATACTGCATTAAAATATGGATGAGTGAAAATAATTGTGGTAATAAAGAACTTATTTACTTATTTTCATCTTAGTAATACCAATAAGGTTAATGTGGCTATCATGAAGAGCAAGGCTGGGTTAGTTTGTTTTTTTTTATTTCTTTTTTAAAGCAATATTTTAACACAAATTAGTGTCAAAATAACAAATGTAACTCTTCTGGTCAGACTTATTTCCCTCACTGAGCTAATCTTATATCTCTGTAATACAACTCAAAACCTCTAAAAGATTTGTTCCTACCATAATTTCTGTCGATGTGTTAAAGCAAAATTGAATTTCTAACCATCTAATCAGCCAGTGTGTAAAATTACACTTGCACCACCTCTTGCCTAACTTAAAGATTTAAGATACTCTGGCTGATTAGATGGTTATGAATTTATTTTTTTCCAATCAGTGAATGCGGCATTTTGAGATAACAAGGAAAAAGTCCTTACAGTTATCTATTTTCAGTATCAGGTGTTTATGTTGTTAGAACAACAACTAGAGCTGAAAGGAAGCTGTATATTTGTCTGCTGTCTCCAGACTGTTACCTTTAACAGGGAGTTAGGGCTCAGTAGACAAAAGGAAAGCTACATTTATTACAGCAAAGTTGGTGTATTAGATCCTTTCAAGCATTCAACTTCTGCATGAAACATACTGGATGTTGAAAAGTTAGCAGCCATTAGATAATTTCAGTCTCAAGATAAGGGTCTGAATTATCTAACGGATAAACAAGGAGGCTGCTGACTGCAGTTGCTAATGCTAGGCAGGCTAACTGCTAAATTAAGCTGCTTGAGAAGAGTTAAAATACCATCATGTTGTCTTTGTTTAAAAATAACTGTGAAATGTTTTGATTCTGCTCCTATAGCAAATAATGACCATAAATACTTTGAATGTTGTTAATATCAGTTCATAAACAGTCAACAATTGGTCAGAAATTGATCAGCAGGTCAAATTTTTACAAAAATCAACACTAAGAATCAGTCACAACCCTGTAAATGTTATAAAGAACAAAGCTAAACTCTGAAAACAGAACTGGAGAAAAACGTTAAGGCGGTTTCATTTTATCAGTTTAAGATTTGCTATTGTTACTCTGAGCCTGCCCAACTTTATGACTTACTGGAAAGATGGCTCATAAATTGTTTATAAAGCGCCAACAGCTGCAGCAGATTCTTTTTAGTACTTACATTCAGAACTTAGTCTTGCTAATTAAAACTATCAATACAGACAACTGATGTGCATAGAGGTCTGCGG
Source organism: Phalloptychus januarius (assembly GCA_902982915.1). Lineage (NCBI taxonomy): Eukaryota > Metazoa > Chordata > Actinopteri > Cyprinodontiformes > Poeciliidae > Phalloptychus > Phalloptychus januarius. The sequence continues at coordinate 36,921,630 of CADWAE010000133.1, forward strand.
AGTTTTGCCTCAAGTGCCAGGCGTTTCACAGATTTGCATTTACGATCCAATTCACAGGAACAGGAGTTAACTTTTCTGCAGAGCAAGTTGCCGCGGTGAGGCTCGTTATTCAGCAGAACGCCGCCTCACCTCTCTGGATGCTGCCTAGCTGGGAGCCCGGTGAGGGGCCCTCTGCTCACAGACAGATGTTAGGCCTGAGCTCGGCCATCCACCCTTACCCTAATGAGAACTCAAGGGGGGAGGTGGGTGGAGTACAGCGGCTAGTACACACACCCAAATGCAGATACACAAACACCTCACAAAACCACCTGATCTTCTACATTCAGTGAAACCTGAAAATGTAGGAAAATTGTAGCAACAACATGTTAGGAACATCTTTCAACTGATGCCCTCTAATGGCCTCAAAAGGTGTTTAAAATTGTGCAGCTAAATAAAGACTAGCTGAACATGTTGTTGTTCGTTCCATAGTGGGAAAGATCTGAACATACCAAAGGAATGTAATAAACATTTGCAAGCCATCTACACATGCTTCTTGAGAAGTTCAAAGCCGGATTAGGTTGTAAAACAATATCCCATGTTTTTTAAGTGTTGCTACATCAACTGCATATCTATTGAGAAATGGTTTTCCACATAAACCTGACTTATTCGTAGAAGCAGCCAAAAGGTCTGTGGTAACTCTGGAGGAGCTGGAGAGATCCCCAGCTGAGAAGGACGACCATGCTAATGGACAAGCTGTTAGATTTGCTCTTTACAAATCTGGCCATCACCTTCATCACACTATGTCCACAGTGACATGCTGATACTGCAGGGATTTGTTTCTACAGGGAAGTTGCTCAGTGTTTACAGGAATATGGATGGCACTACATAAAAATGAATGCTGGAGGAAAACATGTTAGAGGCAGCAATGGACCTCAGACTGGTCAGGGAGATGACAACCCAACACATGCAGCCAGAGCTATAAAGGAATAGCTTGGATCAAATAATGTTCATATATTAGTCAGTTAAACTCCAATACTTTTCACTCTACAAATATCTCCTACTTTGTATTGGTCTATTGGATAAAATCCCAATAAAATGCAGTTAAGTTTGAGATTGTGGCATAGCAAAACCAGAAAATCAATACTGGTACACTGCAAGTATGCAAATAATCAATGAACACACAAATTTATTTCCATGGTTTTATGTTTTTAGGACAGAAACAATAATTAGCCCTATGAACACAAACCCTGTCTGCATGCCAGCCTGTGTTTTTCTGCGCGAGTTTGCGTCTCTGCCTCTTCAGGGTATGTTTGGCCCTGATAAAGCACAGCTCAACTAAAGTCAACACAAGCTTCTCATAGAGCAGAATTTAAAAAAGGTCTGGATTAAAGAATTCAGCTTTTAAATGTCCCTAAACCAATGCCCTTCCAAAAGGAGAATCTCTGTGGGGGTTCTTGTTTAAGAAGAAGAAAAAAAAGAAAGGACTGAGTGAATCAGAAACAGAAAAAGAGAGAGAAAGATCCTGAGGGAGGGAGAGAGTAGAATGATCAGCTCTGGGCAAGCTTCGTCATCAGTAATTACCTCCATGCTAATGCTGCACCAGAAAAAAAAAATCCCCTTGGGAGCATGGAGAAAGATGAGGGTTACAGATTGAAGGAACATAAAACAGAAAAATAGGAGATAGAATTTCTGATATGACTGGCTCCGAGATTAGACAAAGGCGGGCAGGGAAAAAGACACAGATTAGGACAAGATAAAGACAGATACGGAGCAGAACAGGAGATGGACAAGACGGAACAGAGAGGATGCAAAGCAGTGGGAGGAGGAGGAAGAGGCATACAGTGACCCAGATCTTCCTCCTGGTAACACAGTCGGAGCTGCTTCCGCCAGGCTGCTGTCTGCAGCAGAGCTGGAGCACGAAATGAAGAGATACAGAGCAACGTTGTGAGTCAAAGCTGTGCCTAAAATGTGCTATCTGATCCAAAGTATTGTAAAAACAAAAAGACTTGCAGTTTATTTGTTGTTCGGCCCCATCAAGATTTCTCTCCAAACACACAAGAACAAATGAGGCCCAGAGCATCCTGTTAAAGCCTGATCCGAGAGTTCACATCCCTCAGGGTATGAACTCGACACCTAAATGCGCTCACACGCACTTTTGAGCATGCAATTGCCGAGTCTGTGCAACAGCCAAAGGGAACCTGGGATGCACTTTTGCAGATATTTATGTGTGTGTGTTTCCACCTGAAGGTGTGTGTTAGTGGCCCAGTTACAGCACAGGGAGAAAATTGCTGCATCCATGACAGACCTTCTTTATAAAGATGGTCACATCTGCTCAGAACCTCCATCCCTGTGTGTGTTTGGGCGTTCGTATGTCCACGTGAGCGAGCGATTCGTCCTGTAATGAAGGTCTTTATCTTAAATGGGTGCATTGCAACTTTAAAGCTATTGTCTTTTGTGTGCTGCGGTACACACACTCACTGTGAGCACAATAAACATGGTTCCCCATAAGCAATTCATAAAGCTGCATGATTCATGGGTCATTGTGGCCAGAGATTTCTATTGCAGCTTGAAAAATAAAACCTGCTTGAGAGAATCACAGGGCACTAGCCAAGGAAACTCAGACTGAACACTTTATTTTGAGATTCTATGTGCTGCGGTTTGATACGACTGAGCAAACACCCACAGGGCACAGATGCGGAACCCAGCCAAAGCTTTTTCCACAGTTTGTCCCTTTATAATCGCAAAGCTCAATGTATGTACAAACAGGCATAGACAATGAATAGATGGTTAGGATGATATCAAAAAAGCTTATTTGTGTCTTGACCTAATCAAAGTTCAGACCTAAATCCAAATTTAAATTCTTAGGAAGACCTAAAAATGAGCTAAATGTCAGTCTCTAGGTGGCAGAGACATTCAAAATACTCAAAATGATTTGCAGGTATAAATGCAAATCATTTTGAGTGAGAAATGAAGTTTGTTCTACAATGCAGGAGGTTAGAGGATAAGCTCATGTCAAACTGCTAATATTTTCATTTGTAAAAGAACTTTTCTAATTCTTTTTTAACTTCACAGTTATGTGCTACTTTGCCATGGTTTGTCACAAAAATGACAAGAAAATGCATTCATGTTTGTGGGATAGAATTTTGCTAAATGTGGGAAAGTGTAAGGGTTGTGAAACCAACCAACACCAGGTTGTTAGGCTTAGCAAATACGTCGGCACTTTACTGACCATAAAACAACCAGGCCTATTGTAAGTACATTTGAAAACAATGACGCCATCTTGAAGCATTAAAATGCTGTAAATACTGAATGCCGCTCTGTTGAAAACATTATTTTTACTCTAAAATCAGAATCGCAGTCGCAGTCAGGCAGTAAGTTCCCCACACACTGTACAGAAACATAATATGAGTGCAGTTGCTGGAAGTTGCAAAGTCATCTGTGCATAATAAGTGATTGAGGCAGATTGTTTTGGTACTAATATGTTTGAAAATCCTTTGATTCAGTCTCACAATCATTTCTCACCTTTTTCTAGACTACATGTTATAAACACTGAATATACGCATGCTGCAGAACATTCTGTTATTTCTACCCGTCCATCTGTCACTCATTCATCCGTGTTCCACAACATCCTGACGACAACACGCTGTGGGGTCCCTGTAGCCTTCCCATACAGCTCCATCCCTCCAATAATGCAAATTCCCACTCACACTGTCTGGCATGAAGACAAAGACTCTGGTGCACAATGGATAGCTCCACTCAAGCACTGCCTTGCTGAGTGTCATTGGCTCGCTCCAGGACCAAGGACAGCACATAGCATTGGCTTAGTGTGGGCCTATTATCCGCCTGTTGCAAGCGATTCCCTATAAATGTGCAGTTTCTCAAAAGGAGAATAAAAGCAACACTCTCTGCTGTCAAAAACAATAGCGGAGATGCCTCTTGCAAAGACTTTCAACAACGCCGACCTGCATTATGTCACATAAAATCTTGCCTTCGGAGCCTTGATAATATAATGTGTAAATCTAAATGTTTTCTAAGTGTTTGACACCCTGCTCTTTTAGCTTTTGAGATAAATATTTCTACTTATTTCAGTGACTATAAAAAGACGGCAGCAGGCCTTTGATGTGAGCATAAAAGAACAGTTAAGTAAAACAGGTGAGAGCTCATTAGAGCTCCTCTCCAGTGGCCACGCTCTGCAGAAAAGTGGCAGACAGTGCAGCGTCTGCGTGCAAGCCGGACTGACACCAGGGATGCTGACAAAACTCACAAAACCCTCTACTGAATACCACAGATGAATCATGTCACATGCAGAAAAAATCTTCGGCACTGACTGCATACATCTAGAATTGTACAATTATTTTTATCTTGGTTAGAGGTTTATATGTGTGAATCCATAAGAAAGCGTTCATGTTAGAATGAGCCAGCGATTGGTGTGATTTCACAGGTAAGCTCTTCCAGTAAACTCCCGCTCAGCCTGTAAATGACTAGCATATGGATGGGCAACTGTTGCCTTCCTGGGGAAATGGATGGATTAATTGAAATTGAGCCCAGTGACAGACTAGCATTTAACAGGACCATGGTGCTTCTATCAAATCTCAAACCTTTATCAAATACATTGTGCTTGTCCTTCTAGTGGCATCATACATTCATACTTGGGAATGTGTGATGCTGTTAAAAGTACTAAAGAAGAAAAGTAATGCTTATGTGAAGCTGATCTGAATACGTAGCTGCCTTTAGACACTCCATTAGCATTTCCCCAGATCCAGTCAGTGTAAGTCTGTGGGTAAGTGTTAATTAAGCATGCAACCTTAGTCTTTCCGTCTCATTTTGCAAGTTTAATTTGTATCTGTTGCAATCAACACTTTCTTTAAGGAATACATTCTTAATTACTTTCTTACAAATCCTTCCCCTATTCTGAGATTAGGTCTAGGGGATAACAGGTCTGTAAGGGAAACACAGACAACCTTTGCATAAATTCAATCAAATCAAGTAATCAGTAATCTAACTAAGTTACTTTTTCAAGGAGTAATCAGTAATCTGATTAAAGTTTCTTTTTCAAAGTAACTATGCCATCACTGTTTGAGAGGAATATAGTAGTTATTGGCTAACCATTAGCCTGGAGCATTAATCTTAAGAACGCTTACAAGTCATTATTAAGTTGTCCAAAACAAACTATAATAAAAGTATGTTAGTCTTTTCTATTGGCACAGCAGTGCTACTTAGAAGCCCACATGGCTTACCTTGATATCCATGAGCCTATTACTAATTAGCCAATACTTACTTCACCAGACAAAATCACATCCTCATCGTCACTGGACAGCACGACACGAGTCAAACTTATCTCCTATGAGAAATATTGTGCCGGTTTAAAGGCGTGAGATCTTGTGCCATGAGATTTCGTTACTCCCACATTCTCTATGTGAAAAACTATGTGTTTAAACATATTTATCTTGACTAGAATTATCAGTAATAAATATAGATGTTATCTTAATTGATCGTGCAAAAGGCGTCTCTCCAAAATAACAGGAAAGACCCAAGATCTTGTCAAATTTGTAAAAGTGATTCTCCAAAGAACAAATACAGCATATTTAATGCTTGCTTGACATGACATTTTACTCGTTCAGTCAATAAAATATTCACCATAAAACTATGAGTTATTGCCTCTGTACAGCCTTTTGTCTTGCCAAGATCAATGGCATCCTTAAATCTCTACTTGTTTCCTGGCAACAAGTCTAGGCCAAAGAGCGCATCAGGCAGCTTCCAAAAAATTTAACTGTTACTTTAACAAGATATATGACAATACATATGCTGTCACATCCAGCAACTCATAGCATATTTTTTATAATATGTTACAGGAGAAACCGCCATAAGAAGGAACAAAAATTGCTACATCTACATCCGTCGCCCACTCTTGTTCTGTCCACTCAAAGAGTCTGCTCTCGACTCAGTGTGCCCCACTTGTTAAGTCTGAAGATTTATGACAAAGATCTTCAGCTCTCTCTCCCTGACCCTCCTCTCACAGCACCTGCAATTCTCTCCATCTTGTCCCAGTGATCATTTTCTCGGAGGTCAGCCACGCCCGGCTGTTGTACAGCGACAGGTCAGACGCTATCCGTCAGAGCAAACCCTCCGCTAGTCATCAGCGAGTGTGTGTGTGTGTTTCTACACCTATGTCTGTCTCTCTTCATGTGTCATCACCGCACACTGAATAACAGAGGAGAGTCCGCTGGTGAGATTGCACCCGAGTTAAGTGATTGGAGCGCGGGAACAAATGGATTAAAGAAGCGCTGAAGAAGGTGGCAGAAGGAGTCTCTTGTATGTCTGGCAGAGCTCTTAAGAGTGCATTCAGTATGGTTAGAGAGTGGGAAGGCACTTCTGCCAACTTTACAGAGCTGATTAATGTGGAGAAGTGGAGATTAAGAGCGGCAGTCAAGTGATAACATATACATATTTATACATGCTGCAGTGAAAATAAGTGATTAAAGTAAAGTCACTGAGCCGAGAGTAACTACTTACACATAATTATCTATTCTTCTTGTTCTGGTTTTTTGACTTTCACTTTAAAGCTAAACGGTGTAAGAAAACTTAACTGTCAAGAGAATTTGGTTATATGGAGACATACGATACTGACAAGGCTGCCATCTGTCAGACTGACCACCTGTAAGTTCTTCAGACTCACAGCAACTCACTGATTCGCTGTAACTGCAGAACAATTGGTGCTTTTCACATGTTGTCATCCAATAACACAGAAAAAGTTGCTAGAGTTATTGCTAGTTGCTTTTTTGAAAAGGAGTCGCTCAAAACAAGTTGGCAACGGTGTAACTACTTCCTTTCTTAATTCAAAATAAGAGCTTAAAAGGACTCACTTTATCTGTAGGCTGGTAATAGTGGTCTATATTTATTTCACGAGATAAAAGTCACATTCTAATCACTGACAGCATAATGCAAAATATTTTGTCAATTAAATATTGTGGGATCTTGATCCATGACATCTCATTACTCCTGTGGTATCTGTGTACTCAGTTTTGCAGTGGCCAATATTTGCTAACGATATCCTGCTTTCATCATTTTATTAATATATCTTTGTATAGAGCTTTGAAATACCATAAAGACTTATGTGAACTACAATACAGATAAGAAACACTGCAGCTTTGATAATATGATATTCTCTCAAGCAAAATTCCTGTAATATGATTTTTTTTTCTGTTTTAGAATTGACCTTTCAACCTGATCTCATCTCTCCATTCCCTGATCTGCCAATTACCCCTACCTCTCTGATTCCCTAAAGGACACTTGAGATTCCAACGTGATACTGCGAATACAAGAAAAAGAAGAAAAAATAGCAGCTCTGGCCTTCTCAGTGATCAAATGTTCCCACTCTCATTCTCTCTCTGTCTGTGGGCCAAATCAATGGGCCTTGGCAGCCTGAACATTTGGTGCCAAGTATGGTCAGCTGTGACCACTCAAAGGAAGAAAAGGAAGAAAGAGAAGTGAAGGAAAGATGAGACATCTACTTAAATCTACTTACTGCAAGGTGCACCCTGTTCTGTCAGCAGCTGAACTACATGCTCTCACCCACTGTGACTTCCTTCTCTCCCACTTTCCACATCTGAGGAAGTAGTAGTTAAAATGCAAGAAGCACAAAAAAACATAAGAGGACTATCTTAGATAGTCCTCAAAGCAAATGTCAATGAGTAGCTTTCAGAAAAATGACACTTTATTTGTGGATCCCTGTAAATATTATATTTTCTGATCTTGTGATGGTAGAGTACAATATTTCTAATAGGTCTTGGATTTAGTGCTATGTTTAATTTATATGACTATGCACTGCTCTGTAATCTCTGTATTTCGCACAGCTTGCAGTCGAAAAAAGGTCCATAAGCACTTATTTGCATTTTTTTCCCCAAATAAAAAATGCAGTGCAAACCACTGAGAACCAAATATTTACAACTATTTGTAGCCTAGATTCACATCAGAAGGTCCAACTGGAATACAATGCTATTTCTAAAGTGAAATCGTTTTTAACTGATAAGACATTGGCTAGCTATAAGGTATAAGATTTAGGCTTTTACTAAAGTTTAATGTTGTGCCATCTCCAGGCTAAAAAGTAATTTTAATGAGATGTCAGGGAAAGTAATATCAGCATTAGAATTTTTTCTAGTTCTATCTGGATTGTGTTCTTCATGAACTAGGCCTTACCGCAAGCTAATTTCCCTGAGGTTAGGTAGTTGGTGTGACAAGTAGATTTGGTTATGCTCATGCTTCTTCTGACTGTCTTGCACCTACAGACTGTGTTCTGTACAGGAAAGGAGGTGATTTCAGATTGTTTTGAGACCTTACCAGGCACAAAAGTTGCTAAAACATTCCTTCTGAGAGGGCTCTTTGGATCTCACCATGGTGTTCACACTCATTTTAACAATCAGCACCACAGCAGACTAAATATCTGAAGTTTAATCAGATTTAATTGTTCTTCTCCTGTGAACCTGATGTGAATCACAGTGAATAACTTTTCCCCCTATTCTGTTGCTATAAGTATAAAAGCAGATTCAGCATCAGATCTCAGAGGATTGAGCAAGCCCTCCATCTTCCGCTTTGACTCATCCACCCCGGGTCTACTTTTTGTCTCTGATAGTTGCAGATCTGTGAGGGGATCAGCAGCCTGAAGCGGCAGCCGCAAAGCTCTCCTTCCCCTGAAAAGGCAGAAGGCTGTTCAGGGCTTTGTCAAAGGAGGAGAAAGCAAGTGTTTGTAAATAAATCTGTGTTGTTCCGCCGAGCGCCCCAACCCCTGGTCAGGATGAGCCGGACGAGATTTGTGCCACGTCCCGTGTCACAGCCTCGTTGGAGGATTTATGGAGTGCCTCCATAATGCACTTTCTCCCGACAAAGAGGGGGCATAAATCTACCTCTTTTTACCCCCCCCTCCTTTTTTATTTGTTAATGGGAACCTCGAAAGCCCCCCCGGCTTGCTTTATCTCTCTCACACACACACACAATAGCCCCGCCTTACACACCATGCAACATGTACAATACCGTATAGAGAGGTATAAATTGTAAAGCCTGCCTCAATCCATCCTGGAACTTCTACTGTGGGACGTCAGAGTCCCAGCAGCTTGATACCAACAGGCCTGGAAATAAAATCCTAGCCGTTTCCCAGCTTGGTAACAAGATAAAATGTAAAGTGTGTTCATCTGGATATAACAAAGAAGTCTCACTAACAAAGAGTCTTATGGTGGGAAGCTGAATTAAAATACACTGCTGGTAATGAGCTATTTAAATTCAGAGGTCAAATTGCTTGGAATTACACAAAAGCCAGACTCTGGGCAGCACTGACATGAGACACAAGAGACAAGAAAAGTTTCTGCTTCGTGGCCAAAAGAGTCTCCCTGCCGCATGGCGACACGCTCAGTCTTGGCGAAATCTTTTGAGCCGCAGCGTGCATCTGTGGAGGCAATAATTCCTTTTTAAACAACATCACCTCCTCGCCCAATTCTGCATACTTGGCGGCTGTCACCATGTTGGATGCACTCTATCACTCACACACACCCTCACACGGAGGGATGTTAAAGCTTCAAGCTCTGATTACCGACAACACATACGCAGAGTGGGCGAACACACGCATCTAAACACACACATGAAGGCTCTGCCTGTGAGCAGTAAAAAGGTTATGGAGGGACTCCACGGCGACGGTGATTAAAGCAACGTGCACATCCACGCCGTGCTTTCCTGGAATGAGACGGTGGTTAAACAGGAGTGGCGGCGCTTCAAAGTTATCTGGAGAACAGCTTCGCTTATTGGCACCACACAGTCAGATTTCTCTCCTGCACATGACATGAATGTTCTATTTCAGTCCATGCTTAAAAAAAATAAAAATAAAAAATTGAAATGCAGAAACAGTTCCAGTGGGCGGAAATGGGAAATGACTTGTTTCTGTCAGCTGTAACAGGACTGGAGGAAGATTGCAAGAACCAACATAGCCACAGATAGACAGTCTGGAGACATCGGACTCGCTTTTTGTTGTTTTGTTTTGCTTTTTTTTTTAAACTGCTCTGTACAGTGGCCCCGGGGAATCAATTAGAACTGTGGCGCGCCTGGTTTTTCCACCTTCATTGGCTCAGGAGTAATTTGTTTACTTCACAGTCAAGCACTGGATGGAAAACATAATAAATCCTTCCACAATATGAACTGTTGTGGTTAGACAGCAGCTATTGAGGTTCTCATGGTATGAGAGCCTCCAGTAACAATACCACACTTTCATGGTATTGGTCAATTTACTAAAAACTTTAAACGAAAACATAAAACTTCTAATTACAAAAACACCAAATTCTCCTGCTCTGAAAATATTTATATGTAATATTTGATACACAGTAACAATAAAATAATCTTAGTTTTCAACTTAAGGTGCTTAATGTACAGAATATTACATTTTAGTCATTCTGCTGTTTATAGAATCACGTACTTCGAGCTGGTGTGAGCTGATCTTTTAGTCAGACTATCTGCTCTGGTAGCGAGACTGCGATCAATTCCAACTCACTCAGGATCCCCTGTTGGAAGTGACCGAGCATGCTAATGCTATTGTCTGCTGCTCATTGCTGATTTTAAGACTTGCAGAGAATACTTTTACTTTCCTGCCCGAATCAAGAAATTTCACAATACAGTTAAAACGTTTTTTTTTTTAGGATTACCTATTGTTTTACTCTGAGTCTGCATTCAGCTACATAACAGCTGCTAAAAAGTTGCAGCGCTTTATGAGGAAAAGCTGTAGTGACCTTATTTCTTTTTTTTTTTTTTTCTGATCTGGTTTTATATGTAGTTTTTAACATTTTAATAACTTTTTGTGTGAATCTGTATATCTAATGCTGTTGTCACACCTGAATTTCCCCTTTGCTGGACAGAAAAGCTTCTTCTACTCTATTTCTATTCTATTCTTTCAGCCAGCTGACTGGCAGCGTACAGCAACTCTTTCCTTCTGTAGGAGTATTTTGGGGCATTTTTTAAAGGAACCGAAACAGTGAGAAAAGTATGATGGAAAAAGTAATGTCTTGAAGCTGCGGTATACCTTCACGTCGGTAACTAGCCCATGCCTCATCCTACGATTCCAGACCAAACAGTTTGCAAACAGTAACCTGGGTAACTCCATCAGTTTCCTAACAGGCAGCAGCCAGCCAATGCATCAATTTATTCCTGAGCACAGCACATTATAGTCATCCTGTTGGGTGTCTGCAAGAGGATGTGGGACAAAATTCTGACCTCTTATCCAGGTCACACAGCCTGCAGCGGCTGTATTTCCATCTGTTTTTCCTCCACACACAGACAATAAACCCATGGAGGCTGGCTGCTGTGTCAGGGAGGATGTGCAGCTTATTGCAGCTGCAGAGTCTCCTGTGCCTGCCAGACGAAACTGACAGATGTCAACTTGTTATTTCACGGAAGAAGAAGAGCTCATCCAGGGGCCCAAGGGGAGTTGATTAGCACAGACCTGTTGCCACGTGTAGCAGCTTTACCCACGACACACGCTACTCTCGCTGGAGAACTGAGCAGCGGGTGGGTGAGGACTAAAATTAGTTCAACAAGTGAAGCAAGAAAGTGCCAACAGTGAGGCGCACAGTTGTGACATCTGGATGTTGTCTTGCTGTATGACTGTGGTTTTGTGGAGGGGGAGCTACTCTTTTCATGTTTTGACATTCTTGTGAGCTAATCGGATTAGTCGGACGTTAATAATTCATGTCATATTAAAGTTTAAGCACCAGCTATTGCACAACAAGGAAAAATGGGGATCTTTAAGTTCACTCTGTGCTTGGCACAGACATTTTGATTCGCACTACTTTTAGGGAAGAGATTTCCTAATGTTTCCTGATCTGGACTGTCCCGACTACCAAGAGGCATTTAGCTCATCACATCTACATCATCACCACTGATGTTCCAAATTTTAAACATAAAAGCTTGCACATTTAAAAAAAAAACTCAATTCAGCATATTTGCAGTTTTATCATAACTTGCATCCTCTGCTTTCCTCCTACATAACTCCACCTATCAGTCTCAAACAACAGGGAAGCCCTGCAGGCGTGCACTGCTGAGCTGAATAACACAACGTTTCTCCCACATCCAGCTCTTACTTACAGAAATGTGAGCTGTAAATGTATCAAAGATAGCAGATCTGGACCAAAACAGGTCACCTTGTTAAGCAGCACAGACAAGCTGCAGGAGATAAAGCAAACACCTTGAAATGCCATTGGTGATCAGGGACAGAGCAGAGATGTTATCGAGAACCGGAGAGCAATCAGCGACGATCAGCAGGGAGTTATCAGTGTCAGAGGGACATTTTTTTTTAAATTTCTGCACACATCCACACCAACAGCTGCTTAGCCCGGAGCAGGCTGCCCTTCACCTACCGTACCTTTGCTGTGAGCGGCGCTCAGCCCCGCAGCCAGAACTGCCAACACGCACACTATCCTCGGCATCTTCTCGGTGGGAGATTCAGCAACTGCTGAAAGGAGAAGGACCACAGCGACCTCTTTCCTCCTCTCCCTCCTCTTTCTTCTTCTTCTTCTTCTCTGCCTCCCTGCTTTCTTCTTTTTATCTTCTTGCCACCTTTTATTTTCTAATTTAGCGGCCGGTTCCTGTCCTTGCTCTCTTCACGCAGTGTGGAAACAGTTCACTCACAATGTGGGACAAGACGAGTGGCGTGGAGTAGTACTAGTGGGGAGATGGGGAGGAGGAGGGGGAAAAAAAAAAAGCCGGGTATTCGGAGCAGCAGCCCGACTCTGACGCGCGACTCCCTCGCAGCTTTGAGAGGCGGCAGGTGAGGTGGACTGAGCGGAGCGGAGACCGGACCAGAGAGCGGCGTACCCCGGGTCCACACCGAGTGACGTCACAGGGAGGAGAGAGGTGGATTCAGTCACTTTTTTTTTTTTTTTACCCCTCCCGTTCCTGTTCTGTAGAGCATCCCAACCCACTCGAAAGATTGGACCGTTTTCCATGCACCAGCCTATAACAGCTGTCTCGGATAAGCGGGGCATGAGGAGATGCTGCGAACACTTCAAAAACAGCCCTGGGCTTTCTCACTTAAACATCCCAACTCTGGATATGTAGGCAATGTTGCACTTATGGTCTCTCAATATCACAGTTAAACAACTTAAGGTATGCGTTTAGGTAACATTTAAAACTCCAAAGCTGATAACTGAGTCAGTATTAAAGTAAACAGACTTGAAATCAGAACTGTCCCAAGGCATGAACTTAAGAAGCAGCTGCTTAGATATCCCTTAGATCTTTTGTACATAGCAGTTATTTGCTATGTACAAAATGTATTTGATTGGACATCTAATCTGCTGTGAAAAGGTTTTTGCCCCACGATTTTTTTCGGTTTTCTTTCCTTTTTGCCATTTACATTACTAAATGTACCAGGTCACTGCATGCATTTTGTTATCTATCAAAAATAACTTGAGTATAAATGATGACTTCATTTATTATAGGGGGAAAAATATCCAAACCAACCTGAACTTATGTCACATTAACTGAGATGCACTACCTTACCTTTATTCTAATTTGCAGTGATGGCATAATTACTTTGAAAAAGTAACTTTTATCGGATTACTGGTTACTCCTTGAAAAAGTAACTTAGTTAGATTACAGATTACTTGATTTGGAAAGTAACTAAGTTACATTAAAAGAAACATTTTTAGTTACTTTCAGCAGCTGCTAACAAAATGCTGTGCCACCTGTGAAAATTACATTGAGCTTTGCCAATACTTAATTATGAGCTCTTTTATAATGGTAACATCAACAATGTGTCTCCACTAATAAGGTTGAACTGAAGGGGAGATTGTTTAATGGCTACAACAGTACAAAAAAACTTTAGTAATTTGTGCATGTTTTTGTGTGGTCCACTATTGTCTCAAAAACTCTAAGAAGGATTTTATGTGCATCTTCCCATTGTTTACTTTTCCGTCGCTGGTGATAGCTGTTGCATAGAAACGGTCACTCCCTAAGACACATGGAGGAAATAAAATTAAATTACAAAAGAAAATAGTAACACACAGTAAGAAAGTGATTTTGATAAGTAGCTGTAGTCTGACTACTGGATTTTAAATAGCAACACGTTAGATTACTCATTACTGAAAAAAGGGGTCCGAAGTAACCCCTTTTCACTGCTCCTCAGCATATCAATGATCTGCAGAGGTCTTCTAATGAGCTATTATATGACCAGGGAGAGAACAAAGACATGCAGGACACTGCTCCGGTCCACTTGCTTGAGGAGTGACTTTGGACGTTCCTGATTTAGTTTTTTTTCAGCCATTCAGAAGCGGACTTGCAACTGTTCTTTGGATCCTGCTTTTGCTACGTAACTGAAGTTCACTTGAGTTTAAGGTCACAAAATGATGGCTCTGCATTTTCCTTCAGGGTTTTCTGCTAGAAAGCAGAATTCATTATGCAATTTTTTCAACAAATCATCCAGATGCTGATGCAGCAAAGCAGCTCCAGACCATCACACTTCTGGCACCATGCTGCAGGTATGATGTTCCTTTTCTGAAATGCCAAGTTAGTTTTACACCCTACAAGACTTCCAAGAAGTTCAACAATTGTCTTGTTAAACCAAAAGCTATTTTCTCAAAGGTGACTCATGGTCCTTTACCAGCGACAAAAGCGAAATCCTACAACTGCTAAAATCTGAGGTTACTCTATTTATGTTTACATTTTCTGAAGAAAGAAGTTGCGCTCAGGACTTCTTTAGACGTTTTCATGTTTCCTTTGGTGGTTCTTGATTCAACGCCACCATAGGTAAGGGGGGTGGGATATGCTTTTCAAAGGATTTGGTTCATTTAACAAAGTGCTGTGTGAAAGCTAACCGTACCAGGAGAAAATATAGCAAATGTTGCAATTCTGGTCCCCAAATGAACCGAGTTTACCAGACTATCAGGTGTGAAAACACCTAGCTGTAAGAGAAAAATAGAAGAATAATGTAAGTAGGCAGACTTTTTTTCATAGCAATTCTTGCACAAGAGTGTTCTTTCACAGCACTACAGAGTTTGGGAGAGACGTGAGGACATAAAGCCAGAATCTTAGAAGGCAAAATATTTTTTTTTGTTAACACCTTAAAAACATATGCATCTGAAATAAAAAAAATCAATTCATAGTTAGTTGTCTTGTTCATGTTTTCTAAATGTAAAAGAAACGTCCTTAAATTCTTTGGTTCCAGAAGATTTCTAATTAATTAGTGGGATAATTAGACTGCTCCTGAAAAGTAGGATATCAGATGTATGAAGTAACTAAAATGGAAAAACAAAATCAAGCACAAAATGTATCAAAATTGTTATGACATGCAATACATGTGCTTTCCACTGCTGGTAAATCCAAGCTATCTTGCAACAACTCATCCATGACCAATAACAAATTCCACTTGACCAATTTAAATTAAATACAAATAAATTGCACTCTGCTTGTTCCATCCAGAAGAAACTATTTACCATGCTTCTTACATTTTATATATTCTTACTACTTTCAGAAACACCTAATCAAATGTAAACGTAGCTTATTTTTTGTTCTGTTTTCCAAAAACAAAACAATATTGTTTACCAAGATTCAGTGTTAAAAAAAAAAAAAAAAAAAACATTCTTGTTTTTTCTCTACACGTTGTGTGTTAGTTTATGTGCAAGCTGGGGCTGGGCAGTGGGATTATTAATAACTTTTTCAATTTTCCTGAGAAGCCTATCTCAAAGGAACTTTTCTTTTTCCTCTTAAGGATTATCTCTACTGGTTTAGAATTATTCTTGGAGACAGAGAAAAAATATTGCCTCCGTTATCTCATGAGAGGAATGGAAAAAAAAATAGTGCAAACTGATGACAATGCAGTGATTTCATTTACACTACCCACTGATGAAATTAATTTTAGTCTGAGTTTTTTTTCCTGGCAAATGATTTAGGTGAGACACAATTGCCGGAAGGGATTCCTCGGGCTAATATAATCTAAAGGTGATTGAAAAAAAATACAGTTTTGGATCTTAAAGTGTAGTTTGGAGACGCTGAGGGAGTTCAGAAATGTACACTGCCAGGGTACATAAGGAAAATTCACATGTTATCCAACTGAATATTGGAATATTGATCTTATTTGGGCCAGTTCAGTGGTCCTTCTCTAGATACTTAGCTTTTAAGAACAGATAGAGATAGTAAGAAACAAAAACTATTTAACAGAAATACTTCAGATACATTTACTTCAAATGGATGGTCAGAAGTATTCTGAAAACAATTTCTTAACATTTGCTCTTAAAACAAACATATTAAAATAGAAATTATTCAAGAGCAGAAGGAAGGCCTCAGACATTGTGACATTAATGCAAGAAAATCCCCTGCTAGTTCCTAAACCAAATGAAGGTTTTCTGTTTGAATGACTAAACTTGATTAGCCTCGTTTCCCCTAAAGGTTATTTTCCAAATTAAAACTCTGTAGTTTATGATTTTTTGTTGTTGACACACCTTAGGACCCCAGTTGTGCAGAGAGACGTAAGCTGTTCACTAAGGACGTCACTGTACTTCACCCAAGTGCCAGTTCAGAGTCCAAAAGAAGGTTCCTTCTATTATTTGTGTATGAAATCAAATCTGGTCGGCTTGCCTCGTGTTTCCTACATGACTGACAACCATCTGCTGTTCGGGTTGCTAAACATTCATGGAAACAACGAGCAGGGGATGAGAATATGGGATTAAAATTCATGGCACAAGGTTTTGTGATAAATATTCAATGTGTATGCTGTCAGTTTAGTTGCTCCGCGAAGAAATAAAACCAATAAAAGCCTTTAGAAGACATTTATTTTGGTGTGAAAAGCTTGCAGAAGCCTGGATCATTTAAGGCTGCACATAACCTTACAATGGTAGCAGCCACAAAACCCTACAGGACTTAAAACCAGAGATACAAAGAGAGAGTAATGTCATATTATAAATTCAAGAAGATGTGATGCTTTTGTATTGATTTCTACTCTTTAAGGCTAAATCTCAAGGCTGCTCTGGGCTCACTTCACGTTCATTGATGATGCACTGCAGCAGAGCACAACGGGTGCTAATGAGTTGCCCTGACTGCCACAGGGTGACATTCAGCATGGTGGAACGTATAGGAGTCCTGTCGCTAGGCAGGCTTAGTCAGCATTAGGAGGATTTTGAGGCACCCAAACATGTGTACGATTTATACTGTAATACACACTGAGTGAACAGAAAGACTGAAGACATAATGTTACAGCTTCAACACTATGCAAAAGCATTTAGATGTTCACATTTTCTCCATGTTATACCCCAAAATTTTCATTGGGATTTTATGAAATAGATAAAAACATGAAACAAAAGCATCATGCATAATTGTGAAGTAGAAGAGATAATGTTAAGATGGAGAATGATAAATATTAAGCAATCCTAAAAAATCTGATAGGGGGCACAAAAGACTTAATACAGAAGTACAGATTCATCTTCCAGCAAGACTGCCACCCAAACATAAAGCCTGAGTTACACAAGTTACAATGGAATAATTTAGATTAAAGAATACTCAGCTTACAATGGCTCAGTCAAAATCATGTCACAAAATCACCAAATACATACCTGCTGAGTTCCGACTATGATTCAGCTTAGAAAAATGGGGGATATATGTGCAAAAGTGGTAGATAAACACCTTTAAAACACTGGTCTTTAACCCTGGTCCTCAGGGTCCAATATTTTAAATATTTCCCACTACACACCAGCTGATTCAAATGATTCCAGTACTTGCTTAGTATCTCCTCAATTGCTGCAGCAGCCAGATAACCACCTGAGCAGCAGGGCAGCTCCTAAAACATTCAGGACAGTGGGCCCTGAGGACCAGGATGGAAGACCTCTGCCATAGAAGATTTACAGATGCATTTGCAAGTCTTTGTGATTTTAATGACGTAAAGCATAAAAACACAACAAGATCCAGGAGCCGTCTGACTTGGTTAGTCTGCAATATCAAGTTTAAATTTATACAGTGAATAAATTTACTTTAACTGCATTGTTGCTGAAATGTGCTATACGAATAAACGTGATACAGGAACCTTATAGCAAGGTGGTCTTACAGAGTGTTGACTCAGAAGATCGAAACGAATGCCACATTTGTGTACACTAAAATGCTTTTGAACCCAAGTCTAATTTTTCTTCCACTTCACAAATATGCACTAACATGTGTTATGCTTTAACATAAAATAAAACACCCTGAAATCTGGTGGTAGTGTGTTAATAAGTAGCAGTCCAAATGGTGAAAATGCTTTTGCAAGGCATACATTGGTATGTGTTCATTCCACCCTGTTGTGTTCTCACCACTGCAGTTTCCATCAAAAACTTGCATGGAAAATGCAAGAAGAAAACACAGTTTAAAGGGTGTTTCCACATCTATGGCGGACCCATTCAGAAATGCCGTCCCACGGACTCTCGGCTTTCTCCACCCAGCAGTCAGGCTGGAGATCCCTCTGTGCACAGCAAGTGTGACAGATAGAAAAGCACATTCATGCATCTTAATTTGATAATTTGCCGAACACATGGAGAGAACAGAAACTCCATCTTCTTCATTGCCGAACCTAATGGTCCATTGTGCAGCTATTTGGAATATAATCATAGCAAAACGCGAACTCCTTTATTGTATATGTGCAACATTTTATGAGTCAATCTGAAGTGGTAGTTAAACTAAAATAAATATTTTCTTTTTTCCTATTCTACAGTGAATAAATTTAAACTGGATATTGCAGTCTAATCAAGCCAGACGGCTCCTGGATCTTGTTGTTGTCATTCTGTTTCCTGTCGCTACACACCCCTAAACCCCATTTTCCCATTTTATGCCTCTGGGCAATCTAGCAGCGCCTTCCTCCTTCTCTTATCTGTCCCTCAACTCCTAGGTCATTTTGTCTCAAGCAATCACCCTCCCATGTTTCTATTTGTCCCATCTTTCATCCCATATCTCCTCCCGCTCCCTGCCCTTGTTTCTCCTGATGCCTCCTTCCCGGCTCTGTACATGGTCTAATCACTCCACTGTCACCGCATTCAGATCTCTCTATCCACCCGTTGGTTCCATCGCTCTCCAGTTAGTGTGTGTGACAGAGTGCAGTGCCTCAGCATACTCCCACTGACAGCTGGCTGGAGCTGGAGCGGCAGCAGGAGCAGGGGGAGGAGGTGAGCGGGGAAGATGAGAGGAGGAAGAGAAAGGCAGGGAGATGGAGCGTCATCCCCCTGGCGGTCCCCCCATCCCCACCTCTCCAACCCCGGGCTCTCTCCGAGGAAGTGTTGGTGGTGCTGCTTTGATGCCGCCTACATCACGCAGAGGTCTGATGCTGTGAGGATGCCTCCTGGCCCTGCTTTGCCTCGCCTCACTGCCAGGAACTGGGCCACAAGTTGTCATCTGCTAAAAAGCCTTGCAAATTTCTCAATCCCATTACCAAGCACTACAAAAGCAAATATTATTTATTCTCCAGACTGGAAAAAACACATTTCAAAAACCTCTGCATCCACTTAAGTCATTTCTCTGCTTCCTTCTTTCATCCTCTCTTTCCAATTACACACTATGAGACTAAACTAGCAGTTCTGCATGAGAATAAGTCTGAATAAATTCAAAATGCTGTGCTGCAAGTATTTGCAAAAATGGATCTGCGTTCACAGCAATAGCGTTGACACTGACAACCGGATTAACTCCTGTTTAATGTGCAAATTATATTAATAAAACCAAATATTTTTCTATTAGCTGTAGTAGAGTAAAAGGCCCAAAACACAGGTAAGCCTTATTGAAGAACAAAAGTTAAAATGCTCAACGTGTCTTCCTTAAAAACCGAATAAAACAAGTGACTATTCAAGTAAACAGTGTATGGAGGAACCCTACCTATTGCTGATATAGTATTCGCAGATCTTTCTTTAGTACTTTCCAAGTTATTTGCGGAAAATTTGCCTCTTCATTGATTTTTTCATCCTGCATATCTAAAATATTTGAAGGAAAATTCAGCTTGAAAAGTTGAAGTACCTAAGCACCAAGATGTTTGCTTCTGCTGTAATGCTGAGATGACTTCCACTGGGTGCAGAGTAATAATAACAACCTTTATTTTATTTATGCATAAAATTATTTAGGCATATTAAGGTATATTTGGCATTTGCTCTATTTATATTGCCGATTACAACCACTTTTAAAGGGGTTTCAGATATTTGAGGTCCACTATACTTTGATTAAAGTGTTGTATGGAAAGCTTTGATTTGTCGTTGTAAAGCACAGAGTAACCTAATTAAAAGCACATCATTTGATGGAGTACAATTTTTTTTAGAAAACTGATGCTTTTATGGTTATAAATGAAAAACAAATAAATTAATAAAAACACTCCTATATTTGTGTGGAATATACGAAGGTACAGTGTGTCTGCTGCTGAGCACAGCTTGCTGAGACTCCACATAGACTTTGTGTCCTGACTGAACAAACAATTTTCAAGACAAAGGCACTTCCTGCTTCTCTAATCTCAAAGCAGGCTACAGGAAGCTCTTTTCTCTAAATGTTTTATAATGACAAAATTAGATTAACCCCTTTATTCTGAGTTAGAGCTTTTCTTCTGACAAAAGAAAACAACGGTTATTCAACAAGAGGCTGACAAGAATACAATGAAAATTAATATTTTCTTCAAATTAAACTTACTCCTGTCTCTAATGTTGCTTCCCAACTGATGACTGGCTCTCCACATTCAACTTATGGAGAATTTTTGTCAATTTATGACCACAAATCTCAATAAATACAGTACTCCCTGATTATGACGCACAAATCATACTCTCTAGATATGCAGAAATATGCAGCTGCAATTGCTGCAAAAGATAGTTCAAGTATTGGCTTAGCTAATTATCTGCTAATGTACTAAATATCCCATGAAAACCACCAGCATTTATATTAGCTTACAACTAATCTGCTAAAGCACTCATTTAGGGCAACGACACATTTCTCAATAGATTATAATATTCAAAGTCAACTCACCTCGTTCAACAATATTGAAAAATGTGTGTAATAAGTATTTTTTTAAGGTTAATTCAGCTCGTTCGCGTCGTCTGACGGTAACACAAAGTACTTCTGACCCGCCATCAAGTCACTTCCGGTTTACTGTCGAGTCCTCAAAAACAAAATAAATAAACTGCAGAGCCCCCTAGTGGAGCGGGAGAAGCGAATACAACTTATGAAGATTCAGAGTGGACTAGAACCAGAAGTGAGGAAGGTTGGTACAAGACAACAGGAATTTAATGGTACCGTAGCAGTTTGCATGTGGGACAAAATGTTCAGTTCTAGTTAAATCTAATCAGAGCATATTTCTCCTAATGTTTCCTGGTACTTCACAAACTATAAAAAGGACTTTTGATTAATTATTTTAAATTCTTCCTCCTTTGCTGCTCATCCAATAAGACCAGATTGGTGACTTTCACAGAACATCTGTATTTATTCTATGATTAAATAAAACACGTGGACTCTAAAAAGGTGGCATCAGAAGAAAATTAGTTACACTACATTGTATTTATGGTATCAACAGTAAATGGAGCTGAATACACACACCACACTTATGATTTGTATTTGCTAAAATGTGCAGAATTTTTTTTATTAATTTTATTCCACAGTTAACTAAATAATTTTAGACAAAGAATCTTAAGGATAATGCTTTAATCAAAATGCAAGCAGATTATATCACATGGCTTGTCTTTAAAACTCAGTTTGCAGCTGAATTGAGAGGCTCAACTCCACTCCCCCCCTCTTGTCCGTGGGGCATACATCTGTTGGGACCTCTGTGCAGACTGAAGAGACAGACACTGAGCCTTGTTGAGAAGCTACAATTCCCATCCTGACAGCTTAAAATAGAACACACAGCTCAGATTGGCATCTGAAACACAAAAAAAGGTTTTTCTAACAGTCACACTTTCATCAGCAGCAGGATTTCTATTGCAATACTTTAATGAGTATTAAAGTATTGCAATACTCATTGCAATACTTGCAATGAGTTTGCAATTCATTAATGTATGTTTACCTTATACATACATTAATGAATGTATAAGGTAAACCTCATTGATGCACTTGATCATTTCAAAGTAAAAATTGCTGCATTTCTTACATTTCGGTCTAGTTGGACTATATATTTAATGTAGCTCCCACAGCATTCATAATGTATGTTTTCCATTTTTCCTAAGCCCTTTACTAACATTTGTAAGTGGTAATGTACACTGGTCAGGACTATTTCATCAAGACAAGAAAGTATTTTCTGCATGAAGTTTTAAAGTTGTTGTCTGTCTGCAGTCCAAAAATCATACGCCAGTGGGTTAAATTGGTGACTCAACTGTCCTGGACTTGTGACATCTGCCACTTCAACCAGTTTGACTGCAGGGAACCAGTCCAACCCATCATTACTTCCCATACCATTAACCAATATTAAGTTCAGATCATAGAAGGATTCATAGGTATACAGGAAAAGTTATTATTTTAGAATAATTTAATCAGACTCCAAAATAGACTATCTCTTATTGGAGTATGCAGCAAGATGTGGAAAAGTTTATTCCTCTGGCTACACTTCAGATTCTTTTTTTCATTTGCCTTGTGGCTAAAATAAAGAGCAAAGGAAATCATGAATAGAAAGGTAAATGAAAAAGGCCAAAATTTAATGGAAAAAGACCACTAGAAAGAAAAGGTATACAGCTTGAGATAAAGACAGTAAAAAGGCCAAACTGGGTTACATTCAGTCAACAAGAATTTCATTGATTACCTGGCAGCATGCTTATAATAATGCTGCAAACACTGTGGACTGATAAGGACATTTGTTTTCCTCTTTCAGTTTACACACATCTAAAATGATGTCTTTATATCTGAAGATAGTGCCCTTTATGCACAGTAACATTTTCTTTCTTCACATCTTAATGAAGAACATTTCTGACCTACCTGCTAAAAGGTTTTAGTTGTGAAGTGTAAATGGTTTTCATATGCTTTACAAATCAAAATCTGAAAAGACTATCAGCTTCTTCCACCTGTTTTTGAAGTTTTTAAGTATTCCTGCAGATCCTGACTTTGACTAGGTCATTCCAACATATGTCATGCATAGATTTGTTATCAAGCTGGGACATGAATCTCCTTCCTAGTCTCAATTCTTGTCTAGCCTCTAACAGTTTTTTATTTTTATTTTTTCAGAATTTCCCTGTATTTACCTTGAGTCCATCAACCCTAACAGTCTTTCCTTCCCCCACTGAAGAAAAAGACCCCCACAGTAAGATGCTTTCACCGCCATGTTTCACATTTGGAATATTAGTCGTCTGGCATGCATTGCATCTTGCATGTATCTTTTTGACCTAACAATAGCACCGCCACTAGTGTGGGAGAAATGTGTTGTGGCACAACTAGTTCCCTTTTAGTTTCACTCAGGATTGCTTGGTTCTGCTTTTGGTTGTATAAAAAACTTTAAGCAATGACTTTGTCACATGAACGCAGAACACAGCCCTTAATCTTTATGTTCTAAAGATTATAAAATATCTATTGGACCCATACATAACCAAGGTAGTTTATCTTAGTAGAGTATCTTGAGAAAACAAAAGTGATGTTCTTGAAATCAAGAATGCAATGTTTGTTTGCGTGAGCTCACAAGAGGTCTTTTGTGTGAAAACAAAGTGTTTAATGTTACACCAAGTTGCGTCATTAAATACTGCAGAAGTATTGCAAAAGTATTAATGTGCTGAAGTGTGCATCTTGCCAAACTGAAGATGTCACTACAACTTATTAGCTTTTTTTGATATACAAATACTAAATAGTGGATGACTGACAAGTTCCATTAGTGCCAAGGAGAAGTCCAACAGATTTACTTTCACAAGTGGAGTAGTACAGCTCTCACTATGATGCGCCACTAACGTCTGAAAAGTGTGTGTGGATTTGTATTCATCCCTATTTACTGAGACCCTTAAATAATCCAAATGTGCACTTTGGGCACACAAAGAAACTGGCATTTTGTCCATTATTTTTTGCAAAATAATTTAAGATCTATCAGATTAGATGGTGAGCATCTGTGTTCACTAATATTCAAGTTTTCACAATGATTCTCATTCACATTTATTTCGAATTGACTGTCTGAACCTAGCTCAGCTCATCTGTTCTATGGACAGATTTTCACATTTCATCTCTGGATCAGTTCCCAATAAATCACAGAAAAATGTGTTGTTGTAAAGTGAAATAAATGGAACAAGGGGAGTCAAAACTTTTACCACTGACTGTATATCAGAAATGCATTTATTAGTAATCCCAGCCAGCACACCCAGGTGGGCCCCATATGGGGAAAAGGATGGCAGACAATATGGGTGTCACATGGGTTTGTCCACGGTTTCCAGGGTGGCCCCACATGGATTTGCCCATGTAGGGCCACTGCCATGTAGGGCCCATGTAGGCTTTGTAACTACATGGGCAAACCCGTGTGGGGCCACCATGGAAACCACGGACAAACCTATGTGGGACCCATATTGTCTGCCATCCTTTGCCCGATATGGGGCCCAGCTAGGTATGCTGGCTGGGAATAAATGCTTCTTTATGAAACAATTTCAGATCGAATCAGCTACCTCTATATTTGTCATGTTTTTTGAGGAAGAAACATGTTTTGTTTACATTTTATCTTTGGAATGTGTGAGTGTGTTTTGTTAGACACACTCACACAGTTAAAACGAGAGTTTGTGGTTAGCCACATCACAAATGTAGAGGTAGAAAACTTTGGTTGATAGCAGAAACAGGGTTGTTAGGATTAGTTACTGATCTAAAGAAATTGTGGCTCTGACAAACATGGTTTATGTAAAAAAAATAAAAATAAGAAAAAGCCCTGAAGGACTTTTTCAGATGTTGCATCTGCTTGGCTTACGCTTACGTGTCATATTAGATCAAATATATTTAGTGGCTTTTTCAAAATCAGCATGTTGGCCTCTTATTAAGTTTTTATTCATTTGTGCCATGGAAGAGTATTAATAAAGATATTGGAAACTGCCAAAATAGCTCATTTTACTGACTCAGGTATGCAGAGGTCACTTCAAAATTGCAGGTCTGATTTGTGGGTCTTTAGAGAAACTGGAATTTAGAAATTTCTTAAAGTTATGGCTCATAAACTGACATTAACATCCTGGGGTTGTCTGTTTTGTGACTCCAAAGTAGCACCACACAAAACCTGGCTGCTAATATATAATGATTGCCTGAATAAAGTCAAATATCTTTCCAGCACAAAGAATAAAACAATAACAGGAAACTATGTACTGTTTGCTAGTTTATCAGTTAGTGTTCTTTGTTCTTTTTCTTTTTTTTTTACATGGGTGGGGTTAATTTTCTGGTTGTGAAGCAATAACTTTGTATAGCAAATGGTTTCCATTTCTAAATGTGTGAAAATGTGGTCATCTTCCATGTGTGGCCCCCAGTGAGAACATCACTTTAGCAGCTGCTCACAGCTTTTTGTACTTGCTACATTGCTTCATAAAAGGTCATTTTTCAACTTCAGTTTTTTTTTCAGTTTTAAGTATCTTATTTTTCTAAAACTCAGGCTCATTAACAGGCTTCTGTTGCAGCCCACCAAACTGGAATGTGAAATAAATTGGTTCTCATCGGGGAGCCTCTACTTTTCAAAAGCCATTTTTGAGTGCAGAGAGAGTGTAAAACTTAATTTATTTTATTTGTTTATGGGTTTATTTATTGGTGGATGAACCTTAATTGATGAAAATGTGGGCTGAGAAAGCATTCTGGCTTCTGCCTGGCTCTGTTTAGTCACGACCTAAAACACAGTACCCATGCACTCTTAATCACATTGTCAAACATGTATGTATCCTAAGAGTCAGTACATGTTCACAATTTGAATTTACTTACATACAACTGACATATGGTTTTGTTTTTGTCAAATGAACTTTTGGCAGCAAGCCTTGTGGTTGTTGATCATTGTCCCTCCCCCAGTTATTGAGCACTTGTTGATATCAATTTCTGTCTCTCTTGCTTTGTTCCCTTTTTTACCACCAGACTCTCCATAGTGGCCAAAGCTGCTGCTTTCTTTGAATAGTGCTCATCTTTTGGTCAAAGGCCTACCAGACTGCAGCACAAAACAGGAATAGAGGTTTTTGCAGCCACACAGAGTAGAGCAGAATGTGTCTGCCTCGTGTCTTTTTTTTTTCCAAGTTAAAGTTTGTGCGTTTGCGTGTCCATGCAAGTGTGCGTGCTTGAGGAAGAAGCTTACAGGAAATGAGGCTTTTTGTATATTTTCTACTTTTATCCCAGACTAAATAGATCATAACCTTCAAATGTGGCATCAGGTATAAATGATACAAAAGCAGCAACTTGACCTCTTTCATAATCAACAGAATCTTTAAAGATCACACACCTTTCAGCCATGTGCAATAATCCAATACACACATAACACACTGAATAAAAGCTGTCATACATGATGGTGTGAAAACACATGACCAGGGTTGAGTGAGTATAGACTGCAGTACGGATGTGCGTCTGCAAGCGGTTGTATTTTTTTTCTCTTCTGTTTCTTGTTGAGTTTCATCCTGCAGAGGGCACAGGTAGGTCACATTAAACATATATGCAGCAGCTCGAGGCATAAGAGTGCCTCCACAAAGGACTCCAATTTAAGAAGGGTCACACTCAAGCAATATCTGGCCAGCCGCAACCTTATGGACCGACGACCTTATATTATTTACAAGAGGAAGCATTTTATGCATACAAATTCTGCATCTTATTCCAAAGCAACAGATCTCATGTGCTCAGAATAAAAACTCTGAATGCAGTTCTGAGTGCAGAAGTAGGAAACAAAGATGTTCTGTTCTTATGTTTGCTGTGGTTTGCTTTATTTTGCAAGTGCCATATTTTTTTAAAAAAAGACCAGAGAGGATGAATAAATATGAACAATTCTTAAAATTGACAAGTTCTGATGGACAAGAATAACTCATCACGGTAACAAACAGACCTTACATTTCTACTCATTGAAAATTACATCATTTTTTCTTCTGCAACATACAGTGCCTTGGCAAAGTATTCATAGCTTATGAACCATTTAAGATTTGTCACCTTGCAATTGCACACTTTAATGGTATTTTATAGGTAGCTCATTTGATAGTCCAAAAAAGGATATAAGATATTCAATATTAAAAAAAAAAAAATCTGAAAAATGTTGCTGACATTCCCTTCTGAGCCGCAAATGCACATTAAACTTTTAAGAGTTTTTATTCAGGAAAATCTTGAAAATCTTTGTTCTGATCGATTTATTGTGTTCTTCTGTATTTCTCTATTTATTGTCTTCATTTGCTAATCAGGTGACCTCTCAAGGTAGTTTATTGCTGAGGATTTTATTTAAGATTGTCAGAGTAAAAGCAACAGGATACAAAAAAATGGCACGCTTTTCATTTGTAAATCTTGCTTTCCTGTTGCTTCTTAACTCTGTACTACTTTAGATAAAATCACCATAAAATACATTGAAATCTGTGGCTATCATGTCATACCAAACTTCTATTTACAAATACAATTTCAACTAATTTTATGATAAAATATGCTCTTTAAAGCAAATTAATGCATTCCTTGACAGCTTTCTACAAACTATCAGCTACTTAGTTTAATGTGAAATTAGCAATAAAACTTAAATTAATTCAATAAGTTTGTTCAAGTAATGTAGCAATCTAGTCATCTTTTTTTATTATAATTTCAAAAGTCAACCAAAACATTTTTTGGTTCAATATTTTTTTATATTTTTACTAGATAGAACAAGAAACACACTGATACAAGCATAATTTGTTGTAAAAAAAAAAAAAAAGATTTCATTTTATCTCTGCTTAACTGCCACATGACTGTCAGTCCGTTCATGTTCCGCGACTTGCAAGAGATGTTTCCACATCCTCCTTTCTTTTCCAGAACCCGTCAAAAGAAAAGTAATACAACAGAGGGTCCAGGCAGCAGTTCACACTTGCGAGGCAGCTCAGAGCGGGCCTCAGGTCATCAAAGAACACAACCAAAGACACCGGCAAGAAGAAAACGATGAACATCATCAGGTTCATGGCGAAAATCAGCATGACGTTCAGTTTGTTATTGACCTTTGCAGACTCACTTAGATGTCTTTGGAGGGTACAGGACACCATAACTGTGGAGATGATGTTAACTGTCAGCATGGTCAGCAGCAACACAAGCTGGAAATAACCAATTGTGAGTTCGAGTATCTCATCCTTTACTTTGCTGGTTTGGTTCATATTTGCTGCAGTCCCATTATCAAAACACGTTCGATTGTCAAAATTTCTCAGAAAGCCCACACTCTCTGGGATATTCACCAACACTACCATCACCCAGACGAAAACAGAGCCCTTCACGGCGTTGACTGGTGTCCGAATAAGCCTCGACCTCAACGGATAAACCACAGCCAGCAGCCGGTCCACACTGATAAAGGTGATGAAGATGGAGCTCGTGCGGATGTTGTTGCGAAAGAGCATGGTGAACCAAACACACCACATCGCACCCAGATGCCAGCTGTCCATCGTATAAAAGTAGACCCTCATGGACAGAGAGAGGATGAGCAGCAGGTCTGAAATCACCAGGTTGCCCATGAAGACCGCGCTGGGCGACTTTCGTAGATGGTGACGAAGTAGAATCCATAGCGATATGATATTAAGAGGCAAACCAAGAGCAATAATGGATCCATAAATAATCGCATACACCAGATTCCTCATGTCTCGCTCTGTTCCATTTGCTCTCTTGCTCTTGCTGATGAAGAGGTTTGGCTTCTGAATGAAAAGCAGAAATGCACGAGGAGCGTAGCTGTGACACAAACCACAAACGTCTCGTTTCAGCACAACGCCAACAAGATTTGTGACAGTGAAGTGGAGGGGCATTGCGTGCTAAGAGGTTTGAGCGCAGTGAAACAGGAAGGAAGAGAGCAATTCTTTAGCAAGAGAGGAAGGTTTCAAGTATTACCATGCAAAGGTGGCAGAAAGCGTGTGTGGGAGATCAAAGCCATGGAAGATTTCTGTGCTCTAAAATCATACACGTGGACAAAAAGGAGACAAGAATAGAACAAACTATTTTTTGTTCCTTTCATGTTGGCTTACATGAATAAGCATTTAAAGTGAACAAGTTCAGTGTTATTTTAAAAGTTCTTATACCTTTCCTCTACCAAAGCAAAGCCCAACACTTAGATCACCTACATTTTTCAGGGTCTTTTATTTATGTGCTCTACATGTGGGTAGAGTGGAATGAAACTTGCAAACACACAAACAGAATGGCTCTCCCCCAATTGGCACTTGCACACATATTGACAGATTTTTGGGTTGTGGGAGGAAATCAGAGAGCATGGGTAACACACACAGGAAGAACGTGTACACTCAGCATTGATGCTGAAATGTAAAACCAGATCCTACTAGTTATGAGTCGACAGTGCTAACTCCAGGAAACACATTGCTGCTGAGCTCCTGGTATTCGTGTTTTATTTTAAAAAGTTTTACTGAGATTAATGTATTCATAACATTGACAGTAATTTGTAGAATTTATACATTTTACACGTCAAAGCAAATATAAATGCAGATGAGCGCATTTTTTCTTTATGCTGAAAGAAAAATGTAAAACTTGATTGACCACGATCAATCTTAATCAGTTCCTTTAAATAAAAAAAATCTTCACTAACATTGTAGAGATTGCAGAGAATATTCTGTTACTTGGTGATGAATCCCAGTGTGATAACAAGTGATAACAAGCATCAGGCTTTAGCATCATGTTTATCTCTGTCTTGGCTGAACCTGCAAACTTACTTAAGTAGTTTTAGTGGTTTTATTATGAAGTATTGCTACTCTTCGTATTCTATCCACTGTGAGTAAATTCACTGAATGAAAAACAAGCTTGTTTTAACCAAAAAATTCACCAGACACAGACAAACATCTGCAGAATTTGTTTGTTTCGTAGGTTTTATATCAAAAGAAGTTAATTTGGAAAAATGTTTCTTTTACATGATTTTATTTGATAGTTGTGCTGTCCATATGAATTGTTTTCATCTTGGTCTTTGAAATACCAAAACTTCCACATATTTTTATATATTAATCATCTTTTAATGTAATGTTTAAATTTTAAACAACTGCCGTTTTGATCAGCAACTCACTACTTCAGGAGCCTTTTTACTAAATGCTTTTTTTTTAACGTCTGCTTGAGAAATTTCTTGGACGGTAACTTTTTCTTATACTTGAGTAAAAATATTTTAAAGTAGTGCTACTCTCACCTGAGTACAACTTTCTGTTATTCACCTCTACTCCACAGCAGTAACAACAGAAATCAGACGAAGACTTAGCATAACGTACAAGCTCCAATAATTCCGACACAAGTCCAACTTATGGATAAACTTAAAAGAAAGGCAATAGAGTCATACATTTTCAAAAAAGAATCCCCAGACAGATATGTGTGCCTGAACCTCACCCACATGTAGATAATCACACACACCAAAACACAGCTGTCACCAAATCCTTACCTTCATGAGTAAAGGTTATGACTCGTTTTGTATGTAGAAGATAAGATTTGTACTAAAATTTTATAGGTGCAAATCTTTTGTCACTCCTGCAGGAGTGCTGTTTAATATCACCAGGGGAGAGCCTTTGAAAAAATTAACTTCACAAAATTCATTTGAGCATGTTTGAGAACGACACTGAACAGTAGGGCCTGGAAACAAAGCAAAGTGTGAGACGGGGCTCTCGTCACCTTCACACATTTCTTTGCTGGAAACCACAGCAAAAATGTTGCTGTTGTGGGTTTCTTTTATGTACCTCACTTTGTCCTGAATCTGTTCCAGAGACATTTCCAGTCAAAGCTAAAAAAAAAAAGTCATATGACTTATGGGAAAGGGTGTGCTACCAAAATTAAGTTGTTTTCTGTTAGTTTTTCCTATATTTTGTTTGCAACTGTGAGAAATGTCAAAGATGTATCAACTGGTTTTGCATCTTTTGGTGCAGTCAGATTATTTAATATGCTTTCATGTATATTTCACAAAGTCTGTTTGTGTGTTTTTAGGTCTGATCTTTGTCTTGCTCTCTATCTTTTCACTTCAAATTAGTAAAAAAAAAACTCTGCCCACCTTAGAAAATAACTGTTGATTTTGGTAATGACGCTTTAGGACTAATCTCTCGGGTAAAAACAAACATGCAACCTAGACTGATTTGTCGACAACAGTTTTGTCAACTTGTGATTTGATAACAAATCAAATCACTTGCTGCAACTGTGCTCGGGAGCACAGTATAGAATTTTATTACGGGGTCAGATCTTGCTACATGGACTTTGTGTGTTCTCCTGTGCATGTGTGGTTTCTCTTGAGGAACTCCAGGTTCCTCCCACAGGTTGTTTGTTCTGTGCGTCTCTCGTTGGCCTGTTGTGGACCTAACTGAGATTTAATCTGTCTCATGCCCCATTTGTCCCTGGAGATAGGCACAGACCCTGCAGGATAAGCTAGTTAATTCATAAAGTACATAAATTACATAAAGTAACACCTAACCCTGCAAACAATTTACAAGAAATGTACCTTAGTCTGACTTTATTCACCCAAACTGAAGATTTACATGAATTGAAGTGTTTGTTGATAAAATGTGTGATAAAGAATGCTAAATTTCACATCTCAGTTGAAGGCCGCTGTCATGATGCGTGGTTTGGGGTAAGAGGAATAATGTCGAGGAGTCCAGGAAGTCATGATAAAAATAACAATTTAATCCAAAAATAAAGGAAATCCAGAGGAACACAGCTAACGGAGAACTAAACAACAAGGGAAGCACAATGATGATAATAAGAGTAACTGAGACTGAACGAGAGTATGGCGGGGAATACGACGGTGGATACGACGAGGACCTGACAACTAGACAAAGACAACAGGTGGGCTTATATACACTGGGAGGGTAATCAGGGAACAGGACACAGCTGGGGATAATCAAAGGGAGCAGACAGGACGACACTGGGGCTCACAGGATCACAAAAACAACCTAAACACAGAAATACACAAATAAAACTACAGGGGCAACTCAAACCACTGCAATGTGAATGCATTTCCTCTTTTACAGCCTGGTTAACAGAGGCTTGGTTTAACTGGTTAACTTGAGTTTATAATATTAAACACAAGTTCGTCCAAGTGCAAGTATATCAATTTTCATTTATATCAATAGTTACCAACAACCTCATACCCATTTTGTCATCAGTTCATGCCAAATTTGGTGTTACAAACAAAGCCTAACGCTGCAAGTACAAATCAGAGGAAATATTTAAAGTGAGTTCTAAGAAGAGGTATGAAGCAAAGGAAGAAAAAGACAGACAAGTTGTCGCCAAATATCTGAAACTGTTAACCACTAAAGAGCTGTGTACTCCTTGTCATTTTCACAAGAGATAAAACATGCATATATTTTTTATGTTTCAAGCTGTTAACCTCATCCTTTTCAAATTCTAATATGGTAACAACAGAAAATGTGTCATGATTTTAGAAGAAGGTGAGACAGAGGTGAGAAACTCAGCTTCATGAACTGGTAGCTGAGGTAAACTCAAATGACAAACTGAATCGACAAGGAACCCATGCCGCAGGTCACAAAACCAAAAGACTAAATATCTACTGAACATAATCAGAGTATGAGGCACAGCTGGTATAATCAACAAGACTACGGGGAACCAATTAACTAGTAAGTGTGAAAAAACAGCACAGAAGAGGGCTAAAAGTTACATAAGAAGCAATACAAAATCCCAAAACCCCTCAAAAGGCTCAACATTAGAGGTGTGGTGCATATTCATTCTACACTGTTGCTTTTACACCTCTCCATAGATCTTGATCAACAAACACCGCAAGCATAAACTAACATGCAACCTTACAGAGGCACTGATAGACTAGTGTCTTCAGTATTCTGAAAAAAAAGTTGATTTTTCTCCGTCTTCACTTTGTTGGTAATTAGAAGAGCAGAAATTTTGGAAGTTTTACACTAGAGCATTGCAGTGATATTTATTCCAGTACACTATTAAAAATAGAGGTTCAAAACTAACTTAGCTATTTGCCTAAATTATTGTAAGCCTTCACATTTGTAAAATGCATAATTGTAGAATTAACCAACATGAACTCACTTTTCAAACATATAAGGTTTGTCTTGGTCTAAACCCATTGCAACATGACGCTAGGCGCTGCTTTCTTTCTGCCTGCCCCAGTTAGCTTTCTTTTTTCTACTTTGTAAGTTCCACATCTGTTGCTGATTTGCATATTTACCCAAGTTTCCTCTGAAACCCAAACACCCGAACACATCACATCACCTACCCGCATCACACGTCTTAGGTGATGTAAATAGTGCCCATTTTCTTTTGTGAGAACAGAATTCACACATCCAACATGGTTCAGTGGGCTGCTTACTACAGGAAGTTGCATGATTACATAATGTGAACAGACAACAAACATGAGAAAACCATAGTTTTTTTTTTCTTTGTAATAAAAAAGACAAAAGTCTTTTAGTCGTCAGTTCTTCAAAATTGAGGCAGTCATTTCTGAACATTAACCAAATTTATTTAGAATAAACATGTTGCACCTGTACGGTTTTTACTTTCAGTTACATCTAGATTGTCAGTGTTTATGGAAATGTGGAACTTGAAGACTCACAGTGAAACCTGACAGGAAATGTAGCAACTGACTTCAGACAGAGATCAATTTCAAGGTGTCAGAATGCATTTTTTTGTATCTGTTGAAGGTAACATTGTTACTTGATTGTACTATAAACTGTGTGCCTGGAAAATACATAATACCGACCCTTTCTTTTAGTTAAAATAAGAAATAAATCTAACCCACTATTCAGCCAGCTAACAAGGCAACATCTAATGGTGTTGGTGGTGTTAATGTTCACAAACACCTAAACAGGCGCTGGAAGGTGAATAAAATGAAGAAACATTCAATTATTATGCTAAATCAAAGCCCAAGGCATGTGGGAGTTAGGCGACTGCTCAGGGCCCCACACCACCAGGAGGCTCCCAAGAGCACCAAGCTAGCATGATTTTATATCAATCCATAACCATAAATTTAGTTTATCAGCTGATGTTACTTTCAAATAATATCAAATAATAACAATTTGCATTAAAATTATATTGTTTGTTTTTAGGTGTTGCTTCTCTTCATTTTGGAGTTTTCTTGTTGAATAAGCTGGCTTTTGTTTAACAGTGAAATAAAAAAACAAATATCTTTCTCTGTGTGGGTATAACCGATTCTTGAGATTAAACCTGCATCAGTTTTTAATATCAAAGGCCATTGCTACTTGCTCAAAAAAGATCCAAGAGCTTGCATGACAAATTAAATAACATGCAAACTGCATGAGACAAAAAATACAGATCTTAATCAACTTGTTCAGCAGAAAGCTCAAAAGAAAATCTGTTTGCTGGCAGCATCAGTTTAGGTGCAGAAACAAGTAGAACTGATTTGTGTCCATGTAAGAGCAGGCCAACTTCTAACAATATTTTATTTTCAAGTATGTTGAATATTAGTGACATCGAATGTTTTCTTCAACTAAAACTATGCACTGGGGAACCTTGCCTATTTGTTCAATATTGATGGAATTTTCCATTGTGAATATCTAAAATATTTGAAAGAAAATGCAGAAAGAATCTGGAAGTACGATTTCCTTTTTTTGGGGCTGATCGGCTGTATCCCTGACACTGGAGATAAGGAGGTCAGATGATTTTCACTGTGCATATTAAAGTATGTTTGGTGCTTGAACTAAAGGATGGAGCTACAGGTATTTTTAGAGGCGGCGTCTAGTATTCTTGGTTTTATAATTATGGAAATCCAGCATCAGCAAAAATATCACATTAAATTCATCCTTTTATAAAATGGATGAATAGTAAAATAGGTAACTTTAAAGTATTCTTTTAAAAACTTTGGTACATAACATTTTAAATTACTGTAATTTTAGGTGACAGTTTATCAGTAATAATTCTTTAGCTGAGCGTGAAGAAGAGTCTTCAAATCATATTTAGTGCAATATAAAGTGAAGGAGAGGACATTATCAAGACGGGGATAAACAACTTAGTCATGTTAACTTAGTCATTACATTACAAAGACATTAAAGCTTCAACAAGTTTGAATCTTTACTATTTTACTTAGAGCATAAATGCATATTTATATTCTGATGCAGTAAAGATTTGATGAATTTTAATAACATGAATCAGCCTATAGCAGTCTTTAGATATTACATTAAAATGTAATTTGATAAAAGTTTGCTGATATTAAACAATAAAAGACTGAACAATATTATTCAAATTCCCATGTAGCACTTAGGAAAAACGACAAACAGGAAAAGTTTGGTTTGCAACCTAGAAGCTTAAGGTTTGCCTGCTTCATCCAGTCTAGCCAGTTTTGATGTGTTTTTTTAAACACTCATTATGTTCGTGTTTCAAGAGTTAGCCTTTAATTTTTTTAGGTTAAATTTGAATTTTGGAAACTGTTGTCCTACTTCATCCACTGCGCACAATGAATCAATATCACAGGAAGGAAAACAGTCCCACAGCCTTACAATAAAACTACCATGTTTAAGCCTCATTCAGACATACTCATATTTTCAGTTCATCTTGATGTTAAATTACTCCCGTGGAGAGTAATGCTTTCTTCCGCAGTGGGACTATCTGCACTGCAATACTCTCAATGACAACATAAATATTCTGAAGTCTAAATAGTGATAATTTCACATTTTTAGAGCATGCTAGGTGATACTATTGCAAAATAGCTTATCAACAGGTTGATGATAACCAGAGAACATGTATATTAATATTGGGCTTTACATCAGAGAGTATATTTGGTAGGGTTTTGTAAGTCAAAACCCTACCTGACCATGACCATGACAACGTCTGATGTTATCCCAACCTGTACACCAGAGATCAACACAAGTAAGACTGCCAGTCAAAACCAAGCCAGAGTTACCACCTCAGTCTCTTAATTTACACGTCTAATCTTGTTCCACAATGACATAGATCTCAGTTTTGATTTTTTAACATTTGCCCCACTCTACTTTCCATGGTGCAGTG
Source organism: Phalloptychus januarius (assembly GCA_902982915.1). Classification (NCBI taxonomy): domain Eukaryota; kingdom Metazoa; phylum Chordata; class Actinopteri; order Cyprinodontiformes; family Poeciliidae; genus Phalloptychus; species Phalloptychus januarius. The sequence goes on from CADWAE010000133.1 coordinate 36,957,609, forward strand.
GGGTACTTTGGAAAGTACCCCTAGGTTTAAAAATTGTCATGTTTAAACAAGATTTTGAAAGCCAATGCTATCATATATGAAACTTCATTTACAGACACAGCTGCAGAAATTCTCTTTAGGTTGTGATAAGTTGGCAGACATGAAAAGTTGTTTCCACTAACTCGTTTTCTGATCAGCTCAGGATCTTGATAATGTGTGTAAATTTTTGTATTTATTTTTTTGTCTGATGGAAGGCAGGTTTTCTTTATTTCATGTTTCCAAATTTCTCACCACACAGATGGTACTCTGACAAGGTGCCATTTAGGGTATTTCCTGTCCACGATGCTGACTTTTCAACAGGAACAATGATAAGATTGTATCTTTCAACAGACTAAGCTCACCCTCTTCCTCTTATGTCTGTGCTACAATGAGTATAAAGTGTCAACATTTGCTCTTTTATTCTCTGAGTTGCAGTATTGTTGTCATTTTTCTTTGAGAAAAGATGTTTGCCTTTGACATTCCATCACTCTGTGTTTTAATAATTGTACACAAGTTAAAAAAAAACTTTAAAAGAAAATATAGCTTATAGTTTCTTATAGGGTGTAATAAAAATCTATTTGATGGAGTGTTGTTTGCTATTGTCACACTTTCTGGTTTTATTTTTAGTAAAGGTTGATTTGGTTTCATTGATTTATGGTCAAAGACTTTTGCATTCTCTAATCTTGCTTGAAAAACTAGAGCAAGCAAAAGACATAAATTAAAATTTGAATAAATTCAACATGTTTTATGTTTACTAACGGAGTCTATAAGCACAAATAGGTTGAAAGGGGGAGTTGTTGACTGGAGTTTCAGCTTCTATCTTTAATAAGATCACTGGACCGTTCTTTGGACAGCGTGAATAAAGTGCCATTCTCCCACACCAGGCAGTGAGGGGCGGTCTCCATTGCTGTGCTCACTTCATTAAAATTTCCATTTCTGCAACAGCAGGACTCACAATGAACCGTGCTCCCGTGGCCTGTGAAGCTAATGCATGTCTGTTTGCTGGCATCAGTATGCGGCTGGAGGTTTGAAAATGAATCAACATTGATTCGCGGGGATGTGAATGTATGTTTGTGTGTATGGAGCAGGGTAGTAAATGTTTGAAGAGACGGGATTGTTATAAATATGGGCAAATTCTTCCTTTTTCCCCCCTCATCTCCTGCTTCTGTCGGGTCTGGTGTAAACACAGCAGGTAAACATCGGTTGAATTGTGAGCCTGAATAGCATCTTTATCTGCCTCATGGCTCTGTGTGGGAAGAGCGAGAATTTGAACGATTATATGTTTTAGACCAATCCTCCACTATTACTAGCTGGGCCAAGGCAATTAACCCGCTTCATATGTCTCATCTGAGCCCAAAAAACAAAACAAGTTAATCTGTCGCAGTCTGTTTGGGCCCTCCCCGTTTCAGTCTCGTGCAAAAAGACAAAGCAAACCTCAACCTCAATTAGCTCCTTATTTACTCCTACTTTCCAATTAGCGGCTGCCATATTAAATCTAACAGGTCTGCAAATTTAGGCCGATTACTCATGCAAATGAGTTTAAAGTTTTAATAATGCTGTCAACAGAAATAAATGAGTTAGACAAAATAGAGTGCTGCAGTCCTTAAAATTACCTGCCGAGCTTAACTAAGAGTGACATTCATAAAATGTTTCAAGTTGGAACATGAAAGATTAAGGGAAAAACAAAACGGATTTTAGTTTGTGTTTGTTGGAATCATAAGTAAAGAAGGGTTGGAGCAGGCCAGGATTGTTGGGTTTAGATCCGACCCCAAAAGACGTACTAATCCTGGAGGTTTGAATAGGAATAAGCCGGAACAAATAGCTACACTGAAGCGTGTTTTGCACACACATTCACCTGTTTTTGTATTGAAAGAATATACAATTATGTTCAATTATTTCTTTTTTTATAACTACTTTATTTAAAATGATTTACTTTATTTTAAGTGAGGACATTTCATTTAAAGTTGGGGAATTATGTAAGATGATTTATTTTTGCAATTAAGTTTGTCAATATAGTTACACGCTAGGTCACTCATTTACTAATATTGATCTATTGCTAAAGTGGAGGTATAATGTAAAATCAATCTTTTTGGGATTTATAGTATGTTATAATGTTATTCCTTCATCAAAAGCATACCTGGAGTGTTGCTTTGTGTTGCAAAGCTGTTATTGCGCCAAATTCATCTTAAACCTATTTATATAAGTCAATGGCTTCTTGCTTTCAAGTGGCCTTTCTCCTTGACTCACATTGGTTGCAGAGCGCTCCAAACAATCGACAGGGGCAGCTTTAGTGTGTCTTTACCCAGATTTAATCTTTTCACGTTCTTGTCATGATATTGACATTTCATGAGCAATAAACAGAACTGAGCAGGACTGAAAAACAGAATGATTCTCTCAGGAAGATAGAAAGCAGAGTTTAGGTCGGATATACTAGATTCACAAGATACTGTCTCTTATTGAATTAATATAAGAGCTATTTAGTAAAGTCACAATAGAGCAGAAACCACACATGTCAATTCCACTCAGGGAAAGGCAAACCTTCACTTCAAACATGCCCTAAAGGGGAAGAAGGAGAAGCAAAAAGAAGGTCAAAAGAACAGTAGAATTGTTTCTTTTAAAATGCATTAATACTAATAGTGCAATAGTGGAAGATAGCATTCAATCACTCTTTAAAGTAAATGAGAAAATGTGGTAAACATCTGAATAAACAGAGCAGGCATTGCATTCATTTGTGATGTTACAGCTAATTAAGTTAGCTCTAATGCATGACCTAAAAACTGTTACTAAGACTTGAGTCTCAGTCCAAGAGTCAAAGTCAGATTGGGAGACTTTAGGACAAAATTCCGGGTTAAGATTAGGGTCACACTAAATAAAGTATTTTATTTTTCCAACTTAACTGTAACTAAAGTCAGAGTCTCAAATCTGAGTTGCTATGTCTCTCTTGATGCGTAGGTGTGTGTGAGGTCATTTGTTTTTTATGTTGCAGTAATGAACTAGATATTGTGGATACTGCACAGACTGACCACTTCTGCACAGATTGACCACCGAATGGGACGGGACAGTTTTATTAGGTGCAAGGTTGTTTTCACCATCATGTCCTGTCCAGTTGATACGGTTTAGAGGTAGACCAAAATGTTTGTTGTCATAGAAAGTTACATAATGAAGATTATTCTGGTGTATTCTTGATCTCAAGGGAAACCAGAGCTGTGATTTGCACCATTGGAGTCTGCCTGGTTGTACCAATGGTGCTCTGTGTGGTTATGTGGTGCTTTCATATTAAAACCATCATTGCTGCAGTCCCTATATCTGCCCTTTTACACAGCAAAAGACTCGGGGAGACATCCACTTCTCTGCTAACTAAATAAAATAATTTTCTGGTTGTGTAAATTACTTTCTCCAGTCAAGCTGAACCAATCTCAGACTTTCAATGGATGACATGTTGTGAGAAAACAAGACAGAGCAATTGCTTGATTTAAAAAAAATCAAATAACCATCTCCAGTCTGCCAGGGGGCAAGTTCTTTCACTTAAGGGAGAAAACCAAACATATTTGATTAAAATGTTTGCTTTTCATCAAGAATTTGTTTTGGTGCACACACAGGCCAGCTCAAAAGAATCAAACTGTGTTTTTGTTGATTTACTGCTGTTGAGAAAATATTAGTATATTTTAACAGCATCAGCTTTAACCTCAAAGGAAACGTATGTACAGAATTCTGGAACACCGTCATATTTATTAATAATAAAGGCAGCAGATTTATACATTTCTGTTTGCCCTCTTTTATAGCACAAAAGAAATGGTACTGCTCAAATGCTTTACAGTGTGGGGAACCTGAATGTGAAGTGTATTTGTTTTGCATAACTGCATCGCCCTTCACAAACACTGGACACCGTGTAAAGGTGTATGAAAAACATGCAGTAGTTTGATCTCACATTGACAATTTCAGAAATTGCTGATTTTATTTGAATATTCTGCCTACAGTTTTTCTCTGATGAAGGAATATATTGTGTGTAGGAAACCATTTTTGTCTGATTTGATCTTTTGTTTTGGATCTGTCACAACGATATTCAGTTTTCTGACAGAGGTCATAGTTTTTTTGTTTGTCTGTTTTATTTTCAAATCTTCTGATACTTGAAATATTTCTAAATGCCATGGAAGTAGTCATTGGGAAGGGAAAGAATCCCACAGTATCACAGATCCTCAACCATGCCTAACATCCTTTGATTCACACAAGAGTTGCACATTCACTTGCAAAAAGCTGCATGTTAGCTACAAAAACATTCCAAAAACATTTACCAAAGTCCACATGATTACACTTGAAATGTAAGAACAGAAAATATCTTTTTTTCCCCTCTGGCTTGCCTCCCAGACAACCAGTTGTATTTACAACTGGTTGCAAAATGCAAACAGCTCAATGTCCAGGCAGCAGAGACTGTATATTAAAGTAACATGTCTTGGATGACACCATCAGTAGTTTGCAAACACTGTTGATCAACTTCTTCTGCTTTTATCACTTCTCTTTTAATCTCTGTTTTGCTGCATGGTCACAAAGACACGCTGAGGTCAGGGACATGATCCTTGCCTATTATTATGATCGATGATTGATATCAAGCTGCAAAATGAACTTCTCATTGTTTCCTTCCTGCCAAACTCCCAAAACAGCCAAATTTTGATGTGAAACATCCAATAGTTATCATTTTCATAGATTCTCTTGCTTAGGCTGTGAATTTCGGCAGCTACTCCACAATTACACTTGGGCTCTTGGCTGCATACCCAATCTTAATTAAAATACTCATGCAACACTTTTTAGGTGTTCATTTTCAAAGAAAATGTGAAAACCCTGCTTCCTTTTCTTTTGCAAGACTGCAACTTAAACTGATTAGTCAGTTTAAAAAGGTGTCAGTGCGTTGATGGGAATGGAACGGCAAGCAAAGAAAACCCTTTCCTGACAAAACTGTAAAAACAAATTCTGCAAACAGACTAGAAAACATTCCAGTTGTACAAAGCTTTAGCATTGATAATATGCATGTGTGCCATGAAATTTTGTGGATAGAGCAAAACACCAAGCTGACCTTTTTGTGTTGTTCACTCCGGAACTTGCATGCAACAAACATTCTACTCTGTTGAAGCATGCTTACTCAAAACAACAAGTCATTGACTTTTGGAAGCTCTTAGGTGAAGGTGTTCTGTTTAGAGGCACCTTTAATCAGAACACCTTGATTTATCAACAACAACCTATTGAACCTCCAAAGTTTGTTGCACATTAATCTCACATTTCTAACTTTTTCTTGAAACTGTCCTAACATAGTGGAAAAGCACCCAGGCCAAGAAAAAATAATTTTACTAAACATTTTATGTATCAATCATGACCTGTGAACATGAGAAATGGATCGCAGCTGAAAAAAAAAAGAAAGATCTCAGATATAAGAGGCTGAAGTGAGTATCCTCAAAATAGACAGGGCCTCATCAAAAAGAGTCCCATGTTTTGGATATCTCTATTTGCACCTCTTTCCAAATAGAGGTGCAACGGGTGATGTTAGTACACCCTTTGAAACTCGATTTGTACGTTTTTCAGGTATGTCCCACAATGAGGAGAACCTAGAAGAGATGAAAAGGTAGTCTGTTTGTGAATATGACAGTACTGCAGTTCACAGTGCTTGTGAGACAAGAACTTCTGAGGTAGTCTGAGGTGGCTTGAAGCTACTTTAGGTTTAAATTACCTCCTCTCTGGTTTGTGTTTGTCTGTCTCACATCTTTTTGCATTTTGCGCTCAACTGAAAATCTCTCTTAATCAAGAGATTATTTCCCTTCTGGCATGGGAATGCCGGGGAAGTGCCAGAATGAGCTGGAGAGAGTCTCTGGGGTGAAATCATTTCTCGACCTGTTCCCTCCGATAACTCAGTGTGTATATCTACTTCAGTTCTCAATAGGTTTCCTTGAACTCTTGTATTTAGCCAAAAATAATTCTGAAGTATGTTCACTTCCTTCTAATAGCTTTCTGAACTAAAACCTCTACGGCAGTCAGACACCTGACAGTTTAACTTATTAGCTCCATCATACTTCTCTGCATCACAGCTTCTGTTAGTAATTACTATAGTGGGCGAAATGCCTGTAAAGCAGATGCCCACCAATATTTTATTTACAAACCCACACACTTTTATATCCATAATCTTCAGTGCAGAGGAAATGTGTTTGGCGCTGAGGTGGTGCTTTCACTTTCCTCTTCCATCATTCATGTCAACAGAAATTTAGAACCCACCCACAACACTGAAACAAAACACCACCAATGGTTTCTACTCAGCCCCATACCTAACATCCTTGCAGCCTTTATCAATGACAGTCCTGCTCCTGCTAAAACTGTGACGCTGAAGTAAAAAAAATTTAAAAAAGAATGTCAAGGCTGCCTTGGCATTTTCTGCACTTCACATTCTCCCCGCCAAACCTATTCTCCACTCTGCCATTTCCATCCCTGCAGTCGACTCGGAGCCTCAGCCTGCTACCATCTTGTCTGCTGGCCAAGAAAGTAGATTACACAGAAAAAATGTCATAAACTCTATGGCGAGGAAGGACAGGCTGTCAATTATACATGTGTCACTCTGCTGCTATCTCCAATTCTCCTTCTCCACCCACTCCAAGTAACTCGGCCGGGGCTGTCCTATTCTCCTCCTCTCCATTCTGTCTCTGTCAAACTCTGACATCTGTCTTTTATCGAGCTGCCACAAGAAAACCACACTTACACAACAGGCACGCACACACGCATACGATAAGATGTATGTAAAACCAGGAAGGTAAAATCATAACAGCCTTTAAATTAAAAAACACACTTTCCAACATTTCTGTGATCCAGCGCAGCGCAGACTGTTTTACAGAGCTAAAATCATAAAGTGTCTTAATTCCACTTAAAGACGGCATTACATCACTGACCAGTTAATAATAATAATAATAATAATAATAATAATAAAAACAAGAAAAACAGGTTTTTAAATTAGCTTTCTAAGCTTATTCTTTTGTGCAGAAGGTAGGATGAGAACAAATTTTCATTTTTCATCTGTTCCTAAAGAACAAACTAACCCGGCAAGGAAGGTTTGTTCTGAACAAGCACAGTTCCCCAAAAACTGATGACAAAGTTGACACCATTTAATCATTTCGAGCAATGCTGAAATCAACTGTGAAGGTACAGAAACGACACACACACACATGCACATACACAGATTCCTGCGTAGATCTGGTTTGGAAAGACGGCTACCTTGAAGTCAGCCAGAACTCTCTGATAGACTCTGATAGGACCTATTATGAGGGAGATGATAAAGTGTTGTAAAAGATTGAAGCATCCATCTCTACATGCAGATGCCTCTAAAAATAAACCAGTTCAAAAGAGAAAACAGGGAAAGATGAAATTTGCAGAGATCGGGCCTTTGTTTATGACTAAAGAAAGATTCAGAAGGAGTTTTTTGCCAAATCTCTTTGGGTTTCAGCTCTAGAATTTGGCCTCTGTGCTGCTTTGGGTTGGATTATCTGTGTAGCATTGTTCCGCTTGTCCAATTAACAAAAGAAGGTCATTCCTGTAGTGTAAAATTCTTTGCTGTGAGTCAAACAAGATGATAACAAGATGTATTCAGCAAACACTCCCCTCATTAAAAGAGTGAAAGTGGTGGAAATCCTTTTTTTTTCTACATTAAATTTTTGCTCCCACAAAATCTGGCCAGGACATCGGAGTCACTCCACTTAAGAGCCAACCCAGAGCAGCCCCTGCAAGAAGCTGCTAAGTTTAGAGCCGTGGATAATTTTATTTCTTAAAAATAAAACTGTCAGGGAAAAACAAATGAAGAGTGATTTCAACAGACTCGGCTTCTATCTATCTATCTATCTATCTATCTATCTATCTATCTATCTATCTATCTATCTATCTATCTATCTATCTATCTATCTATCTATGCCAGCTGCAGTGCCACCATGCAGTCAAAACATATGAGTTTTATTTTTATAATAATTACTGTCTATTGATTTTAAGACCAATCATGGCTCAATATTCATGGATTCACCCATTCGCAGATTTTTCTGTGAATCAAAACTCCAAATTACTCTAGGAAAACTTGCTTTTCACAGATTTTATACATCTAAACTGTTCGGGATGGAAAAAGCATTTTAGAAAGCTACAATTAAAATGTTGTAAGTTGATATAGATGTTTCCCTTAACTTCCACTATCAACCTTAAATTAGGGTTAAACGTTAATTGGCTACAGTAAGGTAACGACAGTCGAATGTTTCCTGCTGCTTATATCCCCTCTTTAATGATTCCAGCCACATATGCTACACATGCAAAATTATGCTGAAGATATGAAAAAAACATTGTATCACATTAGTGTAAATGTAATGTCGAGTGCGTGACAGATAGTTTTTCATTTAGTTACTATTTTACATGAATACGAATGTGACTTTTTTCTTTAAGTCTCAGTCAGACATACATACCATTTCTGTTATACATACCTCTGATGGGGATTTTAGACTCATCAAACACACAGATATTCTGCTAATTAGCAGCAAACTTTCTGCTCACCAGAAAGGAGCTTCTGTTGGCTCCTCTCTGACCTGAATGCAGCAACATATTCACATATAGGAAAGATAGTCTATTTTTATTAGTGATAATAATCACTGTTGTGACAAGATGTGTTCGTACTTTGGGAGTAACCGTGTTAGTTTTCACAAAAAGTTGAACTACCTTATTTGTATGTGTTGATGAAGTCAGTTGTCTTTATAAATAATTCACAGAGAAGAAATAAATGAAGCTCTCAACTCCCATGGGTCAAAAACAAATGAGATAATGAAAGGGGTGTGTTATGTCTTTTCCAGGCACAAAGTGCCTTTTCATTGCACAATCAACTAACTATACCTTCAACAATAAAATGTTGTTGAAATGGTTAAAAAAATTCTACATGGCTCGCATTTTCAACCATCATGCACACGTTTTTATCACATGCCTGTTCTTTTCCTGCCAAATGTCAAATAGTCTTTGACCAGTAAAGACTTCTTCTTTTTTGCTCTGGGACTCTTCCGTCCTAAGCCTCTCTACAGAGGTCTTTTTGTATCTTCATAATGGAGTGAAATGTCTCTGTGACTTATTCTTATTGCAGAAAAAGTGTCTGCAATAGTGGGGAGAAATTCAGCAGAGTTAAATCAAAACTATGCCGAGTCTATTTGGTCCTTATCAAAATTGGTGTTAATTTAACTCTTCCAGAGTTATTTCAATAAGAAATTGAGTAATTTTAACACTTGGAATGGCTGTAACTACTCAAACTTATTTCAAATTGTTGAAATAACTCTTGCAAGAGTTAAATTAATGCCAATTCTGAAAAAGGACCAAATAGACTCGGCATAGTGTTGATTTAAATCTGCAGAATTTGCTATGAATGACTGAGATGTCTGAAAAGGTAAAGACCAGGACAAGCTGAAGAAGGAGAGAAAAGGTTGAAGAGAAGGGAATAAGAGGGTAGCAGCTCTGTTTATAACTCATCAGAGTGTTTATTGTTTCTTTTTATGATGTGCTGTGAGTTCAGGATTCCCGCTGTCACTGAATGGTGCCTGGCACTATGTTGAGCTTCATTTTGTATCTTACGGTCTGTGGCCTATGAGGAGGTCCATAACCAGTGAGCCGCTGACTCCTCTGGAGTTGATTGTTCAGATATATAAAACCAAAAAACAGAAGCTTTTATTTCAATTTTGGCTTTAATTGAGACATTTAGTTTCTTTTCAAGCTCTTGATTATGCTTTAATTAATCCCCTGCTGTGGAACGATATGATGGCATGAAAAGAAAAATCCAAAATCATATATCAATATAAAGTCCATGTACCAAGAGAATGAAGAAAGTCAATAGAAACAGGTCTTTATTGCATGCATAATTCATTAGACGTCAGGATACGTACAACTCATTCGCTACCTGCTGATGGCAGGGCTTGCTGCTTGAGGAGTTGTTGCCAACTCTTTCTTGCAAAGAGCTACATGATGTAAACTCACTAACAACAACGTTGATAAGTAAGCCATACCAAACAGTAGTTTGGGCAAAGAGATGGTGTGGGAAGGATTTTTGTACTTTTGTGTATCTAGATTCTAAACCTTTGCGTATATACACACTCCAAATTTGGAAAATGGCCCTTAGAATAAACACAAAATTTCCACATGAATCATGACCACATGTTGTAGGTGGAATCAATTAGTCCATATTTTATATAATCCAATGCAAGAACACAACAAACACCACCTGGCAGGAACACTTAGAAATGTGATGTAAAAATTAACTAAATTACCCAGAAACAATAATACTGGGCCAGCTGGATTGGGTCTGTGTTTGTGTTTGCCTAGATATACTGGAACTAGATTCACTCTGGATGATCTACTGGACCTTACATCTCCAGGATAAATACACACACACACACACACGCACACCCACCCCCACACACACACACCAAGACAAACACATTCTCTTAAAATATTGGACTTCTTCCAATGACACAAAGGCCCAATGCTATAAGCATTGATCGTGCTGTTCACCTCATATCATTAATAGATTTACGACAGCTCAGCGTCGTTGTTTCCAAATGATCTCCCTGGTTATGACACTAAAGGGTCAGTTCAATACCAAGCAACAGAGATAAATCTTCACGGTGCTATCTGCTGCTGGTTCCTGCTGGCATTGTCTGTCACCGTGCTCAAGCTATGCCTCCATAATACCCTGCACACTGTCTGGAATGGATCCAGTTCCTAAAATAGTGACTTGGAAAATAGGTGCAGTGCACTTTATGAGAAAAGAAAAAGGGGCAATATGAAAGGGAGTAAAAATGACTGTGCTTATGTGGGCAAAGAGGTCTCCTATTAGGGCAGTGGAGGGAGAAATATTGGTCAGAGCAGCCCTGGACCATTTGTCCTCGTCAGGATCTTAAATAGAATTGGGATAAATTATTCATGGGGTCCATAACTTGCAATAAATGTTAGCTGAGACACTGCAGTCTGAAAGACTGAGGACTGGGGTTTAGAGGCACTTATAGAGGGCCAAGTCTAAAAGTCTGAACAAAACAGCTGAATAACTAATTCTAGATCAATTCTGCCTGTGACATTTAAAAGCCCTTTTGTTTTTTTTGATGTTCCACTTTAACCACATGATTATCTAGGAAAACACAATGCAGCCCCAACCCAATGGCAATCTAAACTCGGCACAGTGCTGCTGAAGGACAAAAGGACTAAACCAGTGTATGTTCTAGGAAGTTATTATTTCTCTATAGAGCCCAAAGGAATGCTCTGTAGTTCACATTTTCAAAAGTTGCATATTTTTAAAGATATTTCTACTTAAATAGTGTATTCTTTTCTCAGATGTTTTACATCAAGTCTTTTAGAGTTAGAACTTGTGCTTAAGGATCACTGGTGGCAGGACATTTGCAGGATATCCAAACTTAGATCTTGCATTCAAATAAAGCATGTGTTTCAAACTTAGATGTTCGTTTAGTTGAAAGAAGAACTGGCACATTTCATACGTCACATGCAAACGTTAATGATTGGGCAACATTTAAAATCTCAACATCGTCCACACCTAAAGGAAGCAAATGTTTCTCAGCAGCCAAGAGCCCAGAGCCTCTGTATGAAGCAAAGTATGGCTTCAATAAAGTCAAAGCCATACTTCGACTTTATCGAAGTCCTGCTGACAATGTTTTAGTAGTTTGGTAAAGGGCTAAGCTAATGCTAAGACATTTGCTGTCTGTTTTAAAATGACTCAGTGATAATTCAGCTGATAACATTTTGTACGGAGCCCCTAAGGCAGGGGTGGGCAATCCTGGTCCTCGAGGGCCGGCGTCCTGCAGCTCTTCGATGTCTCCCTGGTCCAACACACTTGAATCAAATAAGTGAATCACCTCCTAAGTGCAGTCAGGTTCTCCAGAGTCCTGCTAATGACCTCATTATTTGATTCAGGTGTGTTGAAGTAGAGACACATCTAAAAGTTTCAGGAGACCGGCCCTCGAGGCCTGGAGTTGCCCACCCCTGCCCTAAGGGGACATGGAGAAAAAAAAAAAAGGAACGAAATCCCGACTTACTTTCTCGAGATCTCGAGATCCCGAGTTATTATCTCGAGATCCCAACTTATTATCTCGAGATCCCAACTTCTTATCTCGAGATCCCGAGATCCTGACTTAGTTTCTCGAGATCCCGCGAAAAAAAAAAAAAAGTCGGGATCTCGAGATAATAACTCGGGATCTCAAGATAATAAGTCGGGATTTCTTTCCTTTTTTTTCCCTCCATGTCCCCTTAGGGGCTCCGTAATTTTGAGTGTGTAGCTCCAGTTAAAAATCTGCAGACAAAGCTTAGAAAAATGTTGCTTTGAGAATTATATATTTCTTTAAGTAATGTGCTTCACAGTTTTCCTGTACTAGCTATGTTAATAGTTTTTAAATATTTAACATTATATCATGACAAAAATAAATCCCATTAATGACTAAATTTAGGTAGCAATAAATGCTTCTTTGACCTTTACTCAGTTGCTCTGTTACTATCTATCACAAAGCTGTTGTAAACTGGCCAAGGACAACACATTACTCCATGGGCAATTGCATGTATAACAAAAGTAAATTTTCTTTCATACTTACAAATAATATAATTCCTCAGCATTTAGTGGGTTTAAATACAACTAAGTAAATTGGTTCGGCCAAGTACCATTTTGGTAATTGAGAAGAGATTTTAATGCAAACTGCATCAACCTCAATTTAACTAATTACTATTTATGTATCTGTCTTGTTTGTATTGAACTGTTTCATTACAGAAATACTCCTTATCTTAACGGTTGAGCAAACTGAGTATCTTATCTAAATCATGAGTTTTAAGAGAATGAACAAAGGGAAATAACAAGGGTGGAGTACATTGTGTGTCAGTTTCAGTTTAAACAACACGCTTCTGACAGCTCAACATAAATTGACTCAGGACCACAGGGGCCCGGTGGGCGACATCGGCGCAGGGAGCGGACCACTGGATGACTATTCTGTTCCTAAATAGACTTTTTGAGTAAACATTGATAAACATGTATATGGAAAGATTTTTTACTGTGTAGTTACCACTAAGTAGTCCATAAAGTCATACACTGATGGGCATTTCATGCATTAATTTGTTCCCACAATAGCACCACTGGGCCCTTTGATCCCCACCAGCAGGTCAGGTGGGCGAAGTGTCTTGACTAAGAACACATCAACAGAGGAGGGAGGAGAGGGGATGGAACCAGCCGATTGTGGGGTGAACTCCTACCACCTTCCCCCATATTTATACACTTGATGTCGTGTCGACTTAAAGGTTTATTACTTCACCGTTGAAGTTACTCGCTAACATCAGATTTTAGAGCTAGCACAGTTAGCATCTGGGCTTGTAGGCATCTTTCTAATCCTACCTTTTAATCTGCCTCCTACAAGCAAGACTGAAAACAATTGAAAAGCCTCATCTTTGGACTTCCTTGCCTTGTCAGTGGAGTTTTAAACTCCCAGCAGCGGCTCACTGTTTCAAAATTCCCCCATAAGTGAGCCACTGCGAGAGGCGGACGAGGGCGTTTTGTGTCTGTCTGCAAAGCGGCTGGGAGAAGTCGTGTACCTGCTTGCGGAAATGAAAGTAGGTCAGTTTACATCTATTATCAAGCAAATGAGTATTGTTAAGAATTTTTTTATTAGTAATGATTATATTGAAACACTGATTAATTTTGACAACCTTCATTCTGTATTAATACTGTGCATTTTTTTTCATGACGTGACAAATTCAAAAAAACATTGAAAGACCATAACTGGTTTTGCAAGGTAAAGTTTGTGGTAACATCTTTACCACAAAGATGGTATAGATCTTAAACACATAAAGACATAATGTGTTTTTGGATTAGGGGACAGATTCATATTTTTGAAAGAAAATGAAATATTGGAAATTTTGTGGTGGTTGCAGATTAGCTAAAACAACCCAAATGAATAAAAGACCCAATGTAAACTTTGGTTTAGGGATTTTCCAAATAGACACTTACAACTAAAAGAACTATACTGCATATATTACTTATGTCTGCGGCCATGGGCAGGGGTTGAAAGGTTACACACCTACTCAGTGAACTGTACTTACCCCAGAGAATTGACTAATTCCAGGACTAAAACAACAAAATGCTGTGAATGCATGTTGCTCATTGTTCCAACGTAAAACAAACTGAAAGTGAGATGTAATAAGAAAAGGTAAAAAAGAAATTACTTGAAAAACAATTAGTCACAGACCACAGAAAGACTAAAAACAGGAAAAAGAGTTAGGAGTTAGAACCTGATACTACTGTTGAGTTGCTGAGAGAATCTGCACCAATGTAGTAAAATGAACAGAGAGCACTCTTTATTCACATGTGTAATGATTACTGTCAAAAGCATCCTTAGACCTGGGCTTCCAAACTTATCCCTGCAATACTTTGGTTACGATGCCGAACTTCATGTATCAGCTTTAGAAAAAATCAAGTAAATGTGATTGCTTTTTAAAAAGTGTCACTTTTATGATGTTGGAAGGAGAAGTTGCAACACTTTGATGGGACCATGAGATATAAATGGGATCTTTAGGTAGATTAGAATCATATTAATGAGAAACTAAGAGGACATAATTTCTGTCCCACCTCCTATCATCAGATTAACAAGCAAACTCTGCTGCATTATTTTTAAAGATTATTACAAAATGCTGGAACAACTGAATTTAGCAAATTACTGTTTTTCTTTCGTTGTTACTCAGGCTGCTAACAACAAAAATAAACAGGTTATGGTATTGTTCACATTTATTGTTTATTTCTCATTCTTTCAAAACCTCACGTCAAAGATAGACCAATTACCTAAAATCTAAACTTTTGATATATGAAAATTCATCTGTTTCTGGGCTGGGTTAAGCCCTGAATATTTCACGATCCTAGCAATAATTCTGATTGTAGCCCCTACAATGCTACTACTTCCACAGAACTTGGAGATGATTGGGAAAAAAAAATAGAAGACATTTTTAGAGTAAAAATATTGCATGACTGGTAACACTTGCAGTAAGTCTGCAAAGAAATGCTTTTAAACTAATGAAAGAACAGTTGGAAGGCTAAAGTGTAAAAAAATCTAAGATAAATAAACATTTAAGAATGCTTTTATGGGGCTTAGACAATTTCAAACTTTACCAATCTAAGCTCAAGAAAATGTACCAGGTGCTGCAGTTCTTGACACGGTAGCTGAAGCTTGTTGTGCAAACTTAAAAAGAAAAATATTAAAATAAAATAAAATCTCTCCAAATAATCATCTGCATTTACAGAAATTCAACAATGACTATGACGGTCATTAACAGGTGCTGTGAAGGTCCTTGTTGGCCTATAAAAAACTGCCTCCAAGGCCAGATTTACTGAGCAGGAATGAAAGGAAATTAGTGTTGAACCGCAACTAACAAACATCATTTAGAGAAACCACTGTTGCTAATGAATTTCAATATCTGCAAATTGAATCTGAAAGATCATTTCTGTAATGACAAACAATATTTAGTGAGAGACATGAAATCTGGGATTGCAAGGAAATTGGTCTGCTGCGTTTATAGTTTGTTTAATATGCCAAAGATGCTGATTTTTATCAATATAATGATCATAATAAAAGACTGAGAGCATAAAAGTGACGATGTTACTATAAAGACATTTAATATATTTTATAATGTCTGCTAAAAGAGCACCAATATAAAGTTTTTTTCAGAAATAGAAATGTGTCTGATTAAAGGTGAAAAATTTACTTCTTTACTGCCCACAAAACTGCTCAGCCACAAAATGGTTGAGCAATTTTGGAGCGTAGCTTATTAC
Source organism: Phalloptychus januarius (assembly GCA_902982915.1). NCBI lineage: Eukaryota > Metazoa > Chordata > Actinopteri > Cyprinodontiformes > Poeciliidae > Phalloptychus > Phalloptychus januarius. The sequence continues at coordinate 36,973,462 of CADWAE010000133.1, forward strand.
ATTGCAAATATTCTCAAAACCTTTTTGATATTCTGCTAATGTCGAAAAAAAATTTTCACAATTGTTGCGATTCTATTAAATAAGAAATGTGATTAAAATCTCAAGTGAGTAAGCGTGTTCACTTCACAAGTATTTAAAAATCATGGCGGCAACAAATGTACAACATATTATGGGTACTTAGCATTTGCCAAATTTCTGAAAGGATCAATATTTCAAACCTGAATAAAAGAAAATATGAATTTCAGTTTGAAGGAAAAACTGCAACCCTGCTTCAAACTGATTGACAAAATTTTAAGCAGAGTCATTCATCCATAACAACCTGATGAAGTTTTACACTTTGCAGAGAACACATTCTTAACCTATCTTGAGATTTGTTTCAGTTCACTGTTTCTTTGGTTTTACTCCTAGTTTGGTTAAGGTAAGATTAGAACATGAAACTCTAAGGGTTAACGCACCAAAAGCAGAAAGGAGCTGGTTAAACAGGTGTTGTGGGGCACCGTGAAAACTAAAATTCACAAATACTCCCTCAAAAAAAATGCTTATAACTGCTCATTTTGATAGCATTGACACCAAATATAACTTTACATGCATTAACAGGCATGGTGGAAACCACCTTAGCCACCTAAGGAAACCACCTTGTAAACATCTACCAATAGGGTTTCAAGTAGCATTGAGCCTAGTCAGCTTCCCAGAATTCATTTTCTTTCAAATATTTTAAATACACTCTTAGAAAAACATCTGTGAATAACATGGAGTCACATTCCACAGAAAAATTCACAAACACTAACCCCGACAATACGAGATTTACAGAGTCCGGTCAGTAGAACGGATTACATAGAAGAACATACATTCAGCTTCATCTACTTGACATCTTAAACATCAAACTTATTTTGTCATTGCTTGTATCATATCACCTAATCTCAAGAGCTCCTATAAACTAGTGGTGACTGATTACTAAGGAGGAACTTGGAATCTTTACTTCAAACCTCCGTTAACACGTCTCTTTTAAATCTATCCCAGAACAGACACACCAAACCCCGAATTATCATACAGAGACAGTGCTGCTTATAATTGACTGAAGGAATGCCAGGCACTTACTGATGAACATGGAAACACTCCACTGTGCATCTCCAAATGGCTTTAGCAAGCTAATGGCAGTGTGGGAAAAAATGAGCTCACACAAGGCAGAGGAGGTAATGTAGCTTCCAGCTCGGCTCATTTTCTCCAAACGAAAGAGATGATCTGGACCCCCTGAAGGCCTCAGAGATTGAAAGCCTCACAAGCGGAAATGGCAAATAACTAAGAGAAATTAGATATGAACCTGGGCCAAAGTTTTCCCATTCCACTCCCCCTCACCGACCCCATCAACTCCCATCAGAGGCATGGACAATGTGCCTACAGTGTGGAATATATGTGAAATATTCTAAGTACTAATAAGTTTCTCCTGCACTGCCTCCCTCCATCCTGTCGTCCCCGTCCTCTGCTCCTCATCTCCACTCTGGCTCACGTCCGTTTCTGTCTTCATTCACTCGTCTTGCTTCCTTTCCTCATTTTCTCTCCACACAGACAGAAATGCATACTGTTAGTGACAAGCGGAGCACTTTTCTTGCCCAGATGTACTGGCAGCTATCTGTCTCAGTGGAGCACCACTAGCTCCTCTCATTCCCTCCACGCTCCAGACCTGCACAGCAAGTGTGTGAGCACTTGATGGCAGGAACAAAGGCTGGAATTATATGGATGCATTGTAGGGAAATGCAAGCAGGCAACTAGAGATGGGGCTCGGGGCTGGAAGCTTTCCCTGACTGGCAGGTAAAAATGTGGGCAGAGGCAGCGAACGACAAACGCTGTCCCGCCCCATTATTCATGGCTGAAGTGCCCTGGAGCAAAGTACCTCCTATATGCTACACCAGATGCTGCCCACTGCCAGTGTATGAAGCCTCTCGAGTCATTGTTTATTTGTTCAATACTAGTAATGTGTGTTCACAACCTATGGATTCAGTGCAGTGGTATATTGGAGAAGAAGTTGGACTGTCTTCAAATCTTTCAGATTTCTTGCTTTATTTTGGCCGGAGGACTTCACAAATATTTCAATGATTTTGTTGATTTTGTTTAGTTGTGGAAAGTGAGGTACAGTGTTTCATGGTTTTTGTGAGGTATTATTAGCTCAGCATAGTGCAAGGCTCCGAATTAGGCTGGGATCATATGGATTAGTTTTCCCCTTATTTTTTTATTTCAACCCCTTCCTATCGGTGTTTCACATATGCTGTTACTAATTTAGACTAAGCCATTCTTCATATATCCTTTGCTCCCTCAGCACATACTGTGTCCTGTGAAAGCTTATATACTTTGAACTTCCATTTCACATTTTGCACATTACAGCTTGGACTACGTTTGTGAACTGGACAGAAACGAATGGATGGATTTAATGATTGTTTTTAATAAGAATCTAAAATGTGTCGATTGTATTTGAAATGAACCTCCTTTTCTCGAATCATTGTTAATAAATTACAATAAAGACTTCAAAAGTAATTAGCAAGAAGAGCTCTGTTTTGCAAAAAAACTAAGACTCTAAGTCACTAAGTGTGCCATCGCCATGGTGATGGTACCACAGCATGAAGCTGCCACCACAGCTTTATGTTGTGGTGGCAGCATGAAACTGTGGGCCTGCTTACATTCAGAAAGGGCAGGGACGCTGTTCATAGCTGATGGGGAAAATAAGTTAAACTAAACGGAGGACTATCCTGGAAGGAGCTAGGTTACAAGCTACAGCAAACCACATAACAGTTGGATTTACACAGACTTGTAGGTGACTTCTTAAGGCAGTTGGCTCCATTGGATTCAGAGTAAAGGGGGAAGAATACAAATGTACACCTCACTTTTTAAGTTTGTAAAGGTAACAAAAAAACATAATTGTTGTGGGTTTATTTGTGCACTCAACAAATAAACACACATTTGTTTATGTGTTTATAAACAAACACATAAAACCCAGTAAAATGCACTTTACACAAAAAATGTGGGTTGTTGTTCTTAGAGGTTCAATTTCCTGGATATTCGCCTGGTTCCATTGTATCAAGCTTAGAACTCTGCTCTTACTTTTTATGTTAATTTTCATACAAGTGAATTAATAATCACTGGGCTACTTCTGATGGATGCGTGGCATGTCTTTACACTGTTAATTACTCATCCTCAGGTATGTTTAAACATAAGGTAATTATAACTGCTAATTATGAGAGGAAACTAAGATTCGGTTTCAGGAAAAATAGGACAATTCCAGCCTTATCTGTGTACTGTGAAAAGCCATGGCAGTTCCGCATAATGTGCTTGGGAAGGTGCAGATAAGTAGCTGAGTAGTTACCTTCCAACATTTTCTGTTTTACTTTTCTGTTTACTTTAGAAGAATCAAATTATCATAATCTTTCCTTGGCTAATATTAATTTTGCCCAAGAGCTCATCTAAGCTTACCTGCATATCCAATCGGGTTTGAATTCTACGCTCTACAAATTTATGTCTTATATGTAGAAATGTGAAACATTTGTTTCAGACAGTAAAAAATATATATATCAACAATAAATATAAAAATATTAAGTATTAAAGCTTTCTAAACCAATCTGGCCCTGTGTGAAAATTAATTTAAACTTATATGGTGTATCAAGTGTTGGTGATAACTGGCAGCCTTTACATCACTGGAGAATTTCTGGCCCTCTCCTCCTTGCTGAATTGCTTTAACTCAGCCACACTGGAGGGTTCTCAAGAATGAACAACCTGCTTAAACTCATGCCACTGTATCTCAGTTGAATTTAAGTCCAAACTTTGTCAAGGCCATTCCTGATCCTTTATTTATTTAGTTAGTTAGTCATTTAACCTTTCAGAGGTTAGCTTTGCTGTCGAGCATTTAACCTGGAGGTTATTAATTGATGGGTTGAGTTTCTACTTCAGGATTATAATGTACAGAGGAGAATTTTGGTCCCATCAATTAAGGCAGGTTTTCCAGGTCTAAGAGCAGCAAGCAGCACCAGACCAGGCCTCTAGAGCACTACCAATTGAGAAATTGTGCCTGAACCTCAAAAAAATCCCAGGTCGCAATGTTGCTACAAGTTCTCAGCAACACTGAAAGACTCCCTGAAGTTCGTACATACAGACACACATTGAGCCCTTTGGAGAATTATCCAATATCCATCTATCCAGCCGTCATCCATTTTACTGTGGAATATCGTCTGTATCCCTGGATATTTAGCAACTCAATAGAGACTTATGACTTATGACAGTGATTAGATTTTCATGACAGTAGCAGTCTGCAACAACCTGCAGTCAAAGGCCTCTTCAGATTCCTTTAAAGACTGACTGCTACTGCATCACCATCTGCAATGAGTCTTTGACCCGGAATGATTTACAACAACATTTAGTTTTTTTTGTTATAAATAAATTATTATTGAATTGTATCGAATTTGAAAACACACTCCTCTGTCCAGTCAGATGGTCTCAGTTTTCTGTAAGAACCTGCATTTGTTGTTTTGGTTTTACCCTTCCTCTTCTGTCCAGCAGTTAGAGCAAACAGTGGCTTGGCCACAGATGAACAGCTCGGAATGAAGTGTTGGTAGTAAAACACCATACCGAGGAAGGACTTTATCCTCTTGACTGAAGGCGTGCATCCATCATCCTCCATCAGGTCAGTCTTTGTCATCCTTGTAATGATTTCAACCTTTCCAGGGTCGACAGACACTCCATGGCCATCTATGATGTGTCCCAGAAATTTCACTGATGATCTCATAAAGTGACATTTCTTGGGGCTCAACTTGAGATTTTGCAAGCGAAGGCGTTGGAACACAACCTCTAACCTCTCCAGAGACTCTTTTTCACTTGAAGCAAAAACAAGGAGATCATCCAGGTAGCACAACAAACTGCTAAAGTTCAGATCTCCAAATATGCTGAGCATCATCCTCATGAAAGAGGCAGGGCTGTTACACAGGCCTTGGGGCATTCGATTATATTCATACAACCCCATTGGTGTTGTGAATGCTGTGTATTTTGTCCTCCTCCGCCATAGGAATGTTGTAAAATCCTGATGTCAAATCCATAGTGCTGAAGTAAGTGTTGCCTCCAAGAGCGGCTAAACAGTCGGACTGGTGTGGAAGTGGGTGTGCGTCTTTGAATGTCCTTGCATTTAACCACCTGAAGTCTGTGCATATCCTGAGACTGCCATCCTTCTTCCAGACTAACACAAGAGGAGAGGCATATTCACTCACAGATTTCTTTATTATCTCCTGTTCCTCCATGTCAGATAAAACCTGGCGCAGCTTGTGATAATGAGCTGGTGGGATTCGGCGGTATGGAAGGCGAAATGGTCTATCGTCAACAAGCCGGATGCGATGTACAAAGCCTTCTGCCTTACCACAATCTAGAGCATGCTTGGAAAAAACATCATTATATTTCTCAAGCAGCTCGACCAACTTTGTTTTCCCTGCATCATCACTGTGGCATAAGTCAATATTAAGGTCACCAAGCCCGACCTGTTGCAATCGCAGTTTCAGATCTGCAAGCTCCCCTTTGACATGTCCCTTCTCTGGAGCAGCAGTTTCAACCTGGCTGATACCTTGAAAAACCTCAAAATCTTCAACCGCTAGGCAAGGGGACACATCTGCCAATTTGCTGTTTCTTTTCAGCGTGATGGGCTTGTCTGTGAGGTTAGCGACTTTTAAAGGGACCCACCTGTCTCCCCATAAAGGAGTAATAATGCGAGCAACCATGATGTTGCGTGGCATCGACTTAGACGAGGTTGGCTCAGTGATTACCGTACTCCCTGGAGACATGGGGATGTTATGTGGCAGCTTACCCCACACCAAATGTTCAGTCCTGGCCAGTAGAGTGACAGACTGTTGTAATTTGACTGTGCCAATCTTGTCTGGGAGTTCTTCACCTCTCCACCGAGAAGTGCTTGCCATCATGTCGAGAAACTGCTCACATTCTGGGAGGAGACTGGGACTGGACACTAGACGCCAATAATCATTGGTTATTTTCAGCTGATGCATAGAAATCTTATGACATTTGTGCCAATGATTAAATCGTCCCTTTGGCCTGGCACTACTAACACAGGGACAACACATGTCTCGCCATACAGTTTCAATTCCACCTCATACATGCAGCGGGGTTTGCTGAGCGTCCCTCCACAACCAATGAGAACGATTTCTTGAGAGAGGGAACAGGTTCGAAAGTGAGTTCTGATTCAGCATCATTTGTTCCACTTTCTCACTCAGTGTGCAGGCCATGGAACCTGAGTCAAGCATCCCTGTAGATGAAACTTGTTATTTAGAGTCACAGGTGTATAAAACAGTTCATCAAATGGCTCAACTCGTTGTGTATTTTGAGCTATCACCCTAGCACCAACTGGTGCTACTGCACATGCCTTTTCATATTGCTGCTTAATGTCATTATTATTGAGGGTTTTTTCTTTTGAGCCCACACCACCCCTCATCCCATGCAGGCCAGCTAGTTTAAATGCTGGGGGTCTGGTGACTGAAAATCATGCTCACCTCTGATGGATAAGCGGTTGGGACAGTCTCGCTTAATGTGATTTGGTTCAAAGCATGCTAAACACAAGCGTTTCTGTTTGCAGTGTGAGATGGTAGAATGATCTCGCGACTGACAAACCCTGCATGCTTTGTGATGCACTTGGCTGGGTGAGTTCTGTCTGCCTGCAATCTGACTGTTCTGCGAAAGTGTACGTTCAAAGAGACTGATTAAAGTTCTCATGCAGCTGTCATTACAATGTGATGGAACGGTCGCACCAGTTTCTTGGTGTGCTGGCATGTCCGTTAAGTGATGGGAAGGTGGTGATAATTGTTCAAGAGCAGGAACCTGAGCATGAGCTGTAGCTAGTTTAGGATATCTTGATCTGGAGAATGCCTGCTCTCTGGTTTCAATTTGGTAACGATCAATGTGCTCCTGAATTTCACTAGACGTCCATTTGTCTGGTGCTTTGAACTTCAAAATGGCAGCAAGCGCTGGGTCTGGGCAATGCTTCACAAACATCATAGTTGCTTCTTGGCAAGGGTTATCTACATGCCGCCCTAATCTCTTCAGGCCCTCTTCTGCTGCATCAACTGCTTTGTTCAAACAAAGCCAGTAATCTAGAGGCGTTTCTCTTGCCAGTGGCACAGTATTGTAAAAGTCAGCCATTGGCATGCATGAATAAGGCACATCACTAAAATGTTGTCTGAGGATGCTGTAGACAATATCTGGTGTTTCCTGAGGTCTTAGCGAAGGGCTGCTCCGCAGAGTTATCCTCACAATATCCTTAGCTTTTCCCATCAACTTAGAGAGGATCTCAGGATACTGTTCATTAGTGGGTGTGCCACGTTTTCTTAAGTAGATTTTCATTAATTCTTTCCCACTCGCCAACAGTGTTTTTGTCAGATCCATCTCCCCTGAAGGTGGGGGGTTCTTTGACATCTGGCTGTATTACTAGCTTTGCCCCAGTCAAGTTGAGGTAAGTGGGTTCACTCTGTGGCTGGCCCACACTGCCCTGAGATTGCAGACCCATAACTTCCCCTTCCCCACATTCACCCTTAAGACGGTCCATTATAGACTGTCCAACTTGCTGTGCAATGCTTGCAATAAGCTCACTTAATGGTGGGTCAGTGCTAACTGAATTGTCAGGAACCGCACCATCATGCACAATGCTAGAAGACACATTCTCAACTACGCGTGTAGAACAAAAGGCAGGAGAGCCTGCAACATTAGTGTTTCGAACTGGAGTAAAAGGCAAAGCCTCGATCATTCTCCCTCTCCCCACAGAGAAGTTAACACCACTCAACGAACATTTATCCTCGTCTGCCTTACTTTTAACAAAAGTCATTTTCAAACCTTTTCATATATATATATATATATTTTTTTTAAAGTTCTTTACATAAAAACAAACATGAAATTTCAAAACAGTATTCCACGTTCAACTCTGTAATGCTATTCAGTCTGTATAGATGTGTAAATGTAACAAGCAACCTCGGACGACCAGCTGACGTTGATCCACTCTTCACGAACCACGACGAACTTGTCCGAAGGAGTGTGGATCCGGGTCACGGCACCACTGTAACCGCACTCATCTATTCTCTGCGTTGTGTACTGGTTAATATGAATCAGCAGACGAGGACCATGGAAGTGTTGCAGCAGTAGGGCAGGTTTATTCTCTCCTCAGGGCAACTCGGCGCGAACTGTTCACAAATAAAAAGACACTTTTAGCACAGCAGCTCCCAGCTCTGGCTTCCCCACACAAACCTCTCCTCAGCGCAACTCGGCGCGAACTGAGATAAAGGTGTATTGAAACCAAAATTCACAGAAGACAAACAATTAAAATAAAACACAAACAGAAATAATCTGCCCAACAGTTACAATTCTAAAACATTAATTCAACATACAGATAACATCCCAAAACAACTCACATACCTGTTCACAAATAAAAAGACACTTTTAGCACAGCAGCTCCCAGCTCTGGCTTCCCCACACAAACCTTAAATACAAAAACAAAAAAACAAATTGGCGCGGAAAACTGAACAAATGTCGACAACGTGGGAATCAAACAACCAATAATGTGCTGCGCTAAACATAAAACAGCTTAAAAACAATATATAACAAATAGCGAATTTAACAAATATGATTTTATAGGCATTTTAAACATTTTAGCTAACAAGCAGAAGACAGCTGCACAACACCTACCTCTCCTCAGCGCAACTCGGCGCGAACTGAGGAGAGCAGCGGGAACACACAGGATGTGACACAAAACAGGAAACAAGAAAATAAAAGCTCCTCCGCCAAAATAAAATACATAAAAATACATAATAAAATACAAATATACACAGAAAATGAATAGGGATTTGGAGTGAAATATAAACATATAAACATTTTTCTCACACTTGCTACATATAGAAGTATAAAGGATGCTAAGCACAGAAAGCTTTTAGAAAACATTATAAAAATATATATATATACTGTATATATCTTTACATTTTAGAACTTTGTGAATAAAGGACTGAGTGTGGCGAAAAACTAATATTTCTCCTCTCTATTTCCAGCATACAAATCTGGACACCCTATCTCAGGCTGATCCCCCAGGACCCTCAGCCCTTTCCAGCTCCACAGAGGAAGCCACATGCATTATGTATCACAATCCAGGCCTACTTCAGAGCAGAAAAGCAAAAAATAGAGATGCAGAGAGCATCTCTGGCTCCAGCAATCAGTCCCATGGTTTCATATGTTTCTCTGGTAAACGAGGTCTTGTTCCTGCCGTGCGGAATTACCAAGAGGGATACATAAAATATTTAGCATTGTCATCCCCCTTCCTCGCTCTCCACTTTCCAGCTCAAACTTGCTGCGAGGTAAAAAGTAAAAGAAAATGCAGAGAGCCTGCGGTGGGATTTCTGATTATCTGGAAGGTTTGTAGATTTGTGAATAAGGGAAGAAGAATCATGCAGACTGGAGGGAGCCTTCACCGCTTGACTGTTGCCATCAGGGGAGGAGGAAGCCACCTGCAGAGGAGGAACATGAGATTTGATCTACAGCGGGAGGAAGAAGTCAGGCTGGCAGAGGTCTGGTCCAAGGATACAGGCAGGAAGAGTGATGATGCTCAGGGAAGATGAGGCTTTCAACAAAAAAAAAAAAAATGACCAAACACCCATGCACAAGAGTGGAAACATGCATATATTTATGAGAGCACAGAAATACATGAGGCTCAGCAAGGCTTGTGCTTTACCCCTGGCAGCTTCTCCAAAACAGCACACACCTACAGTTCTTATTGGTGACCTTGACATGGAGCACACCTCCACAGGTACCTTGCTGCAAGAATGTTTTTTGACACCTTAAAAGGTTCCCTCTATTGACATTGAGGCTGGTCAACTGGCAGACCTATTATTTTCTGCTCTCTGAAAGACTGCACACTATTTGTGAGTGTGCAGAAGCCATAAAAATTGACTGGCACTTGCGTAGCTTTTGTCCCTTCAATTGGAAACTGCAAAGCTCTTCCAGCAGGATTTATTTTGCATCTTTATCTGTTTGTGTGGAGACATAGAGTGTCTTTAAAGCTACTGCATCTCTGGAACTATTTACCATTTTTACGTTACAATCAGGTTGCCAATCATACTTCAGCAGTCTGGGGGTGGAGACTGCTGAATACTTTCAGTATTATAAAAGCATACAAGCGTGTACTTTAGTAGACTGATATTTTACCATTTTCTGAAAATTTTCTTATTCTGGCTTTGAGGGTCAGAGAAGGGAGACAATTGAGCTTCCTCACAGTGAGACCAGTTGACTCGGCTGCTGTTTCTGGCCCAAATGTTTCACATTTCCTTCTTAGTGACTAGCAAGCTGAAGAGCCTGTGAAATGGGTGGGTTTTGCCACCTTAAGGGGTTTTGTGGGTGATGTGCATAGATGTCCTGCTGCTATTTCCGGAGGAAGTGTAGTAGCTGATGGGCTTTCCTGGACAGTGGTGCAGTGTTGTTGCTCCATGACATATCTTCAAAGGTGTCCACACCCAGAAAATTGTATTTGTTCACACTCTCTTTATTTTTTTTTTTGCAACATTTCAAAAGTTTGCTTATAATTTGCATGACAATTGAAAAGAAACTTAGTTATCGGAAAAATAAGCAGAGCTCACATTTATAAAATACAGAAGAAAAAACTTATCTCACAGATGAGGCTGCCACCACAATGTTTTACAGTTAACTGCAGCAACTTCTTCTATTTGAGTGCTGAATAAAAGTGTGAGAAGTCTACAACTAATAGTTATGCTTTCAGCAGAACTTTGCTGCACTCACAAAGTTACCATGAGACACCTGACTGCCTCTGTGATCCAAGCTCTTCCTGCCCAGTCTGTCAGTTTAGATGGTTCACTCTGTCTTGGCTTGCAGTTGTGTCATCCTGTTTCCATTTTTAGATGTTAGATAGAACAGAACTCTGTTAGATGTTCAAAGAATCGGAATATAGTTTTACAACCTTTCACTCTGAACAGTCTCCTGTGTTCCAACGCAGCAGTGTTTGTTCACTGACATTATTCAACAAACCTCTGAGGCCTTCATAGAACAATTGCATTCATACTGAAACTAGCAACTCTGTTTGCTATGTAACTTTCATTATATATGAGAAAAGGGGGGGAAATGACAATGTATCTCAGACTTTTGCGATTTTTGGATATAAACAATTTTGAGACCCACGTATAATTTTTCACTCCTTTGAGTTGTTCGATCATTGAAACTCCAGATGAGATACATTGAAGTTAGTAATTGCAAAGGGACAAAATGTGATCAAATTAAACAAGTGTGAATACTTTTGCACGACAATCTATCTTGTCTTGATACGTGAAATCTTCTCTAATGTGTGCATACGATTTGTTGGTTTTAATTATGAATAAAGCCAGAATAATTCAACTGTGTGAGAACATTCGGGCCCTTTCAATACTCACTGGGATGCCAAAGCACACAGCAAGACGCAGCACTATTAAAATCCATGGGTGGGCTGAAAATATATCACAAACACATCTACTCTAGGGGTTTCATAGGCAAGAGCAGCCTTCTCTCAGTCATTTGTCTCCTCCGAGGATTGTGATTAATCTTAACTTTGATGTTCCTAAAGCAACGGGGAGGAGGAAGACATTGGCGAGAAGAAAGAGCCACCGCTGGAGCTGCAAAGGGGATGTGAAGACAGAGCACCAAACCGCTGCTTTAAATGTCAAGTTAATGAAGCAAATTGAATTGAATCACACAGGATATTGAAATTGTATCGAGCGACACAGCACGCAAGCACGATGCTCAAGGTCTTACTGTTATAAGATTAGGCTGCCATAGAGGGATAAGAAACTCTACTCTCAGAGGGAGACGAGAAAAACCCAGCGACAAAGGAAACAAAATTATACCATTAGATCAAAGCCTGTCAACTGCTATAAGATGTGAATTGGCACGAACATTGTTTAAACACATTGCATATGCATGCAGGCAGGTGGAAATTACAGCTGGAATGTATTCAGAGCACACAGACACACACAATCAGTCTAAACAAGAAATATCTATGCATATGAGCACTTGGGGCCTTCAGGGTTATATGGCAAAAATGCATTTGGGGTGAGTTAAGACGCATTAATGATTCATGGTGCAAATTTACGCCTCTTCCTTTTGTTTCATAGTTACTATGAACCAGTGAGCGAACAAGTAAAGCTGATCCTGCTCTGTCAACCTTTTTGTTTACCAGATGGCTCTGTTTAATCTGCGCTTTGATCACAGTATAACTTGTGAGGATCATATTTTGGCCTCAAGTTGTACAGTTGATGCATAAACACCGAAGCCTCCACTTATATGCAGCAACATTGCCCCTTTGTGGCAAAAATGTGGAGAAGCTTGAAAAAATCCTAAAGATATACATGTTTCACTTGAATCTCTGGGTTTTTAGGAAAATATGAGAATATTTAATTTATGGTGGTGAAAAATGTCTGGTTAGGATTTTTTTTTCTAATGTCAAAAGACCACCAGAAAAACCACACTTATATTACCAACCCACACCTTGTCATCGTAGGATTTTTTTCACACTTTCAAACTAATATAGCTGAGACTTGAAGAAATCTTAGACTACATTATGTGCACAATAGAGTAGCCGAAACTGCGTGACATTTGTAAAGCGATATATTACTCATGCCAGGTTAGAAGTTTTTTGTTTCATTTGTTTGTTTCATTCTCTCTGTACCCACTTACTATTAACAGCAACCACAGGAAGTGGGACTAAAAAAGCTTATGTAATACAGCCAGGGGTGTCGCAATTAATTTTGGGTCCCATGACAAAAAAAATCTAATGACAAAAAAAAAAAATCAAATTTTTTTTTTTTATTTTAAAAAAATCTAATCTAAGTGCATGGGGGCTTCTTGCCCCCATGCAGTGTCTTTCACCACAACTTTAAAATTTAAAGGTTTTTGAAATATATATAGAAGAGACAGTTAAATATAAATTTATATCTGTGTACAAATTACAACATGTATAACTTTACATTGAAATTATAATACATAAACATCATATACCATTAGACAACTATCTAACCATTGCTCAGCTAATAATTAGCTGTTACAGCTAATAAAATGTGTGTTAGCAACTCTGTTAAAAGCATACTGTTCTTTGCTGCTGCTTGACCACGACTGCTGTTATGTGCTTCCGTCAGACTTGGTAGCCCATGGTGAAGCATTAGAGAAAAACACTTTTACACTATTATTCTTACTCTATAAGCAAGTTCCTGTTATGTTATATAAGTTCATTGGGGAAAATTCTATATATTCTGCCACTATCTGTTGGGGTAGCAGCATAACATCCATTGATTTAATAATGGATGTTATGCTAGTAAAATAAGCTGGTTTTGTTTTGGGGGCTGTTCTGGTACAATGAAGGATTCTTCACACAATAAAGGACACAACTGATAACCCTGAACATCCTCTTCATGAGCTTGTCTAACAGCAAATCTGACCACGACTGGAGATCCTTCCTGACCACAGCCATCACCGTCTACAACTGACGAAATTTAAATAATAGGAGTAGCAGCAACATTCAATTTCCATTTTAGATTAATACAGTTATTTTAATTGGTAGGAAAGGTTTATATTTCCATAGAAGTGAAAAGGTAATTTGAGTTTTAGTGGCTTTGTTCTATTGGTCAAGTCCATTCACCTTGGATTTTGGAACTTGGTTGTGCAAATGGCATCTGTATTTGACTTATCTGTATTTCAAATGTAAATTTATTGCAAAACAAACAATGAGAAGTACAACTCTTTAACTATCATGATGACACAAGTGTCGTCATGAACCCATTGATTTACTTGTAAGCATTTTGAAGGTGGCAGTTAAGGGGTTAATATGGCAACTTACACTACTGCATGGCAGCCATCTTGGATTTTTAGGTTAGCTTTAACTGGAAACACAGAAGAATCAAGAAAAAGTTAAAGGTAAAATTCAGCCAGCTGAACAATTTATTTTGATCCGTCAAGCATGAATTGAGGCGAGATGTTTCTAATAATCTTATCAGTACTGATAAACATGCTGCTTTACCTTTAACCCTCCACATACAAGTCCTTCATCACAGGATCAATTCATCTTGAGATAGAGCATTACCATAAAGTTGTTGTAAAACCATATCACCTAAGCTAAATTTTTCCCCACATTGAAGCACATGAGCAAGCACTAGATATCAAACATTACTCTGCATAATACTGTGTTGAAGTTTCTTAGATAAAAAACAGGAAGAGATTAGATATTAGGTAGCAGTTTGATTGAATTCTCATTGGAAGAATGACAAACCACTGTCTGAAGAAATTTTCATTAAACAGAGTTTTGCAGCTCAGAGATTTAACACAAGAAATGTTGTCATAAATACTTTATCAAGGCAGACTCGCACACTTCGCCTGATAAAGAAGCTCCAGCAGACTGAAGCACAGGCGTCTTATCTTGAAGTGATCCAAAAAAAGAGCTTGAAGCATGGACTCTTAGGGAACACTTGCGCAACTATGTACTTGAACTTCCATCTAAGAGAACGGAATATGCTTTCTTTAGTAAAAGAAACTTTCTGTGGAAAAAAAAAACACAGAGAAAAGAACATTTCTGCTCCAAAAAATGGCACTAGAAAATGAGCTCCTGCCTATTGGTGGACATCTGTCTTACAGTTTCTCTCCGTCCCCCCGCCCTTCTTCCAGCCCATTAGATGGAGTAAAAGCAGGCGCCAGTTTGATGGGAGGAAATGGAGATAGAAAAAAAACTGGAGATTCCTAGAGGACATGTAACAAATGCATCGTAACACTGACAAAACAAGCTGTTAGAAATTAACCAATAAAACTGGTGATTTTAATTATATTTCTTTGTAGACATGATATATGTTTAACAGCTAAAAAAACTCTTTAAAATGCCTTTTAACCAAAATAATTTCTTAAATTCAAAAGGATTTTTGGGGCTATGTTGGTGAATTTAATTAATCAAAAAATAATCTGTATAAAGATGATACAAAGTTGTATTAAGTCAGTATTAATAGACTTCAACAAGTAATATTTGTCCATTTATTTTCTATGCTCACTGGACCTGACCCATTTCACTGCCTCAAGGAATATCTTCTTCACTCCGACAAGATACATTTTAAGACAATCTACAAAAGAAACTGTATGAAATGAAAATGCACAATGAAAGGCACAGACATTTGCTAATTATTCTTGCAAATAAGTTTAAGTCATGAAGCCTGTTTTACAAAGTTATATGTGTTATTTTTTTGCCATTAATCTTTTGCTATTAGCCCAAAGTCTTTGAGGTTGGATAGCATCTTTGCCATCACCCTAATCTTTAGTTTCCTCCACAGATTCCCTTTTAGAATCAAATAAGCGTTGTGGCTGGTATATAATTAATTTTTTTATAGCTAAAGTTTACTATCTTTCAAAGTGCATTTTTATAGTGCAGAGAGCTATGTCCACTATCTACTAACCAACATTCATATTGTGATGTTCTGCCACAGAAAAACATGTTTTGTAAAGTGGTTACAATGCAGCGAAGGAAGCATGAACTTTATGCCACATACACACACTTCCAATATCCTGAAGCAATTATCAGGCGGACCATGTCCTTTGGTCCAAATAGACTCACACATGCAGACACACACTTAAACACACACACAGAAACAAAGTGTATAAAAAGGGCTGGGCCCTTGAACTCTCTCCCTTCGTTGGAAAAACATATCTCAAGGCAGGCTGCTACCTCCTCTCACAAATTGCTGACAAAATGCCTGCAGACTACAATGGACGCTGGGAGATGGTGACGAATGAGAACTTCGAGGATGTCATGAAGGCTCTCGGTAAGTTCCACCCCGGTGCAACGCATGTAATTTGATCTAGTTCAATTGATTGATATTGATATTCAAATCAGAGTCCTATACGAAAAGACTGAGTCAGGAAGACAAGAACGTCTTTGTAGAAAATGTAACACCAGTGTGACAGAGAGAACAAGAATGCTGGTAGGAGAAGAAAATAAAGAGGTGTGATGTGCAACTGCTTCATTTCCTCATTGAGCTGCTGTCAGGCGAAGTTAATCTCCTCTCTATGAGCAGTTGCTGTCTGTTGCTGCGCCAAATACGTATTAATTCAGTCCCTTCTGCATTTTCTTCGTTCCCCATCTGACCCTGGATCAGCTGACGGGAGCTGGCTCTCCTCCTTGCGCGTCGTTGATCAGCCCCAGAAACACTTTCATTTTTCACGACATCTTTAGCTGCACTTCACAAAAAAACAAGCCACACTGCAGTGAGCTCAGTCAAGAAATCCTGGCTAATCCTTGAGTCCTCAGACACATTTCCTTGGAGCACATTTGAAAATGAGATCCTTATGGAAATGGGCCAGAAACTATCAGTCAGATAGATAAATATGGTGCCTCATCTGTAAGAGTGATGGAAAGAAATTGAATTTCCACTTTAGGGCAAATAGGATATGAATATCTAAATGATTAGGATGGGTGGTTCACTTTGGCAGAGCCTGGTGGTAAAATGGTCAAAGAAAGTCATTCAGATCTATTTCGACTGAATTCAAGGTGAATTTTGACAGGTTATTATCACCTCTGTGTTTTCATGAATGCCATCAGCATCCAGGAGGAGAGGTTTTCACAACTTTACAAAAACATACGTTAGCATCTGTTTCCTGACCACATGTCACCTCTCTCCAAAAATCCAGACATCGACTTCGCCACAAGGAAGATTGCCGTCCATCTGCACCAGACCAAAGTGATTGTGCAGAACGGAGACAAGTTTGAAACCAAGACCCTGAGTACCTTTAGAAACTATGAGGTCAACTTCACCGTGGGGGAGGAGTTTGAGGAGCACACTAAGGGACTGGACAACCGGAAAGTAAAGGTGCGGCAACCAAAGGGTCAATGAAGGCAGGGTTGTTGGACTCTAAATGTGTTGGTCTTTGCTTTAAATGTCTGTGATGTGATATGTCAGAGCCTGGTTGTCTGGGATGGGGACAAGCTGGTCTGTGTACAGAAGGGAGAGAAAGAAAATCGTGGCTGGAAGCATTGGATTGAGGGAGACCTGCTGCATCTGGTGAGAATAAGCATGACACACTGGGAACTGGTGTAAATTTATTCCCAGTTTCCTCATCAATAGAATAAACATAAGAACTCTACTTCATTTACTTGAACCAATCGTTCCCAGTTGCATCACACTGAGTTGCCTCATGTCTCTGGGCAATAATAATAAAATGCTTTTGAAACATGCAGATGTAAGCTCTGCCTTCTTGTGCAACCAATAAATGCTCTTGTTGCATCACATTCTTCCAAGTCTGAAGGTCTATGCCTTTTTTTTACAGGAAATCACAGTCCTCGACAAAGTCTGCCACCAAGTGTTCAAGAAGAAGGAATAAAAGGAGGAAGATTGATTATGTGTGCAAAACCCTGACTACTGTGTGTGTCATGTTGTGCTTAAATGTGAATTTTATTAAAACATTTTAATACAAACGATATCTCGTGAACTGTTCTTTGGAAGTGTTGTTTTTAACAATCATCTCAATTCTACTTTTCCTGTTTTAGATCAGTTAGTATCACCACAATTATTTTTTTTGCCACCTTCCAGAATAAAGGACCAATTTTTTTTCAGTCAATTATTACTGCATTCTTTAAATTCAGAAATTTACAAACTCCCAAAATTGCTTTGTAAATGGATTGTAGGGCAACACCTCCAACATAATGATTCGTTTTGTGATTTTGTGAAACAATCCAAAGACATCAACCAAGATATTTGAAAGAGAAGTCTAGTTGTACAATCATGGTATTTTAGGGTACCATGTTCATCGGCGTGTTGATCGTGTGATGATACAACTATGGATGGAGGGACTTTATCCATAAAGAAGAGTCCTGCACTTCAACTGGCTGATAGGCCACTCAGTGAGGAAGAAGCCATTACTCTAACAGTAATAGCATGGTGGACAAATGTTCTGTGATCTAATTAAATAAAATTGTATCATTTGGCCATAATGACCTTGCAAGTTTGGCAAAGTACAGTGGTGGCAGCATAATACTCTGGGGTGTTATGCTGCAGAAGTGAAAGGTGAGCTTTGTATATTAAAACATCATCCAGGAAATTAAAGCTTGGGGGCGACTGGTTCATCTGAATGGACAATGACTTGTAACTAAAATTTGTTACAAGGTTATTTAAGAGCAACAAAGTCCATGTTTTGGAGGAGCCATTAAAAATCAAACTCTCAAATAGACTTTGTGGGCAGAGACGTGTGTGAGCAAAGCAACAAACAAAACTGACTCAAGTCATCCCAGCAGCAACCTTTACATAGAGAAAAAGAAAACATGTTTAATTTTCAGTTTACAAAAACAGAAGGAAATTTACTGAAACATCTCTGGATATCAGATATACTGTTGGAGATGAAGATTTTTTATATGTTAGTTTCCTCTTTGTATTTTTAGGTGGTGTCATTTATTTGGTTTTTAAAAAGGGGAACATTAAGAAAACATATGTAGCACATGGCAATATTGCTATAACAACTATGCTGCTATAAATTCCTTAATTTCCCTCCCACCCTTCCTTCCTTCCTGATCCCCATTTGTCAGATATAGGCTAAAGGGTCAATGACAGGAAAGCTCTTCGCCAGTCCTACTCTGACCTAACCTGAAGCTTTATCTGACTGCAAGTATAAAAAAAATGATAAACTTCAAAAATTTTTATTTATATTTTTCTAAGATCCCTTCAACAACCATCTACTAAGCTCTGTTGTGAAAAACAAATACTTCTTACTGATTATTTTATATTTTTGCCATAGCCATAGGAGATTATGCCATAGCAGTAAAGCATGTGGGTATGTTTAGTTTTAGTTAGTTTGTTTTGACATTCAAAATGATAGCATGAGATAAATGACTTCTATAAGTAATTCTAATTTGTGTTTCAATCCCAAATACCATAGCAATCAATCAGGAGTGAATTCAAAGTTCTGAAGTGGTTCAAGGTATTAACGATTTATGAATTACTAGAAAGTTTAATTTCAAATTTAACTAATTACATTTCAAACCGGGGTTTTTTGTATAAAATAAAAGATGCTTTCATTTGCCTTCTGTTTTTTATGTAGATTTCAAAGTTCACAATTCAAACTCCAGAGGGAGACAAAGTTGCTGTTTTTTTCATTTTTTCAATCACCCTTTATTTTGAAATTAAATGACTTGAATTGGGGTAAAATACTAGAAAGTAATAAAATGTATATTTTAGGTATATTATTTAAAAGTAAAAGCTGGACTCTATGAGTCTAATTAGTAAAAACACAGAAATCTTCTGTTTTAGAGGAAACAGGAAATGTGACCATACTGTCAATCAATCAATCAAGTTGTATAACACATTTCAGGAATATGGCAGTTCAAAGTGTTTTACATCATAAAAATACACACACACACAAAATACAAAGTTGTCAACACACAGTCAACAATTCTTGCATCATTCCAAATATCCTCTCCATAGTCTTAATTAGTGGCACAGGCAGCATTATGTTGCATTATGTTGCATTATGTTGTGGGAAAGTTTCTTTTTTTTGTGGGAAAGTTTCTTCTTGATGAGAAGATAGATGCAGCCCTGAAAGAAAATATTGCCATAGAGCCTGTGATTGTAAAATTCTAATAAATACATTGAAGTAGCAGTTTGAATGTGACAAAATAACATAAATAATTCAGTGGGTATTACCTTGGCAAACCACAGTAAAGAATCTACAACCGAGACAAATCTAATTATTGCAAATTCCGCATCCTAGCTGATTTAAACTAACCTACATGTTTTGCCAACAAAATACCATATTCCTAAAGTAGAATCAGTTTTTATTAATGTCGTGCATCAGTATTTGCATGAGTTGTCAGGTACAAAGTGTTCTCCTGAAAACGCTGAAAGATCCACGTTGCAAAACAAAAAGTCTCAAGTCAAGTTTGCGTCCACACAGATAAACAGGAAGTAAAACCTTGCAAAACAATTTGAAAGAGACAACAAAGAATTCACGAACCCCTAACAAGCTGAAGCTACCAGAGCTTTTAGCAAAAATCATTACGAGTTAAACTTCAATAAATGCAGATTTGGTGACGTTTGTGCCATGTTCGAACTCAAGATGAATATTCATGAACATAAATTTGGATACACAGGTAAGACTGACAAACGTTGGAACTACTTCGCCATATTATCTTATAAAACTTAATCTTAATATATACACATTTTTCTCCTGGTTTATGGTTTTGTTTTTGTTTTTTCTTCCTATTTTTTTTGCAAAAGGCGTTAATTTTGTCACTCGTCACTTCGAGCAAAGTATTTACTTTGAAAAGCATCACCGGAAGTTGTTTAGGTATTATCTTTAGCTTGATAGTCAAACTTTTCTCCGCTTAACTGGAAGGACCTGAAGCCGGACAGTAGCAGGATGGTAGGTGGTTTTCCGTGGACTGTAACTGAGTCACACGCTGCGGTGGAGACATGGTAGGAGTCCCAAACAAACTATTTATCACGTCACAGTTTAAAAATGTGTTGTTAGCAGAACTTTACTTGCCACGCTGGTATACTTTAATGGCACTTAGAAAAAGTACAGTAAACTCTCACAGCTCAAAATAAACAAATGACCAATATATACATAGAACCTTCATAGTAAGCATTTAATTTGAAAAATCTAATTAGAAAAATGTGTTAGAATGTATTGTAATTATTCATATGTCGTGCGATCGGTGAGAAATCATCGATGTGAAAGAAAATTTAGGCAGGCATGCATGCAAAATGTGGTATGGGAGAACAGACACACCCACTCCCTAACTAAAGCCAGAACGTGATTTAAAGCTGCAGAGGAGCATCCTCCAGCCCAGCCGATGCACAATGTTGACCCCGTTCGTTTTTATTGTCTCTTATTAACCAGCCTCTGAGGTTGGACATCCAGCGGAGGCTGACAGCTCGGTCAGAGAGAGTGAAGAGCGCGGACCTGCACCCCACTGAGCCGTGGATGGTGCTCAGCCTCTACACTGGCACTGTTGTCGTCTGGAACCATAAAACACAGGTGTCTACGAACCACTGCGTCATTTCACAATCACTCTCTCCTAATTTTATTCCAACGTTTCACTCAAGAATGCTTATTTGCAGTAAAATAAATGCCTTGCAAAAGGACTCACTTGTCCCCCAAAGTTCAGCCAGATCAAATTTCCAGCCTTGACACAAATTTCCAATTGGACTTGAGTCTAGACTTTAAATAGGCAATTTACCAAATAAATAAGCATTGACCTAATCTATTTTATTGTAGCTCTGGCTCTCCTGCCGATTGGTGAATTTTGGCCTTAGTCTTGTTTTTTTTCTGCATCCAACAGGTCTATTATTCTGTATTTAGTGCCAACCAAATACAGATTTGGTTGATTATCACAGAACAGTCTGATTTACTTATAGGTGGACTCTATTTCACATTGGGGTGATTTGTAAAGCTAGTTTGTTGCACTGAATTTTATACAGGGGTGTCAGAGTAAAGAAAACTCAATACAAATACATGCCACAATTTTCAGATATTTTTAATATGTAAGACAGTAAATGAAAACCTGTATCATTTTCTCAGTATCTTTGGGGCTTTCACATCAAATCAGAATCAGAACTGTTTTATATATCCTCAAGTGAAAATTGCATATTTGTTGACAGTTACTCACATTCAAGAGCGTTACAACTACAGGCACACATGTTAAAAATATTCACTATATAGAAAATGTCAAATTATAGGCAATTTAATTAACCTAAACATATATAATATTATATAAAGATAAAATAAGTATGTACATGGATTATTGAAATGTTTGTCCATAGCACATCCCTTCATAAAACCCTTACAATGATACATTTTGAAAAGGTTTCTGTGGCATGAACTCTTTAGTAAAGCGGCATACTGTCTGACATTGCTTCTCTGTTCATAGGCAATTGTTAAATCCTTTGAGCTGTGTGATCTGCCTGTTAGAGTGGCCAAGTTTGTAGCCAGGAAACACTGGATCATTACCGGAGCAGTAAGTGGTTTCTGGATAAAAGTTTGTGTACAAATTTTTCTATGACTCTAATTTTGCAGAATAAAAGCAGCAATTCTGCTGAATTGGGATCATGTTTTGATAAATCTGTTCGCTTGCCCACAGGATGACTTGCAGATTCGTGTGTTCAACTACAACACGCTCGACAAGGTCTTCATGTTTGAAGCCCACTGCGACTACATCCGCTGCGTCGCTGTGCACCCCACGCAGCCCTTTGTCCTCACCAGCAGTGGTAGGAAATGCCGACCTAGAGTCATGCAAAATACAGTCGTCCAAAGCCAACATGTAAACATTTATTGAGTTGTCTGATGAGTGGTGTGTGTTTCCAGATGACATGCTGATCAAACTGTGGGACTGGGACAGAAAGTGGACGTGCTGCCAAGTGTTTGAGGGTCACGCACACTACGTCATGCAGGTCGTCTTCAACCCTAAAGACAACAACCAATTTGCCAGTGCCTCTCTAGACAGAACCATTAAGGTACACAAACAACAGACATGGGTAATCACACACTAATACTTTACTACAATGATACTTCTACAGTACTAATACTACAACTCATCTGCTGTACTGTAGGTGTGGCAGTTGGGCTCCAAGTCTCCCAATTTCACTCTTGAGGGTCATGAAAAAGGAGTGAACTGCATTGATTACTATAATGGAGGAGACAAGCCCTACCTCATATCAGGAGCAGATGATCATCTTGTGAAGATCTGGGATTATCAGGTAATCCAACACACACCTGGATACATATGAATATGGATCTTCAGGTAATACACCTAAAAAAGAACAGCTATTATAAGATTAACAGCAAGTAAGATAAAAAAACATTTTATTCAGCTTCAATTAAAATCTACATTAAACCAGTGCTACAAAAGGCATTCATCTTTTGACCAAGAGCAAAAGAGTCTCAAGCACATATTTAAAGTATATTTTTATTGAGATCCAGCTGTGTTTATATTAGTTGACTAACATTCCTCTTTTGTTTCTTAAAAAGAACCTGCTGATACCTACAAACGTCTGACGTTTGAGTCCATTTGGAAAGTTTAATCTGGATCTAGTCCCAGGTTATTTGAGTGCTGTAGTCTGGGAAATTTTCTCTAATTTAAAGCATTCTTAGCTTTAAATTAGAGGAAAAAACATCAGCGGTGGTCCTCTGACGAGGGCTGCACTAGTGGGCACAGCTCAGGCCTTTGTTACTCAGTTACAGATTTACTATAATATATACTTAGACCATAATATTTGAAGGAAACTGATGGCAATAAGTTCTGGACATTAGAGTCAAATCTATGCCAGTTCTGCACTTGTGAGAAACTTAATTAGACACACCTCTACCTAAAGCAAAAAAGAAAATGGCAGCTCTTCGATTTGGTGCCAGATGGTATGTTCTTGAGTATTGGATAAACTAGTGATCAACCAGGATTTTTGGGACAAAACTATGTCTTGGATTTACAAGAAGTGATCTGGAAAAATGGAGAAGCTATGAAAATATGATGTTAGATGAGACTGGAGAAACTGGAGAAAATGATTTGATGTCAGACCCAAAGAAGCAGCATTCTGGTTAAGAAGTTAGAATTTCAACATGACAACATCCATAGATATTGTTTGTATTTTCATTTGTTCAGTTTATAGTTGCAGGCGGTATGTGTAACATTGATTTTAGACACACTTGTAAAAGTGTGTCTTGTAAAATATTTTGTAAAATAAATGTCACATCTTATGTGTGGAGCAGCCATATTGAAATTTGAAGTCATAACTCAGTGTATTTGGAGTTGCTCCCGGTTTAACAATGGAAATCCGAATTTGGTTTCCCAATTCTGAATAAAACTAGAGCGCAGCATTATTTCCTGGAAAGTTCAGAGTGTAAACGACCTACTCAGCTAAAAACAACATGCTAATACTGGTGAAACTAAGCAATTTGCAATAGCTAGACATCTATAAATGTACACTGCAATTTGGAAAACAGAATATCAGTTTTGATATAAAACCATATCATTTTTCCAAATGATAGAAAGTGAGTCATGACTTTCCATCTGAAAACTGAAAGCGACATATTCCAGAGGTGCTTTGTATTAGTACCACAAGGAAAAGCCTTCATCTCTTCTGATTTTATTCACCAGAACAAAACGTGTGTTCAGACCCTGGAGAGTCATGTGCAGAATGTGACCTGTGTCTGCTTCCACCCTGAACTGCCAGTCATTCTCACAGGATCTGAGGATGGTGAGTACAACCTGTCTCAGTTACTATTGGGTCACAAAGAGAACACTCACCTGGTTCCACTTTACCACTTTGACACATCCACAGGCACAGTCAGAGTTTGGCACTCCAACACCTACAGACTTGAAAACACACTTAATTACGGGATGGAACGAGTGTGGTGTATATGTGGGCAGTCTGGCTCCAACAACGTAGCTCTGGGCTATGATGAAGGCAGCATCATCATCAAGGTTTGTGCACTGTCAGAGCTTTAAATGGATGCACTAATGCATTTTCATGAACATATATTTCTATTTATCCTCACCTTGTTTCAGCTGGGTCGGGAGGAGCCGGCCATGTCCATGGACTCCAGTGGGAAAATCATGTGGGCCCGTCACTCTGAGGTGCAGCAGGCCAACCTGAAGACGCTGGGAGAGACGGAGATTCAGGACGGAGAGAAGCTCCCACTTGGTGCCAAAGACATGGGCAGCTGTGAGATTTACCCACAAACCATTCAACACAGCCCCAATGGCAGGTGAGCCATTACAGAGTGAGAATCTGACAAAAGCAGTCATCATATGTGACCGAATCAGGAGACTTTTTAAATTTGACATCAAGTGTCATCATCTCCATTTCATATGGAAAGGCAAGCTTGTGTAAACTGGAATGCTTGACATTAGTGCTGGTAGAGTGTCTATACATGTTGATGGTTTGAGTGAAACCTCATATCTGTTATTGTGATAGTCAATGTCATGTTTCATTTGAACAAAACTTGATAGGTATTCTGTCTGAGATTTCTAAATGGATGTTTATGTGGTGTGTGCTTCATTCTGGCAGATTTGTAGTGGTGTGCGGAGATGGGGAATATATCATCTACACCGCAATGGCCTTGAGGAACAAAAGCTTTGGCTCTGCTCATGAGTTTGTCTGGGCACACGACTCCTCACAGTAAGTCCTAGCAATTAAAGGAAGTCTTTTATTGTTAAGCATTTAAATATATATATATTTGTTCCCTTTCTAATATATAAAAGTATACTAACTATATAAATGTTGTAAAAGAAAAAACAACAACTTATGAGTAAAGTTTGGTAAAGTTTGTACTTTTTTCTTAGTTTGTTACAGCTCCTATGCCGTTTCCACTGTTGTTGAAAAGTTTAATCACTGAAATCTCTAAACTGACCTTTTTGTATTCTTTCAGAATTAAATGTGTGGATTTCAGAGGAAGTAATGAAAATGAATAAGACTTTAGATATACAGATAACATTACCATTAGATGCTTGCTTTAAAACAAGATTTAACTTCCTGTTCATACTTCCTGTTTGAGAGACTGTTTAATGACTGTTGTGAAGTCATTAAAACATCCCATTGATATTAACCATGTTATACACCATGATTTTATTATCTGAGCATTTCTTAATTAAACCTAATTGAAATGGCTCAGTGAGGTCTGAATAGATCGTTAGGAAGATCAAAATGGCAGTTTTTGAAAAATGTTGAAGCTCCCTTTAGATTCTTCGCTAATCCAACTCACTGGGTTTAAATTGTCCAACTTCTGTCCCAACAGCATAAACCCAGTATTTAAAATTACACACCATTTTTGTTTCTATGCAGGTATGCCACCAGGGAGGGCAATAACGTGGTGAAAATATTTAAAAACTTTAAAGAGAAGAAAACTTTCCACCCTGATTTTGGGGCTGATGGTACGTTTCCTTTTTCCATTTAAATCACTTTTTTCTTCATTCAAATAGTAAAATGAACTGAATCTATATACTACCATACTAACTTGTCAAATCCCATCTGCCAATGCCAAACAGCGTGTTTTGGCATTGACCCTTATTGGGTGTTGTTTATTGAAATGGAGGATGTACCACTTCTCAACCAGTTCTTGTTGCAAGTCAGCTGATGTGGATGTGTTGGTCACTCTGGTGTGCACAGCTGACCCAAACTGTTCAATGAGGTTAAGAAAATAATTCTTGCAAAATTTGGGAGTATCAGGTTTACTCCCAAATTCTGGAGTAAACCTAATAAGCCCTGCCCCAAGGGGACAAGTCTTGTCACCTCGGAGGATGGAATTGGTCCCTAAAAATGGTACAGGGTTGTCACTTAAGAGCAAAGTATATTCTTGATCATTTGGAGCATTGAAGTTGCCTCCAAAGATGAAAGAAAAGTCTTGTTTTTCCAGTATGTCACCTTGTACTATGACACCACCTCCACCAAAAGTTGTCTGATATGACATGTTTTGAATGGTTGCAACCCACAAAGCCATTTTCCTTGCAAATATGGCAAAGAAAATAATCTTCCATATTTCCCTACTTTAATTGATATGTTAATTTTGATCCGTTCCCATCAGGCATCTTTGGTGGCTTCTTACTGGGAGTGAGGTCAAACAGCGGACTGGCTTTCTACGACTGGGAAAACTCTGATTTGATCCGCCGTGTTGAGATCCTGCCTAAACATGTCTGTCAGAATCTCCTTAGTGCTAGTCTGAATGCTACAACTGCAGCTTTTTCATAAGCCTTTCATTGGTTTCTGCAGATGTTCTGGTCTGACTCTGGGGAGCTGGTGTGTATTGCTACAGAAGAGTCGTTCTTTGTGTTGCGCTACCTGACAGAGCGAGTGTCATCAGCACAGGAGTCTAAAGAAACGCTGACAGAGGATGGGATAGAAGATGCTTTTGAGGTCAGAGTTGTTTTTGGTGGTTTGTTGTGAAAGCGTATAATAAGATGCTGATATAAAAGAGAAAACTTCATTGTCTTTCCTTTCAGTTTTCATTTCATGGCTTCTGTTTCCCAGGTACTGGGTGAGGTCCAGGAGGTTGTAAAGACAGGCCTGTGGGTCGGAGACTGCTTCATCTTTACCAGCTTTGTGAACAGACTCAACTACTATGTTGGAGGAGAGATCATGACTATTGCTCACCTGGACAGGTAACATGTTTTCATTTGCTTTTATAGGCTAGTGAAATAAAGGGTGCAATAGAATGCCATGTAATTGCAAAAACTCTGGATAGGACCATGTATCTGCTGGGCTACATCCCAAAGGACGATCGTCTCTATCTAGGAGACAAAGAGCTCAACATCATCAGTTACTCCCTGCTGCTGTCTGTACTGGAATATGAGACAGCTGTCACGAGGAAAGATTTCACCACGGCTGACAGAGTCCTTCCCACAATACCTATGGAGCAGAGGACCAGGGTCGCCCACTTCCTGGAGAAACAGGTATCACTGTCCTCCCAGCATTTGCATCTAAGATTTAGAAAAGACAAGGAAGCCAGATGCAGTCAAACGTCTGGTTAAAATGTTTTATTTTATGCACAATGGCAAGGATGCATCTTCACCCGGTCCTTATACCTGCCTCACATTTAACTGTGGCCATATGACAGCTCTGTTTCATTGTTAATGAAGAAAGTTTAATGTTTTTTTATGTATTTTCTTTTATTGTGTAGGGCTTCAGACAGCAGGCTCTGGCTGTGTCCACTGATCTGGAACACAAGTTTGAGCTTGCTCTGCAGCTGGGCGAGCTGAGGATGGCACATGAACTGGCCCTGGAGGCAGAGGTCAGAGAAAGCCTCTTGCTAGTGTATGTTGATGTATGGCTGCAGTTAGGCACCGCTTTAGAAACTTCATATGAAAAAAAAATTCAACCAGAATTTGTAAACCTGTTTTAAGATTTGTTTGGCCAGTAATTTTTCTTCTAAAAATTTTTTTGATAATGGTAATCTGAAAAATCTATATTAATTAAAAGCTTTACAGATTTTCCTTAAATGCGACCTTAATTGAACGTGTTAGGATAGGTCTAAGTGCTATATAAAATATGTTCATTACATTTTTTGCACATCATGCTTAGCTAATGAGATTTTAGTCTAGTCAATTCTATTTGGGCCCTTTTCAGAATGAGCTGTTTCAAGTCTTCTTGTCACTTTAAAACCAAATAATCTGCTGCTGGAAGAGCTCTCCCAAATCAACATTTACACTCACATTTGAAAATGGCTGCAAACAGATTAGCAAAGATACAATCGTACATCTTTGAAAAGTATTAGTAGAGCTTCTTGCACAAACAATAAGAATGCAGCAAGTGGCATCTGGATAGTAAGTCCACAAAACGCTTGCCTTTTTCAGCAGCCATTGTAAGCGCACACAGTGGTAAAACCAGCTGACCAAATGTGCTTTTGCTCAACTGGGGTTGCTAGGTAACGGGCTGGGCTCCACTGGGGTTGCTAGGTGAGGGGCACTGCCTGCTGATTTGTGATGTTACATTCAAATGGTTTTTGAAACGGCTCATTTTCTAGACACATTTACTTATTGTAAAAAAAATTATGTAAAAATAAAAAAAAAACTGTGTTTTGTTTTTTTTTCTTTTTAAGTGCGTGGTAATTCCATTTGGGAAGTACCCAGACAAATGTACAAAAATGTGCAGAATTTGAATTTTGCCTCAACTGTGTACCATTTAAGAGAGAGAGAGAGTTATTATTTAGGTTCAAGGTGGTCAGAAGTTGTGGTCAATAATCTTCCTGTTGTCTCTTTGACTCCTCCGTATGTCTGGGGCTTCAGTCTGAGCATAAATGGAAGCAGTTGGCCGAAGTGGCCTCTACAAAGGGGCAGTTCAGCCTGGCCCAGGAATGTCTGCACCAAGCTCAGGATTACGGTGGATTACTTCTGCTGGCAACCGCCTCAGGCAGCGCAGACATGGTAGGGAAACTGTCCGAGGGAGCAGAGAAGGATGGGAAAACCAACGTGGCCTTCCTCACCTACTTCATGCAAGGAAGGTTGGTGTTTCTGGAAAAGTTTGTCCTGTTTTTGTTGCTTTTAACATTTGGTATGTTGTTACACTTACATTTTGTTTTGCCAGAACTGACAAATGTTTGGAGCTGCTTATTAAAACTAATCGATTGGCAGAGGCTGCTTTCCTGGCAAGAACATACATGCCCAGCCAAGTCTCAAGGTAAAGGTGTTTCTAATTGGTTTTTCCCATGTTATTGAATGGCTAACTTCCAAAACATGTTTCTGCAGAGCTCCTGCATAAACTACTTTGTAATTGTCACTTTTAATTTCCCAAGGTCAGAGTGCAAATAAAATTGAAAAGCTGTCCTGTTCCTTAAGGTTTACTGGTGTGAGCTGAGTCTGTTTCTCTTCCTCCAGGGTGGTGAAGCTGTGGAAGGAGAACATGTCCAAGGTTAACCAGAAGGCAGCAGATGCGTTGGCTGACCCGGATCAGTACAACAACCTGTTCCCTGGCCTTCAGCAAGCTCTGCTGGCTGAGCAGTACCTGAAGGAGACTCATGTTGGGGTCAGACCTGCTGCAGAGTACCCCCTCGTCGTGGTCAGTGGTCTGTTTTAAGCTCAAACATTGTCCGAAAAAAAACTTTAAAATTAGACAAATAGGCTTTAACTGGAGATGTTTTAGCACTGTTGCTTCAGAATGGTAAGGTTTTTGATTCTAGGGTCTCTTACTTCATGCATGAGTTATTCCTCTTAAGTCCAAAGCAGCCAAGTTAGGTTAATTGTTTTATTTAATCCAAGTAGGGACAACGTTTTTTGTCCACCTTGTGCCCAATGACTATGGGGATGCACTTAAGCATGTGTAGAAAAGGGATGGATGAATTGCTAGAAATAAAATTTGCTTGTTTTTTTTTTTTCTGTTCTCAAGTCAAACGAGGATCGTGATGTTCTGGAGGAGTCCAAAGGTTTTATTACCAAAGGAGAGATTACTGAGCCAGGGGTGAGGAGAAAACTCTGTGCATCTCTGCAGTGTCTTTTAGACCCCAACTAGACACTATCCAAATAATCTGCAGATAGATCTTTAGGCTGCATTTGCAACTCTTGTTTTGTGCAAATTAAGTTTGTGATTGGAACAGATTGTTATAAATTATTTTGTTTGTAAGGGATGAACTTCCTTTATATATCGAAAGAAATCACAATAGTGTTTCTTTTAAATAGTAACATTTTTGCTGTTGTAACCAAGTTTTTCAAGCATGAACTCAAATAGTTCTTGACTGACAACAAAGCAATAGCTGTTAAAGAAAACACCTGATCTCTGGGCAATCATCGCCACCTAGTGGCCATACATGTTATTTCAGGCTCTGTTACAGGGATTCCTGTAAATGCCTATTGTTTCAAATGGGGAAAAAATATATACATATATTTTTCACAAAATTGTGTAGGGGCCATGATTTCATTGAGATAAGTTATACAGGAGTATTTTGTCTGTTTTGTGGTGTTTGTTTTGCAGGAGGCAGAGGGAAACATGAATGAAAGCCCTGCGGCATCTTCAGAAGCAACAGTAATTGAAGAACCCATTCCAATAAAACATGAGCCTTCTGCTGATCCTGTTCTGGTGACAGAGAAAATATTTAGCTTTCCAGAGGAAGATCCTCTGTCTGTCCTTGCCACTAAAGACCATGGTGAAAACATCATGAAATCAGAGACATTCCTTATTGCAGAGGAATGCTTGATCCAGAAACCCTGCACTGAGGTTCCTGCCAAAGACTCAGAGGCCGTGCAGTCTAATCTGGTGGAAGGTGTAGGTTTATCTGGTGAGGTGGATGATCAGGGCGCAGCTTCAGCAGCTGAAGTTCCGCCAGATATCACAGCATCTGAGGAGGAAGAAACACAAACAGCAGGTGATGAGGTAATTAGCACAAATCTAAAAGCCAATTCCGTAATTGCATCAGAATCTGCAGCATTAGAGGAAACATGCAGCCCTGATCAACTGGAAATAGACACCATTCCCTCAGTTGCTGTAGCAACAGCAGAAACTCCAATTGGGAAGCTACCTGTAGCAGTAGAGGAGCTCGTCTCTTTCGAGCCAACAGAACGTTCCCTGCTGGACTTTCCATCAGCCACAGGCCAGGCTTTTTCAGATCTGATCGTCGATACATCGCTAGACTCAGATCAAGAGGCATCAGCGGCGTTGAAGCCGGTTGCTGTGTGGGAGGATGAGCAAGAACAACAGGAAAAAACTGCAGAACCTCCAGCAGAAAAGGTGGATGGGTCGGAAGTGGGCGATCTTCCTGAGGCTGAACCAGAAGGATCAGACGGCGCAGCAGAGGCCAACGTGGCAGAGCAGGAAGAAGGTTCTGAAGGATCACAGGACCTAGAAGAAAATCTCGAGGAAGCAATCGACCAGGAGGTAAACTGGGGGGTTATTCATTAGAAATTAAATTAGGGGAATTTCAGTAAGGTCCTTAATGTAGCCTAGCCTTTCTCTTATTCTCTAGGACCTTGATGATCTGGATCTGGACAGTTTTGAACTGGAGGACATCGACACATCAGGCGTGAATCTGCTGGGTGAATAGTGGACACAACATTATCCTGGAAATTTTCTCGAGACCAAATAACTAAAAGTACCATTTTTAAAGCTAAACCAATAAAGTTTTCTTTTACTAAAAGGAGTTAAAATGTGGGTCAAACATGGACTAGTTCTATACTTTAAAGGTTAAGGGGAAAGCTTGAAAATTCAGGGCTGCATCTTAATGTAGTTAGAACTCTTACCTCTTCTCAGACATTACTGTTGATCAGTGTTATGAACAACTTTTATGAAAAATCTGCATTTTAACACTCAGGACAGTCTTAACTTAGTACAAGATGTGTTCAGACATGTTAAACAAGCGTAATTCACTTCTGCCTCCTCATAAGGTTTGGGAAACACATTTACACCTCAAAGTCAGTACCAACATAACTTGTTACAAACAAACAATATTGGTGTTATTTCTACCTTTAGTTACTAGTTTTATTGCTTGTCTTTTTTTTCAATAAAATAAATGGATGTCAAAGTGTTTCTGGACTGGAAAAATGATTTTAATGAGCTTTTCCTCATGAATTTCTCTTTATTCTCCAGAACAACTTGACGTTACCTTAACATAATGTTTATCGACGGCTCATTTTGCAACATGCATCATTTTAATTCCAGTGATTTAAATGAAATACATATACGAACAAAGTCTGCAAATATAACAAAGTTTTGGAGCTGAGTCTTTAGATCGAAGATGTCCTTTCAGAGAAGATGGACCCAGGGAGGCAAAGAACAGTAGCAGTCATGTTTCATGTGGAACATAACTTCAGCTCTGGCTTTTTGTAACATTTTACTTCTGAAGTAAAAGTTCAGGTTGTTACTAGGACGTTGGGACGTTAGGAAGCCGAGCCTTCGGCGGCTTTCTCTTCGTAGGCCTGCAGAGCCAGCTCGATGTAGCCCGACTTCTGAGACTCCTTTTGAGAATAGATCTGCAGGGACAAACAGGATAGCATTACTAATAACTCCAGCCCAGGTATATTGTTTATACAGCCAGGACAGTCTTCTAGGATACATGTGCATTACAGTAAATCATGACAATACTTATTTCTACCAGAAATTAATTTCTATAAGAAAAGTTTATTGATTAATTCCAAGCATTATTTTTTTCTTAAACGTTCGTCTTAAGTGGTTTATGGTGGAAATATTTTGAAGTAGAGGAGTTTGATCATGGCTTACAGCTAATACAAACTCCAAGATCCGTTTCTCAGTAAACTACCATGCTACATCTAACAGAAATATGATAGCCTACATAATCCCAATGAACAGTTGCAAAGTAGACCCAACCTCCTTGAGGAGGATAAGTCACAAAAGGTCGCTGCTGAATTAGTTGGCTGTTTACAGAGTGCTGCATTTAAGCATATCAATGGAAGGTTGAGTGGAAGAAAAAAGTTTAGTAGAATAGAAACACATGTTATTGTCTCACAGAGGGGAAATGCTGGTGCAACAGCAGCAAATTTTAAAGGCCTTCTACATCAACCATTATCTGCAACAATTTCTCTTGCAAAAAAGATATAACAGTAGTTTGTCATCATCAGCGTATCAAAGTGTGTTTTAATGGAAATGAATGATTTTATGTAAAGCATCTTTGAGTGTCCTAATAAAGCACTATATGTCTGATTCCACTTCACTTCATAAGCAACCTCAAAAACAGATCAAATGAAGACAAGCGGTCCTGATATGTAACAAAGTATATTTCTGCAGACAAACACCTTTGAGAATGTGGTGAGGAGGATACGGAAGTGCAGCTCGTGTGTGGAATCTGCATCTCGGAGTGCCTTTATGTCTTTGGGAATGGCAACTCAAGGCCAGCATTTCTTATCAGTGTCTTTAAAGATGGGCGAGGAGGGAGGGAAGACAGACAGAAGGTCGGAGAAGCAGGGAGACAAGGAGTGAGGGGGAGACGAGAAAGAACAGAGGAGCTTATCGAAATGCTTCCTCTCAGCTGACAACAACAACATAGGTGATGCCACCAAGGACCGAAAACAAGCAGAAAAGTTTAAAAAAAGAAAATGTGCCATGTGGAGCAGAGTTCAAGAGCCACCGCATAGACATGAGCTACGACTGGTTCATGTTGCTGAGCCACTGCTGAAACAGGAAGAGTCAGAAGCATCTCAGCTGTATCTGCTGATGCTCTGCAAAACACCAACATGTGCTTTAATTGCCATAGTATCAGAGACTTTAACAGGCCTGACCTGAACCCTGCAGTCTGAACTATGAAAACAAGAGTGGTTCCAGAATTTCCTGCAATTGACCTCCAAAAATATTTTTAAAAAATTATACATTAGCCCTAATAATGGAAATAATTTAACTTTAAAAGCTATGCTAGTTTATCAAAATCCACCTGTACAAAGATACCATTCTGAGCATCTTCAATAATAAACAGTTTTGAGACAAAAAAAAAAAAGATTTCTCCTGGACTCAGGAAAAGTCCCCGCCAATAAAACCCAAACGTCTGGCATGAGCTATTCCAACTCCTGCTTTAAATTTGAGATTTCACTGGGAACACGAGTCGCATCGCAAAGTCAGTGGTGGTTTGAAATGGAGAGCAGATATTTCTCATGCTGGCCGAGTTGTCCTCACCTTCAGGAGGTCAGTACCAGCGGCCTGTTGGCTGGCGGCTTCCTGAGCCGACTCACTGTGTGGATGGACCATATGGAACAGAGACACAAGGCTGATGGCATCTTGTAGCCTGCAGACACAAACCCAGACTGAAAACACTGCTACACCCCTACAGGTGCAACATCTACAGTCACTTTCAGTAAATTAGATTACATAATCTCATTTCTCATATTTGAAGCACCTTTTGAAAATAACTTTTGAGCAGGTCTGAAACATACTTTTTATTAAGGCTGTGTGTATATACATTTAAGACCTGTATCGCAACAGAAAAGGAAAATAACATATTTTACATAGTAATGCCAAGTTTTTATTCACACAAGGCATTGTATGGGTTGGCAACAGAAGTGAACCACTGCCAAAGACGACTATCGTCCAGCCAACTGGTGATAAATTTTAACCTTCCCATGAAAGATGAATAAAAAAAAAAAAAAAAAAATAGTGATGCATTTGCAGCTACTTAGCCGTAGCCTCAATGACTTCAAACCACAGAATGGAATAAAGATGTTTGAATGTGACTTTAAACTGAAGACATTTTAAGATCTTAATTTTAGATAAATAAGTGTAAGACTTTTTAGCAACGTGCGGATACCTTGTAATTTAAAATGTCATGTTTTCGTTGGTTGTAAACGGAAAATCGAAGGCAGAAACAAAGGCTTTCAAGTATCCATCTGTGTGTAATTAATCTATGTAATTTGCCTCTCTTACAAATAAAGTTGCTGAAATAAAGTGAGTTTTCAATAATATTCTAATTTATTGAATGGGTGTGTATTTATAGGATTATATTAAAAAAACCCACATGTCTCTCCTCAGCATGTCCAATATAAGCCCGTCCACTCTGCGAGCGTTGACCAGGTACCAAGCCAGGCCTCCAAAGTGCCTGGTGGATCGCAGAAGATCGTATTTGCTGTTTTTTTCCAGGTCTTCATATGTGGCTTTGTGCACCTACACAGAGCAGGAAGTCAGTGATTATTGCTCGTGCTGGAAAATTCTCTTCTGATCAAACATTCAACTCTACAAACCAAGATCCTGGAGAAGGTGCTTGGATTTTCAGACCAATTGATATTTTTAATACTTTCTTGGTTCCGATTTTTAATAAACAGATTTTCCTTCAGGGTGACCAACTCTTTAAA
The DNA here is from genome assembly GCA_902982915.1 of Phalloptychus januarius. Lineage (NCBI taxonomy): Eukaryota > Metazoa > Chordata > Actinopteri > Cyprinodontiformes > Poeciliidae > Phalloptychus > Phalloptychus januarius. The sequence continues at coordinate 37,008,728 of CADWAE010000133.1, forward strand.
AGCATTTTGCTTCTCTGGAGCGTTTAGCTGTGGTTCAGCACAACACTTTGTGGTTAATAGATCGTTTATGGGCTATTCACAAGTTAAAAAAGGACGAAGGTTTAATACAGTTCTCTTTTTTATGATAAAATGGAAAAGAATATCTATCCATACTTCAGACTCTCTCTTGTTTATCTGTTAAAATAGAATTTCCTATTTTCCAGTTTTTGGTTTATTTAGTTAGAGTAAAGTGGTGTAAACTTACTCTAATGTAATCTGCACAATCTGGCTCAAACTGGACCAGACACAGGTTCAACACATCCTCGTGACGGTCCTGGGAAAACACAGTCTGCAACAGAACAGAGATGTAACTTGGTTAAAAAAAAAGGATTTGATATTTGTTGCACACATGAAGAAATACACAAAGCAGAAATTTGGAAAATATTCACATTATATTATGGCCTCATGAATACTGACCACAGGATGGTCACAAGAACACACTGAAATATTAAGATTTCTGACTCAGTCTAGGAAAAGATTATCGGAACTTCATACAGAAACAGAGTTTGAAGGTTAAACTAGTGAAGCACAGAGAGCCAGAGGGAAAAAAAATACTTGGTTAAACCCATTAGGCTGCTGCCCACCTTCAGGTTCTCTTCTTTGAAGAGGGCATGTGGCGTCAGCTTCCGGCCCTGTTTGGGGAAATAGACCTGAACGAGACGATCTCTCTCCTCCCAGGTCGCCTTCCTAAGAGTCCCATCAGGCTCTCGTACAACTATGAACCTCTCCTAAACAAAGACGCAGAAAAAGGATTTGTGGGTGTCATTTGTACTTATTTTAACTCCACTTAGTAAAACATCCACACAAAGAGGAACAGTAAAGTGTGTGTACCCTGTGTGGGATGCTGTAGGTGATGTCAGTGAAAACATATTTGGCTGTGTCCATGCCATCCAGGATCTTATCCACAGTCAGGACGTCATTGATGGGCTTCCTCTCTGGAAGGACGGGGGGCATCTGTAGCTGCTTCTTTGCTTCCTCTGTGGCAACCTGTATAGCCTGAAAGCAGACACGGGGGATTAAAATTATGAAATTTATGAGGTGTGTGTGATACTGAGCTGTAATGGTTACCTGCTCCAGCTGTTCATCCGTCATGAGTTTATAGGTGGGCGGCTTCAGTTCTTGTTTAACGGGTCGGAAGACTTTCTGCAGGTCCAGTCCAGTTATCCTAGTGAGGATGTCCTGCACAGCTGCATCTGCGAACCGGGGATTTGCACCACCTGAGGATTATAACATTTTACAATAAGGATTTAGAGGACCCAATATAGCATTATAACTTGTTTTAAAATATGCATTTGGCTTCAGTAGATGTAGTAACTACAATAGATTTACACAATATCTTACTTTCAGGTTCTTTAAAGTAAAATATGAATTTCGGACAATCATTTTGCAAAGTATTCATCTCCACAGAAAATCTCCCCACCTTTAAAGCCACTGTAGCCTGCAGAGGGGGTTAACGAAACAAGCTACAAGGTCAGCATTTAAAAAATAGCATTATTCAACCATAATAGCCTTATTAAAAATAAAAGCTACCTTTTACACTTGTTTCATCACAAAACGTCCTCGCGTTACATCTAAGCAATGTTTTCTTGATCCTCTGTACATCTTTAACCCGATAAAAGCTCTGAAACAAGCAACGCGCTGTGCCGAGCGCCGCCATCTTTGCTATTACCTCATCTACGCAGCTGCGCAGTGACGTCTGACTTGTCACTGGGTGCGCACCATTTGTAGCCCGGGAGAGCAAGGCGGTGCAGATATAGTGATACTTTTTCAAACGGCGCGTCAGGAGGGGCTAGATGCCCTGCTTAAATCAATTGGTGACGGCAGCGAATAGAACTGTATAGTTGTTTAGGTACCATTGTGATCAAAATATAATGAAAGAAAACTCCAACTTTGGCGCAGCGTTATCCACCTGGATCAGCCACCTCTTGATTGTTAGGAACAATACCTGTTAGTCTGGAACAGAAAAGCTGTGGTAAGCTGTCACATCACAGCAAAGGACAAAAAATGAGAAAAGCAAAAAAATCACCCAGGATCCCGCAATATTGGTGAATTGCACATGCAAATTAGCTTTATATAAACAGCTAAAACATCTTACATCAAAAGCACCAATACACTAATTATACCTGCAGAATAATTGTTAGAACATTACAATACACCATAAAACGAACATTTAGATACTTGTCATGAATTACATGAAGGAGTTATCTGAAGAAAAAAAAAGAATGAATTCCCACATTTTACCTTTAACTCACCAGATGGCACTGTGCTACCACATCTGACAGCATTTAAATATCTAGCACCAGTGTAACGTGTGCCTCCATTTAGAGGAGCAACAGAAATCCCACATTCATTCGTACTATAAATTTAAATCAGAAACCGGCTGCCGTTAGAATTTATCTTTGCGTCTAGGCTCTTTGTAGCCTACACACATTCCTGACTCGCCATCACATTGTGTTCTTGAATCGACTGATAATCTGTCTGGGTGAGAAGTCAAACACTGCTTGCAGGGAAGAAGAAAATAACACGTCAGGCTTTTTATTTAGAGATAGGTCTTTGCAATTTTGTTTTTATTCAACTTTACCCCATTTCCCTAAGTATGTATAAATGGTGTAGGAAAAAAATCTAAGACGTAAGCAGTATGTGTTTCAATTGGTTTTGAACATCTATCTGTTGTTTTGGCCAAACAATAAATTAAATTACTATTATTATTATTATTATTATTATTATTATTATTATTATTATTATTATTATTATTATTATTATTATTATTATTAATATTCTAGTAAATAAATACCCATGTTGATTCTTAACATGTAATCGATTTGGTGATCAATTAAATTAATTTAGCTTATTTCAAGATCAAGCAACAAACACAAACTAAAATATTTTATTGCATTTTTACATGTAACTTACATTATACAAACCAGTATATTTTGTGATTAGAGGAACTGGACGTGGTCACCATTGAAGAGAAGAAAACTGACATAACTAAATTTAGCTGGTGTTTAGTCTATGTTTTTGCACAAGTTCAGCTATCACAATTGAAATGACAATGAATAGATGTTTTAGATAACATTATTACAACAATAACCAATGAATATTATGTAGCACATAGTTGCAGAAGCAGTAGGAATATTTCTTGCTTTTCTGATTTAAGTAAAAGCTTTTTTCTTTTTCATTTTCATGTAAACTTTATTAGAACTATTGTTACTCAGGACTATCAAATTGGGAGCATTTAATATAAGCCCCATGGCTGCAGTGCAAATACATGTGACTTACAACAAAGCTAGTAAAATACTTGAAGTGAAAATGACCAAGTTGAAATGTAAATAACGTTGAGTTGTGCAGAATGATATTTTATGAGGAACAAAGTCCAACATCCTGTCCTGTTGTGACACTGATTGGTCACGTGACTATGTTGTGAGGTATGTTTTTTCTTTCTGTGGAGTTTTGTGGTTTGAAAAACATCTCTGCATAGATGTATGAAGAGATGCAATAGAAATACTATTGATTGAAAATTGATGTCACTTCTCTTTGTTTTTGCTTTTTTTTTCGCTCTCTCTCTCTTGAGAAAACACACATACACATAATTTACAGTAGCCACAAGCTTTCCACATGCCTCCACAATCCGCCCCCCCTAAAACCAACCGGCCTCCATCTCTTCACCACACAACCCAGGCAGTTATTAATTCAACCACATGTGCCACGCACCAACCCGTCCTCCAGGATCCTGTTTCCCCTCTCCTCCCTAGTGCCCCAGCCACCCACCACCCCTCTGCCCCCCAACTGGCTCCGTGAGGAACCCGATGATCTGCAGTCAGATTTAGATATTAGGTGGACGGGTGGAGGTGTGGCCTGCTCGGTAATGAGGTGAGCGGTGGCAGCGAGTCCGGAGGCCCAGACACCGGTGAAACGATGTGTGGATTGAGATGTAGGAGGCCCCTACACGACCAGATGTACCCAGCTGTCACACTGCTGACAGAAAGTAATCCTGCAGTCGCAGAGGCTGAACACGGGATTAGAGGCTCTTCTCTAGAGTTTGAGCTCCGTGCTGAAGTCTATTTTGGATCCAAGTCATGTAACTTTTCAGCCTTTCCTCCCAGCAGCTTTAATACTTAATGCACCAACTTTATTTTAATGAAAGAAAGTCTCTCACATTCTCACTGTAGTGAAAAAAGTGCTTTTTGTTCTATCGCTTCAGCTTCCATCAATAGGCTGAGTGTGTGTCAGTGCAACTGGGAGCAGCAGGAAGCTGGGAGGTGAAACCTGAGTGTAGAAGAGGGCCGGGATGGAGGTGGAGGGGTGTGAGGGGGGAGGTGGTTGTAGAGGTGATGCAGGGGGTGAGGAGCCAGGCAGGGTGGTTGCGGAGCAGGGCACACTGGGAATGACTCGCCACACATGTTTATTTAGCTTTCTGCACGGTCAATGAAGAGCAGGTTCAGAGCAGGGTGAAACGGAAAGGTGCGTGTTGTGCGTGTGTGTGTATGTGTGAGAGAGTGTGGACGCACGGAGAGAAAATGTGAAGAGGATGTCTGTCCTCAAACAACTGGTGAATCAAAAATACAGAATGGCGAGGGAGGATGACAGATATTCTTTGACTTGGAAATAGTTTGACAAGTTATTTCCAAGTCCGAGTGCTGGCAATTAGAAAGTGATGCATGCGTGTGTGTGTGTGTCACTATGCAAACCATGAGGAGATATTTTAGCACTGCATAAAAGTTAAGAATAGTTTTTCAATTTGTAGCAAATCTGATTTCTTTCCTGCAAAAATATGACTTTGTGAAGACAATTCAGCTTTCATTTCTCAGAATGAAATGAAATAATTTCAACATCACTGACTTTTTTTTTAAGTGCTTTTGCTTATGAACCTTATTGTATTTAGAAAGTATAAACTAATTTAACATAAGTTTTGCTGAATTTTGAAGACAGGCGACTCCTTCTCAAAGTCAGTAAGAAGTTCTACACTTTCAGAAACATAACGTCTTATGTGTCTTCAAACCTTGTTATGATTCTGAAATCCGTTATTTATTTGGATAAGTATCAAAAACTGAAACAAATGTTTCAAACAAATGTTTAAATTTTTGTCTAAATCACAATTTGAATAACAAGCAACATTCTAGAAGATAATGTAATAGTACAGGGGAAAATAGTGCAAACAAAAAACAAAAAGTTTTTTTTATGTTTTTCCTAATACCATATATTTATAATCACAAGAACAATAGTGAAGACAAAATTACTATTTATTAATTCAAGCTTTAAATTTAACATTTTGTTTTAGAAATGTGTTATTCAGTCATACTCAAAAAATAGATTTAATTTACATTTTGACAATTAACAACATAATTAATTTCAGGATTTTAATATTAACTTTCCTGAAGTAAAGTAAACCAATGACAATCACTTTTATTGTAGTTTAATCCATTCAAAACTTGCCCGTTTTGTATGTGGATTTCTTTTACCTGATATGCATGTTTCACAAATGCTTAATTTTCAAAGCCAACATTTTTTGCAGCAGAAAGGTCATATTTTTTAATGACAAAACATCTTGATATTCTTGTCAAATTTTTTTATTTTTCTATTTCCATTTATCAAAAAACTATTATTTTTTCTATTTTACTTGACAATTTAGGTTGAACACAAATTCCCTTCCAGATCTTTTAAGAAAAGCATTAGATTTTTTATGTACTCAAATATGAAATGTGACATATGGCAAATATGTCATATCAATAAATAATTAAAATATGTGTGTGAGGAAACTTTGGTTATCCATATGGGGCCAAACATAAAAAATATTAATAAATATCAAGTGCTTCACAGAAATGCGAGTGAGAAGACAGAACTATTACTATTTCTATATTTTTGAGCCCAGATGAAGAATTAACTTTATATTTTTATTTCCCATCAATTAAATCTGTAAATGTGAAAATTTCATAATAAAACCACTTATGAAGAAATGAAAGCTGTGATATTTAACCAAGGATGAAAATGTTATCTTTGCTGATCAGTTGCACTATTTTAATAGCCTTCTATTGGTTGCCTTTGTGTGCATGTGTATGTGTTATAGGGACCAGAATCAGGGAGAGCTGGATGTCTGCATCAACTGTTTTTCTGCAAAACCTTCTCTCTTAAAAAAAGAGTTAATCAACCTGAGCAAACAGATAAAATTATGAGGAGTGGATCTTACATGCAATTAAGTATATTTGGGCAGACAAAGACCTTTAGAGTGATCTGGTGAGGAGGATATGGTAGTGTAGCTTGTGTGTGTGAGCTGCACCTGTGTGAGAGCTGTTGTGGCTTTGGGAGTGGGCACTCAAGGCCAGCGTTCCTCTCCTACGCCTCCTTATCCATGTCTTTGAAGATGGGCGAGGATGGGAGAAAAGGCAGACAGAAGGTCAGAGAAGACGCAGCGATATGAGGAGTGAGGGGGAGACGAGGAAGAGAACAGAGGAGGCGTGAGGGCGGAGGAGGGCATGGTGACATTACCTTCAAGGACCTCGGCAGCTTCTCGGTGAAGCGCGCTCTGTATCTCAGAAAACAGTCCGGACAGCGTCGGTTGGAGGAAAGATTGTTTAACAGTTTCAAAACAACAAAAAAAGTATTTTCATCTCTTCTTCAGCACTTTACATCCAGTGTGCTGATATGCTGCCGTCTTTAGCTATGTTTACAGATCATTTTCTTTATAGATATATATGTATTTTAATATGACAATTATTTGACATTTACAGCTGCTTGAGCGAGGTTTAACTACTGAAGAAAATCTGATAAAGTGTGTGTGCGTGCGGGGGGGTGCGTGTGCATGTGTATGCATGTGCAGCTGAGGTCAAAGGTGTCAGAGTCAGGGAGAGCTGGATGTATGAAGGCTGATGGCTGTAAGGTTCACCTGCACCTCCACTGACCTCCATCCATCTGTTTATGTTCACTGATTCTGGCTTCTCAGAAAGGATCTATGCATACACACACCCACACACGCCCACCCACCCCCACATGCTCACACACCCACACATGGGTGGAAAACACTATAGATGTTTAACAAAAAAGACTGATGTAAAGTTGACTGTGAAATTTAAAAAATGTGTTTGGAGCAGTGAGAGAGTTTATTTTAATGAGAAGATCCCGACATGCAGGGCTGTTGTTTTCCTGTACCGGGAACGAAGCGATTCAGGTGAATAGCAATACATTTCTTTCTCTGTACCTCCTAGATGAATACTTTGTTCACCTTCACTTTCCACATTCATTTTTGGGGTCATAAAATACTTTACTTTGTGCAAATCATCTAATGTTAATTGCTGGATGAATTCATAATAGATTTCCCTTGCAGAGTGACATCATAAAACTACGCTTCATCTTTGGATTTCCTCTGTTTTACTAAAGAGCTGAATTCCTGAATTAGAATGGTGTAAATATGGATTTTTATTAAAGCAATATTTGTTTAGTTTAATAATTGCAAATAATCATGAGCTGTATATATTATCTGTTTTGCTGGCTGTATAAGATCTGTAGTTGTCAGTGGTCCTGCTACCACCTGCAGAAATGCCTCCGTTCCTGGTCAGAAATAATCAATCAGAGTTGAGAGGAATGTCCCAGCTCTGTCAATCAAGCTTGAATATGTGCTGCTCATACCCTCCCCCACACAGAGTATAAAAGTTTAAGATTGTTGGTTTGGTCCAGCTGTTCTAACCTAACATTACAGAAAAAACTGCCTAAATTTGGGTTGGGTTCCAGTCCATCTTGGTGTCTTCATCTAAACTCAGTAGCAGAGTGATTTGCAATGTTTGGAAACAGGCATCAGATGAGAAAAATCTTCACATTTATTTTTTTATCACAAAACACGGTTCTTTAATCTAGTCGTATTAATAGATAGTTCCCACCTAAGTGTCATACCTCCTACATCTATTTGCTCCGTCTTGATACTGCAGAAGCAGCTTTCTACTTCATTTGTTTTATGTAAGAGAACCATGATGGTTGGATATTGTTGGATTCAAGGCTGTAAAACAATAAAGAGAAGTTTTAACTACATCCAATAAAGGGAAATAGGGAGTAGTGTCAGTAAAGACCCCAATAGTTACTGTATAACAATAAATACATTCCTAAAATTTAAGTCAGAGTTGTAACCAATATTTATTGGTGAGAAGATGAGAAAATGCTTCTCACCAATAAATATTTTTAAAAATAAACTCTTACTATTATAATCCCATCCTAATTGCCCCTGTGAAGCCCCAACTCTAGTTGAGTTGGGGCTATATGAGAAATATACTAAACCTGGAGCTGCTGGAGCTAAATGGAGTCTGAGCACAAACTCCCACTCCACCTCTGTTATTTTTATAATTCAAGATCTGTGTGGAGAGTAGACGAGGTGACAGGGGGAACGTGGCACTGATAAGGTAGCTAATACCCAGCTTTTGATGAGGTCAAAGGTCGACTCAACTTTAGTGCTGGTATTTAAGGTGTCGTGTGTTATCTGGGGAGGGAGTGTAAGGATTTTGGGGGTATCAATTTGTAGATGATTGGGGGAGATGACTTATATTATTTTATAATTGGCATTATTTTTGTTTAAACCTACAGACGATAAAGAAAAAAGTTCTCATCACTGATGAGGAACAGAATCAGCATCCCACAGGAACAGGAAATCCAGAGGGATCAGTCTTCTGATCCGCCCCAGCACTCAGACGGTCCAGCACACATGTTAACACACACATTTGCTCCCACTAAATCAGCTTGTTGATTGAGAGGGCTGTTAATTTTAGCAGCGGAGCGCCCTCCCGGCTGCAGACTGGCAGCCCCTTTTTTTGCATGTTCAGGTCCAGTTAGGAGCAGGCGGAAGAGAAGGCGATTAATAACTGTCATGTCTGTCACGACAGAGCAACGCACAACAGAGGGGAGGGTCCGCGGCACTGACGCTACAGGGGAAATGGAGTTACACGCGAGATGCTAACAGCTCCTGTTGTTGTTGATGTTGTTGTTCAGGGGGGTTATGCATGCAAATGCAACTGTTTGAAGAAATGAACTGTTGAACTGTCAATGTTAAACGTTTGTCTCAGGACGCAATTACAAATTATCTACAGTTAGAAACATACATTATTTACAGTGTATGGGTGATTAAATGAGACATATTTATATCGCAGATTATTTACAAACATCTTCATGTGTTTCAATTGAAGATACTTTAGAGCTGTGGTTCTTCAATTTTAAGACTAACCCCCATAACATATTTAAAACCAACAACACAATGAATTTTATAACTAATATAAGAATGTGTTAAGCCAGTAACATGACCACATTCATAATATTTGTACAATACAAGTAGGTCACATGAGCATTATTCTCTGCTTGAACACATCACTAAGTGATCCAATTACTAAAATTATTTCCCAGTAATTAATTAAATAATATTTCTTCCTATATTAAATTATTTTCCACTTATGTTGATAAGAAAGTTAAAATATGGGAAAGCATTATGTCATTGGCCATTATTTGATGATTGGGTTGCTTGCACAAAAGTTTATAATACATGGCAGGCTTACTGGATTTTAAGATTGGGGATGGAGAGAAACCTTCAAGTTTCTATCAGAATTTCAACTTCTTATTTTTTCCAACTTCTAACTTGAAATACATTTTCAATTTTTGAGTTAAAATGAAACACACGACGCCATGTATTTTTTTGTATTTGCTAATATTTTAGAAGAAACTTAAAAGTTCTGTTGTGACACTGTTTTAAAATGCCTGTTATCAGACAATCAGACATTTTCTGGAAAGGCATATTTTTTAAAAAGCTTTGGAAGTGGAGTTGTAGAAAAGTGACAGAACATTACCCTCTGTGGTGCCTTCTGACCTTTCCTGCTGCATTGTCTCCAGCAGGGAGATGCATTGGAAATCTCACCACTAGAGGGAGTCAGGTCAAAGTGTTTTCTTTCCTTATTTCTACAAAAAACAACATACTACTTTCAAGAATGATTGGAAATATCAATCATATCAATTGAAATATATTATTGTAAAATTGTATTTGCTAAAGTTTGTATGATCCCTGATTTTTCATTTTAACTCCAAAACAACTCACCTCAGAGTTATTAATCAAAATCTGTCTTTTAAGACAGAAGTAGAAGTAAATTCCTCGGATTAATCATTGTGTTGATCAAGTTTTAGCTGAGATAAATGCACGCTTCCTGGTATTTTGGGGATTTCTCTTTTTTTTAGATTTTTAAACATTTCTGAAGAATTGTTGTGAGATGATGCAATCTTTTCCTCTTAGTGGTTTTGTTTAAAACATGTTTATATCAGTTAGTACATCTTTTTATTGTAAACATGCCCAGACACTTTACACCCATGTGTTTATTGCTTGTCAGTGCAGTGTAGAGCAGAGGGACTCAATCTTATCTGGCAGCCAATTTTAGAGATATTTAGACACGTATGTCAGCACTATTTGCTTGGTTGCAGTTGACCTTGTTCTTTTGGATGATGACCTCATCAGTGTCTCTTCAATCTGTAGCAGGTAAACTCTAAGATTGGAAAAGCTGTTGAGGTGTGCATGATAGAAGTATATTTGTGTCTGTGACAGTGACCTCAGTTTGCCTACAGCACTGTGTGTTTTCAGGCTGTTCATCCCAGCCCAAGTGGGAGATTCTGGGTGTTTGATGTGGCTGACACTTGCCTCCTTTTCTCTGTCTGGCTACAGATCAGTTGCCAGGGCTTGGCTGGGACGGCCCGGTTGAGATGACCGTTGTAGACGGCAATCAGCTGCCAAACCACCAGCTCAGGTTCTCTTTGGTCACATGAGCTGGGTCACGTGAGCCACTGGGGGCAGCCAGTGGTGCTGCTAGCCTTGCCTCTTCATGCGGTGGGAAAACATTCCAACAGCTGGCCTCGGACTGTTTCAGAAACATCTGCAATGTTCGCCACTGGTGAGAATCCCCAACTCCCGCTGCTCCAGAACATGACCTTATGTTAATAAGTTGGTAGGTAAAAAACTGCAAGACAGATAAGTCATTCTGAAAATTAATTTGATAATGTAAAGATTTTAGAGTTGCATTGTTTTAGCAGGGTTAAAGGGAAAGGGTTTCTCCCTTATCTGACATCTGGAAGTGTATGTGTCTTTTGGATCATTTTCCAACATTGCCACATAACCTAATGCAGCAAAGCACTGGAGAAAAATCATAAGTTTTCAAAAAAGACTCTGCATTTAAATAAATTGGAAAATCCCAGATTATGACGTTAGGCTCATTCACAAACATTTAAACCCGAGGTGGCAAAAACAGGAACTCTTGGGATGTCATCAAACTCCAAAATTTTTTTCTTTCTGTACATTCACACAATAGTCGTCGGACACGGCATAGAAAGAAATGCTTTGCCCTGAAGATGTGCTAAGACCAAGCTGCAGAGATTTCCAAAGTAAGAACATAATAATGTCACATAATTCTTGCCAAATCCGATCCTAGACATTTAGGCAAAATTATGTGCAGTAACCCCATATCAATCGCTGCTCGTAACTAGAATATTATACATCACATAGTATTGTTCTACAGCACAAATGTGGAAATACAGCTTCATGATAGATTCAACAAAATACAAAAAAGGAATTAATTTAATAAACAAGGGGGACAATTCAGTATCAATCCGACTGCATTATATTTCACACCTAGATACCAAACATGGAAAATATAAATACATTAACATAAAAAAATATTATAAAATATAGAATAATTAAAACACATGCAACATTTACACTATAACTTGTTGTTATCTTTGTGAAATGTGAGGTTTTGAAGATGCAGGTCTTACATATTTAAGAAGCTCAACTGAGAATAGATGAACAGATATAAATATTACTGATAATAAGCCACAGTAAGCTTACTCTGTTTCAGTTTAAACACAAATGGCAAAGAAAGGCTGAGGTAAATTTTAACATCTTAAATTGCCTTTCAATTTTTAAATTTAAGTCTTTTTGTTGTCTATTCAAATTAGGACTTGACAACATTATATTGATTTTATGATTTAAGACTAAACGTAGGTTTAGATATTGATTATGATAATTTTGCTATAGAACATAAGCCTAAGTGTTGTCTTGTCTTAGTTTTAAAGGCCGTGTTAGATTACAGAGAAGCGTCATTTTGGGAACTTGTCTAACTGATTTTTAGGCCACTTTGCTGTCACACACACCTTCTCAACTTTGGTTAAAATGTTTTCCGTGAGACTGAAATCAGAGTTTTGTTATGGCCATTCCAAAATATTGACCTAATTGTTTTTAAGACAAATTACAGCTAACATACCTTCATCCTTGGAGTTATTGTCCACTTAGAATAATGATTAGTGTCTTTCTTATGGATGTAATCTACTTTGTGAAGTGCACTAGATTCTCATGCACCAAGCCACCCAAGCAACATGATGCTGCCAATTCTGTGCTTAACAGCTGGAATGGTGTTCCCAATTTTGCAACATATCTACATGATGAGATTTTTGTAAATATTTATCAGAGATGTGGCTACAGTAATGTATAAGGTAAATAATAATAAAGAAATTGCTAGAACAGTTAGAGGGAATGGACCAAACAGAAGCTCTGGAAAAATATTCTCTAATTATTCTGGCTGTTAGTAAATAAAGATCACTTAATCCTGCATTACCTAAAAAAGACAGAAGTATTGTTTGTGGTAACAGACAGGTTTTATCTATTTTCACACTAGACAGCTGGTTGATCAGTACTGATAGTTAAAGCTTAGTGTTGGACTTAGACACAAGAAACTAAAATGCTTGGCAGTCAAAGATATCATCCTAATGGGGATAGAAATCCAGACGGTGTGTGTGTGTGTTTGTGTGTGCACACGCAGCTATAGCCTTTGACATATTGTTAATTTGAAGAATGTTTGAAGTATGATGCAACATCAGCTGCTCTCACTTAGCTTTAAGCCTATTCCTCTGAAAAGGACCTCCTTCTCGAATTACCAGGGAGAAAACCCAAGTACCACGCTGTGTGTCAGTTATGGAAGGGGGGGCGGAAAAAAACGCTTTAAATGTTTTGTTAATGCAATTTAACTTGAAGCATTTGACAGTTTTCAAAGCAGTCATTAAACCGGCAATGATAACAATTTCGGGCCATTCCTAATGTGGAATAGATAATATCCATATCTGTTTTGGAAATTTGTGCGTGGTCAGTGAGGCAGTGTCTCCAGTCGGGGACTGTTTTAAATAATGTGGAGCTTTGTGCACGGTGTCTTTGTTGTGATCTGGATGTTACCGTATAAGTGGATGGAATGGAACTGTTTTTTCAGAATATTCCAATGGAAATTTGAGGTGGAAATCATCTTTTTTCCTTCAAATTTTATTTGGTTTTCTTTTTCGATGACCTAAAGGAGAGGATAAACGTTTTCATCTTCTTGTCATGATGCAATTTAAAGTTTGTTTTTCCTATAACACCCCATTTATGCCATTGTTAAGGGAACACAATGACAAGCTTGAATCCAGAATTGTGGAGTAAAAGAGAACTGAGTGCATACTCTAGCCCTGACTCACCGAAGATTTTGCTTCCTCACTCACTCTCTCTCCTTTTATTTGTTATGTGACCTGTTGTTGCTCATTTACCGTTCAGGGTGGATCTCTGCCCATGCTCATCGTTCCACCAGTTCCTGTTGGTACTCTGCCAGTATCTCAGGCTTTAACACTTGACTTTCCGTTGGTGATTTACGTGAGCTACTGGATTCCCACTGATGCAACCGATAAACAAGAGAGGACAGGATTCATGGCGCCAAACGTGGCTGGTGCTACACAAAGGCCAAGGCAGGTAGAACAGTTCCAAACAGTTGAGCTGCACGCTACGCTGGTGTAATCATGGCAGAACAGAAACACTGCATGTTAAATCAATTTACAAGTGCTATTTTTTATGTTATGTTGGTTGCTGCATGGTAGCAGTAAATTCAATTTAGACATTTGGTAATATAGGTACTAAATAAATACCTGCAGAGGCTTGTATAAAGAGGACAACGAAGGTTTAACTTGAATTTTTCTTTTAAAACGGGGATTAGTGGAGAAGCTATGAATATTTAGTAGGCAGCCTTCAGTCTGCAGAAACAGAATCTTGTCTAGCCAACAATTATTCACAATAACTAGGATTAAAGATTTCTTGGTTGCAGACACAAAACCTTTTCACAATCCTCTTTATGTCTGTCAGTTTTACTTCAGATAGCTATTTAACACAAGAGACATGGTTCATGGTCTCTTATCAATGTAGTTGCTGGTGGGATACATGCTGCAATGTTTCAGTGATATGTGATAACTGAAATAGTAAGTGAAAAGGTCTAAATCCCATAATGTTATTGTAGTTATACCTACAGCATTGCTTTTTATATACAGTACTCCCTTTCTTTTCCTTGTGCGAGTTAGTCCAATTAGGCGTATCACAATCCGAGGAATGTTACTGAGAATGTAATGTGGGCCAACAAAGCATTTGGTGTAAATATCTGTCTTCAAACCTAGTGATTATCTAATGATATGCTTTGGCCTTGTGCATTAAAGAAAAAAAAATTATTTAGTCAAAATGAAGACATTTGATGAGGTAACTGTCCAACCAAAAGGCTGTGAGGCAATTTCTGAGATACAAAAAGAAAACTATTCTTTTATATTTTTATCTTTAGTAAAAATTGAAACGCAGTTGTTAACAAGTATAATAAGACTGGAAAGAATATTGCTTCAAAAGAACAGGAATAAAAACTATGGGCATACCATTCTTTTCAAACTTAAAGGAAAAGGCTTTAAATGACAAACAATTATTGTCAATTGTTTATTTTTTGTATTTTACCAATCTTGTTGTTATTATTTCAACATTTATTTTTGTTTTTTCCTTATTTTTAACACATTTTAAAATGATTGGTGGTGTAAGACACTATGTCAAAAAAACAAACAAAAAAAAATCACAATTGATATTTTTAATTGATCAAATCCCAACTGATTTTGTTTGGTCACCAGATTTTAGGTTGTGATGTCTTGTAATTTTGTCAGACCTGATCACATTTTTTGTTAAACTGTACTCAGCTGGAATTCAGCAATATCTCCAGGCATTTCTGCATGACACCCGAGTGTGTTTTAAAGAAGGCAACAGATGCACAAGTATCAAAGTGATGCACTCTGGTCTGCTATACTTTGCCAATGCTGTGCCATTTTAATATCTGAAGACAGTCTTAGCTTTAACTCAACATCCTTTAAAGATTAAAAGTCTCCTAAATAGTAGTATTAAAATCTTTCAAAATATTTTGAGGAAAACTGAAGTTATGTGGTGAAATTAAATTAAATTTAAATTCTTCCTGTGGATTTTCTGCCTGGAGCAAGCAGGACATTTGTAGGTTCTCATCAGTGAACTGGGCTTCATCCCATATTCCAAAGACTCTGCCTTCTTTAATTAGACTTACTAATTAAACCAGTAAGTGTGTGTGTGCATGGTTGGTCCCCAGGGTCTCTGTGATGGATAGGGGGCCTGTCCCACCTCTCATCCTGACTGAACCAGTCCTTCACAACTTTAAAATGATTAAATGAAATGGATAGTATTAATAGTAGAGAAATAAATGCCTGGCATCCACATTGCCATCTGTACTGTAGAGATTGCCCATTGCTGACCAGTTTCTCAACATTACTCTGTGTGCAATATTGTTTAATTTAAAATCTTTATCTTTGACCTCTCACCTAATTTAACTAACCTAAGCTTCCAGCTTTTTCCTTGAACTCTGAGAACAGGCCTTTAGCCTCTGGATAAGCTTGGATGAAAGCTCTGTGATATAGGAAAAGGAAACAGCACATGTTTAGTTTGTTTTACATGCAGCTTAATGGATTCCCGCCTATGCATGAATGTGTGAACGTCCGCTTCCCTTAGCCGCTGCATTGGCACTCTGACACGCGTGACTACGCACAGGCGCCCTGCCTGGGGACAGGATGGGCACCTACATAGATGCCCCCAGTGTTGAGGCCGAGGCGGTCCAAAATGTGGGATGATGTGGGCAATCCAGGCACAATGGAAGGATGTGGTGTATTGTTCACGTTCGTGGGGAAACTGAAAAAAGCTGATTGGGTGTGAAAGTCAGGATTTGACACATGTGACATGTCTGTTGATGGACAGTCGTAAAACCAGAGAACATGGAACTTAAACTGTGAAAGTACAGTGTATATAGCAACATTTTAATGTAATACAAATTAAATAAGGTAATTTTAAAAAGATTTTTGTGGATATTTTTAAGAAGAAAACAACAGCTTCTGTGCTAAAATCATTGGATTCTTTGAGAATCCGTAGTTGCGACCAATTGAGCATATTTCAACTCTTTTTTTTTTTTTTTAGCAACCATGCATAATTGGCCCAGGGAATAGCAATAAGAATGTAAGCTGGAGTGGATCACAATGCAGAATATGTCACAGCCAATCAGGCGCCTCAGTCTCAGGAAGACAGCCAATCAGGTCATGGCACTTCAGGTTCTCAAGAGACCAGTGAACTCCTTCCAGAGGACGTTTCTGAGGAGATCATGAACTTTTCACTCCAGCAGTTGTCTTTGGATGTAGAGTGTTTTCTCTCTTAGGCGAGTATGTCTGCCAATTTTATTTTGCATCACGTCAAAGAAATGTTTCCTCTGATACAGACTCTTATTTCTTTCCTTGTCTCTGTCCCTCACTCATTATGTTTCTATCAGTCTTCACTCATCCCCCACCCCCTCTCACTGCAGTGATGGGAAAAGTGAAGGAGCAGGAATTTCTGTCTATGAGTACTGTTTAGTTAGACAGGTCATATAACATGACAACGGCGCATTCACATGTGTCTAAGAGCCGAGCCAGTTACAGCTATTTACATTAAAGACCCCAAAATGAGCAGCACTGGGGTTTTGAGTCTCCATGGTTGCATTAAGTGAAATAGAATCACCCTTTTCCTTGCTACTCAGCACACTTTGTTTCTGGCCATTCACTCTACTCTCACTCTTTTCACCGTTTGTCCTTGACATGCACTAAAATCCAACGTAACTTGGTCATTTAAACACACTTTTTCCTATTTCCTTCTTTCATCGTTCATTTGCCGTTTTTGAACTTTTACTTGGATGAAACTACTTTTTTTTACCACCTGGAACGTCAAAGCAGACAGTAGCATCTACTCCAAGACAAACTTATGTGCTCAAGAGCTGCCAGCTGTCAACAGGGCCAGGTGTTTTAACATCACTATGAACACCTGTGGCAGCAAATATGTGTTGCCTTGTTCTTGCATCATCTTGCAGAAGTGGAGAGAACATCTTATCATCCTTGTTCAGCCAACATCTGCTCATTCATTTTATTTATAAGTACTTAAAATTATAATTTTCCATTTCGATGAACCATTAAATTAATGAAAAAGGACAAATGCACAAACAGTTTGACTTCATCTGATGCAGTCGTGTTTTTATCCCTTCACAAATGGGGGTGGGAGATGGATTCCCTGCAGCCGTCATCTGACTGCGTAAGATGAACGTTAAAACCGAGTATCCATAGACACTTTCACCAACGCTTGTCAGATTGGTGAATAGATTTCAGGTTTGTTGTGGATTCCACTCCCAAAATGAAACAGCATTAACCTTTTACCAATGGATTTGACATAAAGCTGTACAAAATAAAATCTCTTATGGTCAACATTTTCTAATGGAGGGCAATGTTCATTTCAAAGTTTTTTTAAGAGCACACCCACAACAACTAAGTAACTACTGGCAACCTTATAAATCAGAACTGTATAAGTATTTCACACCAACAAAAGCTATATTCACTCTCTTTCATCTTAAAGAGCTGGTCATGGCTCACTGAAAGTTTGAGAAAACAGAGCAGGCATACAAAAATCTAACTCACTGGTCCAGTAAGCAGAATTTGTGGCAGCTATTTCAGTGGGTTTCCAGTTGCTAAACATATAAAGTCTGAGCTACTGGCACAATCTATTGGATTGCAGTCAGCAGACATACTTTAATTTCTGGCAGCAGAAGTTTTTGTTCAGTTGAGAGAGAGTTAAACGTTAAAAAAGAAACACATAAGAAACATATTTACAACTAAGTTGTTATGATATGCAGTCCCAAGTGAATCCTAATGTCTCATTCTATCCCAACATCCAAGTTGCAACAAGCCTTACACTCATCCCTGCATGACAGCATTTCTTCACATCTTTATTTCTTCATCTGTCTCTGTACTGTACACCTTAAAATGCTCCCTCACCTCTGAACCCAGTGGGGAGCTCGGTGAGTGCCACTTTTGGTCTGAAAGCTGCATCACAGTGTCAGTCTTGTGCTAATTAATTTTGTCTGTGTTTATACCTCCACTTTAGGTCATTTGGGGAATAAGGCAGGTATTGACTGCAATTGCTGCAGAAGGAGGCTTATTTCATGTCAGATGCTTTTTTTTAATCTCACACTAACACTAACAAACTGAAACAGACACACATGCACACAATCACAAACGTACCTTATATTCCTTTCACACACACATACTGAGTTACCGTGACTAATATCGTACCTCTTGGCAGGCACAGGCTGAGTTCAGAGGTCACCTCTGTGTCAATAAACAAGGGAGCATGTGAGTTGCTCGGCCGTGACTGAAAGCATCAATGTAGCCATCTTTGATTGGCTTAAACTCCACCTAGCATCTCTGTCCTATCTCTTACAGGATGAACTTTGCAAGAAAAAAAGGCAAACTGTCATATTAATGGTAATCTTTCATAACTTAGAGCAATGGTGTTGAAACATATGTTGCCTGAATATGAGCCATCAAATCAGCCATTATTTGAAAATGAAAAGAAAAACTAAAGGATTGATGGAGCTCTTTTCTTTTATCCATCATTACTTGGATTTGTCCCCTGATGCGAGCCAAGTCCCCACTCTGACCCTGCTGAGATCAAATCCTTTCCCTTTTAACCTGATGATGACTCTACTTCCAGCCTGCTCCAAAAAGACAGGTATAGTGTTTCTCCCTGAGCCTCACACTGCGCTTGACCCTGCCACATAGAAAACATGTTAGATAATGAGCCTCGGCCGGTCGGTGGGGCCAAGTCGCAGCATTTGATCGGGAAATCCCGCATGAGTCCAAGCGAGATGGAAATCTGATTAGTATCCTTGGTGACAAAGCAATAAGATCCACGAGGCTTTGCTTCAATCAGATGTGACAGGCTAAGATTTTGTCCAAGGCTCGAGCGCAGCAGGCTCAGCCCAGTCTTTAGGGCTGAGTTAGAGCATTAGATAAAGAGCCGTAGAGTAATTGAATGTATCAGCCAAGAGTGGTGGATAGACCTCTGATTCTGGACCGATAACCTGAACCACTTACCTAATTCAACTGTTCCTAATGCTTAGATGCCTTATTGACTGCATTTTTTCAAGCACACTAAACGATAAGCAATAGAGCTTGTAAATTTTACAGCAGTTTTGAGATGTTTGTTTATATTTCTAAAGTTTAGGGCAAGGTCAGGCGGTGGCCAGGAACATCAGTTTGAAAGGGTGAAAGTAGATTCCAGTAGTCAGGAATTTCTAAGCATAACAAACATGTCAGACCTATTTAGCAGGCAACGGCAGGTCACAAGCCAGAGCTGTGAGGTGTATATTGTTTCTGATTAAGCTTTTCTTCGCTCATGGAGCCGCATTTTATAACAATTTACTTTACATCATTAGAGCTTAAAACATTTGGCTTTGCTATTGCCTTAAAAAATAAATCAGGCACTTGGAAGCAAAGAAGGAGAGAGCGCTTCCAGTCTGCCGTGTTGTATCTGATGTATCACTCTAAAATCTGTACAGACTGACCAATGCTAGGTAGCTGGTTGTTGTTTCTTCTTCTTTATTTGATTTTTTTTAGCTTACTGTTTTAAATGAATTACGCCAAATGGGAAGATTTTACACCAAAATACCTCATCTGCTCTCCTGACTCGAGCATCCACAAAAAAGAAAAAAAGAAGTCATTCCGTTGATAATTTTCCAGCCATCTGTGAAAAATGTAACCTTTCTGTCGCTCTCATGATGTCAGCAGGCTGTTGTGTTCAGCGGGGGATTGGGCTAAAACGCTTGTGGCGGAGCCAAGGTAAACCGTTCCAAATGGAGGAGCGGCGCGGGAAAAGGGACACCATTGCAACAAAAGGAGTTAGATATGGATCGTTGGGCCTGTGCACTGGCCACAGCTTGAGCCAATTATCAGTGTCATCTTGATCCAATTTAATCAATCTGAGGGGGAGACTGCGAGAGGTGCGGGAAGGTGCTGGACGGGGTGCAAACGTTGGTCAGATAGCCTGAGCTGATTAAGGACGTTTCTTGCCCTGCACCAACCAGTCTTCCTCCTATCAGCAGCTCCATGGAGGTATTGATTAGGATATCCTTGCCCCCAATATCAGTTCTTCTCACATCAGGGTTATTTCACACCAGAGCTCTTGGATCTATTTCAAATTAACCATAGTTTGTTTTCTTGTAAAGTCTATTTTGTTTAGATATGTGTTAAAGCTAACCAGAACTCTGGTGTAGGACCAAACCGATGTTTTCAGGTGAACTTTGGTTCACCTGAAAACTTGGTTTCTGTTTGTAAGTGATATCTAGTGTAGTTCGCTTACAGTTGGAAATCTGTTTGGAAATATTTGGATCCTAACAAAGTGACACAAAGAGAGGAAGTGTTGTCTCTATTTCATTTGTTTAAATAAACATGTATGTGATCTGAAAACTTAAATTTCCTCTGTGTTTTATCTTTTCTTTCTAATTATATCACTGATTCAGCACAAAGCGTCTGCTGGAGCTGTGAGGCTACATAATGTTTATTTCTGTATTTTGACAGGACTTGTTGAACATTTCCCTTGTAAAATATTCCAATGTTGAGAAGTCTAGTTAATAATGAGTGGACAGAATGACTTTCCAACAAACTCTGGACCATGTTAGAGGAAGAATGAGATAGATTTTTTATTTAGTTTCTTAGCTGTAAGTCATTAGTGTATGTGCATGCGGTATTCAGCTAAATGTGCCTTCAATTTGCCTACTTGCTTTGTGCAGGAGACTAGTTTTGTACAAAGAGAGGATGACTCCAGGAATTTGTGTTGGTCATTGTCACTATGTTTGAACATGAAGTCTTGCATGTGCAGTAAGTCAAGAGAGGAGAGAAGTGGAGCCAGTTTTGAGAAAGTGTATATGTTTTAGCAGGGTTCACTGCTCAGTACACAACCACAATGGCCACATGCTTCAGGTGATGTTTACATACAGTACTTTGTGACAGTATTCATGCCCTTTGTCACATATTGCTGTCTAACAGCCACAGATGTCACCGTATTTTACCAGAAATAGTTGGCGGTAGTCTAACACAAACTATCTCCCACCATATATTCTCAGTGGAAATTAGATCTGAACTTTGACTGGACCATTTTCTCCATGCCATTCCAATGTAACTCTGACTCTTTTTTACCTGCATTGGCCTGCAGGAAGTTGCACCTTTGCCACCCTCTACATATTTACCTACAATCAACTCAAACCAGCCTCACTGTCCCTGCTGAAGAAGACATCCCAACAGCACGATGGATCCAGGGAGAGTATTTTCAGGGTGATGTGCAGTGTTTCTGCCATATGTAACATTTTCCATGTAGGCCAAAACATCCCAAAGATTGTGTCTTATCTTACCAAATGTATGACGAGAGCATCTACTTGGAAGTGTTTTGCTCCAACTTGGCTTGCTGAGAACGTCTATCCAGTAACCTGATAATATGTAATCTGATCATTAGTTGTTATACATTTTAACTTAAGACTAGGAAGCAAGAGATCAATACATATCAACAGATTGGAATATATGTGCAGCACAACAATGTGTTAGACAGTTAAAGGAGACAAAAATGGACAGGAAGCAAAAGGTTGGCATTTTTACCCATAGATTATCCAGCAGATTGTCAGCATGTGCGTTTGCCTAAGTAGGTGACTTTTGCATCTAACCTAGACATCTGTTTGGGGCATCAGCATTTGCACAAAGACCAGCTTTATAACTATGGCCCCATAATAACTTATGTGCACAAAAATGTCTGTCCGAACATAACGACTTCCATTTTATATATAATCTAGTTAATTTGCCTTATCTACACAATTTTCCATAAGTAGCTTTTATGCAAACACAAACACAATAAAGGGGAGTTGTACTTCCTTGTTTATTAAGCTCTCTAAGTCTCAGCCTATTTGACTGAAGGACAGCAACAGTCCAGGCATTGTCATCTAACAGCTCACCTTCTGCATGCCACAACATTGCTCTTCATCAATAGACAAACAAATAAATAAAATGCACACATAAACACAGACACACTCGCTGACTTGTAGAATGTGACAAGTCGCATCTTATCAAGGTTTCAATCTCCAGGAGTCGGCTGGAATAATTAGAGCTTGGAAAAAACAATACACAGGACTGGATGTTACTTTTCATCTAAAGCAGGGTCATGTTCCCAATTACACTAAAATGTTGTCATGACATGTTCTCTGTTTTTAATAATAATATTTATATTATTTCAGGTAATAGTTCTAAGCAGAGGAAGAGAAGTTGATGGTCGCTCTGGACAGCAGTTGACATTAAAGTACAGAAATAATTCAAGCAAAACATACAAAGAAAATACCTTTTTACAACTCAGTTGCAAGCTATATACCATTGCTAACAAATCTTTGTCTTTTGCAACCTGCATTATTTATTCATAAGCCTGTAGTTTGTTTACACATCCCTATCGGCGGCTGCTGTTGGCTCTTTTAACAGTTGTTGCAGTAATTTTTCATCCCCTCCTCCTGTGATGTCGTGGCAACCCTGGAAGCTGATGTGTGCATTCACAGGATGGTAGCCAATTATCTGGAGCCCACTCCGGTTTTCTAAATTAAAAATGGCCTCCATCCACTGTTGACCTTGGATCGGCTTTCCCTTTCTTATTATTATTAGGTTATTAACACAAACCCCTGAAAGTATCTTTTAAAAGTCTAAAACAAATTTGATTAGGGCTCTTTACTCGCACTGGTGCAGACTTACCTATCGCTGTCTAACTCCTGTCTGCTCCCTATTACATTCGACACTGAAGTCGGTGAGAGAGCCTGGACCTGAAAGCCTATATCCCCCTGCACACTGGACAAAGCAGGGGGGTACCAGGTTTGCAGCACATTACCGCTTTATTGAATTAATTACGATAAGGATCATAACTTTAAACGCAGGGTGAGGCACGGGGCGTTCTTCAGCATGGATTGCTCCGAGCAATTTCTCTCCCGAACAGCGGTGGAGGGGTTATTGGATCTGTCAGGTCTGAACTCTGTGGCACGGTAACGAGGTCCATAAGGTAAGCCAAGGCCGGGGACAGTTCGCCGCGCTGATCCCTACATGCCTGCAACACAGGGAAATTTGTAGTACATACTGAACAAATAGCATGCGAGGCGAGGCAGACTGAGGCGGCTGGTGAGGCCTTGTTTTCATGGCGCCTTAGTCCGAAAGCCCAGAGGGTCATTTGGGGTTACACCCTGGCCTCGCACCATATACAGCTCCGGTAGATGCAATGGAGCGTATCATTATATTATGATACTCTTTGAGTGTTGCAAAGATTTTCTTTTTTCTGTCCACTATGCTCCTAATAGCTTTAAAGGATTGTGGTTAAAATAAGAATTATGTTATCCCTCCTGGGTCAGGGGGTTCTAAATGTATCAGTTAGCTGCCAAGACCAGTTCAGTCAAGGAGCTATTTTGGAGTGTGGCAGCTGTGTTCAGGCTAGAGCAAGGTAAAAGACAGGCTGTCATTTGAAGTGAAGATGCTAAAGAGATGGTATATTTAAACAAAATCACTAACAATATAAGGACTTGTGCATTTATGCGTGTGTGGCTTTGTATTTGCTGCATTGTTAGATCTGTTTTTCCAACAAATATTACATTGTGAGGATCCACTGCACCTTATGGGGCCCAAAACTTACATAAGAAAAAGTGCTTATGTTGCTAGTGCAACTATGAGTTAAGTTTAGCACTAAGGTTTGAATTGAATTTAGGCTAAGTTCAGGATGTATAATGGTTAGGATTAGGGCAAGTACCAAGTTTAGGCTGTAAAAATGAATAAAAAATGAATGCAAGTAAATTCAAAGTCGATGTAAAGAGAGAAAGACCAAGTCTGTGTGTGTGGATGTGTGTATGAGAGAGAAAGAGACCCTGATTTCATACCAATAACTTCACTTCATTCCAGATCCATTGAGATGCTTCGTTTTTTAACAGTAAGTAAAGATCATCAGGTCGAAAAGTGAATATAAGTGACAGAGAGAAATATTTCTGTGTAGATTTCTAGGTGACAAAAAGGCTTAATATGGATAATTAGTGATATTTGGTTATAAATATTTAATATCTCACCTGTCATAGATAACAAACTAAGTCTGCAGCATGTGCTAGTGCAACTACGTTAATTATGAATAATTAAAGTAGTTTAACATTTTTACAAAAACGTTACAGTGGTTCACGTAAAAGCTATTGTGCTGATGTTAACACTCTCACTTTTCCATCTAGACATGATTTACATGTCCTATTTCCATTATGTTTCTCAGAAAGATAGATCATTGGTGGTGCATCGCCTCCTACTTTTTTTCTGAACGTCAGCTAAAAAATGTTGAGCTATTTATTGATATTCACTGCATCATCTTCATGAAGAAAGAACTGAGTTTGAGACTGGTTACTACGCCGATCAAAAAGGCAGGTGTGATTGTGTTTTATTGTTTTCAGCGACCACCAACACTACCTTTAAGTCATGTACCGGTCATTGGCTGCAGGCCTGTGTGTGCAAGTAGGGTTGGGAGTTAAATATGTGCAGATGTATCAAAATATTTTCACTGCAAAAAAAGCGTCTTTGAGGCCCAATAACCTGCAGCTGAATCAGCGTGCTGCCCCACCACGCTAGGACCTTTCTGAACAACACAAGTATCCAGAGAATGTGTAGAACTGTTCAGAGTAAAGGCTGGACTGCTCTTTCTTTCTATGCTTTTTCATAGTTTGAAAAATGAGTATTAATCCTCCCAATCATCCTTCCTCACACTGTTTTTTTTTTTTCGTTCTACTGCTGTGACGGATGTGCACGTTTTCTATTATTTCCAACAGACACATCACCGGACTACTGATTTGAGAAAACAATGCCGCCAGCAGCTCCATTCATACTTACAGACAAAGTGAGAATCAAGACTGCCAATAGAACAAACAGAGAGGATTTGAGTTGCAGTCACAGGTTTATACAGCTGGCCTTTGTTTACATGGTTGACACTGCCGGGGGGGGCTAATTCCTAATCAAAATACACTGACTTGAAAGGACAACTAATAAAACTTCACAATGAATGAAGCTGTTTTAGATGCGTTGGGATGTATTCCGAAGGTTTTATTCGGAATTATCATTAATTTGCATGATCATATTGTTAAAGCTCTGATGTTGCCAATGAGAGCAGTATGAGTGCAAATGAATATGAAACAAAACAAAGTGGAAATTTGCTTAGCTGTGTTTTTCCAGGGTGAATGATAACTGTATACCTGTGGAGGGGAACAGGAAAAGACATCAGTTCACATCCTATCATGTGAATGCAGTTATATGTAGTTAGTCATGACAGCAGAGACTGAGCAGATCTTCAAGGTCTTTCCTTTTCTGCTGGCCTATAAGAACCACAGAGATGTATCCTAAATTAGCAATTGTTTCCGGCTAAGGTGTAAGGTAAATAAGCTAATGTCGCTAAAGGTTAGCACAATGGTTATCACTTACTCTGAAAGACTACCTTCCTGTTTTGCATATGTGAACAATTTAAGGCTGTATAGTAAAATAAAACACAATTTTAATAATGAGAAAATGTGTGCAAATAATGTTAGTGGTAATAAATACACAGATTTAACAGAACCTCTAAGAGCAAATGTTGTGAAACGAAAAAAAATAAGGAAAATAATGTTTGGAGAATTAAAGATGATGAAAAAGATAAATGAAATATTAAATGGAAAATAAAATTTTATACTTAACATAGTTAATTTACATATCTAATACCTTTTCAGTCAGAGAAAAAAGCTATCAAGATGCTAATTTGAATGTTTTTAAGTCATTCTGAAAATGTGTTCATATCACTTATGGTGCATTAGGCTTTCTGACTCCCACAGAATTTGCAGCCATATATCTTTATTTAAAAAGCAATGAAAGTGATGGAAAAATGTCACCAGAAGTCAATATGTTAACTGAAAAAAATATGTCGATTTCAAAAGTAAATTAGAAAAGTAAAATTTAAAAAACTGAACAAAAACATCTACTAAGTGAAACTATTGTGGCAAATTTGTAGACATGCAACTTTGGTTTAATTTACCCTATTTAAAAACATCTCAGCTTTTTGCAGAACTATTTTTTGGTTAGATTCATATTTTTCTTTGAGTTGTTTCCATGCTCCAACTCCCAGCCACCACCATGAAGGATTTTTAGCACAAAATCTGTTTTCCATCAGTAATCTTCTTCTTATTCATTCCCTCTGAGCCAAACAATTGTATCGTGTTCTCATCTGAGCAAAGAATGTGTTCCCGGCCTTTCATCTGGACTCTTTTTATGTCTTTAACGAAGTTTAATCTGTTTTTTATTGAATACATGATAAGCACGTTCCTTTTTGTATGACTTCTCACTTTCCTTGAAATTTAGATTCATATTTAACTGGCATAAGACACTAGTTATCCAGACAACTCAGTCTACTCGCGGATCATGATTTAAATTTATTTCACTTTACTTTAGTTACAGATTGGGCAAGCCTGGAGTACGCAGGAGCTGTGGTTGACTCTTTGATGATGTCATTTTGCACATGCTTGGGAGCCTAGCTTATTTTGGTTATTGTGAGGTTAGGCAATGACATTGAATTCAGATGAGTCTAATGAGGGGAAGGTGGGACAGCTGCTAATCCGGGAACTAATGGGACTAATTAACAAAGAAAACACAAAGGGAGCATAACTAAACACAAAGAAAACAAACTGAACACAGCATGAAGAAATATCTAAAATCACACTAACAGGATTGTATATTGGATGTAAGAGCTCAGATACAGAAGACAATCACACCCAAACCAAAAGGATGATTCAATTCTTTTGAACGACTCTTTACCATGAACAATAGGACTCATGTCTCAGTTAGGGACAACTTTTTGCTTGCCAACAATGTTCTGCACCATATTTTGATTTCATTTAAAAATATATTTATTTAATCAGCAAATAAATAATATGAGCACTCTTGTTTTTGTCATGTTACAGCAGCTACGACCTTGACCAAAGTAAGTCACTCACTCATCTGCTGATGACAATGCTGTCAAAAACAAACATCCTGAGATTCTCCTGGATTAAACTCCTTAGAAAAGCCTCTCTCTCTGACTCTGGATGTCAGTATCTAAGTCATTTTTCCATCTGTAGTCCGGCTAACATTATTTTTCCTCTCATTTGCATATTTCTGCATCTATACCTTCTGACCTCTCCATTTTTTTATTTTAAGACCTTCTTCCTCTCTTGGTCTTTTCTGAAAATAAATATTGTTGTGCTGCTAGTTGTCATGATTTCATAAGCTGGTCTTTTTTATCACTGGGTTCTTCTGCTGTCACTGTTTTGTTTTCAGTGCCTTGATCTTCCACGTGGTTTCTCGGTGGTATTTATATTTTCGCTCACTTGTCACCTCGATATTTGTTGTGCCACGGTACAGTTAATGTTTCTGATAGAGATAGGAGCTGCAAGAAAAGCACTCCTTCAAATGTTTTATGTTTATTTTGTTATCCTTCCCTCACCGTCTTTCTCTTCATCTGCAAGAGGCGAGGGGAGCTTAGGCTTTATCTGCTAGCCAAGTTTACACATTGTGAGGAGAGAGAGGCTTCAGACAAACAGCTTTGCTGTCCTTAACATAAACAACAGCACTTAAACTAGACCAAATATTTACCTTCTGCCCCTGTTCATCCCTCTGTTCAGATCCACCGAGCCACACGCCAGCTGATGCATATCGCAGCTAGTTGTATCAATAAGTTACTGTAAATACTAGAACATTTACATGTGTTTTATCGTGGCAGCATAAAATCCTAATTAATTTGAAAAACATCAGGGACTGACAGTGAATTATGAATACTATCTATATACTTATCTATATACTTAATTTTTATTTTCAAAATAATCACTTAACTCTCTTACACATACTGCCACACACACTTGTTTTTACAATAGTCATACACACATAAATCTCAGTGGGAGCTTAGCTGTTTTGTTTTCATACTCTTTTCAAAAATAATAAAACTATCTCTGTTGCACTCTTGGTCTGAGCAACGCACCCACACACACACACTCTGAACTGACTGCTTAAAAAGCTTCTTACGTGGAAGGATATGGTTGGGTTTAAATAGCCAATGCACCGATTTACACTTCAACACTTTTGCAGATAAGATGACTTTTTTTCATGAGCTACTTATAGTTCTTCCACATGAGCGCATGTGTGTTGAGCTCTCAATGCTCATTGTGTTTGTGTGTTTGTTCAGGGGCACAGCTTTTGTTTGTCGCTATCAGTCACCACATCATTTTCTTCCTGTGCCTTGTGAGTAATATGGGTCTATATCCAGACGATTTGAGTTAGTCACTTTGCCCATGTCCGCCTAAGTGAATCTGATGTGTCTGCTTGGGCTCCATCATCAAGGTTATCACACACTAGCTGTACTGGGATCTGATCGACTAACCGTCATAAGTCAGACTATAAAGCCTAAACTTGGCTGATGATGAAACAACATGTTAGGAAAATACATAAAATATGTTGTATAGACACAAAGCTGGCTCTTACTTTGTATCATATTATTATGATACATACTTGCAGTTCAAAGGTTTATCTGCAGTCATCTGCATGGATGTGATGACAGCTTTGTGCTTTGAGTGATCTAACCAGTCTTTTCTATTAGTTGAAATAATTAGGCAACATAAACTGGAACTTTTAAACACATAATTTGGGTGCACAAGTTTGAACTTATTGTCTCACACAAGGAGACAGTGTTACCTGTTAGTTGTCATGATTAACTGTGGCTGATCATTTCTGCAGGTATAAAAAATATTTTGTTCACTGGATTGAAGTCCTTTGGATCCATTCCTACATAACATTTAATTTGTTAAATTTTTAAAAGATTTTTTTTCTGGCTCTAGTGGCATTTATTTGACAGTGGTCACACAGGAAAGCAAGTTGTGAAAGAGAGGGAAGACAACATGTTCATGTTTGTGTGAATTTAATCACACATTGCCTCATTTTTCTGTGGATTTTCTTGCTGTTACTTTTGTGGCACTGTTTTATATTTTATATTATATATATAGTATATTCACTGAACACAAATCAATGGTAACTTTAGAAATGCATTAAAAAAGTTATTTTTATATTTGAAATACAATTTAATTTTTGTTTCCATTTTAATTTTAAACACATTACATTTTTTTTTCTTGCATTAATTTTTTATTTCTATTATTATTTATTTAATTTTTTTGTGTAGTGAAATTAAATACACTGTTTTTTTTATGACTGAGTCAGCAAAGAACAACATTGAGAAAATGAAAATTTTCCAACTGATACAAATATTGATAACACTGACTTCAGTAAACTTACTAAAGCAGGAAGTATAAACATGACATAGAAAAAATGCATAATAACCAGGAGGTACACTTCTAATGACCTGATCTTCAGGCAGTGAAAAAAAACACAGTGTGGGAACAGGTTTTGACAGGTTTTCTTTGATAGCTGTCACTTCTTCTGACAAAATGCTGAGCTCACTGGAATCATTCCATCTTTGAATAAAGAGCCAATTCATATCCCTGACATCAGCTCTTATTTATTTTGCGCAGATAAAAGGGTGCGATCAGAAAGTGCCATTCCAGTGAGCAATATGAAACAAGGAAACTTGGTGTGCTGTTCTTTGTAGACGATGTTGTGTTTATATCATCTGCAAATTGTCATCGAATTAAAGTGCGATGACACTTTCGTTCTTCTGGCAGATTTAAAGAAGCAGAATTTTGGCCATTTCTTTGCCGCGTTACTCTGCCACATCCCATGAACTCCCTCATCCCATCCCGACCCAGCGCCTCTCACGAATACCAGCATGGATGAGCTTGTCCTACCACTGAACCCCGTCACACCTCCCTGGTGACACACATACACACAATCACAGGCACCCACCCTTATCACCACCATCTTTTGCAGAATTCTTTGCTTCCTGCTTTGCTCAGAAACAGATACCTACCATGCACTTGCAAGACCGCAGACACACAAGGCACAGTCTTCCCACAAACTACAGAATCACAGGACCGGTCTTATCTCATTTTTTTCAGATCAAATCACACATAACTTCATGTGTATTCTTGTGCACAAGCTTCTGACAGAGGTGCACACTCACTTGTTCTGTGGTATTTGATGGTGGTGGGGGTGCTGTGTGTGGGTTCTGTCACAGATTTGGGGGGAGAGATGCCTATCTGGACCCTACGGGAAGAGAGAAGCACAAAACTGATTGAGAAAGGAACAAGATAGATGGACAGTAGAGGGATATGGGGGGTTCACAGATGGGCACAGAGGTGTTTTATCTTCTGCTTCCAAATTTGCATGCCTATCATGTAGGTGTGGTGGCAATAGCTCACCAAAGACATCAAAAGCAGCAGAAAAATCCACAAGCTGCTTCTTGTTTGCCGCTGTTTACACCTGTGTTGCTACATTACCAACACAAACACAGTCTGGCTTAAGACAGAATTGTATGTGCTTTTTTCCCCCCCCTTTTCTCAGTTTGCAAATATAGTGCCTATAAAAAGCATTCGCTGAAGGGAAACAACATAAAAACATCCATAAAAGTCATGAGAGCAACTTCCTTCTTAAAAAATGGTTGCAGTTTCCAATGGTTGCAGAGCCATTTCTCTCATTAGCGCTATTTGTTTTTGTTACATTTAACCCCTTGGGGTGGGGTGACAATGTTGAATTACAATTACTGAAAAATGTAACACTTTGCATTTATCCTATATGCAAATAGCGTAACTTGGTATAGTTTTGCATGCAGTTTTTTCTTCAAGGGATTTTTTAAAAAATCTAAAGCTGTGAAACAAAAACTGTGTATCTGCTCATCCTTTCTTCCTCAGAAACATGCATAAACTGCAATTAGCACTGGCTCTGCCCAGAGGCTGTGAATGTTGCTAATAAGTGATTGTTGATGTTTTCCTTAATCTGCTTAATGGAAAGAATAAACATGGCCTAACCTTTTAATTGAGTGATGACATGATAGCGATGGAAAGATTGTTATGCATTTGGGGTTGAGCCAAAAAGGAATGTTCTGTTTTCCCTCCTTTAATTTCACTCCTCAGTTCCTCCATTCATCTGTCTGGTTCCTGTTTATACTGATTAGTGCTGATCACAAAGTTGGGATGACTCAGAAGAGTCTGCCGTTTGATTCATCTGAGCATTGTATCACTGCTGTTTTCCCTCTCACGATCTTTCAAGTAGGAGTGTTACACTCTGGGAATCCTCGTCATTTCCTCTTTCTTTCTGGTATGATATCCAGCAGTGTACTGATGTCCTTTTCCTTTGTCTGATTTCTTTTCGGACTTCTTCTTTATTCATATCACTGAGTTTGACATACATAAAAAAGATGTCTTATTCTCTAAAATTTTCAGAATATCCCACCTATTTTTCAGCTTTAAGGTTCCATTGCAGTGAAAAGTATTTGTCCACTTAATGGAAATAATGTTCCTGTCAAACAACCCACACCAACTGTTTCTGGGTGGCAGCCAATGCTCCAATGTCAGATGGCAGTTACCTTTTTGATCATGTTCTATTCAGAAGCATAAATGCTTTTGATGAAATTATCCAAGCCTGGAGTTTAAAAATGTGGCCCATCTTTAATGTTCTCTAAAAACATTTAAATAGATATGAATATTTTACCAAGACACTGTATTCACGTAAAGGTTGCTATGGTGTTGCAAAACACTGGGATGCTCTTAAAGTCTTTAATGACAATGATATTATATGCTGTTAATTTCTCCCCTTTCCATTGCCTCTTTTGCTCTTTGCATTCCTCTTTGAATAATGACTTAAAATGAATGTTTTCTCACTTTGAATTGTGTGTTTTCCTTGCTATTGTGCTCACCGAAAAGAATTTCATGTTCAGATTTCTTGTAAGCATCTTGAGACAGCTTTAAAAGCTAACGTTGCCATGGTGATTGAAAATCTGTGTATGGGTTTTAACACGAGAAAGTGCTCCACACTGGCTCCTCTCCAGGATTCCTCCCATTCCTCCCAGTGTCTGCATCTGTCTGAGCATGGGGGAGGTCCTGCACCCCAGTAATCCCCCCCCCTCCATCATCCCTCAGGAACCAATTGCAGGACCGCTCTGTGAGGGTCGTCACTCTATTAGAGAGCCACAGAGGAATTCTGTGTGAAACAGAGCCTGTCCAACTAGCAGAGACGCCACACAGCTGCACTGCTGCACCGACGCTGACAGGTTGCATTCACTGCCCTTGTTAGACTCGTTTTCTGCACATCCATTTGTCCTGCTGTCAGTCCTGTGCACTTCCTCAAACTTAACGTTCTTACTTACTCAGGTGGTGAGAGAGGACAACAAAAAACCTGATTCAGTGCTTTAGAGCTTGCAAGGTTAAACAAACATTTCAGAATAACTATTTCAGAATAGTTAATCAATTGGACACACCTAAGAGTGAAAATGATCTTCAGATTTTCTGCTTGTTAGATGCAACAGTTATATTCAAGGATCTGTTGCCTGGATATGATACAACTTGCAGCACATTCGGTGCACACCATTTACTTCAAGTAACAACATCTGGGGATTTGGAATGGTGGGAGGCATGTGTGTGTTGAGATATGAGTGCATCACACACACAATGTTTCCCTTGGCCGCAGAGACACAGTCTGCGAGAGAAGAAGATGGGAATGAAGAATCATGGCCCTCGGTGTTTAGATAACGAACCGTGTGTGTGTGCGTCAGGATCGAAGGAGCTTGCTCATTCTCTTCCCAGCAGATAAATGATTTTCATTCTTTCAGCGTGTGAATTGAGACTGGGCATTATCACACATGCCAGTCAGTGCTGCCTGCAACAAGGCAAAATGCACCAGAAGAACTTTAAGCAACAGATTTCTGCAAACAGCATGCACTTTAATCTCATTATCTGCAAGTTCACAGTGCCTGCTAAGAATATTCACAGCCATTCAACCTTTTCACATTTTGTCACAATATGAATTTTATGTAAAAGCCCAATGCTTTTAGATGCTGTTGTTTTTCTATTTTCTTTTCTACAAATAAAAAATGTCTTTACTAAATTTTTTGCCTTTTACAAAATATATCAAGCCAAGGTCATGCTGGATAGAGAGCATCTGCGAACACTAGGTTTCAAAACTTCTTACAAGTTCTCAGTTAGACTTAGGTCTGGACTTTGACTAGGCCATTCTAACACATATCCACAAGCTTTTATCTAAGCTGTTCCATTGTATCTCTGGCTGTATGTTTAGGGTTGTTGTTCTGCTGGAAGATAAACCCGTTGATCCCCATTTACTAGCTGACTTCTAAAGTAGCAGACTTTACTGAAGGGTATCAGCATAGAGGGGGGCACAAATTACAAATGAACACCACCTGATGCTCATGCATAGTTTGATTTTTTTTCCTTTTTATAAGAAAATATAGAAAACTTCAAGAGGAAGAACATCTTACACTGCAGCATCACTTCAACTCAGTCATTATTTGAATGTGATGAAAAGAGAGAGATTTTCTTTTTCTTCGGACTGAAAAAATCTCCTCACTTGCATGAGCAATCACACACATGCCACAGGTGCAGGTTTTGCAGCGTGGCAGGTTGATTGGCAGGTGGTAGAAAGGAGAGGAAGTGAGCCTGACAGGACACTCAGGTGGTGTTAACTCCTGACTGACAGCCATACAGGGAGGAAGCGTTAACTCTTTCCTTCCCAGATTCTCTGCAACCTGCAGGAATATCTTGTACATGTCACCTTTTGACAGTTTTAGACAACTAATAAGCATAAGTGAGATCTGTGTTTAGTTTTTTTTTATTTTTATTATTATTATTATTATTATTATTTGCCAAGTTTTACAATGCATTTCACAGTTTGACATCTTTCAATCTTCACCCCATGTCTTTCCTTTAGTCTCACTTTGCCTCACCCCCCTTCTACCCTCCACCTCTTTCTTTTGTTGACTACCATCTTGCATCTGGTCCCTTCTGTCTTCTCCTGTTTCTCCAGAGTGTTTCTGCTGATCTCTGACTTTCCCCGAGCATCCCCAGGGTGTGTGCATGTGTATGTGCGCAAAGCCAGGTGTCTGCTCTTTGGGCTGTGTCTGTCAGTGGTGTCAGGGTTAGGGCGGGAGGGCGGGAGGTTGGGAGGGGCGCGTTTGGGAGAGGCAAAGGAACTCTGTGAGTGTGTTTTAGCATTTATCACTTTACAGGGCCCATTTTCCCAACAAATACTGTATTGCGAGGACCTACTGCCATACTTGAAGTTAGTGTGTTAGGGGTTAGCTTTAGGACTAAAGTACGAATTGAGTTTAGATCAGATGTAGTTTAAGGGTCCTGGTTAGGTTATAGAAATGAATGAAAAATGAATCAAAGTCAATGAACGTCCTTGTGAAAATAGAAATAGATACTGTGTGTGTTGGCGTGCTCGTGTGTGTATGAAAGAGCGAGTAGGAGCTGCTGGGGCACTGTGACCAGGAGCGTCTGGGAGGCATTCTCTGCATTCCCAGGGATCGGCTTGGGATAAAAGCTCTGTAAAGCTGCCATGCACCTGGTTGACAGTGAGGGAGGCAGAGATATGACCCAAAACCGACACACACACACACACACACACACACGAAAGCACACAAGCAGAGACATCATCATCATCTCTTGCACCAATTAACCTGAAATGTAAAACTACACCAATAGGTACAGAGGTCAAATAAAATGAACCAAAGGAACCCTCCAATCTCCCCTTTCCATCTCCTGAACACACAAAAACTGATACTCCTTCTCTGTCATTGTGGGTCTTTACCTCTAAATGCCTTAAAAAACAGCACACTAAAACACAACATGCGAACAGATTTTGACACAAAAACAAACTACGTAGCTCATTTTGGGATGATGTTTTCTCTTTATCTGGTTTATTGAAGCGCCAGTGAAGCTGTGTGTTTAAGTGAGAGAGAAGCAGTCAGTGAAAGTGTTTTAAGAACTTGTTTGTGTGATCAGAGGCTCTTGACAGTCTGTCATCTGTCAGCACCTGTCATTGAGAATGCCGAGCAAATAAGTAAAGGCAGGGAAAAAGTTGATGTAGAGGAAGACCAGCTGTTGGAGAGAACAAAACTCCTGTAAAACGTAGTGTTTGTTCAACGAAATAATCAATTAGCCCGCAGAGCCTGTCTTCAGAACCAGGAGCTACTGCAGCCACCAGCAGATAGCTGCAGCAAAATGTCCAGTTAGTAAACGGTTGTAAAAAGAAAAACCCTGACAAGATAGTAGCAAATGACTAGTTTTCATATGTTCTTGCAAGCTTGCAAAAAAGTGTTACAATCAATGTAAATTGTGTTGATCTAGTGAGCCTGTTTCCAAATGCTTTTCACATCTTAGCGAGACTGGACTACCTGCTGCAGTTACATGTTTTTATATGTCATGTGACCTGCTCCACATCTTAGATAAGCTCAGCTCCCCAAGAAAGCTGAAACGCTTCTCAGTAATTTCTAACACGCATGCTCAATCACTCCCCAGATATTTAAACTGTTAAAACTCCAACCACGACAAAGACATTAATCAGCTTGAGAAATTAATAGAATCTGTTTATGCTTGCATTGATCTGCAGTTTGGCTCCCTACAGGTTACCCTCCTTCAACTTAGCTTTAAGTTGATCCCTTTGATGCAGAGCAAGTGTTTACTTGTACTTCACTTGCCTCTTGTTCTTTTGTTATTCCTCCCTTCCCCTCTCCCTTTCACTCCTCATCCTCTCCTCTCTTCTGTGTTTTTCTCTGTGTGCCTATGCACAGGTGTGTTTTCATATGTGCATGCATAAAGTGTGTGTGCGGCTGGAATGTTGACCTGCTCACAAAAAGGGCGAGACTCTTCGCAGACATCAAAGAGCAGGTAGCTGACAGGGAGAAGAGGGGCCAGTAAGTCCAGTTGCATGACAATAGACCCCCGATGAACACCTGGACTGCATGGAGAGGCAACGACGTGAAGACAACACACACAAGTGACTTTCCTTGCAGCTCAACATATGCTCCCTCATTTTCCTCTCTAGCTCTCCACCAAACACACACACATACACCCCCACACACACACGCACGCTCTTGAGGGCCTTCAAGCACTTACCTTGGTCATCATGCATGTCTCCGTAATCTTCGTACCCTCCCCTCAGTCTCCCTGCTCTCCACACACTCTTTTATACCCCCCCAACCTCTCACTTCCGACCTGCACCCACAGGTGTTAGGGTCTTTGTCCTTGGACATGTGCTAGCAGCCCGGTGTTGTGACGAGCCCTCAGACCCTCAACCACCTCTTCTCTCATGTGCAGCAGGGTCTCAGGTAATCTCGTGGGGGTTGGGGTGGTAGATCAAGAGAACTTCTCATTTCACAAGGCAAATCACTCAGGATTTATAACACAGTGGCATCTATGTTTATTAGCGGAAAAGCATGAGGGAAACGACCTTTAAATAAATTCCTCTTTGCAGTGACTATCGTACAATGGAAAATATTATTTGCTGCAGCTCTCTGCCATTATTTGACCTTCCTCAGCAATGTCCTCATCCTGACTTCTAACACTTACAGTCACAGTGACGTTTATTGCTCTGCATGCACTGCAAAAACACAAAATCTTCTCAAGTATTTTTGGTCTAGTTTCTAGTGCAAATATCTCAGCACACCCAAAATAAGACAAAACTAACTTAGTAGTATTTTTTTAGCAAAATTTAGGAGCTTGTTTTCAATCAATAATTCCTTAGTATTTATGGAAAAACATGCTTGTTTCATTGGTAGATTATTTAACTTATAACATAGGAAAAATTTATTGTTATAAGTGACATTATTTGCCAGTGGAACTATTACTTTTTCATCGATGTTAAGGAATCATTAGATTATTAGACATCATTAGAATGTGCACAAGTTCTATAAAACTGATGCTAAATTAAACTTACCACCATAAGCAAACACTGTTACCAAGGTAACCCTTGCTCATATTCGAGTGGAATGCTAGATTAAACTTGGCTTCAACTGAAAAATAACAGTAGGGAGGCTAGCCCATCAATATCACACAACACTGTCACAAAGTAATCTCAGCTAAAACTACTGCTGAAATATAGGGCCTCATTGCTGCTCAATTATATGTTCATAAAAAAAAACTAAGCTGCTTAACAAGGTGCCTGATGTAAAAACACCAAGTTCAGCATTCAACATAACAAACAGTCATACTAGGAAATACAGCATAGCTTTTGCAATGATCACTAAAACTGAGCTTTGGTGATTCCTGTTTCCACAGGTCATTTTCTACATATTCCTTTACAACATTATTGGAGTCCACTAAGAAATAAAATTCATTATTAAGCAAACTATTCTTACTTTAGAGTGCAATGTTGCATTATATAATTTAGCATCTTTGTATGCGTCACACTTCAGTATTTGGATTCCATAGACCTGGTGAAGCAGACGTGCAGGTGCTTTGTCTGATACCATCCCAAGGACTTGATAGGGAAGACTAGACCATGATAAGTGAAGAACGGGGGTGATTTGGTTAACAGTGACCTTCTCTGGCTTGCAGACTACCATTTATTACAGTTACAGTAATATCATTTATACAGTTATTTCATGCTAGCATGAAAATACCTTCAATGTTGGAAGAATGTCCACATATTAAGTCATTTTAAGAGACTTAAGATGTTGGCTGCCATATAGATACTATCTATTTACACAAGTGATGGCCCTATTTATGTTATACCATTAAAGAAAGAGGGGAAAGAGGCTGGCCATTTTTCTTATCTCGCTGCACGCGAACGAGGAGTGGTCTAATCAACTCACCCCTTACCCTCACTTCCTGTTTTTCCTGCCAGGATGTCCCGTTACCTTGGCAACCCAGTGCCACACACAGCCTCTTACTATTCCTGTTCTTCAAAGGACTTTGAGGGCATCAGGAAATTGGTTTAAGGTTTCTGAGAAGAAATCAGTTCATTTCCTAAAGGGCACTCATTAGAACAGTGGCCATCTGCCAGGTCCACCCAGTGACATGTTTTCTTTAATACCATTAATTATATTTCTTAGCTTCCTTAAAAACGTTTCTGTTAATTTTTTAAACCAACATCCTAATTAAGATTAAGATTAAGTCCACCACACAAGTATTCAGTCTGTGAAGCCTGAAATAAACAATGTTTGACAAAAAGCTCAGGTCAGGTTTTCAAAGCATTGGTGCAAATTATTTTCTACAACAGCAAACAATCAGTTACCAGACAGAAATAGAACTTAATAGTGAACTTAAACCTTGAGTAGACTAAAGAAACTACGAGTATATTTCAATAGGCACCTCAGGGAGTGTTGTGTACATTTTATGTGAATTTGCACTTAATGATATTCTCTAATCAAGAAATGTGAGTGCAATTTACCATATTGACAATAAGCATTAATTGAATTAGGCCTGAATGGCTGCCTAAAGATTTGTACTAAAGGCAGTTTAGTACAAATATTAACTCTCTGAGCAGCTCAATTTATTTAAATTTCAATTTAATTTATATTTATACAGCACCAATTCACAATAAATGTCAAATCCAGGCACTTAACAAAACATTACTTTAATGCAATCATGCATAAATTACAGTTGATCCTAGTTATCCCAATTAATTATTTAAAAGTAATTTTAAAAAGTTTCTATGGAAAGCCACAGCTTTATTTCTGAACTGTCTGCTGTGTTTCTTGTTCTTCATGATACTGTTGCTTTTTCACATAACGTCCGGATTTATAATGAGGCTAATCGATTAAATTGGTGTAATCAACACAACTATAGACTAGCAAAAGACTGAGCTGCCTGGTCTGTCATCACATATTGTAGCCACATGCTCTTTGCCCTGTTCGTAGAAGCATGACTGGCTTCGTTACATGTCTGTCACTAACTTGGTCAGAGTAGGATTACTGTTGATGTAGCTAGTGAACTCACATGTGTCGATCACAAGGTTTATTCAAGTTTTCTCAGGTTCAGTCTAAGACATTGCTAAGGAAGAATGCGTGCATGTATCCCGGCTGGTCTATTCTCTGTGTGCGTCTTGTTTCAGGTTGTTAAAAGGTCAAGCTAAACCTCAGGGACGCGTCTTGGCACACGTTCACCTTTCACACTCTGGTACTGATTTCCGTCTTCGTTCAGAATAGAGTTAATGAGATCTGTCACCACCTCACCCGATGCTTGTTATGAGTGGGCTCTTTCCTGTGTCAGATAAAAATAATCCAACTGGCCCACAGACCTGTTCAGCCACCGGGGTCATCCAGGGTCTGAGATGGCTGATTTGTTTTTATTGGCTTCTCCAGCAGGATGCGTAGAGTCACTGGACGAAAGAAAGTTAGTTACTTTAGACTTCAGCTTTAGTGTCAGAAATATGTGCTGAATATCTGCTGAAGTGTTGCATATATCCTCTATGGCCCCATCACTAATGGAGGCTACAACCAACATATTGAAGCTTCTGCTCCCATTTTACCTCATGTGAACTCAATTTATCGCCACAAACCCTCACATCAATGTCTGTAATATCAAAAATGCCTGAGTCGATTTAATGCACCTGTCAGCAAATACAGACAAACATACAGGCATTTGCAAACACACACTAATGAACACGTACACACAGCACAGGAGCTGTTTATCCTGAAGGGGGTAGAGATGTCATCCCATGTAGGCCAATGTCAGTGTTAGGAGAAGCAAAATATTTTGATTGCAAGGGTATCTGTTCATGTCAATCTGATAGTGCACCGGGTGAAGATAGGCGGTTCCCATGAGGCCGGCGTCCTCGGCAGCAGTGGGGATGGGGAGGGGTCGGGGAGTGAGGAGAAGGTTGTGGGATTGGCTGTTCCCACATATCAGGAACATGGTGAGTGTCAACACATGCAGCCGGACAGATAGAGAAAGGTCAGGCTGTGGCAGACGAGTGATAGTGGCCAATGATTCTGTGACCGAGGCATTTATTTTTTTGTTTTTCTCTTTGCCATTGCTGTGTTGTGTAGCTTCATTCATTCTTACAGAGTCATTCTAGAACTCACTAATATCCTGGAACAACCAGAAAAATATTTGTATGAAAACTGGAAAGAACTGCAATGCTCAGAACAGAGGACCCGGAACTTCAGCCAGACACAATAGGAAAGCAAATGGTTTATTAAGAATGAGTGTATGTGACAGGCAACCACCAGCAACCAGACTGGAGTCACTGAGGACAGAGAAGTATTCTTGGGGTCAAAAGGCTCAATAAGAAAAGCCACTAACCTTCCACTAACGGAGGAACGTTCTTGGTTCCTCAGCGAAGTGGTGGTGAGAAGTCGTCTGAGGGTGGTTGTTGAGAACAGAGCACCTCTGCAAGATGGAGTCTGATCCAAAGCGTTAAAACTGGTAGCAGGTTACGAGCCCAGGAGAAATCCGAATTTGGTTTCTCCTGCTTTTGGGGACAGAAACTGGTCAGGCACGAGAAGACA
This sequence comes from Phalloptychus januarius, assembly GCA_902982915.1. Classification (NCBI taxonomy): domain Eukaryota; kingdom Metazoa; phylum Chordata; class Actinopteri; order Cyprinodontiformes; family Poeciliidae; genus Phalloptychus; species Phalloptychus januarius. The sequence continues at coordinate 37,049,382 of CADWAE010000133.1, forward strand.
ATCTCAGGCAGACAAATCCAGGGGCAAGGCAGGAGGCAGCAGTAGTGATGGGCCAGACGACACCAAAACCTCGACACATGCGCCGAGTAAACTAGATGAAACCCCGTCACTGATACAGTTCCTGTGTCGTTTGGATGTGACCGCGCCAAATTGTATTGATGAGGGAAAAATTGTTTGTGGGTTTTGTTGGATAGAGATACCCGTGTTCTTTGCTTTGCATTGGCTTTTGCCTCATATTTGACCACCTACATGGATTAACCAAGGAAAAGGAAGTTTCTCCTGTGTGGGATCATTTTGATCTTATAATGGAAAATAATTATTCCTTTCTCATTTCCACTTTTGATCATTTTCTTTCAGATTATTCAAATTCCTTTCCACAGGATATTTGAGTTGGTTTACACGGATTAACTTTTATTTGTATTGTAGGTGAAAAATGTAGGATTTCTTCCCAAGTTTTGTCTTACTGTAACCAGAGCACTTCCATAATGCTGAGGCATCAACGCACCCAGCATGAGGTGGATGAACCGGTTAACACTCCTATCTATTTAATTTGCCTGCAATGACTTTCTAAATCCAGCAAATGTCACTATAAGTGACAAAGCAACACAGTTTCAACCCAGTGTTGACACAGTTTGGGAAATGTGCCACACATGCAGTGAGGCTTCATCTGTCCATCACTAGGCAACAGTCAAGAGGCAGAAACAGAGCATCCAGAAATCAGAAGTCAGTGAAGTATCCGACATGGGAAAGGCAAGGCAGGAGAATCCAAGAGACAAGATAAGTGGTCAGGCAAAGGAGGTAACACAGGATATCTACTCACACTGAAGGCTTTCAAAAGTCTGGTACTGTCTGCCTGCCTGAGTGCTGAATATAACTGCTGGTGAACAGGTGGATGGCATGAACCTGATTGTGCTGCAGCATGCAGGTGAACCAGATGAGCTTGATTGGAGAGGTGAAAGCTGAGGAGGAAAACAAAGCAGGCAGACGGGCCAGAATCATGACAATAACACCAGAAATAATATATGTACATAATAATACTAATACATAATTTATTTTAGCAGCAAAAGACTTTTATTGAAAACAAACGCTTTTTACCTGTTGTAAATTTAATCTTAGCGATGATTTAACAAACCTTTTTATAACTTTTGGTTATAAAAAGGTTTAAAATTAGGAATGCCCTTATGAAATCCCAGATCCCATTTATAGTTTTTAAAATGATTGGTTGATGAAATAACCAGATACCTCCAGATACTTTGCCAGCCAACACCTGGTATACATAGCCTTTTAAAAACTTTGCCTTTTTCTTGTGCTCAGCCTTGAAAACTGAATTACAGGCTGTTGTTTTTTTAAATCTCTGTTGCTCTTAAGAATCTAAGTGATTTTTACCCTTTACAATAACAGTGACTGAGAAAGAGAGATTGCATTGGCTCTTGCAGCTCCATTTCTGTTTGTGTCATGTGACTTTCATGTGGTTTCAGATGTTGGTGTTGGAGAGAACTAAACAGAGAATAGCTAAAAAACAAGCAAAGTGCTATGTTTTATGAAGCAACAAAACATCTATATGTTTGGCTCCACTACTACACCTTAAGATCCTATCCATGAACTCTACATCAGGATTGGGGGACATGAAGGAACCTCGCACTAGGAAAGAGCTTGACTTTGCATCAATAATACGGTGACAGCTCTTGCTTTGGCTATGCTAGGAAAATAAAGCACTTACACAGTAATATTCATAATGCTTTTTGATTCGGTCATACATCATCTACAGACCAGGTGCACATGAACAGGAGAAAATTAAAATTGCACAGCAAATTAAAGCTAAAACATGGTTATGAATTTCTTCCTCATTAAGGCTAGATTAACATTAAGAGATGAGTCCAAAAGGAGCTCAATCAGTTCTCTGACATTTAATATTTCAACCATGTTTTAGCTTTAATTTGCTGTGCAATTTTAAGTTTTTAAGCTTTTGAAATAAAATTTTAAAAATAAATAAATCAGCATAGAGCAACCCTGCCATAAACATGTGGCAGGGTTGTCTTCTAAACATGTTTACCATGTTGTTAGTGTTTGCCAAACCTCTGATAAATACCTCTTGTTTAATGTTAGCTAGTATTGCTATCTCATGCTGTCCTTCACTGCTGAAAGGTTTTAGTTTTCTGTGACCCCTTTCATAGCAGAATTTCTCTTTTCTCTACCATTTCTGGACTTGAGTCATGAACACATGAAAGACAACCGGGACATCCTCTTTTATTTGACTGCTTTCCATCCATCTGGCAGCCATCTTCAGCTGTGCGGTTTACACTGCAGCAGTGTTAACTGTGGCTACGTATTATCCATGAGGATCTGTCAGAATCTGATAGATTTCTGCTGATGATTTAACAAACTCATCTCTGCTCATCAGCCCATGAAATGCTGACACATTGTAACTGGTTGGACCTGCAGAAGTACTTTCCCTATCCTATTACTGCTAAATCATCTTTTAAACACTTAGTGGTGCTGTCATAATATTAGTGTTTCATCTGTCATAACATGTGTTGGCTCACTAGCTGTACAGTGGTGATTTTTTTGTAAAGAACAGATTAACTTGGCAATAAGCCTGTCAACATGTCTGCATTAGGCTATATTTCTTGCCAAATCAGGGATTGGAGTTGAAAATAAAAACGACAAAGAATTGTCGTTTTTTTTGCACTAGGAAAAAAACGACAATAATTGCTCTGCTCACACAGAGCAATTATTAGTTCCATAAACCTTGGCAATTTTCAAATAAATAGATAAATAAAACATTGATTAAAATCTCATCCAAGTATGATTCCAGCAGACAGAAACAGCTGAGGCTTTGACCTTGAGGAGCTTTTGGAGAACCTCTTGTTCCTCATTGATCTGATGTCTGTGACGGCTTCAGCCGCACCGCTGAGCTGCTGCGCCTGGAAGAGGACACGCTGACACGGCGGAAGATGGCCTTCTAGGAATGTTTACTCCAATTCCAGAATCGGCAACTTGGGAGCAATGTTTATGCTTTAAAAAAAACATTATGCTACTGTAATCAAGGGTGAAATATGTGAGTGGCTAAAATACAGTTGTTGTTGTTGTTGTCAAGTCAAGTTTGTTTGTATACCATATTCATTTTCAGCAACAAGGCAGTTCAAAGTGCTTTACATAATAAAAACATCATAATGTCACCAATTGTGGAACAAGCAATAAACATTACAGTTTGTCATCAATACACTTCATATATATATAAAAGGCAACTATAAATAAGCGAGGTTTATTCTTAATTTATATGATCTCAGTATTCCAGATATTTTGCAGTTTTTCTGGAGGTTTGTTACAGATTTATGGTGCATAGAAGCTGAATGCTGCTTCTCCATAGAAATTAGTGAGCTGGAATGTTGATACAGCAACAAAAGACCTTTAATGTATTCTGGTGCTAAGCCATTCACTGAATTATAAACTAAAAAAAATATTTTCTCTGAGCTACGGAGACCCAGAGTGATGATATTAAAACCGGGGTGATGTGCTCTATCTTCCTGGTTTTAGTGAGAACGCCAGAAGCAGCATTCTCACTAAATCAGCTAATGAGCTGTCTGACTTTTTAAGGCAGACCTGTGAAGACACTTTTGCAATAATCAATGTGACTAAAGATAAATGTGTGATTAATCTTCAGTCCTTCAAACCTGGAAATGTTCTTTAGGTGAAGGAAGGTCGACTGGATAATTTTCTCAAGTTACTCTCCTCACCTCACACCGGGCCTCTCTTCCAGTATTGCAAATTGAATAAGCAGATTTGAAATAATGAATGTGTACTTTTACACTTGAATGAAAATTAACCAGCCTCGTTGTTGGTGTGAATACACTGATCACCTTGCACATGTGGCAATTGGAATCAGATTCATAACTGTACAACTGTAAGATGACAACTACATTATTAGTCAAGCAGAATGTGACCATGACTAAACTCAAAGCTGGTGTGTGTGTGTGTGTGTGTGGTGCCGACAGCCAAACTAAAGCAAATACTTTTACTTGGTTAGTTTGGTTAAACTAACAGTGCTTCTCACAGCAGTAATTTCAGTGAGCTGCAAAAAACCATCAACCCCCCCGAACACTCACTCTGACATCACCATTAAAACCAGAACATGCTGAGTCGTACGCCATCTCATGCTGTCCTGTTTTTGTAGACAACATGTGATCTCATTCTCAATCTGCAGGTCACGGTTTATCAAAACTACAGAATTTCTTTATTTTGTTTTATTCTGATTTTTTTGTGTGTTTGAAATACAATGTTTCAGAAAATGTTGATGCTGAATAGCAACAGAAAGCATCCCAAAAGGAAGAAAGGCAGAGAGAGAAAGGAGTAGACATGAAGCAAACGACTCAGATCGGGAACCAAGCATTGGACAGTTGCATCATGGATCATCGATTCCGGACATTCTGACACAAAAATGAGATTCAAACATAAAATATATTAGATAAGAAAGCAGAGCATGGGGACGGAGGTGGGTTGGTAAATTATATTGTCAAAAAAGCCTAATTTTGTTGATCATGATTGATTCGTAATAGCAAAAAAAGGATAAACATCCAGAGTATTGAATATTTCTTATAGAGTGCACAAAAAGGTGAAGTTTTCTTCCCTCAAACGTTTTCAAAGATACATGAAAAGGATTCAAACCAGACTTTCTGGGTCACAGAAGCTGATGTACTCAAACCTTAAAAAAAAAATTCTTCTACCATGGAGATTCAAGGATAATGTTTCACTTCACACATTTCTTTCTAGCAGAGCTTAAGAAACGAGTCACTAAAACTATCTTAATTCATTATTCACTCGGGAGATGTATGATTACACGTATGTGTAAGTAACTGGAGGTCATTTCTTTCTTGTCGTTCCACTTTTCACAATAGCCTGAGCCAGAGTACAGCAAGACGAGCGTGTCAAGGGGGGAGAAAAGGGAAGACGTTGACAAAGAGGGAAAGAAAGAAGAGGTTAAGGAAGGGTTAGCTAAGAGCTAGACAGAGAAAGAAGAAAGTTCATCCACCTGTGTCTGATTTACAGCAGTCGGATATAATCTCCCTGACCAGAAAGAGATACAACTCTTTTTTCAGATCGATGGGCTCAAACAGCACCGAAGCATATGAGGTCTGTTCTTGATATCCGACCGCAGATATGAAACAAAGAAGGTAATGGCATTGTATATGCAGAGCGTATGGCACCGTCATTCTGGATCCATGAAGTTTGGAATTCAGTTTCTCCTGGGGTTTCTGCTTGCATCACACCCAGGTTAAATAGGTTCAATCCTGCAATGTTACACAAGTCACGGTTATTCACCAAATGGAAACACGGATCTGACTGAATGAAATCAAATAGTTTTAAAAAATCCCAACTGAAACCAGAATTTTTCACAAACATGTAAATGATGAAACTGTTTCACTAAAAAGGTCACTGCCAGAAAAACCTCCTATTATTATCTGTTAAAGATAATCTTATCTGTTATTTTTAACAGACAAGATTATTACATTTTATCTCTTTGAAGATAAGATTTAAAAATCTTATCTTCATACAGTAATCTTATTTGATATTTATTTGAATAAACTCATTATTTCATCTTACATTAGTCTTTCCCAGTATTTCCGATTGCTTCACAAGAGTCTGCATTTTATCATTATTTAATTTCATTTTACTATGTTGTATTCAAAAAGCATTAAGTTATTTTTTGTATTAGAGGGAAAATATGCAAAGATGCTTTGCACCAGATTTAGCCTAAACTCACTTTTATCTGTAGTCGCCTCAATTTAGGAATCGTAAAAAAATTGGTTTTCCATCACAGGCATTTGATGCAGATTTATTCTCTTTGTCATTTTTAGGGTGAAATTTTAACTGATATTTTGACTATCACCCCAGTGTGGCCTCCAGTATGCCGCTTCTTGCTGCAGATCTCTATCAGATAAAGGGAAATTACACAAATCTGGATTTTCACTCAGCCTTTTTGTTTCATTTCCACTCTTTAAAACTTTGAAAATGTTCATCCAATTGCAGACATAGGCAGGTTAGCTCAACAAAGATTTTCGTGAGAGGAAATACAAATGAGTCAACATAAAAAATTAAAGTAGAAATAATAAAAGTGGCACTTTGTGGTTGTTGTTAAAAAATCTTGATGTCTTACTTGAATGTTTTTTTAGTCTAAAACTGAACTGCAGTTAAACATTAGATATTTTTTTCTTACATTTTTCAGTGTTATGCTGTTGCCATAAATAATGAATGTACTTCATCTGTTTCTCATACATCATTATCCAGGAACTTTGTTGTTCCATAAAGCTCAAAGAAATTATCAAAAGTTTCTCATGTATTTCCCAATTAACTTTGGCTAGTACTCTAAAATGGTATCATTTGTTTTGCTGACCTTTATTGTCATTAGATTAGGCCGGAAACGGACAGGAGTTGAGGATTAATAGCCTCCATATATAAGAAGTGACTGCCTTACTTCTACACCACACACTGCATCAAACAGTACAATTTGTGACAGGGTTTTAAATTGCATCAGTAATTATTCAGATTGTTTCTGACTCAAACCGCATCGCACCACAGAACATGTAATCAGCCACTAGCGATTAGATGTGTCGTGCCGCCATCGTAACCCCGCCACGCTGACATTTCCTGGTGGCCGGGCCTCTGCTGACTGACCCCCTCCGGTTCTTTCACCGTCACAGAAAGCATCTGACGATTCTTATGTGGCCCACACAGCCGCAGCCTTCTCTTCCTCCACTGTGTTCTCTAATCATGGACGAAACAGACCCAGGCCCGCAGAACAAAGGGCAGTGTTTGTTTTTATGCAGGCCCTTTCACGTTTCAGCCGTGTTCCCTCGGTGAGCGCGTGCAGGCCTTTGATGTGTAACACTCCGGCATTCGCCCAATGAACAATCGGGGGCCTCAACAAAAGCAAGCCGAGGGGGGGAAGATGGGAGGAACATAAAGTGGAGAAGTGTTCCCCTTCCTTCTCAATCACTAATTGACTTTTCACAGCGTAATGGTTCCTCCACAGGCCTTTCATTTAGCTCAACTCGGATCTGAACTCTTCATAATTATTGTGAACTTTTCACCTTTTATAAAGTTGCACCTAAAATGACTCAATCTTCACTCATATTTGTTTCACTGACAATATTTAAAAACTAGCATCTTTTGCAACAAACAAATCACATAAGATCACTTTTATTAGCAAAAAGCTTCTATAAAATAAGTGGTTTCTTGAAATAAAAATTTAAAAATTGACACTTTTGTTTTATTGTATTAATATTTTTCAACCCCTTCATAACGAGCATTTTCAGCACTTGCTTGAGCATCTTTGTCAATCCCTCTGGGAAAATGTGATGTCACAATCATAACTAAATGCAAATTCACTCATCATTTGCAAATTTTGAGTAACTGGTCATTTTAAGAGTCTTCACAACTATTTTTCAAATCAGACCGGTCGCCTTAAGGTTTTCTGCATGTCCTTCTTTACTAGCAAATCAACATAGCCTCCTTCTAATTTAACTTCATATCAACTCTTCAAAGCACTGTCTGTGAGGTGAAACCAGGCGTGACGTCGAACAGTAACATTTGCCATTTTTTGTAAAACCCATTTTGAAATGTTCTGTAGGATTTGATTATGCTGTTAATATCAACTTTAATGAGCAATCTGGAATTCTTCTTTAGCGTCTTGACAAGTCCTCAGGACATAATTTTATTTGTAATAAAGATTTAAGAAGGTGTACTTAAAAATGTTATTTGCACTTTAAATATTACCTTTCAAAATCCTTTTTGTAAAGTGATGTTCAGCAATTTAAACTTTTTGTAAGACCATGTCATGGCAAAAGTAAAGCTTAAAAAAATCCCAACCTTGACCTCCTGAAAAGGTTGCCACAAACTCAGGCTGCAACAATCTGCCTTTAGGCTGCAACAATCTAAAAAAAAACTTTATAAACATCCTGGAGGAATTGACCGGCAATGGTCTCCTTTTTAAAATTCCACCAAGATTTATTAATAGAGTTCATGTCACATGAGTATATACATCAAATTAGTATTTTCCAGACTTTGTCCTGATGGTCATTGAGATATTTTTGGAATTAATGACCCCCAAAATTAATTCCCAAGCCTCAGCTTCCTCACAGATTGCCTGACATTTTTTGCCAAATATAATCAGATTCTTCATGAATGTGGTTCCCCACATGCTGCAGGTTTCCAGTAGGAAGCAACACAGTCCTGGAACATCAGTGAGCCACACTTCATTCTTCCTCTTCTACAGATCCAGGGCAGGTCTGAATAGTTCTTGCTGACTTCTCAGAATATAATCCCAAATCTTCTTATTTTACTTATATAGCTGTGAGATGGCTGGAGTCAACTTTTGCTGTACTTTTGGCTCAGCAGTAGTGTGGTTCTTGTAATTCAGGTGAGGATAAATCAAACATTATGTGCTATTGCTGTGTTTTTTGCAATGTCTCTTTTTTGTTGTTGTTTTTGAGCTTTCTTTTTACTAGTTTATTGACTTATCCATATTTCTAAAATACAATGAAATATTTCTGTCAGGATTTCAGATATTTAAGTGGATTTCACACCAGATGAAACTGATGAAGTCCATTAAACAACACTTGATTTGCTAAAGTTTATAAAAAAGTTAGAATTTAGTGTTGAATTCAGATTAAATTATTGTAAAATATATTTATAATAATTGCACACCTAATTTATTTAGTTGTGGAAACTGTTGTGTTTTTATTGCTGCTCCTAATAAAACTCATTTAAGGAGACAAAACATTTTATCTGCAGATCAGATTGTGATCTAAACTGTACAAAGTTCTATGTTTGAGCTGGATGCTTCATCTCTGTCATATTTGTCTAGACAACATCTGAGTCATAGAAAAATCTCTGACCACATCTCGTAATGATAAACTGAGCCGCTTGCTAAAAGTCTGGTCATTTGATAGGAGGAAGTCCCGTCTCTGCAAGAAGGAGCCTGTTGGACAGCTGACGATGAAGAGACACAAGACCATAAGTTGGTGTTGCATGATGAATCCCCCCGGCCCCGAAAAGTGAACACACACATTCACACACTTCTCCATCGTCTACTGAAAAGTACGCTTGAGCTCACAGGAAGAATGCCATAGCTTCTTATGTTGTGTGTGCGTGTGTGTAAAGCAGAGAAGGTGTGAAAAGTCTGACTTGTTTTTCACCTCTTTTTGCATACGGGTTTATTATTCCTCTCCATCCGGCTTACTGAGGATTTAAGAAAGGGGGTGAGGGGACTGAAGGGCAGAGGGGGAGGGCTGAAGTGGCAACAGATGCACAAATGAACCTGTGTGCCCTCTATTAGAAGGGAGAACCCTTCTCAGATCCCAATTTCTCAATAAAGACCTGGCCAAGCTCCATGGACAGCCTAATGATTTTAACTCCCACAATCTCCGAGAATCTTTTTCTCCTCCCAGCTCCCGTGTTTTTACAGTCTCTCTGAAGAGGCCTGGAGCTGTTTGGGATAACACATCAGTAAAACAAACAAAACACACTCTTATCAGTCCTAGATCAGTGGGTCCGGCAGACACACGGCCAGGCAAAGGGTTCCTGTGTGTGTTTGTTCCCAGCAGAGGTCCACAAGGGGGCAACGTTTGTAGGCGACATTCATGTAAGCCAGACGTGTGCCGGCCTTAGCGTAACTGAAAATGACTGAAAAAATGTATTTACTCACCTAGACAAGTCCCACAATAAGAACAGTGAGAAAATTTTAAACCGGCGTGATGGAGGGACTGCATATGGATCCCAAATATCCAAGCCAAACTGATTAACCAAACACAAAACACATGATCATCACAGATACAAATCAATCATACTATTAATGTATTCTTTTATTTTATAAAAGAATAAAGTTTCCAAACATATTGGAGAATGTCCAGAATAAAAAAGAACTCAACAGATTGTTTAAAAAGAACCAGAAACTGCGACCTAATAAAAAGGAGATGGAGGAAACTGCCTGCATGGATAAAGTTGATCTTTGCAGGATGGAGCCTCGTGTGTTTTGTTTTCATCTCCACTTCATATTCTTCAGAAATAAGAGGAATATGAAGTCTTCATGTCATTAGAAGTGTGATTAGTTTTTCTTTGTAAGCCGAGGGCCAATGAACTGAAGCTCGGATTAAAGTCGATCGGCTGATTTTTGCTCCCAGTCTCTGCTTCTTACCATCACCTTGTGGTTTCTCATATCGTGATGCAAGATGGATAATGCAATGAAGGGTACAAATACAAATTATTATTATTATTATTATTATTATTATTGTTGTTGTTGTTGTTGTTGTTATTGTTGTTATTATTATTATTACTTCTATGTTCCAAACTGTTCTCATTTAAAAACATGTTACATGAAAAAACAACTAAAACGAATAATCATAATCTGCAAGACCAATTTAAAGGCTTTTTTTTGTTTGAGACTGTTTTGAGCACAATCATAATTTATTTTGCATGTCAGACAAGACATGAATGTAATCCTCCTTAATTAAGATACAAAAAAATTACAAAGATGAAAACGTATTTATGCAAATTTCTATTTATTCCACTTTATTCCCAGCCTTCCTTGTATCAGATTCATTCTCCCATCACTGGGAGAATACTAGATGGCCTGGTGATACTATAAGGCTGGTGATACTGGAAAGGCTCATAATTGCCAAATGGGATTATTGCTTCAAAAGAAACATTAGCTGCCTTTAGGAAGAGTGTGAGGGATTGAGACACCCCTTTCTCCTCCCTCCTAATCTGGCAGGAGACCCCTACAGTCACACTCCTCCACCTGGCTCCCATTACCACTCCACAAATCCCTAATCCCTCCGTTTGTTTTCCCGGATAGAGACCAAGAATGGAGGAGGAAGAGGAAGGCAGGATTTGGGGTTGTGTATGAGGGTGATAATAGGAATCTGAAAACTATTTGCCAGAAGTTATTTAAAGTAACTTTGTGTTAATAAATCTGGAACGTTCTCAATTTTAGGTTTACTTTGAGGAAAAAGGTGTTTCTCTTTTACTTTTGTGTGTGTGGCCGCCTTCAGCGGCCTCCCTCTTTTCTTTAATAAAAGTATTGTTTGTGTTTCTCCTGATTGGGAACACATTGGGCCTGGGTCGGGCCCTGATGGGGCCGGGGTTTGGGGTCTGGGGGCAGACCGGGGGTCCTGTTCTCCGGGGGTCTCTCCTCTGGTCCTTCCTCTTCTCTCCTCAGAAGTCCCGTCTGCTCAGGAGGCCACGAGGGGTGGCAGGGTCGCCCCTGAGAAGTGTCCCGCCGCGGCGTGACCCCTCGCTGCCTCCATAGAAGGTAACCTCAGCCCCCCCTACTAATGCTCCCCCACCTGCCCTCCCCCCAGGGATGAAATATACACACACAGACACAAGACAGTCACCAAACAGCCACACAGGATGATGAAATACACGTGCACACATGCACAAAAAATTAAATACTCATGCATTGTTCTTTTAGGCTACATTCACACTGCATTTTCTTTTTTCTTTTCTTTTTGCTGTCATGCTGTTATGCAATTTTATTTTATCTTTTTTGCATGGTCATTCATACTACTAATTAAACCTGACCTCAATCAGACTTCTGTGTGAACTGATCCCCAAAGCCCAGAAGAATGCTGACGACACACAGCAGTACACTTTATGGAAATAATAATGGATGCTTCTATGGATCGCTTTCAACCTTTATTCAGCAATGGGACTCAACAGTACTGTCACAAGATCATAACAACCCAAAGGATGCTAATGAAAAGAAAACCCCATTAGAGCAGTGGCCTGTTGTGGGACACTGACTGCAGCTTCTGGAGAGAAGTCTCTTTGGAAGTGTAGTCAGAGCCAAGAGTGGTGGGAATTGTGATGCGATGTGCGTCAGTGACACAGACTTCTTTCTGAAGTTCGTAATGATGATTTTCAGTCATTGTTTACCTCGTTTGGCTTTTGCTAGTGCAGAATTATGACGCATGTCTCACATCAATGACATAAAAGCCAGATAAAATGCAACATCACCATTCGGACTGCAAACGCTTTGAAAACAATCGGACTCATATCCAAATTAATTCCACATATGGAAGTGGAACTGATCTGATTTATGGAGGGGTGAAAAGATTGGAATTGGGAAATTTAGACTGAAAAAGAATACATGTGTTGCATATTGGCAAAAAAAAACAGATTTGGGTGGCATTTGCCTGCTTTGTGACCAGCCTTGTGGCATACATGCAACCCAGATCCTCACCTGAAATCTAACATCAACCGGAGGAGCCCGGTTCCTCCTGTGTGGCTTCGGCTTTGTTGTCCTGGTGAAGACTCTTGTTTAAGTTCCCCATATCTGATGGTGTTAACATGATCATTTTGAGGCTGCAACTGGGGACAAAAAAGAGGGGGGAAGAGAAGATTACACAACTATCCAAATTAAGAGCTGCATCGGCAAAAAAGGAAATCACAGAATGAGAAAATGATTGGAATTTGAGATGGAGTGAAAAACAGACCACCACAACTCCAAACAGCGAATGGGCCCTATATTAGATCATGGAGTTAACAAGCAGCAGCAGCGCTCTGACATGAGCTCATGTGTTTGGACAGATCTGCTGAAGGTTTAAGACCAGTACCGAAGTTCCTTATCTGATCCAGAGATAAAGCCTTGCACTAAGAATGAGAGGAAAACGCGTGCACAGAGGCAGGCGATGTGAATGAGTTGTCAGAGGAGAAGGAGAGAGGAGGGAAAGCGGAAGAGATGAAGCAAGAAGTCAGTCCTGGGAGTCCCTCAGGCCGCAGAGAGAGAGAGAGGGTGTGTGTGCATGTTTGCTATTGGTCATGTCACTGTGAATTACCAAAGTGTGGACAGACATGAGAACACAATGCTCCTCAGTAGGTATGAGTGAAATAAAGTGTAAGAGTTTCATTTTCCTATCTTCAGTCATTCTGGCCAAAATTTATGAATGTTTTCTCACTGTGTGTGTTGAAGGCACTGAAATAAAAGGAGCTTTTTTTTTGCGTATTATTGTATTTCTCTCTCAAGCTGTTTATTTAAGAACCAATATATTTCCATCTCATTATTGAACAATAGATTTTGTGTGTATTTAAATTATAGCAAGTATTTTCTTCCACTTCATTGATGGATTCTGTTATGGACTGACAGCTGCTACAGCCTGGCAGCTGGGAATAAATTCAGTTCATATATATATATATATATGACTGATCCTAGCAGTACACCAAGCTCACTTAATTATTGAAAGTAGCTTCAGAAAACCTTGCATAGAGGTCCAGCATTCACTCCTCCTGGAGCAGGGATATGGAAGCCGATCAGAGATGATGACAACTTGAATGGAGATGATATCCAGGGAAACCTGAGACTGGGGTAGAGATTCACAACAGCCCTAAGCATAAAGCAGGAGCTCCAATGTTTCATGTCCCAGTAGAAGTGTATCCAATTGACAAGGTGTAGCAGGACTTAAAACTTGACATTCTCCATCCAGTCTGACTGAGACTGGACTATTTTGTGAAGAAGAATGTGGAGAAATTTAGATGTGCAAAGCTGACAGAGAAATCCCCCAAAAGGCATGCAGTTGAAACTGCAATAAAATGTGGTTCTACAAAGACTCTGGGGGACTAAATTCATGCTTATACCACATTCCTTATTTATAGAGTTGTAACATGCTTCCTAGACGCAGCATTGTGATCTATTTTCGAGTATCTTTCAGCTACTTGCAGGCCTTCCTCAACTTCTCACGCCAATCACTTCTGACTTGTTGCACATCTGTCTGTCGACCTATTAGCAGCACATTACCCCTGTAGACGGCGAACATCAGTACCAGACCTTGACGGCCAGGGCTTGCCAAGACTTTGGTGCCCAGCATGATGTTGCTTCCTGCAGGAAGAGGGAGAGCTGAGCGAAAGCAAAACAGGACATCTTCAGATCTGTCAGGGGAGCAGCCCCTCTCCTCCTCTCTTGCCCTCGGGGGGAAACCCACCAAAGGAAGCGCTCGCTCTCGCTCCTTTTATCCCCCCTGCTCTGCCCTGGCCCTGCTCTGCTCTCTCTGGGGCATGTTCTCCTCTTCTAATCCTCCTCTTTTCCTCCGTCACTCTGAATCAAACAGTGATGGATGTCACCTTGTCAGACTAGAAACTCTTGACAACCACCGCTTTCACACTGACAGAGGGTAATTCTTTATTATAGTCAGTGTGTTATGTTGTTTTATTTTTCTTTGGAAACAGTTCCATTAAAATTATAAGAAAAATAAATAAATATTACTATTCAGATAAACTTTCCAGAGGAATTTGTGGTGAAAACAGGAACCTTAAACTCTTGTGCTTTCATTTTATTGAATTGTCAAGTAGGACTGAAACAATTAATTGCATTAATCGTGATAACTCGATTACTGAAAAATTGCTAACCAATGCAGTAATTGATTAATTAACTGGAGTGTGCAGACTAAATTAAAAAAGGCCATTCGCTGAAAGAACAACACACTCAGACTAGCAACTAAGCTAAAATTGTTCAAAAATATAACTTGCAAACCTTTGACTAAATCACGCAGAACTCCTCAAGTGGCAGTTTTAGCTTCACTTGGTTCAAATTCTGTAAAAATCTCCTATTAAGCACATTTTGCTGTCAAATTCTTAATTAGATAATCCCAAAAGAAATCAACAGATCGTCCCTACAAAGTATTGATACTAAATCAAGCTGAAAAGGCAGCGTTGTAAACACATTACTGTTGGAAGTTTTTTGGGAGGTAACATATTATCAAGCGTTCACAAGAGGAATGCTGTTATTGTATTTTAGGCAAAAAAATGTTTATTTTCTTATTTTTAAAAAATTGTATTATTTATTTTCATATTTTAATGTATTTGTAATATCACATTAGGAAAATTTGAAAAATGTGACAATATTTTCAATCCTATTAACCGATTAATCATCAAAATAAGCAGTAAATTGACAACTAAAATTATCATTAGCTGTGACTCTACTGTCAAACTTTCTTGCATTTTCTGTTGTTGTGGGGTTCATAAGTATTTCTTTGCGACTTTATTGATTTTGTCTCTGTGTGCGTGTGCCTCCCATTGAATGGATTTCCTGTTTGTTATTGTGGTCAAAGCAGAAGCAGAGGAGCTGTAATCGGAGAGGTTCTTGCGGTGCGCTCTCTCTAAGCAGATCCTGCAGGGTGACACTGCTGGCTGAGCACACTGTGTTTTTGGTGGCGTGTGTGGTTTCCAGATACCATCTTCAAAGGCTGTTTATTGCATCTGTATGAGGTTAACAGCAGTGGCTTCAAATATCGTCTATGAGAAGCTGACCATGGATACACAAAAAAGGATGTCCGTAAACAACATGTGGGAGTGGAGGTTTTTTTAATGATAGTTGCTTTACTCACCAGACAAAGTGGAAATTATAAGTTTGCAATTATATTGAAATGTAGGATTATGTTGATATTTTCATGTCCATTACTCCAAATTAAGTCTTATAATTTTGTGGAGGTTTTTATCCAAGTATGAGCTTTAAACTGCAGTTTCTGCATGTGGAATGAGTCCAGTAGTGATATTTCTGATTTTCATCCAAAGCATTGTGTGTAGTGCAAAATTAGGACATCACCCTGATACATCATCCCCATGATAAACCATAGCAGTGGCAGAATAATGCTGTGGGAATATTTTTTATCAGATATGGGGGAGCTGGACAGGGGTAATTAAAAATTGGATGGAACTAAATGCAGAACAATGCTGGAAGAAAACTTGTTAGAACCTGCAGAAGACTTGGAGCAGAGGCAGAGGTTCACCTTCCAGCAGGACGAAGCTGCAATAATGAATTTGATCACAGGCTCTTTGGACCTTCTATAACAGCTCTAAACAATTTTTACAAAAAAATTAGAAAGAAACAATGCATATTTTAAAATCTAGGTACAAGACCAAATGTGAGTTTTTATCAGTTTTTTTCTTGCAGTACAAAAGGATTACAATAAAACTATCAGTACTACTTGTAATTAGTTTATAATATGTGTTTTTTTTAATAATTGTTGATCCCACAGAAAAAAAATCCATCCTCCTGCAAAATTGTAGAAGATAAAGATAAATATTGAATGGACATTCTCCAAAAGAGTTGCACTAGCAATTGTACTAGGAGGCACCAAATACATATATTACTGTCTATCCACTTTACAATTATACATTACTTTGTAGTAGTATATTAAACTCCCAATAAAGTTCAGCAGTGTTTGTTGCTAAATCAGTTCTGAACACTTTTTCAGACACTTTTTTAATTATTATTTGTATTTAACCTTTATTTATACAAATAAAGGTATAAATCTAACCAGAGATCTAACCAGGTCCATTTAAAATGTGAACCTGGTTAGATCCCACAAAAAAATTACAAACGTAGCAACAATACAAGTAATTAAAACATTTTACTCATTTAATTAGCTAATAAAATAAGACCTAAAAATAAGAGCAAATTTTATAAGATTTCTATTTTTTTTCTTAAAAATAAAAAAGAAATTGACCAAGAGGAATATACTTGTGTCTTACATCCTGATGCCTATTGATTGTATGTTTTGTGACAGCTCTTTCAGTGTAAGGCCAACATGCACATTTGTATGTGTGTAATTACCTTCTCATGCAGAAGTGCCTCTCTCACAGGCAAGAACAATGTCCATTTAGCAGAGTGACATTGTGTGGACCCTTAGCTATATCTGCTTTTTATGAATAATAAGAAGATGAAGAGATAACGAAGACACACAAGAGCAACACAAACAGAGATGAGAGTGATGGGGAAAACAGGTAGTAAGGTCATAATGAACAGCTGGCGCTCAGAGAGCTCTATCTGGCTTCCCATTTCTCAATGTCCATGTGGTCATGAGATAACATCTCTTACCTTTATTCTGCAGCCCACATAGAGTCGGCTTTATAGTGCATGGGTAGAGTGGCGCTTTGTGAAAAGCTGGAATAACCTTGTCTGGTTGCCCTGGCAACAGTAGGGTTCAAACGAAGGTTGTGAAGCGGAAAAAAGAGAAACTGAAAGAGCAGAAGTGCTTCTGCTATACCAACGGTTAGCTTGAGGATTTGGCCTGACTGTGTTTTGTGAGATGTTAATCATAGACATGGAGCTTCTTAACCTACATTAATATTTTTTTAAATGGCTTTTACAAAACATCCTAAGCTTTAACAGGCTATGATGATATATGACACACGAAATATGAGGAACAAAGCATTAAACGGCCCATGATCGCAGACTTGTCATTACAAGAGTCAGGATGACAGGGACCACATCTACCCCATCCAGGCGGGTTCACATACAGACCACCAGAGCACAGCAGTCCCCTTACAACAGCATGTACAGCAAGTCTCTGCTGTTCTGCACCATTAACGCAACACCGTTCTCACACGCAGCTCAACTGTAAAGGTCACTTTGCTTTCCTCTGATTCCTTCACATCTCTCATCTACAGAATCTCATCTCTGTGTCGAGCAACAGGGTGAGGACCAATCACATGACTGGAGGAGGACATGAAGAGTCTGGAGGAGCTCTGAATGGTCTCGTCTCATTGGCTTGTCAGACCCTCACTTTGATCTGTCTTCGGGGTGTCAGCTGGCAGCCATGTTTGTTTACCCAGCGAGGTAGGCTACCTGTGTAATTACCTCTAACGAAGTGACTTGTTTTGATTTGGGATGAAATCTAATCCCCAGCTGGGATCAGTTTGACAGGAAGAGGTCTGAGGTTACATTGGGATGGTGATGCAGGAGTTTGGCAGTGCCAAGCTGCTTCAAGGGTTAAATGTGTTTGGCCTTTGTGCTTTTAGGAAGTTTATTCTCCGAGAAGGGAAATGAACGCTTGGTGTGTAAGTTTTGTTCTTTCATTCAAATCAGCCAGGAGCTTTTAATTTATCTTTCAAACCCTGGCTCACCTTATATTAACTCTTTCTCTCTTACTCTATTCAGATGTATTTTGAGATCCATACAAGTTCTCTCTTGGCTTGAATATGCACACTTCAGCTCCTGTTAATCATTTCAGCTCTGGCAGTGGTTCAGAAAAAACCTCAAAGAAAAGCTTGTTGGCAGGAGGCGTCAGTGCTTCAGCTCCACAGAACACAACGAGGCTCTCCTCCACTTTGTCCTCTGCTTTTACCTTTCTAACCTCCTCCTTTTCCACTTCCCTACAATAACTTTGCATTTGTAATAACTTACTTAATGTTTTCTTGCTCATGTTCTGACTTAAACTATTCTTCCAATTTCATCATGATTTACGTTTTAATTTATTATGAACATGTCACAAGACCTACTCTGCAAACTTCTTATAGGCTTCCTGGAACTGATAAGAAATGTAAACATAGCAGGCTACTGAGTGACTACTCTGAAGGAATTAATAAAAGCAACAGGAGGATATAGGAAAAGATAGAATAGTATGAATTGGAATACAATGAGTTGTATGGTTGAAGAAGGGGATGTACTGTACAACACGAGGAAGTGTCACACAACCAACACCAACTGATGAAAACTCCATGATGAACTTTATTATTGCCTGACAACAGAACATAAAAATGCCAAGTACAAAGTTCCATAAGGTTGTCTCCAGTCTGAGAAAACAAGGCCCATATTAGGGGCGCTGCATGAGAGCTAAGGGTACATCCTTATGCTGCCTCTTTGCCTCCTCCCATTCCCTATGCAGCGCAGGGCCTCATAAAGAGTCCAGTGAAGAGTACTGATGTGTTGTTGATGTTTATGATCATGCAGACGCTCCAGATGCAAATGATCCAGTGACTAAACAGGTATAACCCAGTGAAAAACTTGGACAAACCAGGAGATGTTTTACCTGTGCAGCTATCCCACAAATACTCCAACTTAAAAGAAGTAATCATATTTGTTATTACGACTTTGACCTTTTACATCTACATTATCATGTGATGAACACCAGTAAAATTAATGTAATGTGAAATTTTCACTCACTTTACAAACATTTACAAAAGCACTTAATAAGGACAGCTTCCTTTTATTTAGCTCTTAATTTTATTCATGTGCAACTTACGTTGCTTAAACATAATGCAAGGAGATAAATTGAGTTAAACTAATTACCTCTTATGTGCCAGCTGTTATGGCAACATGTTAGAAAATAAAGCTGAAATAATATTAATATTATTAACAATACAGAATTACTATCAAAAGTAGTTTTGTGTTTTATATTTATTTATTTATTTATTAGGTTTATTTTGGCAAATAATGCTTATTAATATATGGATAATTTAAAAAATATATAATCATAGTAATCAACACAGTTTTTGCATTCTATTATTCCAACAATCCATAAGATATATGTCAATGAATATTATGTCTATAACAAATATAATATTTAATACAATAATAATAACAATAACTGCTATTATTATTATTATTATTATTATTATTATTATTATTATTATTATTATTATTAGTGATGTGTCTCATTGGCTCATTGGCGGACTGGAACCTTTGCAGCCTCAGTGGGTGTTCTCCGGTCCCGACCTGACCCAGTGGTTCCGTCTGCAGCATTCCACCCGCACGCGCAATCATAAACATCCTTCTCATGGATCCACTCGGGCAGGAAGTGCGCGGCAACAGGAATTCCACTCTTTCAAACGCCATTATTCCACGGTTACAGTGATGGTTCAGGTCCCTCACCTCGGTGTCGCCTTTTAGGCCTGCACCACATGCATGCGCTCTCTTGCTCCAACATGTTTTGTCACCCTATCAAGGGGTTGAGAAAAGCTTTGAAATGCAGCTCCAGGCCTTCCAGTTCAGCGATGTTGGTCTGACGTCAATAAATCGCTCTTTAGCACGTAAAGCTGACGGCGGAGAAGCTAAACATCCTCATAAACTGTTAGCGGGTTGTGAGAAAATAGCTTACCATAGGCGTCGCAGCTCTGTTTAAGGTAATGTAAAAATAGAGTGAAATTGATAGAAACATCTGGGTGACCAGGCAGAAAGAGTCCTGGAAAAGCTACTAAAAACAGGCGAATGGAAGTTTTTGTTAACTTCCGCTCTATTGTCTTAAAATAATAGGTTACTTTACTCATCGGTTTTATTATTCGTGCAACAAAAACAGCCTCAATATTTCAGACCGCTGGATTTCTTTTTATTGGAGCAGTTATTCGAGAGAAAATCACTTGAGACGACGACTTTTAAAGGATGTATATTTATTTAGACGGAAAGCAGTCTGCTCTGGCTGATACAGGGTTCACTGTGGAGAATGTGTAGACCTGCTGTCTCATTCATGTGTAGGCCAAAAAAAAATCACTGTACAGCAGCAGACGCATTTTAATCCTTTCGCTCAAGAACAAAGAAAATATATCTAATAGAAAACGAGAGACGTAAATTAAAATTCAAAAACAAAGGAGAAAAATTTAATTTTCTTTTTTTCCCTACATGCTGCTTGTTTGGTTCGAGCATTTTCGAACATATATGTTCAAAAATGTGACACATGTGATCGAAAATAAAAGAAAATTTAATTTTTTTGCTCTTTGTTGCTTATTTTTGATCGTCTATTTTATCAAAAGAAACATCCTGTGAGGCGCGTGCATGCTGATGCAAGTTATAACCAGGGCCTAAATACTGAAATCCCGCGAGAAAAACGTCTTGAGAGAGAGAGACAGAGAGAGAGAGAGAGAGAGAGAGAAGTTCAGGAGGCTGGTTAGCAAGAGTAACACAAAATAAGAGGCTGCAAACGTTTAAGTAAAGTCCAGTAACTTTTCTCTAACAGGTCAAATATCTGGCAAACCCCAAAGATAAGTTTAGGCAGCATCAATCATATTTATCTGCTACTGTCAAAAAACAAACTGCTCTCACGCTAGATTAAACATTTCATTAAAACAGCGCAAACAAATTTTATTTATATCGCTGTTTATTTAACCGAACAAAAATCAATTTATTTGTATTATTTGTGTACTGTCCTGTATTAGTTTTATTTTATTTACTTATATATATATATATATATATATATATATATATATATATATATATATATATATATATTCTTGCACAGTGGAAGTCATTTTCACTTTTCTCATCGACAGCAAAATATTTATATGTGTTTTATAAAGTTATTTTAATTTCCTGAATTATTAGGTGTTATTCTTCTGCACATTTGTATCCCGTGTCATCTGGGAGATGGATTAATTAGCCGAACACACTGAATGATGTCTTATTTTAGGGCAAATGCTTACAAAACAGAGGCATTAATGGTGCTGTTAAGATGATCGGAAAATGCTCTCCATCTTAAACATGTGAGGGGGGAGGGGGGCCTGGCTCGGAGCTGTGAGGTGGTAGTAATAGCACGTTGAGAGATGGTTGGCTCTCACCCCTGTTCAGCTGCCGCAGCCTGGCTGCAGCTTGGCTGCAGGGTGATGACACACATGTTAGTGCTGTTCCACCTGCACAGGCTCCCAGAGCACGGAAATCCTCTCCCGAAGAAAGCCGAAGGGACCCTCACGGGTGGTCGGGGAAACGGATACCTCTGCACGCACTGCGACTTAATTAAGCCGCACCGAGTGTGTGGTGGTTTTCCAAGAAGCTGTGAACACGCCGAAGTTTGCTAATGTGCGTGGAATTGTTGTCAATTTGGCATTTGGCCACAACTTGTGTTTGAAGTAGTTGTAAGACTTCTGAAACAAAATAAAAACAGCTAGTAAGGCAATTTCACAAGAAATAAAATGCTCTATAAAATTATTTTCATAAGGATAATTAATTACTATTCCCATTATGAAGGCGATAACAGTGAGGTGGCTATGTGTTCATGTGAGTTGCATTGTGAATTAATGTGAAAGCAATCATAATATTTGGTTTACAAGCTTCTTGTGATGTAGCAATAATTTAAGGCTGTATCCAGATTTAACAAGATTAGCCTTAGCTCTCATGCTAAAGCCGAACTTGCAAGCAGGCTGAGCTTTTTAACCCTGAGGCAATCCCAGCTGTGGCTCTGGGGAAAATATCCACATGCCTTGTTAGAATAATGTAAAAACTTGATGAGTTACATTTTATCCCTTAATCCCAAAGCAATTCTCATTTTTTATTTAATTTTATTATTTTTGTTTCTTTTTAGCCTAAAAGACGAATAAAAAATCTAAATGATCATAAATTATTAGTTGGAATACTGGCAGAATTTAGTTTAAAAATCGGATGAAATGCTTTTTATTTAGATGTGTTTTAGCTGCTAATCTTGGGTGACTTCTAATCAGATATATTGATAAAAAAATCTAATTAGATCAAATCTAATTGTTAGACTAATGTTGATTACATGCAAAAGTTTATTTTACCAATGTAAAAACATATCAAAACATGATTTGCCTAATTTATGTAATAGTATAAATAAAAATAAACCAGGATCCTCGTTTAAACCAGATTTTAACACAGGCACATTTTAGTATCAATATTTTCTTTCAGATGCATTAACATGCACAATATTTTTGGCTCATTGGTTGTTTGTTTTCTCTCTGTTTGGATGCACTTAGTTTTTTTTTTTTATCCATGTTATTCTGTTTTGACTAATACAGCCAGATTTTAACGTGTGCGCAGGGGTTTATTATATTTTCATTGACTGTGACTGGTGGAGGCGGGAAAAGAATCCAGGCGCAAATCACAGAGCGCTACGTCGCTCCGCAGACAGCATTGGAGCAGAATCAGCAGAGGAAGGGTTGGGCTTACGGGCTCGCAAACCTGAACCTGGGTTGCGCCTTTTGACATCAGTCTATAACGATTTCCAGCGGAGGAAACAAGAAGGTGTCTTTACGCTTTCAACTCGAAGTGCATCCTGCGCTTCTGCAAATAACACTTTCTGCGCAAAGAGGTTTTGGCGTTTCTGCTCGTCGGACTGGAGTTAAATTTGTGTTGGTGTGCGCAATGATGGCCACTTACCAAAGTCCGGAGGAGGACCAGATAGCCTTATTGATCCATGACACGAACACGAGCAAGGAGAAGGAGCGACCCAAAGAGGAGCCGGACCAGGAAAAAGCTGCAGAAAAGCCCGATCCGTCCCAGAAACCGCCATACTCCTACGTCGCTCTCATCGCCATGGCCATCCGGGAGAGCGCAGAGAAGCGCCTCACTTTGTCCGGTATTTATCAGTATATCATCAGCAAGTTCCCATTCTACGAGAAGAACAAGAAGGGCTGGCAAAACAGCATCAGGCACAACCTGAGTCTCAACGAATGCTTCATCAAGGTTCCGCGGGAGGGCGGCGGCGAGAGGAAGGGGAACTATTGGACCCTGGACCCGGCCTGTGAGGACATGTTCGAGAAGGGGAACTACAGGAGACGGCGCAGGATGAAGCGGCCTTTCAGACCCCCGCCAGCCCACTTCCAGCCGGGGAAGGCCTTGTTCGGAGGGGACGGCTACGGCTACCTGACCCCACCCAAGTACCTGCAGTCCAGCTTCATGAACAACTCCTGGTCGTTAGGCCAACCGCCCACCCCGATGTCCTACACGTCCTGTCAGATGGCCGGCGGCAATGTGAGTCCGGTGAACGTGAAGGGACTGACGGCCCCCTCGTCCTACAACCCCTACTCCCGGGTTCAGAGCATGGCGCTGCCCAGCATGGTAAACTCTTACAACGGCATGAGCCACCACCATCACCCCCACCACGCGCAGCAGCTGAGCCCGGCCACCGCAGCACCTCCTCCGGTCTCCTCCAGCAACGGAGCGGGCCTGCAGTTCGCCTGCTCCCGCCAGCCCGCGGAGCTCTCGGTGATGCACTGCTCTTACTGGGAACACGAGACCAAACACTCGGCGTTACACACGAGGATTGATATTTAAACTCCTCCCGCTGGGACTGTTCTCTGTACAAATGAAGACTCTAAGAGTTGATTCCTGTGATTTCAAAACAGAACCAACAGTATTCTTTTTAGAGACCGTTCTGCTGAGCTGTTTGGGTCCAGCTGATGGGAAAGCCGATGGAGAAATACTAGCTCTAACTGAGGGAGAGCGCTTCACAAAATGGAAGAGATCAGCGCACATCAGGTAGCACGATCTTTGGACTGATGGCCAAAACTCTGGTCTGGTCACTGTGACATGAAAAACAGGCTTTTGTTGCGGACATGCCGACACAACTCCAGCTGCAGCTGTTCGGTATGCGTAAAGAGTTCTTCAACTTTTACGCACGGCTTCTCTCAGAGTTCCCTGACGAGATGAGGGTATAAGATGCCCCATTTTGACCGGTGCTTGAATCTGTAATTAGACCGAGATTGGTTCTGACTTAAATTAATCTGCACAGAGCGAGGCCTGCACAGACTTAGTCGGAAGCGGTTGTTTTCAGAAGGTCTTGATAAAATATCCATCAGACATAAAAATAAAAAATAAAAAAAAGAAGAAGAAAAACAATTCAGGGCTTTTCAAATTACTTCATTACTATGTTTTTGTAAAGATGTAAATTCTAGTATGACGCCAGGTCTTTGTTAATCTTTTTAATTATTATAGCTTTTTTTAAATAAATGTGATTATGTCTCATCCATGTCGGGGCCATGTTACATCTTAATTAGCACTTTGCCCTGTTTTTTTCTAGGTTTGTCAATTTCTTAATAAACTTGTATTTCTTAAAATAATACAGCAGTGGTGAAGAAGTCTGTTCTCTGCTTTGTAGGCTGTGTGGACGGAATCCACTGAATATGTTTGGCAGCTTTTTTTTTTTCAGAAAAGAAATGAGCAATTTTAACGGCGCACGGAAATGGGAAAAATAAGCGTAAATTAAGTGACTCGTTTCTAAAATAAAAATGTAGTTTACACGCTTTACTGAATATGTAATGATCTCGTCAAATTATAATATAATATAATATAATATAATATAATATAATATAATATAATATAATATAATATAATATAATATAATATAATATAATATTATGATTTTACAACTTCTGTCCAAAATTGTGATTATCTTTCTATATGAACTTCCAAAATATAGTTATTGTCTAACTTATTTATGGTGTAATAATTGTACGGTAAAACAACTTTTAAAAATGTTCCACTTGATAAAAGATAGCGTAAATCCTTTGGCTACGCAACATATTTACAGTAATTTCCCTGACCCTATATGAGACAAGAAACACATGAAATGTTTGCCGACTAATTGGAATTATGGATATTTGAAAAGGAAAACATGTACTTTATCGATCCTTCTCATAGAAACAAAATTACCTAACCAGGCTGCCATTACTGTTCAATTAAGTAAGTAAATAAATACCATTACTACTTCTAATAAGATCAATAATAATAATAAAATAAAGTTATTATCCGCCAGTCTAAGTTGCTAAATGAAAATGCCACAGTTATTATATGAAAAGGTCAATTTAATAAGAAAGGTTTAGAAAAAGTATAATTATCATACTAACTTAATGACTTCAAAATGTTACGGACGCAGACGTAAAAAGCAGTCAGTTTAACAGATAAAATTTCAATTTCATAAATAAAACGAAGCTTTTTTAATTATAATATATTATTATAAAACAGTTGTGATATTATTATAATGTGTCTTTCAGGTGTCCCTGAACAGGTCGGGTTTTCACTGATTGCCTTTTGATGAGGCACATTCTGATAAGGAAAAAAAATCGCCTCTAGGTTTACCAATAATTATTGTGGCCTCACTTTAATCGTGCTTTGACATCGATTTACAGTTATTCTCGACTATAAAATGCGCGTCAGTGCATCATCGCACCTCAAATCCCCGCTTATTTAGCTCTGGGATAACCTTTGCAACAGGACTCGACGGGCGCCAGGAGAAGTATCCGCGCTTTCACCTCTGTCCAACCCTTCTTCCCCACAGCAACTGTCAAACACAAGCTCTTCATCCTGCATGAAACAAAACACATACACACCCACAAAACAGAACGGGCTTTGTTCTGCCGAGAGCATTAGCGGGTCGCGTTTACATGTGTTTTTACAGAGTTTATAATACCGTCACAGTCACAGATCATATAAAACCAGAGGTTGATTAACACGGGCCGGGTGGCTTCTTGTTCACTCTCTCCTGCCTGTTTATAGAAGAAAATAATATTGAGAGCTTTAAGAGTTTAAAATGTATCTGGAGGTTAATCTGAGCTAAAGAAGGCAGCAGAAGGAAGCAGTTTAGCCTATGACTCAATGCATTTGGTTTTGGAAAGTGAAATTTCTTTCTTAAATAATTCAAAATACATAAATAAATAAACATGAAAAATGTGTGGTACATTGATGAGTATTATCTTGTTAGATGTAATAAAACTCAAATTATCTCTAACACTTTCACAGCGGCTTCATGATTTCGGGAAAAAAAAAATCACCTTAAACGCCCGAACTTCTGGTGAGCTTTCCACAGATTATTTATGAATTTAACTTTAATCAAGAGTCGCTAATAAATCCATTACACCCACTTTGGATATTAAATCACTGATATGTAATGATCTTAATATATAATAAAGTTTTTTAATTAAATTTCTGGGGAGGGGTGTCTGTCAGTTTCTAAAAAAAATTTCACTGCAAAAGCACACGTCATCAGAGACGAGCTTTATTTCTATTATTTATTTAAAAGCGAGAGAAAGAGAGAGAGAGATTAAGCGTCATGCCGCAGAGGTTTGACAGACAGTCTCCGCGCCAGGCGGAGGAGCAGCAACGCTTTTTCATCCTCCTGGGCGCACAGAGAGGAGCGTGGAAGTGAGCCTGAAATGTAGCTGTGTACGTCCCCGGCTTCCTCACATTAATGTTTTGTAAACAACAAAGAGATAAGGGTGTGTTTGAAAGGCGAGAGTATTCCAAACAAGCTCCCAAAAAATAACAAATAAAGTTTCTTACGAGAAGTAATATTTAGACGACAGTAACATTGGCGCAAACGCAAAAGAGATGCATAGTGTTTCTTTATTAATAATAATAATCATATCGACATCTGATTATTATTATTATTATTATTATTATTATTATTATTATTATTATTATTATTATTATTATTATTATTATAGGTTTTTTGCAAAAGACCTCGAAAGCTGACTCACCACTATCGATGATAAGTGAGCACTACTCTTTCTGCGAGGTTTTCTGAGACCAAATATGTTTGCGCAAGCGCGCTGGAGAACGGATGGGCTTCGTGCAGCAGGTGAGCGAATGCGCAGAGAGCCCCCCAGTTCATCCAGGCAACAGGGAACAATGGGCCTTCAGGACTTACGGGATGTCTTGATTGCTGAGACAGACAAGGCCAGTAAAGGTTCATGTTGGAAGAAGCCAAGTTCCTCTTATAGGGCTGATGTTCCAGAGCTCCGATCCCACAAGTAATATTCACTTTCTGCTTTTCCAGAATGTATAAGAGAAGTTTCATATCAAAAGGTGTTGAATTAAAATGTGATAACTCTGGAAGTGTTATACCGACATATTAGGTTAACATTTAAAGTTTATAAAAGTTTAAAAAGAAATACACATTCTCTGATTTTGTTTTTAGATTTTTTTGTTTCTTTGCAGGGCATTAAGGAATTTGTAGGTCGGGGGTCCTTAAAGAAGAAAATATGTACATTTTTCACTGGAGTCGATCTATGCACTATAAAAATTAGTTTTTGCAGTTAGTCCATATTAGCCATAAAAATGACTTAAGTTATAGTTGGAAATGTTTAGGATAATAAGAGGTAAATCTCAAACACTATTTATTTATTGTTAATTCATAACAAACATTTTGATCAGAATTTAACTAAAAATCAATTTGCCCTTATTCTCCTTCTTTTTGTCTGGTGTCCAGCAGAAGACAGAAAGCCTGATATGTTTATATGAGCTGGGTTGTGAATAAATATATCAATACAGCAATAGAAGAAGAGTTGAGTTTGAGGACGTTTCTGGAGCAAAAGGTTAAAGGAATAGTGTAAATGTTCTAAAGTTGGTTGATGCTACAGCAACAT
This sequence comes from Phalloptychus januarius, assembly GCA_902982915.1. Classification (NCBI taxonomy): domain Eukaryota; kingdom Metazoa; phylum Chordata; class Actinopteri; order Cyprinodontiformes; family Poeciliidae; genus Phalloptychus; species Phalloptychus januarius. The sequence continues at coordinate 37,077,240 of CADWAE010000133.1, forward strand.
GTAGCCTGTAAATCCATCTGCTAAGATTCACATCATTGGTTCAGTAAGAGTGGAATAAATGTTTTGGCTTTTGTGTTTGTGCAAATGCACAGAAGATTTGTCAGATTTCCTGATCTTTAAGCTGTTGGGAAAGAGGAACAGATGCCTCGCATTCAGCTAATCAGGTGGTTGGTTGCAGAACGTTCTTTTAAAATTACAGTTGTTTAAGAACTGTTTTCAGTTTAAGTTTGCAAACAGCTTAGGCACAACTTTGATACTAACAGCAAACATTGGTTACCAATGAAGGATCCATCTCTGCTGGTTGTCAGGGCTTCAGTACATATTGGATGGATCGATTTAAACAGCTTCACTAAGGTTTTTTTATATATTCTCAAACTATTTTAATGGAGGACAAACAAGATGACTTCATGAAAGAGAGATGGTCATCCATATTGTTTGAACTGGTTTTTGCACATTAACACCTGCTCCTAATTATTCAGCTGTTTTGGTATTGATTGAATGAACTGGTTTTATCTTACGAAATACTAACTATAAGTTATTATTATGAACTGGTGATTGCACAGATATTTTAGAGGCTACATCCACTATCAAGGGAGTCAAACAAATGTTCACTTTGGCCAGGTGAAGATCATGAATGTTCTCGAGGGATCGACTGTCCCAGAACGTAGCGATAAACCCATCAATAAACTGTTAGAATATTACTGAATAGTTGTTTCTGCTTTTTGAAGTGTATTTCTAAAAATGAAATAATGTTAAACATATTTTCACGTATAATTGTCTGTAAACAGATAAAACGTATTTGAATCGATTTGATAAATTAATAGTCACAATAGTTATCTTGAAGTGTTTTTTTTTTTTTTTCTTTAGGTGGAACCACTTATTAAGTTATGGCGGCCGGATTTGCCCTCCAGCCAAGAGTTTGACACATTAAATTTGATGTCAGTTAATTCAAACTGAAAAATGTTAAAAGGAATATAAATGAAGATTATTCGGGAGTAAGAATTTTAAAAGAGGTTACGGAATATCCTGTACATCGACCGATGTTGCCCAATGTGTCAAAATTTTTACTCCATAAACAAGAATAAGGTGACGTAATTAGGAAGTAATTAAATGAATTAATGTAATGATCTCTTACGTATTGCTTTTTTAAGTGTCTTAGATTAATACGGTTTTGTAAACTGTTCTAACGTTTAACAAATATATTTCAGTAGTTTTTACACAAGTTACGCAAATCAAACGTATGCTAATTATTATGCAAACTTTAATCTTTGATTCGTTTTTAGCAGAGTTTTTTTTTACATATATGTCCTGTCATTGCTTAAAGAGCGAATGAAAAGTGTTCTGCACAATGTCTGCGTCACGCCAGCGGACCTGTGCGGTGTGCTGCAGAGTAACAGTCAGTCACTGCTGTTTTCCTGCATGTCCCTGCACAGAGGGTCATGCTGATAAAAGCTCATTTACCCAAGGTGATGAATATATTTCTCAGAGTCCACTGTTATTTCTCCGTGAGGTGAAAAGGTTTAGCGCAATGTGCGGTTTGTTTTCCACGTCTTTTCCGCAGAGCGCTCTCTGAATAACCATGATTGTATCCTTTGTTGCGCTCTCGGAGATGACAGATTATAATCAACAAGACGAATGAGGTCAACTTATTGTAGAGGCAACGCATTTGACCCTCGCTTTGTGTTACCTCTGTTTCCCTTTCTGTGTGTCACACAAGAACACAGACGCAGCCGCGTTTGTACCTGGACTCGTTCCGCGTTTAACAGCCCTGCATGCTCCACAGGACACGGGCGATGCGACCCGGCCGGTCAAGTCACACGCAGGTTGCAGGTTTCCCAACGCCTGCGCACAATTGAATTCCTAACATTCTGGCTGATGTTTGAGATCGAGGAGCAACTGTTTCCACCTAGAAGCGGCGCACATCACCCAAAACCCATTGAAAAGGAGAGTAAGGGGTCACCACTGTTTGGTATACATCTGCTCCAAACAGGAAAATATGCAGAGATTTGATTCGGAGAAAATCCGGCAATTGTTCAACACAACATGAGTTTTTTTTTTTTTTTTCCTCTGTCATTTTAAGGAGAAGGAACACTGAAGATTCAATCTGCCTGCAGCAGATCTGCGCAACTCCAGGCTTAATTTAGCCCTATTTATTTTGTGAACGCGTCCTCTGGTGAATCTCCAACTGTCCACGGTGATCTACGTGATGTTTCCACTGCCTGCTGATCTCTATCTTAATGACAACCCCGAGAAACAATGGATTACATGTAATAATTCTTTAATAATCCCAAATAATTGCTGTACTGTGTGTTGATTCACTGCTAGAGTTTATAAATAGGAACATCACGTTTGTTAACTGGACCTCTGGTCTACAAAAGGTCCATCCTATGTCCAGTAACCCCATGTCTAAAAATACACCACAGTGTCATCTATTCTAAGAGTCCAGAGAAAATCATCACGCATTGACCTTTCATTGCCACTTAGACGCCACATGTGCCACGCTGACCTGTCTGACAGGTGGTCAGATCCTGTAAAGACTGTGAAAGATTACAGTCATAAAGAAACTGATAGAAATTAAATCTCAACCATTTCTTAAAATGATTCACTCCTTAAAAAAGATAAGTTCTGAATTAAAGTTATATATTTGTGAGCTTATCCACTCTGTTTTGTAATATTCTGTGTCAATACACTGTACATTTTTTCATTGCAATGGAGAAAACATATGCAGCATCGGAAGGTTGAACGCAAAATAGTAGTGGACGTTTGTTTTTTCAAAGTAAGACTGTTTTGTGTCATTTCAAAACAAAATAATTTTGTACCCATAACTGTTTTGATTTTTCTTGGCTTTTTCCGAGTTGACATCTTCATTGATAAAATGTAACCATATGACACGGTGCACACATTATAAGAGCCTGAAGGGAGCTGTGCATTTTGGCCTCATGCAGTTATTCACTCATACCAGCAGGTGGCACACCCTACCATAACAAACATAAATAAAATGCCAAATACACCAAAAAGGCATGTATCACAGTGGAACCCTGCTTAATTCTGGCTTAATATTTGTAGATTTTACCGTGGAGCGTAATTTAAAACTACTTGAGAAAATTCTCCTTTATGCAAAGTTTGCTGTACGGCGTTTGATACTTGATATACTATTGGCTGACAATTTCATAGTAGTGCTAAGATGTTTCCACTGTGTGTGACAATGCATATGAAGGTACAGGTGATGTCTGAACTATGAAAATATACAGCTATAATCCTTCTTAGAGGGAGTCTTAAGTATTCATGGATTTTTGCTTTATGGTCCCTCACATCTGCAAACTCGGGGCGTTCACTGTATACCTTAAAATACCCACTGTGTAAATGTTTTAAACAACTTCAAGATATTAGCTTAGCATTCCTTCATTACGACCTCACATAAATTAGACAATACTTGCCATTCTGCTGCAGAATAGCATATGATAAATTAATTGAACCAATATTTTCAGCATGATTTTGGTCAAAACACTGAGGTCAGCTTTGCTTTAAAAGTAAAGTAATTCATGTTATATTTTAATGTTACTTTTACAAACTAATATGCCTAAAAAAAGATTTTTTTAAATAAAAAAAACACCCAAAATTATTTTTTATATTGTGCTAACAATTTGGCTATAGTGAATTAGGTAAAACATCTAAACATATTTTTCTTAAAAGCTGGTTGAAACACCATCTTCAACTAGATTCTTATACAAATGTGTAATTGGGATTCAAAAATTTTTAACATTCAGGGATTCTTTTTAAACTATTATATAGTTAATGTGATGGTTGAAATTAAAAGTACTTGTGAATGTTTAATTCCCTTCCAGATTCATTTTTAGAGTGTAAGAATTCACTCAAGATCTGGGAGATAACACTCAAAATGACCAACTTTGTCAAGTTGTATTAAAGTCCTTGTATAAAAGCTGAGTCACCTCTGAATGATAACTTTGTGCCAATGAACCTGAATAAACAAACAAAAGCAGCAGCAGCAGTCTGCCTGCATCTGCATTAGGCCTGTGGTCGTTCCTGCCGTGGAAGTGGCGGAAAACTCACCAGTTTATACTGTAAAAGGGAAATACGATAAAATGCTTCCGTTCACTTGATTATGAGCAACAAATTGCTTTGTCGGGATCTAAATGGCAGGAGGTTTTTTTTCCCCATTGTGCCCCGATGGGGTCTATTTTTAAAGCCTCTTTCCTCTCTCGGGCCTCTAAACACTTCCGTAGAGCTGGCAACAAGAGGCTATTAGGATAACTCGTCTTTTGTTAACGTTCCAATTAATCACAGATGAAACCGAGTTCCCACTGGGATCATTAAGCGCCCAGCACCTGTTCTTCTGATGCTGTTGGATATATAATAAACCAACCCAGGCTAATGGTCATTATTCAGCCTCTGGGGAGGGTGTGAGAGATGTAATTACTGAAAGCCAATTATATATCAGGCCATTAAGAGTAATAGAAATACAACCTCATTCGGAAATAAATGTCAAACACTGAGCTTATTTATACCAGAACGTCTCTCAGGAAGTATTTGAATTTCACAACACGGCAAGAGAATGAGACAATATCCTCAAACTCAATGACATATTTTTAGTCAGTCTGAAGAAATTATTATATTGGGTGTTTAGCTGTTAAAATGTCACATTCTATTACCCATATTTTCTTTAAATAATAAGATTTGTGAAGTAAGCATCCCAACTGGCCACAGCACAGACATGGAAAACAGGAAGCTGGCCCTTAGGCCTGTCCCTGGTCCCTGCCTTCCTTCATGTGCATGCCAAATCCAGTCCCTTGTCAGATCCCAGACACTGAAATCCAACTCCACTCCTACATCTTTGAAGCAATTACATACCTCTTGGCAAGGCTTAACGATTAAACAAATGATTATATTTTGATATCCACCATTATACGCATTCGCCTAAGGTATCCTTTCAAGTTGAATGTGCTTTTTATTACATGCTTATCACTGGTGATGAGATTATGCACAGTGTGGGTTTGGAACGAGTTAGGGTACATTTAATTGAATAAGAGGGGCAGTAATGGAAGCATGCTGGACTCAACCTATGCTGCACAGCCTGTTCCCTTTGAGCCCAGTTCATGTTTAGCAAAATTCAGACAATGAGAACATTATGAGGAGAGAGGGGAGAGTCTTGTAACCCTGCCCTCCGTAGGTCAGGGAAAATGGCACATGACTACTTTTAGTGAGGTCTATTAAACATATTTCTTAAGTAAGTGAGTCCAAATCCAGACAAAATGAACTGTAATTCTGTAATGGTTGTATGGCAAGTTTTGGCATTATCGAATTCTACCATTTAATACTTGTTAAGTACGTGTTAATGACAGTCCTTATTAAGTCATTCTTAATAGTGTTGGTTGATGTGAAGGTGTGCTGTGTGGCTCTTTGCTGCCCTCTTCTGGCAAGAAATCTGATCAAATACTACTTTCACTTTCACTGGGGGTTTCTATCGGCCGTTTTGCATTCATAAAGCGCAGAACCTCTTTTTTTAGCATATTTCTTTATTTTGCTTTATATTGTAGTAAAACAGTCAGTGTGAGGTGTTCAAAGTGTCTCTTTTTGGGCAAATTCTAAAGGAGGGTATTGACAAAACAGGTGGTGTTACAGTTTAATTACACCTGACTGTACATTTTTGGATCAACAATGTTTGGCAAAATCTCTAATTATTTGTTGTATATCTGTATGAATTTGTGTAAAAGGGTAAGTTTACTATCTAAGTCACCAAAAATTACAAGTTCTATGCTAATGTAACAGGTTTGTTCTGACTAACCAGTTTGCATTTCCTGGAAAGCATTAAATATTCATCATATAATCTGATTAAAAGCTTGGAATTACAATGTTATTGATTCTTTTAATAATTATGATGAAAAAGTCATTTAGTTTAGATTGTTTAGGCTGGTCTGTTTTCACCTTTTTGTGAAAATCTACTGTGAAGAATGATTAAACTGACATAATTTAACCACTAGATGGCATCATAACCCATCTTTTGATGCTTTTTTGTTTTGCATTGTTTAATGAGGAGCAACGCTCTCCTGAAAGCAGCCCATTCACTAACCAACCGGTTGCAATCTAATGCACAAACATTCTGGCCACGCTTAAATATTCTAAAGGATGCAGCGAAAAGTTTTATATTAATAATATTATTTTATGTTTAAGTTTTGGATTGCAGGAGTTTTCTCTTAAACTACTGCAGAACAATCAAGTATCCGGTTCGAGCTACAAAGTGTTTTAAAGAGCTTTTGTATTTTATGGAGCTAGTAAATGAGCAAAACTTGGATCTCAAATCAGTTTTAAAAACATAAATAAATTAATTAATAAATACATGCAGGGTTCTTTTTCCAAATTTCACATTTAAGAACAAAAATCTCCCCCTCTTTAAAGAATGAGGAGGAAAATAGATAGTATGTGAACCAAAATGATCAATAAAGCCAAACATGATGTTAGAAACACTTAATTCACCTTAGTTGTTTTTTTATTGACACAAACCAAGGAAAAAGTATTTTGCAAAGGAACATTTAAGAAACAAATTGCATAACTATGTGTCATGAAGCTGTATGATTTTGGTTAAACCATGTTAGACATATGTGTGATGTATAATGCAGTTTCCCTTTTTCTTTCGACTTTTTTGCTGGATGACAAACTAATTGTATTAGCACCAGCAGATAGACAGGAGAGTGAATCTGGAGAATTGACAGGAAAAAGAGTTTTGAGTAAATAATCTAATTGCATTTAGAAACTAAATAATCTTGCTGTTTATGATTTCACCTCCATGAGCCCAGATAATGTGAAGTCATCACGTCCTTTGTTAGTGACTCAAAACGATGTTTCCTGTGACTGTTGTAGTTATTACAATGACGCAATACTTGGTTCATTGTCCGGTTACAACATGTGCATGTTCCTGTTGGATGCTTTCCAAATTAATTTAAAATTTACTCAATGAGACTCGCAGCTCTGGACTTTTTCTTGACAGGTTTTGTTGGTGTCTGCAATTTCATCTCCTTCCATATTACTGCAGAGTGCAATGCCTTAAGAAGCAATAACATGGTTTTATCTTTAGCCACTGCAGAGCCAACAATATTACCAACAGTTTTAACAAATTATCTGAAAGGCAATCCAGTCTCCATGTTGCCTTAGAAGTTGCTTAAGCGGAAGATGTCGCTAGTGCACAAGAAAATGCGTGGCCTTCAAAATAAAAGTCAAATTATCGCGTATTTTTAAAAAGTTTTTTCTGCTTTGGATGTAACTAACTTAAAAACAGGTTAATGTAAAGTATAGACTACCTCGAACATGTTTCTGCTCACTTATATAAATTTTGTCTCTGATTTCTGCTGAAGAAAAGGTTAATCGGATACATTTTGCTGGTTGGTGCGTTTATTGACCAGGACTATAAACATTTTCGTTTTCGTTCATTTATGAACAACTTCTGACTTTTCAATAGTAACAATCACCAATCATGACAAATTCCGAATTGGGGTCAATTGATATGATAATTGCATCTCGGTTGTACTGATGGTCAAGATAATTTTGAGACAGTTTTTAATTGTGGTTTAGATGTCACTGTGATATGATTAGAAGAGACTGAGAAATAACATCTGGAGAAGATAGTAGCTTTCTGTTACAATTGCTCAAATGCCCAGTGGAAACCAGTAATATAATGTAATCTATCTATCTATCTATCTATCTATCTATCTATCTATCTATCTATCTATCTATCTATCTATCTATCTATCTATCTATCTATCTATCTATCTATCTATCTATCTATCTATCTATCTATCTATCTATCTATCTATCTATCTATCTATCTATCTATCTGGTGCTTTTATTCTCGGGGATTGTAGCGGAAGTCCTGGGTTCTTCCTACCGGGGCTTGACAAAGAGAAGCCGTGGGGAGGAGTGGAGTGTAGTTGGGGGCTGGCTGAGGGACACAGCGGCTGTGTGGAGGCCGCTCACCTTGCGAAACAAACAGGAAGCTGACGCGCACCGCGACGCTCTCCACATGCGAAGCTCCGCGTCCCGGTGGAGAGACACCTCCGAGCCTCCGAGAAGTCCTTCACCCAGGCGCCCTTTCCTTCGAACGACACATTTCTTCACGGAGAGGATAGAGCAACGACATTTAACTCTGAGCCACCGGCACATTCTCCCACAAGCTGACCGCAGTGAATGAAGGTAGGACTGAAGTTTCTCTAACTGGCGGGTTTATTACACCTTGTGCATTTCAGTAGACTCTCTACATTTGCAAATTAAGGATTCACTTTTCTTTAATGTGGGGGAATTTGAAATTCCATTAATCTTCCATAAACTCCTTTACATAAAGATAGTTGCATGTCGTAATTGGACATTGAAGGAGCTTCTAGGTTTTGTGGTAAATAAACAACTAATAAACCAATATTTTCACAGAGCTGCTGGTGCATCCATAATATTTTTAATCTTGTTGCGTTAGGGCTGAGCAGCTTAGTTTAGTGGTTCGATTGACTTTAGTTTCAAAGAATGTCAACAACAAACTCATTAGGTTCCTTAGCCCAGTTTGTTCAGCGCTCCCTTCACATGAGAACGGAATGTAGCATTCCGCAGTGATTATACACCAACCAAAGTGGACACAGAGACTAACGGGTTTTATTTCCTCTCTTTTTCATAATCCATAGGATGTTTTATTTATATGGACAGGGATTCACGCACGTTTCGTTACGGGATTGAAACGAAAGGAGTTGTAGTTTCAGTAAGCACTTCAGCTGTCATTGAAGACGCTGTGTTCACTTATTGTCGTGAAATGAACAGACAGCAGTGTCCGAAAAAGAGATGTGAAACCACAGACTAATCATCTAGTCAGCTTTTATGCAATAATAATTTCGACCTTTAGGTTTCCTTTTAGCCTCATTTGTCCAGGGTTCAGTACTGTGAAAACTCTACCAGAGTTTAAGGGCTCTGGATAGGTGTTCATACTCCTTGAACACGTTCACACATCATAACCCCAAACTTAAGTGTATTTTGATTCATGGTTTTTAATGCAGTCTAAAAATAACCTTTATTTATCCCATTCGAAAATTAAAAGTTGCCGTAACTTGCGTCGTTCAAATATCTTCAAAGATACTGTGGGCAGGAAGACTCACCAGTAGCAGTCAGTCTTGCAACAAATCTTAAAAAGCCTCTGACTGAACACTTGTTGCGTGACAGCCTCATTACTGTCATGACATGCTAACATCAGGCAGCAGAGACGAAATATCAACATGCCCTGAATGACCTAATCAGCTGTTGGCAGACACCTCATTTGCTTTTGCAGCTCCTCATTAAATCAAAAGTCAAAACGAAGTTGGGTATATTATCCGCATTATGACTGATGGAAGAGCTAGCTTGAACTTTCTCCTTCTCTCTATACTTTGGTTCTTCTTTGCATCCATAAAACCTCCTTGTCAACTTTTCTGGGATTTGGAGTCAACATCCAATACCAGATTTGTCCTAACAAGTGATGTCTCTTCCAAAAAAAAAAAAAAAAATTAACAACAGTCCTTAACACGAACAAGTCAAATTTAAGTGTGGTGTGCGTATCCATAGTCCGTCTTTTACTTTGAGACTACCCAAGTAAAATAGGGCAATCAGTCTCAAAAATAAGAATCTAGTGCATTGTGTGTAATTTAATTAAAAGATCGAAACATCAGGAGACTGACTTCTGGCTGATGACTATCAGAATTGGCACCAGCAGAGGTGCAGCAGGCAGGTAGTCTTACCTGGAGCACACCAGGCATTTCAGGGATAAAGTTACAGAAAAGTTTAACACAGGGCTTTGTTTCAAAACAATATCCTCAGCCTTGTTAGTCCTCAGAGAACTGATGAATTAATCAGCCCTTAATAAAAAGTGTGGCACAAACACTAAACTATGAAGACATGGCTGCCCAGTAAAAGGACAGGTCTGGACAGTGAGATATCACGCTGAACAGACAGTCTGTACTGTAAAACATGGTGCTGACGGTGTTATTCTATGGGGTTTGTTTTATTCAGCAGAAACAGTGAAGCTGAGTAGTCGCTGGAAAGGTAGACACAGTTAAAGACGGGCCAAAGTGCTGTTAGCTGATGTTTTAGACTGCATCCAGTGTGTAGACTGTTGGCTTTATGTATGGCCATAAAGCTAACAATTCAATAACAAATCCTATATTGAGTCTCTGTTAAACTGAAAGTAGTAAAAAAAATAAACTGAACCTGTCAACCATATCATGTTCAATTGATGCTACATGGATATCAGCATTATTGATTAGCTTGAAGCATCTGACTGAGTCTGATCAGGAAGAGTGCTTGATTTATCTTCAGCGCTCCGGCTCCTGATGTCAGCTGTCACTTTATCACTGAAGAATACTTCTCATATACCACACAACCACACCCATCATGTTTGACAGACATTACAACTAGTTTTAATTGTTGCTTGTTTCCGCTTTTGGTTAGAGAAGCTTTTTCTAGGTTTCTAGAGTTCTCTAGATTAATTTACAACTTGCCTTCCTGCTGTGTGTGATTACAAGTTGTTTGGATTTTCAGATCAACCGTAAGCAGAGACAGAAGGAGGAAGTTCAAACCATCTTTTCCATTGATCATTTTGGGCATGGATCATATCCTTAACAATACAACCAGACAGATATTTAAAGAGGAGTGGAAAAAACAAATGATGTGGATTAACTGAGCATGCCAACCATAGATATTACTGTGGAAAATCATCTCTGCTACCTTGAAAATTAGCTGTTAGCATTTCGTGATTTGTCACAATACTGACTGCTTCTGGAAATTCTTCCTTCCACAGTATCACTATCCACAACAACTCTTTGAAGATACTTGCATGGGACACATATAAATATTACAATCCTCATAAAAAAGAAAATGCTGTTGAGAGAAGAAGCAGATTTAGTGACCATGTACTTCAGTTGTTGCTCGTTTTCTTGCAGGAATTTTGTTTCACACACAGCAGCCTAAACGGACCACGATCTATAGTTGACCAGTTCAAGCACTTTCAGATTCTCCGTATTATGTTGTCAGCCATATTTAAATATGGGTCAAGTGAATTTTTTTGCAGTAGCTTAGTTCTCACACTTCTCACATGGGGAATTCTAGAAAAATCCAACTTTAATGTGTGTTTATTGAGGAGCTGCCACCACAGGGGGAAAATCCCCACCATTATTGGTGCCTCTGACAGTCCTTCTTGTCACTATCCACAGTGAGCAGGGTGGTAATGGACCACAGCAAATATTCGCATTTTCTCTCCAGCAGACACTACCTAAATGTGTCCAGCAGACACATTTAGGTATAACTGGTTGAGAGCAACACTAGAAAAAAGTCTTTCAGCTCTACCATAAAATATCTGTCCAATAACTTTAGGTTCTTCTTTGACTTTATCAGAACAGAAAATGATTAGATTTTTTGGTAACAAACACTTCATGAGTTTGATGTAAAATAATGAATTGACACATGGAAAACCACTTGATGCCTGCTGTTTCGCACAGTGGAGAATGTGGAGTTCTGTAGGGTTGTTTCTTGGTTCAAGTACTCTGGGAGGATCGAACCGAGAATGCATGAGGGAATGCACTCTTTGAAATAAAAGAAGATTTTAAAAAAAATCTGGTGGATTGTGGCTGCAAAAAGAAAACTGTCTGTTTGTTGAATCTTTTTTATTAGGATAATTATCCAAAACAAATGGTCAGAATGACATTCAGCTGAAGAGAAGAGAGGGCCAAGACTCACTGCTAAAAAGCTGCTGTAACTTGTACCAACAATTTATTTACAACACTTTTATCTTAAGATTGGATTTTTTTGAAAACACAAATGACTCAAATTAAAGACTGGATTTTACTTTTCTTTTGTTATGAGTTGATGCGACTATAACAGAACTATGCTGGCTGCTTTTACTTCTATCTACATGTTTTCTGTTGTTTTTCCAGTGAAAAGCTTACTGATCCCCCAACCCCCTTGTCAGGGGAGGCTGTCTCATATAATAAAATAGCCCATCAGCTGCTGCCTACATGACAAGTCATGCCTTCCTTTAGTCACAGTTTCTTTATAACTGTTAGTCTGGATTTTAGGCTTGTTCGTCAGCTAATCAGAAATTATAGTTAGGAAACCTTCTTAGAAATGAAATGTTGACAGATGATTAGCTCAGAAAGCTACAGTTGTTGTTTGTAGAACATTTTATTTTTGTCGACCAACATGATGGGGGTTTGCTAGGTCATTCGCTTTATTGTTTGTTTACTCTGGGCCGTGCTCCGGCCTGTTCTGTGTGAGGAGGGCCTGGCTCTCAGGTCCCCTCTGAGGTAAAGTTGGAGAACTCTGATAAGGCTAGCTGACGTCACTCTGCAGTCATCAGCCAACAATGCAGCTATTTACCCCGAGCCAGATTTAGTCCCAAAGCCGGCCCCTCTAAGAAACTGGGCTCCAATAAAAGCAGAACTCTAACCAAAAGTATTTATATATAAAAACAAAAGTTGTAGTCTTGTGTATTCTGTCAAAAATCAGTTACTCTGTAATAAATGCCCCACAGTGTTTACTGTGTTTACCCTTAACTTTAACTGCATGTGTTCTGTGGTTTTTCAGCTTAAAGGAAAGCATGTGCACTTTAATACATTGGCTATATGGTTAAAGTGTTGTCTTTACACTATAATGGTTTAACAGTATGAAAAGCTTTAACTGAATGAATCTGTGAGATTTCCAAATATCTGAAATGCTAGCTGACCTCTGATGACCTCCTTGTTGTGGGAAGGTCATCATGACAACAAAGCCTCTCCTGTCATCACTTAATAACTTATCATTAGTGGTTAACATGACAAACATGCTTCACTGCTGTTTTCCATTGCAGGTTGTTTGTTTTTTTACAGTTGCGTCAGTGTTTTGTTGGTGAATGCATGATTTCCTGTTGCATCTCCAGTAACTGATTAGTAGGTCGATTCTAGTCATTTGAATTGAATTTCTCACAGTTTTAAATATTTCTCCCAGTTTGTCTTGAAACAGAGTATATCAACATTGTTTTAACATCAACTGTTTTCAAACCTGAATCTTAAAAGAATGTTGTTTTTTTTACTTTATAAGTATTTTTTCACATATAGAATTCATAATCTTTTGCAAATATTGCTACCACTTGAACTTTTTGAAACTTCAGCATATTTAATTAAGATTTAATGTTTACCGCTTTACAACACAAAGTGGATCATAATTGTAAAGTGGAAAGAATTTGTGTTCATTGGCTTTTACTCAGATACCCCTCAGAGGTCACCTAATTTGTAATGGGAGTCTTAAAACTTTTTGGCTAACATGCAAAACATAGTAGCTGTGAAACATTTAGCTGCAGCATCATGTTGTGGCAGATGATTTTTCTTTAGCCTAAACTTTAAAGCTGATCATAGACCTGAAAGTCTGGCAAAGGTAAAATAATTTGTCAATTAAGAGCCTTAGTTTTTAAAATTTACTATAGAAATAAATGAAACTGGATAAAAATGTTAACCTGTGACTGTGCAATACTGTTTGAGACGTATATTTGAAAGACTAGCACCCGTAGAAGTGCTTCTACAATTCAAATGTATTCTGCACGTATTATTTAAACTGGTCTAACATGCATGCATCCTTTTCCTTCCTTGTTATAATAATGCATCATTTGCTGTCTTGTACATTTCCTTTCAAAAACATGAGGTTTGTGGTAAAATGCAAGATGTTTCAAGTGGTATTAGTGCTTTTGCAAGGTTCAGTTCATGTTTTTTAGACTGCCATTTCAATTGCATGCTTTGCATAACCTCTCAGTATAAAGACAAGCACCTCTGAGTTGCTGCTGCTGCCATCTTAGTCTTCCGTCTTTTCTTATGTCCCTGTGTTTCTCTCCACCCTTTTGTTTTCTTAGTAACTCACACTTCCTGCTGTTACACTTTAAAAGTAATCCCCTTCTCGTACATTAGGAGACTTGCATAACATCCTTTCAGAGAACACAGTGCAAGGCAGGTGGTAAATGTCTTTGTGTTTCTGTAAGGCCAGATGTAGCTTTTTCTTTATTTCTTTCATGATTGGATTCATTATGTAAGGCATTTAGTTTCACCTACTGCTAGTGAAGTCAAGGACAGAGCATGATTAATGCAGGTGGATGGAAAGTACCCAAGCAAGGAATGCTACCGACCAAGAGGGAAGAGCAGTCTGCTGGAATTGCTTCACAGCAGGCCGAGACCTGCAGAGGAATGCCAAGAAAACAGTAGGAAGTGTAATGTGCAGAGAAGGTACAGTGAAGTGTGCAGCTCCATGAGTCCATTTGCAAGAATCTGAAATAGAAGTGATTGCTAACATTAGGGTGGAAAAGTGTTGAGTGTTATCTGAATGGCAAATTATATAAAAATGAATCCACACTCTGTGAACATGTTCTCCCTCTCTCTGGTGTGTTCTTAAAGGGAATTCAGATTTCAAGCAATAGAAAACCCTTATTGTTGAAACCTCTTCAGCCAGTTATTTTAATAGGAAGTACAGATTCATCCAGGATGGGGTGCTTCAGCCTGCTCTGTGTCATGCAGCCTCGTGTTGATGTACAGTATGCCGCGGCTCTGGTGCAAAGGTGTGAAAAACGCTGACTCGATGATTAGCAGATGGACTGCATGACGCTCTGTGGTTCATCTGTCTCAGTGCTAGACCCAGAATAGAAATTTGGAAAAAGCCGTGACGAGAGTTCAGATTTAGTGGCTGGAAGATGACTAGTGGGAAGTTGAGCCAGGGCTTGTAAATGACAGCAGAACCACAGCAGAGGAGAGCAAACGTCTGTAAGTTTGCATCAAGATACTGGTGCAATATGATCATCAGCTTTTGTGCCAGAATTCTTACTGTAAATATTTACAACTTCACATAAGACATCCCAGAAAAAAACTATAATACAGTCAATATGCATGTCATCCAGCACATCTCCCATTGCTATTTACAGTGGACGTTCCACAATGTATTATATATTATATGATTATGTGTGTCTCTGTGCGCCTTGCACATATAGAAAGGGATGGTGGCATTTGGGGTGTGAAACAGTCTGAAGTAATTAATCTTTTTGATTAGTACATGTTATAAATGTGATAAAACTGATTCCCTTACAGGAACCCCATAGGTTTTACAGGCTCATAGTTCTGCTGAGGGTTTTTATTGGGTTACAAAATCTTAAATCATCTCCAGTCCCTTGAAAAACTGTTCCATTCCTTTAATGGTTTACATTTTATCATGAAATGTCAACGCAATTTTTGTGGATCTTATGTGATGGCCTGTATAAATGTGAAGTGAAACCAAAAAGGTGCATTGGCTTTTAATGATGTTTATTCCCTAGTAAAAAGTTGATGTGGGTGTGTATGAATTTGTGCTTTAACCTTATCAGTAATTACGGTTGGTACCCTGGTGAAACATAGTGGTGTCAGCATCATGGTGTGGGGGATGCGTTTCTTCAACCGGAACAGGAAAACTTCTCAGAGATTATTAGAAGCAGGATGGAGTCTGTTAGAAGCAACAAAAGACACTGGAAGTTCATTAAATCTTATTCAGGAGTTTAAATTACCTAGTCAAAGTAAAGATCAAAATCTAATTGAGAATCTGTGATAATTACTAAAAATGGTGTTAACAGACTCCAACTTCAATGAGCTTGACGATACTGGTTGAGACATTATTCCAGAGCACCTGCAACTTTAAATGCATGCAGAGAGGGTTGTGTGCATTCATTCCCATTGAATATTGACTCAATGAGAATGAATGCAGATGAAAACTGTTAAAGAATGTGAGGGTTGGAATTGCTTTTCAAGGCGGTGTATCTTTTCATAAATGTTTTCTCAGTGTTCCTCATGGAAGATTGTTTATCTTCTCCTAGAAAGTCGTCAGGCTCTGTGACAGTTCCTGAAAAAACAAGAATTTTCTCACACAATTGGCGCCACCCAAATGCACTCCTGATGTTGACAAAACTGCTGATGCACAAAGTTGAGTTTTGGAATATTTCACTCTGGTCTCGAGTGGAAAACAAAGACATATGCTGTGCTGAAATGAGCGGTCTCATTACATCCAGCCCTTTGTCTATAAATCCTCTGTTTTATGCTTTCTAAGAACAAATGAAAAGGGTATGACAGATTAAGAATAAAACAGTTAGTGTTTACTGCTAAAGGTTTATTGTTCCCCACAGCAGACAACTCGATCCCACCTTCTTTAGATAAAGATGGTTTTCTTTGTTTTTCTTTCTTCTCTTTTTTTAAAAGGTTTATCTAAAACATTAACTGTTTATCTGAAAAGGAATGGCTTTTAATGTTGTAGAGGATGTCTCATTTTGGTAGCTGATACTTAAAATGAAAAAAAATGATGCAAAAACCATTCAAATTAATCCAGGACTTAATGTGACTTCAATGAAGACTTAAAAACATTCTTTCTCTGATTAGCATGTATGTAAATGTAGTGGGAAGTAAATAAGTCTTAATTTTCAATTGTTTAGTAACAAAATGCATAATTGAAATGCAATAAAATGCATTGCTACACAGTAGAGTTGATGATGGGCTTGGTGGCATTTAAAAAATTGCAGTGGTTGCAAAACAAAACCACATCTTAACACGTCCGTTACTCTGCATGACAGTTGAGATTAGATATTTGTACTGATGCATTGTTTGGTTTAGTGATTATAGTTCAACATCTCCACTTTGTTCTCTTATCTTCAAAGGACTTTCATACTAGAGGAGTGTTCTGGTTTATTCCAATGCAAGTTGTCCACCATAAGCTAATTCCCCCGATTTAAGTTGGTGGGAGATTGGAAAATGTCTGGAGTGTTTTAGATTTGGGAATATTCTCCTTCAATGATGGGATTTTGATGGTTTGAAAATGAATAAACTTGGCAAACCTTCTCCTTTTACAGAAGAAGGACCTTCAACTGCAAAAAAATGCATTTGATCTGCAGTACTTTGGAACCATTTACCCTTCTGACTTCTATGGAAGGTTTCCATGTGAATGCATCAGTAGTGGACTATTCAGCCTGTACTTATTTGTGTCTTATCTAATGTCAGGTCACTAAACAGATTGGGGTTGTTACCTTTTTTTGAAATGCATTCAGCTGACCAAGTATGTCGTCAGTTTCCTGCTGTTCTGATGATGTCGTGTCAACGAGCAGTTTTTCTGCCTGTTCCTTAATTCTTTTGTTTCATTTTTGCATAGTAAAGTGTATGACCCCTGACTGGTCTTGTAATGTATTGGAGAGTTTAGGCACACCAGCAGTAGTGCTGGTGTGCCTGCTCTGTCTAATCATTTGGAGCATATCCCAGGACCTTTGCTCAGTCATGTAGCTGAAAGGTGACTGATTTACAGCAGGGTAGAAAAACCTTGGAGTACACACACAGCCATGCTTTCACACCACCCACTGAAGGGAAGACTTACAATAGCAGCTATAAATAGAGGCTGAAGCTAGTAGCTAAATAAAGAGAAAGGAAGGAAGAAGTAGGTAAAGACTTGGATTTTCACAGATCTAGAGCTGTCGTGTGAAAACTTCAGATTTTCCAACTCATCTGTGTGTGACTTACCCTCCATCACTTTTCAGTGATGGAGGGTTATAAACACCACAATGGGCTAATGAGCGGGTGTGCATTGTTTTTAGAACTGAACAGACAGTCGTCTTTTGTTTGTGGCGAGCCAGCGGTGATGCACAGTGAAAATGCAATGGCCACGTTTGGTTTGGAGATATCAGAAATGTGTTTATGAGCATGTTGCCTTCTGCAAGTTCAAACTCATCAGGCTAACTGTACATCTTATCTTGCATCTCATCCTATTTCAAGACGAGGAAACATGTTTAGGTTGATTCTGTACAAGTAGATCTTGATTAACTTCTATGTCCACACAAATAACCATGTCGTAGTTTATCTTTTTTCTCGGAATAAATATGCTTTTTTAATTTTGAACAACTTATTGACAAATGTACTGTATTTCTGAGTTGTCCCTGAGGTTCATTTTGCAAGGTAAATGAAGGTGACAATGGTGTAGTTTCATGCAGGAAGATGCCCTAGGCCAAGGTATTATGCAAGCCTCAGGGCTCGAATAAAGTCACCAGTTGACAAAATCATCACTCGATGGCCTTTTAAAGCCCATCATTTGCAACCTAAAACATCAGTTACCCACATGATCTATTCCATAAAACGCAGGGCACATTCTCTGATAAGAGCCTCTAAGGTAAGGAGCTGTCTGAGTCTTGGGCAGTGATGAACCTTCAGTCTTTTTAGGATTGCGCATTCCTTACATTCTTGAAGCGGAGGATGGGTGGAGGAAGGGAAGGGTGTTAGTCCTGAGTGTGAGGTTACATGGAGGAAGAGAAAAGACCATAGAAAAATAAGACTCTCACTTTGGTATTTGCTACTAATGATGGTGACAGACATTTGAATGAAAGCGATAAAATCTCATGAGGCATTATTCTTGGCACCCACATCAATAATCAATGCTCTATTCTTTGTTGTTTTCCTGCTACTGTTACCTAACATGGGATTTTTACGGTTTTTTTTTTATTTAAATGCTATTTTAAACAAACATCAGGTGCATAATCTCATAAGTGAAGAGATTTGCCAAAGTGCATGTATGTAAGTTGAGACTGTGCACGCACGATATCAAATCATAGTCGTATATATATATACACGTGTGACGATGCTACAATGACATTAAGGCATTTAAGCATGCAATAATTTTCTCAACTCACTGTACTGAAGCAAAACAGTATGCCAAAAAAATGATCAATGTCTCAATAACATGCCCTTGAGCATCATTTCCAGCTTGACAACATCTCATGTTCTTCACAAATTGACTTATTGTCCGCTGAGGCATGACATTCCTCTCGTCTTGAAGGACAGCCCTCAGGTCAAAATCCCTAACTTTTTATGAGTGCTCTATCTATTGACATTACTGCAGTCAAATGTGTTTATAGTTGCTGGGCTGCGTTTTGCATTTTTCCACTGGTATTTTGGAAAATTATCTTTGAGTTTCAACTCTTTGACATTGGAACGCTTCTTTTCCATCACCGAAATCTTTATCTGCCTGCACATATTCTGGCTAAGCTGCGGCTAAATGTTATTACTTTCAGTCAGGAGAAAGTTCTAGGTCAAATTATAACATTACCTTAATCCTAAAGATGCAAAAACATGTTGGGTCCAACTGCAGAAAACAACTTTGATTTAAGAAGTTGTCTGAAAGAGTCTCTGGGAGATTTTAGTTATGAGTAAATGTAGTTTCTGCCCCACTAAAAAAAACATTTTCTATCTAAATTTGTGTACTTGAGTGCCTGGGATTGTGAAACCAAACCCCAAATTGCTGTTTGAACAGATCTGTCTAAAACTAAACTACATTAACGTTAGTGTGAAGTTGTTTCTTGCACACTTTAGCTGAGCTAAGTTTGGGTTTAGCCTCCAGCAACAAACGTCATCTCTGAACGGCTGCGTAGTGAATCCCCTGTCTGTCCTCGCCCCATAATGTTCCCCGAAAATCTCTGTAACTCTTTCACTCACTCATTCTCAGTAGATCATGTGGTACTTTTTGTTGAATAAAGACAGGGCAAGTTAAACATTGACCATCTCTGGCCGGAGGTTTTATCCTTGTTAAAACAACGCGCTTCCTGGAACTGCTCACCCTATGTGTTGCTCCGCTGTAGCTGTGTGTGAAGCAAATATAAATTCCTTCCCTTTATTTTTCTTGGTAAAACCTGCCTTCTTCTGTGAAATCTTCCTCTTCTTTCTTCATACTTGTACATGAAGCCTCTTTTACCACCAGACTCTTTCCAGTTATTCTCGTGAGCCTCTCTGTGTCACACCCTGATAAACAAAGATAGAGCATCCTAACCACTGGGGGAAAACAGGACGTTTACTGGCCTCAATCAGTCTGTGTGTTGCATGTCATCAGCGTGTATTTTTTCCCCATGGTATATTTGTTTTCCATATCTCTTGGGTCAAATCTTAATTTTGGTACCACTGGCTCTTTGAACCGCCAGCAGAAATTCCTGCTGGGGCTTATGGACTACCCTGGGCATTGTTTCATAAAGTACTTTCTGTAGGTCATGTCCTGTGTCGTCATGCGTAAAGTTTACATTCACACCACCTTTTCCACTTAGTCTTTCGGAAGTGAGATGTGAATATTAACTGACACAAACCTTTAATTTTAGTTTTCCAAGTTATTAATTGTCATATTCTGCGGAACTCTGGTTAAACTTTCACCATGCTCTTGTTATTAAGGACTTTGTTGTTCTTACTTTAACCAAAGTCAGCATTCTAGTGCACATTGTATCTTAAGAAATGCACCAATCAGAGATTTGGACCCATTTCTGATCTCTATATTGAAAATTTAAGTATTTTAACAAAAAGTTTATTGCAAAATGAAACCACATTGCTTTTATAGTAAAATCTTCTAGGTGACGGCGCAGATGTACCCAACTAAATAGAATCTAATTGGATAATGGCATAGATTTCTTCCACGCCTCAAAATCTAGACTTCAACCATACTTACATTCAAGCATGTCAAATTGACAGAGGCAAAAAGATGACTGACTGACTGGCTTTACATTTTACGTGTTTGCATCTTATTTTTGCAGTTAGCGTAGTTAGCATTACCAACACTAATGGTAACTGTGCTATTTGCTTTTTCAAATGACAGACAAATGCCTTTAATTAAAGAAAACAGAGAAAGTAATGTTGCTTACGCCAACAGACTGTAAGAAATCCAGACGCTTTTGGTAAAATTTATTTTAGTTTTCAAGTGCAACAGGAAAAAAAACAATATCCTCACCTAGAGATCAGGAAAATTTTTATCACAGGCTTATAGATTAACTACAAAGATGGGAATCGATGTTGTGTTGATGCTTTCATGAGAAGAGGGTGTAAGAGACAGAAATATGAAATCTAAATGTGAACAAACCACAAGGCCAGTTGAGGGAAGGCTCAGAACAACAATCATTATCTATATGTGTGTTCCCTCTGTAAACTGGTCCTGGGTCTTGCATGAAGTCCACAGGCAGCCAAGGAAGCCAGATCATCTAGTTTTTAAATTGTGCTGAAACATTTTAAATCCTTCTCATTTTTTCATAAAATACCTTTATAAGCATTAAATCCTAGTTCCTCTCAAAAACATTGCTCCTCACAGGTCTCATAACTAAGCACAGGGTTGGAGTCAGACTTTCATTTTGACTGCTAAAATAATTCAAAACTTTCAGTTATGACTCACTTCCACCTCCATCTGTTTTATAAAGTCTTGTTTTCGGTGCTTCAAATTACTTGGAATCACTCCAGTTTACAGTGTGAATCAGTATTACAAGGCTAAAAGTATTAAAAATATTTCTCAAACAAGTCTTCAGTTGAAAGTCTAAAAATATTGCAACAAATTTTCACATACAATTTTAAAAAAAGTTTCTGATTGGAGACTCAGCTGTTTAGATAATGAAACTTAACATCAGGATTTATGCAGAGCTAATAATCCATCTTCCAATCTCTGAAGGTGTCTCCGCTATGATCTAGATAGCAAAGAATGATTAGGTGTCTGTAAGGAGTCAGGGAGGAGTATTCTGTTCCCTTATCACTTCTGTTGGGGCAGCTGGGATCACAGACCTAATCAGGTATGCATTGTTTGTGTTCAGCTCGTACTTTCCCACATGTCCTGCGCTGTTTGTGTCCCTTCGGTTTGTTCCCCCCACCTCTTTCTCTAACATTCCTTGTGTTTTTGCCTCCTCATCCATCAGATGCAGTGTCCCAGAATCTATCCAGACGGCCCCAGAGAGGAGCAGAGGCGCAGGAAATAAGTGACTCTAGGAAACGGCAGGTAAGGCTGTGTGTTAGCAGGCTGGTTCTTGTAGATATCTTGACCTATTTTGCATACAATGCTGGAGGGGAGGGTGTGTGTGCCTGTGTGGTACAGTGTAAAAGTTTAAAAAGTAGAATTGCATGCTGGCTTACCTGGAATCTGGGAGAGTAGGTGTTGTCGTGACAGATAGGGAATGTGAGGAAGTTTCTCAGCACATTATAGTTTATAGTTTTGGATTAGTTTTGCAGGATTATAGCCAATGCTGATGCATCCTTGTTACGATAAAACTTAGCAAAGTTAATGATGTTGGATGGATGAATATATTATAGTGTTGAACAGCACTGGAAAATCTTCCAATGGTGATATTGGTGAATATTACTATGACAGCATCAGTTGCTACAAATGCAGCACTTACCTTTATCATCATATGCTCCATCTTCTGTGTGGATATTTAAAGCCGTAAGGCAATGTCCAGATACCTAATATTACACTGGGATGCAAAATACCTGACATTTGAATATGATTAGTCAGTGGTTATTGCTCTCCACATAGTCCTTTGTTAATTCAATATTACAAAGGACTACATAGTCATAATATATTAGTTCTAATTTGTTTACATCATTGTGCAAAGAGGAGGTTGAGGAAGGGCCTGAGCTTACAGCCCTGTGGTGCTCCAATATAAAGTGTAATGGAGGTAAATTTAACTGAGGGGCATTTATTAGTTTCAATGTAAGAAAATCTGAAGTTGTTTACAATGTTACAATGTTTTTTTTAACTCAAATTTTATACACAGATAGGTAATTTAACATCTTAACAAATTCACCAAAATGAAAATATTTGTGTTGAAAGAAGGCATACAAATAGATATTTAGCTTAGCTTTGCAGATGTATATGCTACATTTATGATCTTCTGCCTTCACAATAAAGAATTGGTTGTTTCAGACTTTCTATATGTGGTGCAGCGAGAATAGCTTTGACAGCTGTCAGGATAATAACCACATTTTGTTCTCCCAGTCAGCGCAGGTGGCCAATAACCACCAATAATCAGTACAGATGCCTCCCACCTGCGCTCTGTTTATCTCCCCTCTTCCTGCACTCCTACTCGCATGTGGAAAAATAGCTTGATCCAATTATTCATGCTGCTCTGTCTTCCGCCACTGATCGCTCCTCCAACACTGTTTTGTTGCTGCTGCAGAGAAACTGAAATGAACGCAGCCATGCAGGTTTAATTATTTAGCCTATGAAGCTAAGTGGAGGTCACATTTGCTTCCTGCTTTCAACTGAACTGACCTTAAGAAGTGCTGTTTCATTTGCTTGCATGAAAACTGGACAGTCATGACCCTTACACTAACACAATCCTAGGAAACCCTGCCCTTCAGCCCATTTGTTGGTTGGCATTATCTTTATAGCATCGACTTCACTACCTGAAGCATTATAGCATAGAATAGACTTTGCTATGTTTGTAGCCAGAGAATGGAACAAGCTGTGCTGCCATGAACTAACTATAGATGTAAACTGAGGCCGCTTACCACATGTATGCCTTATTTTATGTAGTCTGCCCAAAAAAAACATGCACTACTCTGATCCTTGCAGGGAACATTAGTTTTTTCTGAGTCATGGGTAATACAGAAACCTGCAGAGCGGTGTGTTCAAAGTCAGTCATCTCAGATGGATAGGAGAGGATGCGACTTGGAAGCAACAAATGTCACAATGTCATTTACTGCAGGAGTGCATTTCCACTCACCTCTGCAGCAGAATGATTGCTGAAGCCAATAAATGCCTTGCGTCTCCAGAAGTGTGTCCTTCAGTGCCTATGTGTGGCCCGTTTGTTTGTACAGAGGATAAATAACATCTAAGATTCCAGGACACCACTGCTGAGAAATCAGTGTGTGGGATCCATCTCTGCTGTATTCAGAACTACTTGCTGTTATTTTTGTCCATTTCTTTTCAGTCCTTCCGCTCTGTCACGATTCCATCAAAGGGTTTGCTCTTGTGAGGTTTCTGTGTGATATTTATTTTCAAACATCCTACTTTTGAAGTATCCACATTATAATTCACAGTTATTCAAAGCCTGCCTTACCCTTATCTATACAAACACAGCTTTTTGCGATGCATTTTTCCTTCACAGTTTCTGCTGGGTTTTGAATAAGATGTATTCTTGCTCTGGCTGTGTTGTTTTTTTAGGTTTTCTTGTAAATGTACATCATTTATTAAGTTCCAGGAGCAGAAATGTGCATTAAAATATGTTAATGCTGTAGGCAATCCCTTTATATCACTTTAATCGTGCAATTAACTGAAGTTCACTGCTGATCTGCTTCCCTATGTTTGACATTGGAAATGTAACCACAACTTTGCTTTACTAGCATCATGCAAATCAAGTAGAGGAAATGGCTCTTTACTTCAAATGAGTCTGTTTGGGCTTTTACTGGTTTGCATTAAGCAGCTACTATTTCCTGAAATGCTGGCACACATCAATAACCACGAAGTTTGTCATGTCAGGGACAGGGTTTGTGTTTACTTCGTACCTTTAAGGTTGATTTAGAAAGTAGCGAAATTCTAATGTTTTTCTTTCTTTCTTGACCCATCGAGAATGGATTTGTCACATTGGATTTAGTTTGGCTTTTAGAGGATTTCTATGCAGCGTGGAAAAGTCTAGAATTTGATTAAAATATTTTCAAGCTCTGAGTGGATTTTTAAAAAGAAGATGGTGCACAAAAAATTTATATATCCAGAATTGATTCACTGTCTCATTGTCTAAATGTTACACTTCTTCAACCACAACCATGTTATGCTCAATCATCGATATACTTCTATGAATATTGACTGAATGAATCAATATTGAATGCATCAGTCAAAAAATATGTTATGAAGAGAGAAAAAAGTATAAATGTTGCATCTGACAGTCGTCCGTAAAAGGATCCACTTTAAAATAATGGCAGTCTTTTGTTTTTATGAATTGTCAAACTCAAGTAGATGCCATGTTAATTTTAGTGTGTGATCATAACAAGCCATATGACAAATGTTGCAGGTGTTGGATGTATTTATGTTCGTTCTTTTGGTTGATTTTGTCACAAGACGTCCATTTCCTCATGAGCAGCTTAAATGGGAAAATATTGTTAGGAAAAAAGTGGCCATATTCCAATAATAGGTATTCAATGTTTCCTCTTTGTCAAGGTTTATAAAATATGGAGAGGGAAAAAAGGTATTGTCTCTTGTGCAGTAATGGCTTTTTTACTTGTTGTTGCCCTCTGAACAGCTGTCTGTGTACAATGCAGTTGTTTCAAGTAGGAAGTGCTTTCTGCACCTAGTCCTGTTTTTTGTTTTCATCTAATGGATGCTGAAGATGGATGGAGCTTATGCCTAAGTACTCAGCTATTCAAATAATACTCTTTTTAGAATGAAGCAACAAGGAAGTATCTACTTCTGTCACAAATACACTCTTTCCTTTTAGAAGTTGTATCTTCTAAACGGTAGAACTTTTAGAAAGATTTCAGATGTGCCTGCATTTGTATTTTCTCATTCCCGCTTTCACAGAATCAGATTGGCTTGGTGAATTTTGCATATGTGTCCCGTAGATGCAAAGCTTCCTCTTCCTTGTAATAGGAGTACAAATGTTTGAATAATGTTTGAATGGACTTAATTTGAATAATCTTGTGATTGCGTGAGAAGAGTTTGCATAGTGTCCAGTTCTTCAGAGCAGCTATCACAAATATCAACTATGTTTACCTGCTTTAAGCTAGCATGTGCTGCCTTGTAAAATTATGAATACCTCCTGAGGTTTTACTTTATTTTTCATGTGTAACACACTACAACCACAACTTTTAATATATTTAGTTAGAATTTTGGGCCAAAATAAAGTATGCATTATAGTGGGATACTTTATGCATATACCCCCAAATAAATACTGCTTCAACATACAAGCTACCTAATAATAAAGTTCATTGGGGTTGAAATAACGTACTGAAATAAAAATAAAAATCCTTATTGTTGATCTTCCAAAAAAATCAGCTACTTTTTTGAAGGCATTTGAAAAATGCTCTAAAACATTTAGGTAGAGCTAAATGTTTTAGAGCTCTAAAACAAGTAGGTAGCATCCATCTCTGTACTCTTACATTCCAGACAAAGGAGCATTGCTGACCTTCATGTTGCGGGGCAGTTTGCAAAAAGTTAATGGGAAGTTACGTGGAAGTAAATGAAGGCCATTTTATTGAAGAAAACCTGTTGGAGAATGCAAATTCCTTGAGACTTTGTAGGTTCATCTTCCATGAGAAAAATGACTTGAAATGAGCGATAAATGGCTATCACCAGGATATGTTCATGTGTTGCTTTGGGTGTAGTTAAAGTCCAAACTTGCTTAATTAAGACATATTTGTGACATGGCTTAAAAATTAGTATCCAGACACACTCCGTCCAGTCAGATAGAGGTCGAGTTATCTTCATAGCAGAATAGACAAAGATGTTAGAGACACACTTGAGAAGAGCTGCAGCAGAAACTGCAGTAAAAGGTTGTTCTACATGATGCAGACTTCATATGCATGCCTCTCTTTTCAATATCCTACACAAGAAGATACTGTATTGCTTAATTTAATCTACTTGTAGTCTAATAAAGCAACATATTTTTAGACTTTGACCCCTTTGACTGTGTTTGTATATGCGGGAGCTGTTGAAGGTGTCAGAGAGCCGCCTGAAGCTCCAGAGCCCACAGCGCAGAATATGAGCCCCCATGTGACCCCAGCGCTCCCTCCCAGCCGCTGTTTGGTGTTTTTACTTTTCCCCCTTCTCTGTGTCTATGTGTGCGTTTGTCTGTAAGGCCAAGCTGGCAGGGCAAGGGCAGCACAAGGGCAGTGTTTGTGCAGGGCACGGGACTGGCCTTGATGGCACGCACATACACAGACCAACATGCACACGCTCTTTCCAAAAAACAGAGGCTTATTGTGGACACATGGCCCACTAGTCTCCACACTTCACAGTCAGACATTGTATCACAATTTTAGACATCCATTTCTTTTTTTTTCCTTTGATTTTTAGCTTTTCTCAGTGGTGGTCACTACTTTATACCTTTAATCTGCCCTCCAAACATTCTTTTAAGAGACTTTCCGTTCTCCTGAATCATCTTCCAGTCCCTTGTTCTCACCTTCCTCCCCAAAGGAGGTGTGAAAATCCTGAACGTTGAAGTCATGGAAAGATTCATGTTGATGCTGCATGTTGTTTCAGTGTTTCTCCTCACTGGTATCTGTGAAGTGAATCATGCGCTGTGGAACATCACACTTACAGATTTGATTGGTTAAAAAACTACATTCAGAAGATCCAGAAGATCATATTAATTATGCATTTGGTGTACACAGTTTTTTAAAAAATCATTTTTTTCTTGAACATGGCTTGTAAAGCTGTCAGATCAATGAATATTGTAAACGTCTAACAGATTGATGTTTTTCCTTATAATCTTAAGTGTTTAAAATTATGTTCAAAATGAGGAAGGGACTGCTGTTGCAGTTTCCAGTCTGTTTGATCAGATCAGCTCAAAGAAAAGCTCTGTGACTGAGAGCTAAATTTTAGCAAGTACTGTATTTAAAAAAACAAAGTGCCATCACTTTACATGATTAAGTAGAACGGCAATTAAACTGGTTTCACGCTGGATTCTCAACAGGTCATATCTAAACAAAGTAAAATGTGTTACTCTGTTTTACACTCCAGCAAACTTCTCCTCAGCTGCTATACATGAGGACTGTAGCTGCTTTGTCAGTCAGATGTGTATACATAGAAATAACTGATATAACTTTGTCTGTCTGGACATCATAGTTGTTTTCTCAGCCTTTTCATCTGTTTCATAGCAGAATGTCACTGCTGCCATGCAGTGTTGTCCCACTGCAGGATATTTGTTGTTTACCAGAGAAATGAGTGACCTGGGTTGTACTGCCCAGAAACAGGTGAAGGACACCAATCCCTCATCAAACTCTGACTCCAGAACTTTCCCTTTGATTTAAACCAGAGGAGTGACATGATTGAAGTGTTATTACTTTCAAAACCAGCTTTTTAAACCTTGACTTTCTTCTGGCCCAAAAAGTGACTACCCTAGATTATATACATGTAAGATTCAACAATAAAAATGTATTTGAAGTTACTAATAGCTCTCAAATCTGCCTGTAAATGATCTGGTGTCGCGTTTGCATTATGGAAACTGACTTTAAAATTCTGTGGTATTTAAAGGGAGTTGCACTGAGCAGAAACAGTTGCTTGGAAACTGATTTCACATACTGAAAGCTGCCATGTTCTCTTTTTTTCAGAGGTGCTAGACCAGTGTGCTCTTTATGGAGTTCTTCGAGGTGACATAACACTGTCACAGTGTGACATCTGTCATTAGTGTCCCACTGTAGGTGTTTTCCTTTATTGTAAGAATCCTTTGAAAATGTCTAAGGGTTTAAAACAGAGATTAACGCACTGACTAACATGCGAAGGAGGATGTAAAGAAGACTACTATGTTAGGGTCACATTTGTATTTCTGGGCTCAACAGTTGTAACTTTGGCACTGGCTACTATCATGAAGCACTTTGAAACTTTCTTTTCCTTTTATAGACTTTTACACAACCCGAAAATGAAAAGGATTGAAGTTGAAATGCTTGATTACCTTTGACCTTTTCGCCACCACCAAGACTGTTTCCAATTTCCAGCACCACCTTCCCTTTGCTACACTTCAATACAAGTAATTTGCAACAATAACATCTTCTGGTTAGCTTTGTTGGAGCGATCATTAATGCCTTCCCAGCCGCTTCTCTCCTCTTTTTATTGAATAGTGTAGTCGTCCTGTTACATTAATTGAAGTCAAGCAGTTCCTCTATACTGTCTTAAAAGCTTGCGACTGTCACAATCTGCTGGGCGGAGTGGTTCAACATGATGTCACAGCTATATGCACTTTGAAGTCCATCTCTGTCAAATGAGATTTCTCAGAGAGGATTATTAAAGAAGATGTAGCTTTGTTTAGATCTGGTCTTTCAGCTTCTTGCCTGCGCCATAACAGTGCCTGTCTGGCTCAGATGAAATGAGTGTCACAGTGGATTAACGTTGGAGCAGGCATAGTCTCTTTGATGTACGCTTACAGTAACCGTCTTTACTGTAATGCAAGAGGAAGTTGCACAGAACAAAATACTTGAATAATCTCTTAAATAGAACTACAGCGCTATAGCATGAATTGGATGTTGCAAGTTGGCTGAAGCTGTTTTCTCTGTTTCTCCCACCCTTCTTGTTATGCTGTTATGAAACA
Source organism: Phalloptychus januarius (assembly GCA_902982915.1). Classification (NCBI taxonomy): domain Eukaryota; kingdom Metazoa; phylum Chordata; class Actinopteri; order Cyprinodontiformes; family Poeciliidae; genus Phalloptychus; species Phalloptychus januarius. Next base: position 37,106,284 of record CADWAE010000133.1, read on the forward strand.
ATATTAAGCCCAATTGTGTCCAATCATGAAGAAAAAACTTTTTTTTCCCCTTCCATCTTTTTACTTATCATGTAAGCTTGTGACTACTCACTTTATATTTGTCACTGTGCAACAGTAGTCCCTTACAATCAATTGACTATCTCTAACAAGTAGCAGTAATATAAGCTTAAATGTTACCCCAGTGTTTTCTAGAACTTATATTGCAATAGGAATAAATATTAAAAATGAGTATTCGAGCATCCATTTTCAGAATCAGAATTTCTTTTTAATGTCATTGTGCATGAATAAAATACAATGAAATAAAAAAATAGCAACTTTCGAACACTTAATAACTGAGATGTTAAGAATGAATAAATGATAAGTAGATAAATTCAATAAATAAATCTGTGCCGGAGTTGGAGCTTCATATTGCTCTGAATTTAAACCAGTTGTATCAAAGTGACTATCTACACCAGATACTTGTAAAGTCACAATCCAGGCTACTTTATTTCTAGAGAATATTGAAAATTCAAAATTAGAAGCACAAATTTATTTCTGCTTTCTTGAAACCAGCTGAAAAATAACAATCCTGAATTATATGAATAACATTTGTGGTTAGTTACAGTTGATCCTTATTACTGACTGTTTTGTGTATATTTTTTGTTAACCTAGTGTTATTTTCTTATTTAATTTAACTTAGATGATTTTGTTTCTCATTTAATTTAATGCAGAAATAATTTAAGTCATAGATTTTAAGTCCTGTTTTAATAAGTATTTCTAAGAAATATTGCAGTCCAAAAAGCCAAAAGACCTTCCTTTTATGCATGGCCTTTTATTTTTACCTTTACCTTTTAGATTTTAACACTTTAATGTGTTTTAGATTTGCAAAGGTATGTTTATCTGTCAGACGTCCACATGACTTTGAGTATTGAGTAAATGATGCTGAGAAGAAACTAAAACTAAAGAGCCCTGGCTTTGATTTGGACAAAGCTTTTTTTATATATGAATGACTATTTGGGGGAATTTTCCCTAGTGACTGTTTGTCACTAACTTCCTGATTAGTGTCATTGTTTCCTGTCTGAGATGCAGGGCCAGGGGGATTTGTCATACAGCCTCTGCCTGGACATTTTTTTTTTTTTTACAAACACAAAGCACACAAATTCTTAGACCCTTCTTTCACTTCATTCATAATGTGTGAAATGCTAGACTTAGTTCCCAAGCAGTCCTTCTTTTTTATTACCAACTGTGATGGAATATTTCTTAGCAACAATGATGGAAATTTAGTCTTGTCTTTTTTTTTTTTAAAGCACAGGGACGGACCTTAAATATTTGCATGAAAAATCTAAGGAATGAAATATAATGTAATAGATAATTAGGTTTTTTTGTTAAAATTGTGCACGTCAGTGACTGCGACTAGTTGCTGGTGTTAAGCTGACCATTATGACGGCATGTTTACTCTTTTCAGCCACCACCTACATGCACTCCTAAATACAGTGAGCAATAGTTTTCCAAGACAGATGACTCACTTCTACACACACTCCCATTGCTGAACGCACAACCCTCAGCTGACCGCTTATTCATCCACCAGAACAACAGACACAGGATTCAACTGATTATTATGCTTTCAGATACACCTGTGTGCTCACTTACTTGATGTGGGCACGTATGGAATTAGTAGCAAAGAAGTAATGTCTTTGTGTGGAATGAGCACCTGCACATAAGAGGCGTCACATTACGCCTCTTATGTGACGTTTTAGATGAAGCTGTTTATGTATGAAATGGATGTGTGAAGTTGAGAATAAACTGTTTAATTGTGGCTTGAGAAGCAGAGGGTTTTGTTTCATACCACTGTGGTTAGTGGCTGAAAGCGAAACAAGACTAGTGGTGGGGGTGGCACAAACTTGCCAAAAGGTGTGAAAATATGATTCTGATCCATTTTATTCTTCTTTTTTTTTTAGATGTTTTTCACTTGAAAGATTTTCAGTGTACTATTAAAATCAGCAGATATTTTTCTATGATGATCTATTCAGCTCGCATATTTAGGATTTGTTGAAACCCCTAAAAAGATGTATAGAAACAAATAATGCTCTTGTTGTAGTGTAATCTCCAATTTTAAAGTTGAGTACACTTATTATTGGAACAGTGGACCCCAGGGGGTTAAGACCCTCTTGTAAACACTCAGAATTATCTGTTTTTAATAGTTCAAACAGCAGAAATACTTTAATATGCCTTTAACAAACCAAATACCTACAGTCTTCCTTTTTTCCACTATTGAGGTTTCAACCAATCTTTGCCAAAAAAAAAAATGGTTCTCCTGGATTGACAGCTTTGCAAATGCCAGCCAATGCCAGTTGGGTAGCATTGTGGGAAGTTTGGGAAGCTAAAGCATTGTGGTGTTTAGCTTCCCAAGCTGTATTTTCTTTGACTATTTTAGATGCCCTCTCCAGAAGAACTTGTGAATAGACAACATTTTTGTGAATAATTTGGGGTCATGTTTTTCGCCTGTTTTCTGGACGGGAAATGCCACAAAAACCTTCCCTGGCCTACCGTCACAAATATAAAAATTGGATGTGTGCTAGACTCGTGAGACTTTAACTAGAACAGTTTGGACTGTTTTTAACAATGCCAGAAGATTGTGCCAAATAATAGCATTCTGAGGCCAATAATTATACGTCTGACTTTGCTAAAAACGTGCCATCCTCAACTTTTTCCCTTGCTAAATACATGTGCTATATTTAAAAGCAGTATTTTTCAAAATGGATCTGTAGTGTGAAACATTATTCTACTGCTATAAAAGACTTAATTAGATTTATTTTCAGGCATCTTTATCCATCACTGTCTGACCAGCGTTGTCCTCTTATGACTACATGGGTTTTGTCTTTGGAAATACACACTCTTGCGTGCATGCACACACACACACACCATCTTTCCCAGAAGTGGAAACGCTGACTCCGCCGGCCTCATTGTATATCTGCACTGTCATTTACGGTCGTACAGTGGCTGTTGTGAAGAGGTGAAGAGGTCTCAGATCCTCTTTTTTTTCCCTCTTTGTTTTTGTCACTTATTTTTAGCTGAAAGTGTCATAGGACCCTTAATCAGCAACCACAACCCATTACACACACCCACCATTTGTTTACCCGCCACCCCCTCCTTCTAGTCTTTTTTTTCAATCACTTACACAGGAAGACGCGTGGACACACTCACTCCATTGTAGTGAATCTCACAGGACTTTTACTGTCACACACACACAGAGCTGTAGGGAGAGAGTGCTGTGTAACACCACTGTTTACTGTTTAATGCATCTGTGCATGAAAGCCTTCAAAACATGCCTCTGAGTTCAGAGGAACCATAGACTCACTTTGTCTTTATGAGCTGCGTTATTAGTGAAGTGTGGCCTGTGTCAGAGGTTATGACTGGGTTGTAGATTACCTTTGTCAATGAAAGGGCATTTAAAGCAGTTTTGTTTACTTGTTGTTGCATTTACCAGAGATGACAAATCAGAGATGAAAGGGTTTTTTTACATTTCTTCAAAGAACCTCTGTCTCCTGTCTACTTAAAGAAATCTTTGAACAGCAACTGCCCTTTGAATTAGAGATAACTTTGAGTTGTTACCTAATCCTTGGAAGTTTGCATAGAAAACAGAAGAAGCACATAAATGGAATCATATTTCTGCATCCTCAAACGACAGAGGCTCTTTGTAGTATGCCTGGGGGAGCCTGTATTTTTGGCCTGCATCATCCACTGTCTGCTTACTGTATTCCTTCTCTCTCCTCTGTTGTCACATGAAACACCCTCTTCTTCATGATCTTGCAGAAGCACTTGTTCTGCTCTCCTCCCGGTGAAACCTGAACTCGGCAGAAGACCTCTGGCTGTCCGCCACCACATCCTCAGTAACCCTGCTCACCTGTGCATGTACAGGCAGTGAGAGAGAAGCTGTTTGAGTTGACTTCTTGCAGAAGTAGATATACTCTTTTGTCACATTACATATGTATTTTACTGGGGATTTTTCTGTGGTAGGACAACACAAAGTAGTGCTTAATCGTGCCTAAGGAGAAAATTATTGCTTTTCACATTTTTGGCAAATCTTTAAACTGTGGCATGCATTTGAATGCTGACACACATCAAAATCAAATTCAGGGTATCCAGGGTATCACATCAAAAGTCAGATAATCTGTAAAGAAGAGTCCATCTCTGTGTAATTTAATCTCAGTATAAATCAAAATCTTCTACTTAGGTTTCAAGAGTTTGTTTTAGGGAGGGACAGGTATGAAAAATTAATGCCAATATTGTTTTCCGATATTGGTATTCTTTCTACAGTGTAGGAAAAATGACCACACCACTGACATTAGTTCACTCTTATCGTTAATCAACTTTTAACAATCCTGTGCTGCATCACTACAACTGTGACGCTAACAAACAAATGCCACATGGACAACCACTTAATCCCTCACATCCTGGAACGCAAACAAGATAGAAATAAATATTTGCAATCAATGTCAGCCCTGTTTTACCTTCCAGACCAGAAGCAATATGAAAAATAAACTTCTAACAGGTCAGTTGAGGTGATTTAAGACCAGGTCAAATTTTGGTTTTCCACTCTTATGGAAAAACCTGGCCTTAATTTCATTTTATTTTACTGTTAATGTTTTTGAAAACCATGTCTTACTTTCCTCCCACTTCACAATTGTTGATTATTTTGCATTGTATTTAAATGTGATACAGTTTAAGGGGTATTAATGCTTTTGTAAGAGAGTTTATCTATGTTTAAAACATCATTGTAAGAGCAACTCAAAAGTGGAGATGCGTCAGCACATATTTTGTCTCATCACAGCTGTTGAAGTTTCACACAGACATGGTGTCAAGTTACCTTCCAGGATTGTAACTGGGCACCTTTGGTATAACATTGTTGTCTGGCTGTGAGTTTGAATGGCTGATTGTGTTATGTCCAGCTTTGCGACTCCAAAGCTCCGAATGAGCTTTATAGTTGCAGAAGCATTCCTGTTGGGTTTTTGTTTTTGCGTCTTTGTCTTCTTTTATGACATGCTTAAAGTGGAAAGCCCTTTTTAAGTGCGATATTCTGACAACAATACTGTTTGAGCAGCACACAGACTCACTTGCGGCATTGTTTCCATTTGCATGGTTGATGATGTTAAGTGCCTCAGATTGTAGCTTCAAATGCACCACAGACATCGCAGCGTTCTGCAGCTCATCTGCTTGCTTGAGCACTTAACTCAGATGGAGAGCAGCCCATTAGAGACAATCAGGGCTATCGTTTGCTAATGGAGCCAAAATGGAGATGGACATGAGGACTACAGGAGGAGTTGATATGGAAGGCAGCTTGAGGATGAAGCCATGACTGCAGGTGGAAGTGGTGTGATCGTACACCTGACGAGATTGAAACCAGGCTGTTTTTAAACCAGATGTTGAGAAGCAGCTTCCTGCATGCTTTCTCCACGCTACACAGTGGACCTGCTGTGTGTGTGCATGTTTGCTTGTCCACAGGTGAGCACTGAAGTGTTTGATTTCCCATTTTCACTTAACTCACAACTGAGGAATAAAGAGAGAACCATTGTTCTACACAGAAGACTGTGACATTTTATTACTGCACAGATTGGACTGTCTCGGTGACTCTTTCTAGGCATAAAGAAGCTGTGTTTTCTGTCATGCTCTTGGGAATTACCTTGGCAGCAGCCCGTATGAAGGCATGTGTATAAGAAACAGTCAACCTTACTGTATCTGCGCAGCTTTGAGTGTTTTCTGTTCACAAGAGTTGGTTCACAGCTCAGGGCATAGGCAGGCTGAACTTTTTGTTCTGTTTGCTTAGCAGGCATTCCTCTGAGCACTGGACCCGATCCATATGAAACCCAACCGCTTCCCGCTGGACTCGACACAGTGCTGCCCTCACAGGAACACAGCAACACAGATTGTTCTTGTACAGCTTTTTCTTAAAAAATTAATGCGGTCCAAAACATCTGACTGGTGGCTTGTTGTTTTTCTGTCCAGTTGAAACTCATCATTTTGTCTGAATTTATTACACGGTATAACACTGTGCGCTGTTACTTGTTATTTTTTACATGTTCAGTAAGATTGACTGGAGGCCATCTGTCAACTGCAGTTTTTGCGTGTTGCCAAAGATGTGACTAGGCCTCTTTTGATTTAAATCGTTGTGTTGTATTTCTGGGTGTATGTTTAAGGTTATCGTCCTCCTGTAAGGCAAGCCTTTGCCTTAGGGTGCATTCACACCAGCCCACTTTAGTCTCCTTTAATCAAACACTAGTTCCTTTACCCAGAGAGCCCGATTCGTTGGGGACTAAAAAAGTGAATTCCAGTCAGCCTACAAAACTAGGCCTCAGTTTGGTTGAAATAAACTCTGGTGCAGTTCGAATGAATATGTGGATGCAAGTGGATTCTACTCCCCTCCATAAGCAGGAAGCAAAGCATAGTGTTGGGGATTCTGGCTAAATGCAACCAAAACAAAATCAAGAGTCTAGCACTAGTGGGAGAATCGGCTTGTGGACTTATGCCAATGGCAACGGCGCCTCTCCGTTTTTGTTTACATGAAAAAGGAGTGGTGCTCAGTGTCTTCTTCAGAGATTTTCATGTTGTTTCCTTCTGTGGTTCTTGGTGCAGCACCGCTAGAGGCAAGAGGGTAGATGGCTTTCTCAAAGGGTTTGTGTCATTTGACAGTGCAGTGTGAAAGCTAACTGCACCAGCTGAAAATATTCAGGATTTTCTTTATTATTATAAGCTGTGCATCTTTCTCAAAACACACAATAACCTAAACTAGTTTCTCTGAGTTTTCATAATCAAGATGATTTCTTAAATAAAAAACGAGGAAAACATTTCAGTTATCTCAGAAAAGAAAAATGCTTTAACCCAGATGTTTGTTTTTCTTCTTCTATTCATTTAGGTCCTTATGGTTGAGGTGGTCTTAGGTGCCCCTTGCCATGCCTCCTGCCATGACAGACCTCCTGGACATATGGGCGGCCCACTCGCCCCTGGCCGGACACGCTCCGGATCAGATCACTGTGGACTTCCTGCTGCCCACGGGCATCTACATCCAGATGGATGTTCCCCGCGAGGCCACAATTCAACACATCAAACTGGTGAGGGGATTTCTGAGAATGTAAAAACTCATATAGCTAAAACAAGAGGCTGAGCTAAAGCTTTTTCTTTATTTATTTGTTTTACGTTCAGAGCCCATGTAGGTCATACGGTGAAACAGAGATGGTGCAGCCCAAAGAAAGTTAAAATCAGACACATTGTCAGTCAGTCAGACATGATCCAATACTTGTTTTCACTGTGGTGATTGCTGTGGTCTGCTCAGTGTTTTTTGTTTCTTCTGTCAGCATTTTTACTTTAAATAGTGCTACAGTGACTAATGTCTCAACTTCCTTGGAACATTTCTGTTTTTATTAAACATTTGCCACTCTGGCCTAATATTTTTCCCCTTACTACTTTGATCAACGTAAAGCAACTTTCACAAAATATCTGACCATGTAGCATCACGAATCTGTGCCAAAGCATAAAAAAAGAACCTTTCTTCTACATTTATAAAGGGCATCCAGAAGGAAACAGGAGGGTACTCTGACTTTGCTAGAGGCTGAAATACTTCCTTGATCATTGATGAAATGCTAAAGTATTTCTGCCTGCAGAGGTCAAACAGCTAAAAAAGCATTATGCTTGACTGAACATGCATTCACTTATGATAAAAGTAGATACTATTTCCTGGAAGGCACACCTTTATGTTAAATCTGAAAAGTATTATATTTTGTTGGAAGGTTGATGTGTGCTGTTCTGACAGCCCACCCTGGGAGCATGCAGTCGGGGGACAGGCTCTTTAATCATGTCGATACTGGTCTCATTGAATCACCCAGTGAGCTGATTGTTTAGTCACATGTGTTCCTGATCAGGAAACACATGAGTTACTGAAAAAAATTCATGTGCGTCTCTTTATCTTTAATTTTAAAATAAAAAGCTCAGAGATTTTTTCACACACTCTTCACAAGGCATTAATATAATTAATTTTAGGCTTTTATTGATATATGCAAAATATAATTTGGATGATGTCATCACCATGGTGAAACTACAATTGTGTAAAACTTTATTGTGATTTAAAAATTTTTTTTCTAATTCATTTTTTTCTAAATGAATCTTTATGGAGTCAACTTTCCACATACAAACTTGTATATATCCAAACACTAGAATTAATAGTTGAACAAATGTTACAGAGACTTTTTTTTCTTTTTTTTTTTTGGAGGGAGGGGTTTTAAAATTTCCCGGAATAAATTATGCTCAACATTTCATTTGAATTGCTTGGTTTCCAGGTACGGCTCTGAATTTTAACCATGGTATTTCACTTTCTATCAGTATAGAGCATCCAGAAGTTTAATGTTAATTCACTCAAAACCAAAATTAATGTATGTCGGGGATCATTGTCCTGTCGTCATACCTAAATTGCTGGGTTTAGGATGGTTACCCAATGCAGATGGAGGGCCGGAAGTAAATGCAGCCCATTTATTTCTGTTGATCAGCATCAAAATGTCTATAGTCTGAGTCCTACACGGTTCTTCCAACCGTTCTAATAGAGAGAAAGATAAACGTTATTTTTCGTGTTTCGAAGGTAGTTGGTCACAGGGAGTTAATAAAAAAAATTACCGAAAAAAGAGGAGAAGGTGGATCAGCCATCTACAGCTAAAAACAGGAAGTGCGTAAACTAACAATGCCAGAGTTTGCAGTGCCCACTTTCTAACAGGTAATGATCTCATCGTTCAAATTGTATTTTCAGATGTTTTATTGGACAGTTACTTAGAAAGCCAAGCATTCATATGTAAGGTAAGATATAACATTTTTATGCCCTGGCGTGGTTGTCCTCAGAGTGCTAATGTTGTTAGCTCAGTGTTAGCTCAGCTAGCTCAGTGCCGAGTCACGAACAGAAAATATGTTTATTCAGTAGAACTTTCATGCTAACAAAAAGCTAAACAAATTAAATATAACCTACCCGGCCACGTGGTCACGGTGAGCTGTGACTATTCCCCCACATGGTTCGTGTCTGGCCACGAAGTATATTCGTGTCCAGACACGAACATGTGGTTTCTGTAGAACGGAGCAAATCGTTGACCTACGTTGGACCTGAATCCAGCGTTCTACTCGTTGTAGTTAATGTTGACTACAGCGAGTCAACATTAACTACAACTCCAGCATGAATTTTGAGCTTACATAAGCTAAATAAATAGCTTATGTAAGCTAAATAAATAGCTTATGTACCGGCAGATCCAAGCTCACAGAAATAACATGGGTTAGGTTCGTTGTTAGCGGTAGCATCGTTGTCGTAGGTTAATTACTTAAAATAGCACAATTCACTACTCACTCGGTAGAAACAAGTCGACAACCATTTAATGCTTCTTTTGATCCTAAATGGTTAACTGAACTTGAAACTAAATAATTGTTATGCTCCAGGCTTTTGAAAACTCTCTGCTGGCTCGTTGTATAATATGAGATCTGCAGCTCCAGTTAGTTAGTTATATGGATCTCGTCGATGCTGGATAAATCCTCAAGACTATAAGATAGGTCATTTTTACCGAGATAATATGGATCATATCCTAAATATACGCGTATTTTTTCGAGATGCCTTGTCTGTTCCAGCCTATTCATGGCATTAGCTTACTCGTGATCAATTGTGCTTTATTTCGAATCGGAGAAATCTGCTTCCGGCCCTCGATTTGAATTTCGCGCGTCATCCGGGTCACGTGTCTGAAACCCAGGAAGTTTTAACCGTCCCACCACTGCTTAGAAGGTAGCAATCTATTGTACCACTGACAGGAAAACGGACCCATGAACTCATGCTGCCACCACTGTGCCATTCTGGACAGATAGCTCAGTGTTTGTCTGACCATAAAAAGTTTCTACAAAAGTTTTATTATTATTATTATTATTATCACAATAGGTGCAAATTCCAGTCAAATGTTTGACAGACTTGAGTCTGAGAGGTTGTGGATTGTTCCTTTGAAGGAGACTGTTCAATTCAGAGAGTTGAAGCCCAGACTGTGTTGCATGGTCCAAACTGGAAATGGTCCCACGCCCACAACTAAACGGGTTACCAGTTTAACATTAATTTGTTAGAATGTCCAACCCTTTTGAAAATGTTATGTGATTTTTGGTTTGAGAAAATGTCCTCTAAATTTAAAACTGTGCAGCCAGTTCTAGTTTTTAAATAACACAAGTTGTTTGTTCATTCATCAACTCTTTTAAAGCATCAAATTAATTACTTTCAAGCTCATGACCGTATTTAAATCTAACCCGATTTGGAAAAACACTATTTTATGTTTGTAGACACAAACACGCCAACAAACATTCCACTTTTTCTTTTTTAACTTGGGATCTCTTTAATTAGTTTTGTTGGGTTCATTAAAGTTTTTATTGTGTCTCAAAGCTCCTGGTGTACCTCGCTAAAAGTCTTTGTCCTCCTTTTCAGCTCTTGTGGAAGCAGGCTCAGAATTTCCCTCTGTTTCCCTCCCTTGGCGAAATGGAGAGCCACATGTTCGAATGTGTCAACCAAGCAGCTGTGCACGAAGAGCTGGAGGATGAAACCCGCCGACTGTGCGACGTTCGGCCCTTTCTGCCAGTCCTGAAGCTGGTGACGCGCAACTGTGGGCGAGCTGAGCGCCTGCTGGACTCCAAAATAGGAGTACTCATTGGAAAAGGTATGGGAACGCTGCATGAAAGAGTTTCATTTAAAATGGCAGATAAGGGAAGCTGGCACAGCTGCTGAGTGATTCACTGACTGTCTTGATTAGACATCTTCAATGAAGGAAAACCTCTTAGTTTCCGTAGCGAGTGATTTCTTGCACACAGTAAGTCTGACCCAGCAGATCTGGCCTAACGGTGGATAATGGGATGACATGTTGGTTGACGAGATAAGTCTTGCATCACGTTGAGTGATTTCTACTTGCATTTCAGAGGAGCGGAGGGAATTGCTTCAGGTTATGCAGGCTTTTTTTCAGTACATTGGAGAGTAAAAAAACTCTTTTTGGGCACTTAAAATTTAGATTTATTCATTAGACCTATTTACGTTCCATGTACATACGATTTATGTGAGCTTTCTGATCATTAGAATACAGTCTTATATTTAGGAAATTAAGTAACACTTTATCTATTCAACACCTTTCAATACTTCCTGTACAGAAGAAAACTGAAAACATCAAACATCAGTATATTAATATTTGAGGGGTGTACAAATATGAAAATTTGGACCAATTGTTGATATCCGATATTAATATTGTTGTTATAACCTATAACCAATATTTTCCAATATGTAAATTTTTTTTTCCAAAATGATTTTCTTTAAGCAAATTTATTTTTGGAATTCCAATTTTTTCCATTTTAGGTCAGCTATTGTCAGATGACCAAGCAAATAAATGACCAAACTCCTCCACCCCCCTCCAAGGTGGAAATAGATATCAGCTGTTAATGCCCCAATTTATAAATGGTATTTACTTTACCATTATGCTAATGATACCAATATCATCCCATACCAATGTCAGTGCCAGTATATCGTGCATTCCTAACATCAGAAATTAAAAGTAAAATGAGTGCAGTTTCCTTTTAAAAAAAAAACTCGGCAAATTACTCAAACTGTTCAATTTTCAGAAGTGATGCCTTGTTTTTGGTAGACTCCAAAGCATCAGACATTGGAACGCCTATGATCAAAACAAACATTTTCACAGAAATGCACAGCGAGGAAGAGAAAGAGCTCTGAGTCTTCAGACTTCAGGCAATATTGATAGTTCTTCCTCCCCGGCTCCTCTGTGGTCTGGCACAATCTTTTAAAGCCTTTTGTCGAAGTAAAGTGGAACGCTGTAGGCATGAGTGGATGGCCATTCATCCTGCTGAGCACACCAGCCCACACTCACATGACCCGGTGTGTTTTCAACATCATCAGTACAGTCACACAGCTCCTCTACACTTTAACAGCTAATACTGACCATAGATCTTGGATGAATGCTGACAGTCATAAAATACTGAAAAGCTGTTAATGTTAGCAAGAGAGCAATGCTCTCCAACGATTTTTAGTACAAATAAGAAAAAAAACTGGGTAACAGAATGAAATATAATCTTTGTCCCCTTCTTTAGGCCTCCATGAACTGGATGGCATTAATGACCAGGAGGTGAAGGACTTCCGCAGTAAGATGTTTCGTCTCAGTGAAGAGAAGATGCAACGAATGCAAATGATGACCTGCAACGAGTGGCTGCAGGCCTGTTTCTCGCCGCAGCTGGAGCCTGTAGCTATGACAACTATCACAGATGGGCTCAATGACCGGCCAGCCGATCTTAAAGTCATCATCCACTTTGATCAGTCTCAGGTGAGAGTCAGACATTTTTTCCCCCCCATATTTATATCATATTAACTCGGTCCCAACTCAAGTCATGATCTAAGCAGGTATTCCCCTGAATTAGGAATGGAAACTAATGATGAATTGTCGATTAATGGCTTATTACATTGAAATTAGTTCCAATAGATGAATAATGCTCACTTTGTGATTATTTTAATGTTATAGTTTGGCTGCCCTTGAGCAGAGAGAGCTGCTGGTCATCCCTAAGCTGAGCCAGCTGATACAGAAAGAAAGATGGCGAGACATACCAGATCGGGAAAGAAAGACGGTCCAAACAGTCTGGAATGCAAAATCATCAATCAAATCTTTTTTTCATGGCACATTTCAGCAGCAAGGCATTTCAAAGTGTTTTACATCATAAAAACACAATATAAAGTCGCAGAACACACAGTTAACAATGTGAGAAAACTACCACCTTATGTTTATATGGTCAGTATTCAGTATTTCTAAAGAAAATGCTAGACATTTTACTATTTTTTTTAATATTATTTTACAGATTAGCTAACTTTAATTTGATAAGATAATGCTGAGTTATTTTTATCCTAGTTACACTGAGGATTTCACTAATATGGCATAAAACACCAAGATCAAATAAATTTGAGTTTTAATAGACCCTTCAGCCAAACCCACAGGATGCCTGGTATTGATTTATTCCGTCTCTTGGATAACAGTGTGACTTTCTGCCCTGCTATACAACACAAACCCACCTTGTGTGAGTACAAAGGAGAAACCATGTGACCCCAGCAGCTCATGCTCATGTTACTGAAGCTCCAGTCTGCTTTCTGCCCACAGTTGGCAGCTTCACACACACGACTGATCCCAACTATCAAGACATGTGACGGCACTAAGTGGGTCAAAACCATCAGTGAAATTATGCCATTCTCTGTCACTCTCACTTACATTAGCATTTCAGCTCATGGGAGCAGATCGCTGATTAAAATGAACTGTCTCCTCCTCGAAGCGCTCATCCCCGTGTCCGTCTCACCATGCATACAGAAGCGTTATCATCTTGAATTATAAACACAGGACCATGTTCCTCTAGGCTCCGTGCAACAGCTTCGATTAACATCCCACAAAGACTGGCCAGCTGTTCCTGTGCGCTCAGGTGGATGTAAGCAGGAAGTCTTATTTTGGAGGTCAGACACAATAAGCTTCCTGCATTACAGACAGGAAGTGTGGTGGTGTGATTTATTGTGTGCGACCTAGATTTACCCTGAACTTTGTTTCGATGAAATCATCAGGGTTGCTTCAGAGTTCCATCACATGTTTTTGGAAGGTTTTTATTGTCGGGTATTATTTGGAGAGAGCTGCTACCCATAGTGACTCTGGCCATATTCTGTTAATTATTAATGGACGACATTTTTATTAAACCTCCAGGAAATTATAATTCTATCTTTGGTATCAGGTCAGTGGGCTATAAATAACAAGGCGACAAGCTTCAGTGCATACTGTAATAGGCAAAGTGTGGATGATGTGTTTAAGCACATTTTAGGAGAGAGAGAGTCTATTTTACTCTGGTCCATTCAACACTCATCAGTGCCTTGTTCAAAAGCAGAATTAATATCTTTATACATGAGTAAGCTTGGCGCAATAAGCAATAGATCAGTCACTTGATAAATTAAAATGATCTCAATAATTGTTATTCTGATGATTAATATTTATGATTTAAAGGCCAGTTTTGTTCACAGAAACATCATAATTCATTTCACTTATTGTTTTTGGTTGTTTTGTTTTGTTTTTAGATACTTAAAATATCTTCTTGTTCCAGTCTTGTGTTCTTTACAAAATAAGTGTGTTGATCTTTGACTGGGCAAACTTACACTGTTACATCATTATCATTATTATAATTTATCATTATCATTCTTGAAAAAGGTCTCTAACCAACAGTGTTACTGTTTATCGCAAAATTTGTCATCATGACAGGCATGAGCACTAATTTTGTCTGGCAGGGATTTCCTCTGTAATTCTCCAGGAACAGAGTTAAAGTATTTATTTAAACAAAGGATCTTTTTTATATGAGAAAATACTTTATTTTCAGGTTTCTTGTGAATGTTGTGAGCACAATTTTTCTCTTCAGCTTCCTGGTGTTGGACTTTAAAGTATGCAGCTCTGAATTAAACTAGCGAGCCGACCTCTAAACAATAATTACCTTTGTTTTCAAGGAGGCTGGATTGTCTAACGGCAATGAGGAATTAATCAAGATCTTCTATCACCAGCATCTCTTTTCTCGCATGACTAAGATCTAAAGTGAAACTTATTTTATATTCTACTTATTTATTATTTGGAGAGGTTTTTAGATTTTTTTTTAAAATGTTGTCCATATGTAATGGATTTATCTTCTACCTGATGTTGTTTAACTCTAATTGCTCCTTTAATTCCTCTCTTGCTGACCGTTTCCTCTGTAGGACTCAACTAGTCTGAAGGTGTCGTCGTCTTGGACTCCCTCTGAGCTGATGGAGATGGCTGTGAAGAAGTGGCTTGTCACTCACGCGCCTGAGGAGGAGGAGTGGAGTGGTCAGTATGTGCTCCGGGTCAGCCACTGCCTGGAGTTCCTCTGTGGAGACCATCCTCTGATTCAATACAAGGTCAGCGGAGACACACTGGACCTCATCAGGGGTCAAGAAACATTTTATTACTTTATTTATGTAATAAATCTTCAGTCAGACCAGCATATAAGGGCTGACGGAGTCGCAGAGAGTTCACATATTCTGTAGTCATTCAGCAATAGGGCTGCATGATATTAGGAAAAAGGTGACTGCAAATGTTTTTTTCTGACTTTGTGATATGAAAAAATACGGCCATTACAGATGACTTGAATAGCATCTTAAGTTAGTGCAGCCCTCCTGGCATCTTGCACTAATCATTCATCTTTTTATAAATGTTGTAAGTATGCTTTTTCATTTATTTGAGAGTTATTCTTATTGGTAGGATTGCAAAACAAGAAAAAATCAGGTTCAATTTCTATTTCTCATGTGCTTCCATAATTCTGCGACCCTATTAGCCAATTATTTTTGGATTCCAGTTAGTCCACTCTGGTATGTATTTTGCACACAATGACATTTCAATGACAATACATTAGCCACATATTGTGCAACTCTGTGAAGCTTGTTTTTAAGTAGGTTTTAACTGCAGATGAGGTCAGAGGAAAGGAATGGCATTTGAGCAGTTAAGCTAAACTAAATATCCAACAAAGTCCATGTTTTTGCAGTTCCTGTTTTTCTTGACGGAGACAAATATTTAGATGAGATTTCATGTGTCACTCCAGGATATGGCATTTTTAAAATGACAAATTCTAATGTTCTTCCAGTTTGGACTTAGAAGTATTCTTACATGGGATTATTTTCTCTAAAAGTTTGTCTCTTGAAGCACCTGCTTGATTTCTTGTGAAAGTTATTTAAGTTTGTAAGTTTTTTTTTATCAGATTTTATTGAATTTTCTGTAGTTTTTGTTTAGAGTGAGTTTAGACCTGCCCTCTACCTGTCTTCTTCACAGTACATCCGCACATGCCTTCAAGCCAAGGAGCCTCCTCACCTCACCCTGGTCCACACTAGCACCATTAAGGAGATGTTCGACAAGGAAATGACTGCCATCAGCGCCGTAGTTAGCCGCAAGTCCTCCAATCCACCGTTACCACTACCTCCCAAAAGAAGAGTTCCCACGGTTAGTCCAGTTCAGCTGTGGACAAGTCTTTTCAGACTTTGTAATTCCCAAATTACCAGAAATGAATTCACACCAATCGCTTTTATTTGTGTCAGTTCAAATAACCAATTTCCTTCCTTGAATTTTTTTTTTCATAATTTTAGCCGGTGCACAGCTTTGACTTGAATGAAGACAGGATGTTGATGCCACTATGAAAACATATTCTATGTACTCTAGATAGCATAAATGTTTTAATATCCTGCAGTGTTTACGCACTAAAATAGCTGAAACACCACGGAGTAATTGATTCACTTGGGCAGAATGTTGCAGGTGCGGAGGTTTACTAAGTAAACACTCTTGGCAGCTGCCATCTGCCTTTTATGAGGCAGCATTTAAAATATGTCAGACCGTGCCTGCAGCACCCTGCCAGCATTCGCCACGTCGTCAGAGCGGATCAGTGGCTCCTGCTGCTGCTTCCAGGTGCACCGTCACATCGCGGTTCATCGCCAGCGTCCGCATTTCAAATGTTTTTAATTGGCCTTCATTAGAGAAACTCCTGGTGAGGTTGAGACGCTGTAGATCTCCCTCTGATGTTCAGCTTGGAGAGAAGATAAATATCACACTTAGCGAGTCGTTATGTAACTTTTTTTTCAGGTTTCCCCACTACAAAGAATTGAGAGATCTGTAATTTCCGACTCTAAAAAAACAAATCAAAAAAGAAATAATTAGCATTTTATTGCATGATAATTGATGTATTCGATACAATATAATAGTAGCATTGCATGCTTGTCAGAAACCTTTGTTTACAGTTCGTGAGGTCAGATGCTTTCGATAGTTTCTGAGCAGGTTTAAGCGCATTGCAGTAGAGATTCTGAGCCACTCCTCCATATCAGTTTTTCAACTCTCTCCAAAGGGTTATACATGGTCCATCCTCTCTTCTAAATGGTACAGTCATCCCATTCCTTTTGCAGAAAATACACCCAAAGCACCATGGAAACTTTTTTTTCTCTGCAGGTCAATGACCAGGTGGGGATCTGTGGTGTGTTAAATGCTTATTTTCCCTACTGTAGTGTACAGTGGGGGTCTGTACACTACAGATAAATGCCCTGCTGCGTTACACTAAAACAAACCTCATAGTCTTAATATTCATTGAGCATGTGTCCTGTCTTATCATGAGTTCAGTCCTAATTAATGATGGGAATTTACTCCTGATGTGGAGATGAGGTTTTCAAGTTAACATGAGACATTACGCCTTAACAAAACATTCTGATTCTGTTCATCCAACATAAACCACAGCTATCGAGTTTTCGCAATAGAGCCCAGAAAGTTGACTTGTGAAAGTAGCAAAAATGACAGGAAGTAAGACCTCTGAACATATAAATAATTTGATGTTCTGTTTTGTAGATGGAAATGTGACAGATAATCACAAAGATGTGCAGGATTTAAACACTGTAGACGTAAATGGAACTACAGTGTTTGAAAAAGGAGCATTCAGACAGATATAGCGCATACATCTTCACCCTCACATGATGATTTCAACCACACAGACAGCAGGAAGTGAGCTAGTTAGTCATGTCCAAAGTTTGTAGTTGTCATGTGATGCTGTTTGCTCTGTTGGGTGCTGACCCTCGCAAATCCGCTTGGCGTAACATCACTGTGACCTGCCGACCCCCCTCACTGTTGCTGTGTGTCTATGCTGGGAAACGGTGGACGTGAAGAAGAGGAGTTCTCCACATATTTTTACACTGCATCATCATAATCCTGCTCCACACTCTCAGCAACTCTCCCTTTCTGCTCTCACTCTTCCTCCTCAGCAAGCCCAGACGTGTGTGTGGGATGTGGCGAGCTCGTTCAGGATAGTCCTGGTGAAAGGCAGCAAGGTGAATGCTGAAGAGAGCGCAAAGGTAAACTCTCCGTGAAACATTCAGTGTTTCAGAGATGTTAATTCCACAAAAAACCTGCAAACACAGCTGCACTGTGTTGCATTCACAGTTGTTAATACAGCCATCCAAAATCATTCAAACCCCTTGAATATTTTCACATTTAGGCATATTATCACAAATTTCTATGCAGTTTATTGGGTTTTTATTCAAGAGGGATATATTATAGAAAATGTACTATTTTGAGCTTTACAAAACATGCCTGGTGTGTCACCTTGATTCTTTCATTAATGTTGGAGAAATCCTTTAATTTCCTGTGGCAGCCATTCAGCAGTGCCTTAACGCTTTCTTTCACTGAGTGCCACCTATTTTCACAAAGACTAGAAAAAAGGCTGTTTGCTTATTATACCTTTATCTGTTAATATGTTTTACCCAAAACTTCTCAAGTGGCATAGTTTTAGCTTCACCTGGTTCAAATTCAGTGAATGAATGCCACTTTATTGCATTTTAGGTAGTAAAATGTTTATTTTCTTACTTAAGAA
This sequence comes from Phalloptychus januarius, assembly GCA_902982915.1. Taxonomy (NCBI): domain Eukaryota; kingdom Metazoa; phylum Chordata; class Actinopteri; order Cyprinodontiformes; family Poeciliidae; genus Phalloptychus; species Phalloptychus januarius. The sequence goes on from CADWAE010000133.1 coordinate 37,124,716, forward strand.
AACTTACTGTTTTTTTGGCATTTGTTAAAGTATTTCTAATTTATGTAAAAACAGAATAATTAGCAGCACCAAATGATGGCATGTCTGCACATATTCACAGGTCCAGGTGAGAGCGGGCCTCTTTCACGGCACAGAACTGCTGTGCAAGCCAGCCGTGAGCAGCGAGACCAGCGGGCGCTCAGAGCACACCTGGAGGGACAACGCTTTGGAGTTTGATATCTCCATCTCTGATTTACCACGCATGACCCGACTCTGCTTCGCCATCTACGCCGTCATGGATAAGGTCAAGAAGCAGAAGTCCACCAAGAATCCTCACATAAACAAATACCAGACCATCCGGAAGGCAGGGAAAGTGGTATGACTGAAAGAGGATCCAGAACCCTTTCTTACTTCTCTAGTTTCTACCAGTTCTGTATTTTTTTTTCATCGATTAATGAATAACTGTTTGATCCAGCACTACCCCATAGCTTGGGTCAACACAATGGTGTTTGACTACAAAGGGCAGCTGAAGACTGGAGACATTATCCTGCACTGCTGGTCTTCTTTTCCTGGTACACTCATTTACAGCAACTGTGTTTTTGATCATTAAGTTGAGACTTACAGAGCTTCAAGTGGAGCATCTGCATTCTAACCAGGAATTTGTTTGGCCCAGATGAACTTGAAGAGATGCTGAACCCAATAGGAACCATTCAGACCAACCCATACACTGAGAACGCCACAGCGCTGCACATCCACTTTCCAGAGTACTCTCCATGTCCTATCGTCTTTCCCCCTTTCGACAAGGTTAGTCCACTTATTTGGTTCAGTCACGATGCGTTCTGGACCATACATCCCTATAAGCTCAAAATGTAAGAATTTTAACAACACTGCAAAAACCCAGTCTTACCAAGTATTGTTTCACTAGTTTTTAGAGAAAATATCTTGGTTCACTTGAAATAAGACAAATAACTTTTCAGTAAGATATATGAGCTTGTTTTAAGTTAATAATTTCTTAATATTCAGCATGTGAATGTACTGTAAAGCACTTTTGGGTCCTATAGGCTTGATGAAGCACTATACAAGTACAAGCCATCTTCCATTTTACCATTTAATGTTGATGAAAATGTACTAGTTCCACTGGCAGATTTTCACTTTTAACATGAGAAAAATGCATCATAAGTGGAACTAGTACTTTTTTTAAATCAATATTAAGAAATGATTGACTTAATACAAGCTCCAATGTCTTGTTTTAAGTCAAAAGTTACTTGTGAGTTAGTTTTGTCTCATTTCAAGTGTACTGAGATATTTTCACTAGAACCTATACAACAATACTTGGTGAGATTTTGTGTTTTTCAGTGAAATTACTCAAGCTTTTATGGCTGCCATTGATTCGCCACTCAGACTGTTACATTGAACATCAATAACTCAGCAGGGCTAGTGTGGCCTTCTTCAAAGATGTGACTTCAGCAGTCATTGTGGTGGCTGAGTGCTTTTCAGAACGCTACCTAGTGATTATGATGAAGTGGTGGCTATTAGCATGAGAAGATCGGGACGTGCTCCACTTGCCTAATGCACACTTGCTGGAAGTGCTGCATCAGAGCATGCTTTTTCATTCAGCAACTCGCTTTTCTTTCAGATCCTGGAAAAAGCTGCACAAATTGCCAGAGCCAGTGACTCCATGTCCATAGTGAGTAACTGCCTAATGAGAGATTGTTGTGTGAGCTCACATTCATTAATTCAGAACACATACCAGTTTGAATTAAAGTGAAATTACATGCTGAGAAATTTCTCACACTCTCTCTCCTTCACACAGACACAGCTCAAGTCGAACCTTTCAAACAGGCACCCATACCCGGTTTCCTTGGAAACCCATTGTTATCACTTGGCAGGGTGTTTAGTAAAAAATCTTCACCCTCCCAAACCATCCACCCTCCACTGAAACTAGGGAGACTAATCAGATTACTTGTCGGTCTTCCTGTTTTGTACGCCCCTCAACTGGAAACCCACTGCTGGGTGTGTCACCGCAGTTTACGTAATCAGTGTTACACGGAGGGCATGTCTGCACAAAGCCATTCAGTTTTATGTGTGTGAAACTGTGGACTTTCATTTGCTTGAATTTGAATGCATCTCCTCTCATTATTTATGCAATATAACGACCACATTCACATAAAATTTCCTTGAAGTAAATCTATTGGGTTTAGTTTTCTTCTGAGAAATTAGAATATTAGTCCGGTAATCATAAGGGCACACATGCTTTGTTGCACTGCTGCCCTCTTGTGGTTCTGTACAATAACTCTTTCTAATTTTCTTTTAATATCTAGACCTCACTTTTAATATTCAACCAGCAAGTCAGTCAGCCTTTTCCTTTATTGTACTTTTTTTAATTAAAAAAAATGCACAAATCCACACATACGTTTCAGACAAGCATCAGTTTTAACAATAGAAACACAAATTTTAACCCTAGCTGTCAACAATTGGAAATAACTGATGACAAACCACCTTGTTGTACCTTTATTTCTTCTAATTTTAAACTTTCTCCAGCTTCTCAACTTGACTTCTTCTCTCATGGTGCCTTCAGGGTCGCGGTGGAAAGAAGTTCCACATAGAGCTGAAGGAGATCATGGAGCGGGACCCGCTTTCTCAGCTGTGTGAAAACGAGAAGGATTTGATTTGGACACTACGCCACGACTGCCGTGAGAATTTCCCCCAGTCTCTACCAAAGCTGCTGCTCTCCGTTAAGTGGAGCAAACACGAGGACATGGCCCAGGTTAGCCACAGTGTCTCTTGTTGAAAACCTTAACATAAAGGTCCAGTTAGGAGGGGTGTAACCAGATCTCGCATATTAAAAATCACAATATTTTCTGAGTTGCGGTCAGCATGACTTCACCCGATAAAGTTGTAATACAAGATGCTTAAACTACTCTTAAATCATTTATTTGGCAGCATTTTAGGTCTCCAGTAGGAATAATAAGTGGGAACAGAGTAAAATAGAGGAAACAAACAATATGTGCAAGTCATTCAGGTCCTAAAGATGTAGAAAGGATCCAACCAATTAAAAGCTGGACAGCAAGGTGAACTTTGAGCTACATCACAATCACAGCCAATGCTGTTAATAGCAGCTAGGAAATGTTGAACTGTAGACGCAATGTCCTACGGTTTGAAAAGATGAAAAGAAATCGGACAATGAAAGACATCGGTTTGTTAAAATTGTGGTCAAATCAATACAAATGTGGAAAGAAAATCTATGTGCAACATAGATCTGAATCTTGAAATTTTCATGAACATTTTGAAATCTTGTCCTGTTCTCAAGAACTCAGTGTTGTGAGTTTTTAGTGTCGTTGGGCAATACCTAAAATGTGTTCATGAAGCCCCGTTCAAGCAACAAAAAATTCGAATGTGCTTTTCTCACCCTACCTCATCTTTCAAATGAATTTGTGTTAGCCTTATTGGGTCTACACCCACTTAAGCTATGGTCTAAATGTTGTTGAATTCCTTGCAGCTCTTTGTTGGAATGTGATCCAAGTTTCATCTTTCTTCCATTTGGCATCATCTTATCAGTTCTTGCATATTTTTTCATTAATCCAGGATGGACATGTTACTCTAATTTTCAGTTTACAATTTGCTCTGTCCAACAAAACAGTTTTCATGTATAAATATGTAACTGTAGATACTATTTCCCTCTCATAGGATCCCCATATGTTAGCTCACATTAGGAACAGAATAGCTAATTGTTAATTACAGTTTCTTAATATCATCAATACAACAAACAATATGATAAGCATAAAACTTTACTTATGCTTTGTTGCTAATAAAACGTTTTAATTGTTTTCTTTATTCTATATGTTTTAATCTTCTAAAATTGTTTAAATTTAAGTGTTTTTTCCATTTTTATTGTAAACTGAAGCTGATTCTTCATTTTCTGTTGTTCTCTGTGTAACCAAACTTTCCCAATAAGCATGTGGTTCTCTCAGCTAACAGAGTACTCAGATGTCGGACATTTTTAACATGTTAGTGTGCGTTTCTCAGCTCCAGGCCCTGCTTCAGATTTGGCCCAAACTTTGTCCCAGAGATGCTCTGGAGCTTCTGGACTTCAACTATCCTGATCAGTACGTCAGAGAGTACGCTGTGGGCTGCCTGCGGGACATGAGGTAGACGCATTGATCAGTTTATATTAACACTTGGACAAATCAGTCAAATCAAAATATTTATAAAAGCACAAAACACTTTTATGGTAATAGGTGATGTTCCTTTCGGGCATAAATGCCTAGAATGAAAAACTTCAAGGTCAATTTAAGTATCTTCATCAAATTATTGCCAGGAAACAGCCACTAACCACTACGCCTCTGTTTTTGTTCCTGTTTTCTCTTTCCTTCCGCCAGCGATGAGGAACTGTCCCAGTACCTCCTGCAGTTGGTGCAGGTGTTGCGTTATGAGCCTTACTATGACTGCGCACTCACTCACTTCTTGCTGGAACGTGCAGAAAGAAACCGTAAAATCGGACACTTCCTCTTCTGGCACCTTCGGTGAGTGAGTCTCTGAGCAACAAAAGATATGCAACAAAAATCATCAAAAAAAAGTTCAATTGAACCTATAGAGGATATTGATTTAATTAAATGTTTTTTTGTCAATGTAACCCTCCAAAAGACTCTAGCTTATAAAGACATTGACAAACATATTGCATTATGCTTGGATATCTTGGTTACCCTAATTTTCTAAAAGTTAGAAAAAATTTTTGAAAAACGTGTGAATGTAGTCAACAAATGTCTTCCTATTGGAATCCAAAATGTATAAATTAAAGGGATGGTATTAGAATTTAAGACAATTGCTTATTTTTGAAACATGTAAAGTAAGCTGTGGAATGACCTTAAAGAAGACTTGAAAATATGTAGACCTCTGTCACAATTCAAAAAAAAATTTAAAATGCAAAATAAATGTTTTTGATGTCTGATGATTAAGTATAACTTAGGATTATGAATTAATTATAAAATATTTCCCTGCAATGATTTGTTCTCTTCCTTAGAGATGCATATTTGTATGTATTTAAAATAAATACCATTCGTTCATTAAAAAAAACACCCCATCAAGAATTAAAAACTAATGTAATGTCTCACTTGTTTCCTCCTTCCTCTCTGCTGCCCCCTACAGGTCGGAGATCCACATGCCAGCCGTTTCAGTCCAGTTCTCCCTCATCCTGGAGGCCTATTGTAGAGGAAGCATCCCTCATATTGAGGTTTTAAAGAAACAGGCAAGATATTCTCAGTCTGGTTTATCCCCTTTTCAACATACGAGTTGTAAATCTAATTTGTTATACCCATTAAAAAGCGTATTGTCCTACTATGGGCAGAAATGCTGGTTTCTTTCTAGATTTATGTCTGTCAGACAAGTGGATATTTTCAGACTCTGCTATTGTTAACCCTGACAGGGCAAGATATGTGGCTTTTATTGTCTGTGTTCTTGGCCATCCTGCCCTCTAACCTTTGACCTCACATCTTGCTTGACTATCTCACCACTTTCCTGTTGCACAAAGCAAACACAGTCTGGTCTGTAGGAATGTGGGTTAGCTGTCAGGAGCAAAAATGGTTTAGTGCTCATGTTGTTTGGCTGCTTGCAAGCAAACTCTAAAATATCCTTCTGGTGGTTAGTGGTTTATTTTATTTTCATTTCCAGGTGGAAGCCCTGACTAAGCTGAAGTCTGTCAATGAGTTAATCAAGCTGGGAACCCTTAAAAACGCTCGAAGCAAAACAAAGGAGGCCATGTTGACCAAGGAGGCCATGATAACGTGTTTGAAACAGAGCGGCTACTCGGAGGCTCTGTCGGACCTGAGCTCCCCTCTCAACCCCAGTGTGCTGGTGTCTGACATCAGGTAAGAAAACACAGCAGCTCATATTACGATCCCTCCTCTGGGTGGAAGCAAACAGCGCAGAGCTGCAGATAACCCTTTGTCCTCCATACTTTTGCTATTAGTGTGGAGAAGTGTCGCTATATGGACTCCAAGATGAAGCCTCTTTGGATTGTTTACAACAACAAGCTGCTTAATGGAGATACTTTGGGAATCATCTTCAAAAATGGAGACGGTAGGAATCTCACAATGATTTTCTATTTTGTCACATTACAACCAAAAATGTTGTTTTAATTATAGATTGATACAAGAAGTACCTCAGTTTGAAGAGGGAGAGAAAAATATGGGCTTTCAAAACTAATGCATAGAAATTTATTTGTCTTTGCTCTGTGTTTACTTCGATACCAGCGCATAAAACCCAGTTGCCTCTAGTTTGATGATTAGTAAACCAATCACCAAACCATGCAGAAAGCCTATGAGTGTTATACGAGGTCTAATGTTTGTAAAACATGCAGAGTATAAAAATGTTAATGTTACTACCCCGTAAGCTGGCCCAGGGTATTAATTATTTTGCAACTCACTACAGAGATCTAATAAAACCAAATAGTATATTTAACTTTCAGAAATGGCTGATTCCATTCCAATCTGAACATTGGCTCATCTTTCATTGTCATTTTTATTTCCTAGACTTGAGGCAAGACATGTTGACCCTCCAGATACTGAGGTTGATGGATCTGCTGTGGAAGGAAGCAAATCTGGACCTCAGGTGAGTTTCTTTGTATTTGTGTTAGGGGCACACCCACTTATTGGCCAGCCCATTTCCTTAATTTTGGGAATTCGGTGATCAGCAGATACTTATGTATGAAGCCGATTTTATTCTCCAACCTTATCTACCTCAGCAAATTTTTTAAAAATCAACCGCTGTACTCTCCTGCGCTGCTGTGAGAGAGGTTTGACTGGAAGACGGGCCCACCAGGCCATGCTTGCACATTTGCAGTTAACTGTAGTCACCCTACTGTTGCCAACTCAGCAGCTTTCTTGCTATGTTTAGCGACATTTCTGACAAAAAGAATTGGTATCGGCCAAAATCAGAATCGGCAGGTCTATAATCAGCAATCAGCCAGAAAACGTCTAGTTTGTGTCCATAAGTGAATCATATGTGATTAATATGGTCCCTGCTCTCTGTGATGAAGAAGAAGCTATTTTGAAAGTTTAGCTGAATCACAGTGTATTGTAAACTATACCACAAACAAATGTCACTGTCTGCTCTGTTTTTACAAGGTATAGGACCGGGCAACCGCAGTCAGTTCCATAAAATAGAGCTTTTTTTATTTCTTTTCATATAAAACAATTATAATGTATCCTCACTTGTGTTTGTCACCAGGCTTGTTCCACCCAGCCTTTCTCCTTTTTTACCGATGTTTACACTGTGGGGCAATAAAATGCGCCCACAATCTACAAATGAAACACTCCTATAAGATGGCTGCCCTGGCCATATTTTCAGAAATTGTTGATGTCGCTTGCTAGTTCAGAAAAATGTAAATTAGTAAACATAAAATTAAAAGCAAGTGTTTTCTAACCATCATGGTAGCCACACGAGGGCTACATACGGGGACTACAGAACAGGACTAGTTAAAGCTGTTTATTCTAAAGGGATTTTAGTGCCATTTCACCATCAGATTGTGTAAGAATGGAAACGCTGTTCCACGTTTCTGCCACAAGAAAAAACAATCACAATCAATTCTGGTTTGAGGAGCATAATCAGTGTGTGAAACATGCTGATCTCATTACCCTCAGGTCAAGATTTTCTAGTTTTCAGTGAGAAATTAATTTTGGATAATTCATCCAGAAGGTTGAAGCTTTGGGGTTTTCCTATCTGATTTACACTTCAGCTCAAGAGTTTTTTTAAGGCTGTAAGAAAAACAGACAGAGCATGTACACCATTGTTACAGGCAGAGGTGGATAGTTACATTTACTTTACTTTTTGAAAAGTATATACTATGTTTTTTCTGTGCTGAACTTTTTCCTAATTCACTTTAGTAATATTTTTTGAAGTAACACTACTCTTAAGTGCAAATTTTGCCTCCTCTATTTCTTCTAGTTACTTCACTAAAGGAAAAACAAAAATATTTTCACCAAAAATGCACCAGACACAACCACTGTGATGCAGTTTGAGACATTTTTCTATTTTCCATCTGCTGATCCATGTTATGGATATCCATTTTATTTAAAATTAATTAACTAAATATTGTTAATAAACAACTAATAAATGCTGCTTAATCAAATAAATAAATATTTGTCCCTATTCCCCAATACTTTTATTTCCCAAAACCAACAGTATGAATCTAAATATGACTAAGGCTGACTTCTGAGGTTTTATTTTAATTTATTTAATTATTTTTTCCATTATAATTTAGAATTAAATCTACAATTTAGAAATGCCAAATATAGGTTACATAACTCATATCAAATCTTTTTTTTCTCCTTCCTTCTTCAGGATTGTTCCATATGGTTGCTTAGCAACGGGTGACAGAGCAGGACTCATTGAAGTGGTCTCATCAGCAGACACAATCGCCAACATCCAGTTGACGAATAGCAACGTTGCAGCAACTGCAGCGTTCAACAAGGACGCTTTACTAAACTGGCTGAAAGAAAGGAACTCTGGGTAGGATGGAGTTCAAATGTAGCTGATGGGGAATTTTTTAAAAAAATGTAATTTTATCATGGTTCTGGGTCCTGTGATTACAGTGACGCTCTCGAACGGGCCATTGAGGAGTTCACATTGTCCTGTGCAGGCTACTGTGTAGCTACTTACGTCCTGGGCATCGGAGACCGCCACAGCGACAACATCATGGTCCGCAGCACGGGGCAGGTCAGACAAGCAGGAGAAACATTTTCCTCAGCTCGTTTCATTCCTCATGTCAGCGCGGCTCACAGTCTGCTGTGTTTACCTGTCAGCTGTTTCACATAGACTTCGGTCACATCCTTGGCAATTTCAAGTCCAAGTTCGGCATCAAGAGGGAACGTGTACCCTTCATCCTCACACATGACTTCATCCACGTCATTCAACAGGGCAAGACGGGGAACACGGAAAAATTTGGCAGGTTTGTTCCTGTGTTTTTTTTTATTTTACTTTGTGCGCATTGAAACTACAGAATCCTTAAAGTAAAAGGTGCAAGAAACTTTTTATAATCTTATCTTCCAGTTTGACACACTGATTTGTTGACCGTTGTTGTGATCAGTAGATTTACGTTTGTTAAAAAAAAAAAATCATAACCGTAGATGCAATAATAAATCAAACACATTGTAACAATAATGGCTAATATAAATCCTTCTTTGTTTAGGTTTACCTGCCTGAACACAGGCATACGTTACAAAGTATTCACACCAATTTAAACTTTACACATTTCAGCTCCATGTTGTAATGTCTGATTATTGTCATGTTGGAAGAAAGATGGTAAGTTGAAGCTCAAACCTATAAAGAACTGGCTTTTGTGCCTGTGAATGGTTTCAAAAAGGCTGAGGTCATTGTTGCAGTACTGCCTTCCACCACCAGGCTGCAGCAAAGATTCGCAACTAGAGGACATTCAGAACAAAGTGTTGTTTATGTAAATAAAGTAAGATGCAGTTTGAGGTCAAATATGACTGTAGAAGAGGTTGGTAATTTGGTTGAGAAAAATATCTTCCTTATGCCTAGAGATAAAGACTGCAAACATTGTTCATAAAAAATAATCAGGAATTAATGACAGAAAATACAAATAAATTGGGGCTGGATTATGACTATAGCACAGTATACTAAGCTAAAGTTAGTAAAAATGCCTTTTTGTAACGCACAGTAAATTTTTTGCACATGAATGTAAATTCAAGAGGAGATTTTTAATTGTGGTGTGAGAACAAGAGCAAAACCTCAGCTCTGTTTACCTCCCTGCTTCCATTCATGCAATATGCAACTGTGTCATGCAAAGACTTCATAAAGCAACACTGCCAACGCATTCAGAGTACCAGTTCATGCTGGTTATAGGTCAAGTCAGATCCGTCTCGAGAGGTGGAATAACCCTTCAACACAGTTAGTCTTTGATGTTGTGGCCTAGATCCATACCTACACGTATATCTGTAATACAGCGGTTGATAGCATAATAAGTTATTTTTCGGTAGTAAAATCAAATTGTTTTTAAGATAATAAGATTAGAGAAAAAAACATTTATTAGCTGTAATTACTTCTAAACCTGGTTTTTGAGCTGGCCTTGTTGTGAACTGCAAAATGTTGTCATATCTCATTTTGTTTACGTGTAAAACTGCTAAATACAGTAGTGGGTGTTTGTTGCATCAACAAACACCCACTGGTGTCTGTGGGTACAAGCAGTCGGAACATGGTGTACAATGGCAGTTGGCACGCAGAGGAAATAATCAGCATTGCTGATTGTTTTTGTTTTGATCTTTGTCTTTAAAGTTTTTTTAACATTCAGCAGACATTGGTACCAATATGACAAATGATATGTTCAAAAACTGTACACGCTTTGAAGGCCATACATAACTTTTTACTGACTTAAGCAAAGAAATGGTGATTGTTTCTGCTTTCTTGGGCCATTTTAGAATCACATCTTTTCTCTGCATCAAGTTGGGGTCTCAGAAATCAGTACTTGGTTGGTCTCAGACAAAACGGAAGTGTTTGTCAGTTAAGGTTTGTGGTCTTATGTATTTAGCTCAGTCATGTTTCCATTGATAACAAAACTCAAAATAAAACTTCCAGTAAGATCACTCGGCCACCAAACCACTCTGGTCTACTTTAGCTTGTGCAGACAACATCGCTGGAAGGCTTTTTGCTTTCTGAGCTTTGCATACATAAAATACAAACATTAACACTGGAATCTTCTTTATTGTGGTTTTATAAAATCAAAAACTGCACATCTGACAACTGAAGCATGCACAACTGCAGTCAAAAAATTGTTTTTTAAAGCTTGAGTAACAAAGTGTTATCAGAAGTCTCTTTGTTGTTGTGTATTGAATTGTTTTCCCCTTCATTGAAGTCAAGAAGCTGCATAACATGACAAACAACTGTGTTCATATCTCCTCCTTTCCTCTTTCTAGTTTTCGTCAGTATTGCGAGGACGCTTATCTTATCTTGAGGAAGAACGGCAACCTCTTCATCACGCTGTTCGCCCTCATGCTGACTGCTGGACTACCTGAGTTGACCTCTGTCAAGGACATCCAATACCTAAAGGTACCAAAGGCTGAGATGCATCAGTACCGATTTTATCCAGCAGCAAAATGCAGTTTGCATGAGGTTACATACCAGACAAGCTTCAGAGGAAATTTGTGTCAACAAGTGGTTGGAAATGTTTAGAGTGGAAATTTCTACTCATTCTTGGTTAGATTTCACTTTTTCCATTTGCAACATTGTATATAAGAATATTATTGGAAAGCTGAGTGGAAGGAAAATGCAAGCAACAATGATGAGCACAAACTGGAGAGGATCGGAATTTTTACTATCCTAATTTTTGCAATCCTAAGTAATAAATGTAAATATTTTTATTTTCTTTGACACATTCACCATCACTGAATCGGTTCGAGACCAGTCATTTCATGACACAATGCAAATAATTGTGCTAGATGTGTGGTATCTTGTAAAAGTAATGCTTTTAAAGTGTAGAAATTCAACAGGTTTGAAGACTTCATCTTGACTTGAGTCTCTTTGTCTTGTATTTCCTGCAACCCATTAAGAATCCATGAGCTGAGTACGATGATGCACTTTGAGTTATGCAATAACCTGAGGCTGGTTGTGACCACAGGTAGTCTGTGCACCCTTAGTTGTGGCGGCACTGACACAAGTTTGCAACGCTCTAGAAAGAAAACCCCAAAGAATTCATTCACATATCTGTCCATAACCGCTGTCGGCACACATCAGAGCTCCATGCTTCCGGCTCCTTGATGATGTCCATCCGTTTGGCTGTTAGGGACACTTGTTGTCAATCGGTGTAGGAGTCGCGTGCACATGCAGTCTGGTTTGCGAGCCGAGCTCATGTTGATGTTGCTGTGCTTCAGAATTCATGCGGTCTACTGATGACGCATGTGTTGTACGAGCAGCGCAGATTCCCATGGTAACGGCTGTCAACAGCAGTATATCTTAATGAGGAAGAATGGCCAAACTCTGAGGCTGTGGCAGGATATAGTCATCAGTGTTGAGACGGCCAGAGCGACTGCAGCTGTGCTCTCATCCAACAGCTTGACCTTTTTAACATGTAGAAGCAGGAGCTTTGCAGGGCATGTTTAACCAGTACTGCTGAGTGGTAGTTTATGCAAGAGATCCAGACCAAAACAACAGCTGTTTGAACGTCTGTGTTTTACTACTGCTTTCAAATACCTGTTTCTGATCACCAGTCTTCTCTCTAACTATCCGCCATTTTTCAATCAGCTCCGTGATGATGCAAAATGGAGGATTCCACAATTAATTTAATTCTATAAATTAGCTAGATTTCATTTGCTGTAGCTAATTGATAGAATTAGCTACAATTACTTTTAGCCAGCTGTTTATGACAAAGTTTTGATTTGCTGATTCTAATTTTGACCTCAGTTCGTTATTATGACCTAATTTAACATTTCTGATCATGTAGATGTCATGTTGATGTGCATCTCAATAAAGCAGAAAGTCACTGACTTAAGTTTCAGCAGTTTAGGCCATAAAGTGAGCCTCATGTAGATTCACGCCTGTGATATATTAATGCTGTTACATAGCTAAAAGTTTACTTTTTTTTTTTAGTAAGTGAAATATTGCAGGATACCAATAAACAGAAGTCTCAGAATGAAAATGTAGGCCTGCTGAAAAGTGTGTGCTTGAACTCTGAGTTACTGCCGCTCACCATTTGGTTGGGGCTTCTTTGTCATAAATTACTTTATCAGGGCACATGAAGGCAATCAGGCCCGGTTCTGCTGTGGTGCTATTGAACCCTGGGTTGTTTTAACAGAAACCTTCAGCATATTTATATTGTTGATTAACGGCATAACTCTTCTATTTTTTAACTTTCCTTAATCCTGATAAGTAGGCCTCCCCTTATTGCTGGTATATTATCTTGTTAATGGACATTTTTCAAAAAATTATCCATTTGTCTTAGTTTTACTTTCATCTAACGGTATTAAATAATGTTAGTTTAACAAGTTTTTTTAATATATATATTAAATTAGTTTTAAAAAGATTTAGTAGTTAAGCTCTTCTTAACTGGTTCACATTCTGACTCCAAAGTTTGTTCACATAACTAATATACCCAATACAATCGGCCTATAATGTTGACTTTGTGTGTGGATGAAAGAAGCTGTGTGTTATTCATCATTACTATTATTATTCTGCATCATCTTCCTCCGACACGCTTCACTAATCTCTCTTCCTCTTTCCCCCGTCAGGACTCTCTTGCTCTGGGGAAGACGGACGACGAAGCCCTGAAGCAGTTCCGCCAAAAGTTTGATGAAGCGCTCAGAGAAAGTTGGACGACCAAGGTCAACTGGATGGCCCACAACGTGGCCAAAGACAACCGCTCCTAGACCAGCTGGAACCACCCTAAAAACTGGGGGTCTGGAGAAATGTTGAGGGAATGTGTGGAAGGGGCCAGATGTGCCAAAGAGACAGGGCGACATGAATATATATACCATATATCCTGAATTGAAGAAGGGAATCTATCTCAAATCTGAAACCCAAGCAGATTCAACCCTGCGTGCTGTAAACTGGGTAAATGTACTCTGAAATGGTTCAGTTACCCTGCAACCTCATTACCTTCTTTAACTTTGGCATGGTAACCCCAAACTTTAAAATTATGGTCTGGAATCATTTCTGTGGAGTCGCCGTCATTGACGATATTTGCAAGCTTTGCACAGACTGATCAGCTGGTGGAGAACCCTGCCTGAGGAACAGAACTGATGCTAAAACATCGGACAGGACCTCCCTGTTCAGTTGGCTGTAGGGTCACTCAACTACTGGAGTGTTTGAAGGAAGTCTGGGCTCAGCAGGTGAAGACTGGAATGAAAAGGGCCGCCATATTTTGACGACACCCCAGAAGAGCATCAAAATGGCGGAGGTTAAAACAGACATGCAGTTTGTCCTTTGTGTCTTGAAATCCTGAACGACACAACCAGTGCAACCTTGGACCTGTTTGAAAGTCTGCTGCGAAACTGCAAGAAGATTGTATTTGTTTTGTTTTTACTGTGTAAGAGACATCTATGTGCCAGACTACTTTACTAGTCCACACAGGAAACATGTGAGGGAAAAGGTGACTTCTTGGAGGAAAAAGATTCTCTGAGCTTTCTGGTCCACAGTCTGACTCTTGCTTCGTTTGGACCTTTGAACACTGGAATGTTTTTAGACATACAAGTCATTTGAGTAATTCAAAAAAGACTTTTAATAAACTAAACACTTCATTTTATTTTATTTTTTATTTTATTTTTTAACATTGTGGAGTGAGTTGACTGTCCTGTTTGACATCTTTTAAAGGACCAACAAGCAACGATGTCAAAGCCGATGCCTTCACATGTAACGTTACAACCAAAACATGACGGCATATGTTTAATAATTTTATTGTGTTTTTAATAATCTGTTTCCAAACTGAATGTGCAAACATGTGCCGCTCTATTATGTGTATTTGCTTTGATAGAAGCAGCTGTGGGCGGAGTCGGCAGCCGGGTGGGCGGGATTTGTCAGCAGAGAGTAAGACTGTGATGCAGACCTACTTGTTTGGACAAATGGTGCTCTTGCAGCATCTGCATCTGTATTTGATGTTTGTGCAATATCCAAATAGATGTTCCATATCCTGTCATCTAAACCTCTGGGTCCAGGCCTCAGCCTATGCTATGCTCATGTTGTCTCCTGGTTTATGTGCGAAACAGAACCACTAGCCTTCAGAAGTCTCAAACACTGGATTTCGCAAAATGTACAGGCTTTCATTGTTTTGCTTTTTTTTTTTTTTTTTTTTTTCATAAGAGTTTTATTAAAGTTATTTTCCACAGTGCAGCATTTCCGGCTGGGTGAATTTTTATTCTTTTTCTGTTCTGGATGTGGGTTGCATGGTTGTACGCCTTCTCAGAGTAGCATCATGGATTTGGTTTCTGTTTGAGGAGTGATGATAGCACTTCATTGATTTCAGAGCAGAAATATCCTCACACCACTTGTTGGAACAACTCCATGATATTTTAGTACCAAGCCAAAGATATGGGTGTTTATATTAATAGATTTGCACATTGTGATTGCAGTTGCTCCTTTTGTGCCGTTTAGCAAGTTCATAACAACGCAAGAGAAAAAAAGGGAACATTCACTTTGACAGTGCACTTGCTTTGGTGCTTATAGTAAATTGTGCACAAATGATGGTTTTTAATGGCTTTTTAGTCTCACAATTGATGTAGCCTTGCAAAAGTAAAAACTTCTTTAACATTTAGTCATAGAAACCAAAAATGTAAATTGTTTTTTTGTGGTAACTCATGGAAGGGTTTGCAACCTGAGACTCCAGAGTTGCAAGTGGCTCATTGAACTTTGGCTCTTAATAAATTTGTCTAAAATGAGAAAGAACCAACAAACCCACAATAATATAGAAAATATAGGGGTATCTAATGTGCTCTAAAAATACTATCGATGTTGCAATAAATATTGATATCCATTTTCTTTTTCTGCAAGTTTAAGTAAAATGGTTCAAGTATGGCAACTAATTAACAAATTATGCATTATCTAATTCTTAAAAGCTCATGTAAGTTTTATTGGTTTGAACAATAAAACTTGTTCCAAACAAGTTTTAACTAAACCGAGGCTAAAAATATATTTTTGAATTGTAAAAGTTGCAGACCATCTCAAACTAGTTTTTCTCTCCAAAAACATCTAAAAAATGATGCCTTAAGGCTTAAGCTGTCTTTACTACGATAATCCTAATTCAAATTTAGCACAATCAGTTGCCTGTAGCAAGTCATCTATGTGTAGTATATTCTTAGCTGTTCCGTGAAGATTTGTTAAAACATTAGTGAAAAAATGACAGGTCTTGGAGAAAGTTGTGGAGATGTTTAGTTAAAGCAGACTTTGGTTATAAAACAATGCCTTAAAGCAGTGGTGCCCAAAGTCAGTCCTCGGGGGCCGGCATCCTGCATGTTTTAGTTTCTCCCTGGTTTAGCACACCTGCATCAAATGATGGCTCATTAGAAGGCTTAAGGAGAACATTGACTTGCTGAGGAAGCTGTTTCTACCACTAGGGAAAGAACTAAAACAAACAGGATGCCGGCCCTTGAGGACCGACTTTGGACACCTCGGTCTTAAGGTATAATCATCTCACTGAGCTCTATTCAGTTCTCTAATAATCTGCTGGTGTGAGAATGTTACAGACTTTAACACCTCTGATGTCAGACCATAAATTACATAGTTTCTCCATAGCATTCATACTGAACTCTGATACTAATAAAACCACCTTCACTGTGCACATAACCCTCAAAGTGTACAGAAAAGAAAAACATGATGCTTGCAAACAAGCTTAATGCATCTGTGTCATTTTTTAGGAAAATTTGACACTATTCTTCTGCCTTTGGGAGGAGAAAATGACAAAGTTTCACCTCTTATCTCGATGAACTTTACAGATTTATTAGCTTAGTAAATTTGGACCATTTTAAATTCATAAATTCTTTCAAGTTTTTGATTAAACTTCTCTAAATGCTAATTTCCTTTCTGGTTTCAACTAAAATCTGTTTTGCATGCATTACTGTCAGTTTAGCAACCCTTGCACATTTAGGATCAAATAACAAGAAGGCCTTTTACTTCAGCAGTCATCATTTATTGATTCATGTCACTTAAAGCTGCAGCAGTTGCTCAGTGTGACTCGTCTGCTCTTGGTTATGTAATAAACTAGTCTAAGTTCCTCACAGAGTGGAAGGTAACCCACTTACAGTGGAAACTATGACTATTAAAGGATTGAGACATCCTCTATGTAAGAACCTTGAGGTTCACAAAAACAATCTGAATTGCATGATTTTGAAAAAGACTATTCTCATGTTCTACATATGGAGGAACATGAGACAACCCAGAAAGAAGTCAAAAATCCGTGTTTATACTTTGGAGGTTTTAAACATTGGGTGTTCCGCATAGATTTAGTCAACTCATGTTTTCTTTCTTTGTCACGAATGTGCTAAATTAACTATGCAAACTGTGCAGTTTCAACTCCACATACTGTTTGAACTGGTTGATGCAGGCCTTTGACCTCCTGTAAATGTAGGGCATGAGATGGGAAAACAAAGCTGGTGTTAAAATACTGACTTTTTTTGTTGGTCTGAGACGATCCTGTAACCGGATTACAAAATATATTTTGTTTTTCACCTAAATCTTTTGTTGGAGTTGGAATTTTGACAAAACAAAACATCTTAAAGGAAATATCTCTGGTGATCCAAGTGTTGCATCTTTGCTCACATTCGCAAGATGAACAGTGTTAAGTATGTTTAACTTTTTTTTCTCTTTACGTCATTTTTCCCACCAAGGATTCTGTGTGTCTTTTGAAGCGTTTAATACTTTGTGTGACTTCTGCTTAAACTAACCCTATCGAAATTCCACAGGATATCAGAGGTTACAGTCTGGATTCTATTGACCAATACATGTGTAAAAATGTCTGCCATGGTCTCTTAACCAACTCTTTCACAACTTCAGCCTAGCACCTTGTGGACAATGTCATCTTGCAACATGTGGCAGGGTTTCAAATCTCAGCTGGGATCTTTTTGACTGCAGATTGCATGGTTGCCTCTGTTCCTCCAGCAGTTAGAAAACGAACATAATGGGTTAATGTGCTATCTCTAAATTGCCTTAATGTGGGATTATTTATGTGGATGCTGGTTGGACTCTGATTCTTATCATTTAAAAATACAAAGAGTGTGGCACAACAAAACCAAAGCATAGTTGGCCACCTGTAATTACTTCAGTCAGAAAAGTAGCCAAATGTCCAATAGTAACTCTGCAGGAGTTGCAGAGAATCTCATGTAATTTCACTGATTCTGTCACCATGACAAATATTAGTTGTATTTTTCACAAATCTGGCCATCATAGAAGAGTGGCAAGAAGTAATGTTCAAAAAAGTCAGAAAAAGTTCTCCTTGCAGTTCTGCAGGAAGACATTTATGGACACAAACATGCAGAAGTGGCTCAAAAGAGAGTAATTTTAAGGCTTCTGGATGTACTAGTATACGAAAAATTTTATATGTGGACAAAAAAATCACAGTGGACACACCAAAATGGTGAAATAAAAGTCGCAAGACAAAGTTTTGACCCACATGCAGGGCTGTATGTCCAGAGAAAAACTAACACTGCTAGTTATTCTGAACACAATGTGGCCATTAAGAAAGAAAGAGTAACAGTGGTCGCAGCATCATGCTGTAAGGATGTTTTTCTGCAGCAGGAAGAGTGAAGCTGAGTTGAGCAATGGGTATCCTCTGGCCTCTACATTTCGAACGAGTTTAATTTTTTTAAAGACTATAGGAAAACATTTACATCTCTTGATGTGCAAGAGTAGAGATGCATTCCAAAAGATTTGCCAATAAAACTTTTTGGTACTACATTTCCCTCGATCCATTGTGGAAGTGTGCTCATAAGACATATTGTCTGTCTGCAAATATTTACTATTAAGATGTAGGCTAGAGGATTTCTGGTCATGTAATCCTGGCCATTATTAATAAAAAGCCACCCACACCATGACTAAGTCTCTTTCAGGGAACCCCACCTACCTATAATGTCCCCCTGCCAACAGGTGAAGCATGTAATTTTTAAGAAAAGAGGGGAAATGGAAATGTGAGGGTATGATTCATGAATCAATCCCAATTTACTGTTTTTTAATATTATTCCACCCACACTAAAAACAGATGAATGATATGTTGCTGGCTGATTGGGGAGCTTTCATGTGTACATACCCCACAAGGAAAGACCAAATATAGAAGCTAATGAAACTTCAGCATCATAATACTATGTTGTTGTTGAAGTGTTTGGTAGAAAGCAGAATGTGAATGTAACAGACTCTATTCTCACATTTAGTTGAGCATCATAAGTTAATGAGCTCGGTCTGTTGTGGCTGAAGCATCACCTCAGTGGGTGAGTGAAAAGCTGCCTCATAAAGCTGGCTCTTTACACCACTCAAAAAGCTCCAAACCTCAGAACAGAGCCACTCTACTGAGGCTCTAGTATTGTGACTACCATGCTGGTAACTGTGCAATGTGTGCTGCAGAGCTAATTACGATGACTCAAGTCTGGCACAAAGTCTCACTCATGATAACAAGTGAAAACAAACATTATTTTTTTTCCTTAATTACACGTCAAAGAAATTTTCTATGGATGATGTTTGTGCCGATTGTGAAGTTTTCAGTTCAACAATAGTTTTTACCTGTTAATTTGTTGGCAGCAACGATGGTACCCCCACTCCACTGTCCCATTAGTCCGAAAGTCTTGCATCTATACCTTAGAAAAATTACGTTTTCAATTACTTGCAGCATTTAATTACATCAGTCATGACATTCATGTGGCTCTGGGTCAATTTGTCATTTTAAACCCCGAATAAATTGCTGTTTTCTCCCTTCCTACTTCTATGTCGTCTTTGTGAACAGACAATTTTATGCCAGTGTCATTAAAGTATGGCATATACCTAAGGGAAGTGACAGCTTACAGTTTATTTTCATAAACTGTAAATCAATTACGGATTGGTAAAATGCTTACATCTCACATGTACATCTGGAAACATTTTTGTGACACACTATATTTCCATTGATTACGCTTCTAATTCCAGTTTTGTGACAGATTATGACTCCACAGCAAACCATAATGCTGATCAATATTTTTGATTGCAGTCATAAAATCATATTTGATTGCATTAACACCATTAAGTTTGGTTTGCGTCCATTGTTTGGGTGCCAAAATTAGCAGTGCCCCATCTGACCACCCTTTTTGAACCTCTGAAATATCAGATGTAACGCAGCAAACGATTAGAAGCAGCAGGTAAGACAATATCCACCGGCATTAAAATTCATTAAAAATAATTCTACTATTCAACTATACTAGAATTAACATGAATTAACATGCAACTTAATGGAGTCATTTTGTTGCATACACTATTAGCAGATTTAGTCTGTTTAGTTTTTCCCAGTTCTTTCAAACTGACACATTTTGCATTCATGTAATTGCAACATTTGATATGTTGTTTTAAACCCAACAATTCCTTGCAGTCGTAACTGCCTCGCTCTTACGCGCTGTGACACACACAGCATGAGATTCCACGTGCAAAAGCCGCCTTGTTTATATAAAACGACGGACAGAGGTCTGGACCAATGAGCTGCCGCTATCGCTATTCCGTAATGCTCTCCATGGAAACCCCAAGCCGATGACCAATCGAGTCAGCCGGAAGGAGGAGCCCTGAATTGAGGTCGCGAGTCTGGCTCTCCGATTGGCTGGTCGGCTGCTGTCTTAGAAAGCCGGGGAGGAACCGTGTCAGTCAGTCAGCCCGAAGCTGCTTCCCTATTGAGGAATACTGGTTGCCTTAAACGTATGTTTTATTCAACTGTAGGTTTGACTTTTTTGTTCTTGGACACGTGAGGAAAGGAGATTTTCACATCAACAGCACAGGTCGGTTCTCCTTTATTTCAACCTCTTAATTTTAGTTAGGCTTAAAACTTGAGCTCAAAAAATAAGTTGCATAACGAAACACATGTGCGCATGCGCGAAATTCGCGACTGCTCTACTTTTTGTTCTTTTATTCCCTAAAAAATGGCTAGTTTTCGTTTTCTGTCAGTTCAGATAGCAAGAAGCAAGCAAGTTTTAGTCGATTAACACGTCCGATGCTAAAAAGCGCTCAGTCTGTGGCTTGTTTTTAACGATATCCCCACTTTTACATAACTGTGTCAGTGTACCGTGGGCTGGATTGCAGGTCAACGTGTGTGTGGATTGTGAATAGCAGGTCATTGGGAGCTAAAGAAGGGAGGGCTGCAAATATCTAATAAAAACGTTTTTTAGTCTTATTTTCTTACATCGAAGATCTATATATATGTATTGATCATTATATTAGACCTATATTCGACGTGTTATTGGTATTAATCAGTCACATTAGTACCCCATTTTCACTTGTTGAAACAATGGGAGTGCCAGATTTGGCTTATAAAATAGAAAGTGTATACGTGCAGTAATTATAATCTGATGTTTTTTTCCACTTCATTTGGTAAATCTATACGTCATAACCTCAGATTGACGATATTTAAAGATGGATGAATTTACCTGAGTTTTATTTGAATCCAGGTTAGGGTAATCAAAAAGGCCTGCTGAAAAAATAACATCAAAAATCCCCCACTAAGCATTTCCTGAAGATTATATTCAAGTATTGATGATATTAAACATGATCTGGGTATTAATGTCATCTCACTCCTAGAGAACCAACAATAAATCTTGAGCTAAATTGTAATCATGATATAAATGTGGTATTGACATTACCACTGAGAGTTTTTCATTTAAGACAAATACTAATCATCTTAGCTGTGTTATAGAAGTCATCAAGCATCAACAAATGTTTTTTTGATTGTTTTATTAATATAATATCGGAGATTCAATATGAAAAAAGCTAACCTAATTCAACACTTAATCCACTTTCATCAATATTCCAGTCAAAAAATAAGAAAATTAGCAATAATAGGAATGTCTTTGTTTCCTTTTCCTCATTCTGGTAGATATGTAATAAATTCCATTGAAAATTCTGTGTTGCTAAGATAATTAAATTCTTGTCATTTCTGTTTAAAACGATGTGCAAGAATGCACGCCTTAACAACGACCTTTGAGAAAAAGAAAAGGAAAACGTGGTTTTATGAAACAAGGCTTCCAGTTTTGTGTTGAGCTATAGCACAATCCATGTGACTGGAGCCAAGTTGTATAATGCCTGAGATCTGTGCTACTGTGCTTGGCTGGATCAGCGCTCACTCTGAAACTGGGCTCTGATGAAAGCAGAGGCGCGTCACTTTCATTGTGTCATTTATTTTACTTTACTTGCTGCTTGGAGAGTTATGTCTTTATATGAAATGCATCTGAAAAGACTTTAAAGGCATTTTTCTTTAAAGAAGCATTTTGCTTATTTTTACCTGGTGGGGTTTCTTGTGATATTAATGGATTACAGTCTTTCTGGTGAGTTCAGATCTGACATCTAAAAGTTTTGAGACTGTTGAAAATGTAAAGTTATCCTATTCATTTATGCTGTTTAAGGTTTGTGGTTGCAAATCATCTGAGTGAATCTGAGATATGTGTCTCTACAGCCATAACCCAGATCCTGTAAATCTGTTAAAACATTATATTTCTTCTTAAATTTACAAGATAAAGAGTTGCTGATGTGCTTTTTAGCCACTACTTTATTGTTGTGTCCTAATTTGCTGATGTCATAACTACTAATGTCAAGACTCCTTGCTTTCTGATTGGCCGTGTGCAGCAGCCAATAGGAAATCCATCCGAACAACTAGGCCGTTTTCACTCTCTAAAACGTATCAGCTGGTAATCTTTAAAGAGTAAGAGTGAGTGTGAGAGCTAGCTATAAAACCTGTTAGTTTCTTTTAATGCCTCCAACACATAAAAAAATCGTCTTCTAAAAGCAGAAGTTAAGGCTTATGTAAAGTGCGCAGAATAGACAAGCTGCTGAATGTGCGTGCTTACATAAATAGCTGCAATCTGATCCAGGCCAGCAGGAGAACAGTGATATAGTTTGGATTTGGCTTCAGTACCTGCTGCCACGCTTTCCCGATCGGTCCTGAACGGACATAAATAGCTCCTGCTCTTTTTTGCAGAAGAAGATGTGGGAAGAAAAGGAGAAGGCTGAAATATATTGCTGTTGTTTTTATCCTGGTTATTTCAGAGAACAGATATTTGACTGAAACTTTTGCAGGAAGTGGCTTATTTAAATATTATGATAAAGAAAAAGTAGCTGTAAATGATGTGGAGCAGTTATAAAGTGAAAGTTGTGGAGGCTTATTTTTCATGTTTGATTTTTAGCTAATTGAATTATTAATGTCAGGTTGTTCATACTTGCTGGATAGACTAATTAAAGCTCAGCTGGCCGCATCAGCACAGCTTGATCAATAAGAAAAAATGAAAGCATTTCCCAGCATTGAAGCTGGTACACGTTTCGTGACATATCAAATATTTGTGTTATTAACTGCCAGAAAGAGATTATGATGCTACAATTTTAAGCAGCAGGACAGAAAAGCAACAAATAATGAATCTCTGATATAATGTAACATACTGGTAACTACAGTTGTAATCATGTTTTCTGTAACATTTAATGTTTGAGATTTGACGACAGAAATATGGACTAAGCAGTTATTAAATTAAATTTTCATTTGGTTTATCGGGTTATTTCTCGAGGAGGGTGAGTGCTGTGTTTACGCCTCTGATTAAAATACTGGTTGGATGAAAATGGCAGTAATTAGTTTAAAAATCTTGGTTTCCCTTGATAGAGGTGAGTGTCCTGTGCTTGGTCGTGTTTTCAAAATGTTATTTTCATCCCTGTGGGCTAACCTTTAACGTTTTGAGCAGATCACAGTGGTGAGGGGCTTCAGTCCTCTGGGAAAGGTTAAATATCAACCTGACAGCTGCCTTTCTGTGTGGGAAATGAAGTGAACTTTACGCTGTTATCCTTTCATCAGACTCTGTCTGTCGTGACTATCACTCCACAATCACAGATTTTGTGCAGACTTGCAACTTTCCCGCAAATCTGACCAATCAAATGAACTTTTTCTGCATTTCTTTCTTTTCTGACCAATCATTACAACTTGGCTGAATTTTGACCCATCCTCTTTTCCCAATTCCAATTTAACTTCCTGTTTCACAATGCCTGTTGGAAACTGAACCTGCCAGATATGATGCATGTGATGTTTCCCTCCTTTTTTTAATAATTTTTTTTCCAAAACATATTTAGAGAGGTGGAGTACGTTCTTTTATTGTGTGTACGGTTAATGTTACCTTGGATGAATTAATTTTCTTGGAAAATGTTGTATGCACTTTAAATATTAACTGTTAAAATCCTGTTTCTTTTTGGGAAGATTATGTGAATAATTCCAACATTTTGTAAGACAACAAGAATAAAGCTTAACAAAAAATGTGCAACTTCGAATGCAACATTTTGAAAAAGTTGCTGCAAAATTAGAGATTTTAAGCCACAACAGTCAGAAAAAAAACAAAAAACATTGCAACTTTCTGGAGGGAATGTTTTATTCACTGGTTTCTCTTTTCGCGATGCTGGGAGTGGAGCCTCTTCTCAGATCAAAGGAAACCTGCTGTAGATTTGATGGATGGTTGGAGTTGATCCCTATTGATTGCTTCTCTTTACAGGACTGCTCCCCCTTACTATTGATCTGCTACTAATAGAAATGTACTTCGTTGTTCAGGGTTTGGATGAGTAATTTCATCTTTTTTTCTCCCCCTCCTTCAGATTGCACCTCAGCTGCTGAGACATCAACTCTATTTCCATCCCAATGCCATGCACCCTCATGGTATCGCCATGTGGAAAGTAACCTAGTCCTGCATCTCCTGCCAATTCATGTCTGAGGACACCGACTCAAAGCTCTATCGGTTCTCCACTCTGGAAGGCTGCGAACAGAACCGCGGAGACCAAGGCCCCCGGCGTGGCTCCATGAACAAACTCCACCGTATGGCCAGCAGCTACAGCGAGGGTTGCGGCCGGCAGGACCGGGTGGAACTAGAACCCGAGCTGGGACTGGCGTCCGAGGGCAGCGACAGCAGCCATGAGCACCCAGCATCTCTCGGCTCCCCGCACGATGACAGGAAGCGCCAGCGCACGCCTCTCCACGAAGACGTAGAGATGGGCGGCAGCGGCTCAAGCGGCAGCGGGACAGAATCCCACGGCAACGAATCGCACGGCAATGAGTCCCACGGCAACGAGTCAGTGGGTAGTTCGAGCGGCAACGGGAAGGATTCTGCTCTGATGGAGTCGTCAGGGAGCAACAAGAGGTGAGGCCTCATTAGATGCAGCGAATCACCATGGGGGCCGAGACCAACCAAGTCACGGAAGTGAGGCCCATTGGAGATTCTGCAGGGTCTGCTCTCCTGATTGAATCAAAAATCTAAAGTGGGAAAAGCCAATAAATGGAATTACGACACATTTTATTGCTCAATTTGTTTGAACAAGCTAATTCAATCCCAGTTCAGAGGAGTCAAATAAACCTGGTTCAAATTTGTTCCTCTGCAAGAATATTCAGATTAGTGTTGTACATTACATACATATCCTTTCCACAACCAGCGTTAATTTGTTGGATGATAAATTGTCTCAGTAACTCTTCCGATAAACAACAATACCGTTGTTTTGAGACCTTTTCAAGGTAATATATTGATAATGGCATTATAATGCAAATACATCTCTCTCAGATCAATACATTTTGATTTTGTAAAGAAAAATCACTGAAACTGGAAGATATTTTAAACATCCAAAGTGAAACACAGTAACCAAAAACATAAAATAAAATAAAATGTATTACAGTGCTATGTATAAATGTATTCTGTAAACAAAATTGCTCTTTAAAATTATGAATCGTCAGAAGGAAAATGATCAAGCTCATTTTAATTTATTATGTGATTAACTAGTCAATTGCTTATCCCAGCTGGGTCCGTGTTTCAGCCACTGAGCTGTTGAGGTTGTTTTTAAGAGCAATTCAAGTTTTCCCTGAATAACATGAGCCGTTGTTGTTGTTGGTTACAGCTCCAACTCCCACAGTTCTTCACCCCCAAGCAGCTCCAACGCCTTCAGCCTGGTGAGCTCTGAGCAGGACAACCCTTCAACCAGCGGCTGCAGGTCAGTACGAGGCTCCGTCAGGACTAGCTGCCTGTGTGGATTTTTCTCGGTGTGCTGTGATCGGAAGCCCAACATGAGGCGTGTCCACGTGTTTTCAGTCGTTCCTGGCAGCTCCCCCTCTCATTCTGCCTCATCTTAATGACGTTTCTGGTGAGACCTTGTCATTTCTAACACCTGCGCATCTTTCTCTGTCACGTCATGCAGCAGCGAGCAGTCGGCCAAGGCCAAGACTCGGAAGGAGCTCTTCAAGACTCTCAAGGAGCTCAAGATGCACCTGCCTCCAGAAAAGAAGAATAAGGGCAAATCCAGCACTGTGAACACGCTCAAATATGCGCTGCGGTGCATCAAGCAGGTGAAAGGTAAGGCTCAGTCACATCAGCTTTTTTTTTTTTCATCAGCATTTCAACATGAATATTTAAATATGTTTTGATTTCACAGCTAATGAGGAATACTACCAGATGCTGATGATTAATGACAGTCAGCCTCCTGGCTTCGACGTGTCTTCATACACCATTGAAGAAATTAACACCATCACTTCAGAATATACCCTGAAAAACACAGTAAGTGTGACTGCTGTTCACATCCCATCGAGCTAGTGGGTCTTAAACTTTAGCTGGGGATTCTGAAACAAAACACAGCTCATAGCTTTAGCACTGATCAGTCCTGATTACAGAAGCATTTTTACAAAGTTTTACTGGAAAGACATCCAAACTCCTTATTTTGCAGTAAGTTTTAACACAGAGACTGGTTATGTCTTCAAGCCTGAGGAAAAATGTCTGTGCTGCACCTTTAAATTATTTCATTTAAGAAACTGCATAATTATTTACATGGCACTAATTTTTAAAGCTGCAACTAACCTTTATTTTATTATTATATTAGTTAGTCTGATGATTAATCAGGTAAAAAAAATGGGCACATTCTGCTATTTTCTTAATTTAACTAATTTAAAAACTTGATTAAATTTTTAGACTATTGTAATCTTATGTTATACAATAATAGAAAAACATTAAATGCAAAAAATCTTTTAATTCCTGAAGTTATTGGCCTCAGAGTCATAGCAAAGAGGAAGAAGTTGTCTTGACTTGCTGTTTGAAGCAGCCAATCAGACGTCAGGGTCTGCCCTGATCCCGCCCACTGAGTTTGATGGATGAAGTTGACAGTTTAATTTAATCCATGATGTGCTTCAGCATGATATAATTCATTAAATCTAGTTAAGAGCCATAGAAATAATTCTACATTTAATAAATTATTTCTGTATTTATTTGCAATTATTGACACATTGAAATAATTATTTCCTACATTTTTTATTTGGCTACAGCTTGCTAACAGATGCTTCTGTTTCCCCCTCCAGGATATTTTTGCTGTAGCGGTGTCTCTCATCACCGGGAAGATAGTTTACATCTCCGACCAGGCCGCCTCCATACTGAACTGCAAGCGGGAAGTTTTCAACAACGCCAAGTTTGTGGAGTTCCTGACGCCTCAGGATGTCAGCGTGTTCTACAGCTTCACCACGCCATACCGCCTGCCCTCATGGAGCATGTGCACCGGCGCAGGTACCCAACCGTAATGAAGGAAGGAGGCTTTAGTACTTACTTGCACTGTGTGCTTAGATCAGACATTTCCAACGCCAACAAAGCGCACGTTGCAGATCCACATGAAACACAACCCACCTGGCCAGGCTGTGAGAAATGAATCTAGTTCTTTCACAAGCCCCAAACGCCCACACACACACATGCCGATGGAACACATTGCGTGTAATTAATTAGTCAGGGCATTTACGTATCTTCCCAGCACATGCATCTGTCATATAATCGTCTAGACTTGTAATACACAAACCAGGGAAGTCAGAAGCTTCAACTTCAAGGAAAAACTTCTCAGTTTGGAATATTAATGCTCAACAGCCTGGAAGCAGTCAAATAAAATGTTTTCTTGACTCTTTGTCTCTTCAGAGTCGTCTCCCACGGAGTGCATGCAGGAGAAATCCTTCTTCTGCCGCATCAGGTCAGTGACAAAGATTACAGCGGCTTTGATCCATAGTTTCCTGCTCAAAACAAAGCTTGAGTCAGCGAAAGTGGAGGGAAGGGGGGCAGCAAGTTATTTGGAAGACCTTTAATTGACATCCCCACCTAGTGGTCGCTGCTGTTATTGATTAGGGAATAAAAGTGAGATTGTATGTGTTATAATTGAAAATTGGGAAAGGAATCATTGTAGATGCATTAATTCCACTTTAAATATGTAATTTGGGTGAACTTGTAGCAAGCCTCTTTCAAAGCACTTTAGATTTGAAATCACAATTAATTGTGATTAATCAACCAATCAATTAAAATAATCATCAACTTAGCTATCAAATAATCATTAACTGGAGTAAGCAGACTCAGAAAAAGGCCATTCACTTAGACAACAACACCCTCAGATCTGTAATTAAGCCAAAACTCTACAAAAATGCTAAAATAATGGTTAGTTGCAGCCCTACTTTAGTGTTTTATACAATTTAAAATTCGTTCATTTAAGGTTTTGACTCAAAAAGTGGCCAATGAAAAGCTTGATTCCAACCATGTGTTGATGTTGCAGTGGTGGGAAGGAGCGTGAGGGCGATCTGCAGTACTATCCTTTCCGGATGACTCCGTACCTCATGAAGGTTCAAGACGCTGAGTTGTCTGAAGAGCAGTTCTGCTGCCTCCTGCTGGCTGAGAGGGTGCACTCTGGGTATGAAGGTGAGAACTGAGGTCCTATCAGTCCCTCTGACTAAATATCACATTACCTGTTGCTCAGTTTTGTGTTTAATCATATTGAACAGATGGCGAGCCTTATGTCATGCCCTGAAAACCAGCTCATATAAGATATTAAATAACTTAAACCCCAGATTTCTTGCGATGATTAGAACGAGTGACTTTAAGCCGTACACTACACTGTCTTATGCTGCCTCGCCAAAAAAAAGTCGCCACCTGGATTTAGCTAAGCAAATAGATACGAGCATCCTAATGGATAATTACTTCATAGGCGATTATGTTTCAGCTGGCAACAAGTCATTGCTGTCAGCTGGAAAAGATGTTGTGGAAAATATGTCAGTCTATTTGAGAATGGTCAAATCAAGCATAGAGAAAACATACGGGAGATTGCAAAAACTACAAAAATTGGGTTATGAACTAAAAATTGAAAGGATAGTGGCGATCTATCATTTTCAAGGAAGAAATGTGGCTGGGAAAGAAAATCCTGAATGATCGTAATCCGCAATCCACTTAACTGCTTGGTGAAATCAATCGAAAAATAAAAAACAAAAAACAGTAGAACTATGGGCTATGTTTAATAGTGAATAGTTTATGCTAAGACCTTGGTAAAAAAAAAAGTAATACAACATTATGTGACATTGCAGAAGCTTATTGAAATAACGCCACAGCAAATGCGTGTCGTAATCAAAGCTAAAGCATATTTGAATGTGTGACCTCTTTTTTTGTTTTTGGTGGCAATCCTTTTATTTTGACTTCCAACTAATTGTTGCTGTTTTCCTTTTTGTGTAGCTCCCAGGATTCCTTCAGACAAACGGATTTTTACCACCACTCACACTCCTAACTGTGTGTTCCAGGATGTCGATGAGAGGTGGGTGAAAGATCAAGGTTATGAAGGGCCTTGCAGGGTTTTTTAAACTATTTTATGAAGTTTTTAGGGCTGTATTGTCAAACAGTTGTGTTTTGTTCCGTGAGCAGGGCGGTGCCTTTGCTGGGATACCTCCCTCAGGACCTGATCGGGACGCCCATTCTGCTCCACCTGCACCCGAGTGACCGGCCCTTAATGCTGGCTGTGCATCGCAAAAGTAAGGAAACACTTTTTGAATTTCTGAAAGTGAGATTTTGCTGATTATGTTATAATGGTTGTAATTAGTTTAGTTTCCCATATTTCCATACACCTTCATTTAGACCTGTTGTCCAACCACAGAACTTTGGTGTATTTATGTGCAAGATTGTGTCAAAAAGATGACACAAAGTACTCAAATACCCGGGACTTTAATGCATTACTTTTGATTAACTGATTACACAGATATTTACATGTTAACATTTTTTTTATCTCATTTAATCACTTAAAAAAAGTTATTTAAAACTCCCAAAACTGACCCACAAGCAACATCCTCCAAAGATGTTTCTCCGTTTCTCTCGGCCATCCGGGGCTTAATTTTTTCTTCAAAAGACAATCTTCCTGGAAACTGGACTAAAGACTATTGTTGCATAAATGTTGTGCAAAAAGGAGTTAGCTTATCATAAATAATGTTTTAGATTGCTATTTATAAAAACAATATGCAAACATCAATTATGCACCATTTTGTTTTCGTCTATTACAAGAACTTATAAAAGATGAATTGAAGATTGTGGTTGTCTGTAGGTATTACATGTAGCTACAAAGATTGAATCCCATAAATTAGAGAACTCATCATGTTCTTGCATTGATTGTGTTGCAGTTCTGCAGTATGCCGGTCAACCGTTCGATCATTCCTCAATCCGTTTCTGTGCAAGAAACGGAGAGTACATCACCATCGACACCAGCTGGTCCAGCTTTGTGAATCCTTGGAGCCGCAAGGTGTCTTTTGTCATCGGGAGGCACAAAGTGCGCATGTGAGTACCTCCCTCCTTTTGTCTTAAATGTGCAAATGATTTACTAATCTATATGCAAGGGTTAGATAACCTGACATGTCTGTGGTCTTCAGGGGGCCAGTAAACGAAGATGTTTTCGCAGCACCAGCTTTCCACGGAGGGAAAATGATGGATTCAGACATCCAGGAAATTAGCGAGCAGATCCACAGACTGCTGCTTCAAGTACGCCAAACACACACCTTCGCATTAACTCCATGCGCAAATGCGAAACCTTTTCCCTTCTTTTAACGGTCTGTTTCTTTCCAGCCGGTCCACAACATGGGCTCCAGTGGCTATGGCAGCTACGGCAGCAACGGTTCCCACGAGCAGCAGGTGAGCATCAGCTCATCCAGCGAAAGCAACGGGAACATCCCAGTAGGGAACGCGGCGGATGAGACGAGCAAGACCAAGCCGTCCAGGACGTTCCAGGAAATTTGTAAGGGAGTCCACATGCTGAAGAATCAGGACTCTCAGGTCTGCGTGCGCTCCTCGTCGGTGTGGCAGCCCAAAACCGAGCAGAGGAAGACCAGCGACGGTAAGTTCAGTTTAAGGTCTGAATCTGAAACCACTTTGCTGAAATGATTGATGATTGACCATTTTAACTTAAATTGAAGTTTGGGTACAAATGTTTTAACACATTTGAAATAAGACAAAACGAACTTTTCTGCAATATATTGGAGCTTGTTTAAATTAATATTTTCTTAATATTGATAAAAAAGTATAAGTTCAACTGGCAGATTATTTGACTTAGAACATGGAAAAAATGTGATGTGTAAATTAAATAAACTGCCAGTGGAACTATTTTTTTTAATCAATATTGAGGAATTATTACCTGAAAATAAGTTACTGTCTTGCTGAGAAGAAACTTGTAAGTTAGCCTTGTATTATTTCAGGTGTATTAAAATATTTGCACTGGAAACTAGATGGAAAATATTGGGTAAGATTTTGTGTTTTTGCAGTGTGTCAACATATTGGAGTAGTACAAGCAGCAAAAATCTGTTTTGCTCTCCTTGTGTGCTGTCTGACAACCTGTTCTGTTTGTTCAGGGTCGTCTGCAGCCCAGAGGAGTTCAGGTGTGCGTGTGCGGGACTCCACACCCCCCTCACAGGTCAGAGACAACACTGGAGCCAAATTGGACGACTTCAGCTACAAAGACCAGGCGGTGTGCTCCTACCAGCAGATCAGCTGCCTTGACAGCGTCATTAGGTATGTAGCCAGGGACCTCTGCTCTGTCTACCTGACCTTTGAACTCTGTGGATTAAATCATTGCTAAATCTTCCTGCAGGTATCTGGAGAGTTGTAACGTCCCCATCACAGTGAAAAGGAAGTACCAGTTCTCATCCAACACCACGTCGTCCAACTCGGACGATGACAAGAGGGGGTCGGAAGATGGGATGCAAGTGCCTCAGGGAACACACTCAGGTTTGAAAACTTTTAGTAAACACACAGCACTCTGTTTTAGTTCACCTTTTACTGAGTCTCACTGTATTCATCCCTCCTGATCTCCTGCAGATCCTTTGATGCTCGACACCCAGCCAGGCCTGTCAAACATGAAAGCACCTAAGAAGCCACCAACTGGGGCAGCTGCTGTGGTGGGGGGCCCTCTGGCGCCACTCACTCTGCCCAGTAAGGCTGAAAGTGTTGTCTCCATCACCTCACAGTGCAGCTACAGCAGCACCATCGTTCATGTGGGAGACAAGAAGACTCAACCAGAGTCTGGTCAGTTTCAAACTTTTTAAAACTATACTGCAAAGCCACAGTCATCTCGTCTGACGTTATTCTGCATCTGCCGTTTGTTACAGAGATCATCGAAGATGTAGCAGAGAGCCCAGCTCCCCCTGCTGTGCCGGTCAGTGTGGTGTCTCCACCCAGCCAGGAGAAGGAGGTCTACAAGAGGCTGGGGCTCACGAAGGAGGTGCTGGCAGCCCACACCCAGAAAGAGGAGCAGGCCTTCCTGAACCGCTGCAGAGAGCTCCGCAGCACCAGGAACTTCCAGAAGGAATGTTCCTCATGTCTGCACAACCAGAGAGGCCCGGCTAACGCTGAAGGTACTCCATGTTCAGTATCAGACTCAAGCTTAATCTGCAGCCTTCATGCACACTCAGTTTGCATTCTGTCCAGATTCAACCAGACGTTGTTGTGTCTTTTTTTGAAATTTTATGTGATAGACGAGTTCATGCACCGTTTTAGAATTGTAGTTTGGCTGTAGTTTTAGTAATGGCAGTGGGAGAGATGAACAACACTGGTCAGTTCATGGTGGCCATGCTTCCAAATATAGAATTGATATCAACAGCCAGCTCCTTCAACCATCACTTTGCTGTGGAGATGGTTGTTTACAGCACAGATAATGTCCAGTAAGCTTCGATCTGGTGCATTTAGCAAAGCATTCACTCAGGGGGTTGAGTACAAATGAACCGTCACACTTTTGCGACTCAAACTGGTTCAAACCTCAGCTTCGCCCGCCTCTGTCATTGTGCTCTTGGGCAAGAATCTTTACCCACCAAGTTTGCGGTTGCACCTTGACAAATGTGAAGAGTCTTGCAGGTATAATTGCATAGCAACACATTGCCACCTTTTTCACTCCTGCATGTCTCCTCAGATTCAGCTGGCCAACTGGGAGTTGCCAAACAAGGAACAACCCGACCAGAGACGACCACCAAGAAAGGCAACCGCAACAGGAAGTCCAAGAAACCGCGGATGAAGCATCCTGACTCGTCGGACAGCGCCGTGTCCAATCGCATACCACGACCCCCTCTTCAGGGTCTCAACCAGACGTCTTGGTCCCCGTCTGAAGCTTCTCAGTCAGCTTTTAACGTCTCCTACCCCACCGTGGTGCCTGCATATCCGCTGTACCCCCCGACGCCTTCGGCGCCAGCTCAGGGGTCCCGGCCCGATGCATCTCAGTCCTCTGCCTTTGGGGAGGGGCAGAGCTCCCAAGCCCCCCCCGCCAGCGCTCCGTTCCCCGCTCCGATTGTTACACCGGTGGTGGCTCTGGTGCTGCCCAACTACCTTTTCCCCCAAATGGGACAGTTGAATCAGATGAGTCAGCTCTGCGCCGCGCCCAGACCGACGCTTTTCCCAGAGCAGACCCAGCCCCCACCGACTTACTCTACCCAGCAGGCCTTTCAGACGCCACCGGCCGCATACCCGATGCAGACTCAGCTCTCCTTCAGCCCCCAGCAACCGTTCCCAGTGCAGACTGCCTTTCCCCCCCAGCACCCGTTTCAAGCTGCGCAGGCCCCCCACTACCCAGCAGCCATTCCCGGCTCCCCAGACTGCCTACACTACCCAGCAGCCCTTCACTGCCCAGTCGTCTTTCCCAGTGCAGACACCCTTTGTGGCTCAAGCTCCCTACCCAACTCAGCCTTTCCCCTACACAATAGCCTCCGAGCCCCCCAAAGCTCTCACTGCAGAGCCCAGAGAGGGGGCGGCTTCTCGCTCCTCCACACCTGCCTCGGGGGCCAGGGAGCCCACCACATCCCCTCCCCTGTTTGAGTCACGCTGCAGTTCCCCGCTGCAGCTCAACCTGCTGAGCATGGAGGAGGGGCAGCGCTCACTGGAGCGGCAGGACAGCACCACAGCCCAGGCAGGGGGTCCAGGCAGTGGGGCAGCAGTTGGGTTGGGGGCAACAGGAGACAAGAGCGGAGCTGCAACCAAGACTGATAATCACCAACAGGTGAGAAGCGCAGAAAGCTCAAAACCTTCATCCTGAGACTGAGATGTGTCCTAACTGATCTTCCTTCGTTTATTTCAGCTGGAACCCAGAGGCAGCGGTGCTCACAGCGACGGGAACTCCTCGTCCTGTGACCTCCTGGACATCCTGTTACAGGAGCAGGAGGACACGGGGTCAGCCACCTCAGGTTCCATGGGCTCAGGTCTGGGTTCAGGCTCGGCATCAGGCTCCGGGTCCAATGATTGTCGGACCTCAGCTAGCGGAGCGTCTGTCAGCAGAACAGGTGAGCTGAGAAACATCCAACCTCATGAGAAAATATATATATAACCTGTTCCACATTTTTTGATGGAGTTTTATATGATAAACCAACAGTAAATATGTGGCATGGATTCATATTAAGCCATTTTTAATTCAATACCCCTAAAAGAAACTTATTTTCCCTCCTTGTCGATCTCCTATGACTCGTAGGAAGCAGCAACACCAGCAAGTACTTCGGCAGCGTCGACTCTCTGGAGCACGACCTGAAGGGAAAAGGCAAGATGAGGAGCGAAGGCGCCTCGGAGAGCAGCAAGTCTCAGCCCAAAGTGTCCGCTCAGGGGGAAGGGGAACATTTGATCAAATATGTTCTGCAGGAGCCTCTTTGGTTGCTCATGGCCAACGCTGACGACAAGGTCATGATGACGTATCAAATGCCATCCAGGTGGGTTACCGTTGGAGATCGAAAGGTTATGACCTCTGATGTCTTCTGGTTGGTTTTATTTCAACAACTGCTTGCAAAACAGGGACATTCAGAGAGTGCTGAGGGAAGACAAGGAGAGGTTGCGGCAGATGCAGAAGAGTCAGCCTCACTTCACCTCAGAGCAGCGGCGGGAGCTGGTGGAGGAGCATCCCTGGATGAGGAGAGGAGGCCTCCCTGCAGCCATCAATGTGAAGGTCAGGACCACACCCAGCAGTCTGCCTTTACTGATAGTAGGGCTGAAATGATTGATAAGATTAATCGGTTATTGAAATAATTATTTAGTAATCGATTAATCATTAGCTGGAGTATACAGTCTCAATGAAAGACTGAAAAAACTCCAGAGTTTTTGCCGAATAAGAGTTGTTAACCTCCTCGTTTACTGGAGTGTGCAGAATCAAAAATGCCACTTGCTGGAAGAAAACAACATATTCAAAGCAATAAAAAAAGAACAAAATTGCACAAAAAATACATAGATTTTAGATATAAACACATTTGTCTGTAGATATATTGTAGCCAGAACTTCTGAAGTGGAGTTGTTTCATCTTCACCCAGTTCAGATTTACTGAAGGAATGCATTTATTTCCTTATAAAATAGGAATTTAATTTTTTTATTTGCATATTTGAATGTATTTCTAATATTGTATAAAAAAGGCTCAAGTGATTAAATAAAAATAAGATGTGCCATTTTTTAATCTGATTAATCATCAAAATAATCAATTACTAAAATAATTGTTAGTTGCAGCCTTGTCTGACAGAAACAGTACATTTAACATTGTGTGTGTGTGTGTGTCTTTAGGAGTGTGTGTACTGTGAGGACGCTGCTGCTGCACCCATAGAGGAGGATCTACCCGACATGGACATGGGCGAACTGGGCGAGGATCTGGCCAGAGACACCCAGAGAGGCCAAAGCCAATCAGAGGAGCCCAAACCTCAGCCAGACCCTGGCTTCTGAGGGGCCAATGAGGGGCCACAATGGTTCATGGACCTTTTTAGGCACATACACAAACTCTGGACGTGCCTAAAACACACACACACACACACAATAAGCAGAAGAGCTGAGTGTGGCCACTGTGATTCTCAAAGAGATGTGCCAGTGTGTGTGGATGTTGGACCGTGCACAACGGCAGTTCCTAATTCCCCCCACATGGGGGGGTAGCAGAGCTTTATAAGAGTTTTGTATCTGGGACCTACCTATAGTATTTTTTCTGTTTCACACACACAAACTCACAGTCTCTAAAAAAATCTTCTCTCATTTTTTATTGAACTGTTTTTCTGTCTTTTGTCAAACACAGGGCATTTATTCTGATACAGGTGAAACTGCTTAGTAATATATAAAATTTTTAAAGATGCTATTTTTACAAAACAAAAAAAAGTGACTAAAAAAAACCCTGTGAAGCTTCGCAGCATTCCTGTTACGATGCTGTGCTGCTCCACGTCCTGTTTGTGCTTTCCTTCAGACCCCCTGAGAAACAGTCCACCTTCGTTGGTTTTTGTGAGCTGCGAGTCTCACAGTTGTGTGTCATGAATAAATTAAGATTTTTCTACAACCTTTGGACCTGAGTGTGTGAAGTATGAATGCGTACAGCAGTATTAGCACTTGACTCAAGAGGACGATTGGTGGGCTGAGTGAAACTCAATCTGATATTTATTAAAAGAATGTTATTATTTTTGGTAGGTGGTAGATCTGAAATAAATGTTTAAGCTACAGCCAAATTAATACTACTATAAGATAATATATTAACACTCTAAGTATGATTGTAAGCACTACAGATTGTTTAACTTTGGCACTGAAGCTCACTCCGTCAGTGAGAGTTGTCACAGCCTGAAAAGCTGCCAAAAATGTTTGCAATTAGAAACAATCAGCATCTGAGAAAAGATGCTTTTAAAGATCTTTTTATAAGTGAATTTTGTAAAGTTGTATTTGTGCAAACTCAGTCTACAGCGAAAATTCTTGAGTAATTTTTTTTCATGTTCAAGTGATGCATCACTACAACATTGTGTAAACAAAGAGCTGGGAGGTTTGGCGATTTCAGTACAAAACTCTCGACTTTCTTTCCCCAAACTATATTTTTAATTAATGCTATTATGATTAGCCGTGTGTGTGTGTGTTGCAATTTAGCTAACTGAGTTCTTTGAAAGCTGCAGTTCAGATCAATGTTTGACTCTGAGCTGGCAGGAAAACATGAACAAGTGTAGCAAATCAGAGGAGCGTGTTTCCCTTGTGGGAGCCGCTCCTCTCCATCATCTAACAGGAAGTCATAGGACTCACCTGTGAGCCACGCAGCTGGAGAAGTATAGGACCCGGGAACAACTTTGGTGCTACGATGCAGAACAGCTGGGGACCTCTGAATGTTACACAGACTGGACCAATAGCTTTGTTCATGTTTCTTCAGTTAGTTTTCTTATTCTGTTTTTTTTAATCCTACTTTTCTATTTTTGTCGTGTGCGTGTGAGTGTGAGTGTGAGTGCGTGTGTTGACGAAGGTAAAAGCTTTTGGAGCATCACCCGGGACGTACCCTACCTCTAAGTAAATCCTAGGTTACTGTAAGCAGATCAGAGGATGTGTGTGAATGTGATGAGTGATTCAAGAGTCTGAACATGTTTTTGGACTCCATCTTTCTTTCCCACTGAGTCGATGCACAGAAAATACAGCAACCACGGCAACCACACTGTCTGTCTCTTTATTGTTAATTTATTTCTGTTCAGTTTATTTGTAAAGGGGGCGTCCAACATGTACCTGCTCGTGAAGAATGCAGGAACATGAAAAGAAACGTGAGAAATGAAGCTGTTCAGTATCTGGTTGATTGTGGTGCCCCGCTCCCTTTGCTCTGTAAATACACACATGTGGTACCTGAAAACAACGATGTTTATAGTTGTGTAAACTCTCATTTCCATTGTATGAGTTTGCCGTATATTAAATTAGCACAGTTCTGTGCATTTTTGTAGCTGAAAAGTGCAAATGTTGAAAACTTGTAATAAAACTACAGTGATGGAACTGTTAACTGTTTAAATTTTTAGTTTCATGTTATCATTGCTCAGCTCATCAATACCAGTTTAGGTACCTGCAGATACTGTGTAAGTGTGTACTGTGTAGTTTATGCTTATGCTTATGCTTCACACAATAACTTGAAAACAAAATTATCTTATTTAGAACACAGCAATTCAGATTGTTTATTCTGAATTGCTCGTTAAAAGACCAACATTTTTTGCTAGAATTTAGCTCCATAGCTCAAACTTCAGGCAGGGTCAGAATTATTTACTTGCGCTCATTAAATGGCTTCTGTGGCACATTTAATGAGCCATCCATAACATGTTATCAGACCTGATCCTGCAATGCATCCGGATTATTTTAATTTCATCACACATACATGCTACTATCCTGCCCATCAGCCAACTACATAATCAACACACTTTGTGGAAATGTTTAGAACTGGACCCAACTGTATATTTGGTCTTTGCACACTTTGTGACACACAGCTTCTGCAGCTGTTACTGCCAGACAGACGGAACAAGCATAAAAAATGTAAACCTTTTCTGCAGATATCAATGTTTCCTGCACATTTATCAAACTTTTAAAGACACCAACGTGCAGAAACCAATGTGACTCAGAAACGGTTAAAAAGAACTGTATCAGTACAACAGTCTTCATGGACCCAGATAAGATAAATAAAGTTTTAATTTAGGGGAAAAATCATTCTTTAAAATTGGATTTGTATAGCATCTCAAGAAGCTGCTCCACTTGCGTGGGGTCGCTCGTGTTTGTATCACATACATAATGCCGTTGGTCACACATGTCCAGCACCCACTGCAGAGATTCTTCCTTCTTCTTTATGTGATGCTCAATTGTCTTTCCCTTCAGTGCGTCTCCATAGGTGAACAGCACCACACAGCTCCCCCACACGCCGTCCCCCAGCACTCTGATGTACGTCTCCACAGCCTTTCTGTCTTTCTCTGAGAACGAGTCCACAGGAACAGCCAGCAGGAAGATCACTTTGCTCCCAGCAGGACAGAACGATGGACTCTTCAGGATCTCTCTTTTCACCTGTGTAGATTTAGCCTGACCAAACAGACTCCACCCAGGGGTGTCCACCACCGTCACAGACCACCCTAAGATCTCTGCGTGCCCCGCATCGCACAGAACTGTCTTCTTGTCCCTCTGAAACTCCTCTCTGCCCAGGATCATGTTGCCAGCGGAGCTCTTCCCTGATTTTCTCCTTCCCAGCAGAATGAGGCTGAATGCAGGCCTCAAACCGCCTGTGCCTGCAGTGACACACACCACAGTCAGGTTCTTTCACACAAATCTCAGCAGTGCCTGAAAGACAACAGTTCCTACCTCTTTGCCCTCCTGAGCCACTCTCTTGTCTTTGTCCTGGACGATTATCATGTACCTGCTGCTTTGTGTTCCACCGCTGCTCCACCCTCACATTCAGAACCCCAACCTGTGTTCTCGCTCTGAAGGATATCTCTCTGATCTGCTCTGAAACCTCTGCCATCTTCCGAATCTTCCAAATGAGCTGTCCAACGTGAAACTGTGCCATACTGGACTGGCTGGACATAAGCTGGTACCGGTGTCCACATCGCTCCAGCAGCCATTGCAGAGTCCCACCCTGTCGCTGTATATGCTCCTGGATTGACAGATGTCCTGTAGGATGTAGATGAACTTAGTCTCAACTGAGAACGCTAACGAATGAATGTGACAAACTAGGGAACATACTGTGCAAAGAGGGACATGGAAATATGGATGTACCTGTTTAAATACAGCAATGTGCAGTTCCACTGTTGGCCGCTAGATGTCAGAAACGAGACCTAAGTAGTTGACGCTTTTACCTCAGAGCTTAGCTCTTATGCTGCCTTCCAGAATGTTTTCAGAACTGGGAAATTCTGACTTCCCAATCAAAAAAGTCAACTCAAACGCCTTCCTTAGTCCTATTTCCCACTGGGAAAGAAAAAGCAACTCCTACTACTCCCAGTTATGACTTGCAAGACATACTTTGTGTTTCAGTATGGCCAACAAGTGGAACGCAGAAACAGATCTGGGAACAAAATTGCAAGTAACTTATGTTTTTCTCTATGACGACCAAACTAACAAGTAGCAGAATCCCCATTGAATATCATTAATTACATACAAACAGAGGTTGTGTACCCATAAGAAACCCTGGTTTACAGTTAACCCATCATAATAGTCGCTTAAGACACTTTGAGCCAGGTAATTATTGCCTTCTCGTCGTTTAAAGAGAAAACACATCTAGGTTGTCATGATGAGCTCACATGTTTGTTGAGGCATATTGAAGTTAGCCAAGATAGATCATTGGATATGGAGGGTCAGTGGTCTGGTTGGTAGGTTATGGAAATCAGAGGTATGACTTTAAACATGCCACTGATTCTTTTTTCCTAAAGCTATAGGAGAGGGCAACATTAAAATAAAAATTTATTGCAATATTTTGTGGTGATATTGTGAATTATGATCAACTTTTTATTACTTCTTTTTTAGGTTTTATATGGCTGTGACAGCATTGTACATTTATAGCACAACAAACACAAATTCTTGAAAAACATTCTCATTTTCAGTAGGCTTCTGGAGGTTGCCACTTTCTCATAAAGTGAGATTTATATGACTTTTAAAATTTATAATTAAACACAGAGTCTGTGTTTAATTAAACACAGAGTCTGTGTTTAATTATATTTTTGAATTTACTGTTATGTATTGATGCTTTCATGGAACAAATGGAGGTGAAAATATTAAAAATAAAATCACATAACTGCCAGTTTAGATGTTTAAAAAATCATTAATATAAAATGAAAATTTATCGTGACGATAATTCAAAATTCTGATCTTAATAAAAATAAATTCAATATAATAATTGATACGATAAATGTCCACTCCTATATAAACTGATGATTCTTTTCATGGTAGCTGAATGTTTGCTGTACATCCTTTCCTGATTATGACAGTGACGTCACTTTCATCCACATCCAACAGACTGTTTACCTAATTGGTCCCCGTGAGTGAATAGGATGATCGCTCGACTCCAGATGGGTATTTCAAGCAGTCTGAGGTGGGCCTCCATCACTTTCCACTTGTCCTGACTGAAAGCAGAGGAGGTGGACAGCACCAGCAGGATGGCATCAGGTCCTGGATGGCACAAGGTCAGAGCTCTCCCCAGCTGCTTAGACACCCAGTGTGGAGGGGTGGAGTTGGGCATCCACCCTGGGGTGTCCACCACTGCCACCTGGTGGAGGGAACTCAAAGTTAATATCGACAACCTTGCGTTGACGTGAGCAAGGCTGTGGATAGAGTTATTTGCCTGTAACCCTAAGACGGTGGCATTCCTCCTGCAGCTCCGGGTGGTTTTCCCGTTAAAGGCTGTTGCTGAGAGGATGGCATTTCCTGCTGAGCTCTTCCCACTTTCTGTCTCACCTAGCAACAGTAAAACCAGCTGGGACTGATCTGATCTGGGACCTGACCAACATCCAGTATCTTTTAAGTCACACTCAAAATACAAGTAATAATGTTCAGTAGAAATTGTTGGAAGTAACTTACCAAATGTGGCCATGTAAAGGCTACTTAGACAGTTCTCCAGAAATAAACCAAAGTAGGGAGCAATCCTGACTTTTCTTGTTCATAATTCCTCTCGCATGTTTAAACGCTGCAGCTGTAAACACTGTTCTGTTGAACTGTGAAAATAAGTGACGCCTTAATATCTTGATATGAGGCGTGTGGTTCCAAGGTCCAACGCTGAGGGCTTCCTTGGAAACAGTCACACTAATAAAACACACACACAGGTCATTGGCATAGAAGAGTTAGACTCTGAAGAAAAGGAAATGTATGTAGTCTAGTCATAAAAGCGGTTGTTCCTGTTGTGTATTTTGTCAGTGTCTTCCAAATGCATCAGGTATAAAGCTCTGCAGCCTGGACTTGTAGCCTGGTTTATAACACTTTTCGAATTACAAGGAAATCTTAGCCTGATCATAAAGAGGTCCCCCCAATCTCTGGGCAGTTTCCCTTTTATATGACAAACACTATTTTCCAATGTAAACATATCACATCCACATGTTCTTTATTTATGTCTTGTTTGGATCCTGGCACTGTTATGTCTCCTCGTGCCTCAGGAATCCATAGATCAACTTCTTTTTCGAACTCAGTGACTTTTGACCTTTGCCCTGTTTTACAGAACATTCCAAAATATCATTTGTGTTTCAGACACTGCACACACCCTTAAAGATTTCTTATTTTTTGTAATTTCTGTAATCTGGCAAAAAAACATCACCTGGGCTCTCAGCCACTGAGAAACGAGTGCTTTCTGGAGACATGGCCTCTTTTAAAGTTTAAAATTGTACTCAATTGCAAACGTTTGACTGTGATGCATGTAATTTACCAGTTTGATGCCATGAAGCTAACAGGTGGAAATTGCTTGCGCTGTAAACCACCGTACTCTGCTGCATATTTGGAAGCGTGATTAACATGGTGTGAACAGATTAGTTCCTCTGCTTCCTCTGCTGCCATTGCTAAAACTACAGGCAGAAACAGCACAGAAAATCAGTGTCATTGTTCACAACTTCACCTTCTGTTCGTTGATTAGAAAAATCTACCGGAGAAAATACAAGTGAATGGTAGAAAGCAGAGTTGAATATGTATATATAATATACATATGTATATATAATATACATATATATATATATAAACATATATATATATATAAACATATATATAAACATTAACTGAGTTTATTGCAGGGTCTGTAATTAATAAATTTTCAGTGTCAGCATTTTAATCTACATCTATATATTGATGAAATACATAAAAACCTGCTTTCCTTGCTAATTTATTGACTAAACAGACATTTGACCTGAATAACAAAGATATTTATTGAATTTAATCTGTTTAAGTTATTCATCCATCAGATCAGCAACCCACTGTGCTTTCAGGTGTTTTGGGAACCCCTGGTCATTCATGTATCTTCTTTTAACATATATATTACTATAGAAATATGATTGCAGATGCTAACGTT
This sequence comes from Phalloptychus januarius, assembly GCA_902982915.1. Classification (NCBI taxonomy): domain Eukaryota; kingdom Metazoa; phylum Chordata; class Actinopteri; order Cyprinodontiformes; family Poeciliidae; genus Phalloptychus; species Phalloptychus januarius. The sequence goes on from CADWAE010000133.1 coordinate 37,167,382, forward strand.
AACATTTGGGACATCTGTGCTTGCTGCGAAATATTTAACATTGAGATGATATTTCAGGTGGTGATAGGCCAACTCCTTTTTCCATAACGTACGTATAAAAAATCTTCCCAGCATCCAATTAAATAGATTTTTTATAACTTCTTGTTGGCCAAAAAAAGTGGCTTTGTCGTCCATCGTTGTTGTTTGTGAATGTGTGCGCCAGAGATATGGTTGTACCAGAAATGCGTGAATGCAGAACATTTTTAACATCTATATAATTAATTTAATTTAACTCCCAGCCCTAGTTCTGATAAACTGGAAGGTGAGATAATTTATTTTTACAATGACTTTCTATGTAAATCTTTTTGCTTTTTAAGATGGACTCCATCATATCACACTGCAGATGCAGTAGTGAGCTTACTTCTTCACTTATTTCTCAGAAAAAGCCATGTACCTACAGCTCTACATGAAGAACAGACCCATATTCTTCAGCTATGCTCTACTTGTCCTCTAGTGGCCAGATGTTACCAGATGCAATTGCTGTACCTGTTTCAGTCAGCAGAACAAATTCCTCCTTTATCCCCCCCAAAAAAACAAGGACACATTGTAAAACCACTGTGTTGTCGACTTTTATTCATATATATATATGTATTTATATACTACTGCCACTGTTAAAAATTGTGACTCATCACATCATCACTTGTAAGCATAAATAAGAACTTTTTTTTCTCTCTTGAAACCTGGTAAATAAACCAACTGAAAACAGTTACGGGTCATTTTCAGCACCATTGAATAGTACATTCTCTATATTGCATCAAGATATAAAAATATACAGATCTAGTGTTTCGTCTTCTTGAAAACATTCTTTCTGTTTTGTTCAATGGTATGAAACAAGAGAGGAAGAAAAGAGCCAATCCCTGTTGATGAGGATTGTTACCATTATTACTGTTTCCATGACCCCGTCCTTACGAGAGCTTCATTGGACCGTCCATCCGTCCATTCATTCACAGCACTTTGTAAAGCATCAGTAGCAGCCACACGTGGGAGAAACAAAAGAAATAAAATACAAGAGAAACATTTAACGCTCACAGAGCCTCCGGCCCTCCCGACCGCTGTTAGCGACAAAGTGAAGAAGATGCTGGTAGTCATGGGAGTGCTGTAGTGCAGTGGGAGGGAAAAAGGGGGCGCTGTGGGAGAGCCAAGCAGCTGTAACCCTAATAATCTCTGTTCCAGTCGCTTTAAGAAAAGTTTATCCACATTTCAAAGTGGTGGTAATGCTCATGGTGCTGTGCTAATACCCCCCATGCCCTGAATGAAAAACAAACATACTCAAAGGAAAAACAATGCAAGAAGTCAGGTTTAATCATCTGAGGCAAACGAGACGATTAAGAAGAGTTGAAGGCGCAGTCAGGATGAGTTTGGTTTGCAGTGCATAGAGGGACTTCTGACATGGGTTCACCTGGTTGGTTGGTGCATTGGGGTTATTGCCCTGTTTTTTGTTTTTTTTGCTGCACACACACATACACACACAGTAAACACACGCCTGCAGTCAAGATGAGCATGACACAGCAGTAAGAACAGACACAGAACAGAGCTGGTGGATCGGGTTCCTGTGGAGTCCATGGTGTTCCCTCCAGCTGCAGCTTCTCGGCTGCTGGGTGGGGAGTCATCATATGTGTTTGTGAGGAACTGATGTCCAAATATAAATGTCCGTCCATCTGTGCGACAGCCAAAGCAGAGCCGTGTCCTTCGGGAGTCCTCACATCCGCGAGGACGTAGCCAGCTCGTAGAACAAGACATAGGCGTCGCTGCTGCGCACTTGGCTGGACGACATTGGCGTTACTCTGAAAAAGAAAGAGAGAGAGGCCAATGAGGTGTGAACTACCTGGTTTAGACACTGTGCATGCTGAGATTGTTGCCGTTGTTGCTACGGGGGAAACATTTGGATTGTTTAGAGATGATAATAACAACCTTCCGCACCACGCAGTAAAAGCTCCCAGACTTATCACGAGATCAGATCTCAGTTTCCTGGATATAAACTCAAGCTGACGTTATCAGCAGGTCATTATTACGTGTGCTTATATTGTCCCTACTCAAATGCCTAAGCACAGGTAATTATAGACATTTAGACAAAAACGTGGGATATTTGCTTTCCAACTGAATCCTGCTTTAAACTTCTCACTGACCTGCCCTGGTCTTCATGATGCTGTTAATTCACTATTAGTATCTAGTAAACCAGAGGCCTTCACAAAACAGCTGGATTAATTCTCAAACTGTGCTTTCACTCCTGTATGAAGGATTATTACACTACAACCTGACAAATGTCTTCCTGCGCTGGTGTTCAAACCCACCTGGAGTCGTTAAAGGTGTACCATTCTCCCGAGCTCGGGTTGCGACAATAGGCTGTGTAGTGACCTCCCATGGTTGTGCCTGAGTGGTTGGACACTGCATACAGGTTATATACTGCATTTGCTGCACAGAGGAAGAAAACAGAATAAAAGTTAGCTAAAATGTTACTGACCACTACAAGATAATATGGTGTCATGTTACGAATAAAGGAATGAAAGGGGAAAGAGCTCACTGCTGTTTTCAGAGGCAAACTCTCGAAGGTCGAGGTCTTTCATGGGGAAGTTAACGAAGGTGGACAGTTTGCTGGTTCGTCGTGCCTCCGAGAAGCGTTTCAGGTCTGCAGTGGAAGGAGAGTCAAGGAGCAGTTGCTTTTTGAATCCCTGCTCCCACCGTCAGAAGACGTAAATACAACACACTTTCTCTGTAGGCTTAAACAAACTACTGTGTTTTTAGGCTTTCTGTAGCAAAATGTACATAACAGAAGGAAAGGATACGCAGCACTAGAATCTTGGGGAACTTCTGTATTGTGAACTTCTTTGTGCACCTCCTCCTGGCTTTACATCTGTAGCATGTCTACAGAGAGCAAACAGAGGAAGTTGAGTCATTAGCTGCAAACAGCTGGGAGAAATAGCCACACAGGTGTTGGATCTAAAGGTGAAACGGAAACATAAGCTAAGCTCTAAGTAAGTAAGTAATTACTCTTTCTCACTTTCTCTTCTAACTTGTGAGCATCTCTCACAAGTTAGAAACCACAAATGTTTTATAAAATACATGACATAAGAACACAGCAGACAAAACAGAGGAAGGGATAATACAGCATAAAGGTGACATAAAATAAAATAAAAAGTCAATCTGAATAAATGTGTCTTCAGTTGCTTTTTAAAAGTATTAAAGATAATTAAAGTTAGAGCATCCCAGAGTGTGGGCCCACGGTCCTAAAGGCTTCATCCCTTCTGGTCCCAAAATGAGTGTGTGGGAATTAAGCCTTTAACTGGAAGATCTGAGGCTTCCTGTCCATCCGTTTTGCTCCATAAAAAGGGAAATGAGCCTTTAAAATGTGCAGCATTCACCAAACGGAGCGAAAACAGGATCAAAACTCTGAACGTGTGCAGCTAACGCATCTGCTGATATCAAAAATATTACAAAGTAAAACTACAGCAGGAGAAATTGCTTGGACAAGCTTTGGTGAGGAGGTTGGTTCCTCATGAAGGACATCATGTGAACTACTTGGTGTCCATCAATGCAGCATTTTAAACTCATATCTGAATGACACTGAAAACATTTTTATACTATTTCTGATAGATATTCACTTTCAGAAAAGGCTAACTATTATGTAAAATGATAGATAATGCCTCAGGAATGGTACAGCAGCACCCCCTGCTGGTTTTTGTTTGCCACTAATTTTTTTAAATATTATTTGCATTTATTGTTGATTTTATTTGATCTAAAACACAGAATGTTCAAATTCTGCATTTATTTAGTGTTTTCTGTGTAAAACAGTGTTGAGGCATCATAGTTACTGATTTTGTCCTGCATTAGACATTCAGAACTTTCTTCCACTTGGTCACTGAGTGTCCAACATGAAGTTAGTTAAACTCTCATTCAGTTTTCTTCAATAATGAGTAATGGCAACCATGGATACTGATTTAAATGGGATGAATATTTATGTAGCCACTTATTTTGTGTTAAATGTTTTTTACTTCTCATTATTTTGTTGAACAAGGTAACATTTTTTATTTATTTTTATTTTCTTTTTTTCAAAAAAGCCTAATATTGATTACAACTGATTTGTAAAAGCAATGGAAGCGTAAATTATCCAAGGGGTTGAACACTTTTTTATATGTACTGCATGCTTAAAAAGTACAACAAATCTTCCAGGTGTCTTTAAACTAGTTAACTGAAGTATCACCAGATGCCTGTTCTTAAATGACTTGAATCATTTTCAGGGCAGAATACTTTAACTGTGATTTCCCTAATGTAGACATGGCAACTGATTTTCATTTCTATGTTATTGTTCAAAAATGTTCAAACAAATAAAAACATTGTGCTATAAATTACATTTTTCAGAAATACTTCTACAGAATATGCCCACACAATTTAAGATCAGGTCAAACGTCACAAGATTAGATGGACCAGCAGCCAGTCGTTGCTATAGATACCTACCGGCTTCTCATCCCCATCGAGAACGTCCTCTTTGGTGAAGAGCCGCATGCAGTCCATCAGACTCACCTCGCTGTAGCCCTTCTGAGCACAAACACAGATGCATTCACATTAGCAAGCACCAAAACAAACGTAGAAGAAAGCCCACAGAGCAAAGCACACAGAGAGACGGGAGAGAAACCAAAGAGAGTGTGTTAGGACTAGTAGACAGTGAAATAAGTCTCTGCACTACTGCATGTAGAAAATAGTGTGTCTGTGTTGTCTAACCTTTGCGATAGGCAGAGAAAGATCCCAGAAGGGATCGAACACAGTGGAGCAGAAACCACAGTGGCTGCAGGTCAGGGAGCTCTTCAGCTGCCCCACAAACACATCTGGTATAGAAGGAATGATCACAGTAAATAAACCTCTGAGGTCAGGATAAACAAACAGGTCCAGCCTGCCAGAGACCTGACATGTCATAAGAAAAACAATAAATCCACTTTTTGACTTACCAACTATTTTACTATCCTCTCTTTCCAAATATTTACTCCACATCTTCTTCCCCTTTTCTTCATCTCTGCAAGTAGAACGGGTAAGAAATTATAAAAAAAATGTTGATTTGTGATGGGAGCATGTTGGCAAAAACCAACATGATAAACATGAAGAGATATTTTCTTTGAGGTCCCTAGAGGATAAATTATGGATGCAACGAGACATCAACACATGTATTTATTCAAAACAAAAGTCTTTTTCTCCTGGTTTGACTTTTTTTATTTGTCTTTCTGGTAATGCTGTGGGCAGACTGTGGGAAATTTACGTCAGAGAAATTCTGTGGTCTGGCAGAAGGTCAAGCAGAACGGAAGGCAGGAATCTCATCAAAGGGGATAAACAAAAACTTTAAGGGCTTTGTAGAGTTTAAATAAAGTAAATAAAGTCCTCCTACAGATGGAATCACGTTGGTGGTTATCGAAATCAGCTTTCATCTGTGATTGCTTTTTAGATACTGCAAAATCCGATTCTTCTCCTGGTCATTAAATGTTCTCCAATGTCCTTTGTGTTAGAAGTTCAGTACAAATGAAATAAAGGGCAGACACATGATTGGATGCATAAATGAGGATAACTTTGTAACCTCTTACTTTTCTTTGTTTTTCAAAACTTGTACCTCAGAAAAGAACAGCGCAGCTTATTTATCCTCATATGGGTTTTATTCCAATTAATTGTAGAATTGAATCAGAATTGACAAAAATCAACATCATAAACTCAGAGCTCAAACAAATCCAGAATCAGCCAATGGCCATCAGTAGCACTTCTTAAACTTTCTGCTGATCTAATTAAAACATTTAGTATAAACAAGTGGAAAGTGTCACGTCATGCTTATTAGTTTAACATCAGCATCGCTTTACATCTTAAAAGTGATGCTTTGTGTTCAGCTGAGGCTCCGCTGACAGAAAAAACAAGTTTTATTCTTTCTGCAAATCTACTTGTGCACTCCCTGGGGAGAAACTGCTTGTTATCCATAGATTAACATGAACCCTCAGGTGCAGGTTGAGGGTTGCACCTGACTCAATGCATAATGCTGATTAGGTGAACACATGGGACCTGACCTACTTTATCTCTAACATGTAGTTGACACAGTTCATTAACGAGAGCGACATATGAGGTTAATGAAGCCTTTAAGATTCATGTTATCTTGAGGTGCACCAACCAGGCTTTTTCATTGGCTGATACCGATTTCCTATTTTATTTAAGCTTTGACCTGCTGATGCTGACTTTCTTCAGATTCTGATTGCCTTTGCTAGAATTCTAAATATGGCGTATTAATTGAGGAAAAGGCGTCTTTCCTGTCATGTCAGCAAAGTTTCTGTCGTCAGATAAAGCCACTCCAAACATTCAGCTTGCGGAGATGAATTACTTCATCAGCACAATGCAGCATGAAAATAAGTAACATTTTCTGGTTACTGCTGTGAGATTTGACTAGGACTTGCAGTATATGTGCACTATATTTGGTGCATGCCTACTATAACTGTACGTCAGAGGGTGTGTGTTGCAGCATCAGATGTTCACAGATTTTCCTATTCACAGGGTTTTCTGTGGACGTGACTCCAAATTATTCATGGGAAAATTTTTCATAGAGCTTGTCTAACATAAAATGAAACTTATAGACATGTCATTGGCTGGCATTTGCAAAGTAGCCAATCCCGAACCACAATTTATTTTCCTGGCCACTGATTGTCTGTTCCTCAGAGAACAAAGATAAGGAAGACTGTGGATGTTAGCTTCTGTGGTAGTGCCAAGACATGGGGTCTTTACCCAGACAAGTTACGAGTATTTTAGTTTAGGTACTTGCTGATACTTTAAAACCAAGTCCTCATAAAGTGGTTTCGAGTTTCAGACTGCTCTTACAAGTTCGAGTACTTGAAACTGGTATTTGTTCACTGCTAGCTAAGAATGTTTCCAATGTGCATGTTAATGCATATTATTTATGTGTATTTGGTGTTTGAACTATTAAAATAGACAATAATAAGCTTTTTTTTTTGGGTCTCAAGTATTCAAGGTGGTTGTGGTCCCTAACTCTCACAAACCCTGGTGGCCCACTGTATCTAAATATATGCAGCAAACATATGTTCCTAAGGTTGTATAAAGTTAAATGGGAGTTTTCAGCTTTGATGTATAATGAACAGAAAAATAGAATCAGAATTTTCACTATTTGTTCTCTTGGTTGTTGCTAGGGAACAAATAGCAACAATGGCTGATTGTTAAAAAGAAAATGGCGGATTTTCGTCACTTGCTGGTTGTTCCTTCACTAATTTTGCACTAATGATTGTCAGTTTACTTACGGCAGGTGGTCAAAGTCCTCCACGGTGCCCCTCGGCCTCACAGTGACCCTGTTGACTTCGTTATGCAGGCCGTCCAGCAGGAAGCGCAGGAACTCCTGAGCATCCTGTTGGCTGCAGCACACCAGCAACAATCTCTGTTACATACATTCCCTTTCTCATTTAGAAACCTGCAGAAATTCCTCAGTACGGTCCTGCATGCCTATCAATACCGCACAAAAACAAATAAGTATTATAAAGTAATGCAACATACTTGTATCCTACAAATCTGGGAGCGTATCTCTGGATCTGTGTTTTGAATTCAGACGGGCTGACCGCCTCGCTGCTGGTCGACGTCCACATGATCTGGATCAGCTTAGCAAATTCTACCAACACACAAATACTGATGTTAGTCACATGACAGAAAGGAAACATCCGATCACTGATAACTCATTTACCCTTTGAAAACCTAAATTTTGCCCTTTTTTAACTTGAACTTTTTTTAACCATCACAAAGACGTTTTACCTCTTTGTTAAAAAAGTATCTACTTACAGGCAGATCTAATTCAGAGCAAAACAGCTGCTGTGTGAGGAGTGTTTGTTCTGGACTCTAGGGGGCCTGTGTGACTCATGTCTCACCTTCCATGAGGGCTGTGTTGGTGCGGCTGTTGTTGTTAAGGTCTCTGCGGTGCGAGTTGTGCAGGCAGTAGTCACGCAGGCTCTGTGTGTTGCTCAGACACTGCAGGATACTGTTCATGAAACACTGTGGGGAAAACGGCAACGTAAAACAAAGGAAAAGATGCCCAAAAAATTTCACTTTATACATACTAATCACATTTTATATGTGGCTAAATCGTTTTACAGATTTTGCCACATTATGAAATGTTTCTGGAAAACAACCCTTGAAATCTTTAGCTCCCCCATCTCCCATCCTGTATAAAGACCTATCACACACATGGGAGCATTACAAGTGTGTAAACAGCTCCCTCCCATCATGTGCCTACATAGGTCGCGTGCAATTTGGTGAGATCAAACCAGCAAGAGAGGCAGCAAAAGATCAGAACGTCTGACTGACTTACAGAACACACTCTCCATTTATTTCAGGAGTTCTCCGTCTGCCCTGTTGCCCAGCAGAGACTGTGCCGACCTACCAGACAAACGACTCCTAGACTTTACATAAGCATGATTTTAGGACAACCCCAGTGAATCAGATTAGAAAGACACAAGATAAAAACCTTAATTTCTCCCTGTGAAAGGGAAATCTGTCTCGTGATGCTCTATCCAGTTGCTGTCAGCGTGTGACTTTGTCTGGAAAACTAAGTGTAAACTGCTATTATGAGCCCTGCTATTATGTGCTTTACACTTAACACCCTGCTGAGACTTTTATTTTGAAATAAGAAATTAAGCATTAAGCACAACTGTTGTGTTGACAGAGGCTAGAAGTTTACTTACAGTATTTCCTAAGTTCTTCAATCCAACCAGGCCTTGGGCACTCTTTGAGTTCTGGAAAAAACACACAGAAGAAAAATAAAATTTTTAGATAACAACCTAAATATGAGCATCTTAACCAGATGGGTTACGTGTTCTTTGTGAATCTGGAGTCTACAAGGGATAAAGTAATGTTCCTTCTGCAAAGATATGGCATTTAAAGGAATTTCAGATGTTCCCACAGAGCTCATGCTGGGTTGATTTAGTTTGAGACAAAAAAAGCCATAAATCTGCCCAGTGCAGGTGAGTGAGTGCATGCTGTTGCTCTGGAACTGACAGACAGGTGAACCTTCCCGCTGAGCATTATTCTGGCACTAGACCGTGTTTTTTTTTATATCTCACAATTTCACTTGCTCTCTTGGTGCTGGCTACCAGATGGCAGAGATCTAATCAACAACAGAGGGTGCCATGGAAACGCTGCAGTTTAAGGGTTTTTAATTTTTCAAAACTCACTTTCCCCATAGCAACAAAACCCAAAGCACAGCGCAACACGTGACGATTTCATAAAATCGGCAAACGGCCTGAAATGCTTTAGAGATCTTATGTCATCAGTTGGTGCAGTTACATTTCATTACATAAGTTGAGTTGTTATATAATTGAGCAGCTAAAGAATAACTAATAAAGAACACAGACGAGGATAAGAAATGCGCTGGTGTGCTTGACAACGAAACAGAAAATATCAGATGACTCAACCTGAATTCATTTTTCACCAACGTTCGTGGAGGTCTCACTGTGTCTGTTGTAATACCTGTGACAATATGTAACATTACCTGCACCAGCCCTCATTTTATGCATAAAAAGAAGCTAGCTAACAGTGAAGATATGAAGTTGGCACGATGTTCAGTTGCTCTTGTATTTTCTGGGATTGAAAGCAACTGTGTAGAGCTGGCAGCCTCACAGCGGTCACCTGATCCCGCTTGCGGCTGAAATCTATCTCACTCACATGCTTCTTGTTCCCTTCGCCTGTGGTGTAGCTCTCTCAGAGCACCATGCAACAGGACCACCATGAAAACGGGCCAAATCCAAGGTGAGGCCACACAAGGCGTCTGGTCATGTCACCGTAAACTGAGCGTAAGAGCTTCCAGGGTTTTTAGAGCATTAACAGAACTGTACGTACAACAGCTGGTTATCTTATTTTGGGAACAAAAAGAGACAAAAAAGTGAATTTTTTTTAACACAAAGATGAGCTGAATGCTCGCACGTGAAACGCTGTGACCCGAGAAACAGTTTGAGAGGCCACACAGATTCACAGGCAAACATGACAAACTACCGTTCAGACTCGTTGACCTTGTTGACATGGGGGAGTTGTTGTCTGAGACGACCAGTCGTAAAACTATCGGCACTAGCACACTCTCTGAGAGGCAGTGCAGTCTGCAGTGCATCAGCAGCAGTAATTAAACCATCAGGAATTAAAGGATATCATATCTGATAAATGAGTGCTGAGTTCTCCCACATGTTGCAAGCTTTAAACACCAAATATTCGGGATTAGGATTAGTTGATCCCAGGGTCTGAAGCTAACTTCTCTTTAAAACCACGTTAATACCAAAGATTTACTTTTTATCAATTTTCCCAGTTGTATCGGGTGATTATTTACAGAGAAGTCCATCAGTATAAAAAGCTACAATTTTAAACAATGATCTTAGGTAGACGTAGGCAGCAAAGTTCATGAAGCAACTCTAAATTTTTGTAGCTTCAAACAAAACAGAGCTTTGCTAAAAATTACACAGTAGCTGATCAGAGAAGTTCGAGACACCATAATTTACATCTAATACTGTTAGCAGTAAAGGACTGAGAGCTTCTTCAACGACCAATCATTTATTTATTTATTTCCATCTCAAACAGTATAACTTTGTTTGCATTGCATGCTTTCAGAAGGGACACTGGATCAAAGTGAGCGCCCTCCCTCTAAAGAGATCTGCCGCTGAGCTCGAGGACGTCCACATGATTGCAAGTGTGTTCAGTACGTTTGTCCCTAATGTGAGCCTGCAGCTCATCTAGTTATAACAACTCCCGCAAAAAGAGCTTTTTACTCTTACATAAATAACCTCCTGCCATCTGTCTCTTGCAGAGGAGCAGTGCAGAGTTGATGTGAAGGAGGGGAAAAAAAAAATTCCACCGTTTAATTAACTGCGGCTTATCTAAATCCTCCTTTCTGCTTATTCCCTGCAGTGAGGCGAACAGATTATTAGCTCTGGCGGAGAAAAGTGAACACAGAGGCGAACACATCCTGTCCATCACAGGCCGACTGATGAACACCTCGGCTCTACTCCGTGTTTGGTTTTTTCCACACACACCGAGCCCAATCACTGGAGTGAGCGCCTCTCCAATCTGCTGCATTCTGCTGAGTGACGCCACAGTCGGCCCCCGAAATAGCAGCTCAGATTTGAGTAACTGTGCTTGTCCACACGCAATTGGCTGATCGTTCAGCGGACCGTCGGACGTCAGGACGGTAACGCAAACATCTTTGTCTCCGTGGCAACGCCTCTTTCTTAAAACTTTTGTCCAAAATTTGTGGGAGAGAAAGCTAACGGAGACTATGACATCATAGCAAAGTGTGTGACTCAGCGTGTGTCTGTGTGATAACGAGAGTTCAGAGTAGATGGAAGTGTCAGCGAGCAAATGGGAGCAGATGTGATGCGCTTACACCAGGAGTGAAGTCAGAGGGAGGCGGATCACAGAAAATAGAAATAATGTGACAACTGACAGCATTACTGCTGGCGAGTTATGAAGCAGGACTCTCCTTGATAACACTCTTTAATTAATGTAAGAAGAACATTTCTGTGTCTTTAGTTGTGAAACTCTGACTGGTAATGAAAGTCACTTGTGTCTTATTTTATGTTCCATCCTGTGTCGAGCTGACAGGCTGTAACATGGAATTACAGCCCTTAGTTATTAAGTCTTTCTTTATTGAGCAGTGTGTCTAACTGCATCTGTGTGTGATGATTCAGGAATGCCTGGCTGCTGCTGTGCTTCCAGCTTGCGGTACAGCAATAAAGAAGGATAAATGTGTTATGGCAATTCCGCTCTCTTTCTCCATACTCAATAGGATACTGGGTATGAATTTAAGGCAAAGCACATGTGAAATTAATTTTGTTTCCTTGAGCTTAATTTAGTTAAAACCACATTAGGCATGGCAAAATAGACTTAGAATTTTTCATCACAATATTTTGTAGTATTATAGTGTCAACAATAAAAAGGATGATAATGTATTACTTTCTTTTTAGGTAACTGTATGGTTGTAAATGCATGTCAGCATTTATAACGCCACGAACACAAAGAACTCTAGAAAAATATTCCCATTTAAAATATTTTTCCTCAGAATGCTAATTACTTAAAGAAGTGTTACTTATACCACTAAGCTGCACACATATAATTTAATTATATTATAAAATTTAACTGATATTTATTGATGCTCCTGAATTACATCAGGAGCAAATGTACTCCTGATGTAATTTTCCACAAAAAGTGGAAAAAATAGTAAAAAAAATAAAATTTCCAATAACAGTGTCAGTCTTTTTTTAGCATCAGTAATTGAAATTTATCAACACAAGGTCAAATCAAAATTCTTATTGTGATAAGAAATTATTCATGATAAGTTCCAACAGAAAATTTAAAAAAATCCCTCATAAAGATATTTTTGGATGCCTCAATGTGATGAAAAGTTCTTAGAGCTTAGCTAAGGTCTAACCAATTGGCTAACCTAGAGGTGGATGAGTTTTCTTCCATAAACACTACAAGAGCAAAATCTCTATCTTCAATACTGATTATTGTAGTTATAAAAAAGAACTGGTTCTAATGAGTATCAACAGCCCAAATATTACCAGAGATCAGTACGTCTCTTAAGTAAACACATAGAAAGGGCAGGACACAGTTCATAACATGTAAGTTCTAATCTTCTAGGGTGGATAATACATTTTGCACACAAAAGAGATTAACTATGCTCTTTTCATAAATGTCAGAAACCGCTCAGGTAGCCAGCGTGTTATTTTTGAAAGGCTGCTCCACGGAGGTTGAAAGGTATCACAAAAAAAGCTGCATTAAAAGCCAAGCTGGGTAACTCTCTCTGAAGCTGGGAATAAGAGACAGAGGAAATGTCCCTCTGGCGGACAGCCAGGTCAACGGAGGTTAAAATCTGTCCGTCCACTGTGCTTCAGTGACTCTCAAAGTGTGGGACCGCTGCTAGTGCAGGAGAGGAAGTAAAAAGTCAAAGTAAGGTGAGAAAAATGGAAGGGATGAATAATCTTTGATGGTGACTTGGCTTTTTGGCTGGACTTCACAGAAAATCAAAGGAAGTCAACATCAGTAACAAAAAAAGGTTGGAGATTTTCCCCCTGACCTGACAGAGAACTTCATCACTCACCATCAAGTGTGTTAATACCGAGTATAATCTGAGGAATTCAGCATAAAAATTACTGACATATCTTCAGTAAGCTTCTGAAATCAGTTGATATTGATGTAAATGTGGAAACTAAAGGTTATGAAACTCTCTTGTTCTAAGTCAACTATGTTAATAATGACTGACTTTGGGCATTTTGACCTACTACCATCTTAAGTTAAAAAATGTTTTCTGCTTATTATTATAAAGATGGCAGAGTGCCTCAGCTGGGCTGCAGCTGCTTCCTGGCAATCTGAACCTTGTTGAGGCTGGAGAAGGTGTGAGAACATAACAAGCACAGAGGACAAGCTAATGAGCTATAAGCTAATTACCCCTCCAGGGAGTGGCATATTTAAGACGACAGTTTGGGACAAAGAAGCATTCTACTCCTCTCTGTACTGCCTTATTTAAGTCCATTACCAAAATCAAAGTTGTTAAACAAGCTGGCCTTTCATTTCTATAGAAAAATCAAAGATTATTTTTCACACACTTGTTTTTTGACTGGTTCAGTTTTTTGTTTTGGATAAATAATAAATGTGACACAATATAAATAAATTAATGAATGTGATACCTGGTTGTGCTAACAAAAATAAATTCAGAGAAAACACAATAAACTACTAAAAGGGCAATGCATTTTCCTTTTAGACAAAGATATTGGTTCACTCAGGCTGCAAGATAGTAAGAGAGTAAGACTTTCAGCAGGCACCAGGAAGGTCGACTGAAAGGTTTTTCTGTTTTTTTAAATTGCAATTTTTGTCTGCAATGGAACATAATGAATTTGGAAGTATATAGACAATTAGAGTAAGAATCTACAGTTACTTAATGACAAAAAACACAGAGATGAATTCTCTGTGTTTGCAACATGCAGATTCTGGAGAATGTGTCCCCATTAATCAGGCATATGGCTAAACATGGTAAAAGCAAAATGCTAACTAAGTATTTTGTTTGTCTTTGCAAGAAAATTATATTTAAAATAACTGGTCTTGCACAAAGCATTCTCCTGATGTAATTAATTAATGACTGCTCACGGCAGGAAAGCCAGGAAAAAAAGATAGCTGCTGTTCATTTTGTATCAGCTAGCATTAGTCCTTAAAGAGAAATCTGGTTTGGAAGAAATTGGTGTTAGCAGGTCAAAGCCATAAAAGAATACATGGAGCAGAGGGCCTTTTTTTATCTTGTCAGTGTCTAAACACAGTAAATCTGTGAAACATAAACACCACATGTATGCAAGTTGCCAACAATCAGAAACGCTGAATCAAAAATGATCAAACAGAAGGAATTAAAAATATTGGTGTTATGTTTCTAGCAAGCTCCAACAAACAATAACAAGCTATCTGCTCATCCCTGTGTCTCTACGGGCTGTTAACCAAACTTCACACCTTCAGCAGGATGCTTGGCTCCACCTGGCAGCCCTGAATGCCAACTGCTGATTGGCTGGCAAAGCAATGTGAATGTAAGCAGCAGAACAGTCTGTTCTGACCTGACTATCTGTTTGGCAGTCCCTTAAAAACAGCCTATCTTGTGATCTGTGAGCGACTGTCTTTGTCAACTTTCTCCCATATGAGTGAAGGTGACACATCCGAGCACTTTTAGCTATGTGAGTGTTTTATTTCTCTCAGTGGGATGCAATCTGTCACAGGAGATCACCGAATTACTGTGTACCTGAGACAGGGATGGTACAAATGAATGTATAACTCTGTAAGCCAATGTGCTGCTTTCTCACCCAGAAACACCCCATAACCAGTAAATTTAGAGCAGAAATCACAGCATCATCTAGATAACCAGCAGGGAGCATGTGACAATACAGCAGTCCACTGGTTTCTTATGTAACTACTGTTCTGTCTCTGCTTCACACATCTTCAGATGCACGGCTCTACAAGAAGAACACACACAGAGCTGCTAGAGTTAACTATGAACTGACAGGCCTATGTTAACAATATACTGAGGCTGAAGCCCAACACCAACCTGTGTTTAAGCACAACATATCATACTATAAGTGAGTGAGTAGAAATAATCATCCATAACTCAAAACATGTCAGCTTCTGCAAAATTGGAATCAGTGATGAACGTGAGCAGCTTGATTGGCTCTTACATGCCAGTCAAAAACTAAAAAAATCAATTTATCCAGTCAGTGAGCCTGTCATAGTATTCGTACTGACAACAGCATAGAGTGGAAGTTGTTACTGAAGGAGGAAGGCTCAAAGTTAGATATTTTTCCTATCAGCTAGGTGATAACGTTTCTGAAATAAATGTGCTTTTCAGTAATATTTCAATTTATTTACTGGATTTGCACACGCTGCATGTCAATTACATGTCAGGTAAGTGGGATGGACTTTGACTCCTTCTGGTGAAGAATTGGGCATCTCAGATGCTAAAGTTCACGCAAAGTGAAGAGTGGTGGAGACATGAAATGAACCAGAAGACAGTGAAAAATGAGTGGAATGCTGGAATTGCAACCAATATTGCAATATCCAACATCATTAACATAACTGAATATTCTATCAGTTTGTTAATGATTCAAGTTCATCCAAGCACACTTTTTTGCTTGGACGAAAAGAGCACATGTTTTTGCTCCTTAAACATGTGGTTGTCACGGGATATACTGAATTTGAAATAGCTGAATATACATATCAAGGCTGAGCAATACTAAAAAACTATGAGGCTGAGATGCTGCTGAATATTACAATAATTATATTGATTGTGATTACCACATATTTGCCTTTAATGAGCTTGATCACTACTATCTAAATCAGATCTACACAAAAGAGATGGAGAAAGTTCATTCAACTGGCCAAATACTGCAAGTGAACTCTGATACATGGCTGCAAACTGTAACATTTACCAAATATTGCATCCAGTCAGTCCTTTGGGTTTGCAATATTATAGACAGTCATATTGTGATGACCAATTAAGTTATGTAAATTCTGCTGGAAAAGTGACCTGTCATGGGAAGAAAGCAAAAGAAAAAAAAATCATGCTGTTGTTCCTAAAGCAAAATCATAAAATTCTGATCAGTCCAGTTCTAATCCAGAGTAACAGTCTGGTGTAGCTAAAATAGCCTGATATTGTTGTGTCTGCATCCAATGAACGTCTGTGGAGGATGTGTTGGAAAGCTGTGGCAGACAACTGCCTTGAACCTTGGAGCCTTCAGAGTTGGTGCACCGTGACACCGCTGCGCACACACAACAAACAGCAGCCATTTAAAAAGCACAGACAGCAGAGGGACATTCAGGACACGTTTCCTTGTCAACGTGCATGCCGAGGCTTGTAGAGAAGGAGGTACAGAGGACAAACAAGGGGCACAGAAGGACAGGGAGATGGTGACAGTAAAATAGACAAGCTGCCAAACTGCTGCGCCTGGCCAGCGCTGAAGTGTGTTCTAATGTAATTTCTCATTACATAACAAAAGCTGGCACACAAAGGAGCTCCACTCCACACTGTAGCCCTGGAGGTCACATGCATACACAAGTGCACACGCTTTCAGCTGCAAGGTGATCACATTTTCAGCATTTTTATGTATTGGTTTGTTCCTTTTTTTCACCAGGGAAAGTGCAAACAAAATGCAGCTTCTGGTGTCTATGTTAACAATAAATGCATTTAAGCCACATCTGACTGTCAACATAAGATGAAGAAAGTGAAATTTATCTTTTCAGCCAAATTATAAATACACTGAAATTAACCCAGTTATCAGCCATCTGGTTCCATTTTAGGGTATTCCAGCATGTTCCTAATCCACAGCCCCGGTTCTCTGAACATTATGTTCTCAAATCTTTTACTCATCTAAACAGTCAGCTTCGTCTCCCAGCAAACGGAGGGAGCTATCACACACATCATTAACAACGCAACGCATACATAAAGCGTGAGCGAGAAAGAGGTCACATCTGTATTTATTTCCCTTCAAGAGGCACACAGGAGCGGTGTTTGAGAGGGATTACACTGCCGTTATATAAGCAGTGACCTGCCTGTGCAGGCCCACTGATCCTGGAACAGCTCAGAGCGGCTTACCCCTGCAAAACGACTCACTTGTGCGTTCAACTGACTCCATGACGTTCTCATGTCCAGTGTTGGTGACCAGACTTTACACCGAGTGATATACACAGTACACCAAAGTTTGTACATCCACACATGAATGAGTGAGCTTCTACATCCAGATAGTGTACCGAGTTATTACACAAGAACATATTTCACACAGTCATAAGACATGCCTTATGAGCTCACAAATAGGAACAGCTCAACACAAAACAGCTATTAATTCTCCGCACTGCTGAGCGGAGCCTGTGAAGTTTTCCCCCCCTCTTACCTTTGCTTGATTTATCAGGAGCCCCACGAACGTTGACACCAGCACCGACCCCGACATGCTGCCCTTCCTGCGCATCTCTTGCTTAAGAAACGGAAAGGCGGCTGCGGGAGGCTCCTCCGGCACTGTGACCGTGTAGGACTGTCGCATGCTCGGCATGCTGGCGGGAGGACAGAGGACTTCTACAGGAGCTTCGTGTTCAAGCGGCAGCGGAACTCTGCGCTGCTTGTCTTGTCTGGTCTCGCGACGCTCACGCGTTTAATGATAAACTCACCCGCGGCTCTCTTTCATTCATTCACTAACATTACGTACAGACGTCACAAATCACGCCAAATACACAGAACCTGTAGCAGTACCTACGCTATAATAACACTGAGGTAAAATGAGCGTGTAAAGCACTGAATAGGTCCAAAAAACAGACTGCTGTATCATTCACTGTACGGCTCCATTCAGTGAAGCAGGTCTGGAAATAGCAATAGTCGCGTATTTGGCTGTGATTCCGTTTTATAGGACTGCAGGTCCGCCTCTTTAAAGTCAGCCTCCAACAAACGTCAGAGACCGCCTCCGGACATGCTCCTTACGTCACACATCATCTCCATGAGCTGATGGACTGATGCTGGGTCCAAGGAGACTACTCATCTCCTCCAGCCTGAGCGCAGACACGACCAAAACAAAGCCATACAAGGGACAGCGCTGTGAAAAACTTTTCTATTTTTACCGTCTTTTTTTTTTTTTGCGTGTTTTCATACCTTTATATAGAACAATAAAACAACAACCCTGTAATATTAGATGAAGACTCGCTTTATCTAATATGAAGTGAGAAATCGAGAGTAATCAGTAACTGAAAAAAGATTTTAAAATGGTTAAATTTTCTAATGAATAAAACCTTCACAAATCAATATGGCCCTTTCTGAAAAAGGTTAATGCCCCCAAAATTTAATTACAGGTTGTTGTGACCTTGGTGAAACAACAGTGAAAGCAAAGCCAAAGCAAAGCAAGACGAAAAAATAGTGTTAATTCTGACCCACTTTTCTTTGTAGAATTGATTTAATTTAGGTACTTTGGATGGATTTGTAGAATGTGTAACTTTGTTTAGGATTTTCACAAAGCTACTCCGAAACTTTGATTTAGTTTTTTTTTAGCTAAAGGTGGAATTTGTGCTGTGCTTCGAATAATTGTCCTGACACATAACTCAAATGTCTTCAAAACTACTGGCTGGACATTCTTCTTCAAATTACATTTGAATAAAAAGTAGAATTAATGGGCTTTCACTAAAAAGATCCAGATTTTAAATCTCAGCCTGAGGTCTTTCTGCATGGAGTTGGGATGTTCTTCGAGTGCTTGCATGAGCTCTCTCTGGAACTCCATCTTCCTATCACAAACCAAAAATATGACTGTTAACTTAATTGATCACTCCAAATTGTGCTTAGGTATGAGTGTAAGTGTACATGATTGTTTGTTCAGATTGTCATCTTGTTGCCCTTTGATGGACTAGCAGCCTGTCCTTAGTGTACACCACCTCTAGCCGAGCGACTGCTGGAGATGGGTATCTGCCCTCTCTTACTCTCCCATGACTCCCCAATGACCAGCACGTACAGATAAAATATGGATGGGTGAATCAAGTCATGTGTCCAAAAAAAAAAGCTACCCCACATCATCATACTACTGCCACTATTTTCAACTTCTGGTATAACATTCTGTTTCTAGAATGTTGTGTTTGTTTTTTGCCACATGTAAAAGGATGTGTGAGATTTTTTTCACATAGGGCCAGGTTGTTGTACAAACATCAATAACATTCTTATACTTTTGCACATTAAAAATAAAAATATTTTAGTTTCAAACCCGCAAAAATGGTAGAATTCAAAGATGGAAAGATGTATTTTGATCACCAATTCAGACATAAAAAATTCAATATGGCTGCCAAATGTTTGAATTGCAATGAAAGCTGCTGTTACAAGGGGTTTATTTGTACTCAAGCAGTTTGAATCTCAATAAATATCTACCACCCACAATTCTATGTATGATTCATTTGTGAACATGTTCTTAGTGCTAGAGGAAGCAAACAGTATTGTGCCATTTACTTTGCTAACAATCAGTAATTCAATGGTTAAATACTCCCCACTGCACTTCATATCTGAGTAGAATCTGATTGCTGCAGAGATCAATTCTTCAACTTCTTATTTTTCTGTTTTTTTGACAGATCAGCTCTAAGGATAATTTGCTTTGTTTATATATGAATTCTACTTTAGTACCACCAGTTTCACCTCTATCACATCTGGAGAACCAAGAGAACATACAGAGTAGTTAAATGTTGGGCACAATAGACGGGTCCAGTGGTTTAAAAATTTGACTCTGCATCTCCAGAGGCAGTCTTTTTCAGATTTTGGTGACTCATCAGTTGGCCAAACAATAGCAAGGATTGAGTGGGAGTTTATTTCAGGCTATCGTAATAACAGGTTGATCATTGTTCCAACACTGTCTAAGAACAAACAGTCTGTATCACAAAGGTTCCAGCTGTAGGTTCAAAGTATTTTAAATGTAACCATTGAAGGTGTTGTTCTTACCCAGACATAAAGAACAACACTTTTTACTTATTAAGATCTCTGACACTGAAGAGTGAAAGAAATCATCAAAATTAATTGAGTATTTAATTTAATTTACCAGATTATAGGTTTTATGGGGAAAAAAAGTATTCAGTGGTATCATGTACACTTGAAGTGATCAAGGACACCAGTAGGGAAGTGAGGAAGGAAAATCATAATAAGGGAAGGCGACTATTTTTCCAAAGGGAATATACTTTGGAAAAAGAAATATTTTCCAAACCCAAGTTTCTGACTGTGACTAGAAATGATTGGTGACCAAATAATTACCCTGCCCTTTTAAGGGGACTCATATAAGGAGCATCATGGTGCTTTGGGACAACTGTTGTGTGCCAAGGCAGAAAAGGTTACTGGTCTTTAGCCATAGATAGTTTTAACAAAATTGTTGACACCTCCGTATACAACTTTTTCTAAAGGCATCATATGCAATGGAGCATAACGCACTGCCCAAAACCAGAGGTGTTGTTTAACAGAAAGCTGAAGTGACATATGTTATGTGCTGCTCCCCTCCCAAGGCCTGTTTGGTCTCATATAGTTGAAGGAATATTATTTAATCAAAATATCCTCCAGAAAATAAAAACATGCTGTTGTTTCATTGGCCGGGTCGGGTAAGGAGAACTTTTTGAATCTCTTAAAGGCACTTGTTAATTGCCACCGAGCCATGTAATTTCTTTAAACAAGAAAGGAAATTATGATATGCTAGATTTGTAGAAAACCCAATATGAATCAGAAAAGAAAAATAATTTTTTTTTGTTTGGGTTAGAAATTTAGCATAGTTTAAATGGTGAGCTACAAACATAATCAATTTAAACTTTTTTCTGTGTGAGCTGAACATATGGGCAGCTCTTACGAAAGGTTAACTTGGAAAACACTTTACACTTGACACCAGAACACATTGATGAAACAGCAAAAAATATTAGCTGTCTCTTCACCTGTTTACCAGGCTCAAGAGGACACTCATCAATATGTCTCAGTTAAAGTCTCATTGAGTGCTCAAATTTTCCCAAGCAAGTAAACAAGTGAGTTAAGAGACGAGGTGACAGAGGTTGGATCTGAGTCAGAAGGACTTGCTTTTTAAAGCCGTATTTGATTTATCTTAGAGGTCGGAGCTCGGAGACACGAATAACGTCACACCCACGTTGGAAACCTCAAAGTTGCGAGATGGAAAACAATGGGATTGGCTAATAATTGTGGTGGCTAACTGCTTATCCCAAACAAAACTGACAATACTGTATTTCCCTTATTAGTTAAAATATAAAAGGAACATGTTCAGAAGTATGTAGGTATTTAATACCATTACACATTCCAATGGTTTAAAGATAACATCAGAAATGCTCATAGTCTATTTAAGCCACCTTTAGCATATTTTTGTTATGTGTTGAATACTAAACTTGGAGTTGCTTGAGGCCTTATCTCAACCTTCCTGGCTGAAATTTTGACTTCATTAGGTGTTCTCTTTTCATTTTCAACTGGTGGTATATGGTGTTTAGACAGGCTAGCTGATTCAGAGAATTTTCTTAATGAATGATTTTTATTAACGAAATAAATCAACCAAATGTGCTGTACCTCACTTCCCAGTTCCTGGCAGTAACACTGAATGATCATACTGGGAAATCCAAACTTTTGATAATGTCAGCCTTTTGCTTACCCTCCATGAATTAATCACATGATCTAACTCTCAATCCAACAAGCATCTGTGCGTGAGAGGGCATGAATTTAGTGGAACTCGTGTAAAGTGAACGAAGTGCAGCATGTACCTTGCAACAAGATTGTGACCGGGACTCTGGTGTGTACACAACAAATAACCAAGGAGCACATTCCGTCAGAGGGCTGTGTGAGTGAGGGAGGGGGAGAGAGAGGCGGGCAGAGAGAGAGAGAGGGAGAGAGAGAGTAAGGCCAATGTCTAAATCTCTGAGCTGGAAAACTACAACATCAGAAGGGGGCAAAGAGTCCGTGGCTGGTTGGATATCTGACGCAAGAAGCAGGTCATAGTGGTATTATCTAACAGATGTCAGACCACAATTGCCTTTGATACATGCTTTTCCACAATACATTATCTGACCTTGGAAAAGTTGACTTCCCCTTTGAACTTTTCCACATTTTGTCATATCACGACCACAAATTGCAACTTAAATATTTATAAAATGGTGTGTGGTTTTGAAAATATTTTACAAATATGTACATGTGTACACTACTTTAATCCGATAACTCTAAACAAAATCCAGAACATATTATTGCCATCAAAAGTCACACAATTCTCTTTGGAAGAAAACTAACATTACAATTCACCCTGTTGTTAACCTCCCTGCATTTGAAACCTTCACAAACACTGAGTAGTGACCAGAGCTTTACATGCAAAAATTACTAAAATCAGTTTATCTTTTTCCCGCTAATTCACAAACATATAATAATCTGTGTTGGTCCATCACATAGCTTATGAGCAACAAATTCCTTTTTGAGATCAGCTTTTTTTACAGTCATTTTTGAAAGCTGTGTGATTTCTTACACAGTACATTGAAGACTCCAGTATGAGGGAGTGCTTCAGGACAGAACTCTCTGTCAGTGTACAGAAGATAATGAAGTATGCTGTACAATCATGGGACTAATGGAAATAACAGAGAGAAGGATTTTTTGCTGTAATTCTTTCTTTAAGTAGTTAGGGTTAGGGTTTATAAATAATGAGTGTGAGGTGGTAGCTGGAACAATAGTTTGATTAAGTACAAGCAAACATGAACAGTATTTATTTTTTAAGGCATATCTTTTTGTGGATACCCATGCTGTACTTCGTAGCTTGCTGCTGATTCTACTACTTGAGTTTTGTCGAAGTAAGACACAAGAAACTGCTTGCGACATCAGGAGCCAGAAAACATGACCATCTAAGACCATTACGTTTGTCCGGAGTAAAACCACTTTTTATCGCAACTTTTCTTCAGGGATGCACAATATATTGGTATTCAAAGTGATACTGGTACTTGTCATTTTAACATACTGGTGTTGGTCCCATAAGTAATACTGGGTTGATATTAAAAACCAATGTTCATTTCCATCTTGTTGCAGTTTATGTATATGTTTTGAGGGGGGGAGACGAGGTGGCCACATGGTATGTTTGGGCATGTGATAGTGACATGGATGCAGTACAGCATTTTCTTTTAAAGCTGTCTTTATAAAAATTATATAACATTGGTAAATACTGGTTATCAATGTTATATACATTACAGCAATATTAAGGTTAAAAATCAATATTGGCCCAAATGTTTGTATTAATCCATCCTTTCTTTCCTTGGACCTTTTAGTTGACATTACTGTAGTCAGATTCATTTAAAGCACTAGTCTTGCTCTCCAGATTTCTCTGGTATGATGACCTTCATGACATCTGCTGTGATTGGCAAAACGGCCAAATGGTTTAGAATTATGTTTGGGGTTTTTTGTCACAAAAGTTGTATTAAAATATAGTCTGCATCAGTTCTTAAGAGATCCTTGGACCATCACGCAAAGATTTTCCTGCACTGATCTACCTTCATCAATCTTTGACAGCATTGTCGCCAGGCAATTCTAGGTGACATAACAGCCCTAATTTGGTGGCTAGACATGCTGTGCACAAGTAGACTCTGCTCTGTGACAGAAATTCTTGGTTAAACTTCAGTGTGACTTCAAGATGCTTAGATAGCAGACGACGCCATCTGACAGGAAAAGTAGAGTTCTACAAGAAGAAGAGAAGTCAGAAAGTCCTGCAGAGGCTCTTGCCATAATAACCCTGGACTTAATAATAAGTTTAAGAATAAACTAGATGGAGTCTGTGTACATGTCTAAGTAGTACTCTGTGTAATAATAGAACTTGGAACCTGCAGTTTTATATTTTCAGTATAAACAATAGTGTGCCACCCTGGACATCGGGATCTTGGTACAGGTATGCACCGTAAGTGGTGCTGTGCAAAGCCCTACTCAGCTACGTAAGTGTAAGGTTTCCTCACAGACAGTCTACAGCCTGACCTACAAACCCAATCAAACAGACTCACAATAACAGCTTACAAAACTTAGCCAATAAAATGTTGACCCTCTTTGCCTGAGAACAAAGAAAAAGCTCAAACATGAGCCAGATTGTGGCTTTTCTTTCCTAAACCAAACCATAAGCTGTCTGACCAAGTTGGAGAATGGAGAGTCAGACAGTTTAAATGTATTGTTGATGTTGCTCAACAGAAAGTCTAGACACAAGGCCCAAACAATCAAATCGAGGTTAAAAAAATCAAGACATGTTACACCCAGCTAAGCCACCTTAGTCTTACTGCCTGTCAGTGTAAGCTGAAGGAAGAAAGTGGGACCAAAAGGTCAACATTGTTTTTCAACACTGCTATCGACTGCTATCAACAGCAAGGTGACATCACAGTAGTGCCTTTTGCAAAATTCCTAATCTGATGTTCAAAACTAAATATAATCGCATATTTCTAAACAAATAAAAAATGTAGCCTAATTTATGAGGGGATCCCAAAAGTAGCACAAATTCTTACTATTGTCAGACTGACTCAAAGTCATCCCATCTAAATAGCTGTCATTAATAAACATTATTATTATTAATGTTTATTAATCCTGATTAATAAACATTAATAATAATGTTATTACAACAGTGTAATGAGATATTGTGACAAGAGATCTCATGGTATTAAAATTTACAATAATTCTCATCAAAGCCAAGCCTTGGGAAAGTCTAGTTGCTGTCAGTATATGACTTTATGTGGTGAAGTACTGTTAGCTTTTGCAGCATCCCCTAGATATGGGTGACTTGTACCTCCACTGTACACCAGTGGAGGCAGCAGATTTTTACCAGTTTTTCAAGGGTGCTGTGAAGTGATCATAAGTTCAAACCTTCCTCTATAAAACGCTGAATATATTCTACAGTTACCAACGGTGTGTCTAGTAAATGCAGTATATTGACGACCTCTAATTTCTCAAACACACCATACAAAACAAGACCATTTCAGACTTTCTTCAACACCAAAACTCATCAGCAGGTAAGAGATGACATTTTTCATTTAGTGTCAGACATCACAACAGGGAACGAGCCTGTTGTTGAGGTAGAGGGAGAAGGCATTACAAATTCTGTTTAGATCCGGGATCCTGGAGATCTTTTTCTAGGTCAGTGCTACAACTGAACCTGTTACTGTTCCTCAGGAAGGTTTTTCAAGAGAAACTGTGTTCACAGCTCACTGATGAACTGGAAATTTCAAAGACAGATTCCTAATTCTTTAAATCACAGTTTCTAACTTGTGATTTGTACTCCACTTGTGAATCTAATGTGTTTCATTCTAATGAACGCAACATTATGTACTGGTACTGCCTTGTCTAGTGAACTACAAGCGTCTTTACACCCCTAATTATTGCATTGTATAGTAAACACTCACAATGTGCTGCTTACTGAGTTAGAATGCTGCACTTAATCATTAGAAAATTTCTAAGAATTGTAAAGCAACAACATGAAGATGGACTCTGACCAGGTTTGATCAGAGGATTTGATGAATCTGCAGAAAAAACTAAGATAGCTGTGTCATCCACTTTGTCATCACTGAAGCACAACAGCACGCGCAGCTGCTATTTTTCCTCAGTACAGTTCTAAGAAACCACCAGGATTGGATTTACCTGGCTCTGCCAAACCTATTTTAGGATAGTCTTCAATCCTGTTATACATGGCTGTAAACATTCATGTTCCAATGAGGGGAGGAGGACTGTATGGATGACTAATTGGGCTGCAATTGCTGGAAAGTGGCAAAAAATAACAAGAGAGAACTAGCATGTATTCCACAAACTGTGGTTGATAAACTCGTTTCAATTACTTTTGTGGAGCAATGAAATTGAGACATCCATTACGTATCAGTGGTATAAAGACGGAGACGGAGGAGTTTAAATACGAATACAGCACAAGGGAAGTGAAGAATGGACTGAAGGCGGAGTGGATGCACACAACAGGAGTGATTTAGGACAAGTTGCTTAGATGTATAGTTAGACAAGATGGCATTATAAAAAGGCAGAAGAGAGCAGATGTGATTCAGATTTTCATTTAGGACAAGATTGGAAATGGGTTTATCAGTCATTGTAATTTATAATCGTCCAAATGGACAGACAAGACAAGGGTTGTGCTGTTTAGCCACAATGACAAAAACAATGTTCACTGCCACGCAAGGTAGTGGAAGCATGGTGTGGCACTGTTTTGCTGCCAGTGGTACCGGTACAAATGAGGAATAATAAAGAAGGAAGACTATTCTTTAATTCGTTATGTCAGATTCAATTCAGAATCTGAAAGCAAATTGAACATTATTCTGTCTTCACATTCTTATTTTAATATTTGTGACAGACTTTTTTTAAATGTCAACATGTATTAAACTATAACTATAACTAGCTATAACTAGTCTTTGGAAAATGTTCCTGTTTTTTATGGCCTGGAGATAGCTAGTCCTACTATTTTGCTAGTGGAGAATGTCTGGATTAGCAACTCTAATTCATGTGAGATTAGTCATCTTAAAATTAATTAAATCTCTACCAATGTGTGAGTTGCATCTTTAAACTAAATGGTAATCATATGTTAAATAAAACTAGCTGTCTCCTTAAACATGGAAGGCATTTTCTTCTGTACATTGTATCTTAAACAAGTTGACTACAACGAGGCTTAAACTATTATTCTGTGTGCCCCTATTTAAACTGAACAACATCATTTCATTTGTTTGTATAGAATGTGAACATTACAAAATCTACAATCATATCTGTTGAAAATGGATCCAAGTGCTTGTTGCTTTTTAATTGGAACCTACTTGCTAAGGTGCTAAAATCCACAAAGGACAAATGAACTCATTTTCCCAATGAATATATCTAAGTAGCTGTTAAGAGTTTTGGAAAATTCCCCTACATTTTGGACTGGTCTTGGCTGAGAAACAATATGTGGTACAGCTGTCTGGTGCTCATATGTCCTGCAGCAGCAAATCCACCACCATGGAGAGGTGCACACTGCCTTGAATAAGCTGGTGAGGGTCACCTGTTGGTGTGAAGCACAACAAGGACAAATAATCAAGGAGAAGCCTCCTGAGAGAGGGCACAGTTGGAAGTTTTTGGATGAAGGCTATCTGCAGCCAAGCAAAAGCTATTTTTCAGTAAGGGGAATACTCCCCCTTTTATTGAAATAAGGCGAACCAAACTCCTGTTACTGTGCCAGCTGACCAAGAAGGATATGGACTGAGATGTTGGGGCTACCAGGAGAGACGATGCTTTTCAGAGAAGTCCAGGTAAGCTGACCATGTCATTGTTTCTCAACCCAGCTTAAGCCAGTTTGCGACAGCCATTGTTTCTTTGTCTGTTCCTGAACAGGAAGTTCATTGTTTTGTTTAGGTTTTTGATATTTTTCTGCTTTCCACTAGTCCATAATAAGTGAAATGTATAATATAATGTTTTTGAATGTTGTTGAGCTTTAAGGTCTTTATTAGGTCTTTATTCCCTAAATGGGCATTGACTCAACACTGTGGTGGCCTTTTAATGAGGGATTAAACTGAATTAAATTGAGAATATTGCTTATTTTCTCGATTATAGAATTTTGATTCAAATGCAGTTAGCTCGATAAACATTTTAATCAAGTTCCACCAGATATAAACTGTGTTGCACAAAGTTCTTAGTTAACACATTTTTTTTTATAATCATTCCAGACTAGAAAAGGACAAATATCCGAATCTTCACAATCAGGTTGAAACGGACAATAAACCAGCTTCAATATGTTGCTTGAAGATGGCTGATCTGACATGACCCAGCTCTGGTTTCAGGAACCAGTCGCTGATCAGATCTCTCAGACGGTCTTCAGTCTCAAGACAGCAACCACCACCGGTCTCCTCAGATTCACCATCAAACTCATTGGTGTGGGACAATGCACATCATATTAGACAGGACACCGTTAACAACCACCCATTTAATCTGCGTGACACAGTGTCACCCATATATTTGCACTACACACACCCGTGTGCAGTGAACCCATGCTTTTGACATGTGCGGTTGTTTCTGCCTGAAGCTATGCTTGTTGCCAGGTTTCTATGAGGTCCACCATACACTGTTAGCCACTCAGGAAAGAAATCACACTAGGTTTCTGTTACATGCTGTATTGCTTCTGAATACATACTGGAAGCCTAAAGTTCAGCTGTTGTTTACACAGATCACCAGGTGACATTTCTAAGTTCACATAACTGTCAACAACATGTATTTATAATGTGCAAAGATCAAATGTAAAAATATCAATTCTACTACACTGGCAACAGACCAGGCAGCTCACTCACTGGGCAACCATTAGCCATAAAACAGAACAAACTACAATACCCAAAATGCCACCTTGCTCAAAGAATGGCTAGACAGAAAGTAAATATATTTGCGAATTATTGCCTTTAAACCTAAGCAGGTAACAACTTTCAGGAAGGTAAAGAAAATAAGTAATCAAAACTGATATGAATGTGCTATTAAAATATCAAATAAAAGCATACAATCATATGATACATAAATAAAAACACACACAAACATAAATATACACATATATATATATATATACACACACACACACATATATATATACATATATACTTTTATCTCAAGAAAACATTGGAGATGAAACTAAAGAAATCCAAACAAACAAATGACTAAAGCAAACGTTAATTAATTTCAGTTGCGCCTGGTACATTTTCACATAAGTTCACATAATACCCTGAAATAACAATAACAAAGTTATGTAAAAAAAAAAAAAAAAAAAACATACAAAATAATCATAAAAAAAAAACTACTTTCCAACTCTTTCATGTACAATGTTGCCACCCTGCGGGACTGTTCCCATGTTTGCCAAGGAAACTCATAAATACTGAACTCAATGAGGCCAGAGTGGCCTATAGACCAAACTCACTCAGGAAAGTAGAGAGTGAGATAATTGCAGGCTTTAACAGGCATCAAGTGTCATTTTATCACTGTGGGTACTGAAGTTACTTACACACACTCAATTACTTCATATAATATAGGATGGAGGGACATTCAGGACTTTTCTATTTAGAGATTCAAAATGTTTCCATAGAAAGTCAAGTAAATTAATATGTTTGGTACTCAAAGGAAACTCAAAGTAATTTGACCAACAGCGCCCCCACCTGGTCAAGAAACACTTCTACCAGTTGCAATGTGAGTACACTAAGCTTTCCTTTACAACATGGGGACTCAATGAAACAAAAACAGAGCTGGGACCTCAGTGGCAAAAACTATTCAGCCTCCATCAGCTTGCTTATTGATCATATCTGGATGAGCACACAGCATGTAAAAGCAGAAGAAGGAGAAAAAAGGACTTACTGTGGAGTTCCTGCTCGGGGTCTCAGACATCCCGCTGCTGCTTGGTTCCCATGCCGAGGAGCTATATGCTCTGCTGCTGCTGCTGCTGCTGCTGCTACTGAAGGCCTCCTGAGTGGAGCTCCGCAACAGGTTCGAGCTGCCCGATCTGGAGCCTATGTCATACGACTCGGGCACGTCTTTAGTTCGACTGTGGTAGCTCCGCAGGGCACTGGTGGAGGAGGATGAGGTGGAGGAGGAGGAGGACGCATCGTTGAGGCTCAGGGAGGACAAGTCCCTGCTCAGGTCACTCTGGGAAACAGATTTTCTTCTGTTGAGTGGGATGCTGGAGGCCGCCGGTGAAGATGCGAGGTAGCTGGACTGGTAGGAGCTGTAGCTTGAGTAGGCGGAACCCCCACTCAGACCTGACGCTCCGTAGCTCTTGACGGGGGTTCTGCTGAGGCTCTCACTCCGTCGGCTGTTGATGCTGCTGCTACTCCCGAGGATGTCAGTGCGAGGGATAGTTCGACCCCGGTCTCGATCGGGGTCGGAGGAGGCGCTGTAGTTGCGGCCGCGTGCGGCGGCGCTGCTCAGGTAGCTGGACGAGTATCCTGAGGAGGAAGTGGAGTTGGGGGACCTGTAGGTGGACAGCCGGTCCCGCTCGCTATAGGTGCTGAGGCCCGGGGTCAGGGAGGGGCTGTAGGAGCTATAGTGGCTGGTGTAGGAGGAGCCAGCATAGCGTTTGGGGGTGGAGGAGACGCGGGACATGCTGCTGTTGCTGCTGGTTTTTCAGCCAGGGGGAGCCTCTGGAAGACTGCATCGACTGCAGACACAGCAAAGAGACACAAGCACTGTATTAGTTCATCAGCAACAATGGAATCAATACAAACACCACAGCAACACAGCAGGCAGGAGTCAGGCCATTATTCATCCGTGCCTCCCCTGAGCTCTGAACGAATGATTCAGGAATTTATCTGCCATCACATCACATCTGCTGTCAGCCTGCATCATCCGAAGCAAAAACCGACCCATACGCATTCATCACCCTGCCTTTAGGATTCCATCAATATTCCATCAATATTTGGGCCTCTTTACCTACATTTATTACTGATCACATTACTGCAGCCCAATATTCATGGGACATCAGCTTTTATCCAGCTGCTTTTTAAGCCTGTTTCAAAATACAGCAGGAACAGGATTCAGAGTGGAAGGACAGGTGAAAGGTGAGGGAATCTCTTCCTTAGCTCACTGGGGAGTTGAAAGAGCAAGCTAGTGCATTTATACAGCTGGCAACTGGAAAAAAACTTGGACCTGGCACTGCAGATCTTACTCCACTAGTCACACACTTAGTAACCTTGGCAACCCCACACCAGAAATATCGCAACTGCTTCACAGTTCTTGAAAGGTATTTAAAGCAAAAACATTGAGGTTTCACTGCAGTCTTCCTGCTGAAATCTAAGAGTCAGTTTTTATCAGGTGTCCAACCTTTGCTTCTGGATTAGCCCAGCTGTATTAGAACTGTGACATTTGAAAAAAACACAGGGCTGCATTTTTCAGTGTCTTGTAAAAGTCTTCATACCCCTTCCACTTTGTCATTTTGGATTTTTTTATGCACAAAAGTATAACATATTAGTGAATAGTAGGGCTGGGCATATCAATATACATATCTCTACACTATTAATGTCAAAGTGATATTAGTATTGGATTGATACTAGCATGATGATATTGATACTTTTGTTTACAGTTTCTTTTCTTCATATTCAGCAGATTTACTCTAGTTCACACCAGCACATATGCAGGAATGAAAATGCCAAATAATCAAGAGTTTACATTTTCAATTTGAGAAAATGCTTTTATACCTTTATAATGTTTGCATTTAAAATGTCTGCCTCCTTTCAAATATGATCTGTGTAATTACCCAATAAGCACAACTTCACTCCAACAGTGCTCCTCTCTGTCTCTCTCTCTTAGCTCTTTCTGATTTCACATTGTGATCAAAGCTGCGATTTTAGCAGACTTTTATTTATTCAGGTAGCAAAAAAAAATCTGACATTCATGTGTCCAGTCAAAGTCTTTGCCTAAATTCTAATATTGATCTCTACCAACACATTAACATTGATATTCACAGCTGCTCTCTATGCCTGACCTGGAGCAACTTGGCAAAGGAGTAGAAATGGAAAAAGGTCTGCCTAGAGGTGAAAGACTGGCAGAGATCTACTGGCTTAAAGATGCCTAATTGCAGGGAAAGGTGGTTCAACAAAATATGAACTCATGCGGCTTTGTGCATACAGCTATGGAAAATGTTCCTTTGTGATTTAAATCTTGTTTGCTGGAAAAGTCAACAAAACCCATATTTCACAGAACTTTAACTTTTAATCCAGATTAAACTGATTATTATGACACATCAAGCTGAATATTTTCTCCCCATCACCAACCATCGAGATGTCTCTCCAACAGATGAATACAAGTGAAGTCTGTGTGTGAGGTGGAAGTAATGGCTGGCTGCTGTTACTGTTGCAGCAAAGCCTCAGAGAGGCTCCTGTTCACATGTGCAGAAGCACCTGAATAAATAAAAGTATCTGATGTTGCTGATCCGTGTTCAGTTCATCCAGAGAGGCTCCTATTTCTTTAACCTCGCTCTTTCTGCTCTGATCTCGCCTCTCTTACTGCTTTTATACTCTCCTGCTCTTCCTTCATTCCTCTGCGAGCTTCCTTTTCCTCAGAATATTCTCCTCTGTATCGGCATAGCCTTCTTATGGTCTCTCTCAATCTGTTTTTCAACATCAAAAGGTTTCATCAATAATTCAGCCAATGGATCCGAACCAGGTACATGAGCACTCAGATGGAGGAACGCCAACATATGCAGGAGCAGGCTATGTTCAACCAGATGAAGACAGATGAAGAAGATAAGTAGAGTAATCCTCTATAGTTTGGCAGGTTGTTTTGGTTTTAGCATTCTGACACCAAAAAGGAAGAAAAATATGGACTCTAATGTTACCGAATCTGAGAGGACAAAATCATCTTCTGGCTTCACTTTAATAACAACCTTTATCACGAATATCACATTGATATGGAATAAGTGTTAATTGCCCTGACTAAAGTTTTAATCGAGCTATTAAAAAAAAGAAAAACATTTTTGCACAATAAATTAAACTACTAATTAGTCACTAATTACAACCGATGGAAATGAGAAGGAAATCTACACATATCATGAAGGTTCCAGTTGCTTAAGGTAACCAAGGGTTGCGATATTGTGCAACAAGCATGAGAGAACATCCGTGCTTGCCATCTGGGGACAGATATTGGACTAATTACAGCACCATGTCTCACCCGCAGGGTGGCTCAGTGACTGGTATCAGCCTTGCTGCAGGTTCCCTGTCCCATGATGTGCAGAGCGGAGCAGAGATGGCTATGCTTGAAGGGTGGGACTGGCGAGTGGGGTCCAGTTGTTTTCAGTGATAGTTCGCTGTTCTGCATTAATTACCACATATTATCATGTGGAAAGAGGATAAAAAAGACCAATACTGCTGTGAAGGGACACATTGGCTTCATTCTGATAGTACCACACTGTGCTATATCATTCATCATTCAGTGTTTCACCAGGTCAAAACACGTCCACCTGTCTAAGAACTATATTGACCATGTTCAAAGTCCCAGATCTGGCCTCAATCAAAAGGGAACCCAGTTCCTGTGGCGTGCAGATGATCAACTGTCAAATCAAATTGTGAAGTTATGATTGAGATGTACAGCATTTTTATGACAGCCTAAGTAACACAGTTACTTGATGGTGATATAAAATTGCACTATGTGTCAGGAAAGTTCATAATAATTCAGCCAATGGTTTAATAAGTGTTTAATTCTTGCCACAGTATCATGACGGCCTGATTTGTAGAGTGTTATTGTCCTATGGACAGCTTCACCCACCTGAGCAGAGAATCTTTGCAACTCCTCCCGACTTATCGTGGGGCTATTCTTCCAATAGACTGCCCAGCCTTCTTTTGAAAGGAATTAGCAGCATTAAGTTTTATTTAAGGTACTAGAGTAGACTCAGATTTGTTTGACTTTACCTGTCAACATTTTTTTAAGTCATGTATAATTCTTATTTTACTTTGCAGTTATGTGCTGGCATATAAAACGGCAATAAACCACATAGAGTATTTCGCTGTAACATGACAATGTGAAAGTATTCAGGGGGTGTGACTATATACTACTGCAGTGAACTGGAACACGGACCCACTGAGTTTGCCAAATAATTATTATAGTGTGTGAATTGCACATGTTACAACAGGACCAAAAACTCACACACTTACACATTCTGGTTGTTCTACATTTTCAGCCTCCCCAGAGGCAGTGCTCTAACCGACAGTTACCAGGGCTACAGCAGCAACAAGTTTTGGCCAATTTAAACTTCCTATCAGAGCTGCAGACTGGTAGCTACGTTCTTGTCCTTTCTTCAGACAAAGAAAATTACAGGTTTCCGACCAACAAGCCTCTGTACAGCTGGAAAAAAAAAAAAGAGACCAGACCACTGGCACCCATTTCATAAGACGTGTAACGAGTGCACCAAGCTTTTAGGACATCGCTATTAAAAATATTTCAACTGAGTGGCAGAGATGATTGCATTGGTGCCGTCCAAGAGAGGTTTCTAGCAGCTGCCTACTGGCATCAAGATGGAGAGATGAGGTTTCACCTACGGGGCAAGTTTCAGAGAACTGGGCCAAAATCTTTTTACGAACCTCACTTTCAAAATGTGGAACTGGATCCCAGAGCAATGCTCAGCTAGTATGAATCTACCCAACAACCAAGAAAAAATAGAAACTAGTGGATAAAGTAACACTGCGTTTTGCATTCAGCTCATCCGCAAAAATATTTGAGAGAGAGAAGTAAATTCATTCAGACTAACAAGGCTGTCACAGAAGAATGTGACTCATTTATGATCTCCAAAATTTTACTCCAAAAGGCCAAAAATATATGTCCATGTGAACTTGCACAAACCAATGATAAATATCACATGAACATCAATGGCTTTTATATCTTGGTCCTCTGAAACTACAGAAGAGCAGACATGTACTTCAAATCTTGCTTCTTTCTTAATATTTCCTCAGAGTAAAATTTGCTCAGAATGGGCTGAAGCTGTAGAGATAATGATAAAAAGGAGAACTAAATGGACTAAATTCCAAACTGAATAGACACAGAGTTGCAGTCAAATAGAATTAAACTCTGCTTCAGTTTAAGGGTTTGACCTAGAAACAGATTTCCTCACTATCATTATTTATTCAAATAACAAAGTCAAGTGTAAAGCAAGAATACCCCATGATTCAACAGATTCTACACTCACCTTCAGAAGCAATAGCTATTTGTAGTCGTTTTTTGTACGAAGTAAAATTTTGTATGTCAAGGAGAAATTTTGACCCAGTCCTTTTTCAACATTGCATGAATTCATTGAGGTTTGCAGACACTACTTTGTGCACAACTCTCTTAGATTCCCACAACAGCATTTTAATCAGGTTGAGGTCTGGACTTTGACTGGGCCTTCAGGGCACCTTGATTTATGTCTTTCTTTTTCACATATTGTTCTGTACAACTGTTTCTTTTTCTTGTTTATGATTCATTTTGACCTAAAAGTCAGCTGAGAGACAGAAGATCTTACATTTGATTTAAGACTACATTCGGTGAACAGATAGGTTTATGGTCAACTCAATGGCAGGAGGACACTTTGGATCTGCAGCTGTAAAACGAGCCTAGACCTTCACTCCTCTACCAATGAGCTTTGACAGCTGCTGTTTATTCTGATGTAATTGTTTTGGTTTTACCCAAACAGTACTGTGCATGATAGAAAAAAACACCTGAACTTGGTCTCATGTCCAACAGATACTGCTATTGTACTTTTGTAGTTCATTCAAAAGTACCTCCTGAATGCTTTTCCCAAAAGCTGTATTTGGGGCTTGACCCACAAAGATTCCAAATAAAGAGTGCTAAAATGTGTGAACAAAAAAAAATTGAAGTGGGCTTCTTTCATACGCAAAAAGATTGTGCATGCATATATGCGTAAAAGTGGTGCTGAAAACCTGGGTAAAAACTTGTCTGATTAAAAGGATGAAGAAAAACATCGCTTCACCTAAGGAGCTGTGACAGGAACACTGACAGGAGGATTACATAATATCGATCTTCTTGTTACACTAAGATACTAAACTGGGCTCCTGTGGTTTTACAAACCCATCCATATTAGCAACATGTTACTTGGTGCAGCTTTATGCCATGCTTTGCTCAGAGTATATTTCCACCACTGACTTTGACCATCACTAAGACACATAAATCCTAACTGGTCGTATTGGTTCTCAACTTTAATAATACACATTTTGTCAATAATACGTGTATTATTGACAAATTATGTAGTAGACCTACAGAACACAGCATCTAACTGTGACCTGGAAGACAAGAATACATTGTTTTATTTTTATTTTATTTTTAAAAAGTGTCAAAAGTGCAATTAACATTCATCTCTCTCTGCTCTGACAACACCAAATAAAATTTAGCACAACCATTTCCTAAAGAAGTCACCAAAGTAGTAATCTGCTTCCACCTCTGAGTAAGAAACGGACATTACCTAGACCACCAACTCTGCTAAGCAGGTGCCTGCCTATATGTCTTGATTTCAAAGAGGAGACAAATTGAGTCCAAACAGACTTCACATTAAATGGCCTTTAAACACCTGAAAAACAGAAAATCTTCCATTCAAATTTTCCCGAACCTTCGCCCACTACAGTCTGCACTACACAGCCTAGATTTGACAACAATAAGAACCTGGAGGGGAAGAAGGCCATTAGCATTTATCACTACCACCATCTGTTGGTGACTCACGCATGAGGCCGTGACTACAGTGCAGAGGACAGGATCTGTGGGCTGCAGTTACTGCTGCACCCTCTGCACATGACCAACTTCATTCTTTATTCATTGACTCAATCATTTGGTCATTTACACTCCGTTACTAATTTAAAAGCTTATCGATCTCTGCTGATCCACTTACTGATGCTGATGGATGTTATAAGCTACAAAGGATTAGAGACAATAACCCTAACAACTTCTATTAACACCTTCTCAAGTACAGATGATTTGGGCAAGAGAATTGTAATCTTCAGCTTTACAGAATGTGTCCTCTATGATAAAAAAAAAAATCCTGCTTTTAATTAAAGCTGTTGCTGACATCAGTTGAAACCATGGATGATTCATTCAACCATCCAGCCTGTCAGTGCTCTCAGTGACCTGCTGTACCTGGAGGATTTGGTATTTTTGGGTCTCATCTAGATTATGAAGGAAATGTCGCTGCAGTAACTTGTTACTTTTCATCAAATGTTTTAAGCGACAACACGCCTTATACTGACCGATTGTTGGCACCATACACTCGGCCAATATAAGACCGGGTGTATGGTGCCAATAAAAATTATAACATGATCAACAAAATTATTTTTTTTTTATCAATCTCTGCTGATCCACAAAAATACAAACCTTTTAATGTCTAAATCAGAAAACTAATTTCTGCCGATTACTGACGTAAATAAAAACATGTAACCTAAAATAAGGGTTTGTATACATACTCACCACCTTTAAAGTGACCATTGAATCTCCAGCTATTTCAAAAGCTCATGGAGCCCAGCACACTAAGGCTTTCTAGAAAAAGTCCCTGGAAGCATCAGCGTCACAGACCCTCAAGCATACATATCAGCGAACAAGAAGTGCTTTTTAAAGTTTTTAAACCTTTGTTTCAGCCCAAGCCTAGCTGAAATGCTACTGCAAAGCTCAATTCGAGTCTCATCAGACCAGAGCACAACGTTCTATTTAAAGTTTTAGGCAGCATTGCACTTGTGATGGCAGACGTTTTTCTGGCATCACTCCCAAACAACTGGTTGCCATGTAGACAGTGTCTGACAGTTGTTATAGAAACTTGGCAAGAACAAGATGCTACTCTTTGCTGCAGTTCTCCTAACAGTGACCTTTAGAGCTTTTAGTCCCATTCCTGCTCACTGTGTGTAGAGGCAAGATAAATATGGGGCCCCATTCAGCCTAAAAGACTCTGTTCCCCTTCGTATTTTTGCTCCAGATAAACAGTCGTGGGTGACCAATTAGAAGTTCCTAGAAACTCTGATCAACTTTAAAAACTGAAGTTTAAAATGATAAAAACGCTTTATTTTTATTTTTATCATTTATTTGTGTTTGGTAAGCTGGTACCTGCTGTATTTGTAGCAGTGTGCATCAGACGTCATGGGTTTAGGAGCAGCTCATTCTACTGATGCCACCCCACAGTTTAAACACAGAGATCACCCCTGTGAAAACACACAGACATGCCAAATGAGTGAGAACACAGGATTGGGGTGTAAAGCAAATACAATGAAAAAGAATGAAAGTAGTGCAACAGGTGGACTTCTGGGTGTTAATCCAAATGTGATGTTAAGATTGCAAACGGATGGTCAGACATTCTGCTTTAGATATTTCTTATAGAGGTAACAGAATTCATAGTTCCATCAATTATAAACAGTCCTCAAGCTTCTGAAGCAACCTTTTTCCAGAATGCTGCTGCTTAAGTTCTCACTAAAACCAGGAACATAGAGCCCATCACCCCAGTTCATTGGCTCTCTGCCTTTAAGAACAGACCATAAAATATGTATGTTAGTTTATAAAGCACTGAATGCCTACTACCAAAATACATTAAGGACTTCTTGTCATATTATCAACTTTCAAGACCACTCAGGTCATCTGGGTCTAGTCAACTCTGCATCCCCAGAACCAGGATCAAACATGGAAAAGCAGCATTCAGCTTCTATGCACCACACATCTGGAACAAACTTCCAGAAAAGTACAAAAATTGTGAAATACTGAATTCCTTTAAATCAAGGCTAAAACCCCACTTGTTGTCAGAGAGGTTGACGTGATTTCTTGATTCTACAGCTCTGGTGATAAAGTCTGAGTTTGACCACTGAAACTGAACCAGAAGAAATGTGGTTTACTCTGGTTAATTTATGATTTAACCACAAGTGAATGAATCTCTCATATTTGATAAGGTTGGTCTGAAGACCTTTTTGCTTTAATAAATGGTTTAAAAAGTGCTTGTTTTATTTATTACTTTATCAGATATTAATGATCGGAAACATTTAAGATCTAAAAAAAAATCATAAACAGAGGAAATCTAAAGGAGGAAATCCTTTTTCACTGCACTGTATGTGCAGAATGACAGCTAACATGCCAGGAAACCTTTCCATGGGTGACAAATTTAGTGTGTGAGGAACTTCATATTGCCTGGAAGTCCTATAAATAGAGAAGTGAAGCAGCTAGAAGCTTAACTTTACAGCAGACACATTCAACTTTAAATGAACGAGTGATAATTAGAGAGTGGTGATGGACACTTGAGATCCTACAATCAAATCTAGGAAAGTTGTCCTGTA
Organism: Phalloptychus januarius; assembly: GCA_902982915.1. Classification (NCBI taxonomy): domain Eukaryota; kingdom Metazoa; phylum Chordata; class Actinopteri; order Cyprinodontiformes; family Poeciliidae; genus Phalloptychus; species Phalloptychus januarius. The sequence goes on from CADWAE010000133.1 coordinate 37,206,175, forward strand.
AAGCTCAGACGAGGAGGATTGTTTAGTCGAGTTTGTTAGAAAGAAAACATGCAGCAGCTTATTACCGTCGTACTTAAAGCGAAGCTTCTTGTACTCATGCGAGAAAAATCTGGAACTCTGAAATATTACCCTCAGCCCAGCTCCTTATCGAAGATCACTACAAAGCTGAGCAAACAGTTGAGACAAGAACCAAGCAGGTTACCTGCAGGAAGATAAATGGAGGGTTGAGAAGGCTCACCCTTGTTCTAAGCAGCCGGGTCTACGGACAGAAAGATATAGGGGCGCTACTCGGGACGCTGCGGACCCACAGAGCGGATAGATAGTGTGAGCACTGCTGTCCAGAATGCCACAGATCAGGTTACGGAGCCGGTAAATATAGCAGACGCCCGTGACCTCCACAGGTCTCTCGGCGCTCCTCTGGTATTCCACTTTACTCTTAAAGGACTAGCGTTAAAACATTCTGGAAGCCAGGCGGGCCAGAGGTGATTTCCACAGCTCTGCTGGAGCAAACACTAAAAACATGTCAGAAATCATCTTGAAAAGTTAATAATGAGCCTCAGGGGATTGTGATTGTGACATTTCAAACTGTTTCTCTTGTAGACACATCATCTACAAATATTTTTGGAAATTCAATATAAAATATGGATTTTGTGATTTTTAATAATTTGGGTTGTTTCTGGAATTATTATTTTAAATGACAGATGGCAATTTTTAAGTTGAAAAATATTGAATCTAGAGATATGGTGACAGGCTTCTAATATACCAGATATAGACAATGTCATCTGAAAATATCTTGGAAATTTTATGACAAGCTTTATATATTTTGATGGGTTTTAGATTCGGGCAATTTTTAACTTGTAGTGTAGAAATGATGATGTCAGTAGGAACTTTGAACCATCGTCAAAGCATGATGCTGCCACCACCACATTTCACTGTGTGGATTCAGGGTGTGTTCAGGGTGATGTTTTCCCTCCACTTAATGTTCGAGGACAAAATAATATTAAACTCAGGGCTCATCTGATCAGAGCTGGATTTTCCATGTTGGTAGTGTCCCTTACAAAGGCTCGTAACAAAATTCAAATGACATGTGGATCTGCATTCTGTCATCAGATTCTCCAATCCGAGCTGTGAAAGTGTCATTTCTCTAATTACTTCTCTCATTGCCTGTCAGTTTAGGTGGAAGGTTATGTGTTGAGGCGTCTGACATGGCGACATACTCTTTCCATTTTCAAAAAATACATTGAAAAATCTTCTACAAGATGCTGAGAGCTTTGGATACTACTGCTCTTCTCCTCAACTTTCTCGCTCGTGTCTGCTGGGTTCTTTGGTGTTCATGATGTTGTTTCTTCACTAATGTTCTCTAACAAACCTCTGAAATCTTCACTGAACACCTGTGTTTATAATGAAATTAAAGTACGCACATCTGGGTTTTGCTAAGGTGACTTCTGAAGGTAGTTGTTTGCACTGGATTTTATTTAATGCAATCCAGAGCAAAAGGGGGCGAATATATATAAAATAAAATATAATTTTCAGAACTTTGTGTTGGTGACGAGATGACTGCGATACTGTTGGAAAGCTCCGTGTGTCCGGAAACGCATTCCTGGACTGCGACGCAAGGATCCAAATAATATTTTCTGGCCAGAGGACACAGCTGACGTATGACAATGGAAAAAGACAGTCGGAGCTCTGTGCCGAAGTGGCTCTGAACCGGCGTATAGCGTTACATGACACCTAGAGGAGACAGGTCTGTGATGGTACCGGAGCACTCAGGCTGTACTCTGAGCGCCGTGATGTCAGCAGTGTACCAAACAGACTGATTACATGCGAGCGGAGGTGGAATGCCTCATGGAGAGCACAGGAGATAACGTTATTCCGCGCCTTAGTAAGAAAACCAGTCGAACAACAGTAGTGATAGCAATTCCGTCTCCATTCCCGGATCCGACTCATTTGGCTCAGCTCAAAAGCAAGGTCCGGCTCCTCTTGCTACAAAATTCTAATTCAGAAAAGTTTTGAAGTTTAATTTTACATGAGCGAAGCCCCATATAACAACACTTTTTATTAAAAAATATTTTTTTTATTATTTTATCACATTTTCTGATTTTTTTGTTCTTTTTTTTACTGTCTTATTTTCTTAAATTTTAATCAGGTGCCTGCCATAAATGTGGGGATTTTTAAAAAGTATTTCTGTTTCTGTTTACCCCTTGATTAAAAAGTTGCAGATAGCTATAAACAATAAAATTGTTTCTGATTGATGTTTCTTTCTATAAAAATTTAATTGTTTTCTCCACTGTTGCCACATGCTTGCTCAGGATGAAGTCAACAAGATTAAATTATCTGGGCTTCCTTAGATGGACAAATGTTTACCAGCTGCCATTAGATAATCAATTGACTTTGCACAGTAGAAAAATTAGAAACAAATTGAATATATCTAATATGAAAGTTACTATGTCATTGGATTGTATGGGGAAGACTTTAATTATTTTAGAAGTAAAATTATATTTTATTGTGACATGGATTGAAGTTGTCTGAGTTTACATTTATTATAATTTGATGTATTTGAAACAGAATGTCTAGAATATTATCATATAATATGGCATAATATCACATGTCATAGCTATTAATAATAATAGCTATAATAATAATATTGCTATATTATTAGTATTATTATTGCTATTGTGCTATAATAATAATAATATTGACAATGCCAATAATTATAATTCCATTGTTCATGTGAATCACTCATTCATTATGAGTGGGCACAAAAAGCCGGCTCGGCTTCGGGCGCCACATCACTAATCAGCAGGGTTGCCTGGTGATGGAAGCGGGCAGGCTCGAAGGAATGCAGCGCGAGAGAGGGTACGAGCGAGGACATGGAGGCAACCGTAAACCCAACGTTCTTCAAACCTGCCGCTGGGAGATGCAGCCAAGTTAATACACCACTTATAAACTAACCAGTATACACTTTACGGCTGTGTAAGCAGGGCGAGTACGCCTCAGCGGTAACTCGTGGAAACGCATACAGGACAGCTGCATAGACACACAGCGCCAAACTGTGCTGTGACAGCGAACTGAGGCATTGCTGCGGGACACACTGTTCATACTTTAGCCATATAGTTAAGACTAATAAAATCACAAGGATACATTTTACGCTCCATATAATAAGTGCAGATGAAAAAAATAAGCAGGAATAAATCGAACTTTCTCGAGTTTTTCCAACCGTTTTCTCCACAGCAAGCTTCTTTTAGGAATCAAAAAACACAATCCAATCAAACGTTCTGTTTCACTCAAAGCTAATGCTGTTTTGGCTTATAAATTCTGCCCCAGCACTGGGACGAAGCTAAGTAGCTAAGTGTCGAGAATAAGAAGAAACAGCATATCAGGGTTATGGAGGTAGAAGGGAACTGCATTCACTCACCCCGCAGTTAGAGATCATCCCGATCCAAACGGGCAGCGAAACGCCCCCAACAGAGTCCCCCTTTATCTGGTCGGTGCTTCTATCAGACCACAGGGTCCAGGGTTTAATAGTAGTACAACGATAATGTTAAACCGACGAGAAATCTGCCAAAGGCTTTAACGAGGCAACCGTTGGTGTTTAGCCATATCTCCTGTTCGCTGCAGTTGTAGAGTTTCAGCAACCGAGTAACGGCCCATTTCGCTTTAACGGTGACGTCAGGATGGCCACGAAGAGAAGCTGTGATTGGTTCAAAGCAGACTCAGAACGTCACTGGCCATAGACGCGAACCGCCTCCTACACCGTCACCATAGCGACTAACGTAAACATCAGAGAATCCTTTCATTGAAAGTATGTGATCTCGCGTGGGAGATCCTCCTTCTGTGTTTTTTTACAGGAGCTTTTTAATGGAAAGCATAATAATAATAATAATAATAATAATCATCATCATCATCGCCCGTTTTAAAACAAAAATATAAAGATTTAAATATATGTAACTTTGAGCTAATATTCAAAAATAAAGGGGGCAAATTGACACTTTAATATATAATTAACACTTTTATATTTATTTTATAAATAAAATACTGACATTGCCTATAAATGTAGTTCATTGTTGCTAAAAAAAAAAATCACTCAACCAGGTTTAAAAAACAAATTTATATTTCTCAAAGTTTTGTATTATAATTGATATACTGAATTATATGATTATGTATAATTGCGATACTAAATACATTTTTAAAAAGCTGAAATCTATTTCTGACAACTCATTCCCAAAAGGTTATGTCATATCCCATAAAAACACAATGTAGTAGTAAATTGTTTAAAACCAATATTTTATCAAAAACTAAACAGTGTGGGTTTTTCTGTAATAGGGTCATGTCAAAGATATTTGATTTTAATATTTTTGACTCAATTTGATTCTCCAAATGATGTGGGCTGCCTGAGAAATGAACATCCAACAAACTTGATTAGACTGAGATCTGGGGAATTCAAAGGTCAAGTCAACACCTCAAAGTCTTTGCTATGCTCCTAAATTTTAAGAGCACAACTTTGAGCACAACAATTTTCTACTTGGTGGCAGGATGCATTATCCTGCTGAGAGAGAGCGAGACCACCAACATCAGAGAATAGCCTTTCCATAAAAAGGCATAACAATGCTTAGGATATGTCAAAGTAACATCCACATGAACGACAGTATCCTAAAGTTTCCCAGAATATTAACCAAAGCATTGTCTTTCTCTCATGGTACAGCCTAGTGCCTTTCCATTTCCAGGGAAGCAAGGTCATCTAGTCATCCCAACCTGGCTCTTACCAAACTATCTCAAAACCTCATTTGCTCATTTTCCTGTTCGTGGTCTTCAAAAGTAAAATGCTCGCTTGCTGCCTAATATATCATGTCCACTAATAACCATGCCATGATAAAGAGATTATCAGTGATTTCCACTTCATCTGTAAGTATAGTGACAATGCTATTCTTAATCAGTTTATTTCCTTAGCTACAGCTTTAAAGCAAGAAGTGACTGGCTCTCTGCAGCAAAGTGAATGAGTAATGGATGCTGAGCTTTGCACTCCCTCTGCTGTCTTATAATACCGAACATCTTCCAAACAGTGGGCCTGGGTCCAAAACTGCTACTGTGAATGAAACAGCGTCAGACAACAGGGGAGGGAGACGGCCATTTATTAACATTCAGTGATGCATCTTCCATCCCAAGAAAGATGACTCACTCTGATCTTTAAAAAACAAAAAGACTTTCTATGAGTTCTTAGAAAGCAAACTCATGATTTAATTGCCACAGATGAGACTGTGTGAAATGATTAACTTAAATACTGGTGTGTATTACCTGCAGGAATATCTCATTTGATTCAACATAATTCTATAAATGTAGGGAGATATAAGCAAAACAGACATATTATGAAGTGTGAATCCACAGAAGCAAGTACTGATTTCATAAATTAATTAATGGAGTAATGTACCACACACAAGCAGCAAGATGTTTAACAGTATAGATTGAAAATCTGAAAAGATAATACCTATGGAGGTCCAAATGTATCACAATCAAATAAATGAAAAAATAGTTAGGTTAAATTTTGTATTTATACCCACTGTGTGCCATACAGTGGGCAGTTCACACATGAAAGTTTTTGGTCCTTGATGAAGCTGTTCAATGTTCAAATTCTGACCTTGGGAATTTAGCTGCATGTTTTCCCCTCTTCCCTCTGCCAGGGATGTGCACGGTTACTGTGAATCTTATCCACAGTTATGTCGATGTTGATTTATTAACTATACAATCGTTATTAAATTATTAAATAGTTAAATATAACAATCAAATGATTATTATGGGTTTAATTTCTTAAATAGTTCTTTCTGTGCCATTTAATTTTGAAATTAAAAGATCAAACTACTTAGGTTTTCTCTGGTGCCCATCAAACAGACTCTGATTGGTTTACTTGCTCAGCAAGTGAAATTCAGCCCAATCACTTTTAGTTACAGCATTGGTAATCACACCCATTGACCCAGGTGAGGAAAACTGACAACTTATACACTAGTAATATACTACAACTAGTTTATGAAATGAGTAGTTTACTAGTCCATAAAAAAATTTCTTGTAAATAAAATATTATGTATATTTTGTTATGAACTAATTAACAGCTACACATGATTAATAAATACATAATTAATCCATTTATAGTTATTTGACTTCATAATTTAATGAAATAAATTAATCAAATTAAATTAAATTAGATAATTTAAGGTCAATCAGTAAGTGAAAATAGTAGTTCTATTCTAGTAAAGTAAAGTGTCCTGAAGTGACACAATGAAGTGTCCTGAAGTGAACCTGCTCAGGCGGTTAGCCATTAATGTTGGGGTCTATTTACCAAAGTAGTCATGGTGTTCAAGGCATTTCTCAGTCTATACCAACTTATTTTTGCAGTGTTGTGGGAGGTTGGTGCCTAACTCCAGTTGTTATGAGGTATGACACAAGGTACTCCTTGGACAGGTCATGAGGGCAACAAGGAGAAAAACAGGACAGGCAACCATGCAAACATACACTCCCTCCTAAGGGCATTTCAGAAAGACCAGTTAACCTAACATGCATGTTTTTAGACTGGGAGGAAGACGGAATCAGGAGTTAACCCATGAATGCATAGGTAGAAACTTAATGCAGAAAAACCCCAAACCCAGAGTCGAACTCGCAACCATCTTCATTGCAACTGTACTCCCATGCAGCCTCTGCAGATGGGAATAGTGAGATTTTAAAATAAAAAGTGTTGTGCACTTAATTTAAATAGGATTTTTACACATTTATTTCATTTGTAATAAATAATTTTACAAATGAAATTTGTAAAATTAAATCATTGTTCTAAATCCATACATGATTTAGATTCTGAGATGCACACATATTGACTTAATAAATTATTTTTATATAATTTGGACACTTTGGCCCTCCATATTTTCAGAACTTATGAATGCCCATACTGAATGCACATTAGCAGAAAACATCAATTTACCGGAATAGTGCAGCCTTAAACCAGGAATGTCCAACTCCAGTACTCAAGGGCCAGTGTCTTACATTTTTTGGATGAATTTCTGCACTGATATTTAGCTTCTCAGAGCGTTGTTGAGTTCTGAAGGAGTTCAGCTAATGAATCATTCAATTGATTCAGGTGTGTAATGGAAACATCTAAAACATGCTGGACAGTATTCCTTTGACTCTGGACATCACTGGTTTAAAGGAAACTCCTGAACTTGTGCATCTGGCAGATCCTAAAATCCTGACTAGTTTGGAAGGATTCAAGTACAAGTTAAAAAAAAGGAAGTGATTTGCTAGTATTGCTAGGAGATCCAAAACTAACAGGAATATCAACAATAAACTGTTTAAATAAACAATTTTACTGAAGATACTGAAGATATGACTTTACACGTGGCAGCCATATTGGATTTCGAGGTCAGGGTTGTTAAGGCACCTCTAGCTGATCTTACTTCCAGAACTAAACAGAATCCAAAATTAGTGGGTTGGTACCCGAACACTTAAATGACATTACCACCATTTTGTGCTCTCCAGAGGCTTTATTAGCATTTTTCCTAACACTCATTGTGAATTTCCTTTACCACATAATATTTTAAAATATAACTATTTTTAGGATATAATGTTGGTTTCAACTAGATGAGTAAAAATCTGAGATTTAACACCACAGTTAGGTCTTAATATTAATGTAAAGAAGCAGAGGCACCTAACTAGCTTCGCTTTGCACAAAATCCTGCAAAAGGGGAACATAGAGGTTAAAACAATAGCCTACTTATATATAACTGTGCACTAAGATCAGGGTTTAATAGAATCAGAAGAACATACAGGTGTATTCTTTCCTATTTGCCTCATTTCTCCACTCCTTTTTTTTTTGCTAAGCTATGCTAACAATCTCCAGTGTGTAGGAATACGTGTGTTTTAGTGTTTTAATCATCTTATGTAATATTGACAAAAAAATGGCAGATAAGGTATTTTTTTCAAATACTGAACACATTTTTTTTTACAATGCTTTAAGTTACAGTACATCAATGTGCAAAAACCAGGAAAATTACACATATTTTAAATAAAAAGTAAAAATATCAATAATAAAGTTGAAGTGCATTCAGATCTACTGAAGATACTGCTGGTGTGGTTTTGGTTTGTGTGTTGGATGTCTCCATGTTGAACTGCTGAATAATGAATGAAAGACGGTTCCAGAAAAGAAAACCTCTCAGTTTGATTCTCTCGAAACTGATGCTTGATGTTGATGGCTCCTTTACTCTGACATATGCAAAAACTGCAGCACAAAATAGCTTAACAGACAGGTAAAGAGAAACTTCAGAAAATAATAAAGGTAAAACTTTGCTATTAAGGACCTATGTGTGTGGGAGTTTTGTTCTTTTTAAGCCTTTTACTTGTGGATTTTAAATATGAAAAACTTTGATGCCAACGTCTTATGTCAAACATAACTCAAATCTTTTTTTTATTACAAAAAATCTATATCATACTTTAAATGGCCGTAAAAGGCAAAATTTCAGCTCACAACAGAAGAAACATTACACCAGAATTTCAAGAGATGATAAATCTCTACATAAAGGCTTGAAATTCTCCGCTCTCTACTAAATTAAGACACAGTGTCATGAAGTGCATCACTCTATGGATCTAGGCAGGTGCAAAAACTTTCCTTGTGAATGCACAATCAATAAATAGATAACATGCATATCATTATATCATCCCTCACTGCAAATTAATGCAACATTCTCTTATCCCAATCAAGCTCACATTGATTAAGACACATTCAAGTACTGGAAACCTGATGGTTGGTGCTTGCACTACATAACTGCCTCTTTGTTCTTTTTACTATGGCTGCAATTCATGCTACACTAACATTGATTTAAAAACTGCCGTGATCAGATGTGGAGGAAAAGGTCCAACGTTGTTTTTTTCCCCCCCATAACCACTTATTCACATATAGCAGTAGATTTGGAGAACAAACACTCTAGATAAGGGAAAATCTTTCAAGCCTCAGCTTTTCTCTTAAAATGGAGAAAATAGAAAGTTTTCTCTTTCCATTTGAAAGCGAAAACTCTAATTTTGAAGTGGAAAGGAAAATACAGTTAACTATGGCTTAGAGGACTAAGAAAGCAAATTAGACTTTAACATTTAAAAAGGTTTCTTAAAGGATTTATTAATGTTAAACAATTTAGTTTAGGTTTATCCTGGGTAAAAATTGCAGTTTTATTATTGTCTCAATCTTATGTGTATCTGACAGAGAAAATTTATTTTAAAATTCCCCTTTTTGCTTTTACAAATAGAATAGAGAATTAAAATAATTACCAACTTTGTACTAAAGAACCAATGTATAATGTAGTATGTTACACAAGCTTTATCAGTTGAAAGATTTTGAACTTCAGATGTTAAAATGTAATTCAGATTCCCTAAAAAGAGAGATGGATCTTTTTGTTAATAGACCACAGCTCCTGTGTCCCAGGAGCAACTATGAAGGAATATTTAATTTGATTTCTTCAGCAGCAACATAGCATTAACATAGATGTCCATAGTTGCAACAATGTTTCGGGATTCTGCTAAATAGCTTGTTAAAGGAAAATCATTAGCACCAAACTCTTAAGGTCAATGCTTCTTGTTTGCAAGAAGGATACGGTCTTGTAAAATCAATAACTATTATATATACTTCACATTATAATAACTTAAATCACAGTAATAATATTGATTCTAAGATACTATTCAGTGTTTGGTGAAAGTGTTTTTGTGCACGATGGATGGAAAGGTAAAATACATAAATGTCCCCAGTACACGTCAAAAGTGTGTTTAAATGCCACAACTAAGATCAGCATCTGTTTATGCACTGCCTATACAGCAATTAAAAAAGGTAAATAAGATAAAAAATAAAGTGTAAACCTTCAATGAAGACACTGTACTCTGCTGAGATTTGCAATATTTTACATTTAGTGCCATTTATTATGCATTTCAAGCCTGCAACACATTTAAAGACAATCGATGGTTGGCTCTTTGTAAAGTGAAAGAACAAATGGGATTTAAAATATGTGAAGTCATCTGATTTTTGTAGAAATGATTTGGTGTAAAAGCTGCTTCTGTGACAGGCTAACTTTTCTAGTTTTCTATGTTTACCCTAGACTGCAGGCTATAGAGGTGATGGTATCAGGTTCCATCTTCCTAACACCTACAATGCAGCCTGGTCCCGTCTCTTTGGGCAGTTTTTGCAACCATTCACAACTTGAGATGTGAAGAAACACATGGGTTGCATGGTTAGGTGACCCGTTCAGATCATCTTTGAGTGTGACTGTTCTCCCTGTAACTATATGCAATAATTCACACTTTTGTTAAGAACTGAAGAAGCTTTTTGAATGAGCAGTGCAATGATTTTTATTAACTAAAATAATTCTTCCTCGCCAGTCTAATACTTTGATTTGGTCTGTCACACAAAATCCCCTAAAACTGTAATTGCAAATTGGCAAACTATGTAAAAGTTTGAATTATTTTGCAAGGCACTAAATCAATATTCCTTTAATAAAAAATTTAATTTGCATATTTCTCCCTTAACAGTCCAGAATATCATGACATGACTATGGTGTTAGTGTACAGGCTTAAGCTGCTCATTTCTGTACACAGACTGAATATGAAAAAGAGTATCAACATCCCATCCTAAGGCCAGGGTTATTTTTATTATTATTATTTAAATTTTTTAGCTTAGCTCTGATTTCCACCTATATAATGTCTGCATTGATGCACGAAAATACAGCAGAAATTTCAGAACAACATGTGAGTCTTTCCCTAGGGAAGGCAGTGTAAAATATTCTCCATAAAACAGACTGACCCAAATATGATTATCATCTGATGTAAAAAAGAGAATCTGTGGAGAAATTTAAAACTGAATGTTTGAAGAGGATGAAAACTCCTTACTGTTGTGCTTTTTAAGACATGTTTAAAGAAAACTGGTTGATTTTCAGATGGCAGAACATATCCACTCTGATATACTTGAAATGTCTAACTTGGAATGTGTTGCAGGCTAATGCAATAAAAGCTGAAATGTATGTTTAAAAGATGATGATACTGATCAGACAAACCAACATCTCTCATTCTCTATTGTTTGTAGTGAGATAAACAAATCTGATGAATAGAATCCCTTTTTGAATTATTAAACATACAAAACTAAACGAGAACTGTTAAAATCAACTCGCTTGTCTAATCATAAAGGCTGATCACAAAGATTGTCATTCAAGTTGTGTTTATGCATCAAGTTCTGCCTCACAAAGAGGCCTGCAGGGGGCAACATACAACATTGGTTGTGTGAGTGAAGACACTAAAGCAGAGGTTTGTGATATCAAATATTAGATCTCAGTGTAATGTGATTCTACATAATATTGGCAGCTGAGGTTTTGTTGTGATAAATTGGTATAATTAAGCTCCTTCTATTGATTTCTTATCAACTTTCTTATTGTTTGCCAACAGGAAATACATTTTACATTTAGCTTATGTCAATTTTGAAATCAGTTTGGAAATTAAACTGTAACTGTGATTATTGTTTCATAAAAGCACCAATCGTGGACCATCAGTCTATGTAAGCTACACAATACTGGTGGGGTGGTCAGTTTAATATTTCTTGTACTTTCATATGGACTGTAAAAACATGACTATAACATCCTCCATTAAATTGGACCCAGTTTCATCACTCATCCTGTGTCTGACGTTCTAATTTAGGCAGATTTTCTGTAGTATTGAAGGCCAAAGTGCACCTGAGAGCAGCCATTCGTTTCCACATGGCAACAGGTTCTTGCTATGCCAAAACCAGGGTAGCTGTTGAACAGGTGGGCAAGCGAGCAGTGCTGGGCGTTTGTCCGTGAAGGTGCTTTGGTGGATGCCGTGTAATAAATAAGCAGCTGAGATTTGCTGCAGTGCCCTCCTGTCTGCTAACGCTGCAAGGAGAATTCATGTTGCTCTCTTAGCCTTTAGCATGAAAAATCTTTCCACTCACTTGAGTTTCTCTTTAAATAAAGCTGAAATGTATCATCTCTGAATTTCAGCAAGAGCCAACCGGCGGCCCACCATAGTTTCTTTTTCCAGTCTCCAAGATGGCGCTCATCCATTTACTGCCTCTCTCCATTCAAAAAGACATGCCATCTTTGCTGTTTCAGAGGTGTTTCCAAGCAGTAACAATTAAGCAATCAACATAGTCTTAGATATCTAAATCCTTCTGATCAAACTTCTAAACAAAAGGCTTCTACTTGGTCTTGGGCACTACCAGTATTTCGTCACCATCCTGGATGCTGTAGGAGTGGAGAGCCCGGTTGTTGTACTTCAATTCTTCTGGACCAAAGGCGCTGTCCTTGTCGATGTAGTAAAGCCTCATACTGTTGGTGGAGAGCTGGACCACAGTCGTCAGCTGCTTTTTCAGCTCGGCAACGGTTTGGTCCAAACGGATGCACAGCTGAAACAAGGCCAAAAGGAACCAGAGTTACACCATTGTTTCATCATAAACCCCTGCGGGAATTTTCAATCAATATACAGATATATGGCTTTAAAACGAAACAACAGGAAATAGACTTTAGTAATATCAATAAGCACCAAGTAACCAGAGCAACAGACTAATTAAAAATTCTAAATAAAATGCAAAAAAAAAAGCCATTTTGTTTTGCAATCAGCTTGCTCTTACTTTTACAAGTGCATACCACACAGGCAGTTTTATTGGGAGAAAAACCTATAAGAACTTAAACGGAAACATTTTAGTCACAATGAGGTTGTGCTTGAGTGCAAATTATTTCCTGTTCCCAATTCCCTCTACTTGGTTTTGCTCTATCCAATAAAATCCAAATCAAATAGGTTGAAGTTTGTGGCTGTTTTAAGGTACTTTGTAATGACAGTATTTTTGGTGTTAAATTATTGCCAAACTAACCTGTTCTACTTTCTCCTCGCAGTGAACTTCGACCTGAGCTCGGCAGCGAGGTCTGAGGTCGATCTCAGCGAGCGGCTCCAGCTTGCCGTATTTGGTTATCAGGGAATGGTATCTGCCCATGAAAAGAGCAGTTTGTTTGAACTATACAAACACTAAACACACTTCACTTTTGAAGCTATGATAAAAGAGAAGCAGGTTGTGCAGTTTACCTGAATGGTAGCTCCTTCTCAGGGCAGTCCAGGTAGTGACGGATGAAGAACCTCTCTGCATCCTCTCGCTCGCTGTCAGTCACAACACTGCCGTTTAGATGGGATACTGAGGGAAGCCTGAGGAGAACCATATATACATGAGGAAGTTATGCACTGGGAATGACATGAGTCTAAAAATAAACAAACCAGGAGACTAATGCCCCTTTTCCACCGGCTCTACTTCAGCAGCCCGGTGTTCTGACTATCAGTGCTACCTCGTCAGATTTTCCTACCGTAGCACGGGCAGCACAGATCTTCAGAACACCGGCCCGGCTGGCCCTGCTCCGAAGCAGGACCCTAAAAAGCAGCGCCAGCCCCGAAAAATAGCCGGTGGAAAAGCTCCGAAAGTGAGCGGAGCCAGCCGTTGGGAAAAGGGCATAAAATGATCCCAAACGGTTTTATTCATGACGGATGAGACTCACTGTGCTATCACGAGGTTGCGGCGCTCTGCCTTGGTGTAAGCCTGCAGTAAGGGAATGCCCTGCAGTCGCACTTCCTCTAACTTTGGAAAGTAGTTCAGCTTCTCGATGTCTTCCCATCGGTTGAGACCTGATAACACATATACCAAAAAGCTGAGTGATGACTTTCAACTGAACGGACATGATGTTTTTTCAGAAAACCTATAGTGGGTTTTCAGGTGTTGAAGCAGTTCAGTGCAGCGGCTTCTGTTTCCGGCAGAATTGCTGTGAGGGAGCAGTTTATACTCAAGTTAGAACAAGAACTTTTGAGATCATTTAGAAAAAAAAATTAAGTATTATAAAAAGAAATGATATAAATACAGTATTGCCTGCCTGCCTGTACATTATCCTTGAGCAAGAAAACTGCTCCAAATGTTTTAATATGCTGCTGAATACATTTTCCAAATAATCTTTACAATAAATACATTTGTCATTTAAAGAATAACTCTGACAAAAAAAATGGCTTTCAGGTGGCAAACACTTCAGACATTTCCAGTCTGATACATGAATGGAAATAAATAATCTGAACATTTCTCTAATGTTGATTTTGTTCTTCTCCCTCTGAAATAGCTCAGCAAATAAACCCTCAATCTGTTTCTGTAAATAGAAACACTGCTTGAGATTAAAGTCTATGTGGAGAGGACTCTTAAAACAAAGTTTGTGCTAAAATCTCAGTCCCATCTCTATAATACAAAATGAAACCACTCAGCTAAAGCAACATTAATGCTCATGATAGAACTATCATAAAAGACCAATTCAAAGAGTCTAACAGGAAATTAACGCACGGTCACACTGTGACCCACTGACCTGAGTTGTTTAGGTTGATCCGGCGCAGGTTGGGGAAGAGTCGTGCCAGGATATCCTTGCTGTCCTGAATGGAGGCCAAGTTGTTGTTGGCCATGATCAGAGTGTCCAGGCTGGGGAACATGGAGCCAAACTTGCCCACTTCGGCCCAGTCCTGGAGGCTGTTGTCGGTGATGTGAAGGAGGCGCAGGGTGGAGCAGGCCACGCTGGAGGCACTCACACTACTGTATTCATTAAGGCACAGGAACAGTTCCTCTAGCCTGCAGAAGAACAAAGGGAGAATCCAGCCGTGGCTGAGGAAAATACACTGAAGGGAAAAACAGGGAGAGACATAATGGATCTCAGAAGAGTGCACACACCGAGTTTCTGGTAAAACTATTCATCGACTGCTTTGGATGTACACTTAAATTTACAAGAATATTCTTTGAGCTAACATTAATTTGAGGTATATACGTATGCTATATGTATAAACAACCAACCACACACAATCCAACCCAATAAAACAAAACCAGCCAAATAGCCAAATACATAATACCACTCCTTTAAAAACATGTCAACAAACAGGAGCTTAAAATATGAACAATGTGTACATCATCGTACTCAGGAATGCTCTGGGTCAGCAGCATCACCATATCCCAGGATATCTGAGTGTTGTTGAGAACAAGGCGTCGCACTCGTGAAAAGGCTTCAGCACACTGGGGCTCAAGTATGGTTCCTGCCAGCGGGTTGGAGCTCAGGTTGAGGAACTCCAGATTGGGGATGCTTGATGCAATTTTACTGATCTGAAAAAAGTATGATCAGTATTTTTAAAAATAAAGCTTTAAAAAGCTTTAAAAACTATGAATCTGAAAATTTATCACACTGAGTGGCTGCATATATCTAACCTTGTTTTCAGATTTAACACTGGAAAGACTAGGAGGAAAAGTCAGAATCCTACTACTCAAAAATTTTATTAATTTTTTTAAACAGTAGATTCAACACAATAAAAACAACAACTATAAACAGTAATTGCTTAACCTAATTTGATATTACTGATCTAACGCTATCTACAGTCAGAAAGGACTGATAGATTTCAAAGTTACCTCTTGCCAGTCTTGAAGATTGTTGTGCGATAGATCCAGCTCCACGACATGAGCACAGAAGGCAGCGATCTCAGCCTGGTCTCCTGCTTTGCTGATCCCACAGCTGTTCAGCACCAGCACACTGGGCAAGTTCAAACGGTCTAGTGTGAGAGACGGAGGGACATTTTAATGTTTTTTTAAGGACTGTGAACACAACTAGGTCTGGAAGTTCAGAGTGAACACTTAGAAGTCACAGGAGTAGTTCAGAATGCAGAACTGGACCATACAAGTATGGTGAGGAAAAAATAGTTTTCTAAATATATCTGTTTGTGAAAAAAAAGAATGTAGGCCTTATATTTAAGTTGCAAAAAATAGCTTTAAATTTTAAATTATTGTTTTTCCCTCCTTGCAGTAAGAGAGGAGGAAAACAGAATTTGTGGCTGCAGGTGATCTATTGTGAATGACATGAAGAAGACAACAGCTGAAAAATCTAGACTCCTGCAGGACGTTTCTGCTCATGGCATTTTGAGCTCAAATCCAAACATGTCAACAAGCAGCAGCTTAAAATATGAACAATGTGAACATCAGCAAGTATGAAAAGCAAAAAATGCCACAATTAAATGCAATTTAAAAAGTCTCAAAATTGATATTTATATGTGTGAAAATATTATTAAAACTTCAGATACACGCATCAAAAATAATTCATAAAGACATTTTCTTTATTATTTACAATTTTTAAATAAATATGTTTACTTCATTGCAATGTGTTAAATATAGAGTAAATGTATTTTATCTCTACACCCTTCAAATGGAGGGTGGTCAATCATGGTATTTTTGATTTGTAAGGTGGTTGATTCTGTGCAGTTTAAGCAGTCAGATGTTAGGGCGACAGCAAAAAATAACTGATATTTAACAATGTACTGATGCACGTTTAGCACTAGAGGCTTTTAGTGACAGGAAAAGGACAGAAAGAGAAGGAGGAAAGATGCTCTGCCGGCTACGTCACGGAACACCCAGTTTTTCAGACTTTGATTAGGTTATTACTTTTAACTGCAGCCATTTTTAAAGTGAAGTGTTCTTGGACAAATATAGTAAATGTCACATTGCTCCCTCAAGTGTGTGGTTCTTATTACTTAAAAAAAGTCACCATAATACTTAATATTACATGTAAGACATAAATGTGACAAAACATGTTGATAGGGCATTGTACGAAAATATGGTGGGGAAAAAATGTTTGACATTTCCTTCTACTGAACTGTCAGTGGTTTCAGAAAATGTAAAAATTGAACCAATTTACAACCAAAAAATAGGTGAGGCATCATAGAAACAATGTTATTGGTTTGAGACAGAAATAAAAAATAAAATAAAATAAATAAATGAATAAATAAAATAAAAAATAAAATACTAATTCATCATATAGTCATGGTGCAAGAATGAACAAGTCCTTTGTTTATTTTAATCACAAGGTAAAACTTGGTGCCAATACATAACAAAACACCTCTCTTAGCAGAAATAAAATAAATATGCTACCAACAAGACAAAGGTGACCTCCATCTCACCCTTCATGGGGGAACCCTGGAGACCCGCAGTGGGAACCACCACCACTCCCATCCCAGGCCCTCTGCGGTACGGGAAGTTTTCTGGGCTGTACTTCTCATTGATAACCTCCACAAAGGAACGACCTTCCCTGTATTCTGGAGGCTCCATGATGCTTTCCTGCTGAGCGGCCTCCTCTTCAGCTATGGAAACGAATGTCAGTAAATGTCATAATCCTTTAAGAACTTATCTCACCTGTAGGGACCTCTTTGCAATGTTTTCTGTTGATTTGACTTCATAAGATGTAAACATAGTTAAATAGTTCTGAAAAAGAACTGGTTTTGGAACAAAAAAAATGAGAAGGGAGCACTTTAGTAATTTTGTTTAACATGCAGTAAATTTAGGAAATATATTTATTTTAATATATTCCACTTTTCAGTGGAATAATTGATATTTCTTCTTAATGCAGCCTGTAAACAAACAGCATAGTGGTGCTTACAGCATGCTCCTACACTCTGTCCTTTAAATCTGATAAAGATGGGTTCAGAATAACTTTGCCTATTTTTTTATTACATATGAGCAACTGTAAGCAAATTCATTGGATAACATGGATGATAGCCAAAGCAGTCTTGAACACAGCAATGCTTTTTTCTGCAATGCCTATTGCAAAGCCTTACTTAATACATGTTTTTCTGCTTACAAGGACTCTAACAATACTTTTCAAAAAAAAAAAAAAAAAAAAAGAATAACACTCTTCCTTCCCCACTCAGTTCCTTCAGACTAATAACAACAGCAAACAGCTGGTGAAACTGCGCATCTGCTGAACTTGTTTGCTATAAAAGCATTTTTACAAGTGAAGGTAACATATTTAACTGATGGTGTTGTAAAATGTAACTATGTGAATAGAAAATACATAATGCTTCCCCTTTAAATGTAGAAAAAGCAACCGCAGCACGTGGACCAAGATAATCACTTGACTTCCCATAATTAAAATGACCAGCATCTGTTTTATAAGGCTTGGCAGGCAGAACCTCACTGTGGAATATGTTGCAGGGAAACATAAATTATGTATCAGTTGTTGCTTGAATAAAAATATAAAGGATCATATTACACTGTCTTATGCAGATGCCTAAATTGACATCACAGTGATTTCTAACGGTGGGCGTTCAGTCGCCATACCTGAACAGACGTCTCCTTTGATGTGGCTGCAATCAGCTGTCTGGTGCTGTTTCTGTACGGGCGACCTGTTAGAAACACCGGCATGAGTCAAATTTATATCCGATCTAATCATCTACACAGATCATTCCTTGGATGTCCTACCAAAGCTGCGACTAATTAAATAAGGGGTTAACATCTTACTCCAGAATGGATGGAAGGAGTGAGACGTCTGCAGAAAGAAAAAGCTGCTCCCCTTGTAGGCACACTTGTCAGACCAGATAAGGGAGGAGGATCACCACATGTCACTGCAGAACAAACAAGGTCAAGGATCAGTGCCATCCTCACCAATAAAAATCATTAAAATAGCAGTGCTCTGTTAGTGCTACTGCAAGCAAACTGATAGAGACGCTTTTAGTCAGAAACCTTTTCACGCATTAAATATCTATTTCTGAGTTGGTGACAATAAACCCCTAGACTGCATTTTAATTAAATAAATCAGTTACAAAGAGACTATGATTTGCTAATCATTAAACTAGCTTTGTTGATTTCTATTGTAAATCAAAACACATTATTTCTTCAGCATGAATTTCACATTTGCCATATCTTCTAGAAAACACTGATAGCCAGTTCATAAATATAAATGACATATTTACTTATTAATAAATGTTTATTTTTAGACTATTGGATTTTCTAACCCACAGTTAATATTTTACTGCACAAATGTTTCCTTATCTTTAAATTTTTATCCACTAATATGGAGAGGCCGCTCTTGGCCAGTTGTGTATCAAAGTAACACAAAATTTTTAATAAGTACAATCTGAAAAACACTTTGTCATGCTGTCCCTCCAGTTTCAAGCATTTTTAATTAGATGTTACAGAAAGTGGCAGAGTTTTATATGACTGTATGGACAAATGGGTAATGCAGAATTGCCATTTCTCCACCTGTTGCTGTGCGGTTTCTATTCTGCACTGTCTTCAAGAAGACCAGAAGACCATTTAGGCCTTTGGATATGACCTGTAACAGAATCAGTTTATCTTACTTATGGTACAAATGACCAAAGGATTAATATTCAGTGACTTCTGTATTTATGATGAAATATGAAACAGTGGTGAACACACATTTTCAGATGGAATTTACTACTTCTGGCACTGCCCTTAGAATAGCAACATGATTTTCTCTTGCATTATTTAATTTCAATTTTAGTGGAAAAATATATATTTTTGAACAGGAAATTCAGCATAGATAAATTTACGAATCCTTCACTGTATAGGCAAGCTTTTTTCTTTTCTATCTTCATTACAGTGACATTCCAATGAAGAAACATGCTAACAACAATGGTTGAGGGACAGTACAGTGTCCCTCAACCATTTAATAAAACACAAAAAACTGTTTACTTTTGCAAATTTAAATCAGTGACTTGTACATATTTACAGTATTAAGAGAAATGGCACATGAAGCACCGTTCAAGTTGGGTGTGACGTCAATACGAAATCCATTTCCCGATTCACCAATTTGGAAAACAAAAATTCCGACAATCGAGTTCGACTCGAACGCACCACAAAAAATCCACTTGACAACCACGGATAAATTTGACAAAAAAGTTACCGACTTAAGCATATATGAAATGTTTCTTTGAAAATAAATTATGCCGATCCCATGTAAACAATGATCCGAAAGCACCGCCGCGATATGTTTAAGTTTTCCTTTCATAAATTGGATTAAAAGGCCCATCGAGTCTAAAATTAACCGATTTCTTAAAGGAATCTGGCGTTTAGAAGCAGAAGGATGGCGAACCTAATCTGAATGGTAACAACTCCCGTTTACAGTGAAAACATAAAGAGGGGAATAAATACTCTAGACAGATTACTAAGCTTTGCATCTTGCTTGTATCTCACGGTCAGAGTCCTGTCTACTCTGAAAATAACCAGTCTGACCCCCATCAGCAGGAGCAACGGCTCGATGGAGCCCGAAACGGAGAACAGATGGAAACCATAGAAATGCGGTGTTAATGTTCTGCAGGAGGGTGACGATACTCTGAGCGGGGCTCGGACAACCACACGATGGTAGGTGGTCGCAGTACGTACCTTTACTGTCTACACTGGATCCCCCTTGACCATGAAAACAAACCAGCTGTCATTTGGTCTCCCCCTACATTCAGGAAGTGACGTCATGTTGCCGAAAGCCCATTCCCGGTTTCTTTTTCTGCACACTATAATCTAATAACGCTCAGTGGCAAATGTTTAAGTGTTTCCTTTTATGAGCCCAGTGTATGTGATGCTTTTAAACAAAATACATAAAGAAGAAAAAGCTGTTGACGAAAAGAGAAATTTATGTGCAAGAACTAGTGTTGTAAAGTAAAAAAGTACTTTGCTAATTGAGCAAATAATTAATTAATTGGTTAAAAGTAAAGTAAGTAAGTTTAAGCAATGCCTCATTTGAAAGAACAGAGCAGAGAGAAAAAGAAAGGAGAGTTAGTTGCAGTAGAGTAGAAACTAATTTGGTGGCTTAATCAGAGAAACAGCTTAACTCTGATTTTAAAGGCTAAACGGAGAAAAAAAAACACAGGTGCAACAAAATGTCAGCCAATAACTTAGTCTAGGAGAAACTGGGTAAAAAAAAAACAAACTTAAACACTGACAGACAGGTCCCATCCAGGAAGGAAAACATGGAGTGAATTTCAGATGAAAACCTGCAAATATACGAGATGGATAGACAAAAAAAGCCCTGATTATCCATTACTTTCTTTCATTTTAACCATTTCATTTTAACTTTATTATATAATAATAACAAACTGTCGAAGTACAAAGCTGCTTGAGCAGATGAGAATGTGAAACAAAAGAACACAGGTTTTTTGTCTCAGTCAAATCAGTTTATTAGTTTATTATGTTTTTTATGTTTTTATACCCCTTACTGTTTAGATTTAATAATGCACCACAAAACTTTTCATATTTCACCTGAAATTGCAGAAAAACACAACAAAACACCAAACAGCAATTAAAAAACAGCAGGTGTTTAGATAGTGTCTGAATCACTGATGACCTTGAGGATGGCTACAATCTAAAAAAAAATAGAATAGTAATAAATAAATCAAAAAAATGTGCAGTTTTAACAGTGGCCAGTTTAATAATCAGCTGATTTTTAAACAGAGACAGTCATGCCTGTTGAATGACTGAGTCCTTGTTTTAGCCACTGTAATAATCGTCGTCATTGTCATTGTCATATCAAGGGTAGTTGTGATAGTGATTGTGGCTGCCATGCATGCCTATAGCCAGGGACGTAACTACATACTTTCTCAAGTGTATGCGAACATGTCATCGTGCTGTTCCTCTCTTATTGATCATTTCATACACAAACAGCTGCTAAGTACATAAAAAGCTGACAAGAAAAAAAATTCCCCACATCGTTTTTGTGCCCCCTCTAGTGCAGCGCCCCTATGCGTTGCATGCAGTGCATACACACTTTTTGCGCCACTGCCTAAAGCGGTGGAAGGGACAGAAGTGGTGGCGGAGCCGGCAGTGGTATCTGTGTGGGGGCGGTCCCTGGTGACTTGGATGGTTTTGTGAGTCGTGGTGGTGTCTTTGGCAATCATGACGGTTTTGGTGGTTTGCCTTACAACTGTGGTCCTGGGGTTGATAGTGATCAACTGCTATCTTGGAGCAGTTCCTTCCGCAGTATTCTGTCACACCCCTGACACCTTCAAAGAAAAGAAAAAATAAGTTTAACTAAATGATCAAACATATTTAATTTCAATCATATTCAGATCTGTGATCGGTTGATTTTCTGAACACTAAGCAGTGCAGCCTGACTTGGACAGTAGTAATCATAGATGGTGACGGTCGATGGCCTCAGGTGCTGCACCTCATACTCCTGAATCATCTCCAACTCGTGGAACACAGGAATATCCTTTTGCAACTAAAAAAGAAAAAAAACTTAAACTCCTGGCAACAAACTTCACCAGCAGCATCTGCTGTAGTACACACTAACTTCCTCTCACCTCCTGTAGGTACACAAAAACATGGCCGTCCTTGTGTTCAACGTTGCTCACCAACACCCCCTTCTTCAGCTGTGAGGAAAAGACATATTCAGGTAAATGTTTAATGTGTGTGTTGTTTTGATGCACAAGTTAGGATATGGATAATCTCTTATCCCCAAATGATCAAAATTATACACAGAGGCTTAATTAAAGGCACAAACAGCAACTAAGCTAAGCAAGCTGCATCTGGGACACAATATTGTAGGTTCTGACATGTTGGTGGCTTGACACATGAACACTCATCATGGCAAAATTGGTAGAGTTCATTTAAATATGTTGATTTCTTACAATTGATGTGTATCTTATTTGCATGTTCTACAAAGTTTAAGTATTCTGCAAATCTAGGGCTTTGGGAGCAATCAAGAAGCTAAAGCCAGCTTTCTTAATCCATTCTAAAACCAATTCCGGTATATGTTTGGGATTATTGTCCTGTTAGGGAATCTTGATTCTGTCTGAATTACAAGCATCTCCAATATTAATCCCTTTAAAGATGATTGACATTTTCAGCTTCACACATAGGCAGAGCAAACTTCTTCAAATAAGATTAATGATGGCACAAAAGTTAAATTCATAGTCATGGGGAGTGTATGCCAAGTTTCGATTGGAATCGTATCAATGCACACTTTATTGCAACTTCACATTAAAGAGTAACTCACATTCCACAAGGATGCTGGAACAGGCCAGAATCCAGAGGGCACTGCAATGTCCAGGACCACCATGTTGGTAGAGCTACGGCCTTCACTGTATCTGTTAGGCCAGGATGAAAATGGTCACACTCTTGTTCTTAAAAGCAATGTCTTTTGTTCGGTGTCTATGAAATAAGCTAAGCACGCCATCATCTAAGATTATGTTCAAGTAGGAATTGTTCTTGATAAATCATTGGATCCCAAGGTTTATGTTAAATCAACATAAGTCGATACATGTTGGTTAAGACCCACAGAATCTAACGATCTTAGATAATTCAGTCTGCTGTCTAAATTTGACAATTTTTCTGACTGAAAAATGAATAAATTTGTCCGTGGGATAATGACACAAGAAAGTTCAGGTTTTTAATCCAAACAGGAATGTTTCTTCACAGAGTTAGTGTTGCGTTTTGTAATGGCTGTTTTGGGCTTCTTCTCGCAGTCAAAAAAAAAAAGGGTTAAAAGTAGTGGTGGAACAGAATTTAAATTCTAGTTAAGTTACTTGCAGGGTTTGTAAACTGCGAAATACAATTTGCAATTAATATAGACAGATTTAATTTAAATCTATATTACACCTGTATTTGCTGCAATATGTTTACCATTAAGATGGTAGGTTATTGTTTTCTTAATTGCCCTTTCATATAACTGGGTGCCTTGGTCTGGTCAAGGCACCCAAGGTCTGGTCTGGTGCCGTGGTCATGGTCTGGACTGTTTGGGGAACACCCTGCCTCTAGGTATTGAGTGTTGGACATAGCAAACCCTTCCCATATCTTCTCAACTCGTACAAGAATTAAGCAGGTATAGGAAATTGATGGAAGGAGTTATTGTGTCATAATAAAGTGACATAGTGGAGCAACAGAAGTTTCACAGGGAAAAGGTTGCAAGTTCAAGTCTCTGCCAGTGAAGTTTTGTGTGCTTTTCTCTTTTTGTGAATTCACACTTTTCCTCCAGCTAATCTAGTTTTTTCCCAACAATGCAAAAGAATAGCAAGGCGGTGTGGTTGCTAATCTCTATGAGATCCTTGAAATAGACTGATGACATGACTAGAGTGAACACAAATTTGTAATAGTGACTGCTCTGAAAGAAGCAGCTCCAAGTAACCCCCAAAACTTGTATGCATTAAAGATGAATGGCTAGATGACAGATTGATGGACAGCTTGACAGCAGTCTTCCTGTCTGCAACAGTAACTTGCTTGTTTACTTACGAGGACTTCAGCTTCAGCGTGACTAAACGGTCATGGCAACACTTGTGGATCTCTACTTTGGCTTCCACAGTGAAACTGCTGACAACAGCTGAAACAGGGATGCTGTAAACAAAAGTAACCTGGAAACCAGGTGAAAATGGGAAGTTAAGACAATTATTCTTTACACCAATATCTTTCAAACCTGAAAGATTTGAAAATTTCTTTTCAAATCTTTGACCATCATCCAACCGTTCCAGTCACTGACCTGTACTACAGAGCATGAAGTGCCCTCAGCCCTCAGCCAGTACTTTCCTTTCAGGTCTTGCAGCTCCAGCTCCTGGTGGACCAACGTGTTGTTTTGATTCACTTGGAATGACAAGTGATCAGTGGGGGATGACACAGTCACAGAGGTGGAACCTTCTCGATTCAAATCTTTAGAGCTGTAGAGGGTCATAGCCTTAATAGCCACAGCTGTGTCCTACAACATATAACACACACAGCATTTAGTATCCTTGACGCGGTCCCAGACATTAAATAATGGATTAATGACAATATTAAGTGCAAATTAATATACCCCCAAAAATATTCTTTTGACAGAAGCCAGAAAGCGTTAGACTTTTAGTACAATATTTGTTTTTGGCTTGTTCAGTAAATTTATGTTGATTTTCTGGTATGCCCACTTAAGGGGAAGATCTTGATTTGTAATCTGACACAATACCTGAGTGGACTCAAAGCCACCGTAGTAGGACTGCTGCTTAACAAGCCATCTGATGATATGTGAGGAGCAGGACCGGTCTCCTTCAGAGAGCGAGTCACCGACTTTGGCCAGTAGGACATATGAACTGATCTCCACACACAGAGGACATGGGTTTTGCTTTGGTGTCAAACACCAGTATTGAAGATCTCCTAAACAAGTATGCAGTTGTGTTAGCATTACAAGCACATGCATCGGTGGTAAATTCTGGATGATTTATATCAGGAAGCTGACTCACCCTCTCTTATCGCGACCGAGTCAAGGTGGTGCAGAAGCTTACTGCGAGCTTCCCAGTTTTCTGCCAGTGTGAAGACGTATGCAAGCAGAGCCGTGGTGTAAGTGTTGCTGAAATCATAGATGTAGTCCTTCAGGCATGACAAGCTCTTCTTCACCACAGGATTCTTAACAGATGAAAGAAAACAAAGTTATTGTCATTGAAAGACCACATGGGCAATATTCAGTTAGACAGGTGTGTAGATTTATTTTTCTCAGAGAGTTTGAAACAATATTTGAATGACTGAAACATGAAGGGACATTTGAGATAAGTTTGGTAGACTGAATTAGGACTTATGTAGGATGGATATTTGATTTTGATCCTTCAGAGTTTTTGTTTTTTATTTCTTGTGGATGTGGACGCACAATAGCTCCGGTGGTTAACACTGTTACTTCACAGACTGAAAGTTCTGGGTTTGAAACTTGGATGGAGCCTTTCTCAGTAGAGTTATCAGATTACCCACATGCATAGGTTTTATTTCTTCACAGACTCAATATATCCTAACACTGACTGGATACTTTAAATTGACTTTAGGTGTGTTTTTATGGTTATTTTTGCACACTGCCTAAATGAACATAAATATCTAACCCTTCCCCAAGACTCTGGAGCCGTCATCATGTCTAAGCAAGTATAGAAAATTGATTTATTGATAGACATTTAACAAACTGTTTGAAATCAAAACAAATCAGTCACATGGAAAAGTAACTAGCCTTCATTATATCTTTTTTTTAATTTGCAAAACAGAAACATGGGTTACTGTAGTTTTGAATATATTTGAACCTGAAGTACTAAAGCTATAGGCACATGTTTTACCAGGAGGATTATTGTTCTGTAGTATCACACTGGTGCTTGGTCTAAATAGCCTGCTTATATGATGTTGTAATCTAAATTCCATAATAAATGTAAAATAAGATTATAACAGGTACTACTTTTAGAAATCAGATGGTGTCAACATTCAGCCATTTTTGAGTGACTCTGACAACGAAAACAGTCGGAAAACTAAATTTAGCTAAATAGTCTTCTGTAGAAAAAAATAAACAAATGAATTATTAAGGTATTTAAACCTGGCCAGAGTCAACATATTTTTTTAAATAAAATGTTTAGTAGTTAAAACACAGGAAAAGGCTAAGGTCCCACAGTCTGTTTCGTAAACAGATTAATGAGATATGATGTAAATTTCTAATTATTTCTTAGCTGGTTTGTAATAGCAGAGACATTTTTCTGAAAGCCTGGAGAATTTTATTGCATCTGTTTGATTTCCTGTAACCTTCTGTTGTTTTTGTGAAATGCTGTTTTTATTTTTCCTACAAACATTTTAGGATGAAAACAGAATTTTAATATATACATAATGGTAGATAAAAATGATTTGGTTGTTTGAAACTGGTATCTAAAAGTCAGAGTTTTACAAATTTGGCTCTGATAAATCATCCACAAAATCTGGACTCTATTAAATTAACTTGCATCTGCTGGTATGTTGGTTTCAAGTAAGGCTGCAGTGACGTAGGCAGTGACTGTCACTTCATCAGGAACGTTACCCTGTGGGGACAGAACCATGGACAGATTAACATCTGTATAACTGTCCTTATTGTACTTAATAAAAATGAGATCAATTGACATGCCCTTTGCAAAAATCCTTTGTGTTACCCTAATATAGTTGTTGTAGAGTTTTCCGGACACTTTGAAACAACCATTGTCCTGCTGCTGGGATTCCAGCCATTTCCGAGCCTTCTCAATAATCTTGGGATCAATATAGATGAAGCTCTGAGCTTTGTAAAATGTTACCATCACAAAGGCAGTGAGCCTGGAGAAGAGAAAAACAAAGTTTAACATTTTCCTAGCAAACAAACATTGCAATAATAGAATACACAGCACCACATTAGCCGAGACTGCTGACAGCAGCAGAAATGTGGTACATAAAAGGTTAAAGAAGCAGAAAAAGATCATTTTCACTTTAAGGGCTGAATTATACTGCAAAGACACTAGATTTTTTAAAACCTCTTGAAATATGTGAAACCATACACTATTTTTTTTAAATCACAAAAATGTTTAACATGAGTTTGTAGACTTTTGCACTTCAGTTCAGCTTCTTGCCTCAGGTTGTGAGATTACTAAAGTTTGCAATGATAACCAAGATCAACATGAATTGAGGGCTTAAAACTTCATTGTGACAAAAAACATCTTTATTACAGGATATTAGTAAAAACATTCTGGATCTAAACGTATTAGTTGTGTTCTTACCAAGTGTTCTCCTCTCCTTTTTCAAATGTGCTAAATGCTCCTGTCTTCTTCCTGTAGGCCAACTGTCTCTGGTAGCCTGTACAAGAACAGTGATAACATGTCTGGTTATAGTGTACATGGGAATAGTAGGTAGAGATTCAGTTCTGATTGTGTTCTTAAGTACGTTAATGTCTGTGAATAGGAAGCTAAAACAGACGAAAACCTTATGTCTAAAATGGCCAAAGACCACACATAAGATTGCACTCTAATTGGAGGAATGTACTTAAACCACACTTTTACTTCTCTCTGCATTCAAAAGATGACAAAAACTTGCCAGTAATCAGGTAGTTGATTCCCTTCGTCTCAGTTTCTTGGGTCAGCTTGTTAGTCTTTTGGAGGTAGTGCAGGATGTCAGTGTCAATTGCCATGAAAGCTACGTTCTGCTCCCCACAGCCATATGGCAGACGCAGCAAATCACCCAGATTCTTCACACTCGAGCTGAGGATGTTGCCTGCATAAAAACAGACTCATGGAAGCTGATCATGCTCTGACATTTGAGTTCAAATTGATTCATAGTCACATTTTTAGGTGTCGTCCCAACATTATTTTGTAAAAATAAATAATCTTGGATAATAATATCAGTTTACCTGAAACTGAGACTTTGGCCTTCAGACAGCCACTAATTACATTGTTGGGGATATGTGTCTCCAATATTTTACTTAAATAGTGTCCTGCGCACAGACAAAAACAAAAACAACATTTTAAACATAAGCAGAAGGGAAGAACTGGCCCTAAAGCTGCTCCAGGTATTTTATAGTTTGCCAATTGAAAAACAAATGTGCAGTGTTCTGACTTGCTACATTACCTTTGCTGGAAGGTGACAATAATTTTAAAATCAACTGACCTGGATATTTTTTTTTTATTCTACGCTATATATTCACACAAGTCATCTGATAATTATTAGCCAATTAATATAAAAGTGTCAAAATATGAAGTTTCACAATCCCTACTGGAAGATTAGCACCATGAAACATATTCTCTAGACAGCAATTGTTGTTATAGATTCATATATTAATATTTAAAATAAGTTGATGCCTAATTATCATGCATGTTGTGTATATGCAAACCCATACTGACTTTTTGGACAGAGCAGCCAGCTGCATGTCTTTATTATTTCATATCCAACAGCCTGAAAAAGAGATTAAGGAGAATTTTTTCTCTTTGTATGAGCAAGCACCACCTCCTCAATGACATTAATGAGTCAATATGTTTTTGACATATTGACTGCATATATTTCTACATCTGGATTTTTTTTATTGTTATAAAAACAGACATTATTTCAACCTTCACTTTGAGAGGTCGCGTCACCACCATGCTATGACCGCTTTCTGGCACCGTCACTTCTTTATCGCAACAAGACGTCTGAGAAGACACAGCCTCAGCAGTCAGGCTGACCGTCAAATCTCCTGAAAGAAAGGTCAGCTTCTATTAATTCCTAAAATACTGAAAAGCAGAGAGGTTGCAGTGAATTGTCGTGAGGAATGAAAATGAGCCGACGAACAAAGGAAAGTCATTCGGCCATTTTCTACATGAAAGTCTTCCCTTTTCTTTACCTAAGTACTTTGGAGTGAAGGTCCAGTGGATGACCTTGTGCTCGTCTGCACAGAGGCAAAACGTACTCTGGTTAGCAGACAGGGGAGTGAGGATATAGCCTGAGGATGTGGCTGTAGTAATTTTGATCTGTTGATGAAAAAGTTGAGTTCACTTTTTGAACAGGCATATATATATATATATATATATATATATATATAAACATATATTTCCAAAATCATTTCATATTTGAGAATTATTTTTTTAGATCCTTAAAATTTTTTGAGATTTTCTTTCTGCTAGATGGGCAGAAAGTCTATCTGCCCATCACAGGGTAACGCT
Organism: Phalloptychus januarius; assembly: GCA_902982915.1. Classification (NCBI taxonomy): domain Eukaryota; kingdom Metazoa; phylum Chordata; class Actinopteri; order Cyprinodontiformes; family Poeciliidae; genus Phalloptychus; species Phalloptychus januarius. Next base: position 37,235,407 of record CADWAE010000133.1, read on the forward strand.
TTTATCTGGAATATAAGCCAGTTAAGCTGAGCTGGGTCTTAAATTGGTATTACAAAAATGTGTTACAAATCGCTCAAGATATATGTTTCTACTACTTTTTACCCAGAGTTGATTGGATAAAACCCATAAAGACAATTATCATAGGGGTTATTACACAACCTGTGGACAATTTCATTTGGTGCCTGGTTTTCAGCTAATTTCCTAACTAAATGGGACCCATCTGGGTATTATAAATGCAGACTAGGAGTCTGAGGCATCAGAGCAGGATTATGAGGTGTTTAACTAAAGCAGAAAGCAACGAAGGTGGTGTGGCTGTTTTTACACAGTGTTGAAAGTACGGGGAAATACATGTATGATAACAGTAAATATTTTCAAATTCTTAATCAAACATAGAAATAAATTAATCAATCTTACATTATTAATATTAATTTTAAAGCCTAAAATAAGAGACCCACTATATATGACATCCAAATTGTCATTCATGATTGCGATAGTGAATACACTAAAATTTTAATAATGTCTGGGATGATGATATATTAGGCAGCTTTAGCATAGTTTGAGTTTAATGAAGCTTTTTTTCTGTTTGTAAAAATATATATATTAAAAGAATTCCAGTGCTTTTTGGCATCACTAGAATTAGAAAAGCATACAAACCACATAAACAAACTTCTCAACTCTGGACTGGATTATTTTACGCTAAAGATGAAAAAAATACAGTTTGACATTTAGGAATCCTTCCCTTTTCCTGTCTTTAATTACCTAACTAGTTTATGTAAAATCATCTTTTACCTTGAGGGAGGTGGGTAGATAGTTATGGACGATCGACTTCAGTTCAAGGCTCTCGCCCCAGATCATGAAGTAAGGAAGCTTGAAATCTAGCGAAAAAGGCTTGAAGACACTAAGCAGTACAGGATGGGCCAAACCAAAAGCGTGAGGTGACACGCAGAAGACTTCTGTATTCCAGGTGGTGACAATGTTGGGGACGGCGTAAGACATACAGGCTTTCCCCGTCTCTCTGGAGCAGTGATAACACAAACACACTGTGTCAGTGGTCAAATTTAAGCACATGATTAGATTTAAAACTGAGTCAGTTTCTTTTTCTCAATAATCTTCACTGAGGCATAGGAATCACAAACATTTTCCCTTTTAAAATTCTGAAATGCTTTTAAAACTACATCTCACCCAACTTTCTCCAGGCGAAACAGCCATGTCTCGGTGGAAAGTTTGTACACAGGCTCCAGCTCATCATCGCAGGTATATGAAAGTCTTCCTGGATCAGGAATCGGCCGCCTTTCCAAAGCCCTTCTTTCTGAATACTGGGGTTTGATCTTTCTTGATAAAATAGCTAGAAAATGCAAAGTAAAGTTAAATTATTCAAAGTGATTTAGCCTACTATGCCTGACAAAAACTAGGTTCAAATGGTTCAGTTAGAAAATAAAAACCTGCATGATAATTTTTTCCTCCCAGTTTGAGGCATGTGGGGTTTTGGATGGGCAAGTTTGTTAGCAGCTGCAGTCCTTGAGCCTGGATGTACAAAATCAATGATTACCAACAAAATAAAAATCAGTGTACAAGTACAACAACACGTGCCTAAAAACTAAGCAAAAGTGAAAGAATGTGTGTTAGTCATACCGTGAAAACTGTGTTGGCATCCTGTTTCTCTTGGTTGGTGAAAGCAAAATAAGAGGTCCTTGGTTTCACCTCTACACATTCAGGTTCATCCACAAGTTCAGAGGGAAGAGGCTCTGGTTTCTTGATGGGCAGATATCCATAAATCTGAAGAAGGAAAAAAAAAACCTATGTCAAAAAAATCTGGTAAATGTCTTCTACAGGTTTCATTTGACTGTTTCCCTTGTCTGGTATGAAAACATTAGCATAAACTGCTATAATACTTCACAAATTGAAGTTGTACTAAAATGGTGGCCAGAAGCCTCTGTCTCCAGGACTAATCTTTTTTTGTAAAAAATGAAGATTGCAAGGGATTCATCTATTGTAGGCAAGATAATAATTGTACAGAAGATTTCAACACAACCCCCTGTCATGTCCTGAACTCTGCGCTTCACGTCTCCAGTTACCTTATTTGCGTCCAGATTGCTTACATCAGCCTTTGCAAGTACATTCAGATCTATGAGGCTCACCCCACATACTGAATTAGGGTTTGCCTCAATGCACATTTTGACATCCTCACCAGCGAAGACTGGAGAAGGTAAAAACTTTGGCAACACCTGAAATACATAAAAACAACAAAAAGCACACCAAATGCCAATAATTTGGATCTCAGTCAGTGTGTTTAGCTGCTATTGCAGGAAGACAGGTAAGGCCACTAACCGGGTTGCTAAAGCAGTCCTCGGTGTAAAACCTTTCACTGTGGGCGAGCACTCTCTCACTCTCGAGAACAGTGTACGCCACAACTTGGATGGAAGGTGCATATTCTGTCTGCACTGTCAAATTGAAGGAGAATTCACCCTGGATTTCTGAAAGAGTAAACAGCATTGATTGTTTAGAAGGTGTTTCTCAATAGCCATATTTCAATGGAACTAATAAAATATTAGAGCAGGCGATACATCCATACTTGGGAAATCCATATGCAGCTGAACAAATCCTTGGTGTACTATGATTCCTCTGGACAGGATCTGCAGAGTTCAGCAGAAGCTGCCAATTATAAAAAAAAACGCACTGGGATTTTTTTTCCAAATAGTCCTTGAACTTCAAGTTTTTATACCTTGGAAAGAAAAGCTAAAACACACAATTCAACCCTATTTCTTTACATGCTAAGTTAGAGAAGTTTATAAATTTTTTTGCACATTGGATTGGCTTATTTTAATTTATGCAAAGATTCATGTTTAGCTTTGATGTTTGAATATTTTAACATTTTATATTCATTTCACCTTTATAGTAATGATGCATTTAAAATTCCCTTGGTTTGTTTATGAGTCATAAGCTTTATTATCAATTTTCTGTATCGGGTGACAAAACAAGGATCAAGAATAAAATAAGTTTAAGTTTTATGGCTACTTCTGCGTAGTTGGGTACAGGCCTCACCACAAGATTACAACGGCGCTGACGAGGCAGCATTAAAGGTACAAATATGTTAATTAGGGAATCAGTTGTTAATGCAAGGTTTAAATCCGTGGGTATAAATTGGTTAATTTGGAGACATGAAACAGAAGGAAGAGGGAACAAAAGTTGCAGGGCTGGAAATATGGGTATTAATTGGCAACAGAGCAAGTTTGCCTGACGCTTGTGATGGAAAATGTCTTCATGTATTTATGAAATGATTATATATCATTTTTGTAATATAGTTATGTGAGGTTTTATTGAATTTCTCCACAGATGGGAAGATGTTCCCTTCTAATGCTAATCTTTCATAAAGGTTTTTGATTTTTACATTGAAAAAATCTTGTTACTGTTCATTTGTTGAACAGTAACAGATAAGAAACTGAAACAAGCAGAGATTGACTCACCAGATATACTATGTCCAGAGAGTCACACAAATGTTGCTCTAAACTGTATTTAATAGTGATCTCTTCTTGTCTATAGCAGTGAAGTGATGTGTCAATTGGAACTATTCTGAGAAACCCGTATGCTGAGAGACCAGGACCAGATTCAGAAACTGTGACCATTGCGATATCATAGAAGGAGACGTTTTTTCCTGGGGGCTCCAGGTTGTCTGTGGTGCTTGCCTGATTAGACAAAAACAGAATAAAGAAAAAGGCACATTTAAGGCAAACAATCCAGGCAGACAGGCTCAGTTTTGAATGCACAAACATTGCTTAAAGCTTTCTCGCACATACATAGAGATGCATCTCCCCTCTGAAATCTTCTGTTTCAAGAGAAAAGTCGGCGATTCCTTTGTGATTTGTTGTTAAAGTGTCCACAATCCAAGGGGAGCCTTTTTTACCCACGAAAAGGTTTACTGTCATTTGAGGGATAGGATTGCTGAGGTAGTTCACCACTCTAACCTGGACATGAAATAAGACCGTGTCACTGTGAGTACAACAAAATCGAAACAGTCTCAGCTGGTGCTGCTCCACATACTGAACTCACTTTTCCATCCAGATTTGTTCCTTTGGTGTAAGTCTTTGGGACCTTTTCGATAAACAACCTTCCGATGAGGTGGGTTATCTTTATCCTCTCCCACTGTGTGTATGAAGCACCTGAACAGCAGAAAACCTCCATTTTACAGCACGCACACGCTTCAATATTGGTTTTATTAACATGTTTTACCTTCGAAATGAGTTTGGAAGTTATTTTTTTGGGGGGTTGAATCTAAACAAAAGTGGGACTTACATGTCAACCCATCCACTACTGTGGCACTGACGTCCAACACATCCAGAAATGGCTTTGGATTAGGTCTGGTAAAACTTGACACTTTATAGACAAACGTGGCACAGCCTTTGTTGGATGCCTGGGAAACAGAAAACTAAGAAGTAAAGTACAGCATGCTTCCCATCTTGGTTAATGTCCTTATTGCAGCTGTTATTGCTCGGCTCTAATTCTAATTAAAACAGTTTTTTGGGCAACCATCAGACAAGTAAACGAAACCAGTCATTTTCTGAAACAATTTTACCATTGTGCTGTATTTTGAGAGAATATTGCTCATTCTTTTTCCATTCTTATTGACAATACCATGGCTACATTTTGACCGTGTGAGAAATCCATTTTGCATGTCAACAACTTCCCTTGGTCTCCCAGCAACCTATATGCCCAACTTGGAGCAATGTGCTCATCTCCATAACCAGGAGTCCTATTTTATGTTGAGTGTAAGGGATGTATGCAGTGGCAGTACCCCATTCACAAAGACACTACCAGCCCAAAGTGGGTGTGACAAGGTTTTGTTTTTGCTAATTTTAGTTTCCCGCTTTCTGCATTAAGTAGACGGAGATATATATATATATATATATATATATATATATATATATATATATATATATATATATATATGTGTGTGTGTTTGCACTGTACACAATAAGGATGAATGTGAATACTTTCTGCATAGTGGGTTAAAAAGGCAGAACAGCAATAGCTTAAAAAATTATTATCAACTGGTAATTTTGTTCATTTTTTATGGGGCAAGTGGAAAGACTAAAAGACAGATTCAACTTCTAAAAAAATGAAACCAGATGCATCTCATGGTTGCTTTGTTTCTTTGCTCTCTCTCTCTTCTGATTGAGTCCTTCTTAGAAGAAAACAGATGCTAAAGCCTGCATGTTTATTCGAAATGAAAAGATGCTTAATACAAAAGTTGGTCCTACATTGTTTATACATTATGATCTATTCTGTTTTGGAAAAAAGATAAACATATATAATATTAAATATCTCTGCGACAGACTGGCGACCTGTCCAGGGTGTACCCTGCCTCTCGCCCGAAACGTTCGCTGGAGAAAGGCACCACCACCCCAACCGACCCTACTAGGGATAAGGGCTACAGATAATGGATGGCTGGAAGTATGGTATTAAATATCTTTCTTTCTTAATGATTTATATAAAGACTGTAACTGTAGCAACTGCACCTGCTTCTGTCTTGTCCTGCAAATGCTGGCATCATTTTTAGAACTGGTTGGATCTCTACAGGAGTTCAGGTTCCTCAGAGGTCTGCAGATCCTGACTGTAACATTTCCATCCACAGGCTTTCTGTAGGTGTACCTAATAGAAAAGAACAGCAAAAATGAATCTTATCAGATTGGTTCTGCCTTAGATTTGCATGGAGAAGGCTTTGCCTTTTACTCACTTTCCGCATACTGTAACTTCAAAGGTTTCTTGCCCAACACTTATTTCTTTAGGTATGGTAACTACAACATCAAACTTAGGCAAACCTGAAAACAAAACAAAAGAAAAATATATTTTTAATTTTTATTAAAACGGCTCATATATAAAAAAGGAAGAAAATAGATTTAACTTACCATATTTCTGGACCTTGAAGCTATGAAACACCCTGTTTTTGCCTATTTGTACAATAATTTGATAGTACCCATTGAGGGCCTCATTGCACAAAGGGTGAAACAACTGCAAAATGGCTCCTGCAGCTGTGGTCTGATTTGTCCACTGTGCAATCCTGTTGTTGTGAGGATCCTGTTGATTCACCCAAGGAACAGGCAGTTAGGAAACTAATAAGGCACTTCTGAATAAAGTTCATAGGTGATTGTTGCCTAATGAGAGTGCAGATAAAATGTCATAGATTTCAGTTTGGTTTGGTGCGTTAATAAGCTGGAGCAAAGTTTTACTTGAAGATCTTTTGTACTTCCTTAGTATTATTTTATGACATTGATTTCTGGTGAAATTTGTCTCAATTCTGATCCATCTTTTGCCTGAATAAGCAATTTGTTTGCTAAAGGGAATTCAACGGATTCTAGACATTCCCAGATAACTCAAATAATAAGTTTATAAAAAGATACATAGAAAATGGTTTGTTGATGCTTTCTTACCCTGATCACAATGGTGCCATACTAAGAAAGAGAAGAGAGAAATTACATTTTTATTTTCTTTCATTTGAATTCTGTAGTGATTCACAAATCACTACAGATTTGTAGTAGGAAATAATCTTAAAAACACTTTAGGATTATTTCCCTCAAATTTTTCAATGTTTTTTGCTCATTTCAATGTTTTTTTTTACCTGTTTCCAAGGTCATTACAAACCTCGGAAACAGAGGTGACTTGAGACTGAACCAAAAAAAAAGAGAGAATGGAAGTACTCACATGTCCCTCGACTGGTTTCAGGTTTGTGCCCAGTGTGACTACTCTGAACTCCACTGAAATTCACAAAAGTTATATGAAGGTTAAGGAAAAGATCATCATAACCTTTACAAGCTAGTAGAGTTTGTTTTCCAGAAAAAAAAATCTGGCGATTTGCTACAGTAATTCCCACTATTTTTGGGTTCAGCCCACATTACCACTTTCTAGAAGATAGATAAACAAGACTTTGTTTTTGACATCATTAACCGGCTTTAAAAGTTCAACATTTTGTTATTTTATTAAACTCAGAAGGGTGTTACTCCCCTTATTTGTTTAGTTTTATTTTTCTGGAAATATTTACATCTTTCAAGCATTTTTCCCAAATCAAGACAAGTTTTAATTACTTTTGTTGTGCTTTTAACAGATTGTGAAATAGAGGAACAATCAGTCAGAACAAACTCGGTGAAAACCCAGATAAATACTCAAACTCTGCGTTTTTCCATAGACTTGTTTCTTAAAAACATTTTCCAATCATTGTATTCAAGTCAATGAACCACAAAGAATATGGTTATTTTTTATAGTGAGAAAAAAGTACCTGGTCATCGTTTTAGTAGACTAGCTCAAAGTTACCTATTTGTCCTTGGTTATAGATCGGTTTATCTGTTTGGATGAATGTCTTTGGTTGAAAATTCTTGATCAGCACTCTCTTGATTTCTCTGGAATAAAAATTGTCGCCTTTCACTGACACGTCAAATAGTTGCTCCTCCTCTGCTTTCACTGAAGGAACCTGGAAGACGTTTTAAAACCTTAATTTCACTTGGTGGAATGCCAAACATGTCATGTATAAATTCTTTACTTTAATGTTTTAGCGCCCCAACATCTGTCTCTATATGGGAAATCACCAAAAACTGGTAGCATTTATGGAAGCCATTGCTGGTTCCTTTCCTCAGCAGAATTTTCTGGCTGTCCTGGCCTTTCAGAATGACCTTCACCAACACAGGATAGCCTGGCTGCGAGAGACTCAGACAGAAGCTGTTGTTTGATCCAGATTCAAGAATGCCTGGAACACTTGCCATATAATATCTACAAACAAACATATCAAGACACACAGATGTTATCTCATTGGATACAACATGGAGGACAGCAACATTTCACGCTCACATCCACACATCAACTTACATTGTACAGTTGGCACTACCAGAAGCGGACACTTGACCCATGTACATCTGAAAAAATAAGACAAGAGGAGTCCACATCTGAATCCCTGGCTTAGCCATGACTGTGATGGTCCCTCACAGAAAGAAGCTGTTAAATAGAGAGGAGCTGAACTCCACCCATTAAACCATACGGCACACTCATACTGCTGTAATCAGCCAACACTGGCTCCTCCTTATCTATCCATCTCACACATTACTCAGAATGTAATGTCATGAAAACCATTTTTTTTAGGTTTTATTGGCTTCAGTGGCCTTTATTTGATAGTGAATTAACAGAAAACTGGGTAATGAGAGGAAGGAGAAGGCAAAGACAAAGGTTACCAAGCCAAGAATCAAACCTGCGACAGCCACGTTGAGGACTAAGGCCTCCATACATGGGTTGTGCTTAACCCCTGTGCCACCACAGCACACCGCAAGCCAGTTTCTATTATCACTCCAGTTTTAAGTCAAACCACAAATGCATTTCTGTTTAATCTTCTGGTTGATCCAAAACAAAATGTCTACCTTTTACTGGTTGTGTTTACATCCTGGAAGGTCTGAAAGGAAAAGACCAAAATACTGAACAGGGAATGGGAGCTCATACAACTGTCAACCAGATCTAATTTCTCAGTAACTTGGGGACAAAAAATGAAATTGAAGAGAATTAAATTACAACACAGTGGAGCTCCAACTATGTTATTTGCTCAGCCGTTTAATGTGATAAAAGGGAACATGCAAACTCTCACAGTGAGAGTTTGCATGTTCTCCCGTTGCATATGTGGGTTCTCTGCAGGTACTCCAGCTTCCTCCCATAATTCAAAAACAAGACTGTTTCGTTAATTGGTCTCACTAAGTTGCCCAAAAGTGTGTGTGTGTGTGTGTGTGTGTGTGTGTCAATGAATGTTTGTTGTGTTGCCCCAATGATCCCCCAACCACAGGAAATTTAAGTTTGATACCCAAACTCTTCTACAAAAATAAACTTTTCAGCAGGAAATTTCTGCTAACCTCCCAGTAGCATCAAAATATTTTTAAACTAAATCATAAAAATGTGGATTTCAATCAGAGTTTGCATCAGCAAATACAAATGTCCTTATTGTCCAACAGTCTGGTTAGCCTTAGTCACACTGTACAAAACAAACAAGTCAAAACTATCTGTAACTTTATGAAAGCAAAGCACAAAGACTTGATGTAGAGCTGACAGAATGTTTTTCCTTCAGCTGGAATAGGGGAAGACAAAAACAACTTGTTTTTATCTGGGAGGTTATAGAAGAACGAGGAAAGTCCTGGCAATCCAAATTATTAAAGCCAGCATATTATTAAATGAACTTATTTTACAACAATTATTCTGATTGAACTGAACATTTAGGCATATTACTGAAATTAAAAGTTCATATTATTTTGCAGTGCTTCAAAGAAGACTGAGTAAGAATTCATGCAGAGTGAAAAAAGCTCAGTTTTTCCTGCGTAAGTGTTAAACAAGTTGTTTTTGTCTGTACTGAGCATATCAGTGGGTGAGTGCACAGATTGTCTTGGGAAGGCTTGATTAAGTCTCTGAGTCCTAATCTCAATTTTTAGCTGACTGCTGCAAGAACTCAGGAGATAGTTTCTCTCGTGTTGCACATGTTACCAGTTTGACGCATCTTTGTCCAAACATGTTCAGAAACGATCTGTATGACTCACAGTATAGACAAATACTATAAAAATGAATTAGTGCTTTACAAAAGCATTCACATCCCATTAACATTTCAAAATTTTGTCAGTTCACCGCATTTTATTTGATAGACCAAAACAAATTAATCCATAGTTGTAAAGGGGAAACAAAATGGTTTTCTAATTTGTTCTAAGACATTGCATTTGTATTAAGAAACCTTTTTCCCAATATCCCCAAATAAAATCCAGCTTTCATTTGACTTGTCAGTGGCTTTTAAAGCCCAAAAGAAGAACTGTAACAACACACAGTAACATCTCTTTGCATATAATTGGTCAGAATTTTGAGTCTTTTCCACATAGTGTTTGTGGTTTGACAGATTTGCTTATGCTGCTATACTATGTTGTACTTGATGCTCAGGTTTATAAGGTGACCTACATGTTCAAAGATGGTCAATACAACATGCTGCAAAACAAATAAAGGCAGGTATAGCATTAATACATGAGAGTCTTTCTATATTATTAAGCACTACAAAGATAACTTTTTAGGCAAGTTTATATCTGTGTCTTTAACCTGGCAAGAAATTTGCAGGATTCTGGATAAAGAAAATTTTTTTCTCCGTCTGTCACAACAATAGGCATATTTTTCTTTTGTTAAGAGATCTGACAGTAAGTGAGTTAATGTGCTCTGTGCTTCCTGTCATTGAGTTTTGGTGTTGAAGACAGAGTTTGTTTCTAAATAAAAGATATTCAGTGGTCTTGTTTTGTGAAGTGTAATTGAAAAGCCACAGATTCTCTATACTGTATTTATATTTATTAGATGCACTGTTGTTGACTGTAGGGTATTTTGAACGTGTTATAGAGAAATATATCAACTTATGATTACTTCATCTTCAAGAAAACAGCTAGTTTCCCCACAGCACCTGCAGAGGAAAATGATCTGGTACTGCTTTTGCATCAAAAATTACAACAATTAATGGATTCATAGTAGAACAGTATCATTTGTATTTTCAATTTGTTTCAATTTAATGGAATCTGAAAAGTGCATGTCTTCCGAACAAACACAGCAGCATGTCGTATAAAGCTGAAGCAGGTTAGGAACTCTCCCCTGCCATGAAACCCAAACAAGATTCGTCTTTGTAGTCAACCTCCGACAGATTTGATGGTTGTTGTTGTCTTTGTCACTCTTGATGTTGTAATGCTGCGACCTGTTCAAGTGATTCGCATCTGAAGCAGAATTTAAAGAAGCCTTTATCAGTTAACCTTAAGTTAGACCTGAGCACAAAGTTGAGTTTATCTAGTTGGTCCGAAACTGGACATGGGGGCTCAGTGTCCCTACACCTGACCCCTAATGCTCTTTTGTTTCCTCCTCTGCATCACTCTCTCTACAAGGAGGGCTATGCTGATTTGTGATACTTTACTTTGGTTGCGATTGTGGCTCTGCTATTTCCTTTCCTTTGTCTTCTTGCCTTAATTAGTCTATAAGTTACTTGTATGTTATTTTTCAGTATTCTATTTCATTTTGTTATAGTTTGTTTTATATATACACATTTATTTGTTCCATCAGAAGTTAGATTATACATCAGTATGAAGAGAATTTTTTTTTTATAGTAAATTCTCACTCATTTGGAAATAAGTGTGTCAGTGACCACTCCTTGTTGTGTTAAGAGTTTCTTCCATCTGGAAGTTTTGAATGAATTCCTTCACGTAAAAATTGACAAGTTTGACTTATGACTCCGGAGATACTGGAACTGATGCCCCAATTCAACTAAAATAATTGTTAATTGTTTATTAACAATTTTAATAATAATAAAATATCAATCACATTTACAAATAATAATGTCAGCCAGATATTGATGCAAATGTTGATTCCTAACACTGAATAGTTACAATGTTTATGTAAAAGCAAAAGATAATAAATGAATAGATTGTGTAATAATTTGTTAAAACAGGATGAGTAATGTGCCTAAAATAATAGAGATACTGCATGCAAAAGTATCCCTACTAAAATACATTTTAATTCCATTTAATAGGACAAAATCAGCAAACAACTTCAGGACTGATGGCGTGTCAAACTTTAAGCTGGAATGGAAGAAGAAAAACAACTTTAAATATACACATATATATTTAAGTTATACATAAAAAACTGTAAAAGTCAAATCTTTTCTCCACACTGAGACAATATTTTCAGCTGCACTGGCAATATGTTGATCCTTCCAAACACTTTTGTCTTATAGAAGATTAAAACTCTAGACACAAAATTCCAAACAACATAAGATTAAAGAGATGATAATGATGTTCAGAAATCTAAAAATCTGTGAGCTTGCAAGAAACTTGTTTTTCATGGCAACTAACTTTGAAATCATACAAGATTTCTTCTGCTTTTTACTTGTGGTCACTTAAAATTTAAGATCAAATAAATGTTAATATTTGACATGGATGATGATTTAAAATCAAGTATGAAAATATTGATGTTGCATGAATTACAATTTAGTGATTTCACAAAATATTCAGAGACTCATTTCTCCGATCTAAAAGTTAGCACATGTGCTACATATTCATACCAACACAAAAAGCGTCTGAGGCTGCCTCAGGAAAAAGAAAAAAGTTAAAATAAAAGGTTTGTGGCATCTTAAGACTGTCAATATGTTTTTGGTATGATATAATATTTTTACCTCAATTAGCCGCAATATACTCTCTCTCAGCCCGGTCACCTGGGAGAGAATAAGTTAGTGATGAAAATTAAGAAATAACTTTAGGTCAGTGTGATTCAAAGTGTGTTCTGTGTTTACTGGGCTGGTAGTAGTCATAGAGGGCGATCACTGCTGGTTTGAGGTTCTGCACAGGGATCTGCTGCAGGAGAACCAAGCTGTGGTTTACTGGTTCCCCCTTTGTAAGCTGAACAGAAGACAAAAACAGAAATTTAATCTAATGACTAATTAATTTGCCATCATGTCTTGTTCTGAGCTGCTGATTGGTCTCACCTCCGGTAAGTACAGCACAACATGGCCGTTCTTGTGTTCAACTCGATCCACCAGCTGAGCTCCTTCAAGCTGTGAGGAGAAAACATTCATCAGCCTTATTATTATCACTGTGAACTCTGGTCAGGTATTCTATCAACACCCAGGTTTAGGTTAAAGTCACTTCTTTAACTCACATTCTTCAAAGACTGTGGGTCAGGGATGAATCCTGAGAGAAAGGCGATATCCAGTATCACCATGTTAGTACTGGCATCTTTTCCATTGTACCTGGAACACAACAATCATCATGCTTGTGGAGTTAATTTATCTATTTACACTAGTAAATTCTAAATCCCTTAGATCATGAATCATATATGCCCATTTCTAATAACTGCAGATAATTTTTGTCATAGTCTTGAACAGTATATTATTGTTATTGTTAATCTTATTTATGTATCTTTCTCGATATTGTTTTTAACACTTTAAGAAGTTTTTGTGTGAACTTTTGTACCAGCTGCTGTTACACTGCGGTAGAATAAATGTTTTTATTCTATTGTATTTATAATATTATTTAGCCAGCACATTAATCACTTACTGGGACAGGAGGTTCAGAGTGACTTTAGGCATTTTGCCAGAGGAGTCAGATTGTGGTTTTACCTCCAAACTCAGAGTGGAGGTGTCAGTAGGAGGTGGTGTGTTGTACCGCAGAGAAATCTGAGGAGCAAGAAGCCAAGAATACTTAAAAGAATAAAACAAGAGAAACAATAATTTCTTCAGGTCATATTTGCAAAATGTTGCAAATTAAAATAAAATTTAATTAAACAAAAGCCAGTTGTTAAATCTATTGCATACAAAGTGTTTTGTAGAAGTGTTCACATCTCTTGAAATCTTTCATACAAATACAAACTTCAATATACTTTATCTGCATTTCATGTGATAGTCAAAAGCAAAGTATAATAATTGTTAGGTGGCAAGTGCATGATACAAGATTTTTTGGTCTGAATATGTATTCAACTTCATTTTACTTTGCTACCTCTAAATAAAATATGGTTCAAACAACTGCATTCATAAACTACCTACTTGATAAACATAGAGAAAATGACCTTGGTCCAACCTGACTTGAGCTCCTTTGCACAGAAGCATGAATAAAATGCTCAAAGTCTACGTTTGCAAAACTAAAAGACGGTGGTTTCAATCACGGGCTTGAATTCAAACAGACACCACACTTGTCAGTTCTCTTTCACAATCATGCGCTGCTTTGTGTTGCTATGTCATGATGCGTTCACTGACCTGCACCGAGGCACATGCAGTCCCCTTCACCGCCAGGCTGTAGTTTCCTGACACGTCCTGCAGCATTTTCTCCTGGTAGAGCAGTTTGTTGTCTGGGTTCACATCAAACATTAGCTGACCGCTGGGAGTCTGAACTGTCACTGTGCTGGAACCTTCAGGGCTGAACACCAGACTGGAGTAGAGGGACAGAGCCTGAAGAGCCACCACCGTGTCCTACAACACACAACGTACAAGATGTCCCACCAGAACCAAGACAGGAAATAAACACAAAAACCTGTAGTGAATTTTTGTCTAGTAACATAATCTAAGCAAAACATGTACTGTTATATCCAAAATGGGTCAACACATTCGGTTATCAGTTTCAGCAAGGCGTTGCTGAAACAATACAATAGATTTACAGTACATACTTCTAAATGTTTAGTGAAATGCCAGTATACATCAGCAAAATATGCAACAGTTTGTCACATACATAAATTCTAATTGTTACACCTGAGTGGAGGAGAAGCCACCATATTGGTTCTGTTGGGTCGTCAGCCACCTAACAATGCCTGAGGCGTATCCCAGGTCTTCAGCAGTGGGGGAGGAAGAGAGTTTGGCCAGCAGCACATAGGAGCTGATTTCCACAGACAGAGAGGCGGATGTCTCTGCTGCTGTCTGAGACCAGTGGATGGACCTCCCTGATAAACAGTCACCCACAAGCAATAAGCATTAATGAAGTCATGGATATGAACTCTGAAACATTTCCACAGGAACTCGCCTTGCTTTATTGAGACTGAGTCGAGGTGCTGCAGCAGGTGATTTCTGGTCTCCATGTCTCCAGCCAGAGTGAAGACGTATGCCAGCAGAGCTGTAGTGTAGGTGTTGCTGAAGGTATTGGTGAACTCTCTGAGGCATGACAGACTCTTCCTGACAACACGGTCCTTTCAGAGAATTAAATACAATTGGAATATTTTCAAGTTTAAAGCAACAAATAATTTTTTCATACACAATTACAAACTTCATCTTCTAAAACCTGCACTGTGAATTGTGGTGTTTTTTTTTAGCACTGGCAGTAATTCACTCCCCTCTAGTGGTATTTGGAAAAAATGTATATATTTATTTTTAACTTGCATTTTAAGCTTGAGTGTAGTGCAGGGATATTTACAAGTAAAAATTTTAAGTCTCTAATGACAGAAAAACATTTTCTCAAGTCTGTGTTGTCAAATCTGCATTGCTTCATGTTAAGAATTCAAACCTGTGCTTTTTGCTTTTATGTCTAATTTTACACATTTAAATTGAGCAATTTTGATCATTTAATGTTTAAAATTCGTGCAAAAAAAACCTTAGAAACCCAAATACATAAGAAAGAGAAAAAGTTTAACCTGATTTCATGTTACAGACAGAAATAAAGTTATAAATAAAGATGATAAATTGCATAAATAAGTGATTTTAATTGTAGTATTATAAATGACTAAAAGTAGTCAAATAAATCTTGGTTCTTTGAGGATTTATTTACTTACATTCGTGGATATTTTCATTTCCAAAAAGGCAGCAGTGATGTAAGCACTAAGCGTGACTTCATCTGACACCCCTCCCTGTGGAGACGAAGCATCGCAAAGAGCATGCTAGTAGTGGATGTCCACAATACATGGAAAAGAAGCTATAAAGGAATGCGTTTCTGATGCAGCAACAACGTTAAAAATAAATGTAATGTGGCTTAAGCAGAACTTGTGCCTCTTTAAGTACACATGGAAATAACTAACATACCTTCATTCTTTTGTCGAAGAGTTGTCCTGACTGTTCAAAACAGCCACTGCTACGTTGTTTTTGTTCCAGCCAAGCCTTTGATTGGGCAATCTTTGTTGGGTCGATGTAGACGAAAGATTGAGCTTTGTAAAAAGATCTCAGGACAAAAGCTGTCAGCCTAAGAAAGAACAAGATAAGTGAGCATTTACAGAGTAAAGGTGCTGGATTAGGAAACTAGATAGAAGCAAATAAAAGTAACAAAGAACATGGTGATGGGTCAGTGATGTTCTCACCAGGTGATTCCTGGTCCTTTCCCAAATGTGCTATAAGCACCTCCGCTGTCTTTGTAGTTCAGCTGTCTCTGGTAGCCTAAAGAACAGAAATGTGATGAGATGTACATAATCTGGATTACAAGCCAAACCTTGGAGAGCATAGTGGCTTCATTCTGATTCTGAGATGTAGATCGACCCGTTGCCCTCATGGAGCTGTTGAAGGGGTCATAATTGGGTTTATTTTCAGAGTAGGTTAGACCACCACTTTCTGAGGACCCATCCAGGAACTGTGACTATTGTAATAGTAACAGATGAATGAACTTCCATCCATCCATCCATTTTCTTTACACCCTTGTCCCTTAGTGGGGTTGCGAGGGTTGCTGGTGCCAGTCTCCAGCTAACATTCCGGGTGTTAGCTGGAGCCAGTCAACCATGCACACACACTCACACCTAGGGAGAATTTAGAGAGAGCAGAAAGACCCAGGTCGGGAATCGAACCCAGAACCTTCTTGCTGCAAAGCAACAGCTCTACCAACTGCGCCACTGTGCCACTGTGCAGCCTTGATGAATGAACTTGAGCATCCTTAATATTTGATTACAATAGTTACATTATTACTTGCCGCTGGTTAAGAAGTTGGAAGCCTTTTCCTTAATGGCTGGGGTCAGCTGCTGTGAACTTTGTAGATATTCTAGAATATAGATGTTTGGGGCCAGAAGAGCCATGTTCTGCTCCCCACATCCATAGGGCATCTGCAGCAGGCCATCAAGGTTCTTCAGCGCGCGGCCCATAATGTCACCTGTACAGAAGTCCTTACTCATTTAAACATAAACCTGACTTTAAGAAATGACAGCATTAGTTAAATTAGCTCACCAATCTCATGAAATATCTTATGCTTTACATTTTTATCACTTTAAACTTATAGTAATCTACATGTAAGTGTGTTTTTTCTGCTTGAAACAAAACAGTCCAGTTTGGATGAGTCACAGTTGGAGACACTAATATTCCAACTTATCCCTATAGCTTAGCATCATATTGAAAATATGTTGTAAAATAAACTCAGAAGTTTATATTCTGGAAAACAATTTTCTAAAATGAGTTTACCCAGCACTGACACCGTCACACTGGCCGATCCCTCAATCACATTTTCAGGGAGACGTATCTCTGTTTCTTCTGTCAAAGCTTTGTCTGTGCAGACAGAAACAACTATGTTAAGTCATAAATAGAAAAAAAAGATTAAAATGGATGTTAAGATCTATCTGACATTATCAGTTATAACCAACTTTGTGGGGATGCATTGTGAGGAAAACCCGGGAAAGGGGGTTCGTGCTGACACCCTGGAAATCCTTTTTTTGTGCTGAGAATAAGGCCAAAACTTAAATGTGAATGCCAAGCATTCTTACTCAATAACTTAAGATATACATTCTGATGAGGCTTTTCAGATTAATAGTATTATTGAAAATAAAAACCTCTTAGAAGGAATTAGACATACTAAGAGATGTAAGGATGTAGAAACATCAGTTTTCTATAACATCTTTCACTTGGTGATGGAATTGCTAATAAATTACCTTTTTAGTCATATTCTAATTTATGGAATGAGTCTGGATTGTTGCTTAGTGCTTGCCTGCAGATGAAACCGATTATAAATTTCAGCTCATGCTCCCCCCACAAGATGCCGCCCTGGACAGTTGCCCATATCAGAAGCCGCCACTGCAAGTCACATCTGTGTGTCTGCTTGTCAAGATTTTCAGTGGGACTTTTTTGGAGCTAGATCACTGAGTGGACTTCCCATATACGTTTTACAAAGAAATTTTAAATAGCAGTCGTCCACTGGCTGTTAAAGTTTTGAACACAGTTCATGTCGAGTTGATGTCCGCAAATAGATGCAGGTGCATAAAGGAAAAAAGGTGTAGGAAATATTGGTGCAGACTGTCCCAGTCAGGCCAGAGTTGGTGGGGACATGTCCAAACAAGTCCTTCAGGAAATTATGAACGATACTTGTTATAGACTGTACTAACTGTTTGTGTAATAAAAGGCAGTAAGAGTCGGCAACATTCACCTTTTTTGCATAATAATGTTGCTACATGCAGGAACGGATTATTCTGAGGCCTATTATGTCATTAGCAATCTTATAAAAATTAATACACCTTAAACTAATAGAAACAAACTTTATAGACAAACTTTATAGCTTTGTAGACAAAATGCTTACTGACAAAAAACAGAAAATAAAGGAAAAATCTTTAAATTTCACAATAGGACTGTAACTCTAAAATCCTACTTTGAAGCATTTCTAAGAGAATCAATTATCATAAAAATATTTCAGAGAGGCTAACACATTGTTAAAATACAATGCCTTGGATTACTGGTGATCTTTATCATCTGGGTCTCATGTTTACTGTTTGGTGAAAGACACACTGACCTTTGGGAAACACCAGCCAGTTGTAAGTCTTTGATATTTCAATTCCTTCAGCCTGAGTGAGAGAGATATGAGGAAAACTTCAAGATGACTTCCAGTTTTGGTTTTATTTGTTGAGATTATTTTCAAATCTGGTAAAATGCCAAAAACTGTTCCAATGTCATTTAGTGGTTGTCTTGTTTAATACCACCAACCTTAACGATGAGAGAACGTGTGACAACGTCAACTCGTCCTCTTTCAGGAACGTTCACAATCTCATTGCCACAAGAAATGTGGGACACAACAGCCTCAGCAGTCACAGTCACATTCACAACACCTAAGAAACATAATTGGAGATCAAATGTTCAGCTGCTGTAACTTCTAAAGGTATCACAAAATGAGATTGGAGGAGCATGGAAGAAAATTAATATGCTAAAGGGTGAATTCTGATCACTTCTTTCAGCGAGTCACTGGTCAACAATGTGATCCTCACCTAAGGCTGTGGGATTCATGGTCCAGCTGAGGGTCTTCCGCTCCTTGGCACAGAGACAGGATGTGTATTGGTCCCCAGAGAGGGGGGTGAGGCTGTAATCTGAGGAGGGGGCAGCGGTCACTCCAACCTATGCAAGAGAAATATATTGTTTAAATTAGTTCTACAACCACAGAGCAAAAGCTTAAAAATGTTTTAAAACTGACTGGAAGGTAAATTCTTCCTGTAAATTTCTTATTTTTATCCAGTTACATTTTACACAGAATGGAAAACCCATAAATTTTAGAGTAATTTCAGAAGTACAACCAAATCATCAACCATCTGACAATTCAGTAATGTGTACTCAAAATGATGTAAACATTTTAACCCAACTGATTTTAGATATGATAAAGTGATGGAACATATCTGTTGATCAAACAAAAAGATTTTTCTTTCCTTTAGTATTTATTATTTGAATAAATTTATTATTTAAATTTATTATATTTCATGTATTAATTTCTTATTTCTTATTTTAATTTATTATATATTTTTTATTAATTTATTATTTGTTATAAATTTATTATTTATTTCTGTTTATTTCTTGTCTTATCACAGTCATAGAACATGCTTTATTCAATAACTTTGTTGCATTTGTTTTGTATCGACTTAAGAAAAATTACCATAATGCATTTGGTCAGGTAGTTGAAGACGGTTGCCTTCAGCTCGAAGTTTTCCCCCCGGATGATGGAGTATGGCAGGGTGAGCTCCAGGAAGAAAGGCTGGAAGACAGTGAGCTTCTGACGAGGAGCCAAACCAAAACCGTGAGGGGACAAACAGAAAGTCTCCGTCTCCCAGGTGGTGATGGTGTCTGGGACAGTGAAGGACACATTCGTGGTTCCAGAAGATCTGGATCAACAGATACACATTCTGTCAATTCATGAACCACAATTTAATAAACTAAGTAGGTGAAAAGCAAAAACACATTGTTGAGTATATTAACAATACAGCTTTGTCAAATGATGAAACTACAGTGTGTGATTTAATAATCATAAATCTGGATGAAAAAAAATCTAATTTGTGATTCTTCAAAGGGCTACATTTATATTATTATCCTGCCGGAATAGAAATATGGAGCAGAATTCAAACCTGGCAGATTTTTGTCTAGAAATATCATTTGTCAAATATGATTTATTGACGATGTCTTAAAAAAAGACATACTGATTTTCTAAATCTAAATACAATTTTTTGTTTTTAGGACCTAACAATCTCTCTGATTTACCCAGTTTCCACCAAGTCCCATATCCAAGATTCAGGAAAAAAGGTGCGAACTGTCTCTAAGGCTTCTTCGATAACTTCATCTTGAATGCCCGCAGTTTCTATGTTGCGCAATGCTACACGGGGAGGGTAGTCAGCATAATCTTCTATGCCAAACGCATTATTTAAAGGTTCATTGAATGAAAACAAGCACAAAGAGAGAAAAGAAAGGAGATTAAACAAGACCAAAATGCAATAATGAAAGCATTACTTTTTGCAAATATCTGTCATGTCACTCTTAACAGAAAACAAAGTTGCCATGCATGCATACCATAGTAAAAAAGCAAATCTGGCACAGGAGTCAAAAATTTAGAACATTGTAATGATCCAGTAAACAGATTTGTTGCCATCTTCAGTCCCATTTTCTCCATATCCTGCAACACACAGAATGAAAAGGTGAGTTAATAAATCCTTCATGTAAAATGGGTTGTACAGTTTAAGCAACATAGGGACAGCAATATGGGGATCAATAGTTCCTTATTAAAAGTAAAGTTCACAAAGAAGAATATTTTCTCTTTGGACTCACGAGTAAACAATCCAAAGGCTCCATGACCTCAGTTGGTATTTCTGATACTTTTGTGATAGGCAGCAAACTAAATATCTGAAAAAGAAACACGTTTCAAAGCAATAATCTAGAAACATGAAACATGTTCCCTGAGCAGTTTTAATGTGGAATAATGCCATTTTTAACATTCCCTTTTATGGATGGAAGAAAAACCCTCCTAATATTTAGGAGTCACCTTCTCTGCATCTAGAGTCTTCCCAGGCTCCTTGATGAGGACACTCTGATCGATGGCACTGACACCACACAGAGAGTCAGGCTGAGCCGTCAGCTGCAGGTTGGTCTCCTCTCCTGGAACAGCTGGTGATGAAGAAAACTCCAGAGAGATCTGATAAAGAACAGAAGAAGAAGAACAATGGCTGCTGGATTCCAAAAGTTATCACTTGAAACAGACTGTCTTTATGTGATCCTTCTTTTATGCCAATATTTGAAACAAATAGAAGAAAACATGACAACATAAATAGTTTGACATGGCTTAGAAGCTTCAACATCAAGAGAATAAGAACACACACACACACCCCTATATATACACACATATATGAATATATGTAACCTTGTTGTTTGTAAATTTGTGATTTATAATTAAATTGACATTATCGTTACTTTGGTGCAACATATATAGTGACTTGTTTTAAGCCAAACTAAACAGATCGCCAAGAGAGTTTTCCATCAGGCATCTTTGGTACCATCATAAATCTGAGTCATTTCACAGATTTATCTAAATCCATACTTACCTTATGGTTAAAGCATTTCTCGGTGGAGAAATCAATACTTTTACTGATCACCTTCTTGCTGGGTAGGACAGCGTAAACCATAATCTGGACTTCTGGTGCCAAGTCTGGAGATACATTGAGCTTAAAGGACACCTCACCTTCATTCACTGGAAAATCAGTCCAAATGTTATCCTTGAATTGTTGTCATTGAAACAGGATATTTATAATACCGTCAACTGTGCAAATCAAAAACTTGGTAATGTTGATATCCACCTGATTTATTCTTCACCTCAACCAGTATTCGTCCTTGACTGGCAATAGCTCCTCTGGATAACACCTGTGAAGTTATACAAAAAACCTTTTTCATTATATTTCCTCACTAACTGATTATGGACCTATCCATCTAAACATTCCCTAGTAGTTGTTGCAATTACATTCCTTTAACTCTTTTAGTTTCTTCTGTAGGTTTGTTTTAAATTCTGATCTGATCATTAATCTAGAATATTATGTTTTTTTTTTCATGAACATATTTGTACTGTGACACAATATACAGATTTTTTTTTAATTATCATTTTCACCAGCTGGCTTAGGCACAATTTGTCTACTTACACTGGCTAATTTTTAAACCTTGTCTTAGTCACTAAGCAAACTACACTGTATTTGTGGTTCCTACTTCTCTTCTTTGATGAGAAGTTTCCTATAGAAACAAAGAAATTCCTCTTCTTTATGCATGATTCAAACCAGTTGAGTTCTGGACCGGAGAGTTTGATCTAACTCTCCAGCTGTTTTAATAATTTGTCATGCTCAACAGTGTCAAAAGCTGCACTGAGGCCCAACAGAACCACTGCTGTGGTCTCTAAGAATACAACACTGTATGTGTGATTTCTTCTTCTGAAAACAGTAATAATCAGTTTTTGTTTTTGTGTTACTACTCACCAAACAAATTACATCCACAGAGCCTGGAGATTCTTGCACAAAAGCATACTCGATAAAGATTTCTGTTTCTTTGTCACAGGGAAGTATCGTCTTGCTCTTTATATTCAGGGAACTGGTTGTTTTAACAGATGGAGGTTGAGACTTCGTAATCTTGTGAGATGCTTTTGCAATATAAGGAACTTTATATGTAGAGTAGGATAGTGATGATAAGGGGCTAACCTGTTAAAAGAAGAAATATGTTACAAAGATCTTATTATGGCATATTGGTTAAGTAAGATTTCATTTATTGCTTTGTTTTGTTCAGTTCACACAGTCTGTAGCCTGGCCATTCCTGTTCAACTCCCTCGAAAAACATTCTGGTTTGTCTCTGGTCTATTTTTGAATAGGCCAAACAGAAGTACCAGTTCTGAACAATATTGTTGACTTTCTGTGCCGTTTTAGAATTATAGTCTGCATGTGGTTTTAGCAACGGCAGCGAAGGAAGTTCTACATTTGAGCATTCAGTCAGTGTTGGCCACGCTTCCAAATATTAAATTAACATTAGCAGCCAGCTGGTTCAGATCAGATGAGGGTGATTGTTTGCACCATAGGCAATTTCTGATAAGGTTCCTAGCATTGAACTGGCAAATTACATGCATTATGGGACAACTTTAGCAATTGGATAACATTTAAAATCTTAACGCAAGCTACACCTCCAGGAAGCCACCGGACCCTCTGTATGAAGCAAAGAGTAGTGCAAGGGCTGGTTTTTACCAGGCTACACAGTCTGCAGCCTTTTGGTCCATTTATTTAAATATGTTAACATATGACCCTGAATTATGTCTAAAGTTGTGATTTACTTACACTGAGATAAATATCTTCTCTTAATGCATCAGTTCTGAGAGAGAATGAGGCAAAACCATGGACGTCAGTTCTGAGTTGCTGAAGAAAGTGTGGAAACCAATTATGATCTCTAAACAGATACAAAGACTGGTTTGACATGGGTGTGTCATTGTAGTGAACAGCTTTGACCTGTTGAAAGTACAATATTGTGTGTCACTTAAGCTGTGCTTTATTAGATGCCAAAAACAAAGAAATCACCGTGTTACTCTTACCTTTCCCTCCACCACTGAGCCTTGATCATAAACATTTGGAACATCAACAAAAGACAGTTTTCCAGTAACATATGAGATACCTATTTGCTTAACTTGTGAGAGTGATGTACCTAAATATGAAAAGCTCCCATTTAATAACAGTCATGACTTGCATAGTAATACCATCACAAGTACAAACAAAACAATACTTACCTGTTCCTTCCTCTTCCACTGTGGCT
Organism: Phalloptychus januarius; assembly: GCA_902982915.1. Lineage (NCBI taxonomy): Eukaryota > Metazoa > Chordata > Actinopteri > Cyprinodontiformes > Poeciliidae > Phalloptychus > Phalloptychus januarius. The sequence continues at coordinate 37,258,868 of CADWAE010000133.1, forward strand.
GTGACATCAAGTTTATCTTCAAATAGTGCTTGGTCAAGTGGGGTGAAAATTGCCATTTGGAATACAAACGTACTACATCCTATTTTGTCTGCCTATAAGAAAAAAAGAAAAGTTCATCATATATTTTAGAACATGACTTGATATAAACATTTATCAGGAGTAATCACTTTTTGCTCATCCTTGGAATCCGATTTCTAAAAGCTGTAAGGCACTCGAAAATAAATTTTGACTTAAGAAGACTTTAGTGGTAAATTTGAGTAACACGAACCTATAATCAGCCATACCTTCTGCGTCTGTGCGTCACAAGCAGCTTCGTTCCTTTGTCTCTCGGTAACGTAATAATAAAAAGGTCTACATATTTTAATGGTAACACTTCCTGGCACAGGCTGTCCGTATGTGTACCTCGTTAAATTAGAACAGATTAAAAAGTCATCCACAGAGGAAAGGTTTCAGATTATTTTTTTTTACGTTTAGGGTCTCTATAAAACATTAGTCAAGGAACAATGCTTACTTACTTTCCACAAACTTTAGCTTCAAATCCTTCCCGCCCAACATTGACTTCTTGTACATTGATTGTTACATCAAATTTGGGCAGAACTAGAGAAAAACACAAGACATTTACATCTAATCCAAAGTGGACATTTTTTTCTGGGATTGACTAGAAAACTTACCATACTTTTCCACTTTAAAGTTGTGCTGTATTTTATCTTCTCCTGCTGACACAATGATATTGTAGGATCCTTCCCGGGCCTCAGAGTTTAAGGGATAGGAGAGCTGCAGTATTTTGCTGTTGGATGTTTCATTGAGCCATTGTCCAATCCTGTTGTTGTTGGGATCCTGTTAAAAAAATAATCAAAATAAAACTGGGCCATATGTTTAATAAGTTTAAAATCCTGTGCAATTGGAACATAATTAATATTTCCATTTATGTGCACTGTACACTGAATGAAGTGCTACCTATTTTAACCATCCATTAAATATAAAAATTAGACTATAAGTTTAAGTCAATTTAGTTTTCTTACCTCAAGTTCAATGATGGTATACTGTTGGATAAAAAAAGAAAAGTTAAATCTTTTGATTGACTTTTGGGGTCATTAAAATAAGGCAAAAATATGTTTTCTACAGGTTTCTAAAGTAAAATTCTTTTTTTTGTGATAATAAATAAATTCACTTTATTTATTAAGATATTTATAATGATGCCACCTTAAAGCACGTCACAAGATCCACAGGTGCATCAGAAATACGTAATCAGATTAAATGAATCACATGGAGAGATTGAAATTCTCTCAAATATTTCCTAATTTGATCCCAATTTTAAAACATAACCAAACACAATAAAAGTAAATTGAACCAGCCAATGGTTTAAAAGCCTAATTGATTGAGCTACAATTTATGTTTCATTGTGCTTCAACTTTTTAAGCTTGAGTAATTACAGCATCAGCAACAAAATGCTAAAGTCAAAATATAGACAAATTTACTTTACAGGCTTTATTTGCACAATTGATTGGATTCTTTGGTTAAAGAATCCAACCTTTGGATTGTTGTTTGGATAACATGCACTCTATTAATGATGTTTAACGGTCAACCTTCTGCTCTGATCCAAACCTCAGTGTATATTATATATTTACTAAATATTAAATCTCAGTGAGATCAGGGAGAACTCACCTGTTGGCTGGCTGGGCTAAACTTTGTGTCCATCGTGACCACCCTGAAACGTACTTGGAGAGTACATGAAGATTTCACCTTCTCGCAAATGAATGTCTCATTTATAAGAAAATCAAAAAGCAAATCCATCTAAAAGAAAGCTTTTATTTTAGAGGAGCTCCCCACTACCTGTCTGTCCAGGGAGGTAGATCGGTTTGTCTGTCTGGATGAAGGTCATCGGTTGGTAGGCTTTGATTAGGACTTTCCTGACTTCTTCTGAGTAAAATGTGTTTCCTCTCACCTTCACCTCAAATTTCTGAACCTCTTTATTATTTACTAGAGGAACCTAAAGTAAATAAACAAATGTAATAAAAACAACAAAAGAATAAAGTATCTGTTCGTGAAACCATGAAGCTGAATATATTTTTGCAGTTTGTATGGGTTAATAAATTTCACATCTGTAAAACTGCATTCGAAGACTATTTCTTTAAAGGTCAAGTAAATTCAAAACCACTTTAAAAGTTGACCTGGAACTGAATGCATTCATGAAACTCCTCACTAGACGTCTTCTCATGAAGAGTCGTACTTTTTCCTTCTGACTTCAAAGTGACGGTCATGGTCAGAGTCTCATTGGGCTCAATGAGATTCGCGCAGAATCTGGTCTGAGCTCCAGCTTCAAGGACAGCAGGAATGGTCACAGTGTAATATCTATAGTCAGATTCACACACACATGTTATCTCACTGTTCTGATCTCACATGGGACAAATCCACAGACCTGAATTCACTTGACTCATTCAAAAACATGTAAACTTACGGTTTGGCCACCACAACACCAATCATGTAGAAGTGGAGACACAGTGTCCATGTCGACATCTGGTTCCTAGAACAACCCATGACTATCTGGCAGGATCCTCTGAGTCAAGAGCTGGAAATGACAAGGACTGCATCCCACCTTCATTCACACAGTACAAACCTCCCACTCATCATGTGTCATTTGTTTGAGTTACAGGAAATAAATCATTTACAATTGTTTATTTTTTTTTACCAACAGATACTTACCGTGATCCCCAAACTAAACATGAGATAACAGACTTTCAACATCCTTCAACATCAGGATTTAATGAGTTTCACTAGCGAAATATGAAGATTTACAGAGTTAATGTTGTAATGTATTTTACTCTTGCATTGCAGGAAAAGCTAGTTTTTTAGTCAACTGAAGCAAAAATGAAGATCATAAGACAACAAACTGTATTCCAGTAAGTACTTCTTTTTCCTGTATTTACTGGGTAAAGGTTAAGGTCATGTTAGTTGACTATAGGTCACTCATTAGACAGAAAAAGGCTATCAAATACTCAACCAGTGTCAACTTGTTTTTAATTTCGTCTCATATGGTTTTATGTCCTGCTTTTTCATCTAATAAATTGAATGTCTATTTAATATTTGGAGGCAAATTACTCTGGAGTTCAGGCAAAAAAGCAGTAGGAAATTATAAATAAATTTCCTTATAATGTTTTACAATAATGTTTTAAAATAGCCATTAATCAAATATGTAATTAAGAAATGTAATAACACACATACCTTATTTGCTGCAAAACCTAACAATAATCTAAAATGTTACAATAAAAACATTGCATCTTTCTACCGAATGCCAAAAACAAAATGTTAATTTGTTTACCTCTTAAGCTTTTCTGAAATATTTCTACAATAGTCACACAGTTTTGTTCCATATGACACAACAGCACTTAGAAACATTTTCAGGTTTCAGTTTACTTTAATAGATCATCCATTATGATTTAGTTGCATATGAACATGAAAAAATACAACAAACAGTAACAGAAAAATTATGTGTAGTGTATCAAAAAAGCATGTAAAAATGATGTGAAGAAAATCTGGTGTCACTGATGGCGGTAGGCTTAGGATCAGTCCTCAAGCTGAAAAAGAAAAAGTATTAGAACAAATTATTACATTGCCACCAATACTAAATAGAGCCCTTTAAATTAATTTTCAAAATCCTAAACAAATTTAACTCAAGAAATCTAATGAATCTAATGTCTTAGAAAACAAGAAGCAGGAGCTGTTTACCTGCATTGAGGTATAGAGTGATGATTTTAAGAAGTTATTTTTTCAAAACTTGTGTCACGCTATTCCTACAGTGTAAAGTCCTTTCAAAAAGGCACCAGTGTGCATTGACCAGAATATTCCCAGCCTGGAAAATATTATGCATTTTATTATGTCACTGATCAGACTCATCAGGTAACTGTTAAAAATTAAGTTGGAAAGCTTCGATAGCTGGTTGAAAAACTAATTTAAAAAAAATATAAAATTTTATCAAATGTTATTTTAAGATACTGTGTTAATATTGCAAAACTGTAGTACTTTTGCTAAAGTTTATTATACTGTCAGAATGTTACACCAACCTGTATAGTACTGTAAACCCTTATATTTTAAAACGTTTTATTTGATGTTCATTACAAAAAAAAGCAAACAAAAAAATATATAAGTATTTCTCCAACCTCATTAGGCAGGAGTTAGGTGACCTGTGATAAGATTGTTGATGTCGTAACGTTTTATCTTCTGTATTAATGCATGCTTCTTTTATTGTAGCCACAGGTGACTTTCCAGTCTCAATCTGACTAAGCATGACGTTGTGACTACGTGCCTTTCAGTAACAATAAAACATTTGAAGTTATTGATTAGGGGTTGCTTAATAAACATGGTGCACTTCTTACCTTGATTGGCCACAATGTATTGCCTCTCAGCACGGTCAGCTAGAAGAGAAAGATAAAAAAATAATACTAAATATGTTTGCATTTTTCTAAGTTTGTAATGTGTTTTCTGTATGGGGAATTACTGGGCTGGTAGTAGTCATAGAGGGCGATCACTGCTGGTTTGAGGTTCTGCACAGGGATCTGCTGCAGGAGAACCAAGCTGTGGTTCACTGGTTCCCCCTTTGTAAGCTGAACAGAAGACAAAAACAGAAATTTAATCTAATGACTAATTAATTTGCCATCATGTCTTGTTCTGAGCTGCTGATTGGTCTCACCTCCGGTAAGTACAGCACAACATGGCCGTTCTTGTGTTCAACTCGATCCACCAGCTGAGCTCCTTCAAGCTGTGAGGAGAAAACATTCATCAGCCTTATTATTATCACTGTGAACTCTGGTCAGGTATTCTATCAACACCCAGGTTTAGGTTAAAGTCACTTCTTTAACTCACATTCTTCAAAGACTGTGGGTCAGGGATGAATCCTGAGAGAAAGGCGATATCCAGTATCACCATGTTAGTACTGGCATCTTTTCCATTGTACCTGGAACACAACAATAAATATGTCTTTGAAAGTGTAGAAATGTCCACTATGCAGCCACACCATCTGATTGATGCTCTGTTTTTAACTTTAACCTGGTTTTTATGACCTACTGGGACACGAGCCTCAGGGTGACTTTGTGGGGTCTGTGAGACGAGTCGTACTCTGGTAAAACCTCCACATTCATAGTGGTGGCATCAGGGGGTGGTGGGATGTTGTAGTGCTGTGAAATCTGAAGAACATAGGCAGAAGAGAGTTCATTAATTATTACAAAGTAAACTGGTGCAGATTTTTAAATTTCCAGACTTTTCAGAGACAGAAGTATGATCTATGAATCTTGATTACTTGTTAATGATCAATGAAGTTTTGGCTTTATTGCTTGCTGTACCCCATACATTTAAATATTTTAAATTTGAAGATGCTTGTTATGAGGTAATGCTGCAAGTCAATGACTCAATGCTTCCTTAATCTCAATGTGCCTATAGATGCAATTTGTTGTAAATAAATTGAACTGAATCAAAAATTACTTATCTTGTTTTTCATGAAAACAATATAACTTTCCTTCATTCACTGACCTGCACCGAGGCACATGCAGTCCCCTTCACCTCCAGGCTGTAGTTTCCTGCCACGTCCTGCAGCATTTTCTCCTGGTAGAGCAGTTTGTTGTCTGGGTTCACATCAAACATTAGCTGACCGCTGGGAGTCTGAACTGTCACTGTGCTGGAACCTTCAGGGCTGAACACCAGACTGGAGTAGAGGGACAGAGCCTGAAGAGCCACCACCGTGTCCTACAACACACAACGTACAAGATTTATGACAGTACAATCAGGTGTTGGCCCAGAGACATACGAGTTCTGATGTTATCAAGTAGTTTTTATAGGCCATATGTAAAATACCTTCTTTAGAGGCTTTTCCAAATGCAACATTTCTGTTGAGCCTAAATCACATTGTTGTCATATGTCACTGATATACCAGTCTTGCTCAACCAACATTGGGCAGCAAATTAGAACTCAGCAAAGTTTGTAGTGGAAAAACTCTAAAATCGACCTTTCTACTTTGACTTACTTATTAAAAAGGAACCTTGTCTTTTCATTTTAAATCAGGATGTGAAAGTAGACAGTTGTGATACGTGCTTTGTTCCCTGTAGATGTTGCTGATGTTGTATGAAGAGGAAGTGAAAGTGTCTCATGCTAAAAAAGATGTAGAAAGCATGTCTGTACTGTGCAAGCTGTGTCTCCGTCTCTGGGAGCCTTCAGGATGCTGCATCAGCTTCTTGAATAAATTAGTACAATGGCAAGATGCTTCTTCTGTCAAAATTATTGACTCTGTATATTTAAATAAATGTTCCTTATCATTAAATAGAAAAATGTCCATAACAACAGAGAAGTAGGGTTTAGTTTTACAATATAATAAACAGCCCACTATTTCAGTTTTTCTTAACTTTCAGGACTGTGTTGTCAATAAAATGGCTCTTTATTGTGTTAGTTTCTTTGTGTCTTAAGAAGGAGATGTGAAATGGATAAGAGAAGAAAAAAAGCTATGGGAGAGAGATGCCCATTTTGGTATAAACATCCAAGCCAAACAAATACAGGGCCTGCGATAATTACATAGATACCAATATATTTTATCATTCATGTTTTATATATCAACACCTTCAGGTGTTTTGCTGCTTTTTTCTTTGAATATTTTGATAAAAACCTATACGGAAGAGGATTAGGGCCACTGGGAAAAAAAATGTAACAGTTCTGACTTCTGAGTTTAAAGTCAGAATTCTTTTTTTTTTTTCGGTGGCCCTAATCCTCTTCCGTAAACCTAGGATTAAATTTGAACAAATTTTATAAGTGCCTACAAAATACTTTAACAACATAGCAACATGACAAACAGAAAAAAAAGAAAATGATGGCTCTTTTCCAAAGTAAATTAAGTCAAATTATAATTAGAAAGCAAATCAAAATAAAATATTTTTGAGAAACTACAATACAAAAATACAAATACAATTGTACAATAGCAAGCCATATTCTGAAACTGAAGTATTGATTGAATATTGATACTAACACGATATCAATATTCTTGATATTTTTGATCAATCCGTCCACCTTTAATGTTCAACATGAGAAAATAAATACAACCAAGAAGCTGGTGAAACTAAAATCCAATAATATGGATAATGACACATTCTTCTGTTTTCCCAGAGTAAGAATCCCATTATCTTTGGAACATGTAAATCCTCACTGCTTCACCTCTGTATGAGGTGAAGCAGTGTTGACCTAAAATTATAAAGTCAGTACCTGAGTGGAGGAGAATCCTCCATAATAATTTTGCTGAGTTGTCAACCACCGAACAATGGCTGAAGTGTAATCCATGTCTTCAGCAGTGGGAGAGGAAGAGAGTTTGGCCAGCAGCACATAGGAGCTGATTTCCACAGACAGAGAGGTGGATGTCTCTGCTGCTGTCTGAGACCAGTGGATGAAACTTCCTAAAGCCAAACATTCACAAGCAACATGATTAAAGAGTTGTTCACTGTAATGAATTGATCATTTGCTTCCAATAAAAACCTGACCTACCATCTTTGATGGCAACTGAGTCGAGGTGCTGCAGGAGGTGATTTCTGGTCTCCATGTCTCCTGCCAGAGTGAAGACGTATGCCAGAAGAGCTGTAGTGTAGGTGTTGCTGAAGGTATTGGTGAACTCTCTGAGGCATGACAGACTCTGTTTCACCACATGATCCTTTGACAAAACAAAATAAATTTCACTGTCCTCAATTAACACAGCTATCACTTTTCTTCTCAAGTATATTCATATATCATCAATATATTACCATACAAACATAAGTCATCTGTGTAAGTAATGTTAACATGAATATTATGTCAGTAATTATTTCTGACCTCACAAATAATCTTAAAACTTAATTATAGGACATATTTTATCACATCCACAAACTTACACGATGTAAAGTAAAAGAGTGAAGAAATTTTCAAATCTACTTACAGTGGAGGACATTTTCATTTCCAGAAAAGCAGCAGTTATGTAAGCACTGAGTGTAACTTCATCAGATACACCACCCTGTGGAGACAAAGCATCACAAGGATCATGTTATCACAGGACATTCGCCATTCAAAGGTAAGCAAAGTCATATGGTAGTTTTACAGAGCGTTCATGTGTTTATCCAACAGCTCCATACATCTGGCTTGGAAAATTAATTTTGGTTTCAGTAAAAGAAGCAGGAATTGATAAAATCTCTTTCAAACTGTATTGAGTCATCTACAGTACCTGCAGACCCTGTAAAGCAGAGCACTGCTGGGAGGCAGAAATTCAACATAAATCATCTTGAATATAATTTTTTTTTCTTTGAAGGTTGAGGTGCATCTCAGTTAATTAGAAAGTTGCCAAAAAGCATTCATAAACCAAAACTAGATTTGTTACACAGAGTATGATATTTCCAAGATTTAGTTCTTTTCTGATTACTATAGCAAGCATTAGCATGAAACATGCAAGTTCATAACATTTGGAATATATTATCCAACAACTATTGAACCCCAAATCTTCATTTGCATTATTACCAAAACTGACACCAATTTTGCGATGATATATTCACCGGCAGTATGTTTTCTTTCTCATGTCACTTTCTGCTTTGAAAGCTTTTACATAACATTTTGGGACAATGTTAAACACCCTAAATCTGTTCTTGTTCCCTGTCACTGTGTCTGCAGCTACTTGTTCCTGGACCTTTAATGAAGATAACATACTTTTATTCGGTTGTTAAAGAGCTTTCCTGACTGCCGAAAGCAGCCGTTGTCACGTTGCTTTTGTTTCAACCAAGTCTTTGATTGATCAAGTATTTCTGGGTCGATGTAGACAAAAGATTGAGCTTTGGAGAATGATCTCAGAACAAAAGTAGTCAGCCTGCGAAAAAGAAAGAAATATAGTATTTACTGACTAAAACTAATGGCAGAATTAAAAAAAATTTGTATAAAACAAAAAAAGTTATTCTGTTTTCTGAATTTCTACAGTACTAAAGAATACATGAGTTAGAAAAAACTTTAAGAAATGAAAAAAAAAATTTGAATTCTTCATTTAAGGAGCATGTTTATGTTGATAAAATATTCAGGGGGAAATTCCTCAAAGTCTTTAGGTGTCAGTTTAATAACTTCTGTGTAAATGACATGATTTGATCAGTGTCAGAGTGTGTTCAGATTGGTTAGTGGTGTTCTCACCAGGTGTTTCCTTGTCCTGATCCAAATGTGCTATAAGCACCTTCGCTGTCTTTGTAGTTCAGCTGTCGCTGGTAGCCTGTAGAACCGAAACAAGTTTACACATATAAAATATGAAGATGTCAACCTCCTAATTTCACTAAGAAATGTTTCATATGTCAGTATATTTGAAAACAAAGACACTTTTTCATTTTTTGTTTGAAGGTTTTCAGTACTCACATTTTGTGCATAGTTTTGAATTTCATTTTATATTTGTTAATTGTGCTCAGTTCAATTTCATAATAAAATGTTGAATATGCAGGTTAAAAAAAATCTAATGGGTTTGAATCAGCAGAGGTGTCGGACATAATCCAGCTACAAGTCCATTTTTGACAGCTAACAGAAGACAAAAGGTGAATAACAGAGGTAGAAAGTAAAACATTATAATTACTTATGTTACTGTAATGGGGTAGATTTAAGGTTTAGATCACATCTGCTCCATTTGGTTGAGCAAAGACCCACTGCTGGCTGTGATGCACAAATTTCTCGAAAGTGGTTAATTTTTCATGTGATATTAATAGAAATATTTACTGCTGGACTGAGCAGACTAATATCCAGAAATGAGAGATGACTGAGGTGATGAATGAAGCAACGCTTTGATTATAAAATAATATAAAAGAAACCCATGATATAATATGGAAACATTTTGGGGTTGGTAAAATACAACTTGTACTTTTAAGGCTTTCAATGTGCATCATTTTAAATGGTTTTTCAAGCAAAAATATCCTTGGTCCACATGTATACTAAATCGACATTTACCGACTTACCGCTGGCTAAGAAGCTGAACGCCTTTTCCTTAATGGCTGTGGTTAGCTGTTGAGAACTTTGTAAATAGTCAAGGATGTAGATATTGGGAGCCAGTAGGGCCATGTTCTGCTCCCCACATCCATATGGCATCTGCAACAAACCATCCAGGTTCTGCAGGGCGCGGCCAATAATGTCACCTGTGCAAAAACATGCAAACAAAGCTCATTGCACTTCACTAACTATGACATATCTGTATTTAATCGAGTGAAAAATAATGAGCAGATTTAAAAACATGTAAAGGTGCTTATGGTAGAACAGCAGTAAGTGTGTTTAGTTGAATAAAGCAGTTTACCCAGGACAGAGACAGCAACACGGCTTGATCTGTCAATCACATTTTGAGGCAGCTGCAGCGCTGCTTCCTCAGTCAAAGCTTCTCCTGAGTTTACACAAAAAAAATTCATCATTTATGAGTGATAAACCTTAACAGAAGGCCAGTTTTAAAACAAAGTAATCATTGACCTGGTCAGTAAATCATGAATGCTCCAATGAAACTCCAAATCTGGAACATTTCTGAACCTGTTATCCTGGTGTGTCTTGTAAAATAAAAATGTTTCCAAAAAATGGGGTATTGATCTACATAATAATTATTTGTATAATAGAACTAATAACAACAATTAAAAAACACAAACAAACACAGCAAACAAAGAGGTATACATTAAAATGGATACATTCAAAACAAAAACGATACACGATTCACAATAAAAACAATGAAATTGTTTAACATTCCCTAATCCACATCCAACCATATGTGGATTAGGGAATATTAGGGAATGGGAAAGTTATGAACTTAAGTCAGCACATCTTCCTTCACCATTGAAATAAATAGCAGATGTAGAACAATCTGAAGTGAACACAAAAATGTTCACATCCTTTTGTGATAGTCTGACCTTTTGGACAAAGCAACCAGTTGTGTGTCTTTACTTCTTCAACTCCTTCAGCCTGAGAGAAAGGTGCGAGTTAAAGTTAGTTAAAGTGTTTGTTGTCAATGTTTTAAGAAGTCAATAATGATTTAGGTAATTTCATAAATTTTTTAAAGCGTTGTTTGTTTGTGCCAACCTTTACAATAAGAGGACGGGTTACAACATCGATGCGGCCTCTGTCTGGAACGCTCACAATCTCGTTGTCGCAAAAAGAGTGAGAAGGAATGGCCTCAGCAGTCACAATCACTTTCACAACCCCTACAAAAAAAACACATCAACTAAGATCAGTTATTCACAGTCTGTACTTCCTCAAGAATCAAATCCTTAAGGCTAATGTGGATCTTCTTAATTTGCTCAGTTTAATTTTTGGTTCTGAATGGGACACTTGTCTATTGGCCTTCTATAATAACTCCTATTTAAAGTTGTAAGAATAAAAATCTCATCCTCACCTAAGGCTGTGGGATTCATGGTCCAGCTGAGGGTTTTCCGTTTGTTGGGACACAGACAGGATGTGTACTGGTCCCCAGAGAGGGGGGTAAGACTGTAATCTGAGGATGGGGCTGCATTTACTTTAACCTGTTAAAGAAAACAAGCTTGAAGCTCTGGACTCTGTGGATAAATCTGTCACTTTTGGACATTTGTTTCTTCGGAGTGATAAACACTTGTCTGTTTTTTTTCCTTCTTTGCATTGATTATGCTTTAAAATATTACTCATTCTATGCCGGTAAAAAAAATGAAAAGAGCTTTGTTATTGTCGTTTTAAAATCAGAGGTGAGTGTATAATTCGTATGTTTTACCAGATCTCACCATTAATAGGTAATGGTTATGTTTTCACAACTTCCTTGAAGTGTCTGCACAGAGTGAGTAGGGCGTTTCATTGCATCTTAAAAACTCTAAAAACAGGTCTGTCAGCAATAAGACCAATCTTATGAGTTTAAAGGGCTCGTCACAAAAAAAACATAATGTACTAACCTATTATGAAACAAGCAACATTACATTTTGTCAAATGCCATCATCAAAATGATAAAGAAAAGAAGATTTTTACTATATTACGTCTTTCCATATGAGGATATCTAATGTGATCCTCATAAACAAACTGGTTGTCACAGATTGCTTGGACATGTTGAGCAATCCTGTAGCATTTTATAATCGTCTAGCATATCTCACCCCCTTATCTATGTGACTACTATGAAAGCAGCCAAAATGTGGTTTTGCAATGAATAATGCCTAAAATATTTTTGCAAAAACACTTTCCTTTCAGGCTAACATTTGTTTCAGACACAGCAAAAATACACAGCAAAAGTACTCAACAAAGAAAGTCCAACTAAAGAAATGTTTTTAAATAAATTACCCCTAAAAACTTTAATCAAAGCTAAACTTTACACTGTCAGCAGAATTACTAAGAAGACATCAGATACTATATAAAATCAACCATTACCATAATGCATTTGGTCAGGTAGTTAAAGACGGTTGCCTTCAGCTCGAAGTTTTCCCCCCGGATGATGGAGTATGGCAGGGTGAGCTCCAGGAAGAAAGGCTGGAAGACAGTGAGCTTCTGACGAGGAGCCAAACCAAAACCGTGAGGGGACAAACAGAAAGTCTCCGTCTCCCAGGTGGTGATGGTGTCTGGGACAGTGAGGGACACATTCGTGGTTCCAGAAGATCTGGATCAACAGATACAGAAATGTATTGGGCTAAACTGTAATCACACTTAATTGGGATACAGGATAATACACATATTCTTTAAAGCAGCTTCTATCATCTACTCTATAATACTCAGGTTCTAAGGAAAAACCTGCTACATATAAGAACAAAATAATGATCCCTACTATGCTCCTTCAGACTAGCCATCACAAATTAGTAAACACCTTGTAGAATTGTACATCTACTAACCACATAATACAAACTACTTCACAGAGCAAAGCTGGTAAAAAAAAAAAGAACATTTCTAACAGATTAATAGAATAGCAATGTTCTGATGACTTCCTGGAGGCAGAGTTTCAGAAAGAGCACAAGTTGGGCATCCAAGCACCCAATAAAAGGATTTGGAGACATTAAAAAGTTGTTTCCCAATTACTTCCTTACAGTTAAGTAGAAATGCAAACTGCTCAGGTTAATTGAATAAAAATAAGGAGATGGCTGGACAATATGTCCTGAATTATCAATACTATTACTTCTAAAGTCTCACCCTGTTTAATGTATTCCTTCTTTTAGGTTTTATTGGCTCTAGTGGCCTTTATTTGATAGTTAGTTGCCAGGAAATAGGGTTATGAGACAAGGGGAAGACATGCGGCAAAGGTCGCCAGGCCGGGAATCGAACCTGCGACAGCTGCGTCGAGGACTAAGGCCTCCACCTGTGGGTTGTGCTAAAACCCTGAGCCACAACAGCACACCAAAATTCTCACCCTGTCTCCATGATGTCCCATATCCAGGTCTCAGGGAAGAAAGTGCGAACTGTTTCCACTGGTTCTGGAATCATAGGCCCTGCTTCACCACCCAAAGCCATTGGTGGACTAGATCCTGGTAATGGGACTTAAAAGAACCAGAAGACAGAAAAACAGACCTGTATAAACGGTGGTACACTTTTTTGTCCCCCATTTTAGAAGTGAATTCAAAAACTGTCCTACTTGACAGCTCTGAAGTTATCACAACAACATACCATAATCATATTCTCTCCCCTTGAATTTGAGACAAGTGGGTATGCTCATCAGCAAATTTGTTGCTGTTTTCAGTCCTACTCTCTACACAGTTTTAGACAACAAAAAATACAGAGAATAATACATTAAATGACACATATTTACCGTAATATGTTTTGTGTTGTATGTTTGTTGTACATTTGGTACCTGGAAAACTGTATGGGCTTCCTCTGTTTCAGTAGGTGAAAAATATCTCTTCATCCTCACATTCCAGCATTTTCTGGGATCATGAACCTTATATGGAATATATAATATTTTCCTGACAGGAAGCAATGCAAAAATCTGTGGAAAAAGAACATGGTTTAGAGCTGTGAAGTGTTCAGTAATTTTGCTGTGGGGAAAAAGAACTTAAGAGCCTCATTTTTATCTCAAAACATAACCATAGACAGTCTGTCTCTGAAGGAGGCTAAATGCTGTGAGCTGTCACCCTGTCTTCATCCAGAGTCTTTCCAGGCTCCTTGATGAGGACACTCTGATCGATGGCACTGACGCCACACAGAGAGTCAGGCTGAGCCGTCAGCTGCAGTTTTGTCTCCTCTCCTGGAACAGCTGATGATGGAGAAAACACCACCGACACCTGATGAGGACACAACATTTACATACATTTGGGATCAGAAGTTTCCCGCAAAGAATAAAATGCCACATCCAACTTTTTTTTCTCACCGTCTAAAATTAAATCTGACTAAATTTCTCCTGTTTCTAGAATTATTGAAATTATTTCTACCTGCTAAATGCCGCAATATTGAGAGAAATAATATGAAAGAGATTTAAATCAAAAGTTTACACTCAGATTTATTGGTGTGTCTTTAAGCCATGGGGCAAAGTCCAGATGACGATTTCACAACTTTGGAAGCTTCTTATAGGTTAACTGACACATTTGAGTCAACTGGAGGCACATCAGGGTGTATTTTAAGACCACACCTGAAATAAAAAGTGTTTTATGGTTTGACAAGTAAGATAAAAAAAAATAATCAGCCAAGCTGTCAGGAACAGAATTGTGCATCTACACAAGACTGGTTGAAGATATTAAAAAATACATCTCTGATACAATTATTTCTTTCTTATGGCATTTAGCAAATATATATATATTCTTTATTATAACTAACCTAAAACAAGAAAAGCTTGGTCTGATTTAACTTCAGACAGAGGGAAAAATTTTGTGTATTGTGTATTTTTATTTGGTGCATCTGTAACACAACTGTAATATTATTTACCCAATAAATTGTCTTATTCTGAATAAAAGTTTTACATTGCAGTGTAAAACAAGTGACGTGCTTAGTGCAAAATATGTTGCTTCCTTAGAAGTTAATATAAGGACTATGTCATATAGTGTCTTTTATATTTGCCGCAGCTTGTTCTCTTATTTGCTCACCTTATTTCTGAAGCATTTTTCTGTTGAGAACTCGGCATTGTGAGCAATCACGTTCTGGTTGGAGAGGACAGCGTAAGCCACAACCTGGATCACAGGTGCCATGTCTGGAGACACGTGCAGCTTGAAGGACACCACGCCTTCATTCACTGAAAGGAAAAATAACATCCAACTATGAGGGATTGCTGCATTTATGTACTTTCTATGGACAAAATTAATTAAATTTATAAATGAATTTATTTGGATTTTTGTTGATCTAGTTGAAAACATTTTAAACCTGGAGGATCAGTTTACTAATTTAACTTTAAGATGTTGTTTTTCTTTTCCATTATGTCACCTGCTTATGTTTTGCCTCGGCAGCTTGCATTTGAGCAGTTCTGACAAGGAACTGGTGTGTTCAATCAGCCTCAAGGGGAAAAAAAAGTCATACTAGATGTGTTTCTATCAACCATACAATTGTGCAAATTGGAATTACAAAAGCAAATTTTCTTCACTGAAACATGGAAACTAAAATGAAAACAAAAACACATTTTTCAATTAAAAGTTTTTGCACCATGTTTAGTTTTGTTCTGTTTTTCCATCATAAATTGGTGTATTTGGCACTTGCCTCATTGGACAGTGCACAGCTGGCTCTACCAAAGGTCTCACAACATCGAACACAATCAAAAGTTGAGTTTGTAATGCAAAAGTGTTGAATTCCTCGCTCTTCTGCAAAACTGCAGATTCTAATTTTCCTAAAAACTCCCCACATGCTCCTTAACAACTCCCAAGTATAAGTGGCTTGCGGCTCCAATGACTCAATTAAATAGTTCCCACATAACATAATGTTTTCTTTTCTTTTTGGCTTGTATATTATGCTGTCATTTTTAGTCCAAAAGGTGTTTCTTGACCCTCAAATGTAAGACTTGGACTGACTAAAAATGACCATCCAAGCAATCTAAAATTAAAATCTGAAATGTTTTGAATCCATGAAGAGTCGGTCTTTACACACCTGGTTTATCTTCCACTTGAACTTGTGTTTGTCCTCCTCTGCCAATAGTTCCTCTATATAAGACCTGTGGATTTTTAGAGGACATTAATGCAATGCATAGTTGTTATGCAAATAACAGGAGTAATATCTGTTGTCTGTGTTGTCCACTATTTGTAAATCTAAATGGTTATATCAAAATTAAATTATTCTGTTTGTTTTTTTGTTTCTTTTATGTCACTTATTGTGAACACTTTTACAGTCCAAAATAAAATACATTCTTTGACTACTTAGAAGAAGGTAATGCTGTGCTGAATTGAAAAAAGCAATGCTCTTAATAATTTAAGTTTTTTCCATATGGAGAGTTGCTAAGCTTTGACTTGTAACTGCCAACTATAATTTTAAAACTTATTCAAAAATCTTCAGTGGTGATGACCAGAGAAACTACTCACCAGGTACATAATATTCACTGATGCCTGTGATTCAAGCACAAAAGTGTAATTAATGGAGATTTCCACCTCTTTGTCGCACAGAAGTGTTGTTTTGCTCTTTTCTATCTTCAATGAGCTGGTAGTTTTAGTATCATCAGAGGGAGGCTGAAACTGCCGAACTACGTGACGCTCTGAGGGAATGTGAGGCGTTCTACTCGGAGGGAACCTCAGTCTTGGTAAACTGCTTACCTGATTACAAATAAAAATATTTTAGACAGAGCTGATGGTGGTTGGAACTGAAATTGTATTTTACTGTTTTTCTAGTGCACTACATCTGCAAGTTGAGAGCCATGATTTACTTACACCAAAGAAAATATCTTCAACAAAAGTGTCTGTGCTGACAGTGAAAGTGGCGAAACCATTAGAATCAGTTGTGAGGTTCTGCAGTAAACGGGAAGACCAAACATGACCCTCAATCAAGTACAACGTCATGTTATTAATGGGCATCCCATTGAAGTGAACAGCCTTGACCTGTTGAAAGTACAATCTGGAGTAAAAATAGTGCAATGGCCACTGTTCAGAAATATAGCAAATTTCTTCTTGTTTTGAATTTTTTTCACGTTTAAATGTTTCAGATAATCAAATTACAAATTACTTTTCCTTCCAAATTTGAGCCTTTGACGTAAATCTTGGGAAGATCAACAAAAGCCAGCTTTCCAATAATATATGAAAGCTGTATTTTTGTCATCTGAGAGTGTGAAACACCTGAAAGTACAAAAAACAGTGATCTGATTGTCATATCTGAAGTATTATTTTGAAAAACTCTGCTTTAAAAAACGAAGAGTCGACTACTGTAGCTGGACGTACCTGTTCCCTCTTCTTCCATGGTGGCACTTATATCTAGTCTATTTTTTGCTAATTTTGGCCTAATTTTGGTGAAACTTGACATTTTAAATCCAAATGTAGTACAGCCTGTTGTGTCCACCTAAAAAGCCAAAGCAAAGAAAATTGAGATGAATACAAGAAACAGTAGAAACAATAATTTTAGACTGGCCTTTTCTGTGAAATGACAGACGAACATCCTGGTCCACTCAGCAATAAAGAGGCTAGGATTTTTAACCTGTAATGTTTGTCCTTAGATCTAGATTATTGCATGCACATGTGATAATTATTTGTCAATCTATTAATATTTGTTTTTAACATTATTTGGGTGTGCATTTTAGGTACAGCGCATATGTGGATAACCTTACCTGTTTTGTCATTGTCTCACAGGGAGGTGCTGTCTGAGATTCCTCTAGATTTCTAGACTGCTCAAGAGGTCGGCACACCTTCACTGTAACATTTCCTGGCACCGGCTGTCCGTATGTGTACCTGGTAAAATTAGAACAGATTCATCAACAGAGAATAACTGTATTATTGTTTTTTAAGTTCTGATATTTATTTGCTAGAAAAAAAACATTACTTACTTTGAACATACTTTAGTTTCAAACTCTTTTTGCGCAATACAGATTTCTTCTTTTACATCCATGTTTACATCAAATTTGGGCAAGACTGAACACAGAAACAGTACATGTTACTAGGTAGACTTCAGGAGAAAAGATTTTCTTAAAGAAAGAAAACATTCCTTATATACCATATTTCTCCACTTTGAAGGAGTGATAGTTCTTAAGTCCACCAACTGTCACAATGATGTTGTATGATCCTTCACGGGCTTCAGAGTTTAAGGAATATGAGAGCTGCAGTATTTTGGTGGATGTTTCATTGAGCCACTGTCCGATTCGGTTCTTGTTCGGATCCTATTCAACCAGATAAAAAACAATGAGAAACTATACATCAGCGATGAACTGTCAGGACTCTTTGGGCATTTCAATGAGGGCATATTCATTAAATGAGCTATTTATTGGAGCTTCTAATAATGAACAAAATTACATTATTGTATTTAAATCTCTTTTATAATTATTATTTAATTATTTTCTAATAAAGAAAAACAACCAATTGTTAGGCATTGAAGTTCTGTTCAGAAAAACATCACAGCTGTCTGTGAGTAGAAAATGCACTTAAAAAAATTTAAGTAAAACTGAAATATGTGGATAACAAGTATTATCTGCAATGGGCACTTGTGGGGTAAAAAAGATAAAATACTTTGTTGACCGTATAAATGGAAATTTGGCTTAAATAATCTGTCAAATTCCTCCCATAAGAACAACATACAATGACACAAACTAAAATGTGATCTGCACTGGCTCATTGTGTTGTTTCCTTCTAATTGCACAGCTGGATAGTTGCCATGAATGAAGAAACACCAGCTGTGGCAACAGCAACAAAAAAGAAAAATAAACTAAACCTACAAGTTAAACAGTTTGTATTTTCTTACCTCTAGTTCAATGACTGTGTACTGTTGGACAAAGAGAGGAAAAAAAGTCTGAGTCAAGCAAAAACGAGAATAATATGGAAAGTTTCATTATTATTCTCTAGTGTAAGTTATGCATTTTCATGCCTTAGAGTGCCTTAGAGTTTCATGCCTTTCTACACTAATAGCAATACAAAGTAAAAAAAGAAAAAAGTATGGACTTAATTATAAAACTAATCAATTAAATGGATAAAATTATGCAACAGATTAAACTTAAATACAATAATTGTGACTCAACATATTTGTCTTGGAGTAGCTTTACAAATAGAGCTGCTGGAACAAAATGCAGCGTTTAAAAACAGGGTTTCTTAATGGGGCCATCAAACTCCTCGCCTCATTTGGTTGCATTTATTAATGCATAGACAAAGAAATAAACTGATTTTAGAAACCTGTTACAAACAGCTACTGGCTCAAACTATTGATCTTTCAGCAGACTGATTGTAGACATTGCAGATCTTAAGTTAAGCAGCACACATGGCTACATCACCATCACCAAATAATTTTAAAACGCAAACCTATGAAGACACAAAGAAAATGCTTATGGGAGCAAACCTGGCTGGCCAGTGTAGCCATGAGACCAAAAACATTTTCTGAAAACGACTGGCAGATTGGAAACATTTCACATTCCCACGTCTTTTTTCAAATGATTTGAAACTATTTTGTCTTTGGACTGCTAGTCCTGCATGTTTAAACATTAACATGACCCACTTATAGGGGGAATGTGGTACATACAGTAATCAAATAAACCCTTTGATTTGTTTGCACACTAAATTGATTTTTTTAACAATAATATTTAGCCACTTACCAGCTGATTTATTGGTCTGAACTTTGCATCCATTGAGACCACTCTGAAATGAACTACGAGACGTTTTCAGATCATATTAATGTATTAGGTAAAACAGCATTAACTTTTCAAAGAGGACGTTGATTAATAAATCTGGTAACCCAATTACCTGTTTGTCCTGGGAGGTAGACTGGTTTGTCTGTTTGGATTAAGGTCATGGGTTGGTAGACTTTGATTAGGACTTTCCTGACTTCTTCTGAGTAAAACGTGTTTCCTCTCACCTTCACCTCAAATGTCTGCACCTTTTCTTTTTTCACTAAAGGGACCTGTGTCAACAAAAATTTTGCAATGATGTGAAACATGAAGCTCTTGCTCATGACACAGTGTTATCTTTAAAATAATAGATGCTTGCTTTTTAATAAAAAGCATGCAGTGGCAGGTTTTCTTGGAAGTTGACCTGAAACTGAATGCATTCAAGAAACTCCTCCTTAGTGGTCTTCTCAAGAAGAATGGTATTGTTTTCTTGAGACCTCAAAGTGACGGTCATGGTCAGAGTCTCATTGGGCTCCATGAGACTTGCACAGAATTTAGTCTGAGCTCCAGCTTCAAGGACAGCAGGAGTGGTCACCATGTAATATCTACAGACAGATTCACACAAACAGCTGTCATTTTAGTGGTCTGAATCCTCGTGGGAGTGGAAAACCTCCACAATTTATATTCAAATTAAATTAATTATAAACATATTTCTGAAAAGTTCATATAAACTCACGGCTCAGCCAAGGTTTGACCAACACATGTTGCACAAAAGAAGACCCACAGAATCCATGTGCATGTCTGGTTCCCAGGATGACCCATGTCTGACTGCACCGATCCTCTGAGTTAGTATCTATTAAACAGCTGCAGATAACAAAATCCCCGCCTAACTTCACTCTCACAGTACAAACCTTCAGCACACCATGTGTCTTTCTCCTGCCGATATCTAGGAAATAAATCATTCATAATGTTACAAACAGATGTTTGCTTTGATCATCAGAGTAAATAACAGAAGTTTAACATAGTTTGTACAAATTTTACAAGTCAAATGTACAACAAACCAAACCAGCTTTAGGCTTTGAAATAAAAAATAAGGGAATTGAACTCAGAGTGAAGTGAGAGCCAATCATCTGCACTTCTCTGTTTACTCTGCTCAGAGATTGCAAAGTCAGTGTGGCTGGAACTGTCTATGGGTCAGTGATGAGACAGAAAACACCTATTGGCTGTTTAAACAAAACTTGTTGAAATGTTCATTTTTTGGTTTTAATTGTTTAGATTTTTCCATATAAATTAGTGAGTGGATTACAGAAGTGCAAAGTTAGTAGCACTGCTGCCTTGCAGCAAGGGTTGGAATCCTGGCCACGGTCTTTATGCATGGAGTTTGCATGTTCTGCTTGTGCATGAGTGGGTTCTCTCTGGGTACTCTGGCTTCCTTTTAAAAATACCTTATCAATCCCAAATGAAATGAAAATGAAAAGTAAATGTTGTGACTAAAATTGTACAAGTTTCTTCAAACACTCATTGTAAATGTTAATGGCTGTGGACAAGAAGAATCTCCTGTTGCTGCCGGTACTACAGCCAATCTAAGAAGCCTCTGACTGAAGACCTTCTGTTAAATGACCGTGTTGTAAAGGAATGCTCTGGGTGGTCCATTATGTCCTGCATTGCACATAGGCTCTTGAACAGCCCTTATATATATTTTTAGCAAAACCAAATAGCTCATTCATTTGTTAGTATGGTAAAATTATTTAAACGTACAATATTATGTTCAAATTGTTGCTACTTTTTGAGCAAATAAGATTTAAAGTTTTCAAGTGGCCAAGATCAATTTTATTTATTTTAAATTCATTTTTAATTTCCTGCTGAATTTACTAATCTGCATTCCTTCTGGACTTTGAAATAACCTACTTTTTTAGTGTTTCTAAGTGAAAACTTTGAGATTAGAGTTAGAAAAGTTGTGCAACAGTGCCCTTTAAACAGGATCGAGTGTTTGAGTTTATTATGCAAACATTACGAGAACTGGGTAGAACGAATAAATGCAGAGATGGATGGATTGTTAGACTGACAGATTAGGTGTTAGATGTTTAATACAGCGGTATCAAATCCAGTCCTTTACAACCCGTGGATTAATGGAGAAACAACTAAATGGACTGAAGCGCAGAGTTGGATGTAACTGTGTGGAGATTTTACTTCACGGAAAACATCCAATCAATCATGCAGAGAAAGTGGGCCATCTCGTGGACACAATAAAGTATTGCAAAACCCTTCAAGCGAATGATTTTTCTTCAGGATTCATAGGGAAAAACAATAAAAAGGCTCCTATATTTTTAAAGATTTTAATACATGGAATCTTGTTTAATTCACGGAGTCCAACAAAACCACTATACTTGTTTTTGCTTCTAAATAAAATGAATAAATTCTGGAAATTTTTTAGATCTCTATAAAAAAGAGTTTCTTATACAAATAAGCTGATTGTTAAAGGAGTGAGTGCGGTGCATTTGAAGCAGCACAATATAATATGCAATACATTTAGTGTTATTCTAAACTAGCATCATTGTTAGTGTTGTATCCCATAGAGAAAGCTGTTCCTCCGTAACAAATACTTTATTAACAAAACGTAAAGTAAAAGGTTCAAATGAGAATTGCTGGGACCAGCTGTTAAATAATCTTCAAAGAACAGATAACATCTGACTTTTGTCACCTATGGTGATCTGGAAAGGTATGTGCCATTTTATTGGCGACCAATGAAAATGCGTTTGTCCTGATCAGTTGAAAAAACAGATTGTTTTTCTGTTTTTCTTGAACAGAGAAACCAATATTATTTTGGATTTAAATGCTTATTATAAAACACAACTGGGACACCACTTCCAGGACTCAACAACAATATGAACAATATATTTGGTGGAATATATAAAATTCTATGTTTGAAGCAATTACTTCTGAGGATGGACTGTATTCAGATTACTAAAACACATCTAATGTACTTTGGCAGACATACAGTACTTGCTGTGCTTGATGTTAAAATAAAATTTCACATTACCTAAAATAATGTGTGAAATTGAAGGCAACTATAAGTAACGTTGAAACAAAAGTTGTTTCTCCATCCATCATGTTTATACTGTATGTGTTTATCATCTGTTTGCACTTCACTGACATTAACACACTTTATGCTCTTAAGAATAGTCCTTATGAAAAAATGTGGAAAAGCCCATCCCAGTCTTCTTCAACTGGATCGCTGCTGTCTTCATCATGTGGTTTAGTGCCGGCACATTTATCATGCTCATCTTTAGGTTCTAGTCAGAAGTCTTTATCCCCAAAGGAGGAAATGACCACAACCTCCCGACTCTTGAAATCCCACACTGCTGTCATATGGAAGGCCATATTGGAGAAGACGACAAGGTACTCAAACAGCGCAAAAAAGGTGTAACCTGTAAAAAACACAGATATCATACATCCATGTGTTGGTCAGCATTTTATACTATTTATTACACAGATACACTTCTTGACAAAATTATCCATCGCTATTTTTGTCTCATTACAAGTTAAAATTACATTTCCATGTCACAATTTTCCTATTTTTATTTATTGAAATAGTTTCAAAACATGCCTAATTTTTATTTCCCTTAGTAATCATAATTTTTTTGTATTGTTTATGCAAAACTTTTGTGTGAATTTTGTCAACTTGTGTCAGCATTTTAAAATATTAAACATAAGACAAGGTAAAACTTACTTCCTGATTCACAGTACATGTTGTGTTTCCAGTAGAAGAATCCAGCAAAAGCACAGAAGCAAACATTGAGAAGTAAGAAGCGAACCTTCCAGTGATGAGACTTGGCATCCTTTAAGGAAGAAATAACACCACAAACAAGGCTCAAATATTGCAATTAAAGCAGACAGCTTTCATTGCATTGTGGTGCTTTATATTTACTATTCTTTACCTCAGGACTTAATGAATACTTCTTAATTGTTCTCCACAAACTGCAGGTTATCAGCATGTAGATAAGAGAACTCACAATGAAGAGGACAAAACCTTCCTTATGCACAACTGTACAGGCAGGAAAGAGAAAACATGTTCATGATGACTCAGAAACAAAATAACTGCTAAATTAGTAAAGAAATGTATGAAGGCAGACTCCACCATCAAAAAGAAAAAACTGAATGCATGCTTTATGGTATTTTATAACTGGATCACTCACAGTATGTCTCATTAGATGACACATATGTAAGAAGCAGCAGGCCCAGGTTCTCAAAAATGGAAAAGGTCAAGTTCAAGCAGCTGAGTGCGCTCTCGGAGGACCTGGCAGCAAAGCGGGACTTGTAAAACCTGAAGTAGGTAAAGGCCACCAGAAGCCTCGGAGCAGAGTGCAGTCCGATGCAGAACCGCCAGATGTGGCACTCAGGACTGAGGCTGATAGAGGCACTGATGGATGGCAGGTAGTTGGGAACCTAAAGACAAAGAAGGAGGTATGTATTCTATTGTTTCACATAGCTGTAGAATGTGACATAAAAAACTAAACAAAATACAATAATAATAATAACAACAAGAATAAGAATATACCTAAGAAAAAGCTTATAAAATCAAAGTTTCATTTTGTTACAACTGGATAATTTTTTTTAATATTTTGAATTAAAAAATCAAAAACCTTCCATATAAGTGAAAATGCTTTAATGTGGGAAGAATACATTCTAGATACATTCTAAATGTAAACTCTCTGTTTCTCTCTGTGTTTTGATCAAATGATAGTAAGGTTGAGATTTCTGCTGGCAAACAATGCAGATGGGTTTAATTTAAGGCAAATAATGCAAATGAAGAAAATTACTCAGAGCACCCTGTTAAGTACAGGAGAGGATTTGTGATGCCATGATTTGTGTAAAATGTAACAGAAAGTTGCTCGATGTTTGGTTGGTCAAATAACTAACCAACTAAATAAATACAACAGAAAATATGGTATTTTTATGAATAAATGTACTCAAATGGAAAGTTTCAATTAAA
The DNA here is from genome assembly GCA_902982915.1 of Phalloptychus januarius. Lineage (NCBI taxonomy): Eukaryota > Metazoa > Chordata > Actinopteri > Cyprinodontiformes > Poeciliidae > Phalloptychus > Phalloptychus januarius. The sequence continues at coordinate 37,283,476 of CADWAE010000133.1, forward strand.
CCAATTTGAGAAGTATTGAAGCAACTGAAAAAAAAACTGTTTATATTAAGACACTTTTGACCTTGAGATAAAAGGTCAAAGGTCATTTTCTTTTCACAAAAGATATGGGTATTTATAATAAGAAACCATTCTAATAAAAGTTTTTTTTTAATTAGAACCATTTCCAATAAATGGAAAAAAACAAATTACCTGGCAATGTGTACCAGTAGCATCTTCAAAGTGAAAGAGAGAGGATATAGAGACGCAAGTGATGAGTCCTAACAGTGGCAGGCACACAGTAACAACAATACAAGTGGCGAATGATATCCTGATGACCAGGGGCCTCTCATAGCCCAAAATGTTTGAGCCTTGGATCATTTTACCCTGCAAGCCGGGAAACATAAAAAAATAAAAAAATCACACCTTCACAAAAGTGGCAACATGATTCTATTCAAAGAAAATGATGCATGCATGCTACATGTTTACTGTTATAATAATTAGCAGTGTGCATACCATGTCTGGCTAGAATTTGAATCATGCAGTAGTCATTTTTTATTCTGATAAATTCCTTCATGTATGCTTTGTTTCTAAAAGGATGCACTCTGTAAAAGCCTTACCTCCACCCAGCTCACTGCTGCCCAACAATAACAATGTCAGTGTGCAAAGGAGCTGCAAATCTTTGATCCCATCGAGCCTGGAAGAAGAGACTGGGACGTCATCCAGCCATCTTCAGTTTCTAAACTTCATCTTTATGATTTTATCCAGATGCTCCTAACAGATGATAGCAGGCCTAAGGATGCGGCTGTCATCCTTGCGTGGAAGATAGCGGGAGGAAAAACATGAGTGGGAGGAGAATGGCAGTTTCCGGAAGAGACGGCGAGCCGTGAACAAGATGTGTCAAAATAATACATACAATGGTTTTAATAATATGCGAAAACATATCACAGCAGCTGATCAACTGTGTGCAACGTAATGAAGTAAAATACTGCGTCAGCAGCGCTTTGTTTCTGGACGTTGTCCGCGGTGCTGAAAAGCAACAATCAAATGACCGATTTCTTTTGTCCTTCATCAGTTCGCTCTTCGTTTGTGTGACGGGTTGTTTAAGTGTTTTAGGCTGTGCAGTACGTATTTTATTTAATTATTTATTTTTTTTAAAGCGCCTATAAATCCAGTGCTCGCATTAGCCCACGCCTCCGGAAGACTGCGTCATGTAATGGCATGCGTGCATAGGATCTACTAGTGCAGTTATCAAAACTGACAATCTGCATAAGCCGAATATTTGCTCTCAAGTGGGGAGGCAGACATTACACACGCTACTGCAGAAATAAGCGCATTATTATTATTATTATTATTATTATTATTATTATTATTATTATTATTATTATTATTATTATTATTATTACTAAGGAAACTAGTTTAGCACGGAACAACTCAAAAAGGGTTCTTGGCCGCAAATACTTTGCTTTGGAAAATGTTTTTTTGGAGAAGTGCGACTTTACTTCAATCATTTCTATTCTTAAGTGACTGGACAAGTAAGTTTCTGTTTTTTTCTTTTGTGTATATATATATTTTTTATTATTTATCTATATAAAGGATATTTATATAGAATATAAATATCCTTTACTGTCGTACAATAAACAATATCTCCTCCTGATTGCGGGAAAATACTGTCAATTAAAATACCGTTGAATACATATATATCTATATATATATATATAGATATATATAAGAATATATATCTAAGAATATATAAGATAGATATATATAAGAATAAGATAGATATATATAAGAATATATATATATATATTTAATTTCATAATTTTAATTTACAAAATAGACTCGTAGCACTCATTGGGTCTGCCATAGCAATGCAAAATACCTGCCTGATCTCATTACCATGGTACCATGGCGACATAATTAGCCACAAAAAGTCCCCTAGAACTTCACCAGATTGAAGCCAAGTCTTGAAATATCATGAAAATCCAATGATTTTTAGGATTTTCTGTGTTTCATAGTTTCAGCTGGAGACACTATTTAAATTTCCCTTTGTAAATATGCCCATGTTGTGTTATGATAAGACGGTATATTCATCATCTTGCAATTTTTCCACAAATTGCCTTTAAGTGCCCAAATGTTTTAGGGAACTTTTAGATTTCAGAGTGTAACTGTCAATGAGCTAGAGCTGTGGTTTTCAAACCTTTTCTGCTTTAGATAATTCCTGTGTCACCACCCCAACAATCACCATCAAAAACCAATCCATTATGCTTAGAAAATGGCAATGAGTCTCGATAATCGATTAGAACCAGGACTAAGGTTTGTTTCTCCCAGAATCGTTAAAATTTTTAATTTCAGATTCCTATATTTGATTCCTTCTGTGGCTTAACTGTAACACCCTTCATAAGAATAAACAAACAAACTATAGAACTGCTGAATTGTTATTTTAGTCCTTTCTAATGTCATGTTATATACATTTATTCTCATATTCCCTCCTCTTATCCTTGAGCCTTTTTCAGAGTTCTCAAACGCGTGACCTGTTCATAAGAGATTGTGCTGCAATAATCCCACAGACAAGCTGTCCAACTGAGGGGCTCTATTTATACTGTGATTTAGGGTTGACATCTGGACTACACAAATCCATTTCTGCAGTCAAAGCTGTAACTTTTCATCCATTGTTGCTGCTAAAGATACACCTTGTCCTATTAAATTCATTTTTCAACATAAAATCTGATTCTCGTGAACTTTTTTTTTAGGGACTTACAGAAAGGGATTGTGGTCTATCATTCGCTTTACATCCTCCCCGCCCATCTGTCAGGCAATCACATTTTCTGTCACGTTTCTCTTCTTGTCCACTCTAACATGTGTGTATGTCAACCCCTTGAAATGCAAAGAAACACATTGTTTAATCTCCCTTTGTGCAAATGTCTGTCCTTTTTGTTTTAACATGACACAAAATCAACAGAACATATAACTATTTCCTTAATGCAAAATTGTACATGTTTGTTTTTATTTCTGTCCAAGCATGTGAGGGTGCACATGCCAAACATGCCCAAAAGCTCCTGATGGACCTAATGAGCAACTACACAAGTGCGCTGAGACCTGTGGAGGACACAAATAACATCCTGAATGTGACTCTGCAGGTTACACTCTCACAAATCATCGACATGGTAAAAGACCAGAGCACAAATATCAAGGATGCATTTCAACTCAGCTTTTTCCTGTTTGAAAGCAAGAAATTGGACACGTTTTATTTAACCCACACAGATTTGTCAGGTTGTGTGTACAGGTTCGTATATGAAAAACACTTTTGCTATCTTACAAATTTAAAAAACAGACAAAACCAGCTTGAATAATTTCAGAGAACAGTTTTACGGAAAGGGGCACCCAAACACATCTGGCCCTGAAAAATAAATTTCTCCCCTTCCTTAGATTAACTACAAAACTTGAGTTCAGAACCAGTAGTCATATTGATGACTGATTACTGTCTGATCCAAAAAAATAAATAAATTGCTTTGATTGAATTAAATGAAGCTAAGATCCTGTGTCATGACCTTAAACAGGTCGTTCATATTAATATATTCTAATTAGAAAAAAATAAGTATTTTATATTATTATAAAATGCTTTATAATGATATAAAAGCCCTTATGTCCAATCTAGATCAGTAATAGAACCTCTATTACATATCAAAATTGGATGTAAGGCTGAAGCACTTTATAACTAGGAGTCATATGAGAATAAAATAAATCAGCTGTTTGTTCACAGTGACATAAATAATGATAGCTGGAAGATCCAACCGATTGAAATGAATCTTACCATTTCTATGAAGAAAATTGTTTAATATCCGGAGACAATGGCTACTAAGGTACAACTAGTTAAAGTGTATTTATGTAAATATAAGTGGTGGTGTGTAAAATATATATTTTTTAATTCTTAGTCTTATGTTTTAATAGATAGTTTTTTATTATTGAATCATAAATACTTCTACTCATTTATTATTTTGCAATAACGTTGTATGTATCATGCCTTTTAATGCCCATTTTCTTTTTTTACAGGATGAGCGAAATCAAATTTTGACTGCTTATTTGTGGATAAGGCAAGTCTGGTTTGATGCGCACCTCAGATGGAATAAAGATGAGTATGATGGACTCGATACCATCCGTATTCCTGGTAGTTATGTATGGAGACCTGATATAGTCTTATATAACAGGTAGGTTAGACAAGCGTTCATAGTTCAGTTACTTGTAAATTTGGTGAACAGAGCCTGCCAAAATTGGCAATAAACATAGAAATAAACAAATGGTCTGATTAAGTAAATTATGTGCCAAATGTTGCATCCAAAAAATAAATAACTTTCCCAAATTATTTGCTTATACAATTTTTTACAAATGAATATTTCTTTGTTCTTTTTAACAGTTAATTTACTGTACTAATGTTCAAATTATTTCCAATCTTAGTCGTATCGGTTTATTAGTTTTTTACTCCATCATTTATTTTATTTACATTTTCTTTTCCATATTTTTTTTAATTTTTTACTGTCACATTTTATGTTATTGTTTATTTTTTCTAACTGTTTCCATATTCTAAATTTATTTTGTATCAGTCAAAAAAACAACAACCTCAAAATAATTACACTGACTGACCAGTTGTTGACAAAAACAATAGCTGAGAAAAAGTTACAAATCAAATCAAATCTTTTCTTTCTGGAATGGCTGTGTACAATATTGGCACAGTTTATTTGTTGAGATAAAATAACTGTTTCTCCAGTGCAGACAACCATTTTACCGGCCCGATGGATACCAACGTGGTGATCCGGCATGACGGCCAGATGATGTGGGATTCCCCTGCCATCACAAAGAGCTCATGCAAAGTGGATGTGTCCTTTTTCCCCTTCGATTCTCAACAATGCAGGTTCACTTACGGCTCCTGGACCTACAATGGAAACCAGCTGGACATCCTGAACGCCATGGAGAGTGCCGACCTGGCTGACCTGGTGGAAAACGTGGAGTGGGAAGTTCTCGGCATGCCGGCAAAGAAGAATGTTGTTCAATATGGATGCTGTGCAGATCCTTACCCAGATGTGACATACATGCTGAAGCTAAAGAGAAGAGCTTCCTTTTATGTTTTCAACCTTCTCATACCGTGTGTGATGATCTCTTTTCTGGCTCCACTGGGTTTCTACCTGCCTGCTGATTCTGGGGAAAAAGTTTCTTTGGGTGTCACTGTGATGCTGGCACTCACCGTCTTCCAGCTGCTGGTTGCAGAAATCATGCCACCTTCTGAGAATGTGCCACTAATTGGTGAGGAAAATAATGTACAGTATATTAAAATCCCACTTTACATGATTGCAACATGCAGAGACATAGCGCAATGTTTACTTTTCTTGCCTTTTTAACCTCTACAGGAAAATATTATATTGCGACAATGACAATGATTACAGCCTCCACTGCCCTGACCATCTTTATCATGAACATTCACCACTGCGGCCCAGATGCCAAACCCGTTCCCAAGTGGGCTAAGAAAGTCATTCTGCAGTACATGGCCCGGATGTGTTTTGTCTATGAAGTAGGGGAGAACTGCATGTCGGCAGAGCCAGAGAGGCAGGAACCTGCACTTGTAAGCAACACCAGCTGCACCATGAACGGGCAGGTGTGTCCAGGAAGAGAGGATGACTGCATCATCAACCGTGGTCAGGAAACGGTTGGATCTGCCATCACAGAGGAGAGAGAAGAAATGGATCAAATCTTAAGTCCATTAGAATCAGTAAGGAGGAATCCTACAAACCATAACAGCACTTGGAGGAATGGCATCTTCTTGGACTGTGGGGAGTCAGGAGATCCGGTGAGATGCAGAAAGGGAGGAGTGAGTGATGTAGAGAGAAAAGGTGACGGGCTTTCCTGTAACACTCATCCACTGCTGCATAACATTGAATACATCGCCAACTGTTACAGAGATCAGAGGGCCACACAGAAACGAACTGGGGAGTGGAAGAAAGTAGCCAAAGTTTTAGATCGCTTTTTCATGTGGATGTTTTTTATAATGGTGTTTTTCCTGAGCCTCCTTATCATGGGCAAAGCTGTTTAATCAGCTTTGCCCATAATTGTTTATTTGATTGATAAAATTATTGTTAAACCTCGATTCTCAAATGATAAAATGAGATCTTTAAGGAAGATGTGTAGCATATTTATATTCGCAGCCCATGAAAGGCAAATTTTGTTAGCAAATCAAGAACAAAAGTTATATAATGTATTTGTTTTTACCTCAGGTAAATTTTCTTCTTGTTCTCAAGTAATAGAATACCAAGCTCTTTTTATAAATTAGATAAAAAAATTTTTGTATGACATAAGAAAGACATTATGGCAGTACCTTGAATAGGTATTCATACGCCTTACATTTCTAGAGTTTTTTTTGTCATATACAACTGTTTGCTTAGAGTTTTGAAGAGACTAAAATGCAGCAGGACGGAGGCAGATGTATGATGTCTAACACCTCTCTGTCTTAAGAAACAGAGGCGTCAGGGTGACAGGAGCAGAAAGTGTAAATATAATGGAAATTCAAATGAAGAACAAAGAAAACTGACGAGCTTAAATACATTGCTGGAAATGACAAAACAAGGAGAACTAATAAGTGGCAAATTGAATTGAGAGAAAGAGCAGACAGAGGTGAACCAGGTGATAGATATGACACATAGCAAACTGGCAGGTGAAACACACCTCAAACACACTTGAATAAAATGAACGGGTCATTATCAGGCCTCTGCAGAGCTGAATGGCATACTGATGAGTAAATTGAGCTATTTGACTCAGGTGTGTCAGAGTAGAGATTCATGGCTTCATGGTGCAGCTGGTGTTGCATTTAAACATTGCAGGATTAGTTGATTGTATTGCATGGTTTTTCCCATCTGCTCCAGCTGTCAGTGTCCCAATGTATAAATACAAGGTTCACTGATGGACATTAATGGATAAAAATGACTCATGGAAATAGGCATCAGCACCATGTTTAACTGTTTTTCCCTTTTTTTTTACTACAAGAGATTACAGTCATGGAATAGGCAATGTACAATTTCCATGTTAGTTCTAAGTTTTTGAACATAATAATTTAACCATTTTGCCATGTTTAGTAAATCTGATATTTACTGACATTTTTAGTCTTGAAAACAAAGCTAAAAGAACATAACGATTTATTAAATCTAGCATTGTTTTTCATAATATATAATAAAACCCAAAAAATAACTAAAAATGTATCTGGAAAGTTTAAATGACAAAAGTCATAAGTGACTTTGCCTCTGGTTAACATAATGTTGCGAATGAATAACAACAATAAGGGAAATTATTTTACATTATTGGCATCCTATACGCGTCACTTGAAAATAAAAAAAATTAAGTTTACTGATAACAAATATAAGAACATGCACAAAACAGCTGAAAAATATATGCCTCTTGCATTCTTTGCTCTTGTGCAGTATTTATTCTACTAAATAAATAAATAAAACCTTGTCATTTCACTGCTCTACAAACGATCTGCTGATTTCAGATGTAAAGGCAGAAGGTTAAGTAATAAGCAATGTGTCAGAAGCTATTTATTAAGCTGTTGCTGTTGCAGAAAACTCTAATGTAACTAACAACTCACTCAAAATGATCAGAATGTTCCTGCAGTTTGAGAAAAGAAAAGTTTATTGATGTTTTTCATATGGAGTTCATCTTTTAAAACAGTTCCTTTTCAGAGGTCATTAAGTCTGACATTTAACTACAAATATTTTGTCACATTGCTCATACAATCAAAGCACAATTAACAGAATATTTTCATCACAGGTCAAAACACAGAATAGTACATGGTAATTTGCCAAATTGACCAAAATATGGGGGTTGTTGTTTATTCACTTTGAAAAAAAGAAGAGTTCCCAATTAGAGTGTCAACAGAGTGCATCGGAACATCAGAAATATTTCTTAATGGTGTGGAAAAACATAGAGATAAATGTCTCACAATCCTATAAGCTTGAAGCTTTTAATTACATTTGGGTACCGATTTAGTAAAAATGTAAAAATGCAGAGGAAAAAAATCTAGATGGAAATTACAGTTTTTCTTTTAAGTATCTGTGTAATCTTATCTCGTAATGATCTTGTTTGTAGTCCATAAATAACAGGATTTAAATTGGCAGGCACGACATGAAATAAAATGTATGCAATCTTCCTTAAGTCTGGATAATCTGGAAATCGATGCAATATAATAGTTAGGAACCCTGACCAGAGCATAATCAGATAGAGAATGAGGTGGCTTGAGCAGGTTTGAAGCGCTCGGTTATTCATCTCCTTGTTTTTCTTTATCCAGCAGATGAGAGCTATTCTGATGTAAGTAGCAGTGATGCCTCCGATCGAACAAGTAAACAACAGCACTGTAAAAAACAGTCCATAAATGTTATTAATGGACACGTCCTCACAAGAAAGCTTGAACAATGATGGATTGTCACAGAAGGCATTTTGTATGACTGATCTGCAGCGGGACAGCTTGCCTGTCAGACCTAAGAGCACAGACACTAGCACTAAGGAAGCGCCCCAGGCAGTGGCAGACAGGCCGATCACAGCTTTATTAGTCATGATGGAGCTGTACCTCAGCGGGTGGCAGATTGCCACATATCTGTCGATAGCCATGATAACAAGAATCAAGTGTGATGCGGATCCAAATATGTGGCTGTGAAAAGCTTGAAGCAAACACTGGTTGTAGGTGATGAAACGTTTGGTGGAAAGGACATGAGCCATAAGCTGAGGCAGCAGGACTGTGTTGCCCATCAGGTCATTCACAGACAGGTTACAGTAGAGGAAGTACATGGGCTGGTGCAAACTCTTTTCCTTTATGATAAGTGTGAGAACGCCAATGTTAGAAAAGAGTAGAGTGGAGTATACAAACAAAAGTAAAAAAAACAGAGGGTATATGTGCTCTGGAGATATTTCAAATCCTTGGATCTCCAGGACATCAGATGGCATTGAAGTATTTTTCTCCATTTTTATTTATATAGTGAAAAATCTAAAAAAAAAAAGTACATTATTGCAACAAGTTAATTTATATAAAACTATCGCACACTGACCAAAGTGAAACATGTAATTATGTGTGCTAAAGGATATTTATAAAATGTTACTTTATTTATTGACTCAGTAAAAACACTTTTATATCAATGCATGTACTTTCACCGAGTTGAAACCATCATCTGAAAGAAATATTATCTGTAATGCATTATCAGTTACATTATTAATATAAATTAGAAGAAAAAACATACAATTCAATCTTGAAATCAGATTTAATTGATTTCAAGTAAAAAATATTAATCAGAAGCAACATGCTTACCTTTTTTCTTGACATACATGTGTAATAGAAGTTCTCTACAAAACCCCGAAACTGCTGATACCAGACTGAGTAATGTCTGCAGTCATAAATACTTTGCTGGGGTAGGAGTGATTCCCAAGTTAATTAGATGTTGATATTTCTTTTCCTTTCATAGGTTAGTAGAGCTGGATTATGACCTGCCTTTGAGTGAGAAGGATATATCAACTGATTATAGGGAATTGTAACCAAACAGCTCTCAGTTTCTGTAAATTATGGCTTTATGAATACCTTCCTGGCGAGGTGTGGTTTAATAAAACACTGTCTTATTAAAACACTGGCATTCTCCATCATCAAGCACTTCATACACCATAAACACAAAGAGTTTCTTCTCTTCAGAATGTGAGTTCATTGACAAAATACCTCAGCTTCCAGAAAAAATACTTTAACTAGCTAGAAACATTAAGCTAAACTTCTAAGTAAAAATGAAACAAAAAATCAACAACAAAAATAAACAACGTAAAATAAGAACAAATGAGAATAAACCAAAACAATGCATTGATATCACTGTGAATATATAGATTTAAAAACCAAGATTTGATACGAGGAATTTGAATTTGATTAAAATATTGTATTAGCAATCAATGGCATTTTGGGCAGTTACTTACTTAATGGAGTAATGGGATACCAAGATGACAACTTCAAAGGTTTATAGTCTCACAACAAGATGGTGAATGAAGGGGTATGATAATGTGTTTGTCCAAATTCAAGGGCTGCAAATGGCCCTTTTGGGGCCTTTGTAGGCCCGTGCACAGTGATGGGCCAAAGCTGTCCAAAATCAAAGGCTCCTCTAAATGCAGCCCACAAAACTGTCCCCAGGTTTGAGGGACAGGTTTGGTGTATTCTTCCCAGCTCACCCTTTCTCAAGATTAATTGCAGGTCTAAGCAAAATGAGACATCATTTTGTAAAAACATTTTCTGCAGGAGCTCAGATAAGCCAAGTTTAGACTCATTTCTGTCTGGGGTACAGTCAGAGGACACACAAACAGTACATTCTGGATCAAAGAGGTCTTCTTACTGGACCAACAATGTTACTGTATTCCCATGCATGTTCTCAATCAGCGAAGAGAAAGAAAAGCTTCTGTGCAGTTTTGTTATTTAATGACATTACAGGGATTCTCACTCTGTGACTACTGGGTTCTTGACAATGAAAAATAAAAATAAAAAGAAACAGACCTCTTTAAGAACATTTATTGCATAAAGACATTCAGTGAAGGTGAAGGAAAAAGTATATTCTTCATCATGTCACCATTACTGCTGTGACTGAACAAGCAGATTTACCAAAAATGGCCACTTAAACACATACAAGCACTCTGGCCCCTGTTATGGCCTTCTGTTATGAGAACTCCAGATATATTTCCAGAAAATGTCTCACATAAAACTTACAAACAACAAAAACATGCTCTGAAATTTGATTTGAAACAAGTGGTAAAGTGCAGTAAACTAAGAAAGATATAACAAAATGAGTAAAAGAGCAGCATGACCATGAAATCATCATCAGTTTAATAAAGTTAGTTTCTCTGGGGTGTAATGATTAGCTTGTCCCAATGTCCCAACTGTGCTTTTGTGGTCTTTGTTCCCTGTGGACTAAGGTGACCACTCCAGTGCTCTGTTTCAATTACTTATGCTGCTGGAACAAAACAAAATAAATGGTCTTATTAATGATACATTTTTGCTTATTTTTTAACCACAGTTGTTCATTTCTATTAGTAAATGACACCCTAGGAAGTTTTCAAAGTTGCCTCATTTGCCAACTTAACAACTGATTTACATGTCGCCTCCCAAGAGAGTTGTTGGACAACATCCCTTAGTGGGAAATAACATTTACAGGTACGAGGTGGTTAGCATTTGTCCAGGGATTAATTATTTTGTGAGACAGTTAATAACAATAATTTAATCATATCTCAAAGGGCCTCATTATTAAGAGTGTTTTGACAGCATAATGAAACAACCGATTGATGCAATTTCTCCACGTTGAAGAGCATCATGTCACAGATGTCTAACTGTTTGCTCCCGTCAAATGTTCTTCATAAACCACATTTAAAAAAATATTAATAAGTGTGGTTTATATACCTTAGATAGTATCTGAGTTGATTTGTAAATTTACAGCAGGAAAAACGCTGTAATTTCTGTCAAGTAGAAACATTCAAACGTTTTGTCAAAACTGTCTAGTTGCAAGCACCTGGATGCCACTTTTTAAGTTAGCCAACAACTTTCTTGTGTCTTTGTTTTATTCATCTGCGTAATAATAAACTAAACATACAGTATTTTATTTAAATGAAATCTACAAGACAGATTCTGTAGAGAGAAAATTTGTAAATCACTTTTTATATGTAAAAGCATATAAAAAGTATTTAACATTTGTTTTATTAGTAGAGAGACATTTTCAAATTGTTTGAGTTTGTTAGCTAGAAAATTTTCAGCAACAACCATTGCTGTATTAACCAATAGGGCCAGAGGCACTCAGGTGTGCTTCTGTGTAAAAATGGTTGTATTTTTATACTTCTAATAACTGCAAAATTAAGATGGATGCAGAAGCCTGATTAATAAATGAGAAATGTTTTTTGTTGTAATTAACATGTTGTTGTTTTAAGATTTTATTTATCTGTGGAAAGATGAAAAAAGTGTCCTTCTGAATCAAACTATTGTGCTTGCAGGTTAGATTTGAATCTTTCTAGAATTGAGGGCCACTCATAATCCTTCAGAGGGCCTCACTTCAGACGCTGCAATAATCTGGTGTATAGTTAATGACACAGAGCAAGAAATACATGCTGGCCAGAAGAAGTGAATGCTATAATCTGCAGGGATTCATGAGAAAGCTTTTTAAGCTAATTTTACAACTTGGATTAATTGTATGTGTGTTTGAACTGAAATTACATTTGTTGTAAAGTCCCTCAAGATGATATTTGTTGTGAATTGGTGATATAAAAAAACATTTAACTGAATTGTCCTTTTCAAGTCAGGCCATGCTGAGTTCATACTGGTGAAAAGGAGCAAAAATGGTCAGATTTGTTTGTTTGGTCTAGAAGCAGTTTTCTGTCTACAGGGCAGTCAGGTTTAACATTGAAGTTTCCCACTTGCAACTCTGACTTCAGAAGATTGTTTCTGCTCATTTTTCCACAAGAAACTTGGACATTTAAGCTTCTGAGGTCAAAACCTTTCATACCTTTACATCCTCTGTTTAAAAAAGTCTACTTTTTTAAAGACTGAAGATACATGAAAAGATTTTTGCAGAGGTAATTCTTGTTCTAAAAAGTTGGAGAAGTGCTGATCTAAAGCGTTTCAATTGTCACATTATTGTTTATCCACTGATAATCCCTGAGGTAAATAGTGATGGAAACGAGGAAGTGAGAAACAATAAAACAAGCGATGCACGGTAGTCATCACCAGTCCAACCTACCTGCATTTATTGAAACATGCAGTGTGTCAGCTGTTACTCCTCCAAACTCTGGCTTGATTTACAATAATGGGTGTAAATGATTGTTTTCTATCTTGATCAATCTTCTTAAAATGGAAAACAGCTCATTTGGAATTAGTTCTCCACTAACACTGGAGACATTTTTTATTCCACCTGGAGGAAAGTATCCAATATTTGTGTTTGGTCTAGCCATTTACTTGTTTGGAATGTCATGCAACCTGACTCTGATATCGTTGATTATTCTGAAGAAAAACCTTCACAAGCCCATGTATTTTATCCTGATTAGTCTGCCAGTGAATGATCTAATAGGAATAACTGCTATGCTTCCAAAAATACTTTCAAATATTGTTACAGAGACTCAGGAAGTTTCCTATCCTCTCTGTGTTCTACAAGCTTTTCTTCTGCACATGTGCGCCGGTGGAATTCTGTTTGTTCTTGCAGCCATGGCGTTTGATCGTTACATTGCCATCTGTATGCCACTACGCTACAGCTCTGTCATGACCCCAAGAATTGTCGCTCTTATTATTTTCCTGGTTTGGAGTTCTGACTTTGTCTGTATCCTGTCACTATTTTCTCTTCAGTCAGGGCTATCCAGGTGCAGATCTGTAATATTGAATGTATTTTGTGACAACCCGTCTCTCCTGAAGCTCATGTGTGGGAACATAATTCTCAACAACATAGTTGGGCTATTTATCACAGTTTTCATACAAGTTCTAAGTATGTCTATTCAGGCCTATTCTTACTTTAAAATTCTGATTGCATGCTTGAGTAGGAAGCAGTCTGATGCAAAAGCGAAAGCAGTGAACACGTGTGTTGCACAGGTGGTTATTCTTGTCATGTTTGAGATAGCAGGAACTTTCACTGTTTTATCGCATAGGTTCAAAAATATTTCCCCGGACTTACAAAAGGTAATGGGGATGCTAATGTTTATTTTACCTCCACTTATTAACCCTATTGTGTATGGCCTGTATACCAGTGAAATACGCAGAGCCTTTCTGAGTGTCTTCAAGAGCAGAATATGTTTCTGAATTTCATTCAGATCCTATTTACTTTTATTTACTAATCTTTATATGGTAAAAGTCACAAATTGAACAATGCAAAAATCTAAACCTACATTATGCGAAAAAACAATCAGAAACATGATGTGAATGATCCATAATAAATCCATAGTTTATTATGTTTTTATAAATCCATATTAAAAGCACAGCGTTTTTATTACTGTGTATGAAAAAAACATGTCGTAGTTGTTGTTTTCATCTTGCTCTTGATTGGTCTCGTTTTTTGAATCAAAATTTCTTGTTTCTTATGCTTGCAATTTGAAATCTTGATATGATACTATGAACAAAAGTTTATTTTATAGTATGGTGACCTGTAAAATGTCTTTTAGCTACATGTAAGATTTTTACTGGCTGTGTAAATTATGAGTGGTTTTGTCCATAATTTAACATGTAAGACCTTTGAAAATATTATATGTAAAATATCTAAAATGAATTTCAAAAATTATTTTTCAATGTTGTTTGAACCATTTATGTTTTTCAAATAAAAGAAGGCTGTTTACAGAATGTAAATAAACAAGGTGTCAAATATGATGACGTTATAATAAAAATTGACTTTCTAAAACAAAGTTCAAGGTCACCAGCATTTCTTTTTTCCAATACACTGATTTCTCCAGATCCCTTCATAAGGTTCATATTGTGGGTCAGAACAGTTTTGCTTTAGAGGTGAAATTGGGTCTTGGAACTCAATACACATTTGAAATGATACTGAATCATGATCAAAAAAATCTACATTAGATTAAAATAAGTACAACAAAGTTGATCTGTCTTATCCATTTTAGTCTTTCAGCTTCTGTTATAAAACATGTGGCACTTGGAATTTTCAAAGTTAAAGCCCTACATCTTCCGGGAAGTAAATTTTGTGTCTATTGCTTTTATCTTGTTAATGCTAGATAATTATGCTGGTTGTTTAACTAAAATGCCACAGCGTCAAATATAAAGTCCATTATCAGTTTCTTTTTGTTGTCCAGTAGTGAAACTGAAGGTTTTGCTAAAACAGGACATTTTAATTAGCCACATTCTGATTAGTGCAACTCTACAAAACACAAAATTAAACTAATTTGTATAAATTTTTGCTGCTACATAAAGGACAAATTTCTAATTTAGGCTTGGTTGGTCCTTAAAGCTCATTGCTCCATGTTATATTATGACGTCTGATATAACAGAAAACAGACTCACAATTATTAATAATCACATGACAATTGAGAATCTAATCATTTAGATTAGACAGGAGTGAAATGATAATGCTAAACAAAAATCCAAAATTCACATTCTTAGCAATGACCAACAACTTTGACCTCTTTAGGTAAAAGTTTTCGGTCTCTCTGCTCACCACAGCAGTGCCCTCCTCAAAGTGTTCAGTGATTTCCATATAAATACAGACTGTAGAAGAACCACATTTAGACGTCAGTGCAACATTTGATATGGTTGACCATGAAACAACCGGAGAGCTGGGCTGGGATGCTATTACTACATTTTCAGCATTACTATTGTCCCAGTAAGATTGTTAGAAACTCATCTGTTTATCTGTAGTTGACATGATTATTCATTACTTGAAATAAAAAGTCACTTGTCTAAAAAGTCAATCAGACAGCTGCAGCTGAAACAGAACATTTCTGTTCATGTTCTAAAACTAGGAAATAGATTGTATCACCCCAGTCCCTGCAGTGGCTCACTGCAGTTTAGAGACTTTAAAATACTTTTGCTAGTTTGACTAAATGGTTTTGAACCAAAATACATTAAAAACCTGTTGTTACTGCATCGACCTCTCAGACCACTCAGGTCTTCTAGTACAAGTCTGCTCTGCATTCCCAGAGTCAGAATTAAACAGAGAAACAGCATTCAGTTTTTATTTGTCACTAATCTGGAACAAATGTCCAGAAAACTGCAAAGATGCTGAAACACTAATTTCATTTAAATCAAGGCTATAAACACACCTGTTTATAGCTGTCTTTGATTAATAATAACCAGAACATTTATTAATTCTAGTCTTTTTTTCAATATTGGATGATGATCACTTTGGTGATTTTGATGATATTTGACACAAAGTTATGTTAGTTGCTTGTTTGCTGTTCCCAACACACTTGGTTATTTTGTTGTTTTCATCATATGTAGCATGTTGAATGGCTTTGTAGTAAATGTACTCTACAAACAACCTTTACTTGATTGAAAGCAGCATAGAAATATAACATTATTAAGTATTGTTTTAACATTACATTTGGTTTCTTCTGCAATATAAATAACCAAGAAGGCACATTAACACATATCTATGTTATAGTTTGCTGGTTTTAATAAATATTTTTACATAAATGAAGCATAAAGGACTTGCTTCGGAACATGTTGCATTCTTCTGGATAATTGAGTAAATAAATAAAATATTTAATCTGTGCCAAAGTTCTTGATAATTAAGGTATTTATTGTATCCATTGTTTTGTCATGATTTGTACTCTTCGTGACCCTGCAAGGGTAAACATGTTAGACAATGGATGGATGGAGATAATGATTTGTTTAGGTGTCTATACTTGATGTTATTTTTAGTGATACATGTCTTTAATCTCACACTTGCTCTCCTGGGTCGCCTGCGGCTTATATAAAAGGCAAACAATTTCCACGACAGAACTGGAGAGGATGACAAAACGGACTGCAAAGGGTAAGAACTCACAGGTGTTAAACATTTCACTGAATGCAGGTTTTGCTTTACAATATACATTTTTATTTCAGGCCGAAATACCACATCATCTGGAAAGATAAAGGCTGACATTCTTCGCAACAGTGATACCAGAAGAAAAAATACAAGGGACATGTCTGCCAATTCATCTTCAGTGACATTTTTTATACTGCCAACCCTGGGCTTACCTGCAACCCATATTTATCCAGCATTTATATTTGGAGCACTTACTTATGTCATTATTTTATTCTGCAATTCACTAGTCATATTGACAATCGCAGTGAGTAAAAGGCTCCACAGACCTATGTTTCTTCTGCTTATTAATCTGCCTATTAGTGACATTCTCGGCGCATCAGGTTTTTTCCCTCAGCTTGTTTTCAGCATTTTGACACAGAACAGAATTATCTCCACTTCTGCATGTATAACTCAAGCTTTTCTCATTCATGTGTATGGTGCTGGAAACCTTCTGATATTATGTGTTATGGCATATGATAGATACATCGCAATATGCAATCCACTTAAGTATAATACTATCATGACTTCAAATTTTGTCATCAGACTAATTTTTCTTATATGGCTTTTAGATTTCTTAGCTATGACCATACTGTTTGCTTTAACTTTACGGTTTAACATTTGTAGGACAAACATTGAAGATTTGTATTGTAACAATCCATCATTTCAAAAGATGTCCTGCGGGGACAACCGTGTAAGCAACTATTATGGAATATTCATAACATGTATGCTTAATGTAGGTACATTGTTAATAATAGTTTACACATATGCACAGATTTTGCGTACATGCGTTATGAATAATAACACTGACAGCAGGAAAAAAGCGTTTCAAACATGTGGAACCCATTTAGTCGTTTTTTTAGTCCTGCAAGTTAATAGTGTCTTTACAATCATCTCTCATCGCTTTCAGAATGTGTCCCCTTTTCTGAGAAGGGCTTGTGGGGTGTCTATTCTGATCTTCCCACCATTCTTGGACCCAATAATATATGGACTTAAAACCAAAGAACTAAAGGAAAGTATAATAACATTTCTTAAAAGGCAAGTGGGACAAACAAAGTAGCTTTCCTTTTTTGTGTGGATTTTATTGTTGAAGGGAGCTTTTACTTCTGTGGCACCTATTTTATTTTGCTTTATTGTTTGGGTATATGTTTTGATAATCATGCTGGTGTTTAGAATTGATCGTCACATGATTTTCTTTTCTTTTTTTTTCATTATTTGCTCCTCAGAACTTGTGTTCCCATTGCATAACCTACTGAAGAGTTTCTCAGAGTACATGAGATTAAATTAGATTGTTGGTTAGATGTTGTGTTTTTTGCGACTGTAATAAAAGTTTTTCAAAGACAAATATAGAATGCTTCTGTACATTTGTTTCTCACTAATGCAAAGTCACTGTCAGGGGATTTTTGGGTGGTGGAGTTTTTCACAAGTTTTGTTGCTCTGTTGCTCTCTAGCCGAATTTTTTTTCCACTTGGAGGTCAAGTGAAGATAAGGTGAGCACCATATATTCTGACTCGAAGTACTTAAGTCATACATCACCTACCCTAAGTAGTAGTTTCATATCTCCAAATTGAAAAAGAAAAAAAAATACGGGTCAGAAAAGTTTGTTTACTGTTTACATTTATTTTGTAATTACATTATTTAATTTAGTCTTGCACATAAATGCATTCTTCTGTCTGTCTATGACATAATTTGAAAATATCAAATCAGATGTTATGATCATTTAATCAGCACTAAAGTTAAATTCACTCCAAATTAACTGCTTTTGCTGATAAACTGTTTATTTAATATGTTATTTAGGGTTCTGTCTTTATGTTTCTAGGAGAATTTTAACATCTTGGGGAAAGTCTTTTAGTTCTGCATTATTTTTTCTAAAACTGTCTCTCTACTGACCTCTTCGATTCGAAGGCAGATACATTTTTCTACTGTTTGCAGCTGTACAGCTTAGTACAACTTCATCACTTGGGGTATAAAAACCCAACGCTGCCTATTCCTCTCTTTCTCTGGGTGTTCTGTAAGTTCCTGGCTTGCAAAGCATACACAGAATCGCATAACCGAAAGCTTTAATTAGCAAAGAAAAATATAGATTTGAGGTCCACAAACAAAGAGGGTGACACTGAGAATTATGGGGTGGGGTTATGTCAGGATGTTATGTTTCTGTGCTTATTTTACCCGAGTCCAGAAAAATTCTTTATAAGTTGTGAAAAATAGTGTTCAAGTTCTGAAATATAAACTGAATGTGTGAAAAGTATCAAGTTATCCATTCACTAAGCCTGTTACTTAAGCATAACCTGAAAGATTGAAAGACAAAATGCTATTGGAATTTGATTTAGTGTAAAATATTAATTCTCAAAGGGTAACCTGTAAATTATGGGACAGTAACCTGTAGAGTCCAGAAATGGCTTTTGTTGGTTTGGAAAGAATCACATAAGTCTATAAATCTAAATCCTGAAAAGTAATCAGGAATTTTATTTATTAATTCTGTCAAGTTTTGCCAATGTGTTTTTTTTTTATCATTTGGCAAGTGATTTATATATTCAAGAAAGTATTCTGTTATATGTAGTTTAATTCTCATGCATAATATTGTACTTGATGGACTTTGGTTTAAATAATAGATTTACATTTATTTGTCCCCTTTTGCATCCCTAACCTCTTCATTACTTATAGTTTGAGAAACATAACTTTATATGTGATCAGTAAAGGGTTATTATTATGTCAGTCATTAGCCTCAATGAGCTTTTGCCACCATTTAGAAACCAAGCAGTATTTCCATATGTGTTAAGATGTTGAAATCTGATTTAATAACTGTTGTCATGTTTATGTTTTCCCAGATTCCCTTGAGAATCAATGTTAAAGAAAAACCCATTGAAAACTCATAACACCTCTGAGAATCAGATGCTGTTCAACCATAATTACGCCTATAAAGATGAGAGTACTTCTCGACACCTAACCATTTATTCATTAAAAACATGAGCACTAGCTCAACTGATCACCAGCCACACCACAAAATATCATAGATTTCTCTTTTCCTTTTTGTTGAAAGATATTTGTTTCGGAGGGGTTGCTTATCTCTGGTTGTTTTAGTTTTTATTGTCGGTCTAAAACATTTAGAGGTATGCTCAAGATTCTAAATGTGATTTGTGGATTGAAAAATTTAAATTCTGTGAGCTGAAAGAGTGATGATATGCTTAACTATGCCTTGTTTTATTAACTTGATGATGTGATGCTATGAACAACTTGCAAAATGTCCAGTCTATATAACACATCTGATTTACAGCTAAATGGCTACAACATTTCCTATGAAGGCGTCTTTCCTGCTTTTCTTTTTGCTGCCCTAAATTATATGATAATCCTTTTCTGCAACCTTACTTTAATTCTTACCATTGTGATGAACAAATCTCTGCATCAACCAATGCATCTGTTCCTGCTGAACCTTCCTATTAATGACCTGATAGGTTCCTCAGCGCTCTTTCCTCAACTCCTTAAGGAGCTTTTGACAAACAGCAGAAGGATGCAGCTTTCCGCTTGTATTGCACAAGCTTTTTTCATCCATATCTATGCTGCAGGTACAGTGTTTATTCTTAGTGCAATGGCCTATGACAGATACATCGCCATTTGTTACCCTTTGCGTTACAACACTGTTATGACTAATGCTCACATTATGAAAATAATCACATTAGTTTGGTCTTCCTGTGTGGTTTTAATAGCTGTGCTCTTCATTCTTCTTTTACGCTTGCGTCGCTGTAGATCTGAAATAACACAGGCCTACTGTGATAATCCAAGTTTGTTGACTTTGGTGTGTGAAGATACAACCATTAATAACATCTATGGTCTTTTTATAAGTGCTCTTTCACAAATGATAGCTAATGGAACGGTTTTGTATACATATCTTCGAATCCTCATCGCATGTTTTAGATCGAAACAGTCAGACACTAAAGCAAAAGCTCTGCAGACATGTGCTACGCATTTATTAGTTTTTCTCTTACTGGAGTGTTTGGGTCTTTTTACCATTATATCATATAGAATAAAGAATGTTCCGCCACACATAAGAAGATTTCTAGGAGTGTCAACATTAGTTTTCCCCCCAACATTAAACCCAATCATTTATGGACTTAAGACAAAAGAAATTCGGGCAAAAGTCATGACATTTTTTAGAAGAAAATTGTCTTTTTACTAATGCATTGTGTTAAAATCAGAACTTTTCAAAGCTGTAGCATTTATTTTTAAAGTTGTTTTTATTCTCACCAAATATATTTTTCACTGTAGAACTTTTTTATTACATCTTAAATTTAAATATAATGAAAATTGTAGATTATTTGTTTTTCTGTTCCTCAAGCTACTTAAGTATAGTGTGTAGTTTTGAATATCAAAGTTACATTTGAGTGCTACCATTGTGTCACAGCAAGTTTTACTAGAATATGAGCCAATGTGGACATGTTAATCAGTTCTTCCTACTAAATATTTTCTTCGCTGGGCTATTTAGGGAGCATTAAAGAACAATGTGTGTTCAGTGTGGAAAAACTGAATTAACTTTCTGTTTAAGAATAAAAATTGTTGGTGCAGATTGTAAAGGTTTTTAGTAATCTTGAGTCATGCTTTGATTTTTTGACAGACACTTATTGCAATGTGATAAAGTCTTGTTTTGGTATATATGTGCACCTTAAAAGGACCTTTTGTTCCATCTTTATGGAGTAAGTAAGTTTTCCTTACTTCATCTAGTCCTGCAATAATGTTCCCGCTCTGGCATCTGTAAAACGAAGTAATAATTAAGTAAAAAAATAAATAATTGTGTAGTTTGCATGTGGTTTTTGAATCAGAGTCTAAAACACATTTGTTTATGGCTGGTAGGTTCATAAAAGAATTTATTTACTTTAAAAAAACAAAGAAATTCAAGAAATGATCCTCTCACCCCAAAAGTGGGAGAGTATAGAAGTTCTGGAAAGGAAGTTAATGATTAGCAAAGTTTAAAATTCCCCCAAATGTCATCAAAGGGAAGATGAAGAGCTTCAAGATAGCAAAAGAAATGTTTTACCAATAAAGAACTGAATTACAAGGTGTAATGCAGAGGCCACATGTAACTAATAATTTTTTTTGCTTTCATCTTATGGGCCCTTTAATTTGACATGTTTATCAAATTAAATGATAAACATGTTGTTTGAAGCATAATTTAAAAAAATTAGATAAAATTGCTTAAATGCACCCATTAATTCAAAGCAAAAGAATGATACATAGTCAACTCTGTATCACAGTACAATTTATGCACACCAACAGTTGCACACTGGTAACCCATTACATCATTCGCAGTCATGAAAACATAAACCTCTCCATTTGAAACATGCTGCCCTCTTGTGGTTGCTAAATTCAAAAATTATATAGAAGGGTCTATATATGTCAACTGAGTGTGAAAGATTCCTCCATTGTAAAAAAATAAATGCTTTTGTTTTAGAATATTGAGCTATGGTAATGGCTTATTTATTATTTTCCTTTCTTTGAAGGAAACAGACCATGAATCTGACTAGTAGCATCAAAACTTTTATGCAAAATGACCATGTTTTTGGACATGGGTGCATAAACATTTGTATTTTTATGACTCTACTCAGTTGCACATTTTTTCTGTTTTATATAACATAAATCTGAAAGTGGATGCCTCCATTTACCTTTAATTTGTTAGTACTCCTTAATTTTCCCACTGTGGAACAATAGAATAGAATAGAGTGCAAATGTCTATTCTTATTACCAGGGAACTCTGGACCCTTATGGCTTTTCCCTGTATCCCATTTAAAACCCAAGAAGACCTATCTTTCCAACTTCTGCTAACTTAATTACCTATGAACATACCGATATATTCCTCCACATCCACTGGTGCCTACATTATACCTTCAAAGGCAGTAATGCTCTTCAACAAAAAAGACTAATTGTTTAATTGTAAACGGCCCAAACATGTTTTTAAGTTGATAAAAGGTCTGATCAAACCAAGAGCTCTTACATTTATTTCCCGTAGTCTTTAGAAAACAGGATGTCAAGAAAAGTTGAAAGATGTAGATGTGGATTTAATTCACATCTACATCTACAATCTACAATCATCTTATTTTCTAAATAAATATGTTCTGTCTGCATCCATCTCTGTGAGGTTTGGCTCAATCGAAAAACAGGACAGGTCCAAACAGCAATGAACAATCAGGTCTGCATTATCAGAACTGACCTTTCCTCTACTCATGGCCGGTGCAGGGCCAGCAAAAGGGCAGTTTCTGCTGACCCAACACATCCTGGTCACTGGTTATTTTATACTTTTACCATCAAGGCTGTATTACAGAGCGCTAGTGGCAAACACTAGCTGACACAGACACTTTCTAATCCCTGGCCGTTACTCTGTTAACCATATATTGTACGAGAAAACACAGATATCCTGTGACTCCCATGGGAGTTGAATAGAAAATAAATATCACACTGCCTCCAGTGTCTTGCCAATTAGTTCTAGGAACTTGTACATCAGCACAATAGGCAGCAATGCAAAAATGTTATTTGTTTTATGAACGAGTACAGACTATGTGTTTTTACTGTTTCACTTGATTTATTTGAATTTACGTTCAGGTGGTAAATAAGTTAAAAATAGTGTGTGAATTGTTTGTAGACACGGATCGTTTGGAAATTGATCAGAATCAATGTTATTTTAAGGTTTTACTTTATGCCAACACCCGCTATTCTTCTAAAGTCTTCTTATGTATTTTTGCTTCTAAATGTCATATTGTAAATGCAGAGCTTCAGTTTGTTAAATAGTTTTTTATTCACACTTTGAGAAACTGAAAGGATGGACATCATGCATAATACATCATATGTCTTACAGCTTAAAGGTTATGATCTCCCTCATCAAGGCGTCTTCCCTGCATTCCTCTTTGCAACCCTGAACTACATGATCATCCTCTTCTGTAACCTTACGATTATCTTCACCATTGTGCTGAACAAGTCTTTGCATCAGCCAATGCATCTGTTCCTGGTGAATCTTCCCATCAATGACCTGATAGGTTCTTCAGCACTCTTTCCACACCTCATTAAGGAAATACTGACTAACAGCAGAAGGATTCAGTTCTCAGTGTGCATTATCCAAGCTTTTTTTATCCATATATATGCAGCCGGTTCAGTGTTCATCCTGACTGCAATGGCCTATGACAGATACATCGCCATTTGTTACCCTTTGCATTACAACACTGTAATGACCAATGCTCACATTATGAAAATAATCATATTAGTTTGGTCTTCTTGTGTGGTTTTAATAGCTGTGCTATTTATTCTTCTTTTGCGTCTGTACCGCTGTAGATCTGAAATAACACACTCCTACTGTGATAATCCAAGTTTGTTGACTTTGGTATGCGAAGATACAACCATTAATAACATCTATGGTCTTTTTATAAGTGCTTTTACACAAGTGATTGCTAATGGTCTGGTTTTTTATACATATCTTCGCATCCTTATTGCGTGCTTTAGATCCAGACAGTCGGACACCAAAGCAAAAGCTCTGCAGACATGTGCCACACATCTTTTTGTTTTTCTTTTGTTTGAGTGCTTGGGCCTCTTTACAATCATATCTTACAGACTGCAGAATATTTCACCACATTTAAGAAGATTTATGGGAGTGTCGACATTAATCTTCCCACCGACATTAAATCCAATAATTTATGGATTGAAAACAAAAGAAATTCGTGAAAAAGTGTTTAACTTTTTCAAGAATAAATAGATTCTTTGTGAGTGGTTTATTGCTTAAATTGTAGCTAATGCAAACTGTCTCCATGAAAAACTACTCTATTTGTTGTGTGAACTTTCATTAAATCAGTTTTCGTAATGTTTTCTTCTTTAAATAGTCATTTAAAGAAGAATGACTTTAAATGACTATTTAAAGTCATTTAGAAACATTTAGAAACATTTCAGTTTGTATGTGTGATTTTTTTTTAATTTATTGTGAGTAATTCAGTTCATAAATTTACTTTAAGTTGAATCCATCTAGGCCTGTGTCCTATTAAAGTCTGTTGTAACAATGTCAGCTAATATATTTACTTTTTTTGTTATAGTGTGCAGCTTTCCAAATTCTCTTTATGGGGTAATGTCATTATTGGATGATACTTTGCTTTTCCCAGAACAATATAATTAGGATTGCAGTAAAAATGCTTTCATCTTCTTTCTAAGTTGAACATTTTATTAACATTTTTAATGTACTTGGCCTCTTGCGCATACAGCTCTTTTATATCGCATTTTCACGTTATGTTGTTTGTTTAAATGATGCATACATATTTGAACTTATAAATCAGTTTTTGATTAAATATGTAACCTTAATAAAAACAAAATAAAATTAAATAACAAAGTTAATATTTCTTATTTTGTATATATCTGGGGTACTTCAGCAACTGAATACATCAGTAGTTTGTAATGCAGTGCATTCTAGGCAGTTTGACATCAGAACAGATATATTAACTGTAAATTTGTTGTAGAATCTTTGTCATCCAGGACATCACAATCCTGAATGTTTGAATGCTAAACTGATGTCACCTCATTGTAAAGGTTTACAGTATATCAAATCACAAAAATAATGAAATTGAAATCAGATGGTGTGTTATTTGCCAATAACGTCTGAACTGATGAAGACAAACAGCCAGCACTATATTCTTTTCATCATCTGATTGGGTGGCTCTGAGTATGTCATCACCCAGTATGGGAATTAACTTCTCATTGAACTTTGGTATTTTGAAAAGAAAACTGTTGTGTTATGGTTACTAATACTTGGTGACTGTTTCCATATAAACTTTGCTCATTAGGTTAATGATCTAACTGTTTACAAAGAAGCAACACTAGATGTGCCGTAGTGAGCCCTCCAGAGTGACATCTCCTCTGTACTTTTCCCTGGTAATGAACCTCAGAGGGTGTTGTGATGCAATGCTGTAAACAAGCTCTATTTGGTTCCACAAGTTAAAGTTAAAGTTGTCTGAAAGAGTCTTTTGAAATAACATTGTCCTGTTGATTTCATTTATTTATTTTAGATCAAGATATAAATTCAACATAATAGATTCAGTAAAACGCTAACTTATTTTTACCACTAACAAATTTTGATTTTTAATTTGATTCATTCAACCAATACATTTTTCTGAAAGTAAAGGAGACAGGCATCTCTCAAAAGACTAAAATGTTGTGTTGATTTACAAAAAAATATATATGCATTTTATTGAAACAATGTTGCTTCGTCTCTGCTCAAAAACAAACCTTCTCAATAATCAATGAAAAAATTGTTTTGAGACTACAGCAATAAAGCTCTTCAATGTTGACCTGCTTTTTAAGGTTTTGCACGAGCACTTTGGTGATGATGCATGATACAATTCATCCATCATCTTTTTGAACATTAAGTAAAGTTTGTTAGCGAGGCTTCTTTCAAAAACAAACCCTTCACAAAGCATTGTATAGAAAACCAATGAAACAACTATCAAATGCCATTAAAAAAGATAAAACAACATATAATACACTATGAAAATTAATGGTAAATGGACTGAACTTATTTAGCCCCTTTTCAGTCATTTTAACCACTCAGAGCATTTTACACTAGAATCACATTCACCTATTCGCACATTTATCCACCGATATGCAGATCAGTAGGTAACTAGTGGTTAAGTGCCTTGCCCATGGGCACATTGACCTGTAAGAGGAAGCTGAGATCAAACCTATGCACAGAGTCAAGCACTCAGGATTTATCCACAGAATCACCCTAAGCATTTAAAATAAAGTCTGGTCAGACAAAAAAGTTTTTAACTGCTTTTTAAAAGTATCCTCATAATAAACCAAGCACAACTATAGTGATACACCATTTAAAATGGTGGATGGCTGAATTCTCCTTGGTCTACAGTCTGGGAGGTGGAAGAACTAGCAGATTCTGAGCTTCTAACTTACATTTGAAACTAGAATAAACTGGAATGTAAGTATGGTTGAACTGAAATGTATTTTTTGTAAAGTGCCTAAAGATTACATTTGTTGTGGACTGTATCTATATAAATATAATGAATAGAGTTTAACTTTTTGAACAAAATTTAATCAAAGGAAGTTGTTAGAACCAGAGGTGGATAGGGAAGGAAAAGTGGTCTGGGATTTTTTGACAGACTGGCCCCCTTTTAACTACTTGGTTGAAATTTTTAGGGGAAATTTAATATTACAGGTCTATAAACAGACATATGCACATGCAATTACAGTGATAATGTGACATTTCATATATAATTTGTAGTACAATTAATAGTAACTATATGCTCAACTATGTCACAAAATCTAACTATAAATCTAAAATATCAGCTTTTGGCCCTCTATTGGTAAAGATGAGAGATAGCATCTCAAATTATAAACACATTGGTGTTGTTAAAGTGTAGATCACTGAAACAACACCAAAGTGATCGAAATGAAGAAATTGTATTCTGCATCAAATTGGACCATTTGAGTATTTCCTTTCTGTCCCAGCAGGTGGCAGCACTGGCATTTGTAATTTATGCTGACTGGGAGGCTTGTTTGACTTTTAGACCCTTTCCCCGTAAAAAAGCATTACATTTATAGGCATTTCACATCAGGCTGCTAAGTTAAACTTTGCTAACCTAAGAAACTACATTTCTAAGTTGGAGGAAAAGTCAAACCCAACACAAAATGGTCAATTACTGTTAGACATTACCTAAACTAGGTGAAAGATGAAGCATCTTTGCACCAATTGTAAGTGGTTAAAATGCAAAGATAAAACATTCCTTAAATTAAATCTTTTCTTTTTACTTACTCTTCCAACACATCCATAATGTCAGTGGAAAAAAAATAGTTGGTCATTTCACAGACAGTCTCATCCAAGGTTTTTACAGCATTACAGGAATGTCATGATAGTCACATTTTGTTACTTTTTTAATCACCAATATTTTTCATAATGTGCAATAAATAAAAAAAACAACACTGACCCCGTGGCATTTTTGGAGAGTATATTTGACATACTCATTTCTATTCAGTTAATTCAAGCCAATTTGTTCAGTTTATTCAGATTCAAAGTCTATTATTGATTGATTATTATTATAAAACATTAAGGCAAAGTTCAGTTTATTATTACAACTGCTTAAAAGTTTTCTGTCTGAGGAAACACAGCCAACTACATCACTAATGTTGCAGAAATAACTTCTCCTCAACAAGCACAGAGCTACAATCCTTAAATAAAAACAATCAGTCAATCAAAACAGAATTGTCGATGCAAGAGTTTCTATGTTAAAGGGGTAATATTATGAATTTTATAGCACAATCAAGCAACCAGGTTTACCTTCATTTGATATAACAAATGATATATATTTCCAATATGAATTAAAATAAATTGTATGTTGTAATTTAACACCTAGAAATTGGACCCTTGTCTCTTTAAAAACTCGTGTTTTTTCTGAAACTTCACATTCAGGAAGTAATCATAACATCTCTCCTCTAATATCACTTTTACTAAGTAGCTTCTTTAATGATCTCACTCATGTTCCATCAGATGCTTGCTAATTGCTGCTGGCTAGTTGAAAGGAGCTAAATTGGAAAGGAGTGCAATTCATTTCAATTCAATTCAATTTCATTCAGTTCAATTCAAAATCAATTCAATTATCACAGTCTTTTTTGTGACTGTAAAATTTCTGCCCCAGGTAAACGGTGGCATCGCAAGGCCACTATTCAAACACTCAGGATTTATTTTCACAAATAAATGTACATGTATAGACATTTTCTTAACACTCTTCACCAATTATTTCCATCTAAAATATTTTTTTTCATCCCTTATTCCTCTTGTTTTGCAGTCTTATTCATATGACTGGTTATATGAATTCAATCTGTGATAAGTTAGTTTACAGTAGTTCAAAGTTTTCATGTTTTGTTTTCAAACCTTCCACAATCAATAAAAAAAACAGCACACATGACTGTTATGAGGAAGCTAATTGAGGTCTCATGCCAGTCGTCATCTCAAGGGTGTAATTAGTGTGCTAGTTTTCCCAGAATGCACTTTAGAAAGTTCTCAACTGAAAACAATCTTATGCAACATTGTTCCTTGTTAAACTTTCATTCAAACATCATTTTTCTGATGTTACATATTTGTGCATTAAAGAAATTCTTTTCTTTAAAGATTTTAAATGTTTAACATTCAAAATATACATTCTCTGGCATCCTAGTCACAAAAACAGAGGAATGTTTTTAATTTGTCAGTTTCAAAAACACCCATATTTATATTGTGTCAATTCCAAAAAAGTTTTCATCCAAACAGAAACATCAAGAATGGCTCAAAGCACAACTTTTAGTCCTGTAAGTGGTGTTAAAAATCGAGTATGGGACATGTACAAGAGTTTAACAGTCAACACAACATATGTGCCGACCACATGTTCATTCTAATGAACATGCAGTTGGCTATTATTTGTGTTACGTGTTTACAGGTGGGCTAAATGATTAGCATTTTCTAAAACAAAACTTTTGCTGTCCAGGAGATTATGCAAGGGAGAAATTTTCACTCAGGAACCTTTTACCCCTCAATACCCTTTTTCCATGTGGATGCCTGCCACAAACAATTGAAAACTTGTAGAGTGACAAGATGTTTCAACCTCAATTTCCTCAATGGGCCTCTCTAAAAAATGTTTAAAAGGTGAAAAGATTTTGAATCAATTATTTGAGGGGGAAAAAAATCCACAAAATAGTTGCATTAGTCTATTTTTTCTCTTTCCAATGTTACACCTCTTACTAAAAGAAGTTAAATATTTCAGCAAAGTGAATTTTTTATTTTTTAATTGTTCCATTGTAGTTTTAAAAAAAATACACTCTTGCTGCAGATCACTGTGTCTACTGGAAATTTATTGTCACTTTGTAATGGCTTTTCAGGTAAAAAGGTAAAAACAAGACAATGTAAGACTTTTAAATATGGTTAAACATTTCAATCTATCCTGCAAATACTACTGATAGGCTAAAACTATTGCTCTCATAAACAATGATAATCACATTGTGTAAAAGCTATGATAGTTTAAAATTCTCACAATGTTCACATCCTGTACTTATTACTGACAGACTTTGGGAGCTGTGTGGTTCACAAAATCCACTCAGGTAAGACGAAACGTATGCTCTGAGACCTCCGTTGAACACTGGGGATATTAGCCGTCCTCTATTAACATCACTTTAAATACTCCCTGGGCTTATCATAAAATGCAGTTGTTTACTCCAGTGGGATTCCTAAACCATTAGCATGATTAAATCTGTGTTTTACCTCCATTGAAATCTCTGGGGATTTGTTTTCAAATTCATGCCACTCTCCACAAACTATTTTAATGTTCATCTCAAGGAAAAGCCCAAAAAGATGGATAACATCAATTAGAAAATTCTAGATTTTTTCTACTTTACCCTTTATGTTTGTTTACCTTCATAAAAAGTATGCAGTTTACACATTTTTATTCATAGATTAACTTATAGCTAAGCACCTACTAAATATTCATTCATCCTCTATAGGTGAAAAGGCTAGCATACTAAATGATTGTGCAGGCAGAAGCTATAAAAAAGAGATTTAATTTTCTTCACGTACCCTTTGTATCTTTGCTAGAGAACATATTAGATACTTTCTCCAAATCTGTAAAAGGACTTGCATGGTATCTTCTAGAATTTAAATAACAAGTTCTTTCCTGACACTGTAGAAAGTATCTGACAAGTTAGAGGAAAGTAGGACAAGTTGTGAAAACTATCTGTATGTGAAAGAGTTCAGTAAAATACCAGACACCATATCTACATTCAATGAATGATTAGGAAGAAAGTTTTAGTTCCAAGCGAATTTCTCAAAAATATCCGGCAAGTTCATAAAAAACTCTGTAAAGCTCCTTGTAAGAACTTAAAAATTAAGGATAGCAACATAGAGTGCTATCCATATTTTTGCTGTGAGAGAACAGTTAACAAATATGCAGAAGAAATATCTCAAAAATACTATTTCTCTGTCAGTTACTTTGTTCACCACTCACATGTTGCATATAAATTAAAAATAGATATATATATATATTTGTACTATTTTATGTTTTGGTTATATTTCAAGGTTCCAATGAATGCAACCTTTTATTCAAATGAAATATGCCTACCAGTAGAATGAATGATTGTTTTTTGGAGCAATAAGACTTTTCCAAATTTTTGTATTTCAACTCCTCAAACAGCTCTGATGTGTACCAGGATAGCATTTTAAATAGCAAATCATCTAATTTTTATGGAAATCATCTGTCAGACTTTGTCATTTTTAATAAGGACAATAATGGCCTTTTGAGACCAATGTGATGCTTAGAAATAAAAAAAAAATTTATATAAGTATAACAATGTAAAAAAAAAACTGACTGCTAAGGTAGGCAAGGTATTACTAAAACTCTTTTCAGAAAGCATCACATCTACTAGATAGATAATCAATAAAATGTGAACCTTTGTTCATGTTGGGGATGAAAACGATCACCCCTATGGGTTAACTAAAAGGAAAATATGAGAAACCCTTAGAGAAAGCAAAGAGGATGAACAATAACTCTGCCTGCATCAAAAGGTGTATTGAAGGAGGGGTTTTAAGCAGGCAACCACCTGGTGAGAAATCAGAGAACGTTGGTGCATCTTATTGTGAAAGGTACGTGTGAAATGAAAGAACTAATTACAAATGTATCTACGCTACATTTATTTATTAGACTGAAAACTCATAACTTAGTAATCAGTTTCTTTGGCAGAATAAAAGTAGTAAACGATATCAAAATTGACATCAATAGTAAAACAATTGATTGTTGTTTTGCTTACAACAAAAAATAATTTGCTATCAGATATATCAGGACTGATTACTGCAAAAAATATTTTGTTTTCAAATAAGGATTCAGTTTGATCTTGTGTATTTTTCAGTTTTTAAAGGTATTTTCTTCGAGATCATGTCAGAGGGGAACCAAAGCAGAGTAACTGAATTCATACTAACTGGATTTCCTGGACTCCATCCACAATATTACGGTCTTGCTTCAGCTGTCTTATTCTTAGTCTATGTGGTAACTGTGAAAGCAAATGCTGCAGTTTTTTTCTTATTTGCAACCAACAAGAGTCTTCACAAACCAGTCTACTACATCATATTAAATGTGTCTGCCTGCGACCTTCTCTTCAGCACGACAACTTTACCTAAAATCATCAGTAGATACTGGTTTCAAACTGGGAGCATTTCTTTTACTGCTTGTTTTGTCCAGATGTACCTTGTTCACTATTTGGGTTCAGTAAATTCTTTTATATTTTCACTGATGGCTTTTGATAGGTACTGTGCTGTCTGTCATCCACTCCGATATTCAACTATTGTTAAAAATTTCACAGTGCATATCCTCAGTGTGACTGCATGGATTATTGCTACTGCATCCCCTTTAATAATGGTGATTAGAGCATATCCTCTTCCTTACTGTGCATCAAACATAATCAATCACTGTTACTGTGATCATATTGGAGTAACAGTTCTGGCCTGCACAGATAGAACACCTTATTCTTTTTCAGCTTTTGTTGGTGCAATGATTACACTGTTAGGACCTCTGGCCTTTATACTTTTTTCATACTGCTCAATATTTGTAGAAATAAGTAAAGTAACAAATTTGGGAAACTGTGGAAAGTCTCTGTCAACATGTAGTACTCAACTGATCATAATCTCACTTTATTATGTACCTCGATGTTTTGTGTATTTTGCTAGTCAAGCTGGAATTAAATTCAGTGCTGATCTACGAATAGTAATCATAATGCTATATAGCCTTGTCCCTCCAATGATAAACCCACTCATATACTGCCTAAGAGCTAAAGACATCAGAGAGTGTTTGATGAAACAATTCTATATAGAAAAGTTAAAGTTTCAGCAATTCACAATGAGCAGACCAGTGCAGTAATTAGAAATGGTATCCGTATCTTCGTATATAACAATATCATGTTAAAAGCACCATTACAATTATCCATGGATTTTTTAAAAAATAAAATGAGAAGAATATCAGCAAACAGTGGCTTGTTTCATAGTTTCTTTTGAGCACTCTGGTTTGACAGATTTCATTATTCACATACGTGTCGGTTGTAAGAAAAATAAAATATTTTCATAATTTCTCTTGTATTCACATGTGTCTAAGTTAATCAGAAGTTCTGCAATTAAAAATTTAGAGATCTGACAGAAAACATTACTCAACAAGCAGCATTATGAAAAGGAAGAAAAAAACCAGATAAATAAAGTAGAAAGTTTTTGTAATATTTCAACCAGTGTTAAATATTGTGGCTGTAGTCTGCAGAACTGCTGTCCTTGGTGTGTTTTCCAACCTTGAGATTTTTGCTGTATATTTTCCCCCCTTTCTCTTTCTGTCTGATTACTTGGAAAAGGCCAGAAGTGCCAAAGTATATCTATGAAAGAAAAAAAAAAGAATTTTAATCTCATCTTAAAAACATCTTTGTAAATACGCCAGATTAGACAAAAGGGCAAATTTTCAGCCATGTTTTAATGGTTTTATGGGGCTGGAACAACAAGTTACATCAAATTGTCTTCTGTCACTGGGCAAAGTTATATGTTGATTAGGTAAAGGGGACTAAATATGAGACTTTCAAAGTAAAACATTCCACTTCCTGTTGTCATGGGCTTTAGAGACATGCTTTTCTAAGAGTTGTAATAGTTGTTTTTTTTCTTTGGCTTTTAGTCAAATTCTGAGGCCCCACCTTAAACATGCACAAAAGTCAGGATATTGATAACTTCACGTCCCCCAGGACTTATGAGCAAACTCAAATTTTTGTTCCTTAAGAGCTCTACAAGGAATTTGATCATGCATAAGTAAAATTGCAAGATCAATGCAAGATGACTGCCTTCCTGTTTATTGTTGGGCATGGATCCAAGAGAGTGTGATGTAAGTCTTGGGAGGTTCAACGGGTGTTTTGAAAGTGGCAGAGGCCCTTTTGCTCTTTAGCTTTTTTCTGCTGCAACTTTTGCAAAGCCTTAAAAATGTGAAAATTGCATGTATCACTGACTTGTCTGCAGAGTTCGGATTGTAACTTGAAACTATGAAGTTGAAGTTAGAGAGAAAATTCTTCTAGCTTATATTTTGTAATTGTATACTTTTTTTGGTCTTGCACAAATAAAATACAGCAGTTAAACCTCTTCAAATTCTGAAGTAAAAGTGCTGTTGTACCAACAGACTGGTGTGCTGCTTTTTGGGTTCTGCTCTCCTGTACTTCTCCAAGGTGTGATCGTCAGGTGCAGCTTCCAGGTGGAGTGAATTACCCTGATCAAGAAGCAGGATTTAGAGGAGTGGGTTCCCAGAGACAGATGCCAGATGGTTAACTCCTACTCATGGTAACTACAGCTGACTCTTGCTCCATTATACAACAAACTATTTCTTATATAACTTACCTTCAGTCATATCCTTCTATGAAAATCCTCTGCGTTCCGCTTCCACGCTGATCCTTCGCCCCAGTGGATTTCCTCTTTCTGAGTCTCGCTGTCGTCCTCCTCGCTGCTACTATTCAACCCCGTGGTTCATCTCCAGTACTTGCCTGCCTGTCCATCCTCCAACGATCCATTTCCTCCTGCAAAGGAGAGTGACACTACCGATCACAATTTCCCTCTGAAACACCAAGCAGTCAACCACCAGATCTGTGGGTGCTCGTACCTCACCTCGATCACTTTCTCCTTTCACAAAGCAAGAATCTGACTCCTTCCACTGCTGAACCAGTTCTCCAGTAAAAGATACCTGGTAACAGTCTCCCTGTCTTCCAGTGTGGATCCAGTCCTGGCTTGATGTTCTCCCTCCTGCAGACAAATCATTCAAACATTTTCTCTGTTCAATAAACATTTACCTTGCAATCCCTGGTGTCTGTAATTGTTGCTCGCATTAGAGTCATCCAGCATCAAGTACACAAATTATATTCTTTCAGTCACACTTCAAAAAAAAATTTACATTTACAGTGTTTCCCCCAAAAGATCCAAAACAAATCTAAGTACTTGTATTGGAAAAAAAAACAACCTGTGAATATTTATGTGTATTTTTTTAACACAAATACGAGTCTGAATACAGCAAAACTGTTGATGTAAATCACAAATTCTGTCTTACAAGCCACACTGAGTTTTTTTTTTTTTTTTGCATACTTTAATTTTGTACCATTTGTCAGGCTGAAAAATAGCCGGCCCATTTCCTTCCTATGCAATTGCACTTGAATAAAATCTCACTAATAGCACAGAAGCATTTTCTCCCATTCACTTGGATTCCGTCTGGCAGATTTTCTACCGGGCCAATCAATGAACAGAAGTTGTGAAGAATATCAATTTTCTGTGCCGTTTTACAATTGTAGTGTAAATGTTTTAGCCATGCAGTGGAGGAAGTGAATGACGACATTCAGTCAGCATTCGGTGTTCTTGCTTAGAACTTTTGGCCATAATTCAGACATACAGTGCAAATTAAAAGGCCGAAACATTTAACCAATTCCAAAAAATGAATAAATTGAATCAATCTTTGCTAAATATTGTTTCTGTTAAATATAATTTAACAGAATGCAAAGGCTTTTAGAATTGCATAAGTAGGGTGATACAAAGCTGAAGTTGGCTTAAGATTGAAGTTTCCCCATTTGGGGGGAGTAAAGGACTATTGTACTTAATTTTTCATTACATTTAAAACCTTTATTCTGCTGGAGTGTAAACATTTCAATAACTTGGAGTCATCTAACATTGACTAGGTTGTTGTCAATAATAGTAGAATTATTAAAACCCAGTTTGAGATTTCTCAAACCTTCAATTTCTGAAATTTCCACCTGTGTACCAGGATAGCATTTTAAATAGCAAATAATTGAATTGTTAAGGAATGAATCTGTCAGTCGTAATTTTTAATAAGCAAAGTAATTTGCACTAGCCTTTTGAGACCAATGTAAAGTTTAGCAAGAAAGGAACTGTGGATAAGTATTAACCTAACAGAAATAGGATTACTGAGACAGAACGCATTAGATCCACTATAATTATCATCAAAAAATGTTAGGGATGAAAACGATCACCCCTATGGGACAACTAAAAGGAAAATAACAGAAATCCCTAGAGAAAGCAAAGAGGATGAACAAAAACTCTGCCTGTATCAAAAGGTGTATTGAAGGAGGGGTTTTAAGCAGGCAACCACCTGGTGAGAAATCAGAGAACGTTGGTGCATCTTATTGAGAAAGGTACGTGTGAAATGAAACAACTAATTACAAATGTATCTACGCTACATTTATTTATTAGACTGAAAACTCATAACTTAGCAATCAGTTTCTTTGATTCTATGTAATATGTAGCTGGGTTTGTCTTGAAAGAAAAGTAGTAAACAATAATCAGGATAACAAAATTGACATCTAGTAAAACTATAAATACTTTACAACAAAATAATAATTTGTGATCATTTATATTAGGACTGATTACTGCTAAGTATATTTTGTTCTCAAATAAGAATTCATTTTGATCTTGTGTATTTTTCAGTTTTTAAAGGTATTTTCTTCGAGATCATGTCAGAGGGGAACCAAAGCAGAGTAACTGAATTCATACTAACTGGATTTCCTGGACTCCATCCACAATATTACGGTCTTGCTTCAGCTGTCTTATTCTTAGTCTATGTGGTAACTGTGAAAGCAAATGCTGCAGTTTTTTTCTTATTTGCAACCAACAAGAGTCTTCACAAACCAGTCTACTACATCATATTAAATGTGTCTGCCTGCGACCTTCTCTTCAGCACGACAACTTTACCTAAAATCATCAGTAGATACTGGTTTCAAACTGGGAGCATTTCTTTTACTGCTTGTTTTGTCCAGATGTACCTTGTTCACTATTTGGGTTCAGTAAATTCTTTTATATTTTCACTGATGGCTTTTGATAGGTACTGTGCTGTCTGTCATCCACTCCGATATTCAACTATTGTTAAAAATTTCACAGTGCATATCCTCAGTGTGACTGCATGGATTATTGCTACTGCAGTTCCTTTAATAATGGTGATTAGAGCATATCCTCTTCCTTACTGTGCATCAAACATAATCAATCACTGTTACTGTGATCATGTTGGAGTAACAGTTCTGGCCTGCACAGACAGAACACCTTATTCTTTTCCTGCTTTTGTTGGTGCAATGATTACACTGTTAGGACCTCTGGCCTTTATACTTTTCTCATACTGCTCAATATTTATAGAAATAAGTAAAGTAACAAATTTGGGAAACTGTGGAAAGTCTTTGTCAACGTGTAGTACTCAACTGATCATAATCTCACTTTATTATGTACCTCGATGTTTTGTATATTTCACCAGTCATGTTGGAATTAAATTCAGTGCTGATCTACGAATAGTAATCATAATGCTATATAGCTTTGTCCCCCCAATGATAAACCCACTCATATACTGCCTAAGAGCTAAAGACATCAGAGAGTGTATGATGAAACAATTCTACATAGAAAAGTTAAAGTTTTAGCAATTCACAATGAACAGACCAGTGCAGTAATTAGAAATGGTATCCCTTTCTTTGCATGTAACAATATCATGTATAAAGCACCATCCCAATTAACCATTGATTTTTTAAAAATAAAATGAGAAAAATATCAGCAAACAGTGGCTTGTTGTCTGTAAGAAAAAAAATATTTTTATAAATTTTATTGTATTCATATATGTATCTGTTAATCAGAAAGAATGCAGGTCTATTAAAGATTCAGATATTTAACAGAAAACATTTCTAAACAAACTTTATTATGAAAAGAAAGAAAGACACCAGATGAAGTTTACAGCTGTGGGAATATTTAAACCAAAGCTAAATATTGTGGCTGTAGTCTGCAGAACAGATGTTCTGGGTTTGCTTCCCAATCTTCAGATTTTTTGCTGTATATCTAACCCCTTCTCTCTCTGTCTGATTACTGGAAAAAATATTAAAGTAAATCTTTGAAAAAAAAACAACTAAATCTCACACTAATAAACATTCTTATAAATATGCCAAATAGGATCATTTTCAGCCATGTTTTAATGGCATTATGCAGCTTGGACAACAAGTTACATCAACTTGTCTTCTGTCAATGGGCAAAGTTATATATTGATTAGGTAAAGGGGTCTAAATCCATCCATTGATCCATTTTCTGTACACCCTTGTCGTGCCTATCTCCATTTGGATCCTCCCTCCATCTCTCCTCTTCCACCACATCCATCATCGCTCCTCTGATTTCCTCCTCCTATCATCTTTTGCTGTCGTGCAGTCCTCTTCCGACTGCTCCTATGTGTTCAGGCCACCCACCTGTGTTTCACCTCCAGGACTCTCGCCTGCCTATCCACCTTCCAATGATCTGTCTCTTCTTGCTAAGTAGAGTAACACTACTGAACACGATTGACCCTCTGAAGCACCAAGAAGTTAGCCACCAGATCTCTGGGTGCTTGTACCTCTCCTCGTTCGCGTTCTCCTTTCACAAACCAAGAATCTGTCTTCCAGTGTGGGTTTACCTCTGGCTTGGTGTTCTCCCTCTTGCAGACAAATCATTCAAATATTTTCTCTGTTCAATAAACATTTATCTTTCAAACCCTGGTGTCCGTAATGGTTGCTCGCGCTAGTGTCCATATAGCGTCAAGTACACAAATTGCATTCTTTCAGTCACACTTCCAAAAACTCTTGCACTCTTTAGTTTTGCTCCATTTGTCACACTGAAAAGTAGCTTTCTCATTGCCTTTCTGGACAATTCCACTTGAATAACATTTCACTTACAGCACAGTCTGAGTTTTCTCCTCTTCACTTGGATTCCTTCTGGCAGATTTTCTAATGGTCCAGTCAGTGAACAGAAGAAGTTGTGAATGATGATGTCAATTTTCTGTGCGGTTTTAGAATGGTAGTCTACTATACTTAAGACATACAGCGCACATTAAATGGACAAAACATTTGACCAATTCCAAAAGATGATCAAACTCAATTTCACCGAGGGCCACTTCAGCATATTGGCTACCCTCAACGGGCCACATTGACGGTACAAGGAGTGCCCAGGTGCAGTCTTCCAGACTGCAACTTTTAGATGCATCCCTGCTAAAACACACCTCAGACAAAAGGCTGACTTCCTTCATTAGCAGCAACTCAGTTCTGTAGAGGCCTAGTGATGAGTCAATGATCCAGGTGTATTAGAGAAGGAACGCATCTAAAGTTGGAGAGTGGTCGCTCTGCAACACTGGAGTTGGGCACCCCTAGCATATATGAAAATGCAATGCTAAAAATAAACACCTAATATTGTTAAATAACTGATTTTATGTATTCAAGTTTTAAATATTACATCAGAGTTTGCATGAATGTAAAATGACTGCTCAGTTTAAAAATTACAATACTTAAATCAATGTTTAAAGGTAAGCAAAGAATAAAAACAAGTTTTGATATTAACTCTCAACTTCATTCACAAAACTTTTTTTATTTATTGCAAAAACTTGCATGAATTTCACATAACAGCAAAACAATTAGTTAATGTTGCCTTGAACAGCTGATCCCTCTTCACCCTGACACCAGCTCACACACATCCTCATTCACAGGTCATGTTCTGTAAATAAACACAAAACACGAGCAAAATCAATAAATTATATGCATATTCTAGTATTCTTAGTCTTGGTTTTACATTAATTCTATTTTAATTCAGTTTGTTCGTGCTTACTGATGTTTTCTGATGTCTGGCGCGGGTTTCCCCTGGTCGGTTCGTCGATGTCTAGTTTTAGTTTTTGTTCCGTGCCAAACCGTAAAACGGCGTGTAGGTTTTCGTCAGCAATGTGCGATCTGTGCTTGGTCTTGTTTAAATTCATTATTGAAAACATCTGATTTTTCTCTTCTTGTACGTTTTGATGTTAGCTTGTTGATGTCTCAGTTTTCTTCGCTGGGAAATTCAATAATCAGCGCGAGGTGACTCTGCTGCACTCTAGTGGTGAGAAGCCGTAATGTTATAGGAATGCATTATGGGAGATGTAGTTGGTAGTAAATGGGCCTATAAAACGCTAGGGGGGCCACATAAAATGACGTGGCGGGCCACATGTGGCCCGCGGGCGTTGAGTTTGACACATGTGACTTAGGCTAATCAAACCTGGTCTAGCTTGTTCTACACCAATAGAATTATTAAAACCCAGTATTTCTGAAACCTCTAATTTGTGAAAGTTCAATAAAGGTTATTTCTAGTGATTTCAGCCCCGTTTACTGTCTGTCTTCCCTTTCTCTCTTTTCCTTTTTCCTGTTCAGCCATCAAGTCACAGCCATGGTCTCTTGAGCCATAAAATCCTTATAAAAACAAACATTCCTTGTAAATCCAAAAATAAAACTCTTTTAGTCTAAATACAACCTTATATAAGGTGAATAATCTTGCACAATGAAAGTCACTTTTAAGGACATAGGAACAATACGAATGATATGAAAAGATACATTCAAAACATCTGAGAACTTTTACTGTTCATGTGGGAATAAGACCTTCTGAGGATGCACCAGCTTGGATAAAACAAGCAGATATTAGCTGGAAGCCAGTCTTTACTCCAAGGTGTCACTTGTTGAGCTGCCTTACTGAGGTAAGATTATTCTATTATTGTATATGACATTCTCAGTTACCATCAGGGGCTACACCATGTCTAATCATAAAAGCTTGAGAGCAAAGAATATGTGCTGGACAGTTTGTTTCTAAAATAGAAAACAGTTACATTACAAAGTGTGAAATATCATTTGTTAATATTGCATCTGCATTAATGTGTTAAGTTCATTCATCAATAACAGGCCATTATATAGAGATCTACAGATTTATTAAAAGTATACATGAAAATATGTATATTTGTGGAAAAGCTCTTAGTTTAGTTTTTATTACTTAGAAACTTAAATCATACAAGTGCAGAGAATACTTATTTATACTTATGCAGCAACCCAGAAGTCCTGAGGATACTTCTACTTACTTATTTACACATATTTGGCAACCCAGAACAGGGATTAGAACAAACTAAGAATCCAGATAAACTACCTTAGCAACTACATATTAGACTCCTATTCTTCCAACACAGAAAAGGAATTAGACCAAAGGATACTTTCTTATACTTACCCACCAGCCCTGACTATCAAGTTTACATACAGTAAGTCAACATTATTTTTCTTCTTTTGCTCTTTCCTTTGGTTTGTTATTTTGTTTGTATTTTCTTTTAATTCCTGTAAAGCACTTTTTATTGCCTTGATGCTGAAAATGTCCTATATAAATACAATTACCTTTACCTTTAATATTATTTCAAAAACTAACTCAATGGTTTAGCGACATAAGAGGCATGATAATAAAAATTAATTATCTATTTTCTAATGTTTGTGGTGTCATTTAAATACAATAAAAAAATAATACATTTATAACACTTCTTCACAGGAACTTGAGATAATGGTGCTCAGCTCAAACATCACAAGGATACACAACTTTTTCATCCTTGGGTTCCCTGGACTCTCACCATCATACTACAGCCCTGCATCAGCTCTACTTTTTCTAGTCTATCTAGCTATTTTAGTAGGAAATGTTTTCATCTTGGTGTTTGTCATTTATGAAAAATCTCTTCAAAAACCTACATACTTGGTCTTCTGTCACCTTGCACTGACTGATTTATCATTTGGGACTGTTACACTCCCAAAGATCATATCAAAATATTGGTTTGGAAACAGCATCATTTCATTTTATGAGTGTTTTACACAAATGTTCTTTGTTCACTATTTAGGTTCAGTGATGTCATTTTTGTTACTTGTAATGGCTCTTGATAGATTTATAGCCATTTGTGTTCCACTGCGATACCCTGTCCTAATCACAAACAATATCATATTTGCTCTTTGTGGATCTGCTTGGTTTCTACCCCTGCCTTTAATGATGATTATAATTTTCCAAGCCCTCAGTTTACCTTACTGTCAGTCAAACATCATCACCCAATGCTACTGTGACCACATCTCAATAACAAGTCAGGCATGTGGAAATGATCGGAAGATTGTACAGGTTGTTACCCTTTGTATCGCTATGTTTTGTCTCTTGGTGCCTCTTGTATTTATCCTGATTTCTTATGTTTCTGTTATTATAGTCATTTTAAAAATGTCTAATTCTGCAGGACGCAACAGAATTCTGGCAACTTGTACTCCACAAATATTCATAACATGTCTTTTCTATCTCCCTAGGTGCTTTGTTTATATAGCTAACACAGTTGGATTTTCTTTTAGTGTAGATATTCGCATTTTGTTAATTCTGCTGTACAGTCTACTTCCTGCTGCAGTCAACCCGATAATCTACTGTTTCAAGACCCAAGAAATAAAGCACACTTTGATGAAGAGAATAAAAATAGCTAAAATTGGAATAGAGTTAAAAATCGGGGCCAGTAACTAACAAGGATTTGGAAGTGTGATGATACAACAGGAAAGGAAGGATATTTTGTGCTAATTCAATACATTAGTGTCAACTAAATGTTTTGTTTGTTTGGGTATGTTTGAAGTGTAGCTCCATTTGTTTATGTTTTATGTATTGTTTGGCCGTCTGGCAGTTTGCATAGAATTGCACTGATATGATCAGACAGCACTCAAAATGTACTCAAGAATAAGTAATATGTCAATGTATTTTTACTCAAATAAAAGTGAAAAGTAACGATCCAGGAAATTATTAAGAAAAACGAACAGTATCTTGTAAAATGGCTACTCTATGAGACTGAGTAATATGTGGCTTAATGTTTTAAAATGATATCATCACATAGAAAAAACTGTAATTACATGCAAATTCTTGTATTTTTGACAGTGGAAGAAAACATAAATAAATAAATGTTACAAAGTGCAACTGTTGCTCCAGTCAGATTACAAAGAACTCTCATTTAACAAAAATCAGCATTCAGTTTATTTTCGCTTTTATTTCACATTGTATCTTAGCTTTAATACAACATTTCTTCCAATCAAACTAAAATACTATTTTATTCTAAATGCAAGTTATGTTTGGTTCATGATTTCATTTTAATGGCACTAGGAATGATAAGAAACAATACAATCTGACAACTTTTATGGTTCATTTGGGAATAAGACTTGAGAGGATTCACCTGGTTGGATATAAGAGGCAACTGGTCTTTTGCAGAAGCCTCAGCTGCTGAGCTAACTTAGTCAGGTGAGATTTGTAACTGTGTTTGCCTTTTTGGATATTACAATGAGGTCAACATTGTGACATTTGTTTTACTGGTTAATTTGGTTTAAAATTGATAACCCCTGCATTAATGTGCTAATTTTATTTACAAACTAAAAGCATTCATGTAAATTAGTATTTTTAAACATAAAAGACAAAAATTGTATTTAATATTAAAGAGTTAAGCAAATTCAGACATGATGATGCATAATGATTGTCTTTTTTAGTAATATTTGTGTTGTGTTTCAAATATAATTAAAAAACAAATAAATCAATAACACTTCTTCACAGGGACTTGAGATAATGGTGCTCAGCTCAAACATCACAAGGATACACAACTTTTTCATCCTTGGGTTCCCTGGACTCTCACCATCGTACTACAGCCCTGCATCAGCTCTACTTTTTCTAGTCTATTTAGCTATTTTAGTAGGAAATATTTTCATCTTGGTGTTTGTCATCTATGAAAAATCTCTTCAAAAACCTACATACTTGGTCTTCTGTCACCTTGCACTGACTGATTTATCATTTGGGACTGTTACACTCCCAAAGATCATATCAAAATATTGGTTTGGAAACAGCATCATTTCATTTTATGAGTGTTTTACACAAATGTTCTTTGTTCACTATTTAGGTTCAGTGATGTCATTTTTGTTACTTGTAATGGCTCTTGATAGATTTATAGCCATTTGTGTTCCACTGCGATACCCTGTCCTAATCACAAACAATATCATATTTGCTCTTTGTGGATCTGCTTGGTTTCTACCCCTGATTTTGATGCTGATTGTAATATTCCAGGCCCTCAGTTTACCTTATTGTGAGTCAAACATCATCACCCAATGCTACTGTGACCACATCTCAATAACAAATCAGGCATGTGGAAATGATCGGAAGATTGTACAGCTTATTGCTGTCTGCATCGCTATGTTTTGTCTCTTGGTGCCTCTTGTATTTATCCTGATTTCTTATGCTTCTGTTATTATAGTCATTTTAAAAATGTCTAATTCTGCAGGACGCAACAGAATTCTGGCAACTTGTACTCCACAAATATTCATAACATGTCTTTTCTATCTCCCTAGGTGCTTTGTTTATATTGCTAACCTTGTTGGATTTTCTTTTAGTGTAGATGTTCGCATTTTGTTAATTTTGTTGTACAGTCTACTTCCTGCTGCAGTCAACCCGATAATCTACTGTTTCAAGACCCAAGAAATAAAGCACACTTTGATGAAGAGAATAAAAATAGCTAAGATTGGAATAGAGTTAAAAATCTGGGCCAGTAACTAACAAGGATTTGGAAGTGTGATGATACAACAGGAAAAGAAAATGTTAATGATTAACTCCATACTTTAGGTAAATTAAATGCTTTGTTTGCTCTAGTATGTTTTTAACATGATGCCATTTTGAAATATTAATGTTTTAATTGCATTTACACTTTTACGCTTCATGTATTTTTGTTTTGAAAGTTTGAAAAAACTATTAAAATACACATATGGCAATTTTTGAGTCAGTTAAGCAGTCAATGGAAAATATGTGAGATGTGAGGTTCTGTTATTTTCTATTTTCTATTAACTATATTTTGTAGAAGGTAACTTGAATAAAAAGTGTGAATTGAAACTGACTGATTTTAGATGTCAATCATGCACGCTTTAGTTTTGGGTTCTCAAAGTGTTTT
This sequence comes from Phalloptychus januarius, assembly GCA_902982915.1. NCBI lineage: Eukaryota > Metazoa > Chordata > Actinopteri > Cyprinodontiformes > Poeciliidae > Phalloptychus > Phalloptychus januarius. The sequence goes on from CADWAE010000133.1 coordinate 37,327,769, forward strand.
TTGACTTTGTATTTTGTCTTTAAAAGATTCATTAAAAACATCCCAACAGTCAATGTGATGAAAGATTCTCTGTTAGTTCAACAATATTTTTCATTACAAAGGGAAGCACGGATCCTGTCTTTAACCAAATCAGTTTAGATATTGCTGACTTGCATATTGGTCGACTTGCACACCTCAGCTAATTATCACCTGCCTTTATTACCTGCCAAGGTGCTATGTTTATTTGGCTAGCTTTGTAGGATTCACGTTCAGTGCTTCTGTTCGAATTGTTGTTATAATGCTGTAGAGTCTTTTACCTGCTGTTGTCAACCCAATAATATACTGCTTCAAAACAAAGGACATCAAAGAAAGATTAAAAATGAAGCTTTTTACCAAATGAACTAATGTGGCAACAACGGCTGGTTAAATTTTAATGGAAGAAGAAGACAGCAGAAGAAATACTTTTTACAGATGTAGCTGGGAGACTGAAAAAGCTCTACTTATTTCAGTGAAGTTGAAATTAGTGCCTTTTATTTTGTCATAGGGCTGGACAGTGGCGCAGCTGGTAGAGCCGTTGCCTTGCAGCAAGAAGGTTCTGGGTTCAATTCCCGGCTCCGGTCTTTCGGCATGGAGTTTGCATGTTCTCCTTGTGCATGCGTGGGTTCTCTCCGGGTACTCCGGCTTCCTCCCACAGTCCAAAGACATGACTGTCAAGTTAATTGGCCTCCCCAAATTGTCCGTGAGTGTGTGTGCATGTTTGTTTGTCCTGTCTGACTCTGAGTTGCCCTGCGACAAACTGGCGACCTGTCCAGGGTGACCCCGCCTCTCGCCCGAAACGACAGCTGGAGATAGGCACCAGCAACCCTCCCGACCCCAGTAAGGGACAAGGGTGTAAGAAAATGGATGGATGGATGGATATTTTGTCATAAGGATTTGCTTTAATTAAATTTTTATTCTTTTTTTCACTCTATTTTTTTTGTCTGTTGTCAATTTAATTTATAAAATAAATATATTAACCCTAAAATGAACCATATGTAAATGACTTCAATTGCAAATTGTAAAGTGAATTTATTATTTGTATATCTCCTTATAACTACTTGTCATTATTCAGGTGGTAGAAATATAATATGAGGGTAAAATTTCTGAGGGCAACAATAAGGTCAAACTAATGGACTTTTTTTCTAGGTTGAAATTTTTACAGATATGTGGCACAAAATGGAATAAATTTTAAATTTTATAATACTTTGAATAAAAAATGTGGACTGACTTTGTGGAATCATCAGTTTTCTGTGAAAATAAAATATCTGCTGTAAATTACATGTGTAATTTATTTCAGGATTAAAGCTGTTAGTTGAGGTCTGAGAAAACAGTTGTTTTAATTGTTAGTAAACACCAGAACATGGAAATAATCTCCTTAGACGCTTGAAAAACAGCAAACCAATTCAGTGCTCTGCTGGGAGATGAGATTTATTTATTTATTTTTGCAGGATTGAAAAGTCTATTTATCTCATGACCTCAATTCACAAAATTAAAAATATGTTTATTGATTATATTGATGTTTTCAAGCCTTCGTTTTTGTTTGTTTATGATGGTTTCCACCTTGCGGCTAATGAAAGTGCAATATTTAAGATTAAAATAGTTTATCAGATCAATAAGAAACATTTACATAGAAAATGTGAGTTAAATGAAAAGTATAGGTAAGTAAGAGACAAGTCTCAGTCTGTGAAGGAAATTTAAAGGGGTTCATGTGAAGACACGACCCCAATTTAGTAGTTTGCAAAAGTTGTATGTTTGCAGAAGATCTTATTTTGGTGTTGATCATTTCACCCATAGCTCTCTTTATTTCACTTCATTTATTTGAAAATTTGTTTAAAATATATGTAACCAGTATTAACTTTTATGGCATTATTGCCTTCCAAAATATTTTACACACTTTAGTACTAAGGCATTCTCAATATTTTAACAGGTTGGTAGATCCTGGGGAAAATATAATAAATTATAATTTATTGTAAAAATCATTTTCTTCTTCTGATGTCAGGCTGTCATTTACTTTGCATTAAACTAGTTAAGACATCAGAAGAGAAAAATACTGTGAGAGGACCCAGTTTCCCGTTATTCTGGCATGTTCTGACATTTAATAAATCATTTTTGACAAATACTTGACCACAGTTTTTCATTGTACCATACTGCAGAGAAACCTGTACAATATATTCAAATAAATTTGGGTATCATCTGTTTTAACTAATTTTCTTTTGCTGATTTTAACAGAAAGTGCATCTAAACTCTTGAGAAAACAGAAAAAGGAGATTCAGTCAAATTACTTGCTTAAGTGTTGTTTTCCAACTGCAGTTCAGGTGTAAGGATTTTATCTTTATTGAACAAATTAAAAGTTTCCCTAATATCACACAGAATGTATGACAAATCACAAACAACCAATTCCATTCAAAATATTTTTTTAAATGACATAAGTATGAAGATGCTAAAACACTCCTTGACTCTTTGGGAATATTGCTCCTCAGAGTTTTCTTTTCCATGGACGTCATCAGAAAAGTCTGTTGAAATAGAGAGACAGGATCAGCAACGGCAGGGTTACATCACCTGAAGGAGACAAGATTCTGTTTGAGGCACAAAGATGATCTCTATAAATAACATACAGAGGAATTAGTTCACTTGTAGAATATTCTAGAAATATTTTTGAACTATTTATTTTGTGATTGTACGCTCACTGCTGAACTGAGGTGGTTTATATTGTGGCTTTTTAATTCCAACTGAAGGTCTGTTTCATTTTAATTCTGTTTAACATTTTTTTCCCCTTTTTTTGTACAAATGATGAAACACAGAAACGTTACAAATGTGAAAGAGTTCCTGATCATTGGCTTCCCTGGACTTCCACCAGAGTACTATGGCATAGTATCGTTTGTTCTCTTACTTGTTTTTATTGCTATTCTATTTGGGAATGTTTTTATTCTAGCTGTCATCATATGTGAGCAGACTCTCCACAAGCCAACCTACATGATCTTTTTAAACCTTGCAATGACAGACCTGTTCTTTGGCATTGTAACACTCCCAAAAATCATCGCCAGATATTGGTGGAATGATATGATGTGCTCATTTGGAGTTTGCTTTGCACAGATGTATTTTGTTCACTCTCTGGGAGCTATTCACTCTTTAATTTTGCTGATGATGGCTTTGGATCGCTTTGTTGCTGTATGTTTTCCATTCAAATATCCAGTCTTATTTACAAACAAAAACATTTCTATTTGTTGCGGCTTGTGCTGGTTTCTGACTTTTATACGAATGATGGGACTTGTGCTACATGCCTTGACATTACCCTACTGTGACCTTAATACCATCATGCAGTGCTTCTGTGATCATAATTCCATCACCAGGCTGGCATGTGGGGATGATGTTGCATATGTGAAATGGGTTGCCTTTGCAAATGCTATGGTCACTCTCTTAGTTCCTTTAACATTTATAATTATTTCTTACTTTTCTATCATTATGGCTGCTGTGAAAATGTCTGCCTCTGGAAGGGATTACAAATTCCTGTCCACATGTGCCCCTCAACTCTTCATTACCTGTCTATATTACGTGCCAAGATGTTTTATGTATATTACTGATACTTTGGGAATCAAATTTAGCCTTGATGCTCGTATTATTATAACAATGTCGTATAGCCTCATACCTGCAGTCGTCAACCCTGTGATATACTGCTTGAAAACCATGGAAATCAAAAAAGCTTTGACACAAAGATTCAGTAATAGAAAAATAAACCTTGCATTTCAAAATGAGGCCAAGCTTGAGACGAGTAAACACGGATAGTTACATAAAGTTAAATGTTGGTTTTAGTTCATGAAAGTTTGTTTTTTTGCTTGTTGTTTGTTTGCTTTTAGATTAAACAAGGAGTTTGGCAGGTAGCACATATACTCTGTTTTCTTTGTAATTAAAAGATTTTTAAAAAGAAACAAGATAACCATTTGCAAACATAAAAGATGTTTAAAATTTAAAGATTGAACATGAATATGTTCTAGATGTTTAAAAGAAAGATCTTGTTTTTTTCCTGAAACTAAAACTTTGAGCTATTAATAATTCTCTATTCTTTTAAAATATGCTTTTCTGATTGATTATGCAAACAATGCATTTCATAAGCTTCTGATGTCATTTGTGACGTAGACTGAGTTCTACGTCAGTGAATTGGATTTGACTGAAATGAGAGTCTGTTCCAATGTTCTGACTGTAAAGATTGAAAATATAGTTTTGTCCTTACAAGTTTGGAATATTATTTATTCTACACACATTATATATATTTTTCTTTTTTACAGAAATGAGTTTTGTCTCACATGGTTTAATTAAAGCTCTCCTTGATTTAACCACTAGATGGAGTTAAACTGGCAATATGCTTTTCAAATAGTCAAGATTCACAATATATGTAATACTCAACACTTTGTACATTAAACTGAAGCGCTGTGATAAACCTACAGCCTGCCCACAGTTTATCCCACCTCTGTAGGATAATAGATTTAAATAAATGTGCTTGTTTTAGGATTTATGGAGTAACAGCTGAAACATTGTATTAGATTAAAATTAAACAATATAATATAAGCATATTTTCAAAGAATATATACACTGATGTGCAAGCATGACTTCTTATGGCTTTCTTTCACACAAAGCACATTTATGGAGAGTTTGTATTTATTGGTGTAGAGAATTTAATTTTCTTAGTTACATGTGCTTAATTTTCAGCTAATAAACTACAAAATGTATCTAGTTCCTACTCCATCTAAATATTGACAAATTAGTTTGTCATGGACATTAATATAATGAAAGCCAATAACAAATACAGGAATAATAATGAATTTATTTAAGTTTTATCAGAAAAGTTTTCAAGATAAAATCCTTATCACTCTACTGGATATTATTGCCTGGAGCTGTGTGAGCTCATTGTGTATGCCACACACAAATCTCTATACAGCTGCTACTCAAGTGTCACAATAATAACCCAATAAAATCTCTAAATATCATGCACCTTAGTCCAAACAGCTTGTCTGAGCAGATGAAGACTCATTCATCTTTGGATGCTGAAAACCTAAAAACTGAATGTGATGCTGAATAATTTGGTTAAAAATATGCTGCCGGTTGGGGGACACTTCTGGCTTATCGAGCATCATGTTTTCTATCACAGACAGATTATTCCTAAATATAGGATAAAATAGAGTAAAACTGCATGTATAAAGCAAGAAAAAAATAACATGACCCATGTTAATATAGGTGAAGACTGGATTACATATCTTAATGCACTATTCAGAATGGGAATGCAATAAAAGAAAAAGTTTAAAGAGGTGGAAGGTTTCCATATTTCGCAAAATCAGTTTCATTTCCTCGTATTGGACCTGTGTAGCACCACTTCACAAAACAACAACATGCATCTCAAGACAGGACTCAGCTGAACAGAAGCTTGGAAGATGCAGATTACAAAAAGAAAAAACTTATTTGCTATTGACCAGAAAGACAACTTTGTCCTAGAGATTTAAATACAGTAGCAAATGATTTTCTGCAAGTAGTGAATCAGATATCAACTACTTCATCTGCTCTGACCTTTCAAATAATTTCTTCCTCATCACTTGGCATATCACCGCTATGACTGAACTCCATGGGTAAACCTGCAATGTCCTCAAACACTGCAGCGTAGCTTCCAAAAATCAGGGGCACATTTACATTTTTTTCCCATTGTTCAAACATAGTAAAGAAATCCGTCTTGGAAATATCCTGACTTGAAGTGGAGGAGGATGTCAGTTCAAAGACATCCTGGCTTATTCTGTACTCTGATGGGAATGATTGCTCATGTCTATATTTTTTGCCAGTAATGATGCTTAAGTGGTCATAGCCAGACTCAGAGCAAGTAAACGTGCTGTCTGTTTCACAGTCAGATGAGGTCTCTGTTGTCATAGTGGACTCTAGGGGTCCAGGCTCTGAAAGTGCTTGATGTGAAAAATCTGGCTCAAGAGGAGCATTCAGTTTGCTAATTTCTTCAAAACTAAGCGGCTGCGTTGGCTCCAGGAGTTCTGGCTGTGGGAATTCTTTTGTGCAACAGGATATATTCTGCCCCTGCTGCTCTGCGTTAAGTTGACACAATGACTGTTTGTGAAATGAGGAAATATGTTGATGCTTTGGAGGGCATTTCAGTTCACCGGGGTTGTCTTCCTTAAAATTACCTAGCAGCTTCTTCAGATCCCCCCACTGGTTTGAACCATTTTTAAGATGTTTTGTACTGCATAAATGCTTGTGCCAGTTGAGTCTTGGTGAGTTGCTGTCAGAATTAAATGCACTGATGCTGCTGATCTCGTAATATTCCAGCTCACTCGGAAGCATCAGTTGTCCAGAACTATTAAGCTTCTCATTTGACTGACATGGACTCGTTCGAGCAAGACGTTTCTGTTTTGAGGTTGAAAGTCCAGCTTTAGGCACCTGATTGCCATCAAAACAAATTGTTGCGTTTTCAGTTTCTTGCCCTGTTTCATGTGTAAGGTTCTCATTTTTAACAATTGAATCCTGCTGTTTCAGTCTGTACAGAACTGCAAACATACATACAATCACCAGGATGGAGACCAGAGGGAGAACCAGCGCTATAATCCACAAAGGTTTCTTGTGCTGTTTCTCTGAGCACTCTTCATTGACAGTGGAAATGCAGATATCACAAAAATGATTGGAGACATTCTGCAGACAGATGCATGGCCTGTCCTGTTTTGCAGGTCTGCACGGCCTCCGGTTCTGACAGTCTGAAAGACATGTTCTCATAAAGGTGGTCTCTTCAGTGCATGGTGAGAAGAGGCAGACACCTGGAGAGCTGCAGCTGGACTGTGGGAGAGTTGTGCTCGGCCAGACCTCCACCATTAAACTGTGTCCACTGACAGGCAGAGTATGACCGCTGACGTTCAGATACTCCACACATCCACTAAATCCTGTGACCACAAGAAAGTTCAGAAACGTCAGGTTGATTCCAGAAAAGCTTCTCTTGAAACAATACTGGCAACTTCTTTAAGTGTACCTGCTCAACTGTTTAACACAAAAAAACAACTCAAACTAGAAAGTGTGCATTTCCTATGAAAATGCAAGTGTGAATGCTGAATGCTCAATGCTGAATGCTTTTGGTGAACATGGCAAAAGCGTTTGAAGCCAACTTGCAGAAAGGTAAGAAATAGTCCATGCAGTGTGAAAACTCTGGTAAAAGACAAACTTAGCTAAAAAGCTAATATATCAAATATAACTTAAATTTGACTGCATTTTGATGCTATCATGTCTATATTGATCAAAATCTCTGGAGGATTTTTCTCACTCCTTGTTGAATTTGTGAAACTAAGGCTTAAGACTATCCAGGAATAAAAAGGTTTATATAATGAAGAAATCACTGGAAAAAAAACCAGCAAAAAAAACCCAGCCTAATAAGTCATAGGATTACCTGACTGTTGGAGCTTTCTTCGTCTTGGTGGAGCGGCACCGAGAATAATCTTTTCCAAACTAAAAAGTCTTAAGTCCATATTTTGTTGTGTAATGTTCAGGACCATTTTGTCATCAACATACAGTGAATTGTTACGCCCACTGGTCAATAAAGACAGGATGTGCCAAAGACCATCAGCAACTAACTGCTCCACTGTAAACTCTGACATATGTCCTAAAGGATCAATGGATGTGTAAACAGGTTGTCCGTCTCTTACCTGAAAATATATGAAAAAATTGTCACAGTTTTTAATATACTCCGACATATCAAGCCCACATATTAAATATACTTTTACAAACCATCAACACAATATGTCCTTTTCCAAGAATAAAGAGAAGGGTTCCATCATCTCTCGTTTTGAACTTGACAGTAATGAGAGTTTGAACTGTTGTGTTTTCCTGTTTTGCGCCATCCTTCAGGTCTTTAAGCAGAAGATCTCTCTTAAATCTCTCCTTAATGACATACTCAATGTAATCAATCCCCTTGAAGTGCAACACGAGATCTTCAGATATTTCTGTTTCAGAAAGGTGGGAAAATAAGTATTCAGTCCCAACATTGCACAAAGAAAAATTTAGCATGCAGTAACTCCACATTAATTCTATCAAGCTATCAGAGTTTATGAAGAGACAAATGATAGAAACCACTTTACAAATAAAGTTTACCTTTTTTTCCTAGATCAAATCCTTAAGACATTAACGGCAATCCTAATATTTTAACTGTTTATTTGTATTATAGTGAAGCCTCTCTGCTTTGAATTTGAACTTAAATCCACTTAAAGTATCTTTTTGACACATAAACTCTAGTTCAGTCAAATTTACATTTCTTTTCCAGCAGGTGGCATCTTAAGTTCTTAAAAATATGAAAACATAGATTGCTATATTGCTAAAGCATTTGTTTAATTACCACTAAATATAATGTGTTCAAAGTGTTCTTAGGTAAATGAGGCTTTGCAATAATAAATTATGGGATTTTCTTATTTAGTTCATCAAGTCTGCTGTCTAGCGGTACATGAAGTGCTGAACTAGTCCCAGTTCAAATGAAGTTGGAAGATTGTTTGTCAGCTAACAGTCATTACACCACGGTGAATCTGTCAGCTAAATCTAATAAGCTCTCTTTTTTTTGTTTTATATTTCCAGTTCGGTCCCACTGAAACCCAGACTCATAACCAAACAACCAATATCTCTGCCTGAATTGACAGCCTGCCTGACCCAGTTGCTCTCACCCAGAGACCCCTGCATCTTTAATGGGAAATGGACTGAATTACTAAAGCGCTTTTCCAGTCAGAGAGTTTTACAACCTGATGTGTTTCTAAATCCACAGTAGATTGTCTTGGAACAATCCGCTGGAGATGTTCTGAGGAGGATTTCCTATTGTGTGATGAATTATAATATGAATTATTAATGATTATTATCTGCGATTGATAGTACAGTACTCAGATTCATGTTGCAGTTTCAAGATGTATTCCAAATAAATAATAATTGAAAGGATTTCATAGAAATCTTGGGATTTATTCTTTTTTTTTGAGAAACAGAAAATAGAGTTAAAAAAGGTAGGGTTCTTCCTACAGAAGGATTTTTGATAGATAATGGATGTGATTAATTTGTGATCATTATTAAATAGCATTTCATAGCTTAAAACTGCTGTACTAGTTTTTAAGAAAATATTGTTGGTTTTTCAATCCACTTCTATATTTACTTATGTATTTATTTACCTGTATCACAGTTGCTTCCTCTAAAGGGAGTTCTGCACTCACAAACATATTCAGACCAAAGGTCATGGCACACTCCCCCATTCTTGCATGGGGAGCTGTTGCATCCTGACACATATTCTCGAGGACACCTTTGTTAAAGGGAAAAATAAAACATGTTGATGGAGAATAATTCAAACACATTCTAACAAAATAAAAAAATAAGCATGTAGCAGTAAAATGGAAAATTTAGTAGTTAATTTATCATATGTTAAATTAATAAAACACTACCTGTTGAATACATTAAATGTTGCAAGGCCAGAAGAAGGCTTGAGCAAGATGCCATTAACTTGAATATTTCGAATGCACCCAACAAAGTCATGTGTTTTTATCTGACTTGGATGTTGCAAAATTATTTCCAGACTTCTCAGTCCACCAAATGTCATATTCGTGTTTCCAACGTCAAGAGTCCTAAGAGATGCAAAGATAAAAATAAATTATTTCCTCAGGTAAAGATTGTTCAGACAAGGCTGAAAATGACAAAAATTGTCATCTATACGAGTTAATCTATGGGTACCTTTCTGAGATAGTGCCATCAAACTCTGAAAAACAAAATCCATTGTTCACAACATTTGTGCAGTTGTCCACAAGCAAAGTCCCTATCTATTAAAAATATACAGATCCACATCAATACTATAATCAACTTATGACTGGTCAACATTGTGTAGATAGTTATAGCTCACATTGCCAATCCTTCTGACAGTAACGCTGTGAAAATGTCCATCTGCAACTTGCTTATGTGTCTGTAACTTTACAGGTCCGGAACCAAGGTCATATGAGAGTTGTACTCTGCTGTCAAGTATCTCCAGTGCAAAAAAATCCCTGCTGGATAATTTTCCTGAATTGTACAGGAGTAGGGAGTCCTTCTGCACTGTTGCAAACTCAAAATAAATTAAATTAGTCCTGCGATCCAGTGGCGGAAACTCCACAAAGGACATTTCTTCAAAACCATAACTGAGTTCCTCGCAGTGGACACCACTGACTCCTGAAAAGAAAATAATTTGCATTAACTTGATCATAGAACCAACATACATAGTAATTTGATGAAGTTATCTAATGTTTTTAAAAACAGATATTTTGGTGCTAAGGTACAATAACACTAAAAACTACTGTTAACATGCCTAAAATACCTTTGTAGACCGAGATGATCAAATTGTGTTTAACAGTATTAAATACGTAATACGGCAATGCAGAAGCATTATTTTTGGTCTTACAAATGACTGTGGACTTAGTCGTGCCATAAAACGCCTATTCTTGTATGGAAATAACATATGTATGAGAATACTACTAAAATTATCTATTTTTTGCTACATCTGCAAATGCATATATTTAAAGCATACTTAGTGACATTTATTGTTATCAAGATTGGATATGTTGTTGATAATCAATGAATAAAGAAAGCAAAAAATAAAGGCTTAGAACCCATTGTTCATTGCAAAAATAGATCAAAGCTTTGATTATCTGGAAGGAATGAAGCTTTCAACTGACAAAACAATAAATAACACAGAAGAAAACCTGTCAATTTCAATATATAACCTTGTTACAAAGCAATAGCTGTTATTAGTAAATAGTAAACTGTGAGGTTTTATAAGCTCACATTTTTTTCTGCTTTATAACAATCTCCTCATTTTGCATCATGTGCTTTTATGTTTGTCCTTACCAAAGGGACAGATACAGAGGAATCCTGTTTGTAGGTTAATGCAGCTTCCCTGAAAACATGGTGTAGATCTGCAGTGATCCTTGAGCTGTTCACACCTTTCTCCTGCACACATAGGTAAACATACTTTTTGCAAGGATTCTGGTTAAGGTTAGTACAATAAAACATGCTTAAACTTGTTTTTGTGATCAATTCTACCTTCAAATCCAGGCACACATTGGCAGTGGTATCCCTGCTGTGAGTGAATACATGTCCCACCATTTTGGCATTTCACCTTAAGGCACTCATCCACATCAGCTGAGCAGACTGAGCCAGAGAAGCCATTCTGACAGTGACAGCGGAAACTTCCTGCAGTGTTTTCACATGTGCTGTTGTTCTGACAAGGATTCGCCTCACATTCATCAATGTCAACTTCACAGAATGAACCACTGAACCCGACCGAACAGGTACAATTAAAAATCTCTTTATGTGGCGACACAAAGATGACAGCCATGCTTTCCAGGACAGCAACTTCCTGGCTGATGTAAATGTTTTTGTTGCATGTGGCCCCGTTCTGACAGGGGCTCATGAGGCATGGATCACTGGTGATGTGAGAAATTGTCATATTGCTTTGGGACTCCAGTAACTTCTTATGTCCAGCAGATATAGTACTCGCTACCTCTCTGCTTAGATATTGCCCATTGTAGTTTTTCACTGCAGCAAGTAGTAGTATCTCCTTACCAATATGTTTGATTCCAAAAACATGAGTCTTTGAGGCCTGCAGGTTGAATAGACTGTCCAAGGCTTTCACAAACCGCAAATACTTATTAGTTAAGAAGTTTTCCATTGAATGTGAGGCCACGTAGAAAAAAATACAACTGTCCACAGATGCATTTGTAAAACCTTTGTAGTTCACATAGATACTGTTATTCACTGGAAAATTAACTTGATCTGTAGCTTCCACTGTGACATTGAATGTGGCCTCGCCCTGAAAAGGGGATGACCATAGCTCACATGTGCCATTGGGTATCATGAACATGTTAATTGGGCCACTTCTAATGAAACAGAGGAATACATCAGACTCATCATGATCTTCAGGATGCACATTACCAATCATGCCGCCATTAAAAGAACTGCCAAAATATTTCACCTCAATAAAGATGTTTCGTGGTAATGGGGGGTTATCGTTTTCATCTTCCACCCTAACGTGGAGTGTTGTTGTTGAAGACAGTGGTAGAGGAAACCCTGCATCTTTTACCACCACCAGTAATTGATATTCAGAGACATGCTCCCGATCAACAACATGTCTGGTCAGTAAAACTCCATCTGGAGTGAGAAAAAAAGCACTTTCTGCTGACAAATTTGATAGCCAAAAAGTAAAAGGACCTTGATTTGGAGGTAAATCAAAATCAAGTGCATTTAATGTGGCAACTATGGTTCCTTCAGGTTGATTTTCCTTCACTTGAATCTTGTTTGTCACGAGTTGTGGGGCGTTGTCATTAACATCAACTATATTCACAATGACATTTGTTGTCCCAGTGGCTGGGGGAGAACCATTATCAGTGGCTGTGACAGTGAGATTATAAACTGGCCAGCGTTCCCTGTCGAGATCAGAGTTTACTAACACAACGCCACTTATTGGATCAATGGAGAAAGAGGAGTTTGTGTTTCCATCTACAATCCTAAAGATGAATCGGTTCCAATCCAGTACAGAGTCCTGGTCCAAAGCACTTACAGTTAACACAGATGTCCCAGTTGGGGTGTCTTCTTTAACATCTGCCTCGTACCATGTGGAGGTGAACAAGGGTGCATCGTTAGTCTCAATCACATTGATATTGACCAATGTCTCAACTATGTCTGTTCCATGAATAATGCCAGAGTTTTTTGCCAAGACTTTTAAAATGATTTTACTGTTTCCTTGATCCCTTAAACTACGACTTGTATATATGTCTCCAGAAAGTAGGCCAATGTCAAAGCCAAAATTTTTGCTATGGCCAAACGTTAGATAAAACACCTCACCTTCAGGACCACTGTCGTTATCAGTGGCCGTCACTTTTCCTATTGATGTTCCAACAGGAACATTTTTGTATACTGAAAAGCTAAAACTTTCTTTTGTGAAGGTTGGGCTAAATTCATTGAGGTCCAGGATGTGGATGATGACATGAGCCAAACTAAACAAGTTGTGTCTGGCAGTGTTTGAAGCTTTGATTGTTAAATCAAACATCTGCTCTTGCTCGTAATCAAAGACATCCAAAGTAGTGATAGTCCCATTTCTAGAATCAATTGCAAATTTATCCAAACTTCCAGCAATAAAAGAGTAGGATATTTGTGCATTTATTCCTGAGTCCATATCGGTGGCCTTTACATCTAGAACCTTTGTTCTGACCTTTGAATTTTCAGGGACTGCTGTGGTATACTCTGACAATGAAAAGACAGGCAGATTGTCATTTACATCCATAACAATCACAGTTACATTCAACCAGGCAGATTTAGATATCCATCCACCATCTGTTGCTTTGATTTGCAGAGTATATCTGGTTTCTTTTTCAAAGTCAAGCTCTCTGGTAAGTGTTAGCAGCCCAGAGAATTCTCCAACAGAGACCGGAAAATATTGATTTTCAGAACTAATGCAGTATTTAATTACACCATTGGGACCATAATCCCCATCTTCTGCTTGAATATTCCCAGCCACTGATCCAACAGGCAGGTCTTCGGGGACAGAAAATGTTACTTCTGGTTCACTGAACCTTGGAGAATAGTGATTTTTCCCAGAAATTTCAAAGGTGATTTCAGTCTGAGAGGTCAAAGGAGGAAAGCCCTGATCTTTGGCCACAACTAATAAAGTAAGTGACTCATTTTCACTTTTTTCTAAAGCTTGACTTAAAAATAACTTTCCATTGTCAGCTTGAATCCAGAAGAAATCAGAAGCATTACCTCCACTGACATTATACTCAATATAATCACTGCTATTGACATCTAGATCTGTTGCAGTAAAGTTAGCCACTTCAGTTCCCACCAACAGGTCATATGGAACGGCAACCCGTGCTGGTGAAGGCAAAAACTTTGGAGGGTGGAGGTTCAATTGTTCTAATCTCACTGTAACAGTAGTGTTACTGTGCAGAGGAATGCTGCCACAATCAAATGCAACAATTTTGAAGTTATAGATTTCAAAAGTAGAATTATGTAAAAGGAGTGGCTGCTTTGAAAAAACGCCTCCAGAAGAAGCATTTACCCAAAATAATTCATTTGGAGGTTCAACAATATAGACAATCTCACTGTTTTGTCCAATATCTGTGTCTGTTGCAAAGACTTTCAAAACAAAAATCTCTGAATGTTTTGTTTCTGGGATTGCAACTGAATACAAATGGCTAGAAAATATGGGTTGGTTATCATTGAAATCTAAAACAAAGATACTGACATCAGTGCTAACACTCCATGCTGAATCATTGGCATTTACTTTCAAGACATAGTGGTCTTGTGCCTCTCTGTCCAGAGACCTCCTAACAAAGATGCAGCCAGTGGTGGAATCAATGTCAAAAGGGAGATCCTGATTTTGATCAGGTATGTAATAATTAATTACTGCATTAGAATCAGCATCATCATCAGTTGAGGTTATCTGCAAAATTGTGTGCCCTATAGGAGCATTTTCAGAGACCTCTGCAAGATGTATCTGAGAGAATCGAGGTGCATTATCATTCCTGTCCAAAACGGAAATGATTACCGTTGCTTGGTCTGCATGAAGGGGGTTGTCAGGTTCTGCAGCCTCAACTGTTAGATTAAAAAAGGGAATGCGTTCTCGATCTAAACTTACAACGGTGCTTACTAAACCGTTTTCAGGGTCAAGTGCAAAAAACCCATCATTATTTCCTTCTGTTATGTTGTACCATACTGTGCTGTAAGTGAGAGAATCAGCATCAATAGCAAGAACATCACAAACTCCAGATGGTGGGGAATTTTCATAAACCTCACACCTGTATTCAGCCTGGGTAAACTGGGGAAAATTATCATTTACATCAGTGATGTTTATGTGAATTTCTAAAAATGATGAAAATGGAGGTGAACCAGAGTCTCTGGCTTCTACCAACAAAGAAAATTCCTTTTTGCTTTCATAATCCAGTGGATTCTCAACTGTCAATGCCCCGCCTAATTGGTCTAAATGAAACATCTCTTCAAAGTTTCCAGAAGCAAGATAAAAAGA
Source organism: Phalloptychus januarius (assembly GCA_902982915.1). Taxonomy (NCBI): domain Eukaryota; kingdom Metazoa; phylum Chordata; class Actinopteri; order Cyprinodontiformes; family Poeciliidae; genus Phalloptychus; species Phalloptychus januarius. The sequence continues at coordinate 37,342,824 of CADWAE010000133.1, forward strand.
GACAGGTTCAGCTCTGATGCTTGCTGCAGAAATAACAGCTACTGCTGTTCCCACTGGCTTGTCCTCAAAGAGAGAATAACTCAGGACATCCACATTCATCTCTGGGAAGTCAGAAATGTTGTGAAACCTGATACTGATAGTAGTGATGTCAAATTTTGGATTTTCTCCAGCATCTTCTACATACACGTTGATGACAATATCATCCATGCTCTGCAGTAAGCTTGAAGTGAATACTGTGCCGCTGTTTGGATCAATCGAAAACTGGTCTGAACTTTGTCCATATAGAGAGTAATGCAGCTCTGCATTCATGTCAGTGTCTCCATCAATTGCTCTCACTGCACAAACAACTGAGCCTGTGGAAAAACACCAACAAAATATGTAAATTTTGTTCTCAGCCTCAACAGTGTCACCTTCTCTGTCACAAGGAAGCAAAGCATCTCACCTGGAGGAAACTCTATGGGCACATAAGCCACAAAGGGACTGTCCAGAAACTGAGGCCAGTGATCATTGATATCACCAACCAGGACAGTGACAAGTACAGAGCTTGACAGCGGTTGTGTGGGATGCATATCTGTGCCAATCACTGTCAGCGTGTAAAGGGCTACAGACTCCCTGTCCAAGAAATCAGTGGTAAGCAGTTCTCCGAATGTTTCCTCAATAGCAAATGGCACATTGTGGTTTTCCATGAAATACCTAATTTAAAGAAAAAGTGAAACATTTTTAGTATATAGTAACATCCATGTCAATTATGCTGTTAAACCTCTTCCTCATTTTGTCAAGTTACAACTCCAAACTTCATTGTATTTTATTAGGTTTTCATGTGACAGATCATTGAGAGGTGGAGAGAAAATGATGAATGGTTTTTATTTTTTCACAAATAAAAATTTTGCATGGCATAGGTATGTATTCGGCTCATCTTATTCAATACTTGGTAGATCCACCGTTAAGTCTAGCAACATATCTGATTTGAAATGGCTTATTCAGAATGTTGAATAAGCTATTCTGACACACGATACTTAGATCAAAACCATTTCTTTATAGCTCATTATGTGTGTTTTATGGGAGATCAAATGAAACAGATAGAAACCATTTGAAGGCATTTGGTTGGACTGGATTTTATTGAGAGGTATCAGAGTAAAGAGGAGTAAATAGAATTGCAAAACAACTTTTTCAAGTTCATATTTTTCAAAAGATTCTAAAAACAGATATTGTTTTTCCTCCACCTCACAACTATGCAACTAGTTTGTGTTGGTCTACCACATAAAATCTCTTTTGGATGTGATTCTTCACCTTACTTCACCACTCATGCCCTCGTCGGCATCAAACGCAGATATAATTGCAAACACCGTGCCTATTGGGCTGTCCTCAGACACGATGGTGTTGTAGACTTCCTCTGAAAACTCAGGATGGTTATCATTGACGTCATCCACAGTGATATGGATAGTCAAAGTGCCAGTTAGTGGTGGAAAACCTTCAGATTTACAAAGTGACATTCATTAAGTTAAACTCAAAAAATGTTGGTTAAGGTGTTATTTACATATTGAATCTATTTTATGTTGATCTTGAATATTATTTACCTGAATCAACAGCTGTTATGATGACAGTATAAAATGGTTCTCTTTCCTTGTCCAAGCTGTGTAAAATCTTGAACACACCGTCGGGAGTGACAGAGAAGAGACCATCACTGTTTTTTTTTTGCATAAAATAAATAAGCTGACTGTTTATCCCCGAGTCTTCATCCAAAGCTGAAACCTGGTCAAAAAAAAGAGTTGAAAACATTAATTGAATAAAAGTAAAAACATCTGTTGACTAGGCATGAGCCAGTTATCTGCATCCAGGTATCCATCCTATTCCTGGCAGTGGCCCTGTATGTCTGATTTTGTGTTTTTCAATACACAAAATCCTGGACTTCCTAGTCTAGACTGCATTTTCAAACTGCAACAGAAAACTTAAAACCAAAGACAGTTTATGTCATTCAAAGCTTCTACAGGCACAGCAATGGAGTTGACAAAGTACCTAAATATACTTTGATACGTAATCAGTTTCCATTTCTTTAGGTCTTCCTAACAATCTGTGAAAGGTGAAGGGACAAACCATATAGTTTCTTGTTCTAGCTTAAAATATTTTGTTCCCTTTTATTTTTATCCATATTTGTTCTGCAAAAAATTATATTTCTACATGCTGTCATGCAGCTACAATTCAATGATGGAAACTTGCACCTGTAATTCATGCAAATCATAGGGGCATTAGATAGTGTTTTATGTTTCTCATAATCATTTCTTTGCAGTGTAAATCTCATCTTGGCCCATGCCTAGAGATGATTGCACAAAGTATGAACCATGAGGTCTAGCAGCACCTGGTGTGTTAGCTGAGATGGATCCTTTTCATTTTCTTTTACATGGATGATCAGGAGTTCTGGAGAAAACTGGGGTGTAAAGTCATTAACATCCAAAACTGTAATGCTGATAGTAACAGTTGCAGATCTGGGTACATCCCCTTGATCAGCGGCAGTTAAAATCAAGCTGTAGTTTGAGTCCCTTTCTCTGTCAAGTTGATCCCGGAGTGACAGCACGCCTCGAACTGCGTCAACCACGAAAGGACCAGCTGGTGTCAGGCTGTACCGGATTTGCCCATTTGATCCAATATCTTGATCCTGAGCTTCAAAATGAAACAGGCTTGTCCCTCTCTGGACATCTTCTTTGATGAGCAAACTGTAGTTGCTGTGTGGAAACACAGGGTCGTTGTCATTTACATCCTCAACATGCACTGTGAAATTCATTGTAGTGGCTATTCGAGGTGAACCCATATCAGTGGCTATTACTGTAATATTGAGAGTTTCTGCCTTTTCTCTGTCTAACATCTCCTCCAGGAACACCTCTCCAGTCGTGTTGTCAATGCTGAATGTCTCATCAGAAGAGTTGATTAAATAATACAAAATATTTGAATTGGATCCTGCATCTTCATCCTCTGCATGTAGAGTCAAAACAACAGAATGCAATGCAGAGTCCTCTGGTATACCAGCATGTTGGGCAGAAACAAAAAATGGAGCGTTGTCGTTAATATCTTCCACTTCCACAACTACGTGAGCAGTGCTGGTGAGCTGTGAAGATGCTGGCTGTGCACAATCCTTTGCTGTCACAGTCAAGTTATAGGAAGATTGATTCTCTCTGTCCAGCTCTTTGTTCAGGCATAAACTACCTGTTGAGTGTATGAAGAACATGCCCAGTTCATCACCGCTGACAACTGCCAGTTCAACTTCTCCATTTACACCTAAAATCAAGATGGCAAAAACAGATTAATCTCAATCTATTTCTATTATATCCAAGTTTTCAACAAGACAGAAACTGTAGGCTGCAAAAATGACTGATTTCCAAAATGTGTTTTTTTATCAAGAATTTACAATAAAGAAAAAGGTTCTGGTTGGGTTTAAACATAAACCTGGGAAAGTTCTTGTACTATAAATAACAGTAAAAATCAGGTATGTTTGGCCTTAAAGCCACTTAAAACGTTTGAATCTTCAGATAGCTTGCTTTAAATCCAGGACAAATGAAATGGAGGTTTATTGATTTACTAATCTACAAGGGTTTTAACTGAGCACAAATTCTGCAAGTTTTAAGTATCTAAATATTCCTCAACTACAATGTTGGTATAATATCAGCAATGACTATATTTTTCGTTTTAATGTTTTTGTTACCAATTCTTAAGACACTCAAATGTTATTGCTTTTATGTGATCAGGGAGATTGCAAGCAATCGGTAAAAGCTTTTTCTTAATCTGCTGGTATTCTGCAAACAGTAATGCAGCTTGTTTTTCTTTTTTTGTTTCATTTGCATTATGCTGGAGATTTTTTTAACTCTTACCATCATCTTTGTCTGACACATTCAGTGACAGGAAGCAAGTTCTGGTGTGTGTGTCTTCCAGCAGTGATGCAGTAAAGCTGTTCTGACTGAAAACAGGAGGGTTGTCATTGACATCCAGCACATTGAAGTAGACTCTGACACTGGATACCTGCGAGTGCCCCTGCTGCACCTCCACAGTGAGAATGTAGAACCTTTGTGCTTCAAAGTCCAGGCTGCGGGATAATAGGAACTCCCCTGAGACGGGGTTGAGGAGAAACATGTTCTCCCCATCATCCTCTTGAACTGTGTATGTGATAGGCGTGGGACTGTCCGTCTGTGCTTCCACCTTTCCCACAACTGTTCCTGTCAACACAGTGAACCAGAGTTAATTACTCTTTGGTCTAATAACAGTAGAAAGAAAAGACAACATCTGGCTAATTACTGGGGAAAATTAATTAGTATTGCAAATTGAAGATAAAATAATAAGAAAAAAAACAAGATACTTGGAGAATTTTATGAGATAGTCAAATTAACAGTTGTAAACAAACAAGTGTGTTTGCTAACAGAAGAAGAGATGATGAACCTGGCACGGTGTCTTCCTTTACTTGAAATGAATAAACAGTTTGTGAGAAAGCCATCTGTGTTTGCCATCTGTTATGAGCGCGTAAGCTGACTGCCCCATGCTTCAGCTCTGCATCAACAGATGTATTATACCAGGAGGGAGGCTTGTGTTGCTCGTCAACAATACCAGAAAATTCACTTTCAGTCCTCAGAATCCCTGGATTTTTTTCATGAGAGACCACCATATTAAACACCTGTGCAATTACAAGATAAAAAATAAACAACTTTTGATGTATTTCCCAGTCCTCACACACAAATATAGCATGTTAAGATAGTGCAGTAGTTTGGAGGTCACAATTCAAGCTGTGATATTGATTAATCATTTTAAACAGAAGCTGTTAAATTAACAAGATGACTAACTTACCCTAAGAAGCAGTAATAAAAGCATGACTTTTCTTAGGTGTCTGGCAGTTTCCATTATAAAGTTTATCTCTTAAGTACCCATTTCTTTGATGTGATTACAAACTCAGCTTGGAGAGAAAAATTATGTTCAAAACAAAACAAAAGCGGCATAAAAAGATAAGGTCCTGTAAGCTTATGCCATATAACTTCTCCAAATGGAAAACCTTGTGTCCATAGGGATTGCTCAGTCTCCTCAGTTCGTAATCCTGATTCGTGTGACTCATCAACTTTGCCTTTCCAAATCCTATAATTGCCAAAACAAAAACAATGAGACATAGAAACTTATTTGTGAACAGAGCTCAAAAGATATTTTACAAAGCGGTATAAAGCGCAATTTTTTTTTAATAAAATGTACTCAAACACTGACAAGTAAAAGAAGTAAAAATGATTTATCCTACCATGAATTTTACTCCACCAGTTTTGTATTCTCTCCACAGAGTTTTGTTGCTGAGATTACTTTGTGCAAAGGGAACAGCAGCATGCTTCTCAGTGGATTTGGGCTGCTTCTTGGACAGAATTGGTTCGGACACAGCAAGGCTTTCATTCGCAGAGTAAAATGAGAGAAAGTTGAGGGGGCGGGGATGGCTCTACTCGGAATAATAGGTTTTAGAATAGCGGTGACATTAGAGTGAACCAGCACAGGAGAAATTCAGAGATTTGACTGATAATTCCCTACATCCGGGATTGGTATTTTTAAGACTGTGGAAAAAAGGACAATGATCCCATTACCTTACTTGCAAACACTTCTGAGAAAAGCTTACTTTTTTACAGTGCCGCTGAGAGGAGTCCAATAAACGGACATCTGAATCCCTTCTAAGTGATTGCGGTCACTGTGACTGCAAGATGTTTCTCTCCAGTTACTCCAAGTGGGAACCTAAAACCAGGTCATTACTTTAACACTAGAGGGAGGGAGAAACACAAAACACAGGAAGCACTATCCTCACTTCTTTTTTTAGCCTTTGAGCAGACAGAATTAGATGCACTTTAACTTTAAAATGTCATGGTAGGACTCTTATAAAGTGTCTTTCTGTGTGGAATTTTAGGCTGCTGCAACAAGAGCAAATGAGCCGGATTCCCCAAGGGAAAATGATGATGTTTGCTTGTGTTGTTTCTTATGTATTAATCAAGTCACAATCTTTTACTGGAGAGTAGCTTTACTTTTTCAAAAATCCAAAAGCAAAATGTCATCGTAGGACTTTTATGTTGTGGGACTGTGGGCTTGTTTTGTAAAGATTTGTACAGAGCAGTCTAAGCTCCAAACTAGGGTGTCTCATTAAACATTATGCCTTGTTCTCTATTATTAAGCCCCAGTTGAACACTTACATGCACAAACTTGGCAGAAGTTCATTACAGCATCACTCTGTGGACAAAGGATTTCAGAACATTTAAAAAAATAAAACAAATCCATAGGATGTAAGTTGGAGCAGTTGGTAGCACTGCTTCAATCCTGGCCTTAGATTTTTCTGCATGGAATTACCTCTCTGTGCATGCATGTGTCTCCTGTGGGTACCTGTCCAAGGTGAACCCTGCCTCTCACCTAATGGCCCCTAGAGAAGGGCAGCAGCTCCCCCTGCCAACCTGCCAGGTTAAGCGGGTGGAGAAGTTGGATGGATGGAAACAAATCCAGGATAAGGAGGTTGTATTGCTGTAGCTTCATGACTCTAATTCACTTTTATAAACAGCATGGGTGCTGAGTGTTATGTAAAATATTAATGTATTCTCTACTAGATGCTACATTTAATTTATCTCTTGAGTCAACATAAGATACAAGATATGCTTTTGTGAGATTTGATTTGTCCGTTTAGCCTGTACCATCTTACAGAGGGACAATCAGTTAGACTCGTATTATTCAAAACGTTCTACACACACTGTCCCTCCTGAGCAAATAAAATTAGATGCAAATAGCATTCCTGTTCCACCAGTGGGAGTTGTAATCTGTTTAATGAAAACTAACTATGTATGTATCTAGGTTTTATGTTTTCAAACACTATAGCAACATGTTCACCAAAGAAGGTGACATTAAAGCTTTTAGTACAAAAAAAACAAAATACAACCACAGCTGTGATCATTTAAGCAAAAGGAAGCCATGGGATTGTAATGTCCAGGTTCTGACATTCTTTCACAAAATCCAACATTTAAGTACATTTTCACTTTTACTCATTGGTAAAACCACAATTTTGGAGCAATCAAGCCAATGGATGACAATGTTTGATTTTGTTTTGCTTTTAGTGATAAACTCAAAGTAAAAAAATCCTGTTGCTAGGCTGATCTTAAAATCTTTCAAGATAGTGATAATTTGAAAAATCCAGTAATTGAGATGCTGCCTTTTATAAAAAGTTTGACAATAATAACTTCAAGTACATTTTTAACAATATAATTAATATATGCTGCTACCTGAACTTGTTTAAGTGTAATATTTTTTACAAACCCTCCTATTTTAATGTTTCCAAGCATTAAAATAAAAGATCCAAAATGCAGAATGAAGCCACAAAACTGATTCTTTAAGTTGTTTTTTTAAGCTTTTAAGGAAGAGAAATAAACATCTTAAAAAAGAAATTTTATTGAAGACATTCTTTAATGTCGACAGCTGCATTTGATATTAGAGTGGTATTCAAAAGGACAATAAAAAGACACTGGGACAGCACATAAAAAAATAATTTTAAAAATAAAAAAAAGATACACTACCAACTCATCAATCTCATTTTTGAGTTGTAACACCTACAGACTACTTACTGTCATAGAGATGTGTAGTCCTTCTAAATAGTTACATAATATGGCAGGAATACAGAACTACCACTAGAAAATTTTCAAACTTAGGATATGTAGTGTTAACTTTACAAAAAAAAGAGATTAACACTGTACATCATAAAAACATTAAATATACACATGATCTTGTTCAATTTGACATGATTCAAGATGGTGAACTGAGTACATTAGGATTACATGGCATAAACAAAAACTTCTGGTCCCATCCTTATGAGATTTACTCATCATCGTCCTCTTCCTCCTCTTCCTCCTCCTCGTCTCCCTCCTCTTCGTCATCCTCATCGTCATTGGCTGCAGCAGCTGGTGCTGAATCCACTCTGCCCTTTGTGCGGTATGCCACAATATCCTGTGGAGAGCAGGACAAATATCTTTTTAATCACAATCATTTTCTGCATCAATAATAAAATAATCTCTGAACTGTACTTTAAGGAAATAGCATGAATCAGACTCACTTTAATTACAGCATAGTTGCCACTCACCTTGTCATATTTCTCCTTCAGCTTGGCAGCCTTTTTTTCGTACGGCTGCTTTTCTTCTCCTGACAAGCTGTTCCACATCTCTCCAAGCTTTTTGGCCGTGTCCCCAATGGAGAGTCCAGGACTCTCACCTTTTACCTTGGGGCGAAAGTCGGCACAGAAGAGAAAGAACGCAGACCTGTAGGGTGTGGGATTGTGGAATTCATTATTAATATAAAAGCTACAGGCAGAAAAACAACTTGTGAAATATATAAGGAAATCAACGCAGTGATTTTATTTCAGGGTACATACGGTGGTCTCTTTGGGGCATTTGGGTCCTTGAATCGCTTCTTTTTCTGGCCCTTAGGGGGCACGTAGTTCTTCATTTCCCTCTCATAACGCAGCTTGTCCTGTTTAGCCATGTCTTCAAACTTTCCCTTTTCCTTTGGAGACATTGTCTTTAAGACAAAGAAAATTAGAAAACAAACACATAAAAACATATTTACAATATAGAACACCATACAAGAAATACCTTTCGAACATAGAGCTTATTTCTGATTGCTAGATTTTTATCACAGATGTACCAAGAACTGGACTGTTGAACAGAATTGGATGATTCTATTCTTTAACAACCCTAATTAGGCTGTCAGAAACTAAATATTAGATTATTTTTATGTTTAACTGAACAACAGAGACAAAAACTGCTGGAGAAAGAAACTTCTTTTTTTTTTGCCTTTTTTACAGTAGCATGTCAGATGTTGCTCCTGGCTGCTTAGAGGGAGTTAAGGAGCTAAAACTTCAGCATATCACCAGAAGCTGATCATCTTACAGGAATGTTGTTCTATCTTATCCCTTTAAGGATTCTAATTTGATTTGTTACTGTATATCTTTTCCTTCTATGTTTTGAGATGACCAAACTTGGGGCCCAATGGGAAGAGTATTAGGAAAGTTGTGGGTCTGATTACAGTTTCGTCGCCTGGCCAAGGGTACATGTCAATGTACCCTTGGCCAAGACACTCAACCCTAAGCTGAGCAACAGTGCATGGAAGTGTGCATGTTTGTGAATCATTTTGGTTGATTCACCTAAAATGATTCACCAAAAAAGCCCAATGCAACATACAATGAACATTTGGGAAAATATAAATCTCAATACTGTTAACATTTCGAAACTGTAAAAAAAAACCCAACAAAAAACGTGGCACTAACATTGCTTCTTTGCTTCCATTAAATACCTCAAAATTCTGTGGCACATCACTGTCACATGCCTAAACCAATTCCACATGGACAACCTTCTCCTAGATCGCCTGCACAAATGGCAACAAGATAGAAATATACACTGCTTATTCATATCAAACCAGTTTTACTAATTTGGCCGAGATATGTAAAAAACAAAACAAAAAAAAGACTAACATTGACCGATGTCAACATACCATGAATCTCTAAAAAGAAGAAATTTAAAAATGTATTCTATGTAGTAAAAAAATATTAAACTGAAGTCTGGCCAGTAAAGAAAGCATGCTGTATTGATTTACATTGATATCTTGATTTAAGTATTACAAGACATGCTGTCCAATAGATGTTCTTTCTGTACAGATTTACAACTTTGAGTTGTTTTTGAGGTAAAAATTATTTTTTTGTATTTATTTCTTACATATTTTATCAAGATATAGACACACATGTATATTTTTTTATCTAGAAAGTGGAGGTGAAAAATATTCAAATTTCAAAAATTGTTTCAGAAATCAGAAATGGCACATTAAAACTTTACAAAAATCAATGATTTAGAAATCATCCACAGTAAGCTCCAATTTTTACCTTCCATCGTTCAGAGCATTTCTTGGAAAACTCTGAGAAGTTGACAGTGGCATCAGGATGCTTCTTTTTATGCTCCTCTCGGCAGGTTTGCACAAAGTAGGCATATGAGGACATTTTGCCCCGGGGCTTCTTGGGATCCTTAACCATCTTGCCTTACTAAAGAGAAATAACGACATAAAAAATAGCCATCTAAGTGGAATCATAAAACAGCAGTGATATGCAAATTTCCCTTCGCTGAACTGTCTGGCTCCTGCTTTGTCAGTCCCATCTATTGTTTAAACAAGGAGGATGTGAAGAGGAGGGGGGGTTTCTGGAGTGACTGATGATCCATTGTATAAAGGGCCAACATTAAATTTATGTAACTACAAAATACGTCTCATTACTATAGCTCTAGCTATCCACTGCGCTATAGTGCTAACTATGTGAAAACAGGCAGCTGTATTCGTAGGAAGTATCTTGATGACAGCGCTCCTGTGAACCGGCTTCAGCTTGTAAATGAATACATTAGCAATGGCCTCCGCCTCCTTTGATTTTCCGCTAGCCGTTAGCCATTATGGCTCCGCTCTTGCTTTGTGTCCTTTTGCTTTTAGCATTAGCTTCGAGCTAAGCTAGGCAGACTGCTCGTTTTAAGAGGCAGTCATTAAAATGGCTGATTAGACTTATTAAAAGGGCACGACGTTCTGTTTTCACAAACATTTTGGTTTTCCACATAATTATAACTAGCAGTTGTGCTCGGTCTAGTATTTTGTTTTTAATATTTGTATTAAAATTTTGTTTTATGTAGGCATGATGTCGGAAAAAGATGCTCCGCCCGTCTCTGCCCAGGCGGGCTGCCTCAGCACCACTCACCGCTAACAGACCAGCAACTAGCGTTAGCTTCAAACATACCAGCACAGCCTCAATAAGCAGCTACCGTTAACAGGCTAGCACAGTGGGCTAGCGTTCAAGGGAGCCATCCCCTCTGTCAGCTGCTTACACATGAGGTGACGTTGCTAACGCAGAATAAGTAGCTTTTAAATCAATCACTGGATAAGTTATCCTTTGTCTCGTTAGTAGCAGCTAATGGCAGCCTAGGGCGTCAACGTAGTGAAATGAGCATCTTAAACCAGCTTCATAAAGGGTAAGCATCCCATCCAGCTCAGCTTTATACTCAAACATACAATGCAAAACACAAAACACCCCAGAGTTTCTCTCAGATCTGCCACACAGGATAATACTAAGGAATGCTTACCCCTTTCGCTAGTTGTATCTCTCAAACAATGGGACAAGTAGCACCGTGAGTGCGCCGTCTTTTGCGTACGAGAATTCCTTGTTTATCCGGTGTGTTAGGCTCCGGCTGTCGGACATTGGCTGCCGCCAACTTCTTGGATATCTTATTGGACACTCGCTGCCCGAGCCCCGTTTGTTGTGCGGTTGGCTGCCCAAAACACGACGGGACGGTGGCGCTAAACTTAAAGTTTCAAAAGCAATGTCTCTAAGTATGAGGATACAAAAATGATACAAAAGTCCACAACAAAGCCGTTCGTTGTTAAATACTTGTTTGTTGTTGCTTTCGCAACAGGAAGCCCAAGGTTACTGAAATAAGAGAATGCATAAAAACAAAATACATAAATAAAAACTACTACTACTACTAAAAACAAAAATATAAATAAAAGCATAAAAAAAACTCTATACCTAATTACCTTTACCTATATATATAAATAAAAAAGAAATATCACAATTATTTTAGTTCCACATCATTTTTCCACAAATTGGTATCAGCAATTAGGGAGAAATACAGTTTTCAATGTTACAAAATACTATACAATATGTTAGTAAAATGTATATAAAAAAATGTATCATATAATATTACCAAACACTGATATAATAACTCAGTAACAATCAAAGCTTGTGTGGTTAGTTTCCAATCACAGTTTTTGAACAGCTAATTTTAGCTGGATTTTATCATATTATTTTTTAAGAACTAAAAAATTAATAGAATTATATATATAATTATAATTTCTGATTTTTTTCAGTGAAAATGTCTTATCAGCATATATTAACAGTAGTATTGATTTCCAAAATAATAACCAACTTTACACATATGTCCTTTTCTGCATCACTGAATATCCTCAGATAAAACAAAGCTTGTTTATTAGGTATTTAAATAATTTATTAATTTATTGAAGCTTCAGGCAAATCCCCAAAAATGCAAATATTGTGGAAATTTTTTTTTTTTCTAGAACTAAAGAAAATGAAAACCCCAAAGATCAACCCAAAAGGATAGTTTCAACAGAAATGTCAGGCTTCTGAAAAGTTTGTTCATTTGTCTACATTTAACACTCTGCTGGGGCTCCTTACGTATGAATGACTGCGTCATTTGGGTGAGGAACGGTGTGGATCAGCCTTTGGCACTGCTGTCTATGTAATGGGAGCCCAGCTTGCTTTGATAGCGCCCTTCGGTTCATCTGCATTGTTGCTCTAATGTCTTCTATCTTCTTCTTGACAACAGCAGACAGATTTTCTACGGGCTTCAGGTCAGGCGGGTTGACTGTCCATTCAAGCACAGTAACACCACAGTCAATAAACCTGCTTTTGGTGTCTTTAGCAGTGTGGGCAGGTGCCGAGTTCTGCTGGCTAGCAAGAAAGTAAAAAACTGTCAAGCTTTTGTGAAACATTGTTTAGTTCTAGTTAGGAGAACAGCTGAATTTAGAAGGGCAAAATTAACATTCAGACAGATCCAGTCCAATTTACATGGTCGTCCACACAATAACAGATAAAGCCAATCCAATATTAATTGCCATTGTCACACCTCTTGTCTTTTGGAGCCTGTAAAGTAATATTGTCTGATTATGTTAGATGTATTGAATCAGGGATCACAATATATCAGATGTCATTTTCCGATGAATGGACTCAAACACCAATACTTGAGAATATGCACAGATGTAAAAGTCAAAAGCCTGTTTTCCTGATGTTTCACTTTTTTACAATTCCATTTTCCACCAGGACTTGTTAAACTCAGTTCTGCCAGAACCATCCATCCATTATCCAACACGCTTATCCATTGTGGGGTTGTGAAGGGTGCTGACACCTGTCTCCAGCAGTCAACGGACGAGAGGCAGGTACACCCTGAACCGGTGCTTTAATTATCTGGTCTAAGGAATAAGTTACCTATTGTTAACTTAAAGTCAAGTTCAAAGGTGCTAATTTCTGTTTATTCATATGCCATTTTCTTACAATGTGCACCATTTAGCCCTTGCAAAAGTGTATTATTATTATCTTGCTCAATAAAATGGCCATATTACTTTAACAGATCTGTACATCTATTATGTGTTTTGCTTGTAGAGTGCTAGCAGTGGTGGAGAACTAATGAAGCATCTCACAGAAGACAATTTGTCTCTCTACCACACTCGGTTGCGGATATCCTGTTATATGACTAATTCATGTCACTACCTCTATATTAAGGATGAATGCTAAGACTTTATTTGCTTGTGTATGTAACTCCATGCTAATACACACATAGGGACCCCGTTTCAATCTGGTTTATGGGCTCCTTTTCACATTCTGGACTTCTTGGCTCAACTGTATACAATAGGGAATGTTACTGGAAACCACATTGTAAACCTGATCACATTTACACAGGAACAGCCTCAGGATATTTGAAAAACAACTCACATCCCACTCAGGTCTGTTTTTAGACTGTGCTAGCCTGAGTATTAAATATCTGAATGGTCCTTATTTACATAGTCTTTAAAATAAGCAGTTTTTCCCCAGGGTATCTTTGGAAAGAAGGTTGCCAAAGAGATCCTCCACACTGTTCGGCAGTCTTTCCTCGGAAAAATCTCACATCTGATTGAGAGATACACATGTAAGGCCTTTAGCACAGTACAGTTCCACCTACACCCTGACTTCAAAGAATCATCTCAACATACATCGTCCATGCTTTTGTGAGCATTGATCATGTAGTAGAAACTGAGTAGAGATGAAAAAGCACACACTCAAAACCAACATCCCATTTCTCTAATTAGCTCATTTTCTTTTGTTTTCTGTGCTGCTTTTTTGACAGGACATAATAACAACAAAAAACTTGATGAAAAGCTTGCGCGTATGTGCAACAAGCTTCAGAGAGTCAGTTCTTCTTACTGACTCTGAAATGACAGCCAATTACTGGCTGCCATAGTGAAAACCTGAACTGGCAAAACCTGGCAAAATATATTCCAAAACAGCAGCACATATTATAGAGTTACCTGACATGATGTTAGTAGTGCCATTTCTAAAGCTACTTAACATGAATATGAACACCAGTTGTAGTTTTTCATGCTGCTTTCTGATTTCCATTGCAGTTTCAATAGTTATTCAAAGACATGTCCTCATTCAGCAGACGGGGACAAATCAGACAGTCAGTTTGATGGTAGTTGTTTCTTTCTATGTATGTAGAGGGACAATGTTTTCAGTTTTGTGGTTTCAGTTGTCACTTGGTTTCTTGGTTACCACCTACCACCTGCTTTGTTCAGGTGTAATACTAGATCCTGTGTCAGGTAGACAAATGTGGAATCTGTTTGCCTAATGGCTGTTTGGTGGATGGACTAAAGAAATGTTCTGTCCCTTAATTTTTAGATCACAAAAGCTTTAAAGATTTTTGGCAAGAATGCAACTGGGGAAAACCGCCCGTCCATCATCAGCTTTAGGAAGATTGGAAAACATACATATGACGAGGTATTTCTTATTCTTATGATGTAGACAATAATATGTGTGAAAAAATCTTAAAACTAATCTTTGATTATATGTTTTTTAATTGTTCAGTTTAGAGATAATTTTCAGACCTTTTTTCATTTCTGCTTAAATCTAAAGAAATGTTTTCTGTTGTCATGGTTCCTAAAGCAATGCACAGAGTTTTAGGAAATTTGATCTTTGCAGAATACTTTTGCAATGTATTGCAAAGGTATTCCTATGCCTTGATCTTTTTCACATTTTGTCATGCTACTACAAACCTAGATGATTATTATGATTATATTTTGATGATGAGAGTCTCTTAGTTGCCTCTCTGATAAGGTTCTCTGTTAGTTTAGGTGGACCGTGTGATGGTGCCGGTTTGCTGTGGTGGCCTGTTTTTTATAATCAAAGATGATAAATTGAACAGTGCTCTGTGAGATTCCCAAAGCTTGTATGTTGTTTTGTAGCCTAACCCTGCCATGATCTGTGGGACTTTGATTTTTGTGTTACTGTTTTTGTTCCATACTTGGCATATTGTTTATCTCTGGTGTCCCTGGTGTTTATTTATGTTAAGGGATTTATTTGCAAAACAAGCTTTGGAAATTGTATGTCCTTTGCCTTTTTACCTCACATCCTCTTCTTTGTGTTGGTTGATCACAAAAACCTCAATGAAAACACAGATCTTTCTGGCTCTGACATGACAAATTATGAAATGGGGTATAAACACTGGCTGTATATTTCTACTGTTAAACACGATGAGACTCAATATCCCTAAAAAGTTTGAACCAACACAAACTGTTTCATGAACTTCTTTCACCTTCTTTAGGTAAGAGTCATAGCAAGTTTGTTAAAAGATGAAAACAAACATCTTACTGTAATGTGAAATCCAACAGCATCCTCTCTGAACTGGGAAATACGAAGCAGAGGAGAAGGTTAAGGGAAACACCAGGATGGCTGGAGCGAGAGCTGCTGAAACAGAACAATAGAAGACACTCAATGGAAGAATCTAAAATCAGGAGACAACTGCAGCACTGTGCATTTTCAACTCATCACTTTGAGGTACAGTTCTGAAACAATTATCTCTGTCTCAAAAATCTTGTGCTAATTTAGTAGCACTCTTACTCAGTCCGTACATGGACCTTCTTTGAGGAGCTGCATCTTTTAGCCAGAAGATGTCACTAGTATACTGCAGCGCTTCTGTTTCCCAGCTCGGTCTCAGCTATCAGAAAACGATATAATGCCTTACTAATTTACATAAATAAAGTTCATGACCAGTTTGCACACAGCCTGACAGTACATCAGGTAGGGCAATCTTCCCAGAGCCCCAAAGCACTTCAAGCAATAGTTGAGCCAACTACATAAAAGGTTTCCAAGGAAATTCGAATTTGAGCTTCTGAGCTGACAGGAACGATAAAATGATGCAGGAGGCTGGGCTGCCAATGCATGGCTCAAGTTTCTGGGTTTCCATTGCAGATGTCAGTCACACTCTCCTGCTTAATGTAGCAAGCAATGTGCCATAACAGATTAAGAGAAGCAGGCTCAGGAGTTCAAAGTTATGCATCTCCTATGAAGGGATTTGGAAAGCAGTCAAGAATATGCGAATGCTCTCACCATTTCCATCATTTTGAGTGATTAAACAGTTATCTTACAAATTCAGGGAATACCGTGGGGAGACTTCAGCTCTAGTTACATCCTTGAGGAATTAAGCTGTTTATCCCTGTTATTTATTAATGGTAGATCAAACAGCTTCGAAGATGAAGGACCAGTTGCTAGGAAACCACTGAAAAACTTAGAGGAGTTGTTAACTCAGAGAGCGTGGCCTGTTATCTGGGTGAGAGCTCTGACACGCTTGTTAGGGTCATTGGTATGCAAAGGTGAAGCCCTGTTGATATCTGCTGATTATTAATGATCAAATTATGTCATTAATTTCTCCTTTTAGCACTCTGACTTTATAAACTGCCTGGTGAGTGGGTCTGTGTGGACCTGAAATAAATATTCAACTAAAATCCTTCAAGTGGCCAAAGTGTCTCATGAAGTTATCTCTATAATTGTGATTAATGCTGTAACTTCCGTTTCTCTTTTCATCTCAAGATCAAAGAAAAGATATCATTAGACAAACTCCAGGAACTGAAATTGTCCTTCGAGGTACTTTGAAAATTATATCTTTCAAATTTTACCAATGTGAAAATTATCTTTTTAAAAACTGTTTTTCATGCAAAGGAATCTGACATGAGTGGGGAAGGGTACACTGATGCAAAGAATTTTGGACATATACTGAAAAAGTGCTTGGACGTGTCTGACATGGTAAGACAATTAATGTTTTTGCATAATTTTACTATAATCTCACACTGAAAGTCTTGGCATACAACTTGGCAACTTATTTAATTATAATTTTTTTTTTCAAATTTTGTTTCATTAAAACAAAGGATTTTTTAAAATGTGAAACACCAATACAAAGTGGCATATAATTGTGCAGCACAATCAAGATTATGATTTTCAAAATATTTTACAATTAAAATCTGGAAAGTGTGGTGTCCAATTGTTTTTAACCCCTTTTTCTCAACCAGTAATCTGAAAGTAACTCAAAATATATCTCATTTTCTCATTTGCCACACACAATGTAGAAGACACAGCAAACATGTCCACAGTAAAACATGGTGATGTGGGGATACTTTTCTTGACCAGAGTCAGGGATAATGTGAGAGTTGATGGGAAGGTCAATGTTGCTAAATATTTAGTTATATTAGAAGAAAACCTATTACAGATAGCAAAAGATTTGAGGATGCTGGAGAGGTTCATCTTCTAGTAGCATAATTACCCTGAGCAAACAGTTTGACAAAAAGATTGCTTCTCAGATGCTTTTCATTTAATTTTACTGAGCCTGAGCTATTTTAAAAAGAAAGAAAAAAAATGTCTCCATGGGTAAAAATTTCATAAAAACATATTTCCAAATGAGGCTAAATACAAATTCACATCAAATTTAATTTGTGATTTGTCTTCTTTTTTTAATTTCACAATCATGTACCAGTTTGTGTTGTCCCATTTCATACCATTTCAATCAAATATTTTTCAGTTTGTGTTAGTATCAAGGCAATGTATGTTTAGAAAAGAGGTTAATTATCTTTTTTCTTTTTTTGTATCTCACAGAGCAATGAAGAGATATATAGTTTGTTTAAAAAGATCGATTACGCTGATCAAGGACGGATTTCATGGGTGAGTCATATTCAAGTTCTGCTCGAGTATAAAAGAGCCTACTATGAAATAAATCTGTAGAAAAAAATGCCAACGATATTTGTGCTGGCATTTATTGATCAAATGCAACTGGAACAGATATCAGCATAGTACCTTGGGTTATAGTTGCCTCTGTAGTGTCCAGATCACTGTATGTAGCAGTCTTTGAATTTTACCTTGTAAGACATCTTATGATACAGAGAAATAAGTAGTTATTTGCACACATAAAGTAGTAGACAAATCATTAAAGATGTATCTCAGTAAATCTCCACGTTTGGACACTTTTCACAAAGGCAGGAATGTGATGTGTGATGCAGATGGAGTTTTCCACCTATCTGCTCCAGCAGTACGAAGCAAAGAAGGAAACTGTGAGACGCAGGAAGCAGGTGGCCTTTCATTTGCCAGCCATCATGAGCGATGGCAGACATGGCGTTCCTGTCGTCAACATCCACTCCACCCACGATGGCGGCGTGTTAACTATGAGAGAAGATGGATTCGTTTGTCAGTGGAGTCCTGACCTTAAACCTCAGAGGACCAAGCACATGTTTGTAGGTATTAGATTATAGAACTGTTCCTGGAATGTTAATTAATTTATCAATTAAGGATAAAAAAAACCAAACTAAAAACATCTAACGTAGTTGGAAGAAAAACATCTCATAAAGCAAAAACTGAGAATATTCATACTTTTTAATATATTATAATTCTAATGAAATATTAATTTATTTCCATTGCTCAATAGACATGGTGCAACTAAATATATTGGTGAATTACATACATGCTTATTTCTTTAAGCCTTTATTTCTCTTAATTATAATTATTTTTCACTTAGAGCTAATAGATCGTAATATATCAGCCCAATAAAAAAACACTTTTGTCAGAAATCAGGGCTTAATATAGAGTGTGTTTAATACCTGCTTAAAGGTATTTTTTCCAAAAGTTGATTTTAATCTGACAAATAAGGTTTCTGATTAATTAAATAAGACTAGAGACGTACATTATAGGAATTAAATTCTTTTTAGCCTTTCTGCAAACTACGACCTTATAATTAAGTTAAGTTATTTGTTGATAAACTGGTTATAAAATTAAAATAATTATGATAAATTATGAAACAAGCAATAAAAATAACATTTTGACAAAATGTCATCATTAAAATCATGAAGCAAACACACGTCAAATATGTTGATCAGATTTTCACTTACTGCTAAACATATAGGGTCCAAAGCCTTTAAATTAGTGGTTGAGAACAGTAAATTACAAATATTGTAATTTGTTTTAAACAAAACTCGCTATATTCTGTTAAAGACATTTTAATTGGTTCTGTTTGTAGAGTCAGGGATCTGTCAAAAAAAGTTCAAAGTGGGCGACTGATTTCACTATGATGTCAGAATACAACAAGCTGATGATCGGAACAGGGTGAGAACTTCTTATTGACCTCACTGATGTTTTTTTTTTCATTAATTAGAGGTTTGATTTAGATTTACTTTATTTTTCAGGGACGGAGAGATTCAGTTTTATGAACTTTCCACTTTAGAGCCTTACTGCCAGATCAGCGGCCTGGAAACTATACCTTTAACTTTAAGCTACAGGTGAGCTGCATAAGAAGATCTTAAAAATTCTTCTGCAGTTCTTTACCTGATGTGTTTTTTTTATATTTTTATTTTTATTTTGTTTGCTATGCAGCTACATTGGCTCTGATAAATGTTGTTTTCTATATGGAGACATGGAGGTAAGTCCTAATCAAATGACATAACCAGTATGCAGAGGTGTGACATCACAAGTCATATTTGTTGGAACAGTTTTATTTCAACAACTTCATACTTTTAGTTTAGTAATATTATTATCTTTTCACTTGAGTACAAGTAAAGGGAGACGTCTCAAATGCACAGATTTTGTTCTAATTTTGTTTTCTGTCTTTTGAGCCTGCTGTGTCATTTGGAGGGCAACTTAATATATATAGTTTTTCTAATCCCTTGAAGTGGCTTGTACTTCAATACATAAGTCAAGAATGACAAAACACAGTGAGAAAGTATTTGTTTCTATGCCTTAATTTGCTCATTTGTAGGAAGGTTATTTATTTCTGTATTCTTTTTAATATAATACTTAAACATACCAGATTTTTTACATAATTCCATGTTTTTGCACCTTGGGTTGCACTGTTAAAACATTTTAAAGTAAGGCTTCTGTTACATCACTACAGAGTTTTGTATCACTGTCGACTTCTGTAAAAATGTAAGCTCTGCGCAGGAGGCCATTAATGTGTCTGTGTTTCAGGGATGTGTTACTGTCATCTTGCTGTTCCCTGCCGAGGACACCCTCAGGTAATGTTGCTTTTGTGATGATCTACTACCTTATTAATATTCATTTAGCACCATTACAGATTTATATTCTGTAATCAGAACTGTAAGAGACATAAGCGGCGCATTAATTTCCATTGGTATTGAGTTTGATTACTCTTCAGCAAAGTGACCTTTCATAGCAGGGAGCATTGGCACTCGGAGAGACCTTTCATGCAAACTTCTACATCAGAATCAAAAAAGAATAATTAAAAACCACAAGTAAAAAAATAAATATTTGTATTTATGAATTGTTACAGCTACATAAAAAATAATGAATATTCTTGTCTTAAATGGGCATTTTTATCAATAGTCAGTATTCATTGTTTTTCATTATTGTTATAATTGTGATGCTAATTAAAAGATCATTCAGGTTAAAGCATCATATATATCACTGAACTGAAGCAAAGGAAAGAAAACTTAAGCAATAAATAGGACAACAAACTATCTGAGACACAATTCTTTAAAAAAGTAGAATAATAATTAGTAGGGACAACTTCTTCCATAATTTTAAAATAATATTTTTGAAGTTGTGAAGGCAGAAGCTCCTGTAAAATCAGCCATCAAAAGTAGACTCATTCGCTTGACTCATGCCATGTCTTTCACAGCTGAGAAATTATTTTGAGGCTATACAGAGGATTAGTGGGAGACTTTATAATAAAAAGTAGAGCCGATGGTTATGTCACCACATCCACACAAACACAGTATGTGATGGAAAATTATACCTTTGCCTCGCTGCAGGTCTCACCAATCAAACACACATTGTGTGGTGTGTGACGCTAAGTCTCTCAGAAGATCAGTTTCAAACTTGAATGACTGTCTCAACTTCTCCTTTCACAGATTGTGGAACAGATTACCAAAGGCTGAACATGTGCCTAACATTGCTATTAGAAATGCTGTGCTTTCCAAAAACGTGACATTTGTCAGATGGAAGGTTCATCATGACTGGGTGACACAGGTAAGGTTATGTTTGCTTTCCTTTTTGCCTCCTTTTCTTGTTTGCTTCAAGTTAATCTTAAATTTGAGTTCTTTTAGAAATGCCTTTCCAAATTTATTGACATTCTAAAGCAGAATACAGATTTTTTTAGTCCTTTTTGTTACCATTTACAAGATATTTTTGCTTTTGCTTTTTCCTCTAAGAATCAATCAAAAGTCTCCAGAGGAAAAAGGGTTTTAAACCTTTTTACAGCAAAATTAGTGTCTGGTCTCTCTGGGCAGAGCCATCCTGAAATTGTAGGAGGCCCAGAGAAGAATTTAATTTGTCGTCGACTTCCAGTTCGAATTCAACACACGCTGTGCATAAAATGCCTTTTTGAATTGAATAACTAAAAAATTAGTTTTTGATCACATTATTCAGCTATGCTTGAGGGGTGAGGCTTCCTTTCATTTGCATACATTATAGTGACTAGTCTTGACCAAACTACCAATGATTCAGTGATTCAGTCCAGTTGGGCCCTCACGTGTCTTTAAACTTGATAAAAATCTGTCAAGCTAATAATATTTTGCAATGTCAAGCCTTCTTGTGTTTTGGATATTTTTTATGTGAAATTTTTTCACCTTAAAAATAACTCACTTTGTTTTCCATTTTATTTTCAGCCTGTGTGAGTCTTATGCCAAGTCAAATATCCGTCCACCTATTTTCTATATCCACCTAATCCTTCTTTGTTGAGTATATGTGGCTATTTCTAGTCAATGGTCGAAAGGCTGGATAAACACAGATTGCTATTCTGTCACAGGGCACAGAGGCACTCAGAGCCATGTGTCCAAACACTTATTCAGGATGGATCAGAGCACAGGGCCTGCTTAGTGTGAGACAGCAGTGCTCCATTATGCACTTCCAAGTAAAAAAAAAAAAGCTTATTGCTGAAGATAATTTGTTGCAAAAAGTTAAAATGATTTCAGTGCACTGAAAAACTTGGTGCAGCCGCCGGCTTTGGGTTGGTGGATATGGGAACATGGTTGGGGTGAAAGAGGGTTTTGCGTTGGGAAGGGGTTGGAGGATTTGTGTAGTGCTTTGTTGGGCCTCCCTGGGGCTCTCTGGTTGGATGGGATGGCATTATATCCATCCTTCCTCTGCGTCTCGGCCAGGTAGTCAGGTGTTCCTCTCCGGAGTGCTGGACAGTCTTTCCTCCGAGGTTTGGTGTAGGCACCTGGCTGCCATTGTCACTTTTGAGTTTGGCTTGCAATAGTGGCAGTGGGGCAGGATGAGGGGTTTGGTGCCCTGCATCTCTCCCTGTGTCTCTTTGGCCCTGGGACTGCTGACAATGTGCTTCACTGCTGCCCTACCTCTCTGTCTTGCATATGGCTAATCTGTCAGGGTGCTTAGAGCTGCTACCTCCCCTTTGTTACTCTTGGGCACTGTGTTGCGAGGTTTCTGCCAATTTCACCATTCTGACAGGGTTGTACCTCCAAGTGACACATTCATGCACACACACACCTGTACAAATTACCCATATGGTTGAAACTGGTCATTCAGCCCCAGTTTCAATTTTATCAGTGTGACTTGTCCGCTAAGTCACATACCTAAGATATAATGAGATATTCCTTCTGTAGATCAAAACTTTCTGGATACAACAGAGTCTAATAGTTTCTTTACCTGGTATGTAACAAACTAGGACACTCATGTCTACTTGCATGAAATCTTGAAATCTGGTTGTATAATCAGTAATATTTAGTCATTTTAGTCCATGTTGTCAATATATAACACATTTTTGCCTAAACTGTTGAGTATCTAAGTCTCGCCAAATGTAAGCAGACACAAATGCCTTTCTTGTTAATTGTTTGTTTCTAGACATTCTCCAAATTTAAATCATGACAACTAATATAATCTTGTAAGGCCTGCACAAATAAAAAATTATGCATAAAAATTAATGAGATGTCAAAAAAATGAATAAATCTACAGGAAAACAGCAACAGAAGTTACAAAAGTCCAACTTTAAGTATTTTAAGTTCTGGGTTTATTCTCATTTTTTCCACACAATTCTGTTCATTCTTTCTGATGTATACTCTGAAGGAAGCTTTCCATGTTTGACAATTACTAAAAGAAAAAAAAGAATGATCATTTTAGCTGTGATAATTCTAAAATACGCACATTTGTCTCTCTTTTAGGTAAAATATTTTCACAATTTTCAAGCTGTTGTCTCATCATCAAATGAAGATGCCTCTTCTCTTGTTGTAGGTAAAGCCTTTTCATTCTGATTTCTGGCTTTCTTTCTTCTTACAAAAGAAATTCACCAAGAATAGTAACTTAGCTATTAAACACTTAATGCTGCATATTTACTTTGTTCTCTGTAATTTAATGTAGTGCAGGACATTGTTCAGTCTGCTTGGAGATCTAAGAGGGATGACTCATGATTACTCATCTATCACAAATTCACCAATCAATGTCAGTCTGTCTGTTTATGTGAGAGTGTGATCACCTTGTATGTGGGCATGTTCACTTGCAAGCTTGGCCATTTATTCTGATAATGACTTAGCCTCGCTCCAGAAGCACACTTTGATCGATGCTAGTTCTTGTCGTGTGAATCTTTTCCTTTTTTCCTCTCTCTTCTCGAGGCTGTATGCTGCCTTCAGCAGATTCTGCACAGCAGCTTAGGAAAATCAGAGAGGTGTGCTACGAGGGTAAAAACAGGAAGATCCAACTAAGCTGGACTCCACATGTCCGCGCACCTGAGGATCAGACCATTTTTTCTATCTACAAAGGTGTGAAGGCTTTTGACCTTTGTCAGAAGCACAGTTTGCTGGTGACCGGCGGCATGGACAGACTCATTCGCCTGTGGAACCCACATTTCTCAGAGTGAGGAGCCTGAATGCAGATGGCCATTTTTCAGACAAGCATCATTAAAATTAAATTTACACCTCCTCCTCCTGATTCAGTTAATTTCTCCTCAGGAAACCCACTGGTATGTTAAAAGGCCACTCTGCTCCCATTCTCTCCCTCTGCATCTCATCAGAGGACGGTCGGATCTTTTCTATCTCAATGGACAAAACTGTGAAGGTGATTCATGGGTTTTTTCATTCATATTTTAATTAAAATCTTAAATGTGGAACTAATTTTAAAGATTTAGAAATAAAACCATAAATGATGTAAAATTTATTTTAAAAAATACATGCAGAAATATGAAAATCTAACTTATTACCTAAATATCAATAAAATAAAATAAAAAGGCCACCTTGCAAAAATAAAAAGTTTTGAAAATTTAACTTTTGTATATTTTGTAACATGAATACTCTACACACTTCAATGGATTATAAATGAAAGACCAAAGGAAAGCATCATGTAACTGTGAAGTGGAGCGAAATTTACTTTTCAATTTTTCTTCACAAATAAAAACTGAAAGTGTGACTTGCATTGGTATTCAGCTCCTTTGAGTCAATACTTTGTAGAAGTACATTTTGCTGCAAGTTTTATAGGCCATGTCTCTTTACAGTGCTTACCATTTTTACTTATTCTCCTGTGCAAAATATCTAAAGCTTCCTCAGATTTGATAGTGACCCTGTAGCCACATGAAAAAAACATTCACACATCACTGGGTAACCACCCTTTTTCATTGTGATTATGTTTGTTTATTGATGTTCTCTAACAAATGTCTGTGGCCTCCATGGAACAGAACAGCCGTGTTCAGAGTGAGATTAAATTACACACAGGGGATCTCTGCTGAGTAATTAGATAACCTCTGAAGACAATTGCTTGTATTGGATTTTATTTGGCCTAAAGGGGCCTAAGTACAAATTCACACAAATATTTACAGATTATTACTGTATTTGTAGAAAATTATAATGTATTACTCCCTCTGCTTCACATCCATGCATTACTTCTGACTTAAAATTTCCCCTAAATACATTGAAAATTTTAATTTGAGTTGTTGCCTTCGTCACATTAGTACATTTTTAAATCTTGTTTTGCTCTCACATCAGATTTGGCAGATTGAAGATCAGTGTTGCCTGTTCACAGCCGACTCCACAGCCAGTGGAATTCAAGGCGATGTATCTGCATGCTCTTATTCTCCTGCCATGAGATCTCTGTACGTCGCAGCAGACTGTATGGCTGTTCTCCCCTTGATGTTGAGGTTGGCTGTTTTGCTTTTACACTCAGTTCTCTTCTATTTCTGGACACCTGGTACTTTAAAGTACATTGAAAATGTTCCTTGGATGAACTGAACTAAAGGGGATGACACATTTATATTTCATAGTGTCTGCTGCTCCCTGATCCTAATATCACTCTCATTGATTTTATCTCGTTTTTGCCCCGTCAGGCCAAAACCTCACAGTCACATCTCTGTTTCTCATGATGAGGCAGTAATGTGCTGTGGCTACAACGAGGAGTTCCGCCAGGTTGTGAGCTGCAGCAAGGAGGCTGTGAGTTAATAAGTACTGCAAAAGTATTCATACTCCCTTAACATTTTGCCACATTAAATTAGAAACTTTAGTATTTCTCCATACAACCACAATAAGCCATATACTTCAGAAAACTAGGCTTTATGGACAAGTGGCCAGAAAAAAGCCGTTACTTGCAGTAGTGGTTGTAATGTGGAAAAAAAAATGGATGTAGGAGAAGCACATGAGTACTTCAACAAGTCACTTTCTTTTGGTGGAGAAACATACACTGTGATAAATAAAAATGTATTTATTTTATAGTATTTTTGGTTGTAGGTGGTGAAAGTCTGGGATTTTGATACTGGGCAACACGTTTTTGAGTTTACTGCAACACCAGACCTGACCAGCATCACCTGCATGACATTTGACAGTAAGGGAAGAAGGTATGGATAAGGAATATTTTCCCTTTTATTAAAAAGAAATATGTATGCATCGGTTTTATAATATGCTCTTGCTTCTGTAGACTTATCACAGGAGGAAGTAATGGATATCTAAAGGTATGGAACTTCAACAGTGGCCACTGTCTAAAGACATTAAAGAAAGGTGGGTATAGTTTGTTTCATCTCTGTAGAAAAGTACATATATGAAAACATATATATTTTTTTCATTTCCCATCAGAGGGTAAATGCCATCAGGTGTGTGACTGCACCTTTCTTAAAGTTCAAGGACATTCGTAAGTTATGATGTGATATTTGACAAGTGTTCAGTATAACTTTGATCCCATGCTGAGCTTGTGCGATTTCTATCTGAAGATATGTGGTTGCTGTCGGAAGAGACCGGAGGATTGACATTTATTCAGTGAGTAAATGTCAGAATCCAATGTATCTTATTTCTGTGTTTGTATTTTGAAATCTCATTCCAATAAGTTTTACAATTGCACAATTCTTCCATTAGTTAATTTCATTTGCATTTCTGCATTGTTATTGGGAGCTGAAATTATTCAGAATACAAGCAGAATTTGATTAGGAACTACTCAACCGAGAAAGCTGTGCACACTTTAATCTAACTCTTTTTTTTTTAAGATCAGGTTTTGTCCCCAATGATTTTACTAATCCTTTCTATTCATACAGGGAGATAAAAAAGTTAAATGACTTTGACTGAATATCCAAATTTTTTCAGGATTCTCCTGAGGAACTTTATCATGTCCAGAGACCACAGCCTTCATGGAAAGACGATTTGGTGAATATAAGCAGAAAGTTGGTTCAATAATAACTTTATTATTGATGGTCATGTGGACCAAAGCAATAATCCAGTCGGCTTTTGCAGCTTTTCATACCAAATAAAAAAAACATGGAGCCCTTCAGTGCTATGCATTTTATATAAAATAAAGAAAAAATTTAATGTTTCATAAATCAATTACTTTAATATCTGCAGACATAATTACATTTTATTTACCCTGTTTGTGAATATAATAAATTCATCTATGATCTAAATCATCTAAATCACTGCTTAATTCTCTCTTTTGAAGTAGCTTGGTTACTTGTTTACCATTCTCCTTGAATAATTTTTTGATAAGAATGATTATCTTTAATTAGTGGTTTCTTCTATTTGCATCTTCTGTTTACTCTGAGCAGTAAACATTGATGCTGACTGAGAATTTGCTCTAAGATATAACAGAGAAGCTCATTTGTACCCATTGTACTGTGCAGGAGAGGTCAAGGCAATGCCCCACATCCTTTGCTTCAGTTGCCTTTCAATCTTAAGGACTTTTATTTAGATAAAGTGTTATGGCTCAGTCTTTGACACAAATTCACAGAGGATACTGTGTTTGAAAAACTATACTGAAAATTGTATTTTGGAGAGTGGAAAGCTCAGAGAGGTTAAGAAGAAAAACATTTCTTGTTTTCTCTCTTGTTAAGCAATGAAAGGAATAAAAAAGAAAAACAGTGAAAGACTTTCATCATGGCTTCACTGTTTTCTTTTGTCCAAGATTATTTATTCCTTGTTATGTATTCATGACTTTTTTGCGCAATCGCTATCCTTTACTTGCATAAAAACATTTAATTCACAAAACAAATATTGCTTTTTGGATTTTTGGATTTCTACTTCTTTTATTAACTTTTTTTTGTAGTTAATGTGCTTCTTTTTAAATGACTGGATTTCAATAAGGGTTGAAAACTTGTATTGGTCATCTTTGTGTATTTAATTTTTCCAGTCTTCGTACAAGACGCTAATTTATTTTGTTGATTAAACTTCCATATTTTCTGGAACTTCCCAAAAGCTGAAATAATATAGGTCTTGAGTTGGAAAACTGAAGCTACTGAAAAGAAAATCCTCCAAATCCTACAACCAAAAGAGTTTGTAATTTCTGGGAAATACAAAATATTGAAGGAATTTATTGTTTGACTTATTTGGTTGAGTCAGAAATATATTCAATCATAATTTATGTTACCAGCAGCAGAATCTACAGTGAATTTTACTTCAAAAATCTTTTACTGTTTTGTTTTTTCTTGAGTAATATATTTGAAATACATTTAAAAGACAAAAGTGCTTATTTGAATTGACAAATGCTGGATGAGTTATGCTTTACGAACCACCCAATACATTTTCTCAAGCGTCAGACAGCAGACGATGCTTTCTCTATCTGCTTTTGCCTTAGTAATGCATTTAAGTTATCTCTGTCTGCAGGCCGCTGCTCTCTCTGGAGGGAGAGCTGATTCTCACTAATGCTGTATGATCCATTGGTTGAGGTGACTTTCAGAGACCTCTTTTACATTGAAACTGGTGGTTAGATTCACCCACATATAAGGCCATTATCAGTCCAGAAATATTGCATTACCGTCACTGAAAAGCAAAGTGACCCCGTTGATTATCTACAGAGGGCCTTACTGAAACCTTTTATTAGTGGCTTGCAGGAGGAAGATCAATGGTTTGTTTTATATGTATGACTCTCTTTCCCTTCAGCCTCCATGTCTCACTCTCACTGTAAGTTTTTCTGTTTGGTTTTGTGAGCCGGGTTTCAAATCATTTAGTGTTAGCCCAGCAAGCTCTTAATCCAGTTGTCGTACACTTGGACAGAATATATTGAGCACAGTGAAGACTGGCTGACATTTACTGTAATGAGAAAAAGGATATTTTCCATGACTTCCAGTTTGGAAAAAGCAAATACACATTTGCAACTTTCTATGAATTTAGGGAAAATAGCAGCTAAGTGATGCCAATCAAATGAACTTGTTAATTATTATCAAGTGTGATCACCTCTGTAATAGCAGATTACACCATGCCTAAATGGAAAGACATCAGCAATGACTATTAGAGAAGCAGTTATGGCTTCTGATCAATCCAGACAGGGTTATGAGGCCATTTATGAACAATCTGAAGCCTGCTATTCTGCAGTGAAAAAGGTCATGGGAGTGGGGAGGAAGAGTTAAAGGAGGAAACTTCTTCTCTCTGAAAACAATATGACACAATGAGTTAGCTTTGTAAAGTTGAATCTTAACAAACCAGAGAAGCTTGTGTCGTTACACTGATGGGTACGATCAAAATAAAGTTGACTATGAGGTTATTATGCATTATGAACATCATAATGCTGTCCGGTATGTAAAGCAAGTGTGAAATGTGAAGCCATTTTTTGACAACTGAAGCTTGGTTGATATCTGCTCATCAATAGGGCAGTGACCCCCAAACACAGCAGTAAATCTACAGCAGAATGTCTAAAAACAAACAAGGTGTTGCAAACCTCCATGATATGAAGTAGTTTTCTAGAGAATAGTGCACTAAAGTTTCCCCACAACAATGTAAGAGATTTAATAAATCATACAGAAAAACTATTTCAAGTTATTTCTAACAAGCTGCAACCTATGGCATCATGATTTGTTTTGCCCATGACTGTAGGTAAATTCAAATATTTTTCATCCAGCAATCTTTTCATCAGCACAATATGACAGAAATTTCTGTTTTCAACATGAACTTTGAGGACTATACCTGATGTGCTTCATTCTATTAATTTCTTTTGTGCTTGTTTTTTTATTCACATGGATAAATGGGAAGGTGCACTTCTTTTAAATGCATAAATTGGAAACTTAAAAGATTAACTAGTTAAACACAAAAGACAGATGAGGTATATCAAATGTTTGAGATGCAGTAAACTATAAAATCTACACTTATTGCAGAAATATAATAACACCTGAAAAAATGTTCTGCTGAGTGTTTGAGAATATTTGCACCATTACCAACACAACAGACTTTATGTTTTCTGTCCACAAGCTATTTTATGCTATCAAAAAGTTTCTTTCCAGTCCATTTAAAGAGATTTCTTCTCCCCAGCTTTAATGCACTTTCATATTTTGTTACAGTGACTCATTGTGAAAAGAAAAATAGTCAAATTCAGAGCTGTGGAATAAAATGAACAGTTTAAAAATATGTTTTTTTTGTCTGTCTGCAGAGAAATGGCCATACAGAGGACATCCTTTGTGTGGTGCAGTGTCCTCCCTCTCTTCTGGCCACCGGCAGCTACAACGGAGAGATCATAGTTTGGAACGCAGATTCTGGGTCTATAAACTGCCGGTTTGTTGGACCTCTTTCAGCTGTAGATCACAACACTAAAGGTGGTTTAAAAGCTATAAAGAAAATAGGTTGCACAATAAAATGGGATTAAACCTCTGAAATATATCTTTTTTAACAATAGCACTGGACACAAGTGTTCCAAGCATGGTTTTTATCAAAAACTTAAGATTGACGCAGCTGTCTCCAACAGCTGCCCTTCTGACACCAGGAGTCAGAGGTTAGTCTTGGAAGAAGTGATAATAATGCATAACTTCATTTTACAACTTTCCACGGTTTATTTCATCACAGTGTTATTTATTCTTCGGTTTCTTAAAGGGTGGGTAAATCTCTGGGATGTGCTCAGTGGACGGAAACTTGTGAGCAGCTTCAAAGTTGTGAGACATTTAAAATTTATCTTATTTTTTTGTATAAAATTTTCTCTTATTTTATTTTTGCCTCCCAAATGGCAGAAAAAAGTTGTAGAAAATCCATTATAGACTAATTAAGTTGATTATTACAACTTAATTAGATTTTAAATACAACCCTGATACGAACAATAGTAAATTCCATATGACATATTACACTGTCACTATTTTATATAAGTCGAGCTAAAACATGGAATCAGTGTGTAATTCTTCTTTTAAATCACTTCTTCAGTCTTGCATTGATTGGTAAATATTTGACCCACTTTTCTTTGTGCAGCTTCAGTTCATTGAACTCTTGAACTTTGCTCTGTTGCAACACTTTGCCTTTTTATTTATTTATTTATTTATTTTTTTGCCATATCCCGGTAGATTTTCGGACATGCTTGAAGATAACTTTCTGCCATTTGTGCTGACTGGTTTTGTTTAGTCTTTATTGTATGTGAAACATTGTATTATTATGTCTAAACAATTTCTTATTTGTCTTGCCTTTTCAAAAGAAATTGTTCCAGAACTCATTTTATGTGTCCAGCTGTGACCTTTTAGAGAGAAGGATCTTTCGCCATACTTTTTTTTTTCTTTTTTTTTGCATGATCTGTTGAGAGTTCTATCCTATCTTTCTCTCTTCTTTCTCATAATGTTTTCTTTAATTTCAAAGAGATTGATTTGGAAAATAACTCTCTTTTATTCTGTTCATCTTGGTTTTATCAAACTTAAATGACAATTATAGTTTGCATTAATGGATTCATATGTCATACTTTTTGTTTTGGGTCTGACATTACATGTGTCCCACACAGTCGAAATATCAACAAAAGATAACAAAACTGTGCATCACTGATGAGAAGAGACTGCTGTACGCTGCTGACAGGATAGGTTACATCTATATTTACAACATGGAGACGTTTGACCCAGAGCAAAGGTCACCCAGAGGTTGGCTTCCTGTCTTCCCTCACTTTTGACTTTAATTAGGCCTGCAGTGAAACTGTGATGACGGATATTGTTTATGAGACAATTTTTCTCTGACTTTCTGTCTCTCCCCGTTGTTTTTTTAACAATTCACTCAGCTGAACATTTCTGGCGTGCCCACACCAGCTCAATTACCAGGTATGTAAAGTCCAAAAATACACAGTGTACCATAATGTTTGTTACAAAATCATCTTGTCAGGCGACTGGTTATGTTTAACACCTAACTTTTAACTAATTCCTCCAAATTGAGCTAATTATTTCCAGTTCAAGGTGTCAGTAGCAGCAACAGGGTAATGTTGTTCTGCAGCTGTTGGCACAGCGTGTAACAGTGTGTGGGAAGATCTTCAGCTGACAACATGAGCAGCCTTGACGCTGCCTTTAAATGCTAACTAGAATTGTCGGGCTTTCGCACTTTTTAAGAGCATTGCAAAATCTGACCTTGTTGTTGAACTCTGTGTGGATGATTGAGTTCTCAGTAAGAAAACTGCCATCTGGTGTTTTATCATGTTTTTATGTTGTTTTTTTTTCTGGACCAGCTTACAGATTGTCACCAGTGATCAAGTGGTGCTTACCTCATCCACTGACCACACTGTGAGGCTCTGGAGTGGACGAGGAGAATTCATCGGTGCGTGTCAACAGTTGCAATTCAGCAACATTTATTCTAATGTGCTGTATTATTAACAATGACTCTGCAGCTGAACCTTTACCCCTTTGACCTCAATTATTTATATCGCTCACAGCATGTGTCACACATTTTCTGTCAAAAGTATAACCTTTCTTTATCTTGTAATGCTACAAACATTGATGTATTTTTGGGGGATTTTATGTATGGAAAGAAAAATGGCTTGTGAAACTTCAACATAAACCCCTTAAAAGACCTGCATTTGTAGTCAGGCCCTTTAATCTCATGGCTCTTAAAATAAAACTCACAACATGGTGGTGATGTTGTGGGTTTCACCACCATGAAACCCACATGGGATTTCATGGTGTCCTTCAATCAGGGTGGAGAACCTGGTTAGAGTTCATGGGACAATAATGGGGCTAAAATACAGAAAAACTGAGAGGTTACAAAAGAATTGAGATTTGGGATCATGAAGAGAAGATAACTGTAAACACAGAGAGCTAAAATGTGTTGGTGTAGATCAAAGCATTTGTGGGAGTAGGAATGACCTAATCAAAGTAAAGACTTTAATCCAATTTAGACACTCTGATGAAAGCTGAAAATTGATGCTCAAATATAGTGTTGATTCAATCTGACCAGGATTGAATAGTTTTACACAAACAAATGGGCTAAAATGTCAGTGTCTAAATTTTCAAAGGTAGTAGACATTTTCATTCAACTGTAATGCAGTAAGTTGGATGTTTAAAGTATTTACTGTGTAGGTCTGTCATATTAAATCTAATTAAAGTTTGTAGTTACAATTTGGTTGTACTGTGAAAAAATGTTAAATAAAATAAAGGTATGAATACTTGTCCAGATGCAGAACATTTTAACCTGCCTTGCCGTGAATTTATTTTCAATATTTACATTTTGAGCAATAGATGTAAAACTTACACCTGAATGGATTTCAACAGCTTGAGGCTGAATAAAAGCAGCCAATAACAAAACTCTGACTTTGTCACACTAGAGAAAGATCTTTTCTAAACCTTTCTTAACCTTTAGTAGATTTATGAATGCATAGAAAAGTTACATTTTTACCCAGCACAGCACAAAGTGTTCTGCACATCATAACACATTGCAGGGAGAGTCATTCAGAAATATGACATTTTAATAAGCTGCAGTTTTACAGTCAAATTTGTTCAGCACCATTAAATGCAATTTATTAGGACATACGTTAAAATGCGATTTTCCATCTGCAGGGACATTTGGCCAGCCTGAGATGTGGAGCGTCCAGATTCCCTCATCCTGGATTCATCCAGGTGTCCCCTATGAGGTTCTGATTGATCCTCTCAGTATGCCACATCATGATATTCTGAAGAGAAGGTCTGATCTCTCCGAAGCCATCAGTTCTGACGTGACTGCGACTGATAGAGGGGAACTAAAGGTGAGCTGCAATATTTCAAAAATGATTACTTGAGCTCTTCCTTTTTTCGTCTCTTTTTTACTGTCACACAGCACCGATGATCCTTTGAATTTCATCAGTTACACTGACAATGAGGGAGATTTAGTAGCACATTTCACCCAGAGGAATAGGAGTCTGACCTGGATTATCACCATTTCAATAGAACAGACCGCTCCACACATGTACTGCCTGTTTAACGCCTTACTCAGGCTGAAAGCATGGATTGGTATTTGTAGGGACTGTATTTTCTGCTTTATTTCAGACTGTGTGATGAAATTGACTGGAATAGCATCAAACAACCTGGCCCTGAATGACTTCTGGACCTTGGAGCAACTGAATACCTGCGAACCACACAGACTCTTTCTCTGGTATTGATCCATTTATCAGCCTCATGAGGGAACTGGAATTAACTGACTGAGATAAAAACATTTGTATCAAAACTAAGAAAGTGGGTCA
This sequence comes from Phalloptychus januarius, assembly GCA_902982915.1. Lineage (NCBI taxonomy): Eukaryota > Metazoa > Chordata > Actinopteri > Cyprinodontiformes > Poeciliidae > Phalloptychus > Phalloptychus januarius. The sequence goes on from CADWAE010000133.1 coordinate 37,376,746, forward strand.
TTTGCAGTGTTATGAATCAATGTATGTTTTGATTCATAACATCAACTCGGATGTGAGCGGAGGAAACAAAACCCTGGTGACCTCTGACTTGGAGAAACACATTTCCACAGATGTTCAGTTCAAGCTCAGTATTAGTGACTTTCAAGAAAGCTTAATTAAATTCAGAGTAAACAACTTTTATGTGTTATTTTCAATTGGCTTGTGTGCTTGTTAGTATGCATTGCTCCAACACACTCCGACTTCCTCCCCAAGTCCAAAGACATTATTGTTGGGTCAATTAATCTCTCTAGTTTATGTTTAAGTTTGTGAGTGTGTGTGCGTGGTTCTCTGTCCTGTGAGTCTTCGGGTTGTGAAGTACTGGGCGCCCATGCCGCTTTTAAATCACCTCCAGGGCCCAAAGATCTCCTGCAAATCAGCATGGAAGCAGCTACACTTAATAGATGGATGGATGGATAAAACCTCTAACACGTAAGTGTAATTTGAATAAAATACACTTACGTTTGAGACTTTAATGTTAAAATGCATAATGATTCAAGGCATTGTAATACAGTATATATGAATTAATTATTGTTTTATGACAATTGCATGATATATAATGTATTTTATTGGCAGTGAATCAGTATTTTCATTATTCATTTCATTATAAAAATGGATAATTAATAAATGTCTTCATTCTATCAAAACAGCCAGCCTTTTAATTTCTAAGAAAGCCATCGTAGTTCAATTGGTCTGCCCTTGTTTTAGGTCTTTAGGGGTATTTTTGCTGCTGCAGTGACAGTGAAAAATGTATTAAGTGGATTCAGAAGATTTACCCATGCAGACAGAAATATATACTTGAGCATGTCAGTAGTGAATATAATAATTCCAGAAGGATATAAAGGTAACAAGCATACAGGTAGGTGTCATTGTCTTGAAAAAAAGAAACCCCCACAAAGTTTGTCATGGAATAAGAATGGAGGGAGTGTGGCGTGGTATATAATATGGGAACCTAACTAGATTTTGCACAGTCCATCAAGTAAATTGTCAGCATGGTATTTATTTTTTGCTGGTCCGACCATTCATGGAAACGATATCCATGGAGATCCTGAAGCCTGCAATTTATCATCCCCTGCCCACCCACACAAACACACAGATGTGCACACCTGAACTCCCCTCATCAATCTATTACATGGGAAGTATGCAGGGTGTGCAACTTCATGAAAGCAAGCATAAATTACTTGAAGGGAGGCTCTACACATCTAATTTGTTTTTTGATTACAACAACTATTAGCACTTTGCTCCACTCTAAAACATAATTACTCTCACTCTCACAAGTTGGGCTGCATGGGGACTGAATTATTCAGGGAAGCTCAGAAAATATGAGCATCTGCAAGGGAAGAAGAGAAAGGTCATCTTGAAATTGGTAGACAGAGATATAATACGACTCTTTGTTTTTACCAACATTAAACTTGTTGTGGGCTGCACAGTGGCACAGGTGGTAGAACTTTTGCCTTGCAACAAGAAGGTCTTTCTGCATGGAGTTTGCATGATCTTCCTGTGCATGCGTAGGTTCTCTCCGGGTATTCCAGCTTCCTCCCACAGTGCAAAAAGATGACTGTCAGCTTAACCAGTCTCTCTAAGTTCTCCTTAGGTGTAGGTGAGTGCAGGCATGATTGTTTTTCTCCCTCCTGTTGACTGCTGGAGATAGGCACCAGCACCCGTTAAGCCCAAGCATGTAAGATAATGGATGAATGTTGATTACATTGTTATAAAAAACATTATTGAAATAACTTAGCTGCTCTAGTAAAACTGAATTTTAGAAGGTACAGTATAGTGCTGGTATGAATCATACACTGGCAGACTGTAAGCCTAAAGAGTATGTAATTATGCATGCATACCCATTCAAGAGGAAAGCATGGACAACAAAGTAGAATATTTATGGAGGAGGAGGAGGAAATCTTGAGCCCATTCTATATTAAGTCTCACTCTAGTTGGCTGAACTTGGTTCAGTTCTAACCAAGTTGGTGTGCAACAGTGCTTTTCATTCAAGATGGATTTTTACGCCGTAAATAGCCGTTCTTCGGAGTGTAGCACTGAGAAGTAGTTCATATGATGAGCTCAGCAGTCTAGACTTGCAGTTACACCAGGTGTTTGCTGATTTCTGCTGCCGCTATTCTGAAGGAGCTGAGGGGAGGTTATTGGTAGGGAGTGCTCTGTGAGATGGAAGCTTGGCTTGGAGACTGCAGCTCCGAGGAGGAGCTGTATGGAAAAGGAGGCGCTCAGTGAGAGCAAGTGCTTAGGAACCTCGAATGGCTGTCGGGGGATATTATAGGATTTCTCAAACATGAAAGAATCAAAGCAACACTCCAGGGATGTTTTTTATGTGGGAATAACATTATAACATGATATGAAGCTCAAAAAAGTTGATCTTACATCAAACCTTCCCTTTAAGGTTTTTAGATTATGTCCTGTCACTGTCTGTTAATTAGCTCTAGAATCCAGTGTGATGCTGTTTCGATCCCATTGTTTCCTGCTGTGCCTTGAAGCTGTTCTGATCTGTTGGAGCTTATCTGAATGTTTTTTTTTTTTTTTTTTTCAAATTATGTGGAAGTTGACCTAAATGTTCCCGAATCAAACATGAGAAAATAAACCAACTGGCACTGATTGTGAAACAATGGTGCTTCTCCGAATGTGGTTATTCTGTCATCTGAAGAAAAAATCAAATCCTGTGACACTTCAGCTCATTTCTCAAGGACCATTACTTTCTCAGCTTCATTACAATGCTAAAAGAGGATCCTCATGAATATTATGCAATCCACAACTGTGACAGCATAAAAAAACACAATACAAGTTTTATAGTGAATCTTAATGCCTCTGAAGAAAAGGCACTCACATGAAAGAGCATGATCATAAAGGGACTTCACAATGTGCAAAGACTAAACAGCTTTTATAATGGTTAATTAGACTAATAGCTATATTTGTGTTTAACAATGGCTTTCAGATACATTCACAAAACACTTTTTGCAGTTGCACAAAGCAAAATAAAACAAAGAAAATTATTATTTTTTGAATGTAGAATAACAAAAACATTACTATTGGCATTACTCTGACAGGAAGGAAACATAAATCTGGCAATATCTGGAAAACCCACATTTTGTTTGCCTTGTTCCGAATATGAATTATTTTCATCCCTAAAAGTTTAAATTAACTCAAGCAGTGTTAACTCATGTTCAAAGTAATAAAAAGACTCATTTAGTGAAATATATTCAGTAATGACTCAGCTTTAACATTATCTTTATAAAAAGACATTAAAGATAGCAATAATATTGACCAGAGGCAGATTCACAGCTCCAAGACTTTAACAGTAAGCGGCAGTTTAAGAACAACAAAAAACTTAAGATCTTTGAATTTTCAGCATTTATTGTTTCTTTGTACCCTAGCACCATAATGTACTCACCTCTACTGCTTCTCTTTATTGTCTTTGCTCTATGGCTGCACTCTGTTTTAACACTGTGACCTCTGACTGAGCCTGGCTAGTGGTTTATTATTAGCTTTGATATTCACTGCACTGTTATATCCTCATTTGTAAGTCGTTCAGGATAAAACGTCTGCCAAATGCACACACGACATCCTATTTCTATTTTGGTATGCCCATGTTCAGGGTCCAGCTATTACAGCAGCATGCTGACTAAGTGGTGAGGTTAGAACACTTACCTGAAATCACGCATGTGCTTTCTGCTTTATCTCTTCAGCTACCTCCTGGTCTGAATAATGAGGCCGGTTTCAAAATGCAGAAAAGCCTGCACTTTTTCTGCAGGGAGCCACTTGCATCCTTAGGGGAGTTCATTCTCAATCTTTCTAGATTCCCTTTTGAAAAGGTTAAATTCCTTCTTTTCTTTATATGGGGCAATTTCAAAATAATTTAGTAGTTAAAATTTCTCAAACCAAGCAGGGATTTTTGAATTCAAGTATGAAAACTTTTATGTCTTGTCAAACTGCAACATACAATTCAAAGAAATTAGTTGGTTTCCGCTTTTAAACAACATACGAAGTCACATGTCAAGTAACTGAATGCACACATTCATTCACATTTTGCTATGCTGCAGTCACAATTTCAGTATATTTTCCTGAGTTTATTTGACAGATCAGCAAATCTGTCAAATTCATATAAGGCATATAATTATGCCTTCATATATGCCTTCATAATTGCAAAAATGAAGGCAAAGAACATGGTTTTGATGTTTCTTCACAAATAAAAAAAGTGTCAATACTCTGTAAAGGCTCTTTTGCTGCATTTACACATGATGTGTCTCTTCAAGCATCACACACCTAAGCGGTGGATGCTGCACTCATTTTTTTTTAAAGTAGCTCAGATGAGCTTCAGGTCTGAGTTTTAAATAGTGAATTCCAACAGACAAACAAAGTTTGATCTAAACCTCAAGTCTCAAAGTCCAGGCATCGAGAGCTTGTGTCTTACAACTTCTACATGTGTTTCTGCCTCAACACAGATGATCTAAACCAATAATTGTAGCTCTGGCTGTGAGTCTAGAGTGGTTCTGTTAGAATGTGAAGATTGATGTTTTCTGCGGCCTCCAACAGGTTTTGTTCCAGGATTGTCCTGTATCTAGCTTCCCTACCGCTACTGAAGAAACGTACATCCACTCTATGAGCCGACCACAGTTTTTCACTGTAGAAATGGGGTTTTCAGGATTATGTGAATTATTAGGTTTCCATCGTGTTTTGCATGTACCGGTAGTCCAAAAGTTAGGTTCTGGTCACCGAGCCATAACTGTAAATTGTGCCCTAATATGGTTTCCTTTCAGCAGTGGCTTTCATTTCATTTTGTTCATTAAGCCACACTTGGGAACTGCATGACTTAACGTCTTGCTGCTGACATGTTCTCCCACTTGGGAATCTCTGCAGCTCCTCTAGAGTTACCATGTGACTCGCGACTACTTCACTGATCAAAGCTGTTGTTTGTCTGTCATGTCTCGGTGGTTGTGCTTTATTCTTTCTCCTTTTGGAAAGTAGATTGAACAACGCTTCTGCAGATAACTGAAGCTTGGGTTATTGTTTTATAGTCTGACCCTGATTCAAACTTCACCCCAAATTTCTCTCTGATGTGTCTCACCAAAGTTCATGAACAAACCTCTGAGCTATGTGAACATCTACATTCACATAGCTGGACTCTTTACTAATTAGCCGATCTACATAAGATGCTTGCTCTAGATTTTATTTGGGGTTGTCAGATTTAAAGGGGTCTGGATAAAATGCACATCACACATCTCAGATTCTAAATTGTGCAAAAAAGTTATTTTCTTTTCTTTTCACTTCACATCACAGATCAAATTAATTATTCACTCTCCCTGCCAGTTTTAGGGATAAAGTAACTTTCTTACTTTACAAGTTTCTTCCGACTGTGAGTATTATTAGGGTTTTGTAATGGCCAGGCCAGAGTCATGTCTTCAAACTTAAGTGAAGACAATCATAGAGACCTAAACATTATTGTGTTGGGACCAGGGGCCCATCAAGTCACAAATGATTTGAGTTTCACAAAATTATAGTAGAAACATGATTTTATCTTGGTTAAAAAAAAAAGGAAAATCTAAATTGGCTGGTGCCATGAATGAAAAACATCTTTAATGTAAATCTACCAGGAGTAAACAATTTGGGGTCTAACTGTACATGCTAGTGTCAAGCAAAATATAATAAATAAAGTTTGAAGCTGAAAAGTGATTAAACGTTAACAACATTACGGAGTATGGCTTTTTCTGTGAGGCCACACAGTTTCATTACTTAATACACACAAAAGGTGAACACACACGAAAAAAAACTGTCAACATGGACAAAACTCAGAAGCCCGAGGTAAATTAGTGTCTCTAATACTAAAAACAGCTTTGATTTTCACGAGAGCACCTGAAGTCAGCAGCAGAAAGCATCGTGTGGGTGTTTTTTTTCTGATTTCTCCATCTGCTCAGACCTTCTGTCAGCTGAATTCATCCCGCCAGCAGAGCGCGTCCCTGCGCCGCGGACAGAAGCGTGGGGATGCCTGCTAGCTGAGCACAAACCCACTCCCCGTTTGCCGTGAAACTGTGACAAGGAATAACCCTGTCTTTTTTTTTTTTATTGGGAAAAAAACCCACTGCCAGTAAGCCCATGCTCTGTGAGCTTCCTCCACCGCCTACACCAGTCACAGGACTCTCTCAGGATGCTGTCGAGCAGCCCACACATCGGGCACAAAGTGGCAGTCTGTGGGATTTTTCTCTCCTTCCGTAAGTGCTCACTTTACTTTCTAATCCTTGTGTCAGGAGGTTCGTAGCAGGCAGCTGCGAGAATCGCGCTGGCGATCCAAACAGTGGACACTTCGTGTTGTTTAGTTTGAAAAGGCGAAGCTTGTGTTTTGACAGAAGCCGAGCAGAGCATGAGCAGGGCAGGAGGACGACAGCTGAGCGCTTTTAGTATAACAGTTTGAGAAGTGCGGAGCCATGATCCGCCTCAACTTCCTGAAGAGTTTCCAGGCGATTCGCGCTGCTCGGCAAGCATGCGGCTCTCAGAGTGCTCTAAGTTTGTTCTGGAGTTAATTACAGGGCGAAGGATGAAAGCTCTAGCATTTCAAATCACAGACTTGGTTTCTTTTGTTCGGAATGTGACCCTCTTCTCGCTCTGCTTCTTCCTGACACATCGACGTTCCGCTGGCAGGACTCACGCCCGGGGATCAGTGCACCTCGGCTGGTGCCTCCTCCCCCCCGGGTCTTCAAGTGGGCTTTAATTTGTCAGTGGAGATCTGAGCTCTTAATTTGGTCATGCAAACCTACAGACAAACCCGTTTTTATCTTATGTTGAATAGGCGTGCATAGACTTGACCAATGCGTTGCAAAAGTGTTTTTCTGCTTTATTTAGGCATTGAGGCTCACTTACTGCATTCAAAAATGATCATAAAGTTATTTTTAATTAATTCAATGAGATAAGTAAAATTTATAAACTATATGTTTATTGGATACTGTGATCAGGTTAAAGATCATGGCTTCTAGCTATAGAAAACCAGAATGCAGTTTATCAAATGCCTCATCAGGCTAAAAGTTGAAGTAGATCTTTATTGGGATATTATGTCCTAAAGGTTAATGACTTTATAGTTGCCAAACAGACAATCACTGACACTCAGAACGAACAACTGGCTTTTCAATATGTTCTGCATGCCTGCATGTTAATAGAAGATTAAGTGGAAGGAAAAAGTCTGGTTGAAAGAGGTGCAAATGAAACAAGAAGATGATTCTAAAGCAGGCTATTCAACAGTTTGCGATTCAAATGGCTAATGTGATGTTTCCACAGCCGCTGGATTTGCTGGTGGCATTATACATTACAAAGTCAGTGCAGGAGTTGATTAGGAGATTTTAGAGCACGGTGCTTTCTTCTGCTTAAATGCACCACACAAACTGCCAAAAATACCTAATTTAAGTGACTTTATTACCACTCTGCCTGATCAGTCTGCAACTGAGCTGATGTAAACCCCAGACTGAATCCATGGTTATCTGTAGGCTGAGAATGAGATGGAGGCCTCTATTGAAGCAAGATGAGCTTCTTTTTGACTCCAATTGTCCCACAGGTCGATCGCCTCCATGCAACACTGCATTGAAATAGTTAATACAAAAGAAATACCAACCAAGATATTAAGTGCATTTACTGTACAATGCATGAACATACTCAGAGGGTCAATATATTGGTATTAACAACCTTTTTTATTATTCCCATTAGCTGTAAGTCACAATCAACCAAATTAGCAGGAATAAATGTTTTGGATAAATTACACTACATTTGACTTGTGCTACCAAAATAATGTATATGGTAGTGTAATTTTTTATGTAGTGTTGAAGCTGTAGAACTGATCAAAATGTTAAACATCAAACTTACAATACAAGTACGAAGCTTTATTCACAAATGTTTCCTGCCAATTCAAGATTCTATGCACTGCTACACTATATTGTGCAGGAGATAGTCTGTGATGAGCCCAGTCAATCAGATTGAAGCGGTTACTGCAAAATATGTTGCTACAGTTGGAAAGTGGTTTGTACAGAGCGACTCGAGCGCAGTGTGGAGGTCCATTAGAGCAGGAGAAAAGAGCTGGAGCGGTTTGCAGCTGAGTGTGACTCAGTCTGGATGGGGAACAGCACCTCCCAGTCTCAGGCCACAGCACTCTGCCTCTGTTTGCTCAGAGCGCATTTCAATTGTGGTTGCTGGGATAGCTCTGCAACGGTCGCATATGTTTGTTTATTCAGGCGGGAAATCATTCAGTAAACAAACTGTAGATCCAGCCTGTATCAAATGGTGTTTTTTTAATGATATGTTGTTCTATGTAAATATTACAAAGTCCTAAATAGTCGTTGATGGTTGGTGGAGAAGCGGTAATGAGAAATATTAATTGCAGCAGGTTTCTTGCCAGATGTCATTTCCATTTCAAACACCTTCAACACGGTTGCTGTTTCAGCCTCCCTGTTTGAGTTGTAAATCGCCCGTTTGCTTTGAAGCCTTCCCTCATCTCTTTGCTATATGACAGATGAATTCAGCAACAGAAAACAAGACTGGGAGATCGATGTAAGAGATGGCGGTGAAAGCTGAGCAGCAGAGCACAGCTTTCAGACAGATCTCTTTCTTCTGACCCTCTGCTGCGGTCACAAGTTGTTGGACTTTTAAAAATGAGATCTGAGACAGTACGCTGTAAAGCAGGTTTTTGTTAGATAATGCTGCACAAGATAATGGAAACATTTAATTTAATTAACACGTACTTAGAAATGAAGACATATATTACAGGAGACAAGATGCAAGTGATTTGACAAGCCCCCATCGGGCCTTTTCAGGCTGTTGCTGGTTTACTTTGAGGTCTGACCTGCTGGATCTGATTAGGAGAATGCTGCATGAATGAGAATAGAATGTGTTGTAAGTTCATTAATAGAGATAGTATTTTTTCAATTAAGTGGAAATTATGGAATTTCAGGATTACCCTAGTTTATCAAATCTTTCATCTCTTATATAGCAGATTGATGCTTTTTTAAAATCATATTAATACATCAATACTTTGTCAGTCTTATTAAATATTGACAAGCCTCAGAATATCCCAAGATTGTCTATTGTAAAATCGTTCTGATAGATTAAACCTCCCAGTCAAGAAGCTGTTATATTCTATGTGAACAAAGTGTGCATGATGAGATTTCATATACAAATGTAATCAGATTAACTACATGTGATCAAGAACTTTATTTATTATTGGTTGCTCTGAGGTCAACCTTGTAAAAAATCATTAATCAAAGAATATTAAACATACAATAACAAACAGAAAATCCAACAGCTGCTTGCAGATTTTAGGACTGGAAATAAGCATTTACTATAATATCAAGCTGAATTGTAAGTTTCTAAAAATGGAGCATCTGATCTAATTTTGAGTGATCAACAGGTGCTTTTCAATGACTAGCTATTCATTCCAATAAAGGAGGAATGAACTTGAAGGCACATTTGACCTGTCAGTTCCTCAGACCGGAACACTGCGTTATCAGAAGAGTCAGAACGCCATATATTAAGATCCGGATCTCGTTGTTTCACCTCTCAGTGAACCTGATTGGGTCTCCTGATTTTGTTTTTTTTTCTGAGCTCAGTAGAGAAAGGAATTGGTGCCCAACAGCTGGTCAAATGAGCTTCAAAGTTGTCTTGTGGAAGAAAGGCAGTGGATCGGCTTTTTGATCAAAGACTGAATGGTTTCCTGCTTTGGATCATTCTGAAGCTAAATTGGACATGGGAAAAAAACGGTTGTAAGGAATGTCAGGCGGTGATGTAAAGTCCATTTTCACCAGTGTCTTTGTTGTGACTGTAAGTGTCATTGACAAAGAGTCAATCAGTCCATCATTGAGAAATCCAGCAGAAACTTGCAAAGAATCGTTCAGGACTTAGAAGAAGGATCTGAATGCCGTGAGGTCAAAAATATTTTTCTAGTGATTATTGAGAAGGGTATAATTATTTTCAGCATTAATTTTTTAATTAAAAAATTGTAAATAAGCTCATATTATTTCTGCTACATTTTGATAATCTTTTAGAGATCTCTATTTCAGTTTTATCAGGTAGAAAGCAGAAGGTAAATCTACCAAGGGAATTTCTGATTAGCTTCATACAGAACGGAGATTCTTTATAGTAAAAAACATTATTCTTCAATACAGCACACAATAAAAACAACTAAATAATGGTGGAGTCAACAGTGTATGCAGTTTTATCATTGACATGATAAAAAGCTTTTTTTTTTTACTTCAGCCAAGAACATTTCTGGACTTTTTTTGCAATTTGAGAAGGAAGGCAAGTTAAGTTTTCTCTGCAGGCCAGATGGAGTCACTCTGGGTGATGAAATTTGGAGGACTGAGGCTCAAAGTAAATTTGCTCTCCAGCTGTTGTTACTTCCCTGAGCTTACCCAGGCAACACAGCCCTGAGTTAGCAGTTATTAACTAAAGAACAAATGCCATATTTTAAGTGAAAGAAACCCTTTTCTCTAAAAAGTGATAGATTTTTTTCACACCTGCCATATCCTGAGCAAAGATCTCTTTATAAAAGCAAATAAATTGAAACAGCTCCCCAATTAAAGATATGTGGCTGTAGGTATTAGACCTACTAGTTTTAAAATAAGATTAGCTAGAACTGCCAGTAATAGTTCATATTAGTTTCATCAGTTTCTCCCAGTATACTGATCATTTTCAGGCAAGGCATTGTGGACTGCTTACATTAGCGAAAGCACATTAAGCTTCCCAGCAAGTCATGAAAGCAAATCAGGCTGTACAACAGCAGGACCGCTCCGGTGGAATGCAGGGCTCATTATTACACCTGTGCTGTTCCTACGGTGACTCACAATGTCTGCAGGGAGGAAAGGTCTACACAGGTTCAGAATGTCTACCTGAAACAGGGAAAACCTCATGTAAAATTTACTTTGTTTATTTGCTTATTTCCAAGTTGATACCTTACACAGTCAGAGTAATGCATATTTATACTGTGATGTTCAAAAAAACTAGAGACTGGATTTTATCCACAGGAGACTTCAGATTTTAAAGTAAGATCCATTCTTTCTATAAAAAATATGCCTCTAAGCAGATGTATGTATAAACAGATTTTAGTTAAATATATAATTGTCAGTTGTATTTCTGGAAAATTAGATGATTAGTATATATCTGATTAAGATCAAATATCTTATATACTTTGCTTTTTTTGCACATAAGGCATTACTTTTGAAATTTTCCTGTTAGTGCAATTCTCAAAAGGCTTAGGGTCATACTTTAGTGAAAAAGTATGCTTTTCATGTTGCACAGAAAGTATGCATTTATGCTGTGTAGATCTCAGTTATTTATCTTTTGAGAGACACCAAGGCATCAGCTTGAGCAGCACAGACATCTGACTAGTCTGTAAGAAACCCAGAAATCTGATCTTTGTGTGATCAGTGGTTGCATCATCTGTGAATGGAGAAACCAACAATTTTCAGTGTGGAAGTTGCTTCTGTGGGAAGAAGACTGAAAGTTAGTTATTTGCAGTATCAGAAAGCCGTTTAAAAATGAAGTAGTACTTAAGTAGTAGTAATGTGAGTTTTTAATTTCTTTATGTTACAGGACATGCTATATTTGGAAATGTCCAATGTTATATTGGAAAACTCAGTTATGGTTAGTGTCTGCTGTCGTTAGGAAATACACATGAGAGATACTTAGTTAGAAATGTGAACCGTGTAAGACATAGATTCAAATAATTTTTTGTCTTGTAAAAAGCTTTACTGCTCTTTCACACATAGCCTTTGTTCCTAATGTAAATTATTAATGACCACTGACAGCAGGAAGGATGGAAAAAAATACTTTGAATTTCATTTTACTAAAGTTCTTAAAGACCCTGCCTCTTGTCGTTCGACTGCCGGAGAGAGACACCGACCCCTCTTGTGCCCCTGCAAGCATAAGCGTGTTCAGATAATAGACAGATGTTCTTAAAGAGAATAGAAAGCTAAAATCAGTGTTGACAGGTCAAGGCTTAACTAAATCTGTGAAATTTGCCACAGATCTCTGATTGGCTCATTACGTTTTTCTGAAATTGTGGCCTTGTCAAGGATTTTTTAAAGGATTTCATGATGATGCTTCAAAGTGAGAAGCAGCACCCTGTTGGACCATGGGCCATGATGGGCTGAATACAGAAGGCTGGGAGCTGGGATAACTATTGATTCAACAATGCACTACATTAACCTACTTTCAGCTTCAAGAGGAAGAGGAGGAGTTGCAGGAAGGAAGCTCTGTGATGTCATCTGAGTCTTTAATACTCCATAATTAGGACAAAGATGCCCACTTCTGCAGCATTACTGCATCAAGGGAGGATCCCTCTTCCTACGAAGGCAAAGTATTCAAACCAACCCTGCCTGTTCCTTCTACTGGAGGAACTCTTGATCCAAAATGATCTATAGTTTACTGCTCTGTACATTTCCATGTATTTGCTTTTGCAAAATGTCAAAGCCTTCTCTCAGCCAGGTGACTGGAAATGTGCAACACCATGTGGTCCATGGACATCAGTGTGTCACTCTTTGTTCCATTTGATTGAATTTAAAACCCTAATTTTAAAACCTTTATAAACTTTTATGCTAGTGATCAGCACAGGCCTCATCCAACTTTACTTTACAAGGAAACAGCAGCAGAAGTTATGTTACTTTTACAGCACTTTTAATAGATGGAACCTAACCGACTGAGAAATGGAGCCTTTAATATTTTAGCCACACTCATGATTGATGCGGCAAATTTAAAATTTGTTTTCTTGCCTCTAAATTGTGCTGTATTGTGCCACTGCGCGGGTTCATTTCTGTAAACTTGAGGGCGGCAGGTGCTCCCTGTGATTCTGGAGGAGATGACTTTGAGCTGAATCGAGGTTTAATGGCCCTCAGCTATTTGTTTATTGGTCCCAGAAGTGATATGTGGATGTGGCACTTCTGCTGCACACTGTACATAGGCGTGGTGTTGCTAAAATTATTTTAGAGATGTTATTGTTTTCACCAGATAATGTTTTTTTTTTTCAGAACAGTTGCAGCTGCAATTTTAGTTTTCTCTACCCAGGCTGTTTGGCAGCCTCTGGGTGTCTCATTTGGCTTTGTGTACCCCACATAGACAAAGCGATAAAGCGATCATAGGATTTTTAATGCTGCTGCTGTCCTATTCATTTGCATATTGCACACCTACATAACTGCCTTTGTTAATAGGATTGAGTGACTTCAAAGGATTAACGTGATTTCTCCTTTTCTTCTGTACTCATTAAATTCTGATGGAAATAGAACTTTGAATGAGGAACTTGACACATTTTAAACAAGCAAATTATAATTTTACTATAAAAAACGGTTCAATAGAAAAAGAAGTGTCTTTAAAGTTGACCTATGTTTTAAATCCTTCCTTTTCACATTTAAATCAGTCAGTGGTGGTCTGTATAAAGTGGAACTGCAATGCTTTGGTCTGAACTCCTCGTTATTGTAACTTCACTACGGGAACGAATTCCTGTCGTAAATATTATGTACTTTTCAAATTGTGTTGTGTCAAATTGCATTTTGCAACCATGTAGTATAAAATGGCAAAACAAATCTGTTTTCACAATGGATAGATGGAAATGTGTGCATATAAAAAGTACAGGGTAAACACATTTTTGGTCTTATAAATCAGAATATGTAGTTGTAAATAAATGTCACATTGTAGACTAAAATGTCTGAGAATTTGATGTTAGAGCATCCAGAGATGATAATTTGTTTATGTGTAAAACAAGATTTGTATTCATAAAAATGAATTAAAATAACTAATTTACTGTTATGATCTTTTTGCAGATACAAAGCAAAACATGTAAAACTCTGTGCTGAAGTTCCTTTGCTTTTGAGTTTTAACCTGGAAGAAATAATTTGGACCTGGATTTTCTTTCTTTAATCTGATTGGCCAATTTTATGTCAGTCCCAAATTTAACAGATTGCAGATTGGTTTGCTCGTGACAGAGTGGTGCAGGGTCTGATAGTAGGCCAAGTCGGACACCTGACTCCACCCTAAAACTCTTTCGATTGGATAGTCCTTCTTCACTCCAAATTTCTGGTATTACTCCTGCAGTAAAGTTAGTTTCAAATTGGATATCTGACAGACATTATTTCTTATTCTCTACAGTCAGCGGAGGCTTTTCATACTATGTGCATTCACAAAGGGCGCTGGCGTGACTCCATGTACATGATGGCTAAGGAATGTTGTGGTTTGCTAAAACCATAGTTTTTATTCCCAAACAATGCAAGACTTGTCCACTCAGCCTTACACGTTTGAGCCAGAAAATGATAATACATTATGAATAAACATGGCCTCAACATAGTTTGTGAGTTAGCTAACACTAGCGCCAAGAACGTCACTGGATGTATTTAGATTATGTGTTCCCAAAGACAAAAACAGCCAAAACAATGCTGGAGTTTTTATGTAATAATGCTTTTCAACACATGCAGCATGTTTATGTCCTCAAAGAGCTGAACGCGAGCACAGAGTGCTAACAAAAAGAAAATGCATGAAGCTACTGCTATCAAGACAATGGCCACGCCATCATATAAACACAATAAATTACTATTTAAGTTTGCTATAATTTTAATATCAGTTGCAGTTTATTGCTTTGTTGTGTACGTCATTTTTATACACAGGAGGAAGTAACCTCTTGCTCAGACAAAGTCCTTTGGCAAATCCTTTCTGATTATGATGAAGGTTGCTGATGAACTCATACTTGAAGGCCTTTGTGCAAACTCTACTTGTGGGTAGAGTTCCAAGAATTATAACATTTTCTTCCTCACGTTCTGATCCTGATGGACGGTGTAATGAATTTTGTGGGTTACCACACCCAACAACCAAATATTTTGACTTGTAGCTTCAGGATACTTGAAGTTGGACTACAAAATTGCTGCAAGAAATAAAAATATCAGATTTGGGAAATTGATCTGCTGGATGTCCATAACATTGTTTAACAATTCAGCAGCAAATACCAGGATGAAATTGTTCAAAAATTAAAATGGGGAATAGAAAAAACTGAACAGATTGAAAAATATGTCACAAACAGAAAATAAAAACATCTACTCAGCACTGGGAGAGACTAAATTAAACTTTTATGCACTACTAGAGACTCCAACTACACAACTAAATGTATTTAGGTTACAAAAAAGTGAATTGTGCATTTTGTGCCCCCTTTAAGTAAAACCTAACATTTTAATTTTTATCAGTATGGATTTTTTGCAAGATCTTTATAATTTCCCATTGTTAATTACCTGGACATCTGCTCTTATAATACCAGAAATAAGAATTAAGCTTTTTGTTGAAAAGTATTCAGTAAAACCAGTTAGCTTATATCCTTTAACATTATTTCTAAAATTGCTTCTATGGATGCCAGAAAGATCCAACCATCAAGCCCCTCAGCGTGGTTTGCTGGTTGGAAACAACCGCTCTGATTATGCAGCATGAGGAGGCGATGAAATGGAGGTGCTCCCTAGTGCTCAACATTATGTATGGAGTTACTCCCCCCTCTCGTTCACTGGGGTAAGCCATGAAATGATGGAAATTCAGAACCATTGTCACAGAATATATTATTTTGAATATGACTGTATTCCTGTAGGAAGCCTGGATTTGCAGCAAATACTGCATTTTTAATGATATGGGAAAACTGGGATACTGCGATATCAAGAGGACAAGATTTGGATTTAGCAAACTCTATTTTCTTTCAGAGCAAAAGTGAAGACCTATTTGATCTAACATAGATTTTAGAGCTTATAAACAACTTGTGATTATTCTTTCACAACTGGCAAACCTTTGTCTTTTAGAAGCCAACACTCCCGGCACTACATGTAGGAGGACCCGACTCACCTTACCATTGATCACGCTTAGCTTTTTTTTTTTTTTCTTCATCAGGAATTTGGAGTCTCTTCATCAGTATGCAGCTTGTGATTTCAGGATTCATATTTCCATTTCATATGCAGACATTTCCATTTTACCTAAAACTGTTTCTATTTCTCCCGACCCCAGTAAGGGACAAGGGTGTAGGAAAATGGATGGATGGATCTATTTCACATAATTTTGTGTTGATGTATTTAACCTATTCACAGTCATTAATCTTTGTTGGTAATTGGCTATTTTTAGGACTTTTGGAGAAAAAAACAAAAATAAATCATGTTTTTTTGTTTAATTTTATGCCCACCTCTTTGTCTGTTAGATGTGGATTTGATTCCCTCTTTGCTTAGGTGTTACTATGACCACTGATCAAAACAAAGTAATCATCATCAACCATGTGTCCATAGCAAAATGTAATGAAATCTGATATAAGTGTTTCCTTTTCTAATCAAAATATTAGGGGTGTTTAAATGGCGATATTTAGGATAAGGATTGTCAACACAACAATGTTGCACTAATGATCATAACTTTGTCTCTCTTTTACACGAAACAGGAGCAGTCATAAGCTAGTTAAAGCTGGTTGTTAAGGTGGCTTCCTGTCCCTTAAAAATCTAAAAAACATGAAACATCTATTCTTATACAATTTATAGTTATTGTATTTGGATAATCCCAAAAGCAGTTTGTGGACCTGAAAGACAATTCAATTCAATCAAACGGTCAAAATAGTAAAGTGTGTATATTTGTGAAAACACAAGTATTGTCAAAGGTTTTGTGTGTTTCCTGGCATTACATATTCTTATTCAGTCATTTGCGGATACTTGTACTGCATAAGCCACAAGCATAACATTGCAGAGTTGACTCTAGTTATGACCCACATAGATCTAATTAATGAGTAAAGCTCAGTGCACTGAGCTCTTATTTTGCAAAATGTGTCAACAATTGACTCATATTCCTTCCCTCTTCCCTCACAATAAATCTGCATTCATGACATCCATAATAGGCATCAGAACCAGTCACATAATCACCTATTTATAACTAACTATAAGTTCTTCTAACACGGTCTGTTTTATGGTATAGGAGCAAAATGTTCAGCATCCTCTCCAAGTTGCACAATCACTGAAAAGCATCCACAGTCTTGTTAAAATTCCCAGTTTTTCAGATAAAGAATAGAACATGATATATTGTTTTCAGTTGTTTCCATTTTTAATGTGACAGTCAATTAATCAGCCCACAAAGACATTTGTTTGAAGAAAGAAGACTACAAATAAATGTACAATATTGTTACATAATGGTTCACCTTTTGTTGTATTTAGTAATTAAATACAACATATTTTGAACCAATTTCAGAATTTCTGCATATTTTTTTGTTTAAAAAAGGAATTACATCATCAGTTGATTTCTGTTGGTTTCTGTTTTTATGTAAATGTAACACTGTATGTTGCATTGTAAAAGTGGTTAAATGAAAAATCTGCAGGATTTTATTTATTTATTTAAATCCGATTACTTAATGGTCAGAATAATTGATACTGGTGTGTATGTATATATACTGACATTAATAATACCAGGCAATTTTTCTTTTTAAAAACTAAACCACCGTGTTTAGGTTAGATATTAAACCATCAGCAACTGTGTAATCATTTCTCTGCTGAGTCAAAAGAAGAAATTGAACCATTCCCTTCTTTAAATTAATTATCCTTTTTAATTGTCAGGGGGTGCCTGAGAATGTTTTTGATGTATTGATTTGTAATCACTCTGCAAATTTGTCTGCAAAGGATTTTCTGTCTCCTCATCTGCAGCAATGTGATTAAATAGACGCTCTCTGGGCACTAATTGCAAATTATGATGGATGAATGATGTATCATACTCTGGAATCCAACTGTGACTCTCTTGGATGTCACATTTCATGGTTTAGTTACATTTTGCAATGCTAGGATAATTTAAAAGCATATTTCTTTCTTTTCTTTGCAGTTTTCATCAGTGTTGTTGTAGCTGAATCAGCTGAACAGGTAAGACAAATACTTTCATTAAAAAATTCATCTGTCTTGTGTTACAACCTTATGAAGTTGTTATTTACTTTTTTAATATTCACACAGATAAGCTGATCACTGGTTTTCAGATTTGTCATTTGTTCAGCAGAACAAACCTATTTACTTTTGATGTTTTTTTGCTTTCACATTTTCTGTAGTCTGCAGTTGTTGCCTGATAAAAAATTTAAATGTTCAGTTGCTCTGCTTCTTATTGGTGTGAGAGCATGTTGACAGTAAGCCTCTTGGCAGATGTGCTTACTAAAACAGAAATAGGAAATTACTGTCTTGCCTTTTTACTAATGTCAACTGATTTTCTTCTGAGTGAAAAAGTTTTGCTGCTTGTTCACTTTGTGACTGTTGTGGTGTAAAATAAGGAAAATAATATCTTAACATAAAACTCCAGTGTGGCCTCCAAAATGGGAAGAAGCCTGACTGACTGTGCTTATGGAAATCAAGCAAAACCCCTGGTCACTAATATAAACAACAAAAATATATATATATATATATTCTCTGTTTCCTGTTTTATTAGCCTACATCTGAAAATTCAAAGCTTAAATAAATCTACAGATGTTTTATAGAATAACTTAAGTTATTTTATAAATATGTATGTTCATTGAACATTAGTTTCAGTTAGATGAAACATATTAACAGGTTTAAAAGTTTGCTTTAAATCATGCTATGAATAGTAATAATGTGTTTACTTAGTATGTATGTAGTGAGAGTGTGCTTTGAATAGTGGTTTAATTGTCTAATTTAAATTCTCATAAATGCTGATCCTCAAGAGCTTTGTTTTTATATTGATAGATGCTGATGGAATATAATTTTTTGGTGAAAGAGTTCGGACATATTTTTGCCATATCGACTACGTCTTCTACCAATGTGCTCTGTTCACTCCGTAAACATACAAGATTGAAATGCAACATTTTTTATCTTTACCTCACCAAGTACATACTTAGTATTATTATTAATACATGCCTATATTCCAGAAATAAAATGTGCACTAGATTGTCTCTTTAGTTTTCCTGAGTTGCACCAAAGGGCAACAATAACAAATGAAGAAGGAATACCAATTTTTAGGTCAATGAGGCACTTGAATCAGGTTGGAAGGGTGGCTGCTGGGGCCACTGGGAAGGGGTTGTCATTGAAATTGGATTGAGGCCATGCATATAAAAATGTTGTAACAGATGTTTATAAATTTGTGTCCTCTAAAGCAAACCTAATTAATGTATTATTCCAAACACTAAGATGCTTACGAATAAAGCCATTAATTATGGATCATTCTACAGGGTGTTGTTTAATTTCAGGGCTCTACTGTTCACCTTGAGAGGCAGTCATATGTTGATGAGATTAAAACAACCTCAAGAGATTATGTGTTGCCAAGTTTCTAACATTAATATCTGACAATTTAAAAAAATCTAATCAATGAGCTGTTTTTAATAGTAATATTTTAATAAAAACTTGTTTGTGGCATGGATTTTAACTAGGTTTTTTATATAAATGGCTGGATTTGTTTTCTAAATACAACACTGTTTTTCTTTTAGTCATTATAATTCATATTTAAAGTGTTTTTTTCTTTTCTCCAGTCTTTTCATGATAACAAGCTATGCGTAGTTACAAATAATTTGGTTAAATGCAGAAAATTTTTAAAACCACGTAATGCATTAAAAAGCTTCACGTTCTCATTAAATGGTGGAACATTTATCTCTATTCATAACAATTATTATAAAGAAATTAGCAGCAAGTTATACTTACTAAAGTTAATCAAAGTAATGTGTTAATCCTGTAAAGCTTGTAGCATAAATATGCAAATAAATGACAAGATATCTTGTTATACACATAATTGCATTTGTATGGTGATCCCCAAAAATAAGGAAAGGGACACACGAAAACAGCTACTACTCTCAATGAAAGGGTTCATTTCTACAGTCAAAGGAGTTGTTAATAGATGTTTGATTGAGAAACCAAATGTTTCTCTCAGTTAATAACAAAGATGAGATCAACTTTTTATCACTTTAGTGGAGCAGCAAATTCTTTGCATTTGCTAGAAAGTAATTTTTATTTTTTTAATTAACAGCTGTTTATCTTTTTTTAATCCCTGTCTGGTCCAGATATTTATTTTGAGATTATCTCCATGATCAAACCAAACCCAATCATCAGTATAAAAGGGTTGCTTCTGCACGACAGATGAATTCCCATCAGACTTAAAAACGTTGCGCTCCTCTTCACATCACGTTAAGTACAGTATGCAGTGTGTGATCTGCTGTGGGGAAAAGTTTTCTGTTTATTGTGCCTTACTGGAAAATGTTTTCATCAGACACACTGCTTTGATCAGTGCTGCAGCAGGTAAAAAGGTTATGATATGTAAACCACAGTGTACAGTTGCAGCTGTAAACATTGCAGTAGCTTGCATATCAAAAATAGACCCCCGCCCCATCCTCTCTAGCCTGAAGCCCTTGATGAATGACAGAAGTTTGAACTGTGAGTGACTTGAAGATTTTAGAAAAGCTGTGCACAGGTACTGTGTGTATCTGTCACTTCAGGGCTTGGTAAAGGGTCTAAACAAGAAGTATATGCTACATTTTTGCTCATGTAAGCAGAAGTGCCTTGATCTTGCGTGCCTGGGGGAATAGTGAGATTATGGATTCAGGAGGACAACACAGTGTAGAAAATTGCTTTCAAACCTCCTGCTGACAGTCCTGCTAAGCCAATAAAAAACCTTGGTAGTTCTCACTGCTTTGATCCTTTTGAGTTTTTGCAAGGTATATGAGGACATCCTTGAAGGAATTTCAAGGCCCAGGTGGGGGGCTTTATTCTGAAAGGGTATGCCTAACTTTCCTGTGGTTCTGTTTAATATTGACAAAAAGTAAAAGCAAAACAAGATGTTTTTGTTTGAAGTACTTTAACAATGTCTTTCCTGATCAACTAGTCTTTATGTGTTTTTGTGAAACTGTGGTTTGTCCTTGAACTCTTGGCATCTTTGTCCTTCACTAGAGATCATCTCTGTGGAGGCTGCACTTATGTTTAAGTACTAAATGACCAGTATTAATCATCCAGAGGCAGCACTCTCCATTTAAATGATCACATCTGACTCTGAACTAACTTGTTATTGTCACGATGTTTTGCTTCCTGCTAAACATCATTCATTAATCCGAAACAGCTGTCACTCTGAGGCAGAAGAACTTTTTTTGAATCTCCCCACATCTTATTACCTCGGGCAGTGGTTTTAAGAAAATTAAGCTCAAGAGGGATGTGCCAGTTTGATGTATGAATCATTGCTGAAACTCCTCTTCAGCAACCTCAGCTCAGAAGAGAACAGTTATTTTATTGAGCCCACATATCTGTGTGAAACCTGTCATTAGTAACCTAAAGATCCCATTGCTATGAACTAAAAAATCAGTTCTAGGCTTCATGGTGGTACATCTGAACCACCATTCATCCATACATTTATCTTCTTACACCCTTATCCAACTGGGGTCGGAATTAGTGCTGGTGCCTATCTCCAGCTGTTAATGAGAAAGAGGCGTGGTACACCCTGGACAGGTCGCCAGACCATGAAGTCCAGTCAAACTAAAATCTGTAGCTATGAATAAACCTGGAATGTTTAGTTTGTTTATTGATCAGATGTGTCTGGAATGGAATTACCAAATGTAAATACAGGAAGTAGATGCTCTGTTAAGAGCTGGTAAAACCACTGAGAGTTTAACTCTATAATTAGTGTGACTTTGGGTGCTATTTCAGACAAGAATATTTTAAAAGTGCACCAAATGTTTTTGAGATTATGTTGCATTAGGTTTTATACTTTTTGAAACAGACTTTGTTGACTACAGTATAATGGTTATGGAAATGAGTTTGGCTTAAGCTTGCAGTGTACACCTGGTAGTTATGTTGTATCAATGTTGGATCACATTCACGCCATGAACAAACTATCCCAGAGTTAATGTGGAATCGGAGCCAAACGGTTGTATTGGTTTGCATTGCAGAGCTCATGATAGAAAAATACCTCATGCATTAAACCTCTGGAGGAGTGTATGTTTGCTTAAACACACAGATAGAGCAGGTAGCAGTGATGCTTTGATACAATCACCATGCTTCACAACACACTGCTCTGTGATATCCATACACACTGGGCAGGTCAGATTCACAGCGTGTCACTCTGCAGAGCGGTGGATATACATTAGAAAGAGTGGAAGTGGCAGGCCTGGAGTTATCTTATGTTGCAGCAGCAGAGCTGAGCTGCTTTTGTTACATGATTAAACTAGAGGGATTTTCAGATGGTTTGGTTTAAAGTCAAGGGACTTGTTTTCCTTTTTTTTGTTTTTCCTTTTTAATCTTTACAACTTCAGAAGATAGATATAAACAGGTGTCTTCTTGTGCTATTAAGTAAATGGAAAATAAAATGTAGAATTTCGTGAAAAAGTTCCTAGAGGTAATTTCTGCGCATGTTCCTTCTGAAACACAAAGACATTTTAATAATCCTTAAAGACCGTCTGGAGCGATGAGCAATTCATTATCTTCTGGATGCATTGTCTTTTTTAGACATGTTTTAAAAGCTAAAATATTGTGCTGGGTTTGTCAAACTTTCATTTTTGGTGTGTTGGAAGAAATAGGTATTAATTGTCACCAATTTATAGTTTAGTTTTAAATGACATTTTGCCTTTTTTGATTTATAGATCAGAGTTAAGCCTAAATAATAATACAAAAAACTCTGCCAAGTTTATAAACTTGGCATTTATGTACTTTGAACTCTGATATGTACAGACCTTTACAGGTTTCTCTTTCTGAAAAAAATAAACTGTTACTAACCCTTTTCAGCTTACATTTGAACTTCAGTGAAAACACAGTGAGAATAATGTTAGACAGATGTCAAGTAATCAATAAGAACTTTTCTCTGCTGAAACTTTCTAAAGTTCTGAATCTAAGATTCTAGGGTCCTGTTCACTTTTACACTTCCTGTCCATGTGTAATATTTTTTTTTGCTATGGAAACAGTACATCAAACTATATTCCATAGTCACTGTTCCTTTAGCTAAAGAAAACTCCAGTGGCATGTGGATGGGAGGTGTAGATATAGAAATAAATCTCAACTTTGCAAAGGATGTCTAAAAGTGTGAACAGGGCAACACTAGACCTTTAGATTCAGAACTTTAGATGGTCAGACACAGATCAGCTTGCTTGTATTTTGCACCCTTTTGTGTTGTTAGCTGCTAACCTTTAGCCACCCACTGTTCTTATCTTTGTATTTTGTGTGATTGTCACAGTTTGTTTTTTCCTACCCATTACCCAAAGTGCTGCCTCACAAATGGTTTAAAAGTGTTGGGAGCCACCTCAGTGCTTTTGCAACATTGTGTTGCCAGCCAGCTTTATGTCATCTTTATTGGCTAACTTGGTCAACACAAGAGGGTGACAGCTCAATGAATGCTTCCTTTCTTTCTTCAAGTTAGGAGTCTCAAACATAGATCTAAACTATCAATTTTTAAAGTGCTTGCCTTCAGATCTGGGGCTCAGGATAACTGCTGGCATCAAATGTTATCAAAGTCACATAGTTGCAGAAACTGAACAATGTTTTTTTTTAGATAGCTTTAACTTTGAGAAATATTGTCAGATCTTGATGCACACTGTTTTAGAACCACTCAGAACTTCAACTGGACTTGAACTGATCTTCCTTGCAGTGAATTGAGGGTAAATACACTACCTAGTTCCACTTACATGTCTGTATCATCAGTCATTTCATGACTTGACATCTAAATTGATTGGATTTCTTGGTACAGTTTGTATTTTATCCTTTATTTTAGCTGCTGCTCGTATTTGAAACCCTAATCTTGATACTTTACAATATGAGTTTTTTCAACTCATATTGCTTTTTGAATAAGTGTATAAAAGGTATTACTGACACACTGAAGCATTTTATTTCAGGGTTAGGGAATAATGAAAAAAAAACAGAACAATTGCACTCAGACATATAGTTTATTGGTGGGATTTTTTTTCTTAGAAGCATTTATGAACCAACCTTCTATAATCATGACTTGAGTATAATATGACCATATAGTACTTGCACAGCAGGGTCGGGTAAGGGCGCTTGTATTTTCCTCCCAACGGTCAGATTTGGATAACTGTCAACGATTTTGAACAGCTGGTTGTCTCAGCTGGCAAGAGCTCTCCAGGGCGTAGAAGAACAAAGTCGAATGCCTCCCATTGTGGCCGTCTGCAGAAATTCAGCAAGATGAAGAAATTAATGGAGTTTATTCTTATACCAGTCCAATAAAGTATTTATTTGAGAAAATAAAACATTTAGTTTTTGTTTGTTCATGCGTCAGTGCAACATTCAGAGAGGACAATCCGAAAACTCTGCAGGAATCGAGTGAGATACATGAGCACCTTTTACGAAACTGAGGGCTTTCTAATATATAATATACATATATAAATCAGAGATTACATATTTTACAAAGTTTTAATGTTTTCAAAACCGATGTAAAAGGTTTACTAGTAAACTAAATTATGATCTTGCATTGTGTAAACAATAAACAACTTTTGCTGCATAATCAAATTAAAAATAAAAGTAGTGTAAAATGTTCTCTTTCCATAATAAATTATGTTGATGACATTATCTTGCAAATTTGAACCTTAAATACCTCATTAATGGACTTTTATTCTCACTGACTGATTAATTCTCACTAGCTTCTAGATACAATATATATAGATTTAGATATATAGATATATATCTCAAGATATGATGCTGAAAATACAATATTTATATTTATATTACATATCCAGGTTGAAAAGAAAGTTGTTTCAAAGCTATAGTGACATATAGAAGCAAAAACAATTGCCATCTTCAACAAGTATCTTTATTTGATCTACTTGCTTAATGCCGTTCCCACCAGACTAGAGGCTTTCATTGACATGCTGTGTTTGGACAAGGTTGCTGGCGATTATAAGCTCCTTTCTTGTGCATTTCCCACAACATTTCTGAAAATAAAAAAAAAAGAAAATACATTAGTGTTATTATTTTTTTTAAGTATATCTTATTATTAAGCTTAATTTACATTTGCCTATTTAACAGTGAATGAAACATACAGAGTTAGTTTCTCTACATGTTTTGACGAAGCTCATTAGTTTGATAAAAAAAATGTTGAGCTTAATTTATCAGTCAGTGTTGTGTATTTTTTTCTCCCTGATTTTTTAAGATTTTTTAGAAACACTCCTTTGGCCTTTCTGTTTTTAATTGGTGTAGTCACAGCATGTTTTACAGATCATTTATTCACTTATTTACATTATTTATTTTGTTTTTGTAAATATGCATATATTGAATATAATGCATATTCCTAAGGGGCTTTCTTTTTGTTTTTGTGTTTTTTCAAAAGACTGGATGGTGAGATCAACTCGTAATTGGAAGTTGAGCCGTTTATTATGAGTGATTATTGTGTCAACTTGAAATAATCTACAATTCTTGCACTAATTTAAATTTGAAGATGATTTTACTTTTTGAAAAAATAACTCCTTAAGATTTTTTGTTGTGATACCCGGTAGAGCAAACACTGCTGCTCCTGCTCTCTCTGTTAAGTGTGGACTAAAAATCTCTTGACAATAGAAACAGTAGGGCAAGATGACCTTCCTAAAAGGAAGCTGGTGGTTGAGACAGAATAAAATTCTATTTATGTGTTTAAAAAAAACTGCCGGCGGTCGGAAGGCAGGCACTTGTGACTTGAATTTGATTTTCCCTTTCTGAAAGTTGCAAATGGAAATTAATAATATTGATGACATAAGGTGGAGTCAAACCTAGCACTTTTTATTGCTGTGCTTCTTTTCCACCATAAAAATATATGGTGCCTGAAATATTCTGAAACATTGCACAATAATAAATATTGTGCAATGACTACATTGCTAGGATTGCAATATTACACAAATGTTCAAAGTTGCAAATTTAAAGTTGGAATTTGATGCTAATTTAAGGGAATCACAAATATTTAAAACATTGAAACATTGATGGTTGGTCATTATGTCTTTGTTGTCATTGTAAGGAGTGACTTTGAAGAGGCTAGTTCTTTCATTTTAATATCTTAGAGAGGCTTTCTGCACTTTCTGACAGGTGCATTTGTCAGTCTTCCATACAGAACATTATGTTATTCTGATGGCTGAAAAAGAAAGTGTCCAATAGCTGTGCCCTGGAGGACCAATGTGAAAAGATACTTAAGAGCAGCTTAATGTTGAACCTTGGACTTTTTTTTACCTTGGATTTCATTCAGGTACGACTCAATGACAAATAATGTCTGTTATGCCTGTCTCTGAGAGAAGGTTGCTGTAGTTTATGTCATATAAAGAGAAGTCATATAAGACAATACCAAGGACACTGGTGTTTGAGAGCCTCTGTGAGACAGAAAAACTGCTTTATCAGAGCTGTTTCTATTGAAGTTTTACTAATTCAGATTAAGAAGTTTTTGTTCCATCGTCCAAAAGAACACAATTAAATATGTGGAAATGCAAATTAAATAAGATTGATGTATGTTGTCAGTGCTAATGACTTTGCTCTCATTAAACGCAAGAAATTGTTAAAATAATTCCTTATAGAAATGGGAATGTTGACAAGGCTGCAATATAATTGTCTTATGAATTCCCTTTCTCTGAGCAGAGATTTGCATCTGCATGTTTATCACGGGATAAATCAGAAAGTTGACTGATTGTGATTATCTTCGCTTAGAGACATTGATTAAAGAGAGAAGCAGGAAGGTTACTTGGCTGTGAAATGTATAGGAGTAGAGTTGTTTTTCTGAGCTGAGCTGAAGAGCAATGTGAGAGGAGGCACTAATGTTGTAAATACTAGTTTTAAAAGAAGTCATGCTCGATGTGAAAGAGGAATTCAGTCGTTTCTCAGTCTGTGCTATTTATAGTAATTCTTTTTACTGTCAAAAGTAGATTTTGATCTTTCTAGAGTACTTGTTTTTTTAGTCCATTGGTTGTTTCCCAGGAACTTTCTTCTTTTTGGGAATTTTCTAATCAAAAGCTTTCCATAGGAATGTGGTATGATTGTTTGGAGTTGGTTTGTTCTCTCTGTGCCTGCGTGGGTTTTAGTTAGCTTCTGCATTTCTCTCCCACACTTCTAACACAGGCATGTTTGAGTAATTGGTTATTTTTGCCTTAACTCTTGTATTAATGTAAACATGTATGTTTGTACTTTGATTTCAGTCTTTGGTGCATCAAAAGCCATTAGCGGTGGCAGACTCCACTGATGTGTCTCTGTTTCTGAGAGAGAGAAAAAAATAATGTTTTCCCTCCAAACACACTGTGAATTTCTCTGTACCCTTGCAAGAGGATAGCTATTGGTTTTAATATTTGCATTTACATGCTAAGTTTGGCTCAGAAAACCATATAATATAACAAGAGGAGTTTTGTGACAGTTCAGTTCTAGACAGACAATGTTCCCAATGATTGGCCAAAATTAATTTTTATTAGTATATATATTTTTAAGTTATGCAATTCAGTTTATTTTCTTAAATTTGTTGCATTTGTTGAAAAAAAATATTTTAAGTCCTTGTTGCACAGCAAAGAAATAAGTGATCTAGTAACTGTAAATAAAGCCAAAGTATGTGTTTGGTTTTTAAGAAACAAACATACATCATAAGAAAAGAAGTAAGGTGGAAGACTAAAAGGTTTCAGCTCAGTGATAGGGTTTTGTATAATATTTTTTACAAAAATAAAATATTTTTGGTCTGGTTTCTAGAAATAAGACTAAACTAATATAAAAGTAGCTTTTCAGTATGATGTAGAATCTTGTCTTTAGTCAACAATTTCTTAATATTGATAAAGACTACAGGAGCAGGGCATTTTGGTTAAGTAACATGCATCACATAAAATATTATAAAATATTTTGAAATTTGTAGTTTTAATGTTCACTGTTCTGTGGTCTTTAGCTCTCACAATACTGCCTGTGATGTAAACTGAACATCTGACAGCACTAAGGAGAATGGATTTTTAGTGCTAAAAACACATTTTAATAAAAGTGTGTAATTTGCATTTCAAGTTTTTCTCTTTGACGCATTAACCAATCAGCTTTCAGTCATGTTAAGTGGGCAAATTGGACTGTGCATCCGTTATTTCCAAAAGAAACTTGCAGAGTGCAGGAAAATATGTATGATGAAAACTTGACAAATCTATATTCTGCTGCTGTTCGCAGGGGAAAAAAATTCTAGGTTTCAAAGTCGGTCATTACACATTAAGAGGCTTGGTGAGTGCGACGTGCTTACCGAATAAAATTTGAATCTATCAGTTTTCTGGTCACTCTACTGCGAAGGAGGGGTTTCTTTTAATAGCTCAATATGTCTTGAAGCTGCAAAATTAAGATGACCTTTCAGGTACTTAGTCTGCTCAAAGTCCTCTTCTGTGTCAAAATTCAGAAAATCCTGCAACCTTCAATAATTCTTACCATCAGTGAATAGGAAGCTAATGTGAACTGATGGGTCATTCACATCAGTGCAGCACTTGTGCTCTCTGGGGCTCAGAGATAGAGCGGAGCAGAGTATGTGAAGAGGTTCTAAATCAAAGGCAGGGATTAAGGGGATGTCACTGTGGGTGCCCTTGATTACATAACAATCATATTAAGTAGGCTGAACATCTTTCTTGTATATCAAGACTTTTAGCAAAGTATTTTTTTTTACTTGAGGTGAGGTTCAATCTTAAAGTTTGAATTCAACGCTGTTGTTAAGCATTAGATTAAAAAGATGAAAGTTAATCTTGAAAAAAAAGAAACTACTCTTGCTCATGTAGCTATGTCGACTCAGAGAAATTTCTTTTTAACACCAAAGGGAGTTGGAGTCTCATTGGAAATGGCTGGCAGCTTGCTGTAAAAATGAGATTGAGGGAGGGTGTTACATGAGTACAGAGCCACAGATGGCAAAAAGAATCAGGTTGTAAGCCAAGACATTGATCTCTACTTTATAATGAAAAGCAATGTATGGGGTGTGATCTAAGCTCTCCCAGCTGCAGAATGAGATCATTTATCAGAGAAGGATTTGTGTCTCCTATGTTGCCCAACCCACTAGACTTAATAACTGAACTTTGGTTTAAATATAAAAAAAAGCAAAATAAAATTATTTTTTGCCACTTGAATGTGATATTGCTTTAGCTTGTTCCCTCATAGATTGTAGCTTTTTAATAAAAAAATGTATCTCATAAAATATTAACATAACTTGTGCTTTCATCTAATACTCCTTGATTTTTTTTTTGGCCTTACCAGAATACCTGAATAGTAAATGCAAATGTATGCCGTCTTATCCATTAATGCCTGTCAGTTGTCATAAATGTTTAGTGAAAGTGAATGTAATTAAAGAAAAAAAATATGTTTTTAACAATGTTTTCAGTGAAAGAATGCTGCTCAGATTTTTCACTAATGTGGATGTTTCCTACTGGTTTCGTAGCTGTTGAGGTTGTTTTCTCCATTCTATTATTCCTCTTAATTTATGTAAAATTTTACCTTAATTGTTTTGGCCTTTAACTGAAAGGAGTCACATATTTTATAAATTTATCTTAATATGCCCCAATACATAGCATATCAGTGATGTTTTTTTTCAATAACATTAATATTTGAGGCAGCCCAAAGCATGAGCAAAGTGAGCAACTGCTTAAGACCCCCAAACTTTGAGGGGCCCTAAGAGTTAGTACCGTTTATTTTCTAAGTTTTTTGAGGGATGCCAATACTTATCAATTATCAGAGTAATGTAGGTTTGATTTTTCAAAAAGTTCTAAAAATTGTATTCTGTAATTTTAATTGTATTTTAAGACTTTTAGCACATTGTGGTGTACTTTTCATCTAATTGATAACATATTAAAGTCAAAAACGTCAATTTTGTCAACCAAGTTTTTCATATTTTTATTAAAACTAGTGCATATTTCAACACTTACGTCTTAAGTCATTAAAATAAAAGTTTCAAGAATTCAGAAAGATATATCTTGAAAAATAGAACTAAGAGAAGTTGCCATCGCAGTTCAAACAAAAAGCATTTATTGTTTTTAGGGAAAAAGTTAAGGTAAAGAAAAAAACTCACATTCACCGAGTCTGGACTGAAAAATGGATCCATGGATTTTATGGATAAAAAAAGATGAAAACATTACACAGACAGTTGTCACATTGTAACAAACAATTTCTGGAAGATGATCACAGCAAGTTTTGTTTGCCTTCATCACAACATTCCTGCGAGGAATTTGCCAAAAATGAACACATGCATGACTAAGCACTGTCTCACTGGATGATGTTGCATTGCAGAAGTCGGTGCCAGGTTAAGTTTATTTACCTGATGACCCACTGCTTTTATTTGCCTGGGGTTCCTCATGACAGCATCCAGGCTGTCCCAAAGTAGTATTCAAATTAAAATAAACGCAGGGGCTTTTTATGGCTCGATAATCTGACAGAAAGGTCTCAGACAAAGGTCATACATCACTACTGTACTGTACTTCAATGATTTGGAAGTCAAATGCAGCTAGTATAAAATATAGATTTGACCATTAATGTGTCCCCAATAAATCATGACGTGCCATCCTGGCAAATTCCTGGCATCTTTTTAAAGAAGTGTATTAAACAGTGATATGCCATTTTTTTTAAAGAAGAAATGAAATTAGTTGAATTGGTGTTCTAGAAGAAATTCAGAACCCCCAGATTTCTCCTTGCTCAAGCAAAGAAGTGTTTTTACTTTACCTCATCAAACCAGGTTGTGGTCATAATGACACCTTAGGCAACTCAAACTGCTGCTACTGCGTGGTGCCTGTCTCCAGTGGTCATTGGGTGTGATTACAGGTTACCAGTCCATCACAGGACAACAGTCAGACACACAGAACAGCCAATCATGGACACACTCATATCTATGGGCAACTTGGACCTAACAGTCATGATTTTTGAACTATGGAAGGAAGCCAGAGTACCTGGAGACAAGTTTGCATGTTCTAACCCACTGTAAGAACATGCAAACTTAATGCTCGCATCAGTGTTACTAACTTCACCACTGTGCAGCTATTCTGTCCATTAATAATATTTTATGCTTTTAAGTGTATATCTTTTGCACATGCAAGATCTGTGTTGCAATTTTAGCTGTATTGACGCACTGTAACATCTCAAGGTTTTATGTGTTTCTTGACTGCAACCTACGCAGTTCAGTTTACTTAAATAATTTTGCCACTTGTCACCAAGGTCTGAAAACGACTGTTATGTTTTGCACAGTTGAGCTTTAGCAAATCACAGCCACTGTGTGACTCAGTCAGTGAGATCGAATGTGCTGAAGCAGGGAAACATAAAAGCATGCAAGTCGGTGTGTTCTTGCAACGATAGGGGGATTCTTTCCCCTCTGCGTGTGTCTGCCTTTGCTTATCTGTGCGTTTGTAAGTCATTAATTAATTAAAACATTTGTAAGCTTTTAAGTTGCTGCAGGTCATTTGAAGTGCAGTGAAGTTAAGAAGGAGAAGAAAAATTGTGGGTCCACACTTTTACCTTTCATATGGAGGTTCGCTCCAGAGCAACATCAGTCTTTCATTCAATTTGTCTCCTTTTTTTTAAATGTTCCAAAGACATTTTAGTAGAACTGGAGGCTTTATTTCAATTTTTTTTCCATCAGAAAAAAAATTTGATCCTATTAATTGGATCCAGAATTTTGCTCCACCGCTATAGCTCTTACAAAACCAAAAAAGGAGATATTTTCATTTGTGAATACAAAATAAGAAATAGTAATTTTAACAGTTTCCTGGTAAGTTTTTGTGCAAAGTTTGCAAAGTAGATACAACTACCTTTAAACTAAGCTACCTATCTTTCCTATAGAAAATAATAATAGAAGATTAATTTTGTCTTAAAAGCTGAAAATGGAAATATAGTTTGCTGACCCGTGGCTCAGATGGATGCTCAGACTACTTTTTGAATTGTATGACCTGAAAGACTTCAACACTGCTTGTCCTGAGACATCACTAGTAATACACCCAACTCACAATCTGATAAAAAAAAAATCAGTTTTTAAAATAATTATTCCTATTTTGATATGTGTTGAAAACCCAGACATGTTGTTGTACACCCACTTTACAGTCAGGTTCATTAGTGATGTTTGACAGAGCAGTAAATTGAGTGTTACATGGCTGTCACAACACTGTGGTTTACTGTTACCCTCATTCTGAAGGAGATATGACGAACAACAACTGCCTGTCCTCTTCCTGAATTACCATGTACATCATATTCCAGGCTACTTAATTTGTTTTATTCGCACATGCCTTCAGTTTTTGAGAATTTTCTGCCTCAATAATAATAACCTGCAAAGTGGGATGCATTTTCTAGTTGAAGAGATCTTATAAGGGTAATTATCTGATAAAGTGTCATGTTCTCGCATTTTCTGAGCAGAAAAAAAACACTCCATATTCCTTTTTTTTCTGGAGGCATCTTCTTTCTCCAGCTTAAATCGTGATTTCATACGAGGAGTGTCTGATGAGATGAGACAGAAACCTTGTGGCCATGACTAATGCTACTGAGTCCAATTAAGCTGATGTACCCTCTGAATCAAATCACCCCGATATGATCTTGTCTGCCCATGCATAAATTTTCTTGTATCTCTGATTACTTGAGGGTGGGTGGAGTGAAGACGCGAGGCCTCACACAAATCACTGCAATGAATACGTCTGCGTAGGTGGTGAACTTATTGTTTCTTCATCTCACTTGAAGCCTGTCAAAACATCCAAGATTTAAATTATAGGAGAGATAAAAATAAAAAAAAAAACGTGTCTGGAAATAAATTATGGTGGACGATAATAAGAACCAAGTGGAAGAAATACAAAGTTGTTTTTTAGTTGGAAAATGAATAATCTTTCCAAATTAAGAGGTGCTTTACAAGCTGATTGGTGCTGCTGTCATCAAACTGTTGGGATTCCCTGTCACTACCACACCACATCCTTTAAGGCAGAATTTATGACTTAGTTAGGCTCTCTGAAGCCTGCAACAGCCCGCCAGTGAAATGATTGTTAGTCTAGAGGAAGTCATAAATCAAACCCAGTTTATCATTATCTATTAATACTGTGCCGCTCTCACTCTGCCGCTCGTGCTTTCTCGCCTTCTCCCAGGACTGAACGATCTTATCTGAAAAGCGAAGGTGAAAGCGGTTTGTCAAAAGTTTGGATGGCCTGTGATTGATTTAGTCATCGCTCCATGGTCTGCAGCTTTTGCCGACAGCTCTGAAGGTGGAACAGTGCCTTAATTGAGCTGAATATTTGGAGCTTAAATGCTGCAGGCACAAAACCCACACAATTAGGAAGGACTAATGACATGGGGTATTGCCCATTATTTCTGCAAATAAGCCATAGGGGATTCAATACTTTGTATCATTAATTCTTCATTAGTGATTAGGAAGAGGAGCTTCAGTACTGGGCTGAACACCAGCATCTGCACATAACCTAGTTATGTATTGTTAAAACTGGATGTATAGAGATTATTATTTGAAGAGAGTTGCCTGAATTATTAATTTCTTTTTTTGTTTTGTCTTTTCAGAACCACAGCGGCATGCATGTCCCACACAACAATAAGCTGGGTGAGTCCTATTTTTCAAATACCAACACTTTGTGCTCACTTTGTTAATTAGTAGTTTATGCCACACTGTAAGATAGATGGAACAGTTTTGTTGTGTGCAAGTTGGGTGCCAGTACTTAAAGAAGCAAAAAGAAGAAAGGGGTAACACGTTTGTATTTTCCTGGCAGAAATCTGTCTTGGGCTAGTGTGAAAAGCAGGATAATAGGATAATGTGAGAACTACAGCAACCAGTAAGAGAACTGCAGGCTTAGCCTTTTTGTTTTCAGAGGAAGAACTCTGGTAGCTGTAACATTTGGCTTCAATCCCTTCATTAAGTCCTCTCAGATGTCTTTCTGGAACAGCCTGGGTACACTTTGAGCTTTCTGCTTACAATAATACTCTGACAAGCTTACAACGAAAGATGTCTGGAACTTTTTTCTTCCTGACACCAGCAATAGTGAGTTTAAGTTAGTCACATCAAGTCTCCTTCAGATACTAAGTTAATAAAATCAGCACCAGGTATCAAACTCAGTATCATTAAAGTTCAGTTAAATATATCATTAAACACTGAATTTCATCAGTATTACACGTACTCACCAATGACATTCAGAATGATGCAGTCCGTTCTATGTGGACTTGTTTGAATGAGAAAGATATTTCTGCAATTTAAGCCATGATGTGCCACATTAGGGTTAATTGTGGACTATAATGTGAATGTAAATAATATGCATATTGAACTGAACTGTGCAAATCCCGGTTGCGTGGCTTGAAAACTGGTAAATCACAAACAGCAGACCAGCAACGTGTATCGATAATTTTGTTTCATCCGGGACTCTGATACAATTAAAAATGTACTGGTCTGGAACTCCCTATTTACAACCATTTAAAATCATTGTCATTAAAATATGATTAATTAACCTTTTTGTCAAAGGCATTCTTAAATTGAGGTGTCTGATGTTAGCTAAATGATTTTAATATCAGACACAGTTTTCAAGATGGAAAAAATAGAAAAACATTAAGTATTTAGAAAAATATTTGAAAAGTATATATTTAGTAATACATATCTACTCTAAAGAATAGTGGTGTATTTTTCAGGCTGTATATCTACCCGTTATTACTTGACATGTATAATGTACAATGTGTGAGAGCTCTGTAACTGACAGAAAGCGGTAGAGTGTGCACTGACTGCAGAGATGTCATTTTTAGTGACTTGTGGCAGATAGAGTAACAATAAAAGATTAATTTTCAGGGTAAAAATGGATATGGGAGGAGCGGTGATGCAAGAGGTGGAGTCTCTCTGTTGACGTAAGAACAAATCAGTCATGACAACAGAGTGCCAATGTATCTTTAAAGTAAAGGCTGGTGATAAATATGGCCTCAAATGTTCCTAAACGAACTGAGGCATTTTATTAGAGTTATTTAATATTTTATGTGTCAACCCATGACACTGTTGTATAATGTCAGATGGATTGCAACAGAAATACAACTGAAATTAATTAAAATAACACAAGAAAAAAAGATTACAATTTGTACTTCAACTCAAAATAGTGACAACTGACAAACATTATGCTTATAGATTTTCAGTGCAACATTTTAGCATCAACTAGACAGCAAGAACGACAT
Organism: Phalloptychus januarius; assembly: GCA_902982915.1. Lineage (NCBI taxonomy): Eukaryota > Metazoa > Chordata > Actinopteri > Cyprinodontiformes > Poeciliidae > Phalloptychus > Phalloptychus januarius. The sequence goes on from CADWAE010000133.1 coordinate 37,411,803, forward strand.
TTATAAAGGAATAAGAAGATTTCCGTTCATACCAATTATGTTTCAGGAATCTCATAGAATCACCAGAGAAAGAAAACTTTTTATAACCCATTTATTCTGGACCTCTGCCCTTCCCTTCAACTAGGTCACAACAAACACAAAAGCAACTTCTTAAGTCTCTCATTTGGCACCTTAGCAGAGAGAGGAAATACAAACAGCCATCTGAGAACTGGAGCTACATCCTCCAACACCCTTATCGTTGCTTCCTTTGTTATAGCTCAAAAGAATCCTGCTGAGAGTGTTGTTTGTGTGGTAGGAATGAAATAAAGGCAGAGTTCCCTTTGACTGATCAGTATCAAATGGAATACCCAACTTGTTTGCTTTGAAAAGAGGTTATGTCTAACTAGGCGCCTGGACTGGCCACATCCTTCCAATAATTTGACTTCAGCGGGGAGACGATGCTCCATTTATTTTTACATGCATAAGCTAATTTACACAAACAAAATGGATATCAAGTTAAAGATGACAAAATTTTTTTTTATCTTCTTAAGATAAAATTAATCTGTGATTTAATGTTAGTAAGGTAAGAGCAACATTCTTAGTTTAGTTCTTTTTTAAGGATTCTCCCCTCCGCCCCCCGTAGTTCTAATCTCTTTTCACACTTCATCTGACTTTAAGGTTTATATCCCCAGTTCGGTTATTAGACTGTGTAGGTCATTGATTGTAATGTTTAGAGCAATTTTCAAACTGTGAAAACATTCTTCTTCTACAATTTGATACTATTGAGATATTTTATAATTTCTGAAACAGTTAGTTTATAATTTATTTAATACTTTTAATTTTATTTAATTTAATCCTGGCAATTCAGTTATAAGAACCAGATGTGCTTCGTTAAGAAGATAATTCTGTACTTATTTTACTTCAGTAAAGAATTTTTAAAGCTTTGTGTTGATTTGTTAATTTAAACTTTATCGGTAAACAATAAGGATGTAGTAATAGGGAAAATTTGTGTTTGCATAAAAATGTATTAATTTATATATTTTCACAATTTTTACAAGAATGGTTTAAAAAAGTATTGGTTCCAATTAAATAAACAGAGGCCTAAAACAAGAAATTTGTTTAAAAGCAAATATTTACAAGAAGTCTTTTATGTTAAATACACATGTACACTATTGCTCTATTTACTCTATGTATAGAAAAAATTAGATGTCAAAATTAGTTTATACCTTTTTCAAAATCAGCTAAAAAATATTTTTTGCCTCTAATATTATCTAATACTCTGATCATTACTGAGCAGCTTTTTACATGCTTACTTTGGTATTCAGAATTTTTACTTTTGCCATAAACCTTCAGGTCTTTGAAGATGGATGGCCTCTTTGCCATCTCCCTAATCTTTTAGCTCCCTGCCCAGATTTTCTCTCAGATTTCACTTGATGCTCTTGCTGGGCTGATCAAAAATTTTAATATTACTTTGAGTCAGAAGAAATGTTTTGTAAATGAAGATATTGTTTTTGAACCTAAATCTGTGGTTAAAAACTATTTTTGTCTTGTAATTTTTGTTTATCAAACATCAGCCATACTACACTCTGCTGTAATATTATTTCTAGTGTTTTACATATAATTAGCAAAAATAACAAGTTTGCAATTGCCCCATATAAACTGATATCAGGAACAACTTATCCTACAATCTGAGCACACAATGCACTTAGCATTTAGTGTTTTGTGACCATTAAGATACTTTATGTTGTTTTAATTAGCTTCAAAATATGCTATTTGAAGGTCAGAGGTCAGTATAAATGCCTCAGGCTCTTGTCTCAAATGTTGTGTCCCAGTTATTTGTCAAATGTCTTCAGGCATAAAGTCCCTGTTGTTTATTTCGCATTTTTTGCAATTAGAAGCAGAATCTCAGCTTATTAGAACAGTGCTTCAAGACATCTATGAAGCTTGTAAGAAGTTAAACAGTCAAACCTGAGTTTTGGAAAGAACAAAGTCTTAAAGTTGACATATTGGCTATGAGGTTTTAACAGGTATTTAGCCGTGCTGGGAGGAAGCTCCTTCTGCATGTTTTAATGAAAAAACAAGAAGAAGAAGAAAAAAACAATCATAGTCTGGATTTTGCCTAATTGTGAAGTTAAAAATAAAGCTATATGCTTTGGTTTTATTGGTTAAAATAATCCTGCTGTCTTCTTTTGCTTGTATCTTCTGTGACACGTCTGAAACAATTCATCTTTAGTCATGTGATTTCAATAATGATTGATTTTAAATGGTAGCCCACAGGAAGTTTTTATTTGCCTTCCTATGAAGGAAGGCAAATAAAACTGGTGGATTTTTTATCCCTTGGTTAAAAGAAATATTGTCAGATTTCTTTTAATCAAATTTCTTTAGAAGTAAAATTTACTTGCTGTTTTTAGGTATAAAGATGCGGGAATGATTTCTTTCATTTTTTTAAAATGGAGCTTTGTGAATGTTGCAGCTGGGCTGACCTCATTCTTCTTAGAGGCCAATAAAAATGTTTCAGTAGGAGTTCTCCTTGAAAGTTAACAAAGCCATGCCTGGTTCTGTGTACATCAATTATTTTATCAATAATGTCAGATTGCGTCTTTGCCGTTTACATGACCCCGATGACTGTAGATTTAGACTACTTTAAGAAACCATTGAAATATAAATGCTGCAGTGTTCGCAACAATTGTCTAAAAGAGATTCTTTGTACAACCAACTAAATAGTGTCTTTGCCTGATCACTGTCAATAAAAATTGAGATTAAGTATTTTCCAATTATGGACAAAAAATTTATATGGGAAGAAATTTGTATATTGTAGTTTTTTCAATGTCTCATTGTCTAAATACTTCATCTGTCTGTCCATCTATTCCCTTCTACAGCTGTCCTATCAAACAATATCTTTCGACTTTCAGAATTGTTTTAATTTTGATTCTGGGAAAGTATAAAACTTGGAAATTAAGAAGATGTTGATCTGTACCTGGGTTACAATGGTAGATTTCCTTTCATATAAAATGTATTATCAATGACTTTGTAATATTGAACATGTTAGGCAGACAGTATCCAACATATTAGTTTTTTAATTTCCATTTCACTTCCTGGTAAGATTTACCCAACATCTGACATAGTGTCCATTTTCTGGTGTGCTCCTGAATGTTGGGCACAAACTAAAAAGGAACAGTATTCATCTATTCATATTCAGCTGCATAGTCTTATTAAAAATGCAGCACGGGGTTCATCTCAGCAGATCTGGGAGAAAGGAAAAAAAAACTTGGAGAGCATATTCTACCTTGAATGCCTGGGGAGAAGAAATCATTCACCCACCTACAATAAAATAAAAGGCTTTTTTTCAAAAATAAGTGTTAAAACCTGCTGAGATGCATATCTTTTCCAATTGTGCCAAAGGCCTTATAGAATATAACCTTCTCACAGCACAGTCAATAAATTGAATCAGGAATGATATTTAATATTTTTATGCAACAGCTGGTGTGTGGACATGGATTCTAGCAAAAGAGCAAAAACTGTGAATCTTTTGTTAAATATCCAGACCACATTTTTTTTACTTATTGAATTTCTTCTATTTTAAAATGTGACACTAATATTATTGGACTATGTACATGACAATAAAAAAACAGTCATTTTACCAAATGAGCACTAATTGCCCTCATTGATAATGTAATTACGACCTGTGTCAGTAACTTGTAGCTTAGTTTCAGAGGTTCAATAGTCAACAAACATCACTAGACAGTAGGAATGTACAATCCTGCATATTTTGGTGTTGATCCAATACCAAGTAAATATAGCACCAGTATCGCAAATGCTGATTCTTATATCAATTATTTTTATTGAATACATGTTTTGATACATCATCAGACATGTGATCTATAGGTGTTTCTGTGTTTTTTCTTTTAGAATGTTTTGCTAAAGCCTGACAGAATTTGGACGAAGTGTCTGCAAATTACTTTGACCTACTGACTTGAAAAACAGAAACAATAGAAAAACAAAACATATAAAGCATATTTTTTGAGGTAATATTGAGAACCTAAAAAACCCAAAGGGAATCAGAAACTAAAATTATCTAACTAAATTATATTACTGGCACTCCCCACGAGTGTGTTCTCTCACTGCTATTCTCTCTATTTCTTTCTGCCTGGAGCACTGTACGCTGTGAAAAATGGTAAAGGGAGCATCAAATCATGGGGATGCTTATTGTTAGCAAGGACTGGGAAGTGATGAAAGTCAAAGGTGATACATTTAAATACCAGGGTAGTTCTGGAAGAATACTTGTTGGAAAACGGATTGTGGGGAGGCGGCAGATCCTTTTTTCATCATGGCAACACAACCAGAGCTAAATTAGAAAAGTCAAAGTTCAGACCAAAGTCACAACCTTTCTCCAATTAAAAATACATGTCAAGACTTGACAATTATACTATTTAACAAAAGGCGAAGGGCAAAGATTGCAGTCTTCATGCCCACATGCCATATCTTCTAAAGATGTTGCAGTCATAGGTGCAGTAAAAAGCAGCTGCAAAGTCATCAATGGAAAGCCAATGGATACAGCATCTTTGGACTTATGAAAAAAGTCATAAGTCATAAACCATGGCTGTTGTTTTCGTTCCACTTTATGTGCTACTTTATTTTGCCCTAGTCAGAAAAGGATTTTTAATAACTAAAATGTATTTGTTTTTGCGAGTATAAGATAATGTCAAAAGGGGTCGTAGTAGTTTTTGTAAGAAACTGGTTGAACTTGTGAGAGTCATTGACTGAGTGTCACTTGCTCACTCACTAACCCTGTGACTCATGTGAGTCACTGACCCTCAATGCATTTTGCATGTTTCAAGGTTTAAATAGCCATAAAACTTGCTAAGTCGAACTTTCAAGCCCTGATTGTAAATATAGAATAAATACTTGCTGAAGCTTCCTCTTCCGCTGAGTGTCGTGTTTACCACTTAACATACTTGACTCAACATTGATTCCTTTATTACTGCTGCTTGCTTTCTTTTTTATATGCTTTATCTTAAAGTCCTTATTAGTCTTGAACTAAGGAGACAACTCTTCTGTAATCTGCAACATGCTTTTTTGAATTAGCTTCTCAGTTTTCTGTCAGTCTGTGCACTCTTCACTTCACTAGGCTGCATATACTACACTTGTCCCTGGGTGTTTTTTCATGTGGACAGGCTTCAAGGATGCTGAAAGAGTAAATGTCCCTGCAAAGGCTTATGAGCCTGAAACGCTTCAGTCAGTTAGAAGTGAAGAAGCCCTTCAGATGAGGGGTGAAAAGCCTTTAAGAACCAGGAAAAGAAATTGCAGCTACCTTCTATTCAGGCACTTAGAAGTAAATTTGTGCTATTTGAATTTATGGAGTGTGGCACCAAATAGATGTTTTGAGTTGCTGGTGGGAAAATAAATGACTTTGAGATTCCTTCATCCTTGAGATAAAAAGAAATGCACATAGGCGAGCAGGTTGAACTGAAGTTTTAAGAGGATTTTTGTAAGAGTTTATATTTTATGTTTTCATAGTTTTAATTTAATGCTATTCCAGGAGAATAGTTGTTTCTTTTTTCTACTTTCTGAAGCTTTCCCCCTCCCCAAGTTTTAAGCTCTTCTTTCTAATTTTGGTTTTATTTTTTTAGAAATGTACCCAAATATTGGGTGCAGCCTCAAATTTGGCTATTTTCAGCCGTGTTACTGGCTTTAATAAAATCTGCATCCCAAACTCAGTCAGCCATCATGAGAAATACCAGAACCCCTGGCTACATATAGCATAAGAAGCAATAAATCATGCATTCTATTGAATTCTTTTTTTAAAGAAAATGGTTATCATTTAAAGCATGTTCCATACTCTTTCAACTAATCCACGGGTTTTAGGAGTGATAAATGGACTTCATAGGCAAAAACTGGAATCTGTTAAGAATTAATTGCTTGGACTCCCTGAATTATTGATGCTAAGTGAGGTTCCGAGGTTGAGTTCAGCATTCATTAGTCTTGAGAATATTCAGGCAAAAGTCTTGAACTCTAGAGAACCTCAAATAAATATAATTATTGTGGGTTGGAGGCAGCTTTTTGTCCGTTTAGCCACTGCGGTGCTTTCACACAACTCACATATACACGCGCGCACACACATTTTTGTATATATATATATATATATATATAAAGTTGAAAACCTGTCTTCCTCTTTTCTTCATGCCTCGGATGACTGCTATTTTGTCGCTCTCCCTGCTGATTCTTTTTCTTCATTTTACTCAATTTCTGTTTGTTTCCTCCTTGGTATTTTGTTCTCTGTGTCTTATTGGTTGATATTTGTGATATCGATTTTTTTTCTGCAGCATGCTGAAACTTAAATACACTATGCTCTGTATTGATTTTTTGCAAGGCAATTAAAAGTATGTATTAACAGAAGAAGGCGGCTGATAGAAAATCATTACACTTACTGCTTGATCCATAGGCTTGTGCCACATGAGATGAGTGTCTGTGGAAGGGAAATAAATCGCTTTTATATCTAAATCAAACTTTCAACAATTCCTAAAAATGTAATGTGTTAAATATATGCTGTAGGACTTTAACTTCCTAAATCTTTTATTCTCAGTAATATGATTTTACTGTCTTTCTCCCCTGCACTGTCTTGAACAAGATGTGGGGAAAAATAGAAGCTGACTTTTATGGTGAGAGATAATTCTGGACCATCTTGTCTCCAGGAGTCCAATCATATGAGGCATTGGAGTGGATCAGGTTTTCACACCAGCACAATCACCTACTGGATTGGGAATAGTATGGAAATAAGCTATTGACATCCTTTCACTTCTCTGCCTGTGTGCATGCAAAGACATGCTGTGGATCTGATTTGCTCCCACAACAGCCTAATGGCCCCGTCCGCTGAATCTTATCCATCAGGCTTTCTGCAGAGATTTATCATGAAAATTGTTCTACTTATCCACTTTTTGCACTGAGACTCCTCATTTCTTTTGCAGAATTGTGAGCCGGAGTTGAATGAGTTTTGCATGTTTGCAGTTCCTTCCCATATAGCATTTTTGGGCTGTGTGGATACTAATACTCTAAGCTAAAATAAACCATTCCCATGACTACACACACCTACTTTTTGAGTCCCTGGAGGTCGGTGCAGCCTCATCTCTTCTACCACTTGGCGACATCTGGAATCTGCTCTAAGGAAGTGTCACTATCAATTTGCATCAGAGGTGACAACACTGCATCACAAGTGGCTTGGAAAATGCAGTCTTTCTTTACATACGATCACCTAGAAAAACAGATACTTTGTAAATGATTAGTCCCGGTTCACTCTTCAGTCTGATTGTATAACTTCTCATATGTAAAATTTTGAAGCAACATCTGCACACTCGAAATGTTAGTTGAGCTCACTATGAGCCAGATGGTGATGGCCTTTAGAGAATAGCGCTGCACCTTAAGAAGAGCATCAGATAATAACAAAGTCGGGGAGGGAGAGTTCTCCTCTTTCTTATTTCATCCAGTATATTTCAAGGCTGATGCAGACTTTTATTTTTTTCATGAAGCGACCCCTGAGCATTGCTGAACTGGTAGACATAATTGGACTCTGGACTCATGCTTTCTAGTTCCATCAACCTGGCAAAATAACATCATTTGCACTGAGGAGCCCAGGGATTTAACTGCATTTCCCACAAAACCTCCAATCTTCTTTTTCCCCCTCTCTTACCTGTCCCATGTAAGAAATAACTGATTTTTCAGTTCTAAGATTTAACTTGCTAGCAAAGAAAACATGTTTTCATAACAACTTAATTATTTTATTACCATATCTATCAAAAGTATTCATAATCCTTGAACTCTTTTCTATTTTGTCTATTTTAACCCTCTGTGTTTTTGAGGAGCTTTATGATAGATAAATGTATAACGTGTGAACTTGAAGGAAGACTATTTATTTAAGTAAATCTCTAAAAGCTCTAATTTCTATTTGTCCCCATTTACTCTGATACCTGTATTTAAAATGTTAATGCTAACAATTACATTCGGAATAATTCAGATAATCCAACTTTGTGTAATTTAATCTCACTATACCTCCATCTGTTCTCTGGAATTCTCAGAGGTTTGTTAGAGAACATTAGTGAACAAACAGAATCATGAAGTCCAAGGAACACAGCAGAAAAGTTGAACATCTGACAGTGTGACTAACAGGTCAGACATGTTATAGGGAAGCTTTTCAAAGTCGATAGGAAGAAGGAAAGAATTCTTTGAGGCTGCAAAGCATTTGAAACTGAGGAGGATGTCGACTTTCCTGCAGGACAACAACCCTAAACCTACATTACAGCCAGACCTGCAGTGGAATGGTTTAGTTGAAGTTATATTCATGTTGCGGAATCATTCAGACCTCGCTCCAATTGGGAGTTTGTAGCATGAGTCAACAAAGCAATGGCTCAGGAGCATTGGCTACTAATGTTCCCTTCATTTTAGCTATTTTTATTTGCAAATATTTGCAAACTGGTAATCCTTTTCCAGTCTGGAATACCAGACTGGAAAAGTCTGGTAATTTTGTTCTACTCTGTTTTAGTCCACCACATTGAATCCCAACAAAATACACTGAAGTTTCAGTATAAGCAGCCCCTTATGATATGAATGTTATACTTTTCTAATTTATTGTAAACTCTGTTGAATAGTAGCACACAATGTTTGTAGTAATTAGGAATATGTTTCAAAATGTTACCATCTTGGGTGCTTTCACATGTGGAATTTGATTAAAATAAAATGTGTTCATTCAGTCAATGAAAATGCATAGGGGCTACTGCTAAGTTTCAGATAACGTGCATATTTTGTGTATCCAGAATATTAAATCACAGAGAACAGGTATGTATCAGTATTTGTTCTTAAAGAGCAGATACCATGAAAACATATGGCTATTTTATTGAATTATAATTACTATATTAGACTTAGTGTAGTGTGGCAAGAAGAATTATAATTGTGTTTTATAGGTGACTCATGCTCAAAGATTTGTGGGTTTAAATGCACCGGTGGCTTCATTTAAAGTTTGCAGCATGCTGTCAGAAATCAAATAGAGCAAAGGCATGCCACCACTGGGAGTTATTTTTGCCCTTGGTGCAGTTCTGGCTCAGAGGATCTTAAATATAAACCGTTTGTCAGATTGCAAAACAAACATCTCACAGTGAACAACCCTAGTTCAACTCTAGTGCCACACTTTTTCTGCAACAGTACAATAATAAGCAAAGTGTCATAACATTCATCCCAACACTGATCCCTGACACTTAAGCCACATCATCAGTCCAAGCTCAACCAGTAAGTCCCAGCATATTTTTTTACTGTCGTGTTTCAAATAACTTTCTTAGTGCCACATTAAGAAAGTGTGGCACTTCCTTCAACCTTCAAAATATTCACTGTCTATTTATTTTTCATCAAAAATAACCTGAGGCATATTTGCCTCCAAAGGTATTGCTATAAGTTCTGCTTGTCCTCCTTTTAAGACAGGTAGCTGTATTGACTGGATGGTTGCACTGCCATGATTATCAATATGGTGCACAAAGGTGATTTTGAACAAGCGGAAGGACACGGGAATGATAGAGATGGAGGAAGAAGGGGACAACAACAGGATTTTTTCCTTTCCCCTTTTTCGCCTCGTAGTTGGATGATTAATCGAAAGCCATTAGTGTGGAGTCAAGGCCAGTGAATTCAGCTTTAATTAGTTTCTTTTTTTTGCCTCTCATTCTCCCTTGCTTTGACACAACGTATGCATTATCTATACAATGAGAAATTGGCAAAGTGCTTATCTGATTTTGCCTTCAGTGTCTTTTAGCTGCTGTTGCTGTACAGTGAAGTATCAGGAGGTTGATGCCCCACCTGGGATCTCATGAATGGCTGCTTTAGGAGTAGTTCAATGCACACACACGTTCACACACACTCACTCATTTAGCACCAACAGCAGAAGGACATTTAGAGGTGGCGTGGTGGTGTTCTCACTGACATCGACTCTGGCGACTGGATCTGTTTTGGAGATGGACATGCATAGATTTAGAGAGTAATTTCTCGCCTCGCCAGACCTCAAGGATCAAGACGATATTTGTCATTAGCTAGATAAGCGTGTTATACGCCTACCTGTCTTTTAATATATATTTATAAAAAGATCTGGCATTGATACTGTACTGTGACTTATCTGTTACCTGGGCCTCTGATAACTGAACCTGTAGTGTTAGGAGGACAAGTAATTGAAGTAGAGCTAATCTATCTCATCTTGCCATTGTTAATCTTTGCACTGAACATTTCTTCCACATACATTTTAGACCATCTGTGTCCTGTTTAAATTGGTTCCATTTTTCCCCAAGATGACTTTGGTGCTTTTACACCTAGCACAAATTCATTCTTTAAAATAAAGCCAAAACTGAACATTTTTAGTCAATTAAACAAATGTTGGGAAGGAAAATCAACTGTGCTTATCACCTTGAACACACTGTTAAACTCACTGTTTAACATGTCTGCCAGCATCATGACTGCTGGGATGTAGGGGCATGGGAACTGTTAAGATTTGATGTCAAGATGGATAGAATACATTAAATCCCTGAAGAAGAGCTGTTGGAGGCTGAGGATGGAGTAGAGGTTCAACTTCCAACATCATAATGACCCTAAGCGACAGGCAGAGTTACAATAGAATGGCGTAAATCAAAGAATATTCATGTGTTACAATGGCCCAGTCAAAGTTTAGAACTCAATCCAGCTTAGATTCTGTGGCAAAACTTGATAGTCACAATATATAGAAGCCATCTTCTTCCATGTGATTGCTGTGTCCTGTGAAAAGCAGGAGCTTTTTATGAATTTCTGTTTCTTGGCATTGTTGCATGAAGACCCTATTTAATGTTAATACATCCTCCTATCTAAAGGTCATGTCTCTGCAGCTCCTCCAGAGTTGCTCCCCTGATTGATGCCTGCCTTGCGTAGCCTGTTAGAAAAAGTGCACAGCCATGTTTGGGACACTTCAGTTGTGTCATACTAAAAGTGCTTGGCAATTAGTAAAAGCTGCAACCTATTTAGGTGCATCAGAGTAGAGTGCATTAATTTCAGTGCAGACCACACTTTATAGGTTTGAATTTATTGAAAAAAATTAAAGCAAATATAATATTTGTTCGACTTCATAATTATGTTATTTATTTGTTCAGTTAAAGTCCCAATAAAATACAGTGAAGTTTGCAGCTGTTGCATTATAAATTCTGTAAACGTGTATGGGATGTGATAAATCTAGCAAGTCACTGTATATGTTTAACTTTTGAAATGTTAAAACTCTCTTGGTAATCAAATTTGGTAGCCTACAATGAGATCATTCTGTAAGGTAATTAAACTTTATTACACTGTACACACTTTATGACCATATGCTGTGCAAATACTCGACTAACCAATGAATTTGCTGAGGTATGTGGGTTCATTTTTCACCAAGCTGGCTGCTTTCATTATTCTTCCAGCCTTATATTGCACCCCACCTCCAAGCTCTAAATTACTGCGCAGCTTTTTTGTTGTAGCAGTCATTTCTGTCAGGTTCTGCAGATTTTAAATTGACATAAAGGACAGCTTGTGGGATTGAAGAGTCGTCCAATGTAATTGCACAGAGCCAAAGACAAAATGACAGACTTTTTTTTTATCCCTTCCCTCTGGTCTTTTGTTTTTGTTTCTTGTCGTCATGAGAGCTCCAGGGTTTATCTGGACTTGTTTGTGAAGATAACAGGATTCCTCCCTGAGCCGTTTTCTGTTTACAGTCCTGCGAATATATTTCACACAGAGACGACCCGCAGCTAGTTGATTCAGTGACAAAAATAGAATCCATGCATGATGTCAGAGCAGCCTCTATTATCAATTCATGAGCAGATTTTATTATCCTTAAAGTCTAAACATTTCATTTTCATGGCTGACTTTTACTGATGCTGCAACCACTTTAATTACAGCAGAAGTGGACAGCTGGGTTTTGTCAACCTTTTGGGTATTACTGAACCTCACCCCATCTGACTGCTAATCTTTTATTTAATAAAACAGTCTTTGCTGTGGCATTTACATACTCTCTCCCAAGTCAATTACACTCATGGAGTTGTGGTTATTATCATCAGGCCAATAATGGAGATTAGCCAAAGTCACCTCTGCTATTCAGACTGCGACTCTTGTGTTGTCTTACTTTCTGAAGGTCATCGATTGCCATGATCCATTTTCACAGTATGCCAGCCGTCCCACATCTCTGTCCTTTGTGTTCCTCTAGACCTGCGGGAGATAGTGTTTGTCGTCCAGAGTCAAAGGAACTCCTTCCATGTGAGGCTGGCAGAAGAGCGGAGAGCAGATTTACTGAAGCAGGCGCATGATCTCACAGAGGTAAGGCTGAAGTCTGGCACAGGAAACATCACATAGAAACTCAGAAAGCGTTGATGTGTTGAAATTAACCTTTGATGTCATAAAAATAAACATCCCTGAATCTAAATGTTTATGCCCCATGCTGCCAACTGTGGTTTGTAAAAATTATTTACACACCATATATATTTCCACTGAAAACAAATTAATTTTCCATCTGCGATAACATAAAGAAATGCTGCTAGATTTTAAATTAAATGATAGCATTGAGAATTATTTATATCCTCTACAACTCCTGCATGTAAAGCACATCTAAGTCTTAAATATGAAAGCACAGTGTAAAATATTTAATGCTTTTAGCTTTTTGTGACGTGTGGTTACTTATAATTTTATATAATTAGGAAATCTTGAGCAGCACTCTAAAGGAGATTGAGGACACTGTATCTAAACGTGCTGCACTTGATGCTGCTGCAGATGTAAAATGATGGCAATGGCCTAAAATGATGTCCACATTTTAGGAACATTGAGGGAGAAATTTACAAAGCAGTTCCATCTGCTATTTTTTTTTTCATTGCTTTGATCTTGCTGTTTGCTTCATTTTTGCTCTGGATTCACAAAGCAGTTTGGTTTAAATATGCGTGGTAGCAGCTCCACCTATCACGACCGGCAAATGTGAGCAATTTGCACCTGTTATTGTTGATAATCACGGTTGTTCTCTCTCCAGCCACAAACACAAACGGAGCAGAAGTAGCTACAATTTCAAATAATTTACTCTTTAATGATTATGTTGATGGTCCTTACAGGGTTAATTTAGCAGTTTACTGCAAATGAAATAACATTTGTCATTTTTCTTCTGATATCTTTCATATATTTCTTTTGAAGGTGAATCTGTTTACCTTCTATATTGTCTGTGTTTTTTCTTGTTGACTCATATTCAAAATATGGCAATTGAATTCCGAGTTTTATTTGTGTTTTCATTTGGTCGCCATTTCTGTGACTTTACAAATTCACTCATTTATAAAATACCTGTTTGGATTGTAAATGTTGCTGACCCCTGGCTTATACAATTTATTTGAATGTTTATTGCTGGAATATCAGACAGATTTCATCAGAAGAAAGGATTAATATTCTGACATGTTTTGCCTCATTTTAACAAACCGCATCAACAAAGTGACGTTCTGCTTGGTGATGCAATTTTAGGAGCAGATTTGCCTTTGCATCTAGATTCAAAATTAGAAACAGTTTGCAGATTAAGATTTGCAAACTTTTAGCACATTTAATTGCTGTGTGAATTGAACCGTGAGTGCTCCTCACCTTAACATCTTTAGTGCCTTACTGATGGATGTTTCACAGAGGGGAAGGCTTGAAGTAAAATTTGTTTAACATTGAGACTTGGGTATCTATCTTCACCAAACATTTCTTTGGGGAAAAGATCCCAGTGCAGTAAACAGCCCTGAATGACCCATCTTTTCAGAATTATGTCAGCAGAATAGTGCCTCCAGGTTTGGTAGATGGTGTTTCTTTTATTACTACATTTTAGATGTGTGCTTTGAGTTTTACAAGTGAGTTTTTTATATATTGCCGTAACATACCAAGAATTAATCAGTTTGTTAATTTGTCTGTCTTTAGTTTAATATTAAATGAGTTAGACATGAGTGTGAAGAACTTTACATCATAGTTTGGGGCTTTAAGCTCTGCTCCAAAACAGCCTGATATGTTTTGTGATCTTCATGTTGCTGCCTACTCTCAAACAAACATCTGAGACCTTCAAACAACTCATGTTTTTTTTTTTTCATTATTATTATTTTTATTAAGCTTAAATTACTCAGAGAATAAATTCTAATCAAGTTCCTTTTAAAAGCAAATGGTTGCACTGGATTTTATTTAGGTTTTTCAGAGTCTAGGACCCTAATACAAACCCATGTCACAAGATTGGGATTTTGAAAATAATGCTTCATTATTAATACAGTACTTTCATTTTTGCTTTGTCCCAAATAAATTCACAATTGTTTTAGGCAATAAACTGACAAAATGCATACAAGTTCCTGAATATTTCAATTATTTTTATTTGGAGATAGTTTGGCAATAAAGCTATTTATGATGGTGTCATGTAATATTATGCATTACATTCACACTATGTACATCAGATTTATTTACCAGTTTCAAAATTTATGCTAATAAAGGAAGATATTCAAGGAAATATCACAAACATCACAAGAAAATATGTGCAGACAGACTTGGAATTGATAAATAAAATGTAAACTCTAATACATTCATCCTCCCTTTCTTCTTAAACTGACTATAATTTATTCTGACCTGTCCATGACTTCCTCCGCTTCCAAGATGTGAAGCAGTTTCGCAGATAACGCTCCTTAAGTCTTACATTGTTCTTCTTGAGCACCAAGAGTAAGACTCACACATTCTCATCCTGTGGATTTTGGTGTTTTGCATTATGCATTTTAAATATCTTGAAATTCATGTTGTGATTCAGAAAAAGAGAGATTACTGGAATAAGAAAAAAACTTGTCTTGTGAAAAAAAAAAGCTGCTGGCAGCAATTAATCAGTCACAAAAAAAATCAAGATCATAGGATTTGTCCAATCAAATCATGATGCTGTCTATTGTCTATAATTAAAATCGACCTTATGCTGTTGTCACAAAATGTGAAAATGTCAGGATGGTATTAATAGCGTGTCGAATAATTAGACTACCTGATTAGTGACATGAAATTGTTCAGAACTATAAATATGTCTTTCTTTCGCCCATAGCAGATGCAGAGTATGTGATAGCTGCTTGTTTAAAAACAGAGACATATGCATGAGTCTGCCCACCTCTTGCGTTTTTGCAGTCCAACATTCTGCCTTCTGGGAAAATTCACATCACATTTATGAAGTATGTTTGTCATTTAGCCAAGGCTGTTATCCACAGAGACAGACTGGGAGCGGGAATGAGATGAAGCAATGCAATTTTTTTTTCCATCAGTGGTGCAAAACAGATTGTTTTAACATGCATTTAATGCAGCAGTTGGCATATAGCCATTTGTAGAGACAAGAAGCAACTAAAATATCACTTAAATAAAATCGAATCATTGTCCTTCCAATAGTTTACCTTTTTTACTTGTTATTGTTGTTGTTTATTTATTTTTTGTTTGTTTTTGTGGCCATTAAGGTTTCTTTAACCTTCATTTTCTTAATTGCAAAGCACTTGGTTTGCTGTTCATTGTAACTTTATTCTCACAATGCTGGCTTTTATAGAGTTTATGAGAGTAGTCACTGTCTCTAAAAAAATGTTTTTTAAAAAATGTGTTATCTAAAGGTTTCCCTCCTTGTATTGTATATTTTATCATTTCTTTCTTTATAGATTAGCAGAGATGCACAGAGATTCAATACATTTTATAACCATTTAACTCGCTAATATAGATGATTAGATTTGATACAAAAGAAACCTAACTGACTAATACTAAATGGCAAGTATAAGAAACCGCATCAGATTTGGTGTTTGAAATAAGCGGCAGTCAGACAGAGTGGATCAGTCTCTGTGCTGGCTTGCTGTCTGACGACTGGACTGTGTTGTAATGAACCACAGGGTCAGAATTTGCTGCTTTTCCCTTCTCTGCCAACAGAGAAGGGATGACAGAAAATTGTGCTCAAACATATTCCTCTCATTTGCAGGCAACTGTGAGCTCTCTCTCTCTCTCTCTTTTTTTTTTTACAAAACATCTTGTGCTTGTTTTCAGATCTTTCTCAGTTTTAGAAGTTCACCCCTTGTTATGAGAGCAGAGGCAGGAGAGCTCAGTGACAAGATGTTACGACAGTGAGGTGTTAATTTCTCAATGTCCATCACAAAAATAAAAAAGGAGTAAATAAAATCCTCAATAGTATATGCAAATTATACTTCATATGTTTTCATAACATGGACAATACACAGTTAAAGATAATTTAAAACTAAGTGAAAGAAAAGACATCTCAATGATCTATGCTTCTGTTGATTGATATAGTTTAGATCATTTTATTATTCTTTTTGCAGATCTGATATTTTTTACTCCATATGTTGGGCTTAAAGAAAACAGGACATCTAAACAACATGCTAATAATATTAGATGACTATTAGCAGACTGGTTGAGGGTTAATAATACACCAGATATTTTGGTCCCAAGAATTAGTCGAGACCGGATACTTACTGTATATTTGCAATAAACTAGCAGCCCCCTTTTCTTGTTGTCCTTTTCACAAGTGAAACTTGTACAAATCACAAGCTTCCAAATTACTTTAAAACTGTATTTCCAAGTTCCCTGGAGGATGGTGCTGTGCAACATGTAGTAAACCATCACAGTTTGGTTCGCAGGTCAAGTCATTACTTCTGTATTTCATTCTGTCCATTAGAGCATTTTAATTAGCGGGCTCCACATTATGGCCAGTTTATACAGCAATAGAGTGGTTTTGGTCAAATCCTTCCAAGAGAATCGTCATGTTGACATCAGGAGGTACCACAGAGTTGAGTTCTTGGCTCTATTAAGAAACTATTCATTTTATACATTCTTCCCCTATAACTTATTCTTGTTATTGAGTTGGATTGCTTGTTTTGGTCCACTTAATGTTATAAAATATAATTTTAGATAGAAATCACTAAGGACAGACTGAAATTGTCATTATTCCCTCTGAACAATGCAGTTCTTAATCATAACATCTCAGTTTGACTGCTTGTTTTTATTTCAATCTTCTTCAGCTCCTATTTTCCAGTGATCATTTTTAATCACTTTATTTTTTAATTTTCATCTCAGGTTGGTACAGATTTGATTTTTACAGGATTTGTTTTGTTGACAGAATTTCTACTTTTCAGTTCATTAACATGAGGTTCAAAATTGTATCAAATAAATCTATTCAGTATTCAACATTAGTCGATGTTTTCACGTTCAGCATCATTCAGTTAATTTCATTAACACATTTACTTTCCTTGCTGTGGATTTGTTTTTCTTTTAAGTTCGGTAGGAATGCAAGTCAGTGTTACAGGCACTATAAGTCTTATGTAAATAAAAGTTGCTACTAAAGAAATTACAGTATGAGAAAATATTCAACTGGAGATAATCTCCTTTATAGGTTTATTGCATGTACATTACATAGCTACATGCACACTCTTCTCAGGGGAAATCGTTTCTGCAAAATAAATAGCTCCCATTTCTATTTTCTGCAGTATGCTCATAGCCAGTGACCCTGACCTAATTGGATGAAGACTTCTTGTCCTCACAGATTCGCAGATTCATCTTCCTTTTGTTGATCTCATAACTCCTACATGCCCACAAGCAGTCTTTCCACTCAGAGCATGCACTGCTTTCATAAATGGTCTACAAAACAATAGCTGTGAAGAGCAGGAAATGATACTTGTGAAAATATTGACACTAACGCTTGAGAGGTTCATATGCCCAGAAAAATACAGTATAAATTCACTTCTAAAACAGCAAAAACATTCAAAACCATGGGGATGCACATTTTAAATAAAATATCTTGGCAAACCTTCACTAGAGCATTGATAAAACTGTTGGCCTTTCAGTTTTTTCTGTATGTCTCTTGTTAGTTCATCTTTAGCTTTTCAAAGCTATTATGTGTTCTCTGGTTTCTTTGTGTGTTTCAGAAGCTACCTGCCGTGTTGCTTCTTCACACTTTATCAGACAATGAGGGTGATTGGAGCATTCTTCCTCTTCTGCCTTAGTAAGTATCATTGTTCATATTTTATAATCACTTAAAAACCACATTCTCACCCAACTCCACAGTTGTTGGGGAAGTTTTAAAATTTTATTAAGGTTTTCTGATTGTATGTTTACCAATTTTGCTTCGAAGCCCCACAGTAATTCTTATTGATGGCTTCACATTATGATAAATTCATTTTTAATTTGTTTGTGGGTTTTAAAATGAGCCTATTAGTGCCGTTAATCATCAGTGTTAACAGCAGGATCAAATTCTCCGTGCTTCACAAGAATCTTGCAACTTCTGTAGTTCTTCTCCATAACAAAGATTCAGCACTTAGATCTTTAAAGTAAGATCACACCATTATGCAGCCTGACTGTGTAAACTTAGTTCCCTTTTTTTTTTTTTTTATTTCCTCTTGCATGAAACTGTGACTACATTGATCTGATTTGGCTGAGAGGGAGCCCCAGTTGGATTGTTTCTCAGCTTTTTGTCTGTTTGTGTTGTGCATGTCACTGCTCTGTTTATCACTGCTCTATTATGCAGCTCTAGCTTTGATTAGCCTGTTTTTTTTTTTCTTTCTATCTGTTCAGTTTGTCCCGCTCTTTTGGGAAAAACTCATCCTGGATTGTATTTCTTGAGGAGGAAACAAGTGTGAAGATAGTTACTCTTCTTCAAGTCCTGGCAAAATTTACAAAAAATAAGGTGAGCATGTTTAATTATGCCTATCATGAATTTATTCTGTTACATGTTTTAAACTTTTAATTGCAATTCAGAGATACAGGTACTTTCAAAATTACTTACATGATTGAGTCTGATTCAAAGATATAAAGCAAAGCAAAGGAATTATATTATACAGCTAAGTACATAATAAATATCTTATTAAGACAGCTACAGAATATTTCACAGAGGGGTTAATGCTCGCAGTGCAGTTTTATACAACCTGATTTAAATTGAACAGAAATAATTAGTTTTATTTGAACATGAAAAACCTTCCAGACTGCAGAAGTTTTTAACACTAACGGCAAAATGCATGCTCTATTTTATGAATAACTGAACACAAACTTGTGTTTCAAAGACTTTTCTTTTCTAACTTATTGTATCATAACTTATAACAAATTCAGTGCTAAACCAGTATCTCTACAATTAGGCAAACTGTAATCATAGTGCATTATAGCTGTGCAGAGAATCATGTTTTGAGGTGTTGAAAGCGCCGCTGTCTGCAAGACTGGATATTTTAAAATAAAGTGCTGACATGTGTAATTGACTTTAAATGGAGGTGTTAGAAAAGAGGATGTGAAAAAAAGAAAAGTTGGAAAAGTTGTCACCAGAGACAAATCCAAACCTGAGGGAGGTAAAGCTGGCTCTCTAGCAGACCTCCACATTTACAGAATGGCCTGGTCTCAAGTGATTAATAAGGTTAACCAGACTAATTTATAGTGGGATGGTTTGTATGTTACTGAATCCTCCATCATCAACTGTTCTTGCAGTTATTTATCCAATCCATGCTGCCCATTCAAAGCATTGCTAGAAAATGTCAATAGGAGGAGTCATCTCCTAAATTATATAATTGGGTGTATAATGCTAAAAATAGAATACATGTGGAGTATCTCACTAAATGGATCAAATTTGATAGATGGTATATCATGAAAACCGATGGATGTAGATCTAATCTCTGCTTTTCACAGCTGCTATTGTGATGCACTTACATCTTCTACCTGCGCACCCACACATGGATGCACACAGTTCACCCTAACATCTCTAATTCATACCCTCATGACCTATTCATATTTTGTCATGAAATAGCCACAAATTTCCCATCTGACCAGAAAGCTTTCTTTTTAACTTGTTTGTTGTGTCTCCTACATGGACATTTATATGGATTTTTTCTTCCTACTGTTAAATAAAATACCTTTTTTTTTGCACTGAAAATATTTATTTAAGAGTGTTTGAGAAAAGGGGAGGACATATTTTCAGATTATTTGGAAAAAAGAAACATTTAATCCATGAATCATTTCTCTTTATTTTTACAAATAATAATGAGTTCATATTGGTCTGATGATGAAAAAAGCTATGAAATAGATTTGTGGTTGCAGCGTGACAAAATGTAGAAAAAAATCCAGGGCTGCAAATACTTAATCAAAGCATGATGTAACATCACGATAACTGTAGTTCATCTGTGCCTGTTAAAATCCACAAAGCTCCTTCAATTTATTATATCAACCCTTCAGTTAAATGTCTTAGATGCCATATAAACACCAATTAAATCTTGCATTTAAAACCCCCATCTATATTGCTTAATAAAGTTGGCAGATAATAAATTAGTTAATGATGCAACACACCATCAAACACACTGTAATAAATCATCAGATTCCCCTCCTCTAAGTTGCTTATTTGAGATTTTTCAAGATAATCCAAATAACTGGAGCACATTTCTGTTTGATCTGTACAATTAACATTTAATTATTTGCATTTTCATTGCTGGTTTCACACTGTGTGAAACAAGAGCATACGTTTTGTTCTAGTTACACTTTGATGTGAAGCCAGCAGGATTTAATAATCACTCATTTCCATCACCAAATTCAGAGGTTAGCATTGCTCTGCTCCTTTCCTGTCTTGTATAAATCCTGCATGGTGTTTTACTTCCAAGGAAAAGATGGTAAATATTGTATGCATATTAACAGCTTCCTCCTGAGGAGGAGGGGAAGACAAAGTACAACATCCTGATGACTTGATTCATTAGAACATGCCCTAAAGCTAAAATATTCTCTCTCAAATGTTACCAACTCTGTGTGGTCAGTGTCAGCTTGAGTCGATGAAGGCAAGCCAAGTTTTCATTTCAGAATATTTAAGGAAATTAGTCACTTTCACAAGAAAAAAAAGTTTCAGATTTCTACCAAACCAGTTTGAAACAAACATTTAATAGAAATCAATTGATGTATTGTAATGTATTCTTTCTCCCTTCCTTTATGGCTCACATCTCCCCTTTTATGTCTCATCTTATCTGTTTCACGGCTTCAAAAATTTTCTGATTAATCTATTGTGTGGAGTAAGATTTAAAAAATCACTGAAAGCCATAAAAAAAAAAAAACTTTGACTAAAACTCTCCAAAGTAATTTAAATCTTTCTTGGTGTTTTTTTTTTTTATCTCTGTGCAAATTGTCTAAGAAATTAAATGTTTGTTTCTGCTGATCTTTGCTGTACAGTTTAAGAAAAAGAAATGTACCATTCTTTTATAAAATGTTGCTTTCACACAGATGTTATTAGGTTTCCTAACACAAATGGTTCACCTTAGAAAATGTTTGACGAAACATTCTTTAACTATTCAGTTGAATGACTTCAGTGCTGAGAGTTTGAGCTAAATTGGCATTTTGTTCCGTGACCTACTTCATTTCAGAGAGCTGTCATGGCATTTTGCTTGAAAACTAATAAATTCACAAAACATCTCCAAGATTGACAGTTCTAACATGATACAGATCAAATGTTATTTTGTTGACTTGCAGTGCCTATTAATTTAAATCTATTAAAGAAACTGTTTGCTCTTTTATTTGCTGCTTTTGTCATGAATAATATAGTTGGCCTTACAATCATCACCTTTAAAGACTTTAATGACATATATTTTAATCAGGCATAGTTATCCAGGAATCAATAATATTGTAAAGATAATGTTTCCCCCAGATCAAACATTACACTTTGCATCTTATCAGAGGCAATACACTGTGTGACATTGTTTCAAGTTTGTTCACTCAATAATGCTGGGTATTTCTCCAGTGAGTTGCAAACCTACTCACTGGAAATAATTTCAAAGATTTTCTGACAAGTGCAGCATGAACGCTGCTTAATTAGGCCAGAAGCTGGAATGTTGCTTTAAATTTTATAGCATGTTAAAAGTAAAAGTAAAAAAAAAAAAAAACTTTTACTTGCTTTTAACATGATGAAATTTGTCTGTCCCTGAATTTTTTGTTATCAGGAGTGGTTTCTCGGCAAGCCTCTGCATGATGAGGAATCGACCATCATCCATCACTACGCCTTTGCAGAAAATCCCTCAATATTTAAATACCCAGACTTTGCTGCTGCTTGGGCCTTAAGCATGCCGCTAGTTGTTCGGTGAGTCAAAAATTTGACAGATTTCACATCAAACAGGAGCCAATAGACAAGGTGCTTTGTAGTGAGTATTTCTTTTTCATAATTTTGATTTTTTTTTCTTTAGACTTGCCAACAAAGTGAGAGATGAGCCACTGAAATCTGACTTCACTATTGACCTAAAACATGAGGTAAGAAGGTACAAGAGTTGAAGATACCTGCAGACTTTTTCAGTGTTTTAAAACTTTTTTTATTTCTTAGACTGAACTCTATACAGGTTTGCTATCTATTTGCACAGAAAGAGAAAAAGCATGGCAGCCATCTATACCTCGAAGTAAATCTTGTTACTTTGGAGAATTATCATAGTGTGGCTTTGAGGGTCTTTTTTATCATCCAAATTCAGTCAATGAAGCATCGTGGGATTTTGTTGAGTAAACATGACATTATCAGAAGTCTGTTTAAGGTGGTTGAATTTTAGATGGCATGTGTTCTTTCCTGCAGATTTGAATAAAATGTGTTGTGCTTTCCTTAGGCATACAAAGAAAATATGGGAGGAAGCAATAACTATTTTTTTTCAGAAATGTTATATAGTCTTATTTTATGTCTGAGACATGCAACTGCATTACTTGTTACTGTCATTGTAGCTTGCAATTATGTTTTTTTTTTTCTTGCTCATTCTTCTTTTCAAAATAGCGGTTAAGGGGGAACATTTCTTTCAATTCTGATTCTGTTGAAATCTGAGTCACTCCGACACTCTGGAAGTTTGTTCTGGGTCGTTGTCCTGACGGAAGGTGAATGTCGGTCACAGTCTGAAATTATTTACAGCCTCTGACAGTGTGTTTCACTCAGGATTGCCCTGCGTTTGGTTTCAACCATCTTGCCTTTAACTCTCACAGCTTCCCTGTGTATATTGAAAACGTATTGCTTCCATGTTTGCTACACAATAGGGAATAAGAGCGTACATACTGCGTACTGGATTTAATGTAGGTGTCAAAGTAAAGGAGACGAAATACAAATTAATGCGACACTTTTTGGATTGTTTTTTATTATTACTATTTTTGAAACCATGTGGGCTTTTTCTTTCCATTTCACAGTTCTACACTACATGGTGCTGACTAACCAAGATCGTGAAAGAAATTTGACTAAATGTGATTACTATTCAAGGAGTGTGAATGGTCGCATAGTTTTTTTAAGGTATGAATTGAAAGAGGCCAAATAAATTAAGAGAACTAGGGAAAAGGTACAAAAATCATCGCAACATAAAATAATATTGAATACAAAGAAGAAAAAGGCTGGCCACTAAAGGCTTTCTGAGCTGATTTGCATCATTTTCTACAAGATTTAAGAACCTACTATGATTAATTTACAAGCTGTGCTAATAAAAAAAAGCTGAATTAAACTATCACAGCTTTGGAAATGGTACATTATCTAAATCTTGATGATGCTTCAGTGTTTTTGTGAGCTCATATTACAGCCATTAGAGCTTTTGTTCAATCCAGTTTTATTTTAGTCATCTTAGAAACTTAGTAGCATCCAGCTTGTTTTTTTCTTTTTCTTTTAATAGGGCCACAGATTATTTTTACCAGCATTTTCAGCCTCTTTTTCCCCTTGTGTCCTTCTGTCAACTTTTCTGATATTTTTTTTTACTCTGTACATTTGTTGTGAATACAATTTAGATATAAAACAATACTGAATGCCATCTTGTTGTTGTTTTTAATGTATATTTAATGGTCTGTTTTAGGTAATTTACTTTAATAGATCTTTTTCTTTTCTTAGATTGCTTTGTATATCTGGGACAGTGGGAAGGGACCTCATCTCACTGCTGTCCCTGAGTTGTGTACGGAGCCAGAGGGCTCTCCTAATGCTCAGTATTGTGCAACCACTCTAAGAAAAGACCCTCCACTGTGTGTGAGTATCTGCACTGTGTCCACATTTGTTCAACTGTCATAAGACCTAAAAAATAAAAAAATTAAATTACCACCAAACATCAAGAGTATGTTTGTTACTGGTGGACATTGGATTGATTCAGCTTTGCTTTTATATGGCATTATAAGGAAAAAATCTTGATTTTGTTTTACTTAAATTGAATTTAGTTTTGTGCCAAGATTGAAGTCGCCCCCTGTTGCTAAGCAACTTCCCCACATATTTTTTTCTGGTATTTCCTTCCCTTTTATTTTCTTTAATCTAAATCTTTTCAAGTTTATGCTTTCTGTTATCAATTAATTTTATTATAATAAGCCTGCTGAACTGCACTGTAGCTTATCTTTGTTATTTAGATTACAGGACTTAAAAAAGTTTTAATTAAAATGTAAATTTTCCACAATGTGAGACAATTGAAAGAGGCTTCAATTTCCCCATCTCTTATGCTCTCCTCACAAGCATTCTTATTATAGGATTTATTTATCTTTAAGCATTTAAAATATGACATTTTCTACATGTGTTGCTATTCTGATTAAACAAAAATCACCATCCATGCTTTATTTATATGCAATCTGTGTTTTCTAAACTAACCTTTTTGCAAAGGATGGTCCACATGGTAGCTTGCTTGTTTTTGGAAGATCTGTGATTTATGTGGCTAACTTTGTGTCAGTGACAGTGTCACTGACACAATGAACACTGAAGATTCAATGGATGATGATGATTTAGTTATCCAGGTGGAAAATTAAATCATCATTTTACCGACTCTACCAGGATCTGGTTTCTTATCAACTGGTATCATTTTGCTTGTCTGGTCAGCAAGCTGGCCAGGCCTAAACCCCGTAGAGAAGAAGATGAGACGCATAAGACACAATGTAGAAGAGATTAATTCCTATGTTAAAGCAACAGCATCAAACAAGACAATTTTACATAATATCCCCACATTAAAGTGGTGATTTTAGTGTCCACCAGAAAGATTTGTGAGTAAGGCTTACATTTTTAGCTCCAGAGGAAAAAAACTTTACACAATTGGTGGAGTAATTCTGTAAGACCCATATTGTTGACAACCCCCATAAAAATATCAG
Organism: Phalloptychus januarius; assembly: GCA_902982915.1. Lineage (NCBI taxonomy): Eukaryota > Metazoa > Chordata > Actinopteri > Cyprinodontiformes > Poeciliidae > Phalloptychus > Phalloptychus januarius. The sequence goes on from CADWAE010000133.1 coordinate 37,436,856, forward strand.
AAATATTGGGAAGAAGTTGAGTTTTGCTTGGATGTTTTTGTGTCTCTAGATTTATTGACTGATGAGTTGAGATATATTTGGGCTGCCAGAGCAGGAGTGGAAGGGGTCCCTGTTCATTTATTCTTCCTTTCCTCCAAGACACTTTTGACTGAAACAGAAATCACAATGTTTAGCATTCAAATGACATACACAGACACACACATGCATGCACTGCACACACACACACACAACCAGTACATTTTTAGTTTGAGTCTGGTTTGTTTGTCGCAACCCATCCTATTTAAAGACTTCACGGTCCTCATAAAGTGTGTGTCTTGTAACAGAAAACACCACCGCAGCACTATATCTGACATAAAACAGTGGAGGTCATGAATTTAATAACTATTCAGGGAAAAGTTGCTCTTGGAAACAGAAGGTGACGTGGCATTTTCGGCCTTTTTTATAAAATAGTTGCATGGTAAATTGCCAAGTACATTGAGGATGGCATCTGGCTTCACTGTCAGCAAAAAAGTCCAGATTCTCGAGAGGCAAATTTTCCAAGATGAAGGGCAACGTCAACTGCAACACACCCTTTTTGTTTTTGGCAGTAACTCATCAGGTCCTGTACGCTTTTTCTCAGTGTGCCTGACATTTCAGTACCGGCTGGTGGTAGGTTTCCCATTATATATTCATGGTGTTCAGTCCCTTTTATCTAATATTCCAATGAGGTCTTGGCAGGCAAACAAGAGTGAAAAAGACAGATTAAGAATAAAAGGAATTTAGCCTACAAATTTTCACCTTTACACTTAGTGCCGTTTTCTTGGAAAATTTTTTTAAATATATATACATATTTTGTCTGAACGTCCGGCTATACATTTTTGGCATAGTTTAGAAAGAGATTATACTCTTAATAGCTGTGTTTTTAAAAGTAAAAACACTTTTAGATAAGTCAGATCTAAAAGTCAAAAATTTTATTATATATCACCCCTAAATAAGAAAAAATTATCATTATCAGCGATACAAATACCTCTTGTCTTTACTTCTCATCTGATCAATATCAAAACATGCAGTATCGACTTCTATGGAACCATAGAAGTCGAACCTTGTAGAAGTTATTATATTTATATAATAACATTATATTTTTGATTCTTTTTCATGACTTAAAGTTCTTTTATTTTTTTTAAGTATTAGCATCATGAAGATTTTTATTGTTTGTTTTATTTTTAGATCTTATTCCAAACAGATGTCTAATTACATGATTTTCTTAGGCACGCAGTACCCCTAAAATTTGCTAAGTGACTTTTAGTTATGTTCATGTTACTTGACATTTGAATCTTGCTGCAAAGTTTTCTTAGGATAAATATCATCTTGTTGTTTTTTAGCCCTAAGCTTCTCTCTATCAATCCAACAATAAAACTAATTTAAAAAGCCCTGCCTGTAACACAAACACAAACACAGGACAGGACTTTGTTGAAATGTTATCTCACACTTTGCTCTTTGATCAAAATTACCTCACCATCTCCAGGACCAACTCCATCTCCATTATATTGGAGAATACAAAAATAATTTGAGTGAGAGGAAAACAAAATGTTGCTACGCTTTCAGTATTGGCTAAATAGGGTTTCCCCTGCTGCTTTGCCGTCCATCCCACCATATCTGCACCAGGCTTACTTTAAAATATACAGAATTTCTCAGAATATGTGATGTGTGCTCACCTCTAACCTCAGTTATAGTTCACACCGTGAGATTTGAGCTTTGAGCAGCAGGACTGGATGCCCATAGCAACCCTGTAGCAATACAGTAATTTACTTGGAGCACAGCCAGCATGATTTAGTCGTGACGAGGTTGCAGCTTTAGCATCAGGCTAGCATGGAGAGCACCACTTCAAATTCTTTCAACTGTGCGTGGGTCGTATGTCATGGATAATCTTTCACTGCTGCTAACAGGCTACTCCACACTGCATCAGGGACCTCGGTAGTCTGAACCACTGATCTCATCGCTAAAGTTCTTTGGATGTTGTTGGGGGGGCTCCTGCACCCCTCCAAAAGTCTGAAATGTCCATCCACCTTCATATTAATTTTGTTTGTTAATGTCATCATACTGTTCTTACCCTGTGTGAAGAAAGTCTTGGGGAGCAATATTTTTTTCACATAACATTTCACAACATGAAAAATATCATAGCCTTCCACAGTTATTGATGTGGACTGTTTTATCTACACTTTCGGCTGCTTTCGTTGCTATTTTCTACCTTCCTAATAAGTAATTCAAAGAAAAAAAATGTTTTTTCTGTTTTTCTGATCAACGTGTTTGTCTTACATTTCTTAAAAAAATGTCTTCATGTGTACCAGCAGCTGTTTATTTCATAAGGCAGATTAACCAAAACATATTACAATTTTCCAATTTAAATATATATTTAAATTGAATATATATATATATATTTATGTGTTGAATAAAATTTACACTGATTGCTTGGACATTTAAGATCATTTTACAGCTGAAGTAAATCATGTTCTATGTCCCACATTATAGACACAACAATAAGTTTGTTTTAGCACTTGTGCATCATATTTTCCAAGCAATTTTGATTTGTTCTTTTCTTCACAAGGAGGAGAATGTTAAAAAAGAAGACATATTTGTTGCTGTGAAAACCTGCAGAAAGTTTCACAGTGAACGAGGTGAGTCACGCTCTCACTTTGAGAAAACAGCCACTTAATTTTCATGTAAATATTTCACATTTATGCCCTGCTGTTTTGGGTAATGGATTTGTTTTACCCCTCACATGTGAAACTGCGTGAGTGCCTTCTCTTATTATACTAAAATCCTTCACTAAATTACTCTACCATCATGTCTGAAAGGATTTATTTGTACTGAAGTAAAAAAACAGAAATGTGTGAAATACTTAATGCTGTGTTTCACCCTGGAAGTACTTAATGTTTCATGCCGGAAAAGCATACTCATCCAACAGTAACTCTTATTGGCACACTCTGGCCACCATTAAGCTTCTCACAGTAGTTCTGCTGCTATTTTAACCTGCTGAAAATGGAGTAGGTTAAGTCAATAGAGCAAATGGCAAATTAATTATAGAGATCGGACAAATTGCATGTTATACTTAAAAGGAGTGCCTGAAATGTAATTTCATTAATTACTACTTCCTCTTCCAAACTGTTAATATTACTTTCAGACATTGGCAGAACGGAAATGATCAGGTTACTAATAACACAGATTAGTTCAGACTTATAAAGTAAACAACATGGACACGTTTTGTGTTCATTCAACATCTCACTTGGTTTTAAAAAGCCTAATCCTTTTCCCTGCCAGATGCAATGACATGCCTTTATAGCACCTTTAGAGAACGACTGCTGCAACAACAGTAAACATCCTCTGTGTAACGTGTGTGACGTCACACAGCTGAAAACAGTAATAAAGCTGGCTAGACTGGAGATGCTTGATAATACCTGGATCAGATAATAAAGGCTTCCAAAAAAAAATAGACCTAGCTCTGACAGATAAGCTTTGGTGTTATTACTATTTTCCATATTCTGTATTTATATACAGCCCAGTAAAAGTAGGATAACGCTTACAATAAGAATATTATATGAGCATAAACGCCACAACCTTTTGTTATTAAAAAGTGAAGTAAATTTCTTCTCTATTGTCTCATTTACTGAGAAATCTTTTTTTCTTCTTTGCCAATTGAATAAGCACATTTTGAAAGTGATTTTTGGTGCATATGCCAGCTGGCATTCTTTAAAGGAGTAAATGTGAGATGTTCATTTGGGAAGAAACCATTTTCTCTGCAGTTAGATTTAAAAAGTCAATATTTCCATGCATTTCATTCAGTCTAACGCTTCCCTTTAATTGAGAGGACCCCAAAGCGCCTTCAGTCATTCACACATTCACACGCTGAAGGTGGTGAGCTACATTGCAACCAGAGCTGCTTTGGCCCAGTTTACAGAAGCATGGCTGCCATGCGCCAGCATCACTGGCCCCTCTAACCAACACCAGCAGGCAAGGTGGGTGAAATGTCTTGCCCAAAGAAAGCGACAAGTGAAACAGATGGAGCAGTGGTTTGAACTGGCAACCCACCGTTTACATGCCACCATCTTTGTAAAATTTATATGCAGGGCTCAAAAGGTCTGTAGTGGCCTACAAACCCAACTTGGTGACCCCAGACCATTCTGCAAGAATGGGACAAAATTCCTGCACACTATTGCGAGAAGCTTTCGGAAGAATAATCAAAATGTTTGGCTCAAGTTACATAATCTGAAAGATTGCTCAAATGCAAATAAATGTATTTTAGCATTTATTTGTATAAACTTTGGACTCTAAACATTCAATTGTGCATTATTTGGGTATTTAGCACATATACAAAGATTATATAATCCTGGCTAAATTAAAATAGGTTAAACTTAGCCTTATTTTATGTCAGACAAGGAGGTTGAAAAACGTATTTGCTGTATAGTGTAAAAACCTACTTCAGCTGTAGTGAATAGATTTAAAGTTTTACCAAATAAAGAACAAAATTAAATCAAACAGCATTGTGTCTTTGCATTGTTTCCAAATGAGATTTTTCTTATCGGGTTATATTTTTCAGTCAATAAGTAAACATCTTACCAACACCAGACAGAAAGATAGGATACTTCTGTCTGTGCTTTCACTTTATATGAAATAGTAATTAGATCAGCTGCAAAATAAATTGTGTATACCCCTCAGAGAACAAAGACCTGCTTATTTTATAAACTATTGATTTTTCTTGCCCTTTGCTCTAGTTCCAGTAATAAAGAAGACTTGGGAAAAGGATGCCTTATTTTTAGAGTACTACAGCGACCACGCCGAGCCTTCCATACCAACCATTAATTTAGGAGTGCCAAACACTGAGAGAGGTGAGTCCTCCTTTTTCAAGCCTCAACACCCTCAGCCTCTCCACAGTAGATGTAGTTAGTGGCCTTGGCTGATGCTGTCAGCTGCACTGCACACATTGGTAAATGAAAAATGATCCGGCAAACTGAGGCTGAAAGTTACACAGTCTAAGGCCTTGTGAAGGGAATGCAATTCAAACCGAATATTGGAGGAAAATTGGAAGTAAATGAAGTGTCAGCAGGGAATTTCTCCACAGATTATTTCTAAAATTGTGCTTATGTTACCTCTGAAAATGAAAGAATAATAGGTTATTACACTAGCATTTTTTGGTTCAGTATGAGCTTTTTGTAGATAGATTCCCACCTATTTTTTCATTTTTTTTAAAAATATTTCAGAAGAAAACTGCAAGGTGGTGATAAATGCATCTGTGTGTCCCTTTTGAATATTGGGCGGGTCTTCCTGGCAGCTGCGAACAATAACACAGGGATGAAACACGAGTTGAAACAAGTCGTTAAATTATCATCTGCTATTTTTCACAGATATTTTTACACTTTTAATGTGTTTCACTTGGTCCTTCATAACTGCAGTTTTGTTTTAGTATTGGTAGGGGAAATGTTTAGTTAATTTGTATGCAAATTTGATTGTTTTCACCCAACACACATCAGCCCTTTGACTCTTAACAGATGTTGCTGAATCTCTGCTCTTAAGCTCTTATTTGATAATGAAATAGTACAAATTGCCTTACAAGATATCTCACATCCTGTAAAAATCATATAATCATAAGGGTAATATGGGTGTAGGTGAACAAATTTCATTTTTAACTCCAACAATAAAGAAAAACAATCCATTAATTATTACATCAACACAAATTAATTGTTTTAATCTTAGAAGATTTTAGATGAGGTTTATTTCTAAAAACAAAAATAAACCCAGAGGAAAACACTGCAGTCTGGCATTTGCTTAGTTGTTAGCAACCTCAGGCTGCACCTGGTCACAAAGCCCAAAGTGGCTCCCTCTGGGAATGCCCTGACTGACAGGAAGAAGGAGACCTGGGGACATAGCAAGTGTCCCTGTATTGCATCTTATACTGATGGATGGTTATATGGATGGAATGGAGGACAAAATGGTGAATATCTTTTTTTCGCCCTAATTTCTAGCTGAATAAATTTATTGATATGCTAATTAGTATTGTAATATGGCAGAGTCAGCCTTTCCTTGTGTAAACCTTTATATAAGCCTCACCCTGAGGCAAGATTTGGAGTGCGAGTCACGTCATTTCTGAATGAACTTGTCAGGAAGGTCTATTTTTTCCTGTCTCTGCCATTGAGCCATTTTGACTTGACACCTCACATATTTTAGTGAAATGCCCAAACATTTTCAAATTTAGAAATTATTTTTAACATTAAATGAAAGCAGATCAAGAGAGCATTCTCTAATTTGTTGTATAATAGGTGATATTTTGAATTCTCACATAAAACCAGCACAAGCTCTCTGCCTCTGTTCTTGCTGGAGGCTGGAGCCAAACTTACTCTACAGTGAGATTGCCGTTGGCACAAGAATTGCTCTATGGACCTGTGATTCATGTTGCAACTTAATGGGATGTGCAATGGCTGTAGACATTTTCAGCCTTCAATAGAGTGGGTAAAGGTTGCACTAAAAACGTCTAGTCCTTTCATGCCTCTGCTGCTTTCTTCAAGCAGCTTAGCCTCCTAACAAGTATTTGCTTTGCAACCTGTTTTCAGAGACTAAGGGAGGTAGGTTGCCACTGGCCCCTTGCTGGTGAAGGTGCAGCATCTCTTGCCATGTCAGTTTCTTAATAGCTCTGTTTTTTTTTTTTTTATTTAAACCCCTTCACTCAAGATGTTAGAGACGATATACATCACATTAATGACATTTTTCATGTCTGTGTTTTTATGACAGACTGTTGGATTCATTTAAAAGTGTCTCTTTTTTCCTGTTTGCACATTTGTAATTGAAAGTGCCTTCTTTTAACTGCACTTTAACAAAAATAAAAATGAAAAATCAGCTTGAATTTCCTGTATGTTTGTACATTACATTACCTTTAACACCAAAGCCTTTCATTCATTCCACCTCTAAGTTTGATGCTCTTCTCAAGAAAAACCCACTCCTCCTTCCTGCCAGTAACTGGTGTCCGTATTTTTGGACGTCAATGTTGGGCCAAGTTTCTGTAAAAGATCAAGCAGTAGAAAGTGTGTCCTCTATAATCTGTTTTCTAAGGCATGCCAGGTTTTTTTTTTGGAAAGCAATAACTTGGTGCTGGCAGCAATCCACATCCCATCATCGACTGGTTTGGTAAAATGCCAGACAATAGAGCTGCTGTCAGAGCATTGTATTAAAACTTAAAATCAATTTTACATCTTGGAGAATAAACAATCCATTGGCATTACAGAGTGATTTTAGATCGGAGTCCGAACACAAATATGTGTATAAGAAACAGCTTAGTCTATACATTTGAGTGATTAATTGGCAGAACTCGGTAAAGAGCTACTGAGAATCACCTGAAAATGATAAAAACTATAATTTTCTTTACTTTTATTTGAGTCATTCCTATTTTGAGTGAGAAGGTTTGACTTCCCTTCTAAACAATGCACCATGCTGCAAGAAAATATTTCTCCAAGTTGCATCTGCTTGTTTATAAAGGCAGTCAGTAGGGGCATAGCAGTGAATCCAGCTACCAAGAAAAAGACGGTACACAATTGTTTGGCTGTTGAGAAGAGGCGAGCTTTTCACAATATTTGTAGAAAACAAAAACATCTGTTTTCTTGTTTCCACAAGTAGAGCACATGAACACTTTTCACAACTTGTTTCCTGTGTTTTTAATAATCTGCACTCAGTTCAGAATATTCAGGGCCTGAGTTTTATTAAGTCATTAAGTAATACAAAAATAGCAAGAAAAATGCTCATATTCACAAATAGAAGGACATTTCATAATTCTTGAACTGTTTTAAGAAATCGTGCCTCTAATAACAACTAAGTACCATTCAAATGTATTGAAGAACCTTCTATTTTTGTTGGTTTAGCACCAACAAGAAGCTGCAAAGCAGGAGCTAATTTCAGAGTATTAGCCAGATGTTGCGTCCTTACACGGATAATTCTTGATTCTTGTCACTGCATCACCACTGATCAACCAAAATTCTTCCAGATTAGTTATTTAAAATTGATGTAGACTTTATAAACAGTGATACAAATGAAAGCAAGTTCAACTTTCCCACTTGTGTTGGAGACGACTGTCTCAAAGTGTGAATACTTTCCCTTTCCAGTGGAAAGGGATTCTCCAGATTTCTGTCTTCCTCAAGATCATTTTTTAATAGACACAAAATTAACAACAGTTGTCAATCATGACAAAAAAAATTCCTAATTTTATGGGAAACACAACTTATAATCACTAACTGGATCACGATGCGCATTCCTGCATGTAGAAGCTATACTTTTACACAAGCAAAAACTTGGAGAGCTTTAATGAGCATTACATATAGACATTGTAATTGATTATTAATCCCTGTTTTTATCCAGCAGGAAAAAGTATTTGGTAACTGATTTTTCAGCCTAAATTTCAGCTAAATTTTCCTTGAGTCAACCAATGAGACTTAGAAACTCTTTAATTTCATGCTGTTCATATAATGGCAATGAGACAAAAACAACATGGGAAGGTAGTCGATTCCATTTGTTTTAAAATCCCAGGCCACTATTTATGTTTAAGAATATTTAATATTTAAGAATATGCCATGTAGAAATCTAAGGTTGTTCAAGGACATAAACTGTAAAAACCTCAGTTCTCCAAGTTATTATTTACACCTAAAGTGTTTATGCTTCTTTAAAGAACTTATACTTAAATCACAGGTTTACAACAGTAACTAACACTCACTTAGATAAAGTGGTGTACTGAAGGCAACTGGAAAGCACTTTGCAAAAGAATATTTTTTTTATTTGTGGTACCAGTAGCATTTATTCACAGTAATCAGACAGGGAATGGGCAAAGAGAGAAAGAATGAAGACATGCAGCAAAGGTCCGAAGGTCTGTAATCAAACCCCAGACAGCTGTTTCAAGGAGTAATAGCCTCTGTATATGGGGCACCCGCTCTACCAGTAACGTCACACATGCTTAACTGTGATGAGAAATATTGTGCAGGTTTTATATCATAAAATTTCACACTACAAGTTCTTGTTACATCCTTACTTGCTCCTTTAAAACAGGAACACGACAGCGAAAACGAATGTAAACATTCATTGCAGTTAGTCAGTATGTGAAATAAAGCCACTGTCCTCAGCAACAGCCAGAATCTAAAAATGCTTTGATTTTCTAAGACTAAGGAAATAGTAGATTTTTTATCCCTCACATTTGCTGTCAAAGTCAGTTTTCCTTTAATGCTTCAAAACCTTTCTCAGCTGTCACTTGCATTGAGGTGTAAAATGATAAAATCTTGCATCTAATACATGAAACTTAACCTGCAGGTTAATTTTCTGTTTTAGAATAAAAAAGTTTGGTGTTGCAGTTAGCATCCATCTATACAACCTGCATATATTGACCTCACTAATGCCTTTCAAAAAAAAAATAGTTATTAATTTTGAGATGACATTACAAGTGCTCAGTTTGAAGCCTCATATGACAGGACTGAAAAGGGAGGTGACAGCGTGGTCCCCTGGGCCACCAGAGTGCCACTCTGCAGCATATAATGCATTTATAATAGGCTGCTGTTTATAGCCAGACCACATCTGAGTGAAAGCAGCCTGCTCTCTGTTCTTTTGACTTTTTTTTTTTTTTTCGAAATGACCCAACTCTTGGATCTTTATCAAAATAAAACCATCCTTAATTTATTTTCCACTATCTGTTTATGCAATGGGAATACCATTCTGCTGCAACTTGACAGGAAATCTTTGAAAATAAAGAATAAAAAAGAAAGAGAGATAGGCTTTAAGGCTTTCAAGCATTAATTGGACTGAAAATGTCATGTGGGCCTGTTCAAACAAACCGTATTACCACAGCTAATTGAATCAATTGCTGCAACTAATGATTTATATTTTTGCACTAATGTCTTGGTATTTTCTAAATTCATCTTTTGGTAATCACATTTTTAAAAAATTCAGCTTTATTCTCTGACAGTAGCATTATCATCCCAGTTAAGATTACAAATGAAGCATCACTAACATATCTTACACTAAGCTGCATTTTTTTTTATCCTTGTATCTGGATGTGTGATGAGACTGATTAAATAACCTGGCCAACTGACAGATAAAAAATAAAACAGAAACTATACAAAGTATATTCAAATTGTGAATTTATTGTGCTGAAATTTTTAGCTAAATAGGCTTCAGCAGTTGCCACTGCAACACTCTCATTCTCTTAACACATGTTTTTTCTTATTTTAAAAGCCAGATCAATATTATTGTTATATTATGATAAATTAAGCCTTTGGTCTTTCGACACCCAACAGATCTAAAGACGTTTTGTCTCTTTAAGTTCAATTAAGAATCATTTACTTTGCTATGCAAAAATATTCATATTCCAAGACATCTAGTCATTTTACAACAACTAACTAAAAAAATTAGATAGTTGTCTTTATTGTCTAATTAGCCAACAAAAAAAGTTGACTACTTAGACAATGTCATTTTTAACACAATTTAGGTTTTTAGCTTTGAAAGTGTAATGAATCGGGCTGCCCAGTGGCGCAGTTGGTAGAGCTGTTGCCTTGCAGCAAGAAGGTTCTGGATTCGATTCCTGGCCCCGGTCTTTCTGCATGGAGTTTGCATGTTCTCCTTGTGCATGCGTGGGTTCTCTCCGGGTACTCCGGCTTCCTCCCACAATCCAAAAACATGACTGTCAGGTTAATTGGCCTTTCCAAATTGTCCCTAGGTGTGAGTGTGTGTGTGCATGGTTGTTTGTCTCTGTGTTGCCCTGCAACAGACTGGCAACCTGTCCAGGGTGTACCCTGCCTCTCGCCCGGAACGTTAGCTGGAGATAGGCACCACCACCTCCCGACCCCACTTAGTGAAAACGGAGTACAGAAAATGGATGGATGGATGGATGGATGGAGTGTAATGAATCACTTTGGTAGAAATCATTTGTTAAAGTAAAGCACAAAGACTTGCTGAATATCCATTTTAAAAATACAGCATGAAAGTTCAGGTTTATCCTATCTGAATTTGCTCAATACTGACAAATTAACAAAAAAACAAAAAATAAAAACAAAAGAACAATTGAAATTGTATTTCTAAATAATTTTTAGTTAAATCTTCAGCTTGCACAAACACACTGGAGATGTGCATAAACAACCAACATGAAACACCCGACAACAGAAAACGCAAAGTCATTTCATTTCTCATAAACAGAATGAGAGAAAGTGCATTACCAAATCTTGTTTGACATCTTGTTCAACAAAAAGCTGCAGCTCTGCTTTTTTCATCCAAAGATTTATGTCAGTATTTATTCAATGCGATTCCTGGCAAAGTCTCTCTCAAGGATCATCCTGAAGATAGTGTCTCCTTCACAGTATTGACTTGAAATGTATGCCAGACTTTTGCTTTCAGGAGGCATCTATCCAGTGTTGGCAGGAATCAGGGTTTGGTAAACAGCCAGTTTACAAAGCTTCTGTCAGTAAACACTGTCAGTTAAATGTAGCTTATAACAGATTTCATATACTTGAGTACAGGTGCATTAGATGGATTTTGAACTCTGATTTTAATTTGCAACCGAATGCTGGAGACAGGAGCAAGGCTCCTAGTGGCTGCAGAAAATGAATTGATGGATTGCAGCTTGAACTTAAAAAAATATATCTTAAATATGATCAGTCTGCATAAAAAACATGTTTATGCTTTTTTATAAGAAGATGAGCAACAAGCAATTAATCATCATTTCTCATTGTTTGCCACAAGTCAGGGGAAATGACAAACATTTGGTAGAAGATGCTCTGGTGAGATGACTCCAAAACAAAATGTTTTAGTTTTCATATCTGCAGTAAAAAGCTAAGTTAATAAGACACATTATAATAAACTGAGGTCCTGGAAAAAAAACTTGCTAAAAGCTGCATACGGCTTTAGACTGGGGTGAAAGTTCACTTCCAGCAAGACAAAACTATAAACACACAGTCAGTCATATCCTGACTTACAACAATACTTGAAAATAGATTAAATTTTTTTTATCCAGTGCAGCAGAGCCTCATACAGAAAGAAATATGTTGCATTTTTTTATTTTAAAACAATAACGTTCTTACAATTTGTGACTGTTAGTACATGAAATGTGAAAAGATTCTAGCTATATGAATACTTCAGTAAGACACAGAATGTTCTACTGCTGAGAAATTTCCCAAGTGCTGTAGAAAGGTCACTGCAGTGACCTTAGAATGAGGTTACTTCATGTAATGATATCCTAATCTTAGGCTCTTTCTGCTCTAATGAGGTCTGAGTCATCTCTATATACCAAATGTTTAAGTGGCTGATTTGGTAGAGGAGTTGGCCATATGTTTTGAGTAATCAAACTAATTATCTGACCACAGGACAGCACTTATAGATTGTGCATACTGCATTGTGCTTTGAGCCTGAGATGGTCACTTTGGGATCAAATGCAAAGCTGGAATGTTATTTTGCTAAAGCTATTTATTGTCACGCTCCATGGAGATGGAAAACAAATGTGAAATAGTGTGACATGAATATTAATAATTATTGAACATTAGTATCTTTTGTGTGTCCTTAAAATATTTAAAATTACAGCTTCCAAAGGAAAACAGACTAACTTGTGCTAAAGAGAAAATTAATGGATCATGTGAAATGATCTAATCATCCTGCTGTCACAAAGTGACACTAGGTTAGGTGAAAAACTAACATCTTCCCACAAAATGTGTATTTTCACATCTAATCTGCACATGCAAAGAAAGGCAAGGTCCTGAAATTGTGGAAGAACAAGAAAATGCACATTGACTTAAAAAAATAAATAACCTATAGAAACAGCCTAAGAGAAGCTTTAAATTTACTAGATTTTTTCACGTATTCTGTGAGAATTTTGTGATCATTGAAAGTACAGAAGAAGTTATTTATTTCATCTCTCTGGTGTCTGCAGCATTACTCACCACTTCCTGTTTGACATGGGATTACCAGCTTTGTCAGAAAATCTGCCCTAAAAAGTGGGATTTTGGATTATATCTCTGTCAGTGTTCTTTCTCATTTTTTATTCAGCAAAGAAAAAACTAAAAAATACCTAAGGTTCCCTATAAATAATACAGCAAGGTCTCAGGACTCATAGTAATGCATGCCACCAGGGATTTGTGTGCCTCCGCTGCTGTGTAGACATCTGAAATCTGGCGAGTGCATTTCTCTTGGCTCTTGGTTTTGTTTTGTTCACAACCACACTATGGGTTTTTGTTTTTAGGAGATGGCATAATGTTTTGTTCCTTCTGCTTGTCATGTCAAACATGTCAGGCTGAACACTTCATCTTTGCGACCCATCCTGCCAAACTCTCATTATTTTCTCTAACATATGAGTAAGTTGACATTTCTACTGCTGGCAAAGTTTAGCTGGAAGTTTTTAAAATAAAAACTCTAACTCCAGGAAATCATATTGGCTGAAGTGCAAAGTAGGTCTTACAAATATGAATATTTTGAAGCAAAGACAGAGTAAGCCTGAGTTCACATGTTTGATCTCAGGGAGTAGCTGATGTGTGCACCTGCAGCCAAATATACAGTACTGTACGGTGTCCTTGAGAAGCCAGACGTGCTGCATGTTTATGCTTACGATGCACAAGGCTGTCAAGCAAAAGCTGCAAATACAAAGTAGTGCATATTCTGAAGCTTTTTTTTTTTTTTTTTTTACATTTTTTTTTAAATTCCAAGGTTTAATCTGGTCAAATCATTTTGGTACCTTGCAAAAACAACTTTTTCCATGTTTTGTCAAATTACTGCCGTAAACTTTGATGTACTTTACTAGAATTTTAAGCAATATCAAAACATAATTGTGAATAGAAAGAAAATCATGCTTTTATTTTCTATTTAAAGGCTTGGAATGTTGTGCACATGTATTCAGCTCCCCTGAGTGAAAGGTCAATTTTAACCCTACTGTTAAAAATGACTTTTCGCTGGATTTACAGTTGCAGTTATTTTTGCCACACATCCCTGGCAGCTTTGAAAATCTAGAGATGAAAATCAGGACCAATTCTTCTCAGTCAGGTTGGATGCAGAATAGCAACAGGTTCACTTGGAGAGAAGTAAAAGCTCAGGTGGGCAGTGAAAACCAAGTAATGCTATGTCTCGGTTTGGCGCAGAGTGGAGAGGAGCGTCTTGGAAGGTTTTCAGTCTAAATTACGCCTTCCATTTTTCAGATAATGGACTGAACTATATGAACTATAACCTACAGTTCACAACAATTTTATCCCTGATCTGAGTGCTGTGTTCCTTAGTCTTTGTGATTCTGCTTGTTCATTATTGTTCTCTAACAAACCTGTGAGGTGGCAGTTTAATAGTTAGGGGATCGACTTTCACAGGATCTTTTAAATGTATTTATTTATCAGACAGAATATAAATGCATGCCAGACTTCTCATGTTTATTTGACAACATTTTAAAACATTATGCATCTTTCTTCCTCTTTAGAGCTATTCATTACTGTGTGCTATTTTCTTTGACATCCAAATTAAACACAATAAAGTTTATGACTGTAATATATCAATACATTAAAAAAATGGTCTGAAGTCTTTTGCTTCCTGCTTTTTAAGCTCTTCAGTGTCAACATGATTAATTGACATTAATTATGTTCCTCTGTTCTGTGAATTTTGTAAATCAATTAAACAAATGCAGTTGTGCTTGGCTTTCCTCACAGAGTCATTCATCTTTGCAAACCACAGAGCTCTGCACATGGTCAATATGTGACTCATACTGGCCTCTGTTGATGGTGTGTCTCCATTCATAGGTCATTGTGGGAAAACGTTTGCAATCCTTCAGCGATTCCTGAGCAGCGCTGTGCCGGACACCAAGTGGCTTGTTATTGTGGATGATGACACACTCATCAGGTAAGATTTCTTTAATAAGAATATTCAGCATAGACATTTTTTTTTGTTTTGTTTTTTTTACTTTTGCACATGAGGCATATCTTCAATGTATCACCCAAGATACGCTGACATTTACTCATAAATATTTTTTTTACAGATTTAGTCCTACCTTTAGAAAGATTTGCAGAGTGAAAGAGAACAACTCCTAAATGCCAGAAGTCACTTAACATCCTGTCAAAGGTTTAAAATCGCACCTACAGCTGGATTCACCTGCAGTTAGGTTTCCTTTCAAGCAGAAGAGTCTGGAGGGAGAAAGATTGTCCCAGCTTCTAAATGGAGCGATTTATAGCCATTTAGGCAGACGTGTGTTAGTGTGATGAGAGTGTGTGTCATGCCTTTGACTTGTTCTTTTCATAGCCTCCCCCGACTACGAGTCCTGCTGAGCTGCTACGACCCCTCCGCACCAGTGTGCCTCGGAGAGAGATACGGCTACGGACTGAGCCAAGGTGGCTACAGTTACATCACAGGAGGTGGAGGGTAAGTTTGACTGCTGAGATGCTTTGGGAATAATGAGCAGCAGATGAATTATAAAGCATGCGATAAAAACCCAGCTATCTTTAATTTACAGATTAACCTTTGCGGTTTGATTTGAGTGTGCTCTTAGGAAAGCCTTGTTTAAAGGGCTGCTGTCTACATAGATGAAATATTTTGAAGTAAATCACCAGAAAAGAAAGTCAATAAACAGTTTTAATCAGCTAGTGTAACAGGACAGTTATTCGATGGTTTCCATGGTTCTCTCAGAAGGACTAATTGCTAATCAATGGAAGAAAAATCAGCTTATCAAGAAGTGGATTTGATCAAATTATGATTTTAATGCCCTAGTTTAACTATTTAAAATTCTTTGATGCACCGTTTGGTTGTTTGAAAAAGCTTGCACACAAGATGAATTTTGAACTTGAGAGTGAGAGGTGCAGGAAAAATCTATTTAAGGACCTCGCTGTTGCTGTGACACTTCCTCAATCAGGTGTCGCCCACAAAAAAAATGATCAGAGGTGATGAGTGACTTCTCCAGTAGCTTACAGGTTTTCTCTTCCTTTTTCATTTGTAACTTTTGCTCATTTCTAAGTAGCAGCTCAGTTTGCAACTTTGCTCAACATTCAATGTGATCATTTTTTTTGTGCCAAGAAATGCAAAAAAATGTGATTTTTCATATCATCATTCCTTTCATGAATCTTTTTCTTTCAACAGCTGACCACCAGGTTTGACTAGGATCTCTATTTTTATCTTGGCAGTACGCAAGTTGAAGAGGAGCTTTAGATGGGTTAAAAAAAGAAAAAGAAAACTCCAAAGCTCACTGTTGGAGATCTGCAGAAAAGAGTGTTTTGTCAGGGTCACTGAGTCTCCATAACTATTAGACACTAACTCTTGTTTGGGAGTGGATTATTAGCAAGGATTATTAGTAATCCGTGGGCAATTTTCGGAAACTACACCAAAATTGCTCTTACACTGGCTTCTTGTAGCTCAAAGAAAAAAAGAATAAACGTTAAATTAAGTTCCCTGATTTGTAAATCTCTGAATATTTAACCAATATACACTGATATATATATACACAATATACACAGATGTTGAATTCTGTTGGATTCTACCAGTAAATGTAAAATGGGTCATCTTTGGATCTTTAAACAGGATAATGAGCCAACATAAATAACCAATTCAACACAGAATCTTCCAGTGTAACACACTAATTACAATGCTGTCACAACAAACCTTCCTCTTCTCTCTTTATAAATGATTGCAAATGCTTGCACGCAATGCTCCTTTACCCTTTATTTCCTCTAAAGTTTGTATATATTTGCTGTCTGTTGCATGTATTATGTCTGTACACTGTTGATTTACTTTTCTGCCACAGTCTAGTGTATATTTGCCTTATTTTCAATGTCTGCTGTGTTGCTGCAGCATGGTGTTCAGCAGGGAGGCAGTGGTCCGACTTCTTAACAGCGGCTGCAAGTGCTACAGCAACGATGCGCCTGATGACATGGTGCTGGGAATGTGCCTCAATGCTCTCGGGCTTCCCATCACGCACAGTCCACTATTTCACCAGGTTGTATTCAGATTTTTCATTTCAATGTTTCTCTTTTTTGTCTTTTGTGCCTACAATGTTTTATGAAATGTTATCTTGATAGAATCCTCTAAAATTATTATTTTTACCTTGGCTTGTGCTTCTTGTATATTAGGTTATTTTATTGCAGCAACTCAATTCACTAAGTGAATATTAATTAATTACACACAGACTGGCACACTCCAAAGTTTGGAGTAATTTATTTTTACCCAAATATGTTGCAGTAATATCTGTGGAAAAGTATAAATGCACAAGAAGAGTTAAAAGGGGGAAATGAAAGAACATGTACCAGTCAGCCCATGTTCTTAAGTCAATCATGTAGCAACCAATCATGCAAGGAGATAAAATAAATCTGACATAATCAGGGAAAATTTGAATGAGTTCACTGCAGGTAGTCAGCTCTATGTGTGAGCGTAATCTTCTCCTTATTATTTCAGTGCAGTGAGAATCAGTGGTGGCAAAAAAGTGGTGAGTTTGCATGATGCTCTTTGTATAGAAGTGCTGACATCTTCTCAGAGCGAGCACAATAACTGTGAGCTGCAGACCTCAAAGAGCGGACGGTTGTTTGCAAGTGAGAATTTCCCCTGACCTGACTCTCCTCTGCAGTGTTATGTTGCTCGTTAGGATGAGCTAAGTTCACTTTCAACCTCAGCTGTAGTGGTTCTAAAAGGTAATTGGTACAAAGAATGTTCAGTCAGAAAGTGGAATAATTCTAAACTGAATCATATCGTTTGATGGATAAAAGCAAAATTACAAAAACAAAAGTCATATGGCAAAAGTCCTTTGAGTTATGGTGAGCAAACTCCATTAATATTTTGTTGAGCTGTGTATTTGTCTCAGTCATGAATGTCTTAAGAACAATAACTAAAATATTGCCTTTCATATAAGTGTTAATGTAGACCATATTTGCTTTTCAGAACCTTACAGTTGCTGTTCTGTACAATATAATAATAATGCTATATTTTATTCATCATGCCCTTCATATCTTGAGATCTCAAAGGCTACGAAGGTCTACAAACAAAACAAGTAATTACAATGGATGAAAATAAATAAATGGTTGAATACATAAATAAAAGAAGGATGAAGGATAGTCACTTTTATGAGATGAATAAAGTTTGCAAAGTGAGCATCTTTAATGCAAATTCCATAATATTAAAACATGTGGTGCTAAGGCATTTCTCTGAAAGTTTTTAAACATTACATCCACAAACCTCTATTAATTTATTCGGGATTTTCTTTTCACAAAAAAATAAGCAAAACTATAAAGTGCAAAGAGTTTTTTTTTTTAATAAGATAAGAAATAATTAATAAGAATTAATAAGAAATAAGAATCAGAAAATATCAGCAGTAAGACATGTGTAGCCATCATCCTATCTAACATAGTGTGGGATATTTTGCATGGGCATAAATTTTAATCTCTACACGTGCAAGACTTTGAAATTTTCTAAAACACTCGCAACAGCCATGCCATGCATATTTTCCCCACTTTAATTAAATACTGCATTATGTCAGTCTATTATATAAAATTCTAATGAATTAAATTAAGGTTTGTGGTTTTAATGTAACAAAATTTAAAAAAATTTATTTAAGCACCATTACGGTTTTTCCAAGGCACCATATGCCATTAAGTATTTATATGTGTGCTTTTCTGCTTTAACATTTTATTGTTGGTTGTAATTAAATTGTTAATTCCATTGAGTTTTTGCTCATTCAGTGTGGCTGTGGCTACTTTGAAATATAAATAACTGGAAGTGTTATTTGCTTTCAGGCGCGCCCAGAGGACTACTCCAAGGACCTGTTAGCTCACCAGGTGCCTATATCCTTCCATAAACACTGGAACATAGACCCTGTTGCTGTTTTCAATAAGTGGCTAAGGGATGACTGGAGAACAAATACCTCAGACGAACATAATGAGAAGAGTAAAACAGAGTTATGATAAAAAAAACCTTCTAACCTGTTAAAACATGTATGTATAGAATGTGTTTGTATTATTAAAGGGTACCAGTTCACAGATGTAAATGTTTTTCTATTGTTACTGTGAATTATTATTATTACTATTATTATTATTAAGAAAAAACGTGTGCGTGCGTGTGTGTGTGTGTCATCAGGACTGGGATTGCATGTTGAGGTTATATTTCATTTATAAATGTCTGTATATAAACACATCTCACTGCTCAGACCTTTTTTGTTCTCCACAAGATCCTGTATCTTAAAACATCTTCAAAATAATCAATAATGCTGTACAATGTCTTCTATTTTGACATAAATGTATTCATAATTTAACATGTTTTGCATTTCAATTTCACTAGAGGCCTTTTATCAGATTTATGTGTAACACTACCTTAATAATTAAGTTGTTTAAAGTTATTCAGTTGTTGTATGACTTTAAAGCATCGTAGGATTTTGTCCACACCAGATTTAAACCTGGTTCCTCGATGCTCTTGACTGTTCTAACATTACTAAATTGAGGCAAATCTGGAAAACCCTCTTTAAATGTTGTCTTGACACAACTGCCTGACACATTTCATTTGCTGCTTTCTTGACCATGTTACCAAAATGCAACTGCCGAGGCTTTCACATCCACACCTGGAAGTTTCTTTATAGATTAGAAAGTTTCTCCGTACACATCATGGAGATTTTTGCACGTCCACCATCAGTTTTAACCTTGCTGGTAAAGAGGAGAAATTTTAAGATTTTTTTGTCTATTTATCAGCAACATGAGAGAAGACACATTAGATGGTTTTCTTTGCCGGCACAATACTCTGCAACCTGCACAAAATCCAGTCTTGTGTTTTTACTGTTTGCTGATTACACACAGCCTCTGAAGCTAGATGCTGAATTGTTGTTCTTTAAAAACCCTATAAACCTCAAACTGCAGTGAGAAAAACTCAGTTTCCTACACTGACTTAATAGGTTTTAATCCCAATGTATTATTTTTCTTCAAACATGAATACATATCCATATTCCTAAAAGCAAAAATACAACTGTTTTACTATTTTAAGAGTAATTTATTCCTAACATTTTTTAAGTGGTATTAAGTGACAACATGTTGAATGAATGGTGAAAATGTTGCAGTTCAGTGTGATAGGCAAACTGAATGGCATATATTTGAGTTAGCATGCTCAAAGCAGTTGGGGAACTTGCATCTTCCATCATTTCTGATGGGCAACGCATTCATGATTCACCACAGAAGACTTCTAAGGTCCTGCAGAGACCATTGAGGTTCTGGCTGAATGTTTTTTATACCATAATGCTGCCTCATTCTGGTGTAAATGACCCCTAAAATGTCACCAATGGTAACTTTTAAAAAGTTCTACTTTTTATTCGAAGGAAAACCCATTTATCTCTATTTATCTTTAATTTAAAGTCTCTGCAGGTTTTGCCAAAAAACTTTTATTTCAGTCACTTTTCCCTCCAACTGAGGCACAGGTGGAAAAAGTGCACAATTTTATGCTCAATCGTTCTTGTAAAACATTATCGGGAAGAGGGAGAAAGAAATGAAATTTAATCTAATCAATTTTTCATTTTCCTTTTTTACTTCCTGTGACAATTAATGAGCTGACTCGATAATTTGCTGACCGTTATTGTAAATCTTTTACAGGCGCAAAGCTTCAGTCGGGAAATTAAACATTTCTTCTTCTGGCTCATTGCCATCTTAAAAAGCAACACAAGCCAGCTGTAATCTCACAAAAAAAACCTGAAGCGACTGCTGTCTCACAATGGCAACAAGAGCTTTTGTAAAGCTGGGTGTAATGAGAGGCTTCATATTGCTCCCATCAAATCCAAATATAAAAAGTTAATAAAGTAAAACTCATTACCGAGTAGGAAAATCACATTGTAAAGCAGAATGTGTTCTTCTCCTGTGAGATTGTGTCTCCATTGTGGTTCCAGATTTATGCTGCCCTGATAGTACGGTGCTCTGGCACCGTTTCATGAGAAGTCTAATAGCTTCAGGCGTTTGAAGCAGTGCAGTAACTCAAGTAGACATCCTCTAACACACCTATGAATTGTAAGCTATTTGCAGGAAACAAATTAAATACCTTTTGGGATTTACCCATACAGGAACAGAGAGAGGTATTGAGGCGGTGTTCTGCAGGTGGAATCACTGTGTAAATTGAAATAGCAAGATTCAGCTTTATCACATTAAATCTAGTCTTTAGTATTTGTGGAAAACCAGGGGAAAGGCAGATCATCAACTCTATAATTTATCAATAAAGCAGTGTTGTTCTACTTGTTGCCAGAGTTTTAGAGCAAGTTTGGAAAGTGTGAGGTTGTGAACTTTACTGACACAGAGGGATATAATGTGTTTGTTGATTATTTTTGTTGGCAAAATTCATTGACAGCTACAGTAGTGTCTTGTAAAAGTATTAACACTACTGGAACTTTTTCACATTACAACTAGGGCTGGACAAAAAATAATATATATATCATAAAAATAAATACACATATTGTGATAGAAACCTGCTCAATAACAATAGATACTATGTCTGATAGCATATTCAATCATTTCCGATCCAGTGCTGCACAGCATTCAGGGCGATCAATCCAAACACCTGCTATACATTAACAAATATAGGCATATTGCATATCCATGTCACAGGCAAAAGTTCATCTACATGATAGAAACAAGATATTCTACCTCCATAACACCCAGCTTCAACACCAAAAAATAAACATAAATGGACACTAAAGACGCTTACGCGGTCAAACACACACGCAACACGGTCCTATCCATACAAACTACCTATTAGATTAAAATCCAAGTTCTGCTCTTTCCAGTGATACCAGAATCACCACACCACATGCAAAACTCACCGAACCAGCAGCCAAAGAAGACGTTAAAACAAGACTCATTTCATGAAGCCAAAACCATGAATTCAGTCCAACCTTTGCTGTTTCATGGTTATAATCCATGTCAGAGTAAAGATTTCCACTCAGTTCCTGTAATCCATTGTCCTTGTGTCACACAGGTGATTCCTCACTATTTTCAACTATAAAAATAGGAGCACTGGAAGGAGGTGGGAGAACTCGAAACTATAATGTCATCACATAGTGAGTGTTTAAACAAATATGTAAAAAAAACATATTTTTTATTAAAGTACATTCAGCAGCTTTAAACTGCACTGCTTAAAAAAATCTGCGTTCTGGCGTTAAATTTGCATTAAATCTACTTTGACAGTTCTACTGAACCTAATATTTTTTCCAGTGTAAGCAAATCCTCACAGACAGTGAGAGCTGGTGGACCATTCTGTAGTATTGGTGTCAAAAGAATCCTCTCATCTTGAACATGACCAAAATAACAAGCATGATTTTAGATTTAAGACAAACAGTAGTGTGTAAAACTATTTGCATCATAGGTGAAGAATACTGACTATAAATACCTCAGTGTTTATGTGAACAACAGTTAGGACTGAAGACAATCAGGTTTCATATATTAAGAGGCAGCAGATTGTAAAATTAATATTAGGTCAATTGTTGTTTGTAGCAAGATGCTGCATCTCTTCTATAAGTCTGTTGTGGAGAGTGTCATTTATTTTGCTATCATGTGGTGGAATAGTATCAGGGCTTGCGATTTGAGCTCAACAAGCTGATGAAGAAAGCTGAATGTTTTGTGAACTGTCCTGGAGTCTCTGGAGATGGCTGTGCAAAAAAGCATGCTTCATAAAACATAAAGCACAGTAGATAACCCTCAGCATCCTCTGCACTGTAATGGGTTAGTCTTTAGTCATAGTCTTCTTCATGTTCACTGCAATCCAGTCTGCTACAAGAGATCTTTCCTGTCCTTCATCATCTAAAATAATGACTATTGAAAAAGGTTTGATACATTTAATTTCTCTTTGTACTAAATGAGGCAGTAATTCAAGCATTTTTTAAATGAATGAGAACAGTTGTTATTCATAAACAACAGCAGCCTCAGTTCAGTCGAACAGCAGTGGATCTTGCAAAAACTGCAAGCCAATGAAAAAAACAACAAACTGTTTGAATAGTTCATCCTGTTTTTAAAATCTCTGGATCTAAATCTAGTGTCTGCTAGCAACCACCCAAACTCCCAACAGTCTCCTCACCTCACAACAACTAAAGGATCTGTTGCTGGGAGCCTGTTAATAGCAGCCCCAGGGAACACCCGGATGTTCCTGGTTAACACCCGGGCCTATGGTGCTAGTGACATTATAGCCGTTTAGCTGCGGTTAGTGTTGACACAGGCTCTGGGCCTCCCTCACTTCCAAATTTACCAAGCTGATGGGACAAAAATGTGAATTATTTAATTCAGTTGTTGCTTTAACCCCAAAACTGTTTACATGTTATGCAATAAGTCCGACAAGACACCTAGAACGTTATGGTGCTTTAAATATTTAAGTCCTGCCAAACGTGATCAATAACTTCCACCTGTACACTAACCTGTAAGATATAGTTTCACATAAAGAAAAAAGTGATTTAAGAGAAGTTGATGGTGAGAGCAATTGGTGTTTGTGCCTTGAAACCTGACGTCCTTGACTTCTGAGCATTCACTTTCACCAGCAGAACCATCAGATGAAAAGAGCTGCAGGAGTCAAATCTCGCTTTTCATTTAAACTACAGTCATGATCGTATAAGAAAAGCTTCTAAAGCACTCAGGGAGGACATCCTCTACTAAAACTAAAGTATTATACCAATGTAATGGTTTCTTCTTATTGCTTATAGTTTACCAGTTCTGTAAGGGCCATATTGTCACCTTCTTGAAATCATGATATAAGTCATAATTTCAGGAAGGTGACAAACACAGTGGATGTAACTGGGTGTAACTCCATACCGCAGAGAAGAGGATCAGTTATAATACAAAATCTCTAACCCTTTTTCATGAATAAGCTTTATGAAGCAGCAAAGATTATTTTAGATGGAAAACTATAGTATCAAAATAGATTTCTTGTGCTTCAAGACATGGACGATTTGTCATAATGGATGAAAACATGAATTCTGGTCTTAGCATAAAATCCTGATGCCTTCATTCTGTAAACCCAAATTTCACTTGTGTTACGCTGCAGAAAAGTTATCCGAACAACAGCGATGTCACCTTAAAAAAAACTCAAAAAAGGAAATGAAGTCCAGACTGGATTGAGATACAGTGAGATTATCTAAAATACTCCTTTTTTGTGCTCAAAAATCCTCCATTGTTCCATTATGGCAGAATCAATAAAATTCTTCACAGATGAGTGGGACCAATTTCCTCCAAAGTGATGTAAAAGACCGACAGTTTTAGAAACATTTGATAGCAGTTGTTACTCTCCAGGGTGGCACCACTGATGCTCAGGTTTAGGATTTATTTACATTTTCACTCAGGGCTCTGTGGATTTGGAGTTCCAAGCTTCCTTTTCTGTTTTTTTTTCTGGTTATCTTTGTCTCATATAACTTTGTTTAACTTGACTTAAAACATTTTAACTGTGACAAAAAGCAAAATAGAACAAATCTTTGAGCATAATTTTTCCACTCCACTGTATGTATTTAATACAGCAAAATAATGTCTGTCAATCATTTCATAATAAATCCTTTGTTGCAAACATCTTACGAATAAGGATCAATATTTGTGCAGATATTTATGAGACCCAAGAAGACAAAGATAATTACTCCCACAGTACCTCTCTAAGTAGCCTACAGAGCTAAATTCACATTATCCTCTGAACACACACAGAATCCACAGTATTGTACTCCCTAATTGCTTTCCACATCACATGGAAGTCTAATTCCAGTAATTTAAACAAGCCATTCACCAATGTAGACATCTGACACATTGCTGAAAACAATCTTTGTAAATTATAAATCTGCAGTAGTGTATATCCTAAACATGATACGCTCTGTCGTATTAGAGGATAAACATAGACTGAATGCTTACATTCTGGTCAGATATTGTGTATTTTCTATGAATAAATGATTTTGTTTTGATGTTTTACCATGTAGTACAATGTTTAAGGTTTATACAGTCCCACATACAGACCTGGCATAGCTATCAAAGATCCTATTTAGTCAAATTTATATGTTTAAGTAGCCGAGTACATTGGACTTTGTCCATCACATGGACAACACATTTAAAGTTTGTTCCTCAGCAGAAGTCATTTCTTTGCTTGTCTACTGAGAATAAGAACATCCCAAAAATAATGAACAGTCAAGGATGAAAAATTAATTATGTTCAGAAATACATTGTTTTTTTTCTTCAAGGTTAATTTGATTGGACAAAATGAGTGGCAAATTGTATTACTGAGTTTGAGAAATTTCCAATTTGCAAAATACAATGTGTAGGTGTTGCATGTAAGAGCAGCAAAATCCTCAAAGGACGAGCACTGAAAGTCAAAATGTGATCAGCTCTCAGCTGTCAGCTGTGCAAGACCAGTTTAAATCTGGTCTAATAGTAATATAAACAGTGTGCTGTCACAGTGTTGGGGCACTGATAGAGATTCTAGATACTCACTATCTGCCAGCTGCACAAAAAGATTAAATCAGAGAGCTAAATTTATTGCCCTTGAATCTGAACGAGAAGTCCAAATTTCTAGCAGAGACGATGAAACAAAAGTTAACTGTACAAATTCACCATTACAATTACATAGTATTTTACATAATATATATTTATGTGTGTATGTTTATATGCTGTATGCTATATAATACCCCAGTTCTTTGTGCTCATTTATAGAAAATAGAAAATCAATAAATCCCAGCTCATCAGACAGGTCAATAATGCAGCAGAATTAATGTCTGAAGATTTAATCCTTTATTTCGGTACAATGATGCAAGTACACAGCCACCAAGCCAAATATCTGCTGAACATGGAGAACATTAATCAGAGAAGTACCTAAGGTTGCCCCTGTAACTCTTCAGGAACTCTGAAAAGATCCACAACTCAAAAAGAAGAGGTGACAGGAGAACAATTGTAAGGGAAAAGAAAGAAATCCAAAAGCACTTCAATAATTACTAAAAATCATTAAAAATATAAGTTTTTATGTAGTCCAACTTGAATACTCGCTGATGTGATTGTAGAATCACATTTAGCCTCAAAGTATTGATGCAGGGCGTCTGAATACAAATGCAGATTTGTATTTATGAAAAGTTTGAAAACGAATCGCTCCTAAAACACTTTCATTTGGTCTGTCCCAAATAATAATTAAAGTTTGTGGTTGTAGCAGGACAAAATGTGAAAAGGTCAAGAGTTATAGATACTTTTACAACACATCTAATAGGTGCTTCAGTGATAATCAGTTTAAGAAAGGTTAAATCTTTATTAGATGTATTGTATTTGGTGGCAGAAGAGCAAAAGCACCTGTTAAAGTGAAGATTTATATTTCATTTCCGAAACTGTGCAGACTGCACATACTGCAGTGCTGTGTGACATAGCTGAGTTAGTAAGGAAGACTTTTGTATTGCTGTCACACAAGATCAGATTCACACTCTGATTTTGCTTCAGCAGTGCAACACCTGGCTGTGTCTGTCTCCTTCTATTGTGGTCCAAAGACTGTAACATGTGTTGCAATAATGTTTTTGCAGAACCGCTACACATGCCTGGAGCTAATTTTGTCTTCTGAATTTTCTGGTTTTTACAACCGGAAATTCCTACTGCTGTACCAGGTGAACATCTGCATTTCAAGGAGCCTTGCTTTTTATACTTTTCTGTGTTCATAATTGTGTGTTAGAATGAAACAGATCCACACAGTTGCTGAGTGATCATCATGAAAAGCATTTCACTGTGTTGTGGCTTTGCCTCGGTACAGCACCTAGTCCAAATTCCTCACACACTTTTCCCCTCATTTATCTCCGAGACACAGCAAGCAGAGAAAAATGGCCACCTGCTCACATTCATCTCTGCATGAAATGTAATTATTTTGAGAGGAGAGGGCAAGCTCGGGATGAGCTCGGGTTGCATCTGTGGCTTTATATATGAGAGAAAAACTCTGGATATTGTGCAAGTTAATGGAAATAATAAATGGAAGGGAGCTTGTTTTAATGTTTCACTCAGCAGAATCTTATTAAGGAGAGATGTGGACTAAACTGAGACAAAGGCTTTTTTTATTTTAATCATTAGTAAGCTGCGATGGCCACAAAAACTTTTTGTTTTGTACTTTCACAGTTAGCCGTGAGCTCCATGATGCATCTGGCATCAGTTTTTTTTTAACTGAGATTCCTATAATGCTGCAGTCCAATTTCATCATCTTTGTCTTGACTGAGATCATCTAAACTTAGGTTTCCTTTTTTTCATATTTGACATAAAAGTTGACTTTCTATTGATTTCTAAGTAACAAAACTGCATGATTATGCTGTTTGGATACAAAAATGGATTTCAAAAGTTATTTAGTTAGTCTTCTTGTAACATGGAAACACAACATCAGTGCAAATACTGTATTTCTAGAATCTAAATTTCCTGCATTTGGAAAATATTTTTTTATTATTAATCCCTACTGACATTTTTAGTCTGAATCAAATTTGTGAATAAAATGCAAAGCACATATTTTTTAACTATATGTTTCACTTTTAACGTATGGAAAAACTTTGGATGAATATATCAGGAGAAAATAACATATTGAACTTGTGACCTTTGGCGCTTTAGTAGGAACAATACTCTACAGTGTTAGAGGGAAAAACAATCTGCATATTAATCAGGACTCTGACTCAAGATGAAATCAGTAAAACCTCAGATGGGTCTGACTGCAATCAGCAACAATTATGCATTTTCATTCTTTTATCATCCTGCTGTTTTTCTAAAAGCATGCCAGGCTGCATGCTTTAAACATTGACTAATTGGGGCATAATTACCATGATGGCAGCAGCAAAAAGAGAATGCAAATATGAGCAGCTACTTTCCTTCTCTGCATGTGCAGGTATTGAGAAATAAAAAGCAGCATGACAACTCCAACTAAACAACAATTACTTTATGTAGTTTTGATTAAAATGATCTTAATCATATTCTAACATAAGGGTTTTTACTGCTGTAAACTTTTTATGTAAATTCTGTGTCTTGTGTTTAAGGGTAAAATTGCTTATTAAATACTTAAATGCTTAAATGTGTTTAAACATTTAAAAGTATTTAAGTATCCAAATTCTTTAAACATTTTTTTTTTCATGCATCAGTACCACAAAGTTCTCTGTATTGTTTTCAGATTTA
Source organism: Phalloptychus januarius (assembly GCA_902982915.1). Lineage (NCBI taxonomy): Eukaryota > Metazoa > Chordata > Actinopteri > Cyprinodontiformes > Poeciliidae > Phalloptychus > Phalloptychus januarius. The sequence continues at coordinate 37,464,923 of CADWAE010000133.1, forward strand.
GATAACAGTTCAACAAGAACAGCACAAATCTTTGAAGTGTAAAGAGAAACAAATTTTTTTCAATTAGTTTTGAAAAACAATTTTCACATGTTCTTTGCATTTGTATTTAGCCCTTATACCTCAGATTCTCCCAAATAAAGTCCGGTGCATATATTTCCCTTCAAATGTCACTTCATTAGTAAATAGATTCCACCAGACTCAAGGATTCACCATCATTCAAGGAAAGCCACAAAAGTACATTTTTCATTTTGCCAGAAACTAATTTAGGGGAAAAAGAAAACAAGTGGCAAGTTTTTCATCAGAAGGAACCAAAGCAGAATTTTTAGAAAAAGAGCAAAACGCTTTAAGTTCAAAACATCCTGAACACAGTCCCTATAGTGACACATGATAGTGGAAGCATCATGGTGCGGTGATGCTTTTCTGCAGCGAGATTAGGGAAGCCACTTTCTGGAAAGACAAAGCTAAATACATAGTCAGCTATGTTAAAATAGCTTAGGCCAAGCCATATTCATGTGTTAGAATGGCCCAGTTAAAGTTTACACCTACATCTATTTGAGAGTATATTAAAAATTGAGGCTCATGAATGCTTATTATCTAATCTGAGTTTGAGTTTTATCTATTGGGAACAATGGATAAAAATTTCACTTTTTAGATGGAAAAAAGTGGGACCTTTGGCTCGGGGAGCAGAACACAGCAGCTCAACTAGCAGATTTTTACATATAAGAAGGTTTAACAAAAATGTGCAATTTTGCAAAGCTTTGGTTTTTATCTCCCATATAAAATCCAAATAGTATGCATTGAGTCTTTTGGGTCTAACATGACAAAATGTGGACTGATGACAAATTTGACCCATGAGCGTACGCAAAGTAACCCATGTTGGGTTGTTTTTTGACACTTCAATTTTTAGGGAGTAGCTGCTTTTATTTTTCAAGCTCTTTATATCTGATTGGATCTGATTGATATTACTCTCAAGTGGCAAAAAATTGTGTCAGTTGGTTAGAAAATTGTGGCTGAAATTGTTTTGAGAAGAAACATTTTTCTCATGAGTGTCTAAAGCCTGAATTTAACTGTGCTAAAATGAGAGGCATGATTTATAGTGAATCCTCAAGCGTGTTTGAAATATTAACCAGTGTAATTAAACTGTCAGTGGCTTCAATGGCTGCATCAGTGATATCATTTCTGCTCAGGCATAATGCCAACAAGAAAAACATCGCTAATAGACACATAAGCACTCAAAGTTTTGTCCCCTGTCGGTGTTTAAAAAAGCCAGGCATGCCCGCGATATAAATGTGCTCAGATCAGTTCAATGGCCCAGTTGGCCTTAATACGACTTAAACTGCTATAATTATTGCATTATCTTGATTGGCTTCTTTATTTTCCCTCTGGCCACATTGAAAGCAGGTCTAATGTACATTCACACAGCAGTAATGGAGTCAGAGTGCAACAATATTTATCGAAGCGTTGCAGAAAGAATTTAATCAAGTGTGATATTTAAAACAGACTGGGGGTCTTTAAAGGGCAGCAGACAAGAAACAGACACGCTTCACTAAGGTTTTATGAAGTAATTTCAATGTACTCATGAATAACCATTGTTGCTTCAGTTTGGTGGTCTGATTTAATCAAAACCATGCTGTTTTAATATTCTAGGTGCTTTGACTTTGTAATTTTAGTGCTGTTTTTCTGCGATCTTGTGTCTGGTTAAAATTGAAGCATTACAGTAGTTCCTTTAAATTTAAAGAATCTGTAATTCTGTTTTGAGCAGCAACAGTTGTTCTGTAAAAGCTGCTATAGGTAAGTTCTTAAGACCCAAAAATAATAGTAAAAAAAAAGTTCCAGCAATATAAGACAGGATGAGAAATGTTTAGATTTTGAACTAGAAATGATCAAATGCAATTCAGATTCCTTTAAAAGAAATAGAATATCACCATATTGGGAGCAGGGAATCAAGAATTGAACTTCTTTATAATTGTCCAGCTGTGTTGTATGGCCATATTTTCCTTCTCTGTGTAGAAAACATCCATTCTTCATTGACGGTAAGCAACAGAGAGTTGACAGATAGCTGTTTTTTACTTGTGTTGTCCCTCAGTAAGATGCTCCCTTGAACGGTGAGCCATGTTACCTGTATAAAGTGGGTAGGAGATACAATAACCTGTGACAAACCTCATCTGTCCTAACCCAACACCACCTTGAATCTAGCGACCAATAATGGGAGCGTGCTGTAACTCTTAAAATGTGCTAATTAGTCAAACATTCAAACCAATATTCTACCAAAAGGAAGTGTTACTTTCCAGACAATGATGAAGAACATTAAAAGTTGCTAATCCAGAAGAACACAAATGTTTGCTTCAAAATCTTAGTAGGATTTAGGTCAGAAGCTAGTCTGACATTTGAGACAAAGTGTCAGCTTCATGGAGCAGTCAGAGAATCAGGAGTCGATGTTGGATCAGATGATCATTTCTAATAGTAGAGCAGGCATACTGTCTCAAAAAACAATTCCTTTAAAATAGAAAAAAGTATTTCCTCCTCAGACATTTAATGTAATATTTTCAATTGGCTGTTATTATCTTGTCTTATGGTTAATGTTACCATTTTAACATTTAAAATCTCTGCTTGTAAGGTGTGTTTCTACAACTACGAGGTCTATTTGATACATTTTTTTGGCGTTCTAACAAAGAGAAACCTTGTGAATTTTGACGGGAGTCGTAAATATCAGCATAGTTGTTACAGTACAAATTTAAAAGTTTCAAATTCACCTTTTAAACAAACAATTTTAGGCTAAGTATTCTGAGAATAATTCTAATGAAGCCCCAAACCTCTATCAACTCAAAACATGTCACCAAATAAATATGTTTATAAAGTCAAGCAGAAGAAAAATTGAGAAGTTTTAATATGTAGACAATCCAGGCGACATCTAGAAAATTCCAAATTTGGCCCCAATTGTGCCAGTTTAATTGTAATTGTAAGAGCGCTTTTAATTTGTAGAACTTTAAAAGTGTTAAATATAGTTAAATACAGTAGTTATCTTCATTTACAATGAATCAAAAAGCAAAACAACTTGTGGCAGAAAACTATTGACCAGAAATGTGCACATCATTATGCTGAATGCTTCAACAACTATAATTGGCTATGTTTGCATTATTCATCCCTCAATAGAAAGTGGTTGATTTGAGTGAAAAATACATTATTTCATTTATTTGAGCTGAATGAACAGTGCTATACTCACCTATGATAAATTAGTTGAATTGTCAGTCAGACTTAGCAGACCTTTCATACCTGCAAACAGGCAAAAACTAAATTTCACAAGACCTGTAAAGACTTAAAAATTGTTTGGCTTTATTCACTTTACCAAGCTGAATTACATGTCACGTCATGAGTGATAGCAGCATTATGTGTGCTGTGAGAGATCTCTGGATATATTGCGAATGATATGATTCAATCTCTCTGCATTACTGTCCCAACAAATGTGCTCAGTGCAGAAGATCTCTTGTATAATTTTTTCCTTTGTTTTCCTCTCGCTGTCTTTCTAAATGGCTGCCTCTGTTGTTGCGCTGCAAATCGTAGCAAAACACAAAAGGTGGATGCATTTTCCATCAAACCTAATTAGGAGATGATCAAAGGACACACTGAGCTGCAAGACAAAGCATGTTCCAACCGAGATAAATGTTTGAGCATTTTCAGCAGGCTGTGGAGCGACAGCCAGAATTAAGGTTCGATATTATCAGATGTCTTGCAGTGACAGATGAGAATCATTAGTATTGTCTAGACTGGTCCTTTTCAGCTATCGGACCAAAACAGGCTTTGTGCACCCTTGCAGATTTGACGGAGCTGAGGATGCACTTGTCAGCGTTAAGTCACCTGATGTGATATGATCTTGTCATTTCTCAAAGAGTTTCCAACTGCAGCCCCGTAACTCCAAGCTGTTCGTGTAACGTATATTCCCAGAGGGTTTGATAAAATGGAAGATTAAAAAGACACCCTCTTGTGCGTTTTATGGCAGGCCCGGACCTCCTGTCCTCCTCAGGGGAGATTAACTGGTAGAGTACAGATTAAAATCAGTCAGACAGAAGATGTTGGAGAGACGGGAAAGTGATACACAAATCTCACTTTCCTTTGCAGAGAAGTGACATAACCGCAGCTGTTCATATCGATGTGCAGCTGTGTTCTTGCATTTATACCCATGGTTTCTATAGCAGTTTGTTCTGGTATTATTTGCTGCCTGCAGTACCCACTGAGTCATCAGTAATAATTGTGGCAACGACATCGACAACAACAACAAAAAAGCCCAGATCAGATTCAGTAATCAAGGATGAGTAATTATACTGAAATGGTTCATTATGCAGGATGAAACAGAAATAATGGAATGAGGACCACAACGGCTCTTTGAAAATTACAGTAATGTGATGCTTGGTCTCCTTTAGAAAGTACAGTGGCATTGATTCTATGCAAAACAAGGAGGATCAGAAGCTTTTCATAATAACTGTGTTGCTATAAATTCACCCAAAGTTCTAAACAGTGTAAGTTTCTTGACCTATATCTACGAGGAAGACACATTTACATCAGCATGTCAAAGTGGAGCTGAAAGATTAAACATCAAAGCTACTGGTTACTAGCAAATCTCCCCAAGGCTTTGTTGTTGTGTGTGTAAAATGCTGGCCATGCGAAAGTCACTGAAACAAGACAAGAGAGAGAATACAGATCTCCTGACCAAAAACTGCAAATGAGTGTTGTTGCAAAACTTGAAAGCAGAGAAAAAAAGCCATTAGTCCTATTAGCTGTTCAAAGACCTTAGGCTGCAGGGCGTCGCATGCTGTTTGCCAACTGGCTAGCAGTGCATTAAAGGCAAGGAGTGCCTTTAACGCACTCCTTGCCAGCTAACAAGAAACAAACAGTCCTAACAGTGTATAGAAAATATGAAATATATTGCATTTTGCAAAACTAATCATACCACATGAATTTCACATTTTGTAAAGTTACAATAAAAATGTGTTTTGCAGGGATTTTATACGATATACCAAAATAAGGTGGTGCATGTTTGGAAATGTGAGGGAAAATATACTTTTTCTAATACATAAATAAAATGTTTTTTAATAGTGGATTTCATTTCCAGATGCACAATTTCATTTATAAATAAGCTTGACTTGAGAAAGTTCCAAATTGTAGAGCTAAATCATCACCTGAATTTCATCAAAAGCAATTTTTTTTTACTGATTTTATACTTTAGTTATGATTGTACAGCCTAAAATCCTTTGGATATTTTATCAGTAATGATTTGTGTGAGGATGACCATATTGAAATGCAGGAAACACAAAGAGAACCAGCAGTGTTCATGCCTTCTGTTTTAGGTCTGTGCGAAATAAGACATCAGTTTCTCCTTCACTCCCCCCAAAATATTTTGTTTTGCACTAAACACAATAAAAAGACTCAAAATCCTAACAAATAATAATATGCAGAAGAACTAATGACACCCATGGCAAAACATTTGTCAGAATTTTAAAAGCCTCTGGCTGTTTTTTTCTGTGCAGTGTATAAACACAACTGCAGTTCATCATGCATAAGCTGAACGTGGCAGCTTGGAAGGTACTGTTTCAATTTTGGCATTAATTTGTCTTCTTTGGCAAGATAATGGACTCCATAGTAGAGCAGTCGTAAGCACTAATGTCTCTCAGCAAGACGTTTCTGCGTTTGAATCCAGGCCCCTGGGCCTTTCTGTGTGGAGTTTTTATGCTCACCTTATTAATGTGCAGGTTCCTTCTGGGCGCTCTGGCTTCCTCCCACAGGCCAAAAGTGTACGTTAGGTTATTATAACACTAAATTCCCCCAGGTGTGACCGGGTGTGTGCATGGTTGTTTTATACGGTGTGTTTCTGTGTTATGCTGTCTGTCACCATGTCCAAAGTTTCCTGGACAGCTGGAGATGGGGGCCAGCCGACCCTCGGGTTAAGATTAAACAAGTAGATGGATCTCTTTCAAAATGTTCCTTTTTGATTTTGAGTTTTAACAGAGTTGCTGCAGCATCTACCTTTAAAATGATATAAAAGCAGAAATGTGATTTTCTGGAACTGTAGCCTTAAAACTTCCTCTTGTTCTGATGGCACTGTAACAAATTTATTTTCTTTGGACAACAGTGGACAACTTGACATTACTTATGGAGCCATAAAATCTGCTCTCTACCAGAAAGTTCTGAGCAAAGGTTTTTGGCCTTGCTTTTCGTTATGCAGCAGAAGAGCACTAGCAACTAAAACTCTGAATGGTTTGGTTTCAAAATCAAATAGCTGCCAAACTGAAAGCATGGGTTTAAATCTGATTGTATGCCAAAAATTCCTCGCTTGATACCTGTTGCTGCTGCCAATGATATTGGAACCATTAGATTTATGGCCGCAGTTACTTTTTCAGTTAGGATAAGGTAACTTTAGATAGCTGTTTAACCTTAATAGATGAAATCACCATTTCAAAAAATGCATGGTGTATTTAGATTATACATCTAGTGTTTACTTCTTAGATGATTTAAAACATTTAAGTGAGACAAAATCAAAAGCAGAAGAAATCTTTAAGGGGGGGAGGAATTATTCTACATGGAAATGTATATGTTTGATGTGGTGATATGCTGTCCTTAATTTATGCAACAGTTTTGACAGTGGCCCAAGGCTGATGTGTTTGGTATGAAACATCCACCTTTAAGAATCATGAATAATGAATATGAAAAACAGGCTGCTTATCCCGCCAGTGCTCAATGAAATATCAAAAAATTGTCACCAAGTATTCACAGAGCTCATTTTTGTGTCAGAGCTGAGATTTTGCCCCCTCTTATCTTTAGTGTCTTTCGGCATTAACAGTTGCTGCCTTGTGGAGCTGTCATCCTGCCAACCGAGACTTTGGAGACGATTCAGAAAGTCACAGAATGAGAGTCTGTCTTTGGTATTTAGCATTTAGGATGTAGCGATAAAAACATAAGGTGATACTCTTATTAGCTAGGCAGTCAATAGAAACTACAGCCACTAAATGTCAGAATATCTTAATAAACATCAAATTAATACTCAGTTTTATAATTAATCATGTAAATCTTGCTGCAGAATCAAACCTTTATTTTTTCTGGGTGACTTGTTTATCTTAATCAGGCAAGCATGTACAACTTTGCAAGAACTTTACAAAGTAAAATTTTTAGTGGACAAAAAATTATAAAAATACATATTACAACCAAACCTGGCACATTGATCAGCCTTTATTCTGACTTGGGCAGGAAAAGTCACGCATTCTAAATTGTTATTTTTGGGGAAGGAGTCATCATGAGGGGCTTCTGAACCAATCAGGAGAACTTTTAGCTACATTTAGCTAAGGAATATAAAATATATGGAATATAAAGATATATAGATATAATTTCAATCTACCTCCAGGTGGAAGCTAAATCCCATTTTATGTTACAACATTTAGGTCACTATCAATGTGGGATATCACAGTATTTTGACTAATCTAAGAGACCCATCTTAGATTATTTCATAGTACTTGAGAAAAAGATGCTCTTTTGAGGTCAGAGGTCAGAACTTGAGCACTACAAAAGGTTCTCATGTTTCTCTTGCATCTTTCATTTGTCTGAAAACTTTTATCTGTTCTCAGCAGCTGTTTGTCAGCTTTGAATCTCTACATCAAATCCCAGAACTTGTCTTGTAGAGACAAACTCACTCTCAGATCACTGTTCTTCTTCTGCAGAAAACACCCCCTGCTGTTTTCAAGCTGCTTCTGAAGACATTCCAAAGGTTTTGAGTTCTTCTTGTGTAAAATTTAAAATTGACTCCATGAACAGCAGAGAAATATAACAATAAGGGTTTATGTTTTTAATTCTTGACAAACTGAAGACAATTCTGAACAATCTATTTTTTTAACATACCTTTTCCATCAAAACAAAGCAGTACCATAATGACTGTGTCTTTGCTCACACACCCACTAGAGCTAGGTGAGGCTTGCACAACTCATCTGTGGTCACATCAATATTGTTTGCAGAGTCACAGCACAGCCCAAACCTTGCAGCCAGAGCATTCACGCAAGACATTAGATCTTTGATCCACTCTCCCCCTGACCTGCCGCTTTAGTGCTTTCTTCCCCTGCAGCTGCCTCGCTGTGTGGCATCATGCATCATCTGTATTGTAGCGCAAAGCCTTCAAAAGCATATTCTTCATTATCAGAGTCCTGTTTTGACTCAATGGTTTTGACCCTATTTAAGAATCTCCTTAAAAGGGGTGGCACTGATATTAATTTGCTGCAGCTTCAAAACAGAATGCTCCTAAAAACTCTAGAGAATGTTGTGAATCCAAAGCAAGCCCAAAAGTGTAATGTCAAGCTTACCATCAAGAAAAAGGGAAAAAGGGTCATTGCTTTCACAACTTGTTAAGGAATTTCTTTTTAATTGGCTTGCATGCTTTCATCTGAGTACAGAAGTACCTGCATGTGCATCAAAGCACAGCGATGTGACAGCCACACACCTCCTCCTTTATTCCCCAATTTCTCTGTTCCTCAAAGAAACCCAGGCAGGAGCATTTGGATCAGGTCAGAGCTCCTGTGCAAAGTTATGCAACTGCTCTGATATTTGTCTTTTGTGTTGTGCCACTGACGTGCTATTATATCGCTCAGTTGTTTAACAGAATTACTGCTGCAGCCAATATGTTGCAGGAGAGAACATCTGGCTCCCTACGGATCGGAAAACGAAAACATTTTCCCAGGCACAATCATAAATTGCACTGAAGCGCATTTGCGCTTCACATGAACAGCCAGGGTATTTCAAGGCAAATGCCAATGATCCAAAGTGAATTTCAACAATCCGTTTCTTTTTTTTTTCTCTTTTGTTCCTTTTATTGTTTTTTATTGTATTGCACCTGGTGCTCACCAGCACAGTTGTGCTTGAGCTGTCATCATGATCAGCTGTGGTGTATGCACACAGTTGACGGAGCAATTTTGCTGTTCTCGTCAGGACAGTGCTCTTGGGCATGCAATCATCTTGAATTGGAAACATGTTTATTCTGAGTGGTAAAACAGTAATGGAGGAGAAGTTGATGGCCAGTCATTGAACTCTGTCTGCTGGAATCAACCAAAGAGGCTATCAGAGGTAATGAAGTTTTACACTGGAAATCAGTACAATTTTTGAATTTGTCATCTGTAGAGCTGGTTGGATTGAATTGTTTTCATTCATTCAGTTATTGCTTTAAAGAAATAAATGCAATAAACACAGAGATATTTAAACATGCACATTTGTACGTATTAATTTCCCTTTGAAAGTCATGTTCTTTGACGCCATCTGCTGGATTCACATCAATATCAGGTTTTTTGATTGTTTTATTTCTTTGTAGTTCCATTTAATTCACCCAGATATTAATATTTGAATGTAGTTGCAGCTGCTCATATTTTGTAATTGTAAAGTTTCCGTATTGTATCTTTGAAAGATCGGTATTATTTAACTTTTAACAGTCAGGTTTTTCTCTCACAGCATTTTAAAGAAAATGAGTCATGACCAAGACCTCTGAGTACAAATACCTCAGGCCTTTAAAATAATTATAATAATTATAGATTTGATCCATAATGTGAATGACATGGTTTCATTATTTTTTACAAATAAACAATACAAAATTAAAAACAATGACATGTAAATATGTTTTTGCTGCCATTGCCATTAAGTTTGGGTATATCCAATTTCCACTGATCATCCCAGAGATTTTTCTACAGATTAAATCAGTTAATGACACTACTGCATTGGTTGCTTTGTAAATGCCAGTCGATACCTTTTCAAGTAACACTGTCCAGGTATTTCAGTTTACAAAACCTTATTGCTTTTTGAACATTTTAGATGTGCTCAGAAAAAAAATCAGTGAGTATACGTGTTTCCCTCAAATAATCTCAAGTTACGTTTCACAGAAAAAAATCCACCAATAGGCGAATCCACAAATGTTGAACTGCAATAGTCAGAGGTAAACTGTAGAACCCTTAGAGAGCCTTGTCTCAAAGCACAAATCTGGGGAAGAAAAAATTAACCCCAAACAAATGTATGCCTGTTTGAAGATCCCCATGTACCTGGGCAGTCACATCCATCATCAAGTTTGGAATGAACAGTACTTGTCCTAAATTTGGAACATGGGCTGTCATTAACATGATATAGACAGGAACCTGGAGGCTAGTCAGGATAGTATCCAGGATGTAAATACATACTGGATGAAAATCATGTCTGTAGAGTTCTTGACAGGTTGGAGTTACTATGCATGTTTCAGCAGTACAAGTGTATGACTAAGAAATTAAAGAAGTGGCTTGAGGACAACTCTATGAATGTCCTTGAGGTAGTACAACCAGTCTTGAATACCATTTAACATTTCTGGAGTTATCTGAATAAAGCCTCTCTGGCTTACAAAGCCTGAGAGGTTCTGGAACAAGGACTGAGAAAATCTTCTCAATCAAGTTTACCAAGCTTGTGGTATCATATTTGTGAAAATGTAAGGCTGCATTTGCTGGCAAAGCTGCTAAAATTGAAGAAAAAAAATGACATTATCATCAAGGGGTGTTATGTGTCCAGCTTTGAGGAAAATATATTTAACCCAAACAAATGGAAGGAACATGAAAAGTCCTGGTAGAAAGATTACTTTCTATTCCCAACGACTATCTTGCTGCAAGACACCAGTACAACTAACCGATCAACCAAACAGCCTGATTTGCCTTATTTATTTATTTGTTTACTTAGTTGTTGGATTATAAAATGTCCTTTTGCTCAGCCAAAGCTATGTCAGATTAAAGATCATCTCTATACAGATTGACATCTGTCTTCTCTGTGCTATTGGATGTGTATACTGGGACAGCTTTACCTTTTCCTGGAAACCTAAACACAATCTTCACTATTCAACCTCAGTGACAGTGTTACAGTGATATTTGCTGTATTAACGTTGTTTTCCTTTTAGAAATCATGCTTACCGGTCAAAGCACTCTCTCTTAGCTATCCACAGAGCCGCAGATGTGCCTGAGAGCAGCTCACATGTCGCCAAACCAGGTCAGCGAGCAGACTGAAGAAAGCCGAGGCTTTGCATGTTTTTCATTATTCAGGAGGGCCAGGAGCTGGAAGGCTGCTGGGGGTGGAGTCTGTCTGAGCTCAGCTGATGGAGGAACACCGACAGAGAGGACATCCTGACAAGTGGAGCTCCTGGAGGGACTCTGAGGCTGAGACTTGGTTACAGTTCGCATGTTGGGATGAAGAGCAAGAAATAGAGTCACCAGCTGCTTTGGAAGGTATTTTGTAATCTTTTCAGTCACAATTGAAAACTAAAGATAATTACCTATGTGTGGTTTTTATTCTTTTTATGTGTCTTATTTTCTGTTGCTCATAATCCTTTAAGGGAAAATTTGCTCTATAGAATTTACAGTCAGTGGTTTCTTGGATAAAGTATTTGTTGTCTCATTTTAATGTAAGACCTTGTTTAGTCTCCTGTTGCTAAGATCTTCTAAAGTCCACATGTGAAGCAGCAAAACGAAAGTGTCAGTTACATTAATGTTTAAACAAAATATAATCTTCTGTTAGCCTACATTTAGGTGATTGCACAGAGAAGCTGAATCCAAATGAAATGTTGTATTTAGCAATCCAGCTTTTCCAGCAAAAGTAATCATATTTTTATTGTTTTTCCTCAGTCAGTTGAAAGTACAAACACAACACCATAATAAAAATACAATTACCTCTGTAGGATTTATATACATTGTTCTACAAAAATATATATTTTTTGGCTTTTAGAGCTGGGAATTGTATAATCTGTTTGAGACTGGAACTGTGTTAGGATGGTAGAAGTCCACCTGGGTCTTGGCCATCCTCAGATAAGCCAGTTGCATCCGCCTTTGGGGATAACCAATCTGAATTTATACTAACTGAAGATGCCAAAAGAGTTATTTACTGTTGAAAAGATGCAAAAGATTGCCTACACTTTTCAAACATAAATTCCCCTAAAAGGAAATCCTGAACTGGTACTAAGTTTGAGTGATTTTAGATGACTGACTTGCTTTGCTTTTGTCTTTGGTTTAACCAAGATCTCAAATTATCTTTTGCCAATGAGAATAGAATTTGAATTAAAAAGTCTGAATTTCAGAGCCATTTATTCTTTGTTAATTTTATTATGTCTTAAAGCCAATGAGAACTCAACATTTTGTTACTAATGTATAGCAAATAATGCATTAGTTATGATCAATAAAAAAAATTTTTCTCTATCTGCTATGTTGAATTGTTTGGTGCTCATTCAGCTTGAAATACTCCATCAGTGCAGTGTGACGATTGGATGATCAGCCTGTTCCACTGCAAAGATGGACATTGGTTTCTTTAGAGAACTCTATGACATGTTGGTGTTATGGCATCATTCCCCTCTAGATGCTGGACAGCTTGAAAATCACCAATATTTCACATGATCAGATTGGCCATTTCATGGTCACACAATGATGTGTTGTAGTAAAAAATAATAGTTTTATCTATAATATAAAACATGTGTGGAACCAATACATTTGAAATTTGTGTTTAATAAATCTATATAATCAATTTCACTTGTGGAACTAGTGATATTCAAGTATTATTCAAATATATATGTACATATATACATATACTGGATTATAGTCTCACTTGTTATTAAGAAACACAAATATACCTGTACCTCTGGATTCTGCCTTTATTGTGTAAGACAGGCAATACCTTAAAGAAATGAGTTATTTACTCCCTTTTTGAACGCTCCAGAAATGTGAATGTCAGTTTGTTTTTCTGTTGACTATCATACATATTCCAACCTCACACTGCACAGCACTTCCTGTGATTGTTTGTTTTTTTTTATTCTGCAACGCAAACAAAACAAACCTGTTTGTGCTAAGGTGCTGAATGTTTAGTTCAACTTACTTAAGGTTGTTGTCACTCTAGGAAAATCGGACATGTCTTGAACATTTCATTGTGAACCAAAAATATTTTTGGATGGGAAACCCAAACAGAATTTAAAAGGATCCATCATTTTTTGGAATGTTGTGTTCACTGACACTGTGCATGCATCAAGGCATTGGATGCATTAATGCTTTTTTAGCAACACAGCTCCATATTTATCATGATTTTTAGTAAGTCAGTGCATTTCTGCTGTTCTTATTTCTGAGTAAACAAATAAAAAGGAAATTTTCTGTAACCTCCATCAAGAACAATCACAATTTTTTCAAAACAAAATCAATGGGCAGAGAATTTATTCTGATATATGAGAACATAATCGCCTCAACTGACTACGCTCAATGTTCAGCTCATCTTTCCTTTTGCAGGACCTGCATTGCATGTGTTCAGTAAGAGGTTCCTCTCTTGTCAGGCAGATAATAGGAAGCCAGATCGGGGAACAGGTGCTGTTTGTTGCCTTGTTTGCAGCCTTGAATACTGCTTTTGTGAGCTGATCAGAGCAGAGAACAGAATATGTGACCCACTGAATAATTACTCTCTGTGAGTGCTGACTTGCTGTTGGTTGAGCCTTTATTTAAAACAAAATGAAGCCAATCAGTTTGAGCAATTCAGTAAAGTTTGCAAATGTAATATTTTCATACAGACCAAATCCATCCGTATTAGTTGTGATGTTTCCCCTCCTGTGACTTGTGTGTGTTGAATGAGTGTGCCATTTAAGAGTCCACCAGCATTGCTGGAATTAACCTTCAGCTGGTTTGCGCTAACATTAGTAACTTGTGTGCATCCATTATTCATTATGCTCTGCCCTGCCGGTGCAGATCTAACTGTGTCTCACCATGGAAACAGCCCTCTGGCTCCACCAGGGGGTATTGGTTTCAGCAGCCATGTCCTTCTGCTCCCAGCTCTCTTTCTAGTTCAAGCGGCCTGATCTGCCCAACATGAAGAAACAAAGTTAAGACGATAAAACATCACACACCAAATCTGGCTTCTACCTAAGTTGAAGTTCAGAAAAGTTGAAGTTGCAATTTTTTTTTTTTTTAAGTTGAATCACAAAGCAAAGCTCTCTTTTTACCTTTCCATCAATGTTGAGACCCTCTCATTTGGCCATGAAATATAAATCACAAACAACAGGAAGATCCCAGATACAAGCTAGTAAAATGCATTTTTTGTAGAGTGGCTGGACTCAGCATAAGAGATAAAGAGACAAGCTCAAAAGGAAGCAGCCACTTCATCTCCAATTCAAAAGGCTTCTTACTAGTAGGAGATACCAATAGGATGTTTGTATATGTCTTTCAGATCCGGCTGAAAGGCGTATACATCATTTTTGGCCTAGAAATGTTTTTGGAGTGAGGAATATATTTTTCTGGACCAACAAAACCAAAACTCCAATGGATGGATGGACAGATAGCTGAGCTGACCAATGTAATAATAATCTGAATCCAACATGTTACATAAAATGTACAAAGCTGTTTCATCAAAACGGTTATGTCCACCATGCCTCCACCTACAGCCTATATCATTTTGCATCTTTCTCTGGTTCAACATACCTGAATGAAATGAATGATTCATAATTGGACCTTTACAAGGTTGCCTATCTAAGATCTAAGGTCATCTTGCAAAAGAACAAAAGAATAATTTCAGAATTAATAAGCAATTATTTAAAAAAGAAATTCAGTAAAACATTTGACTGTGGTGAAATCTGTGTAAGAAGTGACTGTACTTGATTGACCAGGTGTGTTTTGAGCTGTGATTCAAATGAGGGAAGACAGTTTATATTCCTAATGACCAGAGCAAGGGAGTTCCAGAGCCAAGGAACACAGCAGATGAAAACTCCCACCAGATGAAAACCAAACCCATTAGTGACAAGATGGGCAGCAGGAACCCATGAGTGGCAGACAAAGATCTGTGAGAAAACACAAATCAGTGGCAATGCAAAGCAGGTCACACAAAAAAGGAGTTAAAATTAAAATTTTAAAGTTTACCCGAGCTTAGAGGAGAAACCATGATTTGAACTGGGTTTGGAGGAAATGTAGAGCAGGGTGTCATCTGCGTAAAAATAATCATTTATATTACTTTTGTAGAATATGTGGCCAAGAGGGAGCATGTAAATAATGAATGCAAGCGAATTTCAGAGTTAAAAGAGTTTATAATAGTGGTTCTGAGAGGAACCACTGAAGGAAGACAAGCTTTAACTAACACTGTAGGGAGAAGGTCAAGCTGGCAGGAGGACGATTTTGATTTTTTAATGATATTTGATACATCAATTATGGAAGGAAGAGTGAAACTTGAAAATAACTGACAGGAAGACAGCAAGGAGAACAGAAAGTCAACTTCAGAGTTACCTGCTCTGAGAGAGGTACGTTTTTGGTTAATATCAGAGATTTTCAAAGTGAAAGTCAGCAGAATACATATGGGAGGGGAATCAAAGAGAAAATGGAGACTTTGAGTTACTTTCACTAAAACTGATTAAATAAGTAGTATGCAGATTTAGCTGAGACAATAAACTTCTTATAAAACAAAACATGCTTGTTATTCCTTTCTGGTAGTCTGGTTTTCTTCAACAGACATCAGTTGGTTTCCTTTGATATGACACAGGTTGAGCATAAGCCGTGAGAATGAGCGAGAAAAAGAGAAAGATCAGAGTTTGAGAGGAGAAAATGTGCTAAGATGGTTTTGGAGGTAAGAAGTTCAGGCAATAGCAGCACGACGTAGATTTCAACCGAGCCGGTTGTGTGAAAATCAGTTAAATGAAAGTCTGCTTTGAGGAAGATAAACAGATTTGTTCCATTTTCAAGTTCTGAAGACAATCATTTTCCTGGTCACTGCTTGATTTATCCACAGCATCCATTCATCGTGGCTTGTGGGCCGTCAGAGGCGCAATGTTCAGAATATCCACTTTGTGGCTGGAACTTATGAGGTTGAATCTCATGCAGCTGAATTGCTTACTCTTTGACTATTAAAAAATAAAAGTGACGGAATATCTTCATCTTTTTTGTACACACTGGTTGACAACGCGTTCATCTAAACCTCTACTTAAGACCCTTAAGTACCCAGTCCTTTGGCTTAATTCAGAGAATCAGATAAAAAAAATATGACATATTATATATTATATATATTTTATATAACTATTATTTAATTTTTTTTTTTTTCTCGACTACTTTATGTAATTATGCCTTATTAAAATTATTTTTTTACAAATATTTTTTATGCTGGATAGCTTGGTTATGAAGCACTTTGGTTTACATCAATTGTTTTTGTATATGCAATGCAAATGAAATAGAGTCTAACTTTAGCACAATAAAATGCACAGGTATCTTAAAAAAACAAAGATTATTCAAGAGAGTCCCATTTTTATACTAAAGTGTTGCTGCTGCATGTCCTAAATCACTGCTTTGTACTTCTAGATTTTAATATTATTTTAAAAATATGTGACTCCAGAAGTTGACAAATGACGTTGACTGAAATCTGACTTGTCACTAGGGGGCGCACTTTACCTGTATCATAATAAAGTCAAAACAACCCTTTTCAGCTACTGGGGCCATTTCTTTTCAGGTATACAGCTGAGATGGATTTCATTACTTTGTATTCGTAAAAAGTTAAAAGGGCAAATTTCAAATAAACATGGCACGACAATTATGTTTAATTCGATAGGTTCGCCTTTTAAGTATTTCCTCTTTACACTCTACAGGTTGCAATGATTCAGATGCTCATGCAGTTCTTATTCTTACGAGTTTTTATTTGGAAAATGTTTTCTTTTTGGCTTCTTTTCTCTTTGTCAAAATTTATTGAACAGAGAAAAGTGTTTCCATGTGAATCCTATTATGTAGTGTTTTAAGAACCACTTTAACTTATTTGTGTGTGTGTGTTCAGTGAAGCTTAAGAATAATTTTTATCATTTCGTGCCTTATTTCCTCCTGGAGGTTTGTATCAGCAGCACAAAGAAAAGTGTGTGTGTGTCCATTTTGCTTCACCCTGCTTGAGTTTCCTACTAAAACTGAAAACGCCTTCATGTTACAGACATACACTGGCTGTTTGTCTTGCTGATGTCTCTCAGACTAGGAAAAACTGGTTCATGATGTAGGTGTGTCCACTTAGTGGTTTAAAAGGAAGAGAAAAAAGTCAATGTAGAATGAGCTGCAGTTTTGCAAAGCTTCCTCTGGGTTCATGGCTTCAGTGCTGCTTAGAAAAAGAACATTGCAGGCCTTAAGAATGAAGACAAGTTTTGGAAATAAAGATGTTTCTATTTGGTTGTCAAACCTTTTAGAGACGGGATGTGCTTTCCAAGCAGTAGAACATGCCTGTTTGGATTTTTGATGTGTGGACTCAAGACAAATACAGGATATTTATTCAGGACGGCCTCCTGAGCTTACAGTAGGCAGGGATGTTGGAGCTGTCAGAGCAGTTTCTCTTTATCCTTTTCCCACCCTCTTTAGTCATGACTTTGCCCCTCTCCTCTTTGCCTCTTGCCTTTTTTGCTGAAAAGAGGAGGGGCTCCTCAAGTAATCCAATAACTACCCAGTGCATGAATGTTACTGCTGCTGGACTTCCCTGACAAGTGCAGAGGTTAAAACGTATCAAGAGGCTGAAACTGAGGAGGCTGGCTGCATCTCTAAATTCAAGATAACAGTTGGCAGAAGAAAAGTAAGCAGAACATTGGCATCAGTGACTACTGGAAAAACGTTGAAGCTGCTTCCAATGAGTCTATTAAAAGACCTGAAGAAGAACCTTTGGGCTTTCTGCCGTTCAGCATGTCTTTAGAAGAAAGTCCTGTGAAAGACACAGCTGAGATGGAAACAAGTCATTCCAAGGAAGTGGGTGAAGTTGTCCTGAGCCACATTGCCAGTTCACCCCTGGATCCATTTCCACCCAAAGATTTCAGGGGGAAGTTTAAAAAGATGCGTCAGAAGAAGAGGCCCACCATTCTTGAAAGTAGGTCCTATTCTAAACTGTAAGATTTTGTTATTCAATTGGTAAAAATGTCGAATTTAATAATGAAGAACCGCCTTACTGGTTCTTCTGTTATTTGCATCACTTTGGGAAATTCCTCACCTCCCTATAGTACATGTCATCTTTACACAGGAATCTAGTGGGTTGTTAATAATGTACTCAGACACTGACGCAATATAGTGCACATTTTCTATGTAGTTTACCTTACTGTCACAAGCCAGCCCTATATTGTACTAAATTTCTAACCATATCCACCTTCTAGTGAATACGAGTCGCAAAAATAAGCAATAACTTGAATTAAAAAGATCACATTTAGGGAGGAAGATATTGTAACAAGGGGGAGGAGAGAGGGAGGGTGTAAAGAGCTTCAACTTGATAACCACAGAAATGGCTCAACTGGACAGACATACCTCACATTCCTCAACTCCATCAGAGCTTGATAATACTTTTAATAAGTACTTAATGTGTTTGTGGCTTTGTCCACTTACATTAAACTGTAAAAAGAGGTTTACAATATTTTTTATAGTCTGCTATTTAAATTTTGATGTACTCCATTGATGTTTAAGTGTACAACAGATGGCGGAAAAAGGTGTCAATAAACTATGTTGTTATGAGAGAGTTACTGAGGCAGTTCAGCTTCTTAATATTTGACACTGATCCTATCCACTACGTCATCAGACGTTGCTTTCTCTGTTTTGTCATAGCGACAGGTATAGATAAATCTGAATAAGGTTTTACCTCATATACACTGACTGAATTCCCTCAGAGCTGCATCTATTTTCAAATCATCTCTGTGAGAGATGTGTTGTACAAAAGGGTCAATGCTGCTGATTCTGATTCTGCTTAGATTCTGCATAGAATCAGAATCAGGTGTATTTTTGAGATACAACTTAAATGTTTGCATTTCTAGTGAACATCCAGCACATTTATGTAGCAAGGCAAAAGTCTTCGGTACATATGCATCTCACTCTGATTAGAATCTTTTCAAAAGACAATATTTGCTGAGTTTCTAGGCCTATGTTAGCTTACTCTCTGTTTTGATATGCACTTTGTTAATAATTTGGTTCATGACAGTTATTTGCAGTTCTATTTAATTGTGTCGGTAAAACTTACATAAAGGGTTGTTCTTCTGTTTCCTGAACTGTTCGGTTTTAAAAGATGTATTTATTACATCATTGTTCTGCGCTGTGTTCACGTTTTCCACGTAGCTGTTGCTAGACTCAAGTCATGAATTTTTGACTTGGTTCAGGGTAACATGGTCTTTTGTGCTGATTTGAATAGGAGTCTAGAATCTGAGAGTCCCTGATCTATGCAATGGAAAGCCACGTTTTTTGCCATAGTGAGCTGCCAAGCGCTAAGGTTTTCTTTAGGGACATGACTTGGAGATCTGGCTGATGTTTAAGAGGATAAATACTCAGATTTTTGTACAGAGATTCTCATTCATCTAACTATATGAGTCAGGCACATCAGATTATCAATGAAAAATCAGTCATAGAAGTGAACTCTGTTCTGTGTTTAAAGAATCCAACAGACTGTTTCCTCCAGTAATGAGAGGTTTGGCTTCCCATAATAAGGAAAGCATTTCCCGATGATTAGTAAAATCTGCTTAGAGGGAAAGAAACATGCTCTGCCTTCAACTTCAGGAAGGAGTCAAACTATTTCTCCAACAACCACGTCATCCAAATAGAATGAGCTGATTTAAGAATTCATTAGGATTTTGATACACAAAATCAACTTTGCATAATGTTTTTTATGCAAATTTGAATCTTGCATGGGGGAATGTGTGCTGAGAGGTCAACATTACCATCAACATCTGAAGAAAAATGCAATAACAAAATATTTCGGAGTAAACTAAGTTGTTTTACTGACGTCTATTCTAAAACTTTGCTAAGTCATTTTGCTTACTTTATAAAGGCGTCGACTTTGCCACAGTCTGTGAAAACATTAATGGTACCGTAAGAGGACAGGTCTGTGTGTTATCGCAGGCTTTACATAGGGCTTATTTTTACAGATTTATTTAATACCCCTGATATTATTTGATTTTTCAATAGCCAGTCCATGATTTCTTTAAGTAAATAAAAATGAATACTATTTACAAGTCTGAAAGTCCAATAGCAATTTGGTATAGATATTCATGACACCACTCAGTCTTCATTAAACTTCCATCTTTATTCTGCTGAGGAATTGTTTTATCTGGAGCAGGTAACTGAAGGAAGTGCTAAGCTAACGTTTCAGACTGTTTCTATATTTACTTGAACTCAATGACTGTCATTTAAGCTGTCGCTCCTACACTTATCAGTTATCGAGGGATTTGTTGAAGCAGTCACACGGCCCAGATACATGGGGAAATCTCCTTTCCAAGAATACAAATTTGCACACAAAATGTACACTAAAGTCAGAATTTGTTGCCCCATATAAAAAATATCAATGGAGGATGCAATTTAAAGTGCAGTTATAAAATATGGTAAAAAATAGAAATATTTTACAGATGGATTCAAAACTGTGACCTCTATCAAGGAAACTGCATCAGATTATTTTTCTTTGTTAGTCAATGTTTGTACATATATTCTGTGAAAGCAAAATCTACACAAATGAGTATTTATGTTTGTAGTCCCATAATGGGAGGAACATAAAAATTAGCCAAAAATACAGGAAGAAATCAGGATTGTTTATCCTTGATAAATCAGGATTTCATCAAGTGAAATCATGATTAATGCATCTCTGTTAAAGAAATGTGAGGAATAATATTATTCTGCATGGTTGATATTTCCCAGGATAATGCTAACAGTTCTTTGTTTATTAAAATTGTGACAACTGAGAGCTGAAATTTCTGCTAAACAAACTATCCCAGCATCAGTGAAAGTTTCTACATCACAGAGCGTTATGTAATCAAGGTCAAGTGGCTGTCACTTGATGGACAGACAGACCTCTGATAGGATTACACTAAGAGCGCAGGGAAGCAGCATGGATGGGGTATTGAAGGACGTTTTCATCGTACATTTAGGCATCTGCTTTCATGATCATTTATTTTATTACTCCTGCCATTCTCTAAAAGAAAATTACACTTTCTTTTTGTGGCAAATAAAAAGATCTATCTATAAATCTATCTAGATTTATCTATAAATTACATTTGTAAGAACATCAAAAGTGATAAAATGATAGGTTATTAAAGAATGTTTGCATTTGATGCTGCTTTTGAAATCAGGTTTAAGAAAACAGCTAAAATATTTGGAGATTTGTCAGCAAGACAACAAAATGAAAAAAAAACATATATTCTACTTCTAGCTAAGGCAGAATCAAGGGGCTATTTTTCATTTAGATATATCACGTCATAATGAAAACATGTAATGAATTATTAACACACTATTATTTAAGCTATTATCATTTTAAAGATGGGCTTTTTGTGTATTAATGCTGGATCACTCCTTGGCAAGACACAGAGCAACTTTAACTCCTCTTTCTCCTATTAAATGATAACATATAACTGGTTTCAAAAACTTAATTGTCATCTGCTTTATTCACCGTTATTGTCTTTTCTTCCGAAGTAGTACCAAAAGACAAGTGGAGGTAAAAAATATATATATATATATGTCAGATGTCTCAGCAGTCCAGATATCTTTGTAGCCAGGGGTTATATTTAGATTTATTATTTATTTTACTCTTGAAGTTAGCCAAAGAAATTTGTCCATTTAGATGTATGGGGATTACATTATAATTTGAGAAATTTCCCATTACATGTGTTTTTTTATTTGTCTAGTTAACTTTGAGCTTTGTACATAAGCCCACTCTAGACAGTATGACTGTCACGGAGGGATTTTATGTTGAGAGTTGTGGTTTCTCAGATGTTTTTTTTAACACTGTTTGCATCCTAGTAAAATTTGAGTTGAAAGCAGCTTCCTTCTTACACTTCTGTTGCAGTCCATTGTGCCTCCTCCAGCCTTAAATGGATTGAGCAGCTCTGCACCATTCTGTGAATACAGAATACAATCTTCAGAATAGTTGTTCTGAAGATTGTGTAATTACAAAAAAATATTAATTAGTCTTTCTTTGTACTAACAAATAAATTAAACATTAATTCTTAAATATGGTGCTGTGAAGATGGATCATGTTCAAGACCTTCAGTTTCCTCCTGCTTTGATGGACTTTATCTGAATTCCATGTGACTTTACTGATCACGTCCGTTTCCTATAACATATCACGCTTCCCATATTCCTTAATTTCTTCAATGTTGACGAGCTGTAAGGCTGTGCCACTCACGCTATAGCAACCAAATGCATTGCTGTCATCATCACCAGGCCTGCGCTCAGAGAAAACAGTAGTTATTATTAACCGCGCTCCACTAAGAGGATTGCTTCCTGCACTCTCAGCCTCCGCGCAGTTATTTAAAGGCAGCTTGTGTTGCCGCCCACTGCCTGCCAAAGCTTTGGAGGGACAGAGAGATGTTGAGAGAGTGAGGAGGGAGGGCAGAAGAGGGATAGTAATGGGACTTATAGCCAAGGACAGGACCAGATAGGAGTGGGAAAGTAAAGCAGTGCTCGGGTGTTTTCCTGGGTCTCAGCGCAGCGCTGTGTGCGTCACAGAGAGGTGACAGCCACGCTGCTCCCAGCTCAACCGCCAACCGCTGCTGCTGCTGCTGATTCTGCTGAAGGGAAGAAAAGGGGAAAGGAGGAAGCTGCAACCATGACCAGCCAGCAGGACTCGGGCTTCTTTGAAATCAGCATCAAGTCCCTGTTGAAATCACTGAGTGGAAGTGAGTAGCAGCTTGTCTCTTGTTGTTGTGTTCAGCAAACGGAGATGGCTGACTGAGACTGCAACTCTGCTGCAAGTCTAACTTCAGAGCTCAATGTTGTTGTGTTCTGTGACATGACATGCTTTTTCCTTCTGGAGGGTTGAATGAAATTGCCCTTGTGCTGTAAAGTTGGAAAAGACTTACCAAAATAAGTAAACTACTTCCATTCATTTTTTGGGAGCAGTTCTTAGAGTTACTGACGATAAGAAAGATGCTCAGAGTTTTTTTCCTGTTATACCTAAGCTATAAAAACTGATGGGGATTTTTCAGATGTCTGCCGAAAAATCATAGTCCAGCCCTTTGAGTCCCAATAGGTCTTATTTAATACAAGGTTACGGTAATAGGATTAGAGGAGGTTCAGCTTGGTTGCATGTTCTGTCCAGAGCCAACAGCTTCACTGCCCTCCACTCAACCCACAAGGTTGGGATGGAATGTCTTTGGATAAGTGCAGTATTCTGCTAAAAGTGAAATATAAGAGCAACAATAGTACACTGTGATGGCATTAAAACTAATCGCTTTCAGTATATTTAAAAAAATCTGTGAATGTGTGAACCGGAATATACTAAAGTGTAGAATAGGAAGTGCAGCAAATCCATATTTCAGTTAAATTAGCTTTAAATGAGATATCATAAAACAAAGTGTCCACATGCTCAACACTGAACCCTCTCCTGGAGATATTGCATAATCCTCACTGTGGGTCACTTTGGTACTGTGATAAAGGCCCAGGCATAGCATTTGATATTTTCAGCTAATATCAGCTTTTACATAATGTTGTATAACAGATTACAGCATGGAAAAAAACAAAGTTGTGAATGTTCAAGAATGTTTAAAAAAAACACAATTTATTGTTTTGTTCACAAAACAAAATAAATATGTTTTTTTGTTGCCCATTCTACAAAATATTCAGGCTGAATATGTTTTCTGCTGTTCATAAGATACATTTTAACATTCTGACGATGAGACTCAGAGTCTCCGAACCCTTTGGACACTGATCTTTAATAAGCCGGCATGCTCAGCTCTGATAAAACAGTGACAGACAGCAGCACAGAGCCGGTATTGTGCAGCTGCTGCGTCAGGTCTGCTGAACACACTGCAATGAAGGTCAGTTCCCTTTCAGCCAATCAGAGCAGGAGCAGCTGAGATGAGATACGATGGCACTCCTACAAAAAGTAAACAAACACATTGTTTAGACTCTCTTTCATGAAATACATATATGTTGCTTACAGGTGTGCAGAGGTGCAAGTTTAATTTGCTGATAATGTTAAACTTGCTTATTTTCCAGTTGTTTTTCAACATTATTTAGTAGAGCATACTTTTTTCATTTTGATTTTAGTTTGGGATCAATTAAAGTATTTCTGAATTGAACTGAATAAATGTTTTCTTCCTTTAACTACATAATTACATGCAGAAAGCTATTCCGCTAAGCAGGAAGTAAAATACAGCCTTTTAAATGGTTGCTCACTTATATAATTGGACTGAAATGCTCTCTCAGCAGGCAGCCACTCGCAGCATGATGTCCACTCACAGAAGCACAACTAATAGTCAATAGTATAAGACCATCAGTTTAATCTGCTTTTTACTGAGCTCTCCTCTCTCCTGGTTTTCAAAACTTAAGCCCTGAACTTCTATTAGGATATTTGTTTTATGATGTTGTTTCAGCTGCCAGAAAAAAATTATCATGTTTTTCGTAATCTATTGAATCCATACAAGCGAAGTTGCACATGCACTGGGAGTTTGATAATTCAGAGTAAAAATTTTACCTACATTTATCACGTCATTTTGTGTTTGATTATCTCAATTCCTTACAAAATTCATGTACCTTTGTGGTTAAAATGTAAAAAAAAAAAAAAACTTCAGCAGGTATACATTGCATTGCATTGCAAATGTATACCTGCTGAAGTTTTTTTTTGCATTGCATTGCAAATGTATACCTGCTGAAGTTTTTTTTTTTTAACATTTTAACCACAAAGGTACATGGATAAAAACAAAAGAAAGTGCCATTGGTAGAAACATAAAAGTGTTACAATACTAAAAACATATCCAAACAAACGCATTTTTAACTTAACTTTAAAGTAAAATAGATCACTAAAAAAGATGGGCCATAATTACCATGTACTGTTTCTGCACAGTCTGAAACAAAGCCTTCTCAAAGAGTTGTCTTATTACCGGGATGTGTGGCCCAGTTAAAAAAAAAAATCAGGGAAATATAAATATCTATCTGTCTATCTGTCTATCTATGGTTATTCCACCAAATGTTGATTTTTGATCTTTTGCTGACTATTGTTGTTTCTAAATGAGTATGAACTCTGAGAACTGAAATCACTGCATGTGTTTCATTATTTTGACCATTTCTCATTTTCTGCAAATTTAGTTTTTGCCTGGAATTTTGGAGACATGCAGTCAGTAGTTCATAGAATAAAAGAACAATATTCATTTTACTCAAACATATACCTATATGTAAAGTCAGAGAAATTGATCATTTTAAGTGGCCTCTTAATTTTTTCCAGAGCTGCATGTGTACTTGTTAGCTTGTTTGCATTGTTCTCTGAGGATCACCACCATGCTCAGGGTGTTTCCAGCCCAGCGATGATGTAATGTATGCTGTGGCTGAGCTCCTTGTTTGTAGAGTCACATGTCTCGTCTGAGGCTTTGTACAGAATAGCAGAAAAAGGCTTGAAATTCCCACTGATTGCTTTCTGTATATCTGATCTCAAATTAACGTCATTGGCTTGGGAAATTAGTGACATTTTTTGCTGATTTTATTCTGCTGGACATGATTTAGTCTGTAATGAATTCAAAGTGCTGGGCAGAGACTCTCCATTCCTGTTACCTAAAATCATTTCCTTTATGGCTAAGTTAAAAAAAACAAAAAACATCATCATCATCATAAATTTAAAGGGATTGGTGGTGAATCAGTGCCTGATGAAGAATGGTGTTTACACTGTGCTGGTCTGTGCCTCTTGCTTTACAATCACAGATGTGGAGGGAAGGGGAGGACTGCTTTGTAAGTATAGTGTTTATGCCTGGACAAATATAGCCACACAGCTATGCCACCATAGCATGTTGGACCTCATCTCTGTGCAGCTAAAAATTCCCGCCTGACCTTCAGTCTTGGAAGGCACTGACTGGTCACAAGGCTTGAGAAAGCCAATTCAGAGGGAGCTCAGAGAGAGAGAGAGGGAGACAGATCTACAGTAGAGCCTGCGTGGTTTCCCATTCCAAACACTTCTCCCTCTTTTTTAAACACACCCGCTATTGTAAATTGTGCACCATGGAAACTATACCCAGGAGACCACAGCCAGCTGTCACACAAGACATGAAAGTTGGTGGATTCTGCTAGAGTTTGGCATGACTCAGGACAGTCCTAGATACCATGTCGTCATTCACCACAACGGACAGCATGTCGGTTTGCTGGAGTAAGGCCAGCGTGATCAGCTTCATCAAAGGTTTGGGTAGGTGCTGAGTTTTTCATGAATGAGCAAAGCATGTTCTGAAAGGAATGACCAGCACACATGCTGGGCATTCCTTGGAAGGCTTCGACTGTTTCATGTCCTGAAAAGACCTACAGAAAACATGTGGTGGAACTAAAGTGACTCTTTAGCTAGTTGTTTGCAGATTAGTCAGAACTCTGGAGTCTTATTTGGTGCTAGAAATAGGATTGCTGGCCTTTTCTCTTTCTGTTGCTTACAATGGTTGATGTGTGAAATTTAGACTCCCTTTTCACTGTTGTGTGCACTTTCTTGCAGCTAAAAAAGATTCATGTGATAAAATAAATTTGTACAAAGGGGCCTCAAATAATTTGGCCAATTTCTGTTCTGTGGTTTTTCTAAAGTTTTGACCTGCCAATAGCAATTTTAGCTAGTTATGATTTCTTAAGAACTGTAATGTAACCCTACCATTTTTGTTGTGAGCTGTGATCAACTTTGTTTTTATTTCAAAGCTAAGACAAATTATTGTGATGTTTTGTGTGTGATAGCAACATTAGCGTATTAGCTAAAGGATTTTTTATTTCAGAATGTTCCACAGTAGAAAAATAGTTGAAAGCTCAAAGGAATAACAAAAAGAGCAATTGTGCTGTGCTTTATTCAGTCGTTCTGTCAACCACTGAAAGTCTTGCTCTCTCTGACTTTCAGAGGTTAACAGAATTTTTTTTCTGAAATTCTTTCAGTGTCTTTTAGAAAACACAGTTTAAATAGCTTCTTATATTTTTGCTCTTCGTATATTGACTCACCTTTGTGATGCAGAAACTTTAAATTTTCAATAGTAAGTACCAGTGTGCACAGCAAAGTGCCAGCTTGACCTGGCAGCACTCATGTAATATTTGTTCAGTGTTTGAAAAGCCATCAGATTTCTCAATTTCTCACTGACTGTTCATCAGTTTTTTTCTTAATGCATCTCATTTTTTGTTTTTTTATGATATTAATTTAGCAATTAAGTGTGAAAAATCAGTGTCTTAAGGAATCTTCTGAATATTTCATTGTCAGGTCTTAATTAAACTCAACAAGGAAGGGTAATATGCTGTGCAAAAGATATGCTTCACTTCCTCTTTTGTCCAGTTAATTATTTCAACCACATGTAAACATGTAATTTCCTAGGTTAAATGTCTCAGTTTCAGATGCTGGCACTGATTTCCGGACTATTTTAAGCTCTTTTCTGTCTGGAGGCAGTAGAGTGAAACACTGGGGTAAATCTTTAACTCATACGGATAGCTTAAGGTCCAGGTTTTCTTTGTTTGAGTTTTGTCTCTCCTTTGACATTTTTGGGTACTCGGTGAATGTAAGTGAGGATGGATTCAATTATTGTAAAATTTTTAGAACAATTGTGCTGTGCTTGAAAAGTGAAAAACAAAAAAGTCCACAGGGAATGGTATTCTTTATTTGAGATAGAAATACAAATTACGTTCAGAGCAAATTTCATTGTTGTCTCATAACATGTATTTGTCATGAAAACATATTCCTAACCATTAAGATATTATGAAATTTTGTAAAACTGAAAACAAGTAGTCATATTAGTGTGTTGTCTGTTTTCAACATATTATCTGAGGAAACCTCAGCCGCCTCATCGGAAAATTGGAAAACCCTAGTTGATGGGATTTTATGACCTAAGCCACCCCTGTTTCAACATTGTCCAAATCACAGCACTGCCTGAAGATGGTCACATGTTCGAGGCTCCCACTTCCTTCTAGGGCCGATGACATCGCTGGTACAAAATGAAAACACCAGCTGCCGACCGGGGTGTTTTAATTTCCATATGGGCCCTGTTCTGTGTAACTGCAGGAATGACAAAGCAGTCTGAGGGCAAACCGGTGCCCTTTTGACAGTCATGCTGTGGAATGCTCATCAAGTTGGGAACATTTTGTCCATGTTTGGAAAAATTCTCTTGAGTGCCCTGTTTGCTTATCTACTCTTTTGTATAGACTCTTGGCTAATCGTGCCCTCTTCATATGAGCTTTAGTGAACAATGTCCTTTATAACAAAGTAGTTTCTAAACCCATATGTGTGTGCTTGTGTCCTTTTCTTCAGCTTCACCAGTGGGGAACGGTTACAGTAAACCTCCCATACCTCCAGTCTGTTGTCCTCAGGGAGAGAAAGGTCCACCAGCCATGATGCCCATCACCATCGACCCAGAGAGCCGGCCTGGCGAGTATGTCCTCAAGAGCCTCTTTGCCAACTTCACCACCGTGTCTGAGCGCAAGATCCGCATTATCATGGCTGAGCCGCTGGTGAGTGAGAATGACGGCGTGAATGCTTGCTGCTCCTAAGGAGCCCAATTTGACTGTTGTCCAATTTTTCTTCATATCAAATATTAAGAATTGATTTGTCAAAAAAGGAGGGAAAAATATCTGCAAATGAAATTAAGAAAATATACTTTACTGCACAAAGGTCAGAGCAAAACCTGTTTGGCTGACAACACTAGCTGATGTAGATTATAAGTGCATTTTAATGTTGGCAACACTCTCAAAGCTGAAACTTGTTTTCCAGAAATAGTTTTTTTATGATTTTTAACTGACTGTGGACAAACCATTGCTGAATATGGAGGCAGTAAATTTGTGACCTCAGTCAGCATGGAAGTGTTAAATATGCAGGGAAAGTGTCTAGTTCCTCGTCTGTTTAATACTCCCTAGAGGAATGTAGGAAGGAGGTTTCCTTTCTACATTCTTCTGACAAGCTGCGTAATTAATATCAGCTCATTGTTACAGGCACACAGTAACTTCCTGCTAATATTATAATTAAAGCCAGTATTTTATCTAAAACTCTAACTCTTAGTGGTTAATAGATGCTTTTAGCTAAAACACTTGTGTCTGTAAAAAACAAACACTGCTCTTGTCCCCAAACAAAAGCAGGATTCTCCAGTGAAAGCATTTGCCAAAAAACTAAAAGGTTCATCAGAGTTTGAGGCTTAGCGGCTTGACACAGTTGCAAGCAAGAGAGGATATTGTCATCAGCCCACGCAATGTCAGTGTCACACACATCAGGCTTTCTGCTATTTTGGATTAATCAGCAACTAAAGTGCTCTGAACTGCTGTTTGGCTGATGAATTCTCCTGTCTCAGGTTAGAAAAAGGCAAAGGAGGTAATTAGATAGATATAAAAGTGGTTTGAATTTGATGTCTAATCTTTACAATGTTTAGTTTACATTATTTATTCAATTACAGAGTCTTGCAAAAGTATTACATTTTGCATATAACATGTAGATTTAATTTATCAGACAGTAAAAAACAAAACAAAACAAATAAATGTGTCTTTTTCTTCAGTGTCAGTACACTCCTGGTCTCAGCTGTGTGACTTGCACTGATACTTGTAAACAGACATACGAATGAGTTCCTAAGTAGTCACATGTTGTTTTCTGACAGATTGGCTGAATTTAGGAGCTTCAAGCTAAATATTAATTGCTATCTTTTATAGCTGAGTTGTAAATAAATAAATCTTGTTTTTCATTTCAGGAAAAGCCATTAACAAAGTCACTACAGAGAGGAGAGGATCCTCAGTTTGACCAAGTAAGTGAAGAGAAATGCTTTTAACTGGGTGAAGTCCTTCTCTTAACAATATATTACTGAATTTTGTTCTTTTGCACATGTTCACTACAACCTCCAAGTACTTGTGTTTAATGCATTTTTGTCTGCTCTGTGGCAGTATTATTTTTCACACGTCAAATATAAATGTAACTTTACTGCAGTGAACTGGTTGGTGGCTGAAAGCTCTGCTCACATCCCAAAAGGTCTTTCATATTCGCTCGGTGTTTACCTTGTGACTTGGCTCTGGCTCAGCACAAGGTGTGTCCTGCAGGTTTGTGGTTATGCAGAGAAGGCCTTTTCACAGCCACAGAGGTGTGTTTGTGCTGCTGCGCGAGGCCATTCAGCGGCTCTACAGACCCTGGATTCTTCTGGAGCCTGGTGCTGAATGAAGGGATCGCTGTGTTGCCCCAGTCCAACCAGACTCTCCTCCCTTCCTGTGTGCCCAGCCTGTTCCTTCCTTTGCTGGGACCTCCCCCAACATTAAGGGAGGCTGCCCCATGGGCACGGTCCCGTAGAGAGCCAGCTTGCCCAGTAATCTCATTTTACTCCTTTCATTTAGTCTTAAAAGTGCCCTAATTTAGTTTTGCTCCATTTAACTTTTAAGTGCTTGAATACTAATGAGATGCAAATAAATCTGTGATGTGTGTTGGAGTTTTAGTTGAAATTGCTGCACAAATAAACAAAGGAAGCACTGATTGCTATCTCCTGCTTTGGTATGTTAACTGCTAAACAGTAATGTGCATTTGCACCATCTATGTCTGGTTCCTCTAGTTGATAAGCGCCATGAGCTCACTGGCTGAGTATAGTCTTCCCTCCATCCTGCGCACTTTGTTTGACTGGTACAAAAGACAGAACGGACTGGAGGAAGAGCTTCACGAATACCGACCAAGAGCCAACACTAAATCCAAAAAGTGAGGACATTCAAACAGATTAGCTTAACCATGAATGATTCCATTTGTACAGAAACAGTAGTTTTTCTTTTTCTATAATCCTAACATTTTATTTCCCAACAGTGATGAGCAGCAGAGAGATTATCTACTTGAAAGGAGAGATTTGGCCATTGACTTCATCTTCTCTCTTGTACTTATAGAAGTTTTAAAACAGGTGACTTTTATTCCAATCTTTGTCTCACAACAGCTGCTTTGCCATTTTTTGTTATTATTTTGAAGTCTAAAACTTTCACCCTCATTCTGTTGTTTCAAATAGATGCCGCTCTACCCCACCCTTGATGGTTTGGTCAATGAAGTCATTAACTTAGCTTTTAAGCACTTTAAATACAAAGAGGGGTAAGATCTAATCACGACTTGGTTTTATTTATTTGTTGTTTCCGATGTGCAGTGTTTAGAAATGTAAAATATTTAAAACTTTTATATTTTGTCACAAGCTTTCATGTATTTTCTTGGGATTTTACATCTTTGCAGTGACAATAAATCTCAATATCATTACTAAGCAATGAAAGTTTAGTTCTCAGCTAAGACAAATCTACATTTGGACTTTTCCAATTAAATTTTAAAACCAAGTCTGGCATTATTTTTTAGTTAAGCCAAATACAGACCAAATTTAGCCCAGATTTATATGAATCATTTAGACATGCCACACTTTCTGGATTTATTTTTGTCATTCCACAACTTAGTTATGTTGTACGTATTGTTGACCTATGGCATAAAATAAAACTCATAAAATGTTGTGGGTGTAACATGGAAAGTTACGAGAAAGTTAAATGGGTATAAATACTTTTACAAAGTGCTCTTTCTAAATCGTTAGTTTTCTTAATGTTGCATTTTCCTCCAACAGGTATCATGGTCCAAACACTGGCAACATGCACACTGTAGCAGACCTCTATGCTGAAGTCATAGGAGTGTTGGCTCAGTCAAAGTAAGCATGTTTTTATATATTTAAGTTTCTGCTTGATGTGTGAGGACTTTCTGGAAAAAAAATTCTGTTTTATGAGTTTGGAAGACACTTTAAGACTTTAAGACACTTTAATGCCAAACTAGTACTGGTTGTGCTTATTTGAACTTTTAGGATCATTGCAGCAGGGAGGAAATCCTTAAAGCAGACATATGAGCTGCAGGCCTCCTTTTCAAACTATGCTTTGCTTCATTTCCTATATAGATTTTTTTCAGGAGGGCCTATGTTTTTTCTCAGGTCTAGAGAGATTGGATTACAGATTTTACTGTAAACTTGTACTGATTTTGATTAAATATCTTGAGACCTGCTATTCACATTTTTACTCAATTTTAGATTGAGATTTCAGAGGTAATCCCATCTCTGGTATGTTTAAAGAAAAGAACAAGTGTTAGATGAGAAATTTGTTCTGGGCCTCAAATATATTTATATGTTGATGGAAGAAGCATGTTTTCATCGGTGTGCTTCTTGAACCTTGTCTCTTTTCATTTTTGTTAATAGCAATTCAGGCTTCTTTATATACATGTTCATAAAAAGTACATATTTTCAGATTTCCTGCTGTAAAGAAGAAGTTCATGACTGAACTGAAGGAGCTGAGGCAGAAAGAGCAAAATCCATATGTCATTCAGAGCACCATCAGCCTCATCATGGGGGTCAAGTTCTTCCGAGTGAAGATGTATCCAGTCGAAGACTTTGAAGCTTCTTTTCAATTCATCCAGGTACAACAGAATTTACAGTGTGAAAACTTCAGTGAAAGTTGCCTCTCTTTACTGCTTGCTTGTTGTGTGTTGATATTACATTTTCTAGTCTTTTAATATCTTTAAGGTAATTAATAACAAAGACTTTTCTGCAAACTGCTGCACTCTTGTTTGCAGGAGTGCACCCAGTATTTTCTAGAAGTCAAGGATAAGGACATTAAGCATGCTCTGGCTGGTGTTTTTGTTGAGATCCTGGTGCCTGTTGCTGCAGTAAGTTTCTTCATCCTACAAATGATGCAATTATTACTCAATAATGTTCAGCCAAAAACTCAAACATTGAAAAGCACCAAGAAATGTATTTTCTTACTCCAATAGTATATTCTAAAAATATTTTTAGTACATTTACTTTGTGCAAAATAAAGTTAAAATATTATCAAATGTGATATTCATAAAATGACAGGATATATTATCACTAGATATAAAGTCTTCCTTCCTCCAACGTTTGCATGCTCAATAATCCTAGCCTGGTGATAAATAGTGTGCCATGATCTCATATTTCTTAATGAAAGAGGCTTTGTTAAATAAAAAATATATTTGTTAAATGTGAGATTGTATCACTACAGGAACAGTTAATTTACTTCTTGCATTCAGTTTGATCATGTTGACAAGAGCAATGTTTCTGTAGATTATATTTTCTGGTCCATTTTACGCTGAAATCTTAATGTTTAACCTTAATCTTGATCTTGCTCTAGGCTGTGAAGAACGAAGTGAATGTGCCCTGCCTGAGGAACTTTGTGGACAGCCTGTACGACACAACTCTGGATCTGTCGTCAAGAAAGAAGCACTCACTGGTTAGTTATGGAGCAGAAACAGACAGTGATTGTTGGTTTTGTTTGTTTTTTGATGTTTCTGGTTTCACCGTGGCAGCCTCTGTTGCATGGTGACAGAGACGCATGCAGCAAAGCTTCAAGGTCGCGTTGTGTAAACTTATTTCAGAGTTGCAGTTGGTGTCCAAACTACAAATAATTTATAAGAGCAGTCACATTGTCAAAAGAAGCCTGAAAGCAGAGCTCTATGTGCTTTTAAGTGTAAAGCTCCAACCCCATAAAAGGGCTATAAATAAAACGCACAACTTCACACAGAAAGGCAACAAAAGCATCCCCAATAAAACTGGAAATTTACATTCTCTGGAGGCAGCGTTTGCAACAGAGACGTTATGAAGTATCCACCATCAGTAAATAGCATAACAGAAGAAAACCTCGCTTTGTCCTCATGAGAAATCAGATTTTAAAATGCAGTTTGGAGAAAGTTTCCTTGATTTGTTTCTGCAATGTTCATAATGCCTGAGCATTGCAGAACATCTAAGAAGTTTTGCTTTTTATTCATATTATGACCAAAACTCTTGTCTAAACTTTGGCTTTCATTTTCCCAGGCCTTTTATCCACTGGTGACCTGTCTGCTGTGTGTGAGTCAGAAGCAGTTCTTCCTTAACAGATGGCATGTCTTCCTCAACAACTGCCTTTCAAATCTCAAGGTAACATGTAAACCAGATTTTAGTGCTTTACTAGACATATTTTTGTTACAGTTATTATGTAATTGGGTACTTTAATGGCAGTATGACTGCAGGAAGTATTTTTGACTATATGTTAATGTGAAGTACTATTAGTTTTTATTCTTTTTTTCTTTTTTTTGTCTTACAGAGTAGAGATCCTAAAATGGCTCGTGTTGCTCTGGAGTCCCTGTATCGCCTGTTGTGGGTTTACATGATCAGAATAAAGTGTGAAAGCAACACAGCAACCCAGGGGTAAATCTATTTACCCTGCTTTATTGCTAGTTGTTTACAGTAATTTCATGCCTCAGCACTAAATTAGCATCTCCAGAGAATGTCATATATTTATTTGTATTTATTGTGTCTTTTAAAACGTATCCATAACTCAAGAAAGCAACATGTTACAAAGAACCTCTGCATTACACTCTTTTCAGATTTTTATTTAATATTTATAAAGAAAATCATGCATTCTCTACTTTCCACTTTATGATGTTACTGAAATCATTCAAAGTACTCAGATACTTTTGCAGTACATAAAATGTAAGGTTAAGAGAGGTTTTTTGTGATTAAAACCTTTGAAACATATCTTGAAAGTGCATTTTTATAACCCCATTATTCTAAAACCATGTTTGTGTGTTCACAGTCGTCTGAGCACCATCACAACGACGCTTTTCCCTAAAGGGTCTCGCAGTGTGGTGCCGAGAGACATGCCCCTCAATATATTTGTCAAAATCATTCAGTTTATTGCACAGGTAAATGCAATGTGCAATGATTCTCTCAGTAGATGCTACTGTGATTGACACTCGGGTTAGGATATGTGAAATAGGCACTTTTCTCCTCTTTTCCTGCAGGAAAGATTGGATTTTGCCATGAAGGAAATCATTTTTGACCTTCTCTGTGTTGGAAAACCTGCAAAAGCCTTCAGTCTTAATCCTGAGGTATATGATATACTTTATCACTGAGACAGTTTTCAATAAAAATATATAACAATAGTGATGCAAAATATTATCTAAAGTCATACTTTCTTCTATTTTGAATTTATATTTATACCTTTAGAAAGTGAATTTATAATGCTAAACATAAAATACATGTAGAAAGGATTGCATTTTTTCTCTTAATTTCACTAGAACTCTCCAGAACTGATAATGTTGTGTTAAAAATTGTTAATATCTTCTGCTTTGTTCAGAGAATGAACATTGGTCTGAGAGCTTTCTTGGTCATAGCCGACAAACTGCAGCAGAAGGACGGAGAGCCTCCA